>OX596028.1:37883660-39302942 GCA_951394125.1 Epistrophe eligans | reverse complement strand
GTGGAAGATGGGATTTTAGTTTTGTGAAAGTTGCTATAAAAAAAAAGAAATTTTAAATATTTTTTAACATAGATGTGAGAAAGCGATTGTTTAAATAGGTTGTGTACAAACTATCCCACGTGTTTCCATTTTTCTAAGTTACTAATTGGGGGTGGTGGATAAATAGTTGTTTTGGTGTTTTTGCTATAAAAAAAGCTTATGGCGGATTTACATTCATCTTCATCTGCAGATTTGAAGAAAAGTAGAGCGGGACAGATTCATACCACAAATACGAATGTGTGAAAGAGATATGAGATATATATGCATTATGGCACATACTATAATAAAGATTTCTCTCTCTATTCAAAAAAATAATGTGAATTTTATATCTTACATACCTTTTTTTTTATAGAACTCTCATGAAAATTAATGTAAACCCACCATTAATATCTTTTTACTAGAAGACATACCAAAATATTGAGATAGCGGCCTTAAAGTGATTTAAGTAGTTAGTTTAAATAGTTTCCAAGCATTGCTCATTCTTGAATTTCACCATAATATATGTATCTACAATAATGTTAACCCTCATTGACGTTTTTACATTGACAGATCATAAAAACAATACCAAGGTGTGTTTGTTTTAAAATACATAATTGTTATGTTTCTATTAAAAAAAAAACAATAGTTCAATGGATCAATAGATCAGGTTTGATTATTTTTTGTCAAGGAGAAATGATCCAAGGAGAGACGAACGGCTTTATGGACATATAAGGCCTAAAGCAACAAAGTGATTCTTTTTTTTAATGAATTTTTGCGTCAAAAATCATTTCTCACGCTATTTATTAACGGACATTAATAAAATTTGGTACACTTAATGATTTTGGGATGCTGAATTTATAGGTCTATTTTTCCCTTTTTTAAAATGGAGGCTCCAAAATTAAGATGAAAATTTGGTACAAAATTTCAAAACTGAAAAAAAAAAATCATTGTCAAAGTCTGGAATTAGAAGCAAATTTCTATTTGAAATATCTTACAATATGTGATCAAGTGATTCCAATGCAGATTAATATGTACCAAAATTAAAAAAGAATGTCAAAAATGTTGCCTAATTTTACTTCTTATCATCCTTTGGACAAATTTGGCAGTATTTTTGTACCGGGTTTTTCTTAAATTTGGTACATACACCATTTTATGTACTAAATTTCATTAATTTTCGTCAAGAAGTGGTGGCGTGGAAAATTATTGTTTTTTTGTTCAAAACTTAAGAAGAGGAACCACTGTGTGCTCAGTGGCAATAAATTATGATACCTATGTAATAGACCGAGAGCTAGCTACGGATTTTGTGAACTCTTCGGTATAGATGATTGGAACTTTGGCCACAGACAGATTTATGACCACGGCCCGTCTGATCTTTCACCATCCATATTCCTCAGCCAACCCCTTTTGGATTTAGAGCATAATAAAAATCTCACTTAAAATAAAATCTTAAGCCACACAAGTTGTACTTCAGAACATCGATAAAGTCATTAAAGTCATTACTCATTTACATTTAAAGCCAATAAGCATTTCCTTGTAGGTCATTTGAAATTAAACATTTAATAAATAAATTAATGAGCATTGTAAACTAATAAAACTGCCGCCATAAATCTACATGCATCGATCAAGCTAAAAACAAAAACAACTTGATTGATTGATTAATTTGTTTAAATGCAATTTGCTACTTCAACTTCATGTAAATTAAAAAAAAAAAAAACCATTTTGCTGTTGTTACCTTAATTAATTTATAAATTATGTATGTTTGAATAACTACATATGTACATACATATGTATGTATGTATGTACGTTTATAGTGATGAAGTTTTTCTTTGTCTTCAGAAATAATTTTCATTTTCATTAAATTAGTTTTTTTTTTATTCCAGGTGGGTGACATAATTTTCTTTATCGAAGAAACTTTAATAAAACGAGAAATCAGCATTGTAAGTTGAGTGGGAGGACAAGTATATATAGAAGAAGGTATTGTATTACTGCTATATGATGATGATGATGCTGTGATGTAAGATGCTGCAGCTTAGCACATCATGCAACTATATATACATATATTGCATATTGTTTTCCATCATCAGTTTTACTAGACTGAAAGTTGGAAAGTTTTTTTTTTTTTGATCAAAAACATCTACGTATTTCATAATAAATTTGTTTTGGTTTTTTATAATTTGAGCTCCCAGAAAGGTAGACAATTTCGTGACATTTCCTTTTTTTAACTTTTAATAAAGATAATACCTTTAAGGGCAAGTTAATTGTTTGGTTAAAAGTTACGATATTGATGTTTTAGAATTGACGGCGACACGATTTCAAATTTAGTTATGAGTGAGTTATTTTTTAGTTTTTGAAAGTGAGTTGGTACAATGTATGTTAGTCCTTCCTAATAAAAACACGGACATGGTTGAGAGTGCAAGTCCTCACTTATCTAGTCTCCACGAGCTTTTGTGCCACCAATTAAAAAAAAAAAAAACAAATTTTAAACATAAAACAACTCAATTGACAAATGCTCTTGTTTGTACCAACTATAGTGTATACTCAAAGCTGATGCTTCTTTTTAATACAAACTTAGTAAAAGCACTCATGTTTTTACCAATTCTTTTTACTGGGACATTTATTAGCAAGAGCAAGTATCAAACAACTCATAAGTCATGTCCCTTGGCCTCGAATTCTTCTATGAGTTATAAGTGTAACTCTTTCTGTTTTATTTAGAAAAAAATATTAAAAGGGAAAGAACACAAAAAGAATTATTTATGTAGCTCTGAGAAGGGAGAGATTTTGCTATTGCCCCATGCATTGCTATTACCTAAAAATTTTAAAATGTCTTTCATGCAAAACAAAAAATAAACAGATAAACAGTTTCCACTAAGCTTAGGATGAAAAATAATTATAACAAAAATGTTATAAATTGCGGAGTCAGGACAATTTCACTCCTCCCTTCTAATGTTAAATCACAATCGAAAAACTTTATATTTTTTGTCTATAAAACCAACAGAAACAGAGAAAATAAAAAACTTCATGTTATATTTTTAATCTTCTATTTATTTCATTGGATTCCTTAAGAGTTTTACAAATGTTACGGATGTGACACTGAAACTCATGATCTAATAATTTATTCAGAAAATATTCTAATTGAATAAATTAAAACTTGATATAAGACCTTTATGTGAATAAATTAAAATACTCAAATAATTCATTTAAGATTAAGTTAAAAGATTCATTTGTGTTCACTTGTGTTACGGTTGTGACCTTAGTAAACTGGTGTTTTTGTGACTATTTATCCGCAGTTCCAGTTTTTTTAAAAATTGTTACTGATGTGATAATTAAATGTTACGTGTGTGACAAAGTATGACTTTACATGCAAAAAAAAAAAATACTAAATTATGTTATAATTGGAAATTGATGTAATTTCTCAAACGAAATGGTAAACACCTTGGAAAGTGAAAAAAAAATCTCTCCAATTGCATTTAATTGCATGTGATTAAAATTCTCACTTAAAGAAATTTAAATTCCTTAGAATCTCTATCGTTAATTGTATAACAATAAAACCCAAAATGAGTTACAAACAAAAAAGAAAACTTAAGTTTTGAAGTGTGACACAGATAGTTAAATTCGGTATAAGCAAATTAATTTAAAAAATTCAATGAAATTTTATCTGACTAAAATGTAGATTACAATATTCTTCTTACATATTTCCCTAAATTATAAGTTTGATTATAATTTTGTGTTTTTAGTAACAAAATATTTACATATTTTTGTTACCTTTGTGACATTAACCAATTCATTTAAAATATGATTGTATGTATTAGAAGGTAAAAAACAACAGCCGAAATGAATTAATTGCTCAGATATATGCGAAGATGGAAAGAAAATTAGAATGAGCTATTATTCTATTTCTTGACTTTTTAGAATTTTTTAATTAAACACTTGAAATGAGACCATCTGTTCAATTTTCTTTAGGTCTTCATTTACTCATAAAGCACCATACGCCGAGAGGGCAGCTCTCAATAACAGTTAGAATTGCATTTATGTAAATTAAAAATAGTTGGGTAGAAGAAATGGAACCTTGAGGGACTCCGTAAACATTTATTCAAAAGTCGAATAAAATTGCTTGCTTCTTGTTCGTTAATTAGAAATTTATTAATTTGGTAGTAGCTACTGTTAAGTTGTATTGCGACATAAGCTTTTTACATAAATTCGAATTATTGACTGTGTTAAGAGCTTGCGAGAAGTCAAGTAACACCCAAGATGGAACTTCATACCCTACCTTATCTAACGCTTATCTTTGATCATCAATGAAGTTTGATAATGCTGTGAAACTAACTGTGTTTGTTGGCGTGAATAATTTCTAGGCATCTTGCTACTGTACTTTTTTTTTGCTTTTTTTTAGAATTCTTTCCAATAATTCAGCTGGTTTTTGAAATTTGCATTCATTGTTTCATTATTCTTTGTATTCATATTCCAATAAATTTATTTTAAAGCAAATTCATACAACCCATCTATGTAAGTACATACATACATGGATTCATACCTTCATATCTGAAGTTTGAGAAAAGTTTGTGACACTTAAGATGAGACTTCCTTCTCATGTTGTGTGTGATGTGTCTGGAAATTTCTAAAAGTATGTTCGTATATAAAACTTTTCTTCTTCACCAAGTGATAAAGGCAATTTGTCACGCATCTGCAATTTGCTGTTTATGAAGCAAAATGTTGATGTTGATGCTGAATCCGATGCCGATGCCCCAACCCCCCACCACACTGCACCGAACCGCGCACTATCATAAGCTTCTCTTGCACCTTTAGGGATTGTATTGTATTTTTTTTTTTTTTTATTAAAACTAAAAAAAATATTTTTTTTTTCATTTCAGATATTTTGTATTAATTTTCGAATGCAAACAATTTACTTTCACTTAATTTATAAAATGATTACAAGCAGTAGGATTGGTTGTAAATGTAACATTTCACTTGCATTTTTTTTGTTTGAGTTTCGTTTCGGTTTTTTTTTTTGTTGAGAAAATGAAAGCCAGGCTGGTTAGATAATAATCAACATCATGCGTCGATCTGAATGGGAAACAAACGACTTTACACTACTAATTGTGTGTTGATGATTATATTGTATGTATGTATGAACATATGTATGTACTTACTTGCTTTTCAAAGATAATAAAATTCGAGTTATATGGGATTGCAAAAGTGTGGAGTTTTTGCAACAATGATAACCTATGCGAAAATGATTTTTGATGTTCAAATATACTGCGTATGTATACATAACGATTGACTTTCAACTTTCATTCAAGAGTATAATAAAACTATTACAATTTTGCTATTTTGACCATGACAACAGTTTCGTCCTCATCATTTAAAAAGTTTGCGAAAATCATTTGAGATTTTTGGAAAGTTTTTACTCTGATTATGGCTCTGCTTTGTATTTGTAGAGTTTTTTTTTTTTAATCAAATCCTTTTAACAAGGCTCTGGTCTTAAATTCTTTTATGAGTGATGATTGCGTATTTTAGGGTGATAAGCAGGGTCGATAAATACCGAAAATCAAGGCACAGAAATGCACACTTGTGTGAGATGCTTTTTACAATAAGCTGAGGTATGCTCTTCGGGGCGATGGTTTTACCAAAGAAGCAACAAACTTTAGTTTTAGCGAGGTTATTTTTATTCACCAATCATGTGGTCTTTATTATTTCAGTACAATGTTTTATAATTTTATATTATCTTATAACTATTTTAATTTTTATGAGCTAAAATTCATATGTTGATGTTGTTCTAAGTTTATATAATGCAAAAGTCTGACTGAAATGGAAGAAAGACGCCACTAAATTACAGTCTGAGACAGCAGACGCCACTAATTACTTTAACGTGGGCTTCCATTCCACTGTCACTTCTCGAGCGTAAGCTTTTCAAAAGAAGACTCATTCTTGATTGGTACTATATTCAAACTATGGCAGAGCTCAGTTTTCTGTGATTTCAATTCAATTCAATTTTGTTTTATTGAACATAATATTTACAATTTGGCTAATAAATAATATGATGCTATGATAAATTTACATTTGTTGGCACATAAGGGGCCTAACGTTATACAATGGCTTAAGTTTAAACAAATTAAAGATAAATAAATTACCTGTCAAAAAAAATTTAAATTAAAAGTCGGCCGACTTAATCGTCCTCAGGGTGTTCATTCCCGGTTGTCAATGGTGTTTTTGGTGTAGGTTGGGGGAAGTGGCGTTTAGCCGCAGTAGAAGGCTGACCCAATGTCAGCGTAGAACGAGACTGCTTCCTCGTTGTCCATGATTATGTTGTCATCAAGAGTTTCCATCACACTGAGGTACCTTGGCTCTGGATGTCGTTGTTCAGTGGTCATCCTTCTCATTAGCTGATTCGGGTGGTCGATGATGTTCTGTACTAGTCTCTTCGCTGAAAGGACTAGGTATTTGTCCAGCGGGATTATGTTGACTTCAGAGTAGAGATGTTTGTTATTGTAGTGTTTCCGCCGCTGCCGGTCGAAGTACAGTCCGGTGCAAATTCTGAGAATCTTCCTTTCGAATACTTGAAGCTCCTTCATGGCTGTTTTCGAGATTGAAAACCAGACTGGGAAGCAGTAGCTGATGACTGGTCGTAAGAGCTGCTTGTAGATCAGTAACTTCGTTGGTTGACTTAGTCCTGTTCTTTTCTTCATCCATGGGTGTAGGCGGTGGAAGGCCCAGCTGGCTTTTCTGAGTACATTTCTTGAGTGTGGGTTGAACCTTAGCAACTCATTGAAGTGGATTCCCAGGTACTTCACATTCTGTTTGGCAGCTATGGTGGATCCGTCAGGGAGTCTCAAGACCAGGTTTCTGCAATTGACTGCGGTGCGGCCACCTCTACCAGTTGAAGGCCTCCTGAAGCAGACAAGTTCCGATTTGGAAGTGTTGATCCGGATGCCCCATATCTTATAGAAATTAGGGGAAGTCAGTTTTCTGTGATTCATTAATTCATTCTCTTACATATATTTTGGTTCAGACTGAGTGTGAACTATAATATTACAGAAAAATTAATATTCTTATTTTAATATTCTTCACCAGAGATGGTTGAAGTTATATGGTCAGGGATGTCGGAAGTGTTATAGTTTTTATATACGGAATTGGCCCGTCATCGATGGCGGGGGCGACGAAGTGTATGATAAGAATGAATGAATGATAAGACACTGAAACTTTTTTCATTAAATATTTGTATTTGACTTATAAAATAATTTAAATACTATTGTCTAAATTAGCAAACAAAGGAAATGTTCATTGAAAGTTATCGCTTCGATAAAATGAGAATTTTACATTTTACATTCAAGGGATGTGGCATCCAATTTTTACCTGACAAAAAAAAAAAAATCTTCGCAAAACAGAGTAAAATCAATACAAAAATATAAATGTTGAAAAAATAGCCAAAGCCTCAATTTTTGCATTTATTGTTTTCATTGTCCATGAAACGATCCTTTAAACCTGATTGTAGTCAAAAATGCCCCCAAAAGAAGACGTGGAAAACATTTTACATTATTTTTTTTTTTATTTTTAAGGTTTTATTTTTTATTTTTCTTGTATGTGAAACATCCCCACAAAGTGGGCGTGGCATCTCTGGATGATCTGGGTGATCTCTTTTGAAAACCTCTTGGACAACCGTTGTCCAAGAAAACTGTAGACAACTACTTACACATATTTTTTTATTATTTTCACTGTAAGACTTTGGCTTTGGGGATTTTTTTCGGATTATGGCTTTTGGGAGTACCTACGCCTTGGTATAACGGCTTTTGGTCAAACATTACGAACCCCTTCTCTAAGCTCAAATACTTGGATATATTTTTGTATGTTCTCTTGGGGATTTCGGCTTTGGGGATTTTCGTTTTGGAATTACGGCTTTTGGTAGTAAGCCTTTTGGGATTACGGATTTTTGCCAAACATAACTAACCCTTTCTTGAAACTCAACTACTTGCACATATATATTTTTTATATTTTCTTGGGGATTTGAATTTTGGGATTACGGCTTTTGGGATTACGACTTTTTTAAAAAATTATGATTTTTTCAAAGAAAAAAAATCATTTAGCGTTACATTGCACAAAAAATCATGTAGGTACACATATAGCTTGAGAGATGATAGTTTATTAAATGTTAAAGCTAAATTAAAGAAAGATCCATTGCGATGAAAATATTTCTATAATCAAATAGTAAAACAAAAGTGCTTACAAAATTTGTAAACAAAAAGATTATCATTCCAAATTGCTGATCTATATTACTTTCCTTTCGAAATACAAAGTGATAGTAAATTTCCCTAAATTCATAGTAACACTTTTACCCTTTCAAAATTCAAACCCGCTGATCAAAGAAGATCACCACCAATTAATCTTCAATCAATTCCATCAAATTTTAACACTAATATAAAAATCTTTTTTGTATATTGTTGAAACAAATTAGCTTGCTGTTGCTTTTTCGGCCTCTTCAATATTATAATTACTATTATAGCGCCTATCAATTTGAATTTGAACGATATTTAAATTGCCGTTGTGTTTGGTGTTATACTTTCTTTCTGTAATAATCTCTCTCGCCCAAAAAATAGAAAATCAAAAAATGATAAACTAACAAAGTAAGAAATTATAATTTTTGTTTTTTTTTTTTGTTGTGTACATATTTAAATGCTTTTATAAAAAAAAGAAAAGAAACCATCCATCTATATATAATCTCTCTTTTTTTTGTGTTACTCCTCTATATTTTATGCAACAAAGAGAAAATTTATAGGTATACCTATCTAATTTCAAAAGTGGTTCGCACTATTTTTGTATATTATATTTTCAAAATTTCACTTGACCTTGATGATTAATGGAAGAAGAGACCCTATAATGACCAAAAAAACGAATCATTTATGTAACTGTAACTTCCAAACTAGAAACTGACTATGACAGTCTTGTGGTCAAAAAAATAAAGAAGGTAAAACTGAAGATGAAAAGTAAATTGAAAATTAATCTCACTTCCTCGTGTTAACCGATGCGCTTCGCATTTCAAAAAAAAAAAATAAAAAAAAATCGACAAAAAGTGAATGGTCATAGTTATAGATAATTACGTGGTTATACGAACTGGCCTGCTGTGGTGGAGGACTGCCCTGACTGCCTGCCCTGAACACCACCGGCTTAGCTGGTGCATTACGTCGTCGTCGTCGTTGTTGTTATTTGAGTGGTAGACTGTTGAATTATTTTTTTTTTTCTTTTCTGCAACTACACAAAAATGGCGGTGGCGCTGTTCGGTGGTGGTGGAAGAAAACAAATAGTTCGTTGAGGAGTTATTTTAGAAAGTCCATCAAATGGCCTCCGGAGAATGGCAACACTAAGCCTATTTAGACGACCGACGACGACGCGAGGCGTTGGTCAATGGTCACGCAATAAAATCATTTTCGTTTCCTCCAAAAAACTCATCGAATAAGCTTGTTAAGTTTTTTTTTTTGCTAAACAATAAAAAAAAAATAAAATATCTCACCACAAAACACACAAATTCAGGTAATCAAATCGTTGAAATAATAATAAAAAAAAGACTAATTCAATCAGTTTGATATCAAAGCCTATAATGGGAAGAGAAACAACTCTTCATCGAACACAACCCACTTGGTTGGTTAGGTTAGGCAGGCCAAAAAGGCAAAAAGCCATATTAATAATAAAAATTATTATTGCTTCTTTCTGCATGCTGCTGTGCTGCTGCTGCCGCACTCTCTCTTTCTTACTTCACTTCACCTCAACAGTGTGTTTTGTTTTACCATGTGGTGAATTGTTGTGAAAGAAAGATACACGAAGAAGCATGAGAGAAAATTTAAATGGAATCAAAACAAAAACCGAAAAATATACAAAATCAGTATAATAAATATATGTATGTGAAGTGAACTCAAAGCATGGCGCCTTGTATAAGCTTCCCTCAAACTCCGTCCCTCTTTCTCCCTCTATACATCTGCCATTGCTTCTCGCTCGGTTTGTGTTTGTGCATTGCATTCACATGCTGAATCGAATCGAGAGTTTGAGTTATGCAATAATTTTGTGGTTAGCAGCGCGTGGGGGCGCTAGGAGGTTCCTCTCGATATGGATATACTTTTATTTACTGTTTTGTGCTAGAAAGTATGTTTTTTTTTTTTTTTTTTGTTAAGTATTGGTTTAGGTATTCGATTAAGCACTTTTTGTGCTGATCTGATTTTTTTTTTTTTTTTTCATTTTTAATTTGATTCTGAAGTTTAAAGAGTGTTTATGTGGTATGAATTGTGGACCGGGTCCGATTGAAAGTTACAAAACTTATGTCTAAACTTACTTTACGGAAACTCACACACTACATTATACATACATACATATATGCACAAATTTATAGGTAATATTGACATCAAAAAGTGATATCGATTCGATGAAGTTTTGTGCTCAATTCGTTTTTAATTGATGACGCGATCTCCATAGAAATTTATAATTGTTTTTTTTTTTTTTTTTTTTTTTTTTCTATGATTAAATTTAGGTATCTAACTATTGAATGGAGTAGGGTGAATATTGTTAGAGCTAGATAATAATGTAGTAACATTTTTTTTTTTTTTTTGTTGTTACCTTCAGTTTCGGAAATGCATGAGGTTAAGTCTCACGATTATATGAGGCGACACGCTTTTGACTTTCATTGAGAAAGACGGAAGTATAATTCGTTTGCAACAGAGTATGTCGGGTTTCTAATTTTATTATTTTTTTTGTATAATTAAATTTTTTTATTGTATTTGATACACCAGTTGGGGAATTTGAAATCAATATATGTATGTATGTATACGAAGGGATTATATAATAATTATATTTCGTTTATAGATGATGATTTTCTTTGAGTAAAATCATGGTTTATGTATGAAGGTATATTGGGAGAAATGGGGTCAAATTAATATTAATATACCTTTAGGCTGAATAGTAGAGCAACTTAAGTCTTCATTATGGCACTATAGTTTTCTGCTGCACTATAAATGCCTCAGGCTGTTAAATTATGACCTTTTTTAAATTATTTTGTAAGAAAAAAAAAGTATAATTCAAACACGACATTTTTATTATTAATGGGATATAAAATTTAGATTAACCTTCACTTAAATTACTTGATTAATAAGCCGTATAACATTTATAATATTATATATATTTTAAAATCTGATTAGATTCTATACATGTAAGTTGTAGATGTAAATCCATTATTATCTATGTATGATATGAATTCCAATTTAATTCGAAATGTATTGTAGATTGCTTCATGATGACACAAAAGTTTGACTCTTTATTGCAATTGTCAATTATCATAAATGATATAAATGTTGATTCAAAATAGCTTTTTACGGCCTTTAGTCCACAAAAATTTAGGCGTTTCGTCCCGGCGATCTCACTTGGACTCATCAGTTGACTAGTGAGGACCTTGTCAATACGCAATTTTTGTTAAGTTCAGTTCAAAAACTTCCAATTTAATGACTAGGAATTCTAGTCTTGTTGGATATAGTTCACACTAGATATTCGTCATGAAATCTATGTTAGATGGACTGAACTTAACAAAAATTGCGTATTGACAAGGTCCTCACTAGTCAACTGATGAGTCCAAGTGAGATCGCCGGGACGAAACGCCTAAATTTTTGTGGACTAAAGGCCGTAAAAAGCTATTTTGAATCAATAATTCAACAAGTCCAATTAAATAGTGCTAAGTCTTCTACTTGGCTGATGTATTTCAGTAGTATATAGAGTTTGTATTATTAAAAACAAAAAAAAAAAAACCTTGATATAAATGTTGTTTTAAAACTTTATTTATTTTAAAATTTATCAACTATTTCTTGATAAATTATCAATTTTTTTTATAAATTAAAGCGGTCTACACATCATTCTCAACGATCAAAATCATCATTTATCATTTGGTTTATAAAATATAGATTAATATTTATCATTTTATCTCCCTATTGATAATTTACCATCGAAATAGCATTGATGGTTTTATTTTCGGGATACATTTTTTTGTAGTGCTATCGTATTGGATTTGGATACATAAACAGGGTGATTCGCATAAGGTGTGACTAAAAGCTAGAGCTTTTAGCCAAAAAAGAAATCTTATCCCCCCCCCTCCGTTAAGCCGAGGGGGCAATTTTCAAAAAAAAAATATATTTAAAACAGAAAAAAATAGATATTAAAAAACAACGGTAAAGTTGTTTCAGTGAATAATTTTTGAAACATTAATTTTCGAACTCAAAAAAAAAAATCTATTTTAACTTTTCAAAATTTTACGTAATTAAGCACTATGTTTGTTTTCAAAATTCGATGCACTTATTAATTTTTAGTAAAAAATAGAAAACCAGATGCTAAAATGTCTTTTATTTTTTAAAAAATTTGAAAATAACTAATTCTGTTAAATAAATAAATAAAATTTTTCAAGTTTTTCAACAGATGGCTCTGAGCTTTCAACTTGCATTTCTTTTGTATCTCAGAACTAGATCGGGGCTCGCTCAATGACTTTAAAAAAAAACATGAATATATCGAACAAAAAGCTTAGCGTGGGCCAACTTCAAACAATTTTCATCTAATTTGACAGATTTCTAATCATATGACATTTACAGTGCTCAATTGTGTTTTTCAAATAAATCGTAGCACTCAGGTTACGCTCGGTTCGGAATGGGCTCTATTCGCTCAAGCCCTGCTTGGTTCGGCCAAAACGGCCATTGTATTTGTAATTAAGTGAGAATTTTATCTAAATCGAATGATTAAATGTTTTCCGAAAGATGGCGCTGAACAAAAAAAAAATCTAAAAATAAACTTTTAAATTCGATTGAGTTCTAACTTAGGTACCCAAAATCGACATTTTTTTTTATATGCAAAAACGAGATGTTTAACCTTAAATATTTTTTTATTTAAGGCAGATTCGGCAGTTGACTTTTTAGCAAGTTGTTGCTAAATACATAAATAACTGTTTTGCGCAGTTAAAGTATATTTTGTATATAGTCTTAAAAAAAATTCATTCATTGAGCAAAAATAATGGGCGATCAATACAAAAAAAATAAAGTGTCCTTTTTTTATTGAATCACTATTCATATATGTACATACGAATTGGGATTTTTATTAAATCTTAAGTATACTTAAAATTCTGTAAAGACTATATTCTTTTTGACTGTAGGTTAAAGTTTAAATACTTAGTTCTGTTTCTTTTTTTTTTTTTAGATTTCTCCTCAGTAAAAAAAAAACTGACTTTTTAGGTCTCACCTCAAAAAACCAGAAAAACACATATATTGTCAATGTTAAATCATTAGTTCTGTTTGTTTTCGTTTTAGATTTCTCCTCACAAAAAAAAAAATGTTAGGTCTCAGCTCAAAAAAAAACACGTACCTACATATTATATTGTCAATGTTAAATAAATGATTAAAAAAATCAAACCTTCAGTTCATTCACCCTAGCAAATAATCAAGTCCTTGAGAATAATTTAGGTACATACTGTGGTGGTCGTTCAATTTTTGTTTTCATCGCTTATAAAATTTTTATCAACACGAGCAACATGAATAATTAGAATACAAAAATAAAACAAACTTAAACATAGCCTTGTATTTATATCATACTATAGCTTAAAACATATTGCGGAAAGAAAGAATTATTGTTTGTTTGTTTGTGTTGTTATACTAGGTATACCTCTACCTATATAGTCATCAGCAAACACGTTCTATTTTCTAGCCTCCATAATATTTATAAAGTGAACTCTCTTGAACCTTTTTGTTTATAGAAAATTTAGTCAAATTCAGCAAACATTTTGTATAAAGGGTTTATCTTAATCATAAGTCATCAATCTTTATCTATAATATATGTTGGTTTTTTTTATCACTCTATACTCTTACACCCTTCCCGTCCCCAACACTCCTATCCTCTTCAATTCTCAAATTAATCGATGATCTAACTCATCGTTTATCGATAAAACGTTCCTACATATTTGTTATATTAAATATACCTAGTGTGACTTCCTTGATAGTTAAATAATTCCAAGGTCTATACCCAAAGCCTAAACCCCTCACAAACCGACCCCTCAACAAGCTCATCAACCCACCCCCAGAGTATACAATTTTCATTATGTCAGCTTTGATTAATTCGTTTGCTCTCCGTACATTTTCCCGCCGCCCGCCGCCGCCATCCATAGAGTATAGAGTTCGTGTGACCTTCCAGTAGTTGTGTTCTCCTGCTCATTATAGAACGAACACAAACAGAACTTTGTATTTGTTCTCTCTAACCCTATATATGATCTAAATCAACCCCTCCCCCTTCGCTCTCCCAAGAAAACAATAAATAAAAATATCTGTATAGCTTAGAACATATAAGCAACGCTAGGCATGAGTTAAGTTGGTTGGATTTTGGTGCTGGATCTTGCTTGGTTTTTAGATTGGCTTTGCCTGCTGTCCAAAAAAGTATTTGACACTTGAAACAACCAATTTAAGATTTTGTATGTCATCATCTATAGAGTAGCAGTATTATTCGGTGTGTTTGTGTGTAATGTGTATGGCTCTCTGCGCTTTAATAAAACGGCATTACCTACCACTCGCAATCGCAATCTCTAGCCATTCATCTTAATCTAAGTTAAGCAGATGTCAAGCGTGGAAATGAGGTTTTATCACTTTTCGCCTTCACTGTTTTTTTTTTTTGTTATAACGAAAAAGTATCTTAAGGTCTATACACACATTTGTACATATAATACATAAGAGCTGGAGGCTGTGAAATAGTTTCAAAGTATAAGTGAGAATCAGGTTTTAGGTTAGTGAGTGATGTGATATTCTTGTGTTCTCTTCTTTTTTAGAAAATTAAGGCAATGTAGCTTACACATTTATGTGTGTGTGTTTGTGACTGTGTAGATTTGGTTTTTCTATTTTATATTGTTACAGTTCTACACACCTACATTTATTTATATTAAAAGATTTCTCGATGGAGAAATGAAGAGCTAGAGTTTTCTCTCCTTGTATAACTATTTTTTTTTTTAAGAGGGTGCTTCGCAACATTTCATGGGCACAAGTGTTTCCTTCCAACATCTCACAGTCATAGTCAGTTATATAGCATAGAGCAATAGCTGCACCGAACCGAACAGTCATGACAAAAGTTTAATTTCCTCCCATTCATTCGCTGATGGCAAAGGGTTCTTTTCTTTTCTTATTTTTTTTTTGGTTATAAGGACCACCGAAGGACCTACATACATAAATCACTTAAGGACCATTTATACTTTCGGGCTGGGTTTTTCTCTTCTGCTTTTCTAGATTTTATTTTTTTTTATCCTGGCTCTGTGCAAATTTTACCATTCCGTGTTGTTCGTGCTCTCGTGTGATTAAAAAGATGATGTGTGAATTATGTTTTTTTTTTGGGGTTTAAATTAACGCAGAAATGGAAGGAAGGATATGGCATTTTTTTTGTAATGTTCTTCTAGATGCTGGTTACGAATGTATTTTCGGTGTTCTTTCATTTTATGGGATCCCTTGTTCTTTCTCTGATAAAGAAAGGGATAAAATTGACATGGGAACAAAAAGGGTAGAGTGTGATAAGTAAAAGAAATGGGAAGGACTTAATGTTGATAGAAAGAATGGTTGTGTTGTGTTTTTTTTTTTTTTTTTTTTTTTGTAAACAGAGAGGTACATTTTTTTTTATTCTATTGAAGCATTGAGGGTGGCATTCATTTCCTTTATCTCTTGTGTTGTGTCTTTGCTTAAATTATATCTTTGTAGATTTTCATAAAGAAGGCAATTAGGTTAACCTGAGAATTGAATAGACTACACCTGCAGTGGTGTTGGTAGGTATAGGATTTTTGTATTCTTTTTTTTTTTTGCGGATTAATTTGACACTATTGTGACAGGAACTTAGCAACTAAAACAACCTTCTTTGACTACCAGATGGTTTTTTTTTCACAAAAGGATTTTTTGTTGAATGTTAATAATATGTATAGAGTTACCTACCTATAGAGATTCTGTCAAAGCATAGTATGGAAAGTAAATGAATTTAACTATGCAACACCCTAAATATTGTGGTTGAGTTGTTATAAATTTTTTAGAAATCGATGGAATCTACATAGGTATATGTTCTTTACATTAACCCTTGGACTAAATAGGTAGGTACTTGTATTGGGAACTATTTTAAATAATTAAGGAAAATTGAATAAAACCAGTGGATTTGTTATTGGCCAGAATTTTATGTTTGGCTCCTGCTTCTAGAGGTTTAGGTACAGGATCTTTCATTAAGCGCTTGCTTTCTTTAAATTTAAATAAAACAAAGTGTGTGCTGCGATATCATCGAAATTTTTTATTCGTTTGAAATGCCTATCGATGCCATTGTGTATGGATTATAACATCATTCAAATGTCCGCCGCGGCTTCTCTGGGTGGCGCGCATCCGAAAAGTGCAATTTACCATGATTCTGTCGAATAAATTAGACTGAACTTGACCGATGATGGAATGAATTATGTTAGCTTTGATGGCCGCTGATGTTTGTGGCTCGCATGGACTTGCGACTTCAGAAAACCCCACAAGAAAAATTCGAACGGGATGAAATCGAACGATTTCGGTGGCCAGTTCAAATCCACTCCACGTGAGATGACCATTCCCTCGAATCGCTCATGCAGAACTAATTTCCAATGTGGCGTGAGCTGTGTGGCACGTAGCGCCATCTTGTTGAAACCACATCTCGTTGGCAGGCCAAAAGAAGTTGGTAATCATCGACGTAAAACGATCGCCGTTGATGGTGATGGCCTGGCCAACGACGTTCTCAAAGAAGTATGAACCGATAACGCCCCAAGCCCAAAACCCAAAACCCACAACAAACACTGATTTTTTCAGGATGCATTGGACGCTCTGGGATCTCATGTGGGTATCGTCTCAAATTCGAAAAATTGGAACAAAAATTCAACAAATTGTGGAAGGCCGAGTTTTTGTTAACGACGCGAAATCGACTGCCTCGGATTCTCCTGTACATTGCCACGGACAGCGGCGATCTTGCGTTTCGTCGACTTATGGGTGTTGGTTGATTGTTTACTTAACTAGTTGACACAAATTTATCCACCACACTGCGGACAGTTTTCTCGGTAGGACGATTATGGCGACCGTAAAATGCACGGAACGTTGCCCGAACAGAACACCCATTTTGATAGAACTATTTCATCAATTGCACGTATTGTTGAACGCTATATCCGTTCATGGTAATTTGGCAAAACAGACCTAATAACTGACGGGCAATTTGACAGATATATCTTCAACAATATGGCCGCTATCAACTGTTAAATTTCTGATAATATCAATAAATAATGCAAACATTACAGGCCTCCGGATGTAACCTTGGGGAACACCTAAAAATTGGTTGAAAAACTATACCTAAAGCTCAACTTGGGACTTGAGTGATACACCATCGATACCGATGTGTAAAAACTAAGCTGTTCCTATTATGGGTATCGAATTAAGGTTTAAAAGAAAGCAACACCTTATTTTGGTGTTACTAATTGTTTGGGTTCTATCTACTTTGAAGAATGAATATATCTGTTCAGAAGTAGAATACCCTTTATCCTTTTTATCCTTTCTCCCTACGAGATTGTAAGCCATGGTCCAAACGTAGGAAAAGCTTAACAATCACAAATAAAGTTCCCTATAAAAATTCACCTTTATCAGAATTTTTCAAAAAAAAAAAATTACTAAACATCATTATTAAAAACATTAAAATTAATTTCTGTAATTTGCAAAAATATGCCTATATTAAAATACATACATACTTAATGCTAATTAGAAAACCATGGACTGATTTACCATCTCAGAGGTTTTTTTTTTCTTTATTGAAGGTAATCTGCGATTTCTAAAAAACCTTGGCTAACCAAAAAAGTATTACTACACACCTGGTAAAACAACAACAAAAAAAATAACAAATTTTTACAAATTTGTAAGACAACGATTTTTATTTAAAAAAAAAAAATATGTTGAAATAGGCCATTAAATGATTAAACAAAAATAATTTCAATTCGTAATTTTTAAAAACCTCAAATGTTGCATTTCCTTGTTTGTATAGAATTTCATTAGAAAACAAATTGAGAAAAAAAAATTCATTTCCCATCTCACTACTTAATATTCATGTCTATAATAATTATTTCCAACTCGAAAAAAAAAATGACCCCAAACATCAAGTCAGCACACCACTTAAATTATTATGTAAAATAATTTTCATTTTCAAATAGAAACTCTCAATAGAGGTTAGGTACGAGTAGATAGATATCACCCATCAGAAATGGGGTTAACCTAAAACACACATTATTATTATTATTATTGTGTATGTTTGTAACAACTTAATATCTCAAACACAAAGGTTTACCTACACCCATATTTTTTTGTATCCATATAACTTCATTGAGCTGAACCGAACTACCGCGCCGCCTCGTCCCGTATTGCTTTTGAAACTATGTATGTAGGTACTCTAGGTATAATAGTACCTATCTACAAATATTTAAATTGTGAAATTCCCTTCAATTTATCTTCTTCCGTTTTATCACACTCAAATTAACACCAAACAATTAAATATGAAAATTTCCCCATTTGTTTTTTTTTTTTTTTTTTTTTGAGAAAATACGCAAAACGAGTAAAATAATCAAATAAAAAAAATTAAATGGTATAACAAACATTTTTGTATCTAGAAGATATGATGGTAGGTATAGGTCTAGCTATACCTACAACATTCACTTAAAAAAGGGGAAAACTTTTTACACTTTCTTTAGAGAAATCATCCCAATCTCTCATTGTGAGGCAGCAGCGCTCTCCCTGTGTCGATGTCTTTTCCTGACACTGTGCTGCCACACCAGAGTACGTCTCCTCTCTACTCTATAGCCATTTAGTTAGTATTTTCTCTGATGCCCCCAACTGACAAATGTATCAACAGACTTATAACAAATTCGAAGTAAAAAAAAAAAACCCTCTCGCAATGAAACAAATTTCGACATCATCTCTAGTCGAATTGTCGACACATGCGATTTCTTTTTTTTTTCTGTGTTGCTACTTCTTTTCTATTTTACCTTGATATCATTAAGTACCCTCAATACACACGCACAAGCTGTTAGTATCTAAATACATGTTATTGGTTACATCAATACACACACAAAAGTATCTCACTCTCTTTTTTTTTCTCAAAATACTATTTTATGCTCTGCGAAATATCGGCGCATGTTTCACCAATACCAACTACTACCATATCACTACTAAACTCTTCAACCTTCCCTTGTAAAATAATTGAAATAACAACAAAACAAAACAAAAAAAAATATTAGAGAGGTTATGCAGTATAAACTACAGAGATACAATACAATCACATAGATACTCACCAATACCATATTACACATAAAAATAGAAATCCACACTAATACATCGTTGTTTTTTCTTGGGGCCGAGGCGAAAAAATTTCAATTTCGAAAAATTCACTAACTAAAGTAATTCAGTTGTTAAGCAACGTTCGTTCAGCGCGGATCGTTTTGTTCGTGTGATAATATTTTGACCCGAAACCGAAACGACGGCGTGCACAACCTTCCTTCTACAATAATAATTTCAAACAAACCCAATAAGACCAACAAAAAAAAAAAAAAAAAAAAGTATCTCAGAATTGAAAATGAGCAAAATCTCGCATAGATAGATAGATTTTTTTTTTTTTCATTCCATTCGTCGTCGTTTGCCCTTAAAAATATTGGATATAGATACAAAATTGTATATTTCTTATTTCCGGGTGTTTTTTTCTTTCGGAACAGAACGATATATTAGTATCTAAAAGATCGAAAAGTATCTAACATAAGTGAAAAAGTGAAATATATAAATTGTTTAACAAGAAATTAAAAAAAAAAAAATATGCAAGTGTATACAAGTGCCTTGAATTGTTAAAAATATACAAAACAAAAAAAAAAGATAGTTTTTTCTCCATTTGTTTTTAATTTGAGAGAAAAAAAGCAAAAATAAGTAAAAGAATTGAAATGTTCCATCCTTATGTGAAAATTAAAAAGAAAATCGCAAGTAGTTCACAGCTCCTTCAACAACAATTGCAACAACATCAACAGCAGCAGCAGCAATCAGCACATAGATGTTGTTGTTGCAGCACAACTTCTAATAGTAGTGGTAGTGGAAGTAGTAATAGTAGTAGTAGCAATAATAATAATAACATTCTTGGTAATACCAGTTTTACAACAACATCATCAACTTCGGCAGCAGCCGCAGTTTTGGGTGCAGTTTCTAATGCAACAGTTAGTACAATTAACTGCAGTGGCAGCCAACAATTGCAACATAATCTAAATTCACCTGCACCACCGCAGCCGCCTGCACCACCAGTACAGCCTACGCAACAACACGCTCAACACCTCTCACAGCTGCTGCAACAAAATAACGTTCCTCCACCTGCTTCTGCTTCTGTTTCTGCTTCTGCTACAGCTATAACTTTAGCTTCGTCGTCTCCTCCTACACACCAGCAGCAACATAGACAATCATCACCAAATTTACCATATTGCCCAATCGATCGACATTTGGGTCACCTAAATTTTGGTAGTAGTTCATCAAGCAATAATAACAACAACACCCGCAGCCATACACCAACACCTGGCAACCACAGAAACATTATACACAGTAGTAGTTCTTCTTCTTCTTCTGCTGCAGCTAGCAGTAGTTGTAATAGTACAAATAATACCGTTAATGGTGGTGTTGCAAGTACGAGCGGTAATAGCACGTTAAGTAGGATTAGTCACACTATCCAGCAGCATCTTCAGCAGCAACAGCAACAGCAGCATCAACAACAACAACAACAACAACAACTACACCAGCATCAGTCGAATAATCCAGCGCATCATCATCATCATCATTCTTCTTCTTCGTCGTCGTCTTCACATCACCATCATCATCATCACCACCATAGTAGCAGTAGCAACAGCAGCAATAGCAGTCACCATCATCAGCAAAATACCAGCAATAATCAGCAGCAACAATCTCCTATGTGCCTAGTATTATTAGTTAAATGCCCCAATTCAAAGGATTTTTGTACAGCAGCGAATTTCTGTGATAAAAGGTAACAATATCTCACATCAATCATTTCTACTTTACACAAAATAAAAAAAAAAGTGTCAGTGTTGACACTTACAACAATTATAATTATCTCCAAAATAATACAAAAAAAAAGAAGAAAAATTCAAGCAAACGAAAATATTCAATCAAATTTAATTAATTAACGAGGTTGACCTCAAAAGATACACACTTCGCAGATAGATACGCGATACTCTTTCTTTTATTTCGTGTCGTTGTTGTTGTTGCTGTAATATAAGAGATAGGGAGGAAGGAATATGCTTGCTCTTAACATTTTGACCCAATTTTTTTTGGATCATTTTTTTTTTTTTTTTTTTTAGTTCGTTTCCCTTTTTTTTTTTTTGTTTTTTAAATCGTGTACAACAATTTTTTGATTGCCTTTGTTTTTCATTGTTTCGTTTAACCTTAAAATTGACGAAGAAGAGTGAACCAAAAAAAAAAAAAATTATCGTAGTAAAAAGTAAAAAAAATATATAGAAGAAGAAAAAGAATTTAGGTCAACTTCATAAAAGAAACCATAATCGTCGAGGGCTGGAATTTAAACGTGAACTAAAGTTAAACGCGAATTTTTTTTTGATATCTATTGTTGAGAATGCGCATGAAATATTGCTTTAAGGGTCCTCGATAATCTTTTATTTATCAGTGGGAAATTAATCTTGTCGCAACCCCAATTATCAATTGTTTTTAAACGACACTAAATTTGTTTGGTTGTTAAATTCACCTATCACAAAAAAATCGATCGTGATTTGTCAATTTCTTATATATGGATAGTTTTGTTCAGCAAAATAAAATGTCACAAATTTTGTTCCGTCAAAAAATAAGCATGCGAATCTTAAAAAAAAAAAATTATTTCGAGGCAAAATTGAGAAATTTTCTAAATTTTTGGTTATTCTGCTGAGATCTCTGAAATTTCATTTTTCTGAACTGTCTTAATCTTCCGAAGTTATTTCATATTAAAAGTTATAAATCAATTTTAATCTAACAGGAAAAACTTTTCATTATTAAAAATTTTTATTTTTTTAAATTTACATTAAATATGCAAGAAAATTAAATCAGAAAATTAGTACAGGGTGGTTGTTAGGTATAAATTGACAATTGACAATTTCTTCTTATGTGTTGCTTTTTTGTTAAAATTTTCGATTCATAAAATTTGACATTTTTTTCTACGAAATGATCTGAAAATTTGAAAAATTGTGGCACAGTTTAGAAAAACAATACCTCGTAAATCTAACAACACCAAATACTGAGGAGGCAAATCCAAAATATATTTTCTTAGTATTTAATAGAAAACTTGAGAATCCTTTTGAGATTGCTAAGATCTAAGATCTTACTTAATTGAGCAAATACATTTCTCTTTCTTTAGTTCGATATCAAAATGGATATAGGTACATAAAATGAAATTGTACCTTTCAGAAAAAAAGTGTCAAAGTCCATACAAAATGGAATCTTAGATCCAGTCCAAAATTCACCAAAATTCGTACTAAAATATTGGATACTTTGTTTGATGTTTTAGTGTATTAAAAAAGAATTTTATAAAATGTTTAGATGTGATATTTTTTTTGAACTACTAGAATTACTGGATTAACGACATCGATCCGCCAAAAATAAATCAATTATTTCTCAACTCTTTTGTATAACTGCGTTTAGTTCAAAAAGACTTGGTTCGACTCGATTGCCCTCGTTAGGTGGAGTTGAGTTCAATTTTGTTTTCTTCTCGAATAAATCATATACAAATTAGTATTGTTTGTTTCCTAATTCAATTTTAAGAAATTTAACTTAACTAATTTTCTCTCTCTCTTGATGATTCAAAACAATAAAATTAAAAAAAAAAAAAACTATTTCCAAAATTCTTTTTATATTTTTGCAAAAATACCTCAAACATTTCATCATCAATTATTATTATTATTAAAATTTAATTTGATAATGATTTTTGTATTTTATTCATATCCGTTGAAAATTTAATTTTTCTTCTTATTTTTTTTTTTTGCTATTTTCAATCGAAAGGATAAATTAATAATTCACGTCAAAGAGACCAACCACCACCACCGCATACACTTTCAAATTGAATTGTTTACTCTTTGAGAATGGGGTTATTTTTTTGTTTAACGTACATATGTACCTACCTATACCTAAAAAAAAATAATTTTATTTTTATAGAAAAGGAAATTTTGTATCTAGTGAAAAATTAAGATTATTTTAAACTTGATGTGAATACTATTCTAGATCTAGATTTGTAGAATAAACAAAGAAATTTCTGTCAAGTAGCCATTTCTACTTAATATTTTATAAACATTTTGATTTTTGTTTTTGATTTTATTAATTTTTGTTTTATTTAAGAAAAATTATTAGGTACCAAACGTTAAAATGATTTTTAAAAAGAATGAAAGGATTTCGAAAATCTACTGAAATATTATGATTTATTTCGCAAAATATCGCAAAAGTCTTTTTTATTTGTTCGAACAAATGACGAATAAATTTTACGCGTTTAGGTGTATTCACAGCGTTCTTTTTTATTTAAAGAAATACATACACTTGCACACTTACCTGTCAGCTGTCTAATTTGACATCGAATTATGAACTAGCGCCACAGATGTTTTTTTTTCTCATTTCGAATTTTAACTTAGGTTAATTAGTACATTCATTTCGGATTCGTGCACTTATTATTCAAAAAAAAAATAATCACAAAATCGTCATCGTCAATCGAATTGACAACTCTGACAAACCGAATCTGCTCTCCTCTAAATTAAAACAAAAAGAAAGCCTTATAAAGTCTGTCGAGTATGTGACAGATTAAATATTTTAATTTAATTTTAGTTTTCCTTGATCTTCTTCCTTAAAATTCCTTTCACGTCTCTTAGCCCAGATAAATTATAAAAAAAACAATGGCCAAACTTTAGGAAAAACACCAAAATCCAGAAAAAATTATACAATACACGCCCTATAGACGAAACATCGTGTTTGCACATGATTTCTTATTTTTTTTTATAAATAAAAAAAAAAAGTTTTGGACTTACCTGATGTGTTTTCAGCCTAGGGCTAAATATAAAAGTGTGGTGAAATTTTATTTTATATAAGAATTTTAAATATATTTGCATAACTTTGCAAGCATTATTTTGGCCAAAGTCTATTTATTACAAATCAAATTGAGCATAAATCAGCTATCAAATTGTGAGAGTTGAACGAAAAACATGTTGCCAATTCGACTTTTAAAAAAACAACAACTAATCGAAAAATGAAGTTACAAGACTGACGTCATTATTTCTCATCATTATAACCCAACTTTTGCCATAAAGCTTGATTATAACAATAAATGATTAAAATATTGCAGAATTTTGTCAGTCGTGGAAATATTTTGATTAAGTGACCAAAGAAAAGGGTAGATTTGATTTTATTAGGTGGAATGGAAATTGATTATTGACAATCATACTATGGATATTGGATAGGTATTTATTTTTCGTACGAGAAAACAAAATAACAAAATAACATTATCCCTTTTCCCTTTACTGAACTATCGGATTCTTACTTAAAAATTTAAGTGTTCTCCTAAATTTTATTGGTCTTTTTAATTTAATTTATTGTTAAACCTCTTAAATCTTTTGTTGTTCCTTCTTTGTTTATAAAATTAAAATAAACAAAATCGACACTTCGAAAATCATTAGGAATATTAAGGTTTATTTTTGTCTTATTTTACATTGGTAATGTTTTTAATGGTCTAACCTATAAAACTTAATGTCCTCTTCTAAGTAAACAAATCCCTTGCAAAGCATTTCGGCTATCAAAAATTAAATTAACGATAAAAAAGACTCATTAAAATTACCATTCTGAATTATTGAAATTGATCCACTCAAGAATTATGATGCTTCGGCAACCATGAAGCCTTCAATTAGTTTTTGTATCGTTAAATTGTTTATGTATATGTATATCAGTTGACAGTTTCAATTTATTGTTTATATTTTTTCTTGATGGCTTACTGTTATTTATCTGAAACAAAAAATCTATGCTATAGGTTGCTGATAACAATAATTACAAAACTCTTAGGTATGATTATAAAAATCAAGTTTTATGATATCTCGCAACAATAATTCTCGATGAATATAAACAATTTTTTAAGTTATAATCAATAAATATCATATGCACTTGAATTTATTTACGATAAGAATGATATTTAAGTATCGTACGTCTCGTATGTATATCATTAACTGTAGTTTTTCTTTAAATAGATTTCATTTAACGCTAACCATCATAGGAAGAATTATAAATTATCAAATCTCAACACATTTCCCATCCAACATGTTAGGTGTTCCAATCGAACAAACAAATCAATAAAATTTTAATTCTCTATTAATTTGAGTGTGAAATTGCAATCGAACGCAAAAGAAGGCCTCGTTTTCTCTCCCACATTGATCAATAGAAAATCAAAGCAACAACTAAAAAAAAAGAAAGGTGAAAATAGGAAAACAAAGAGAAAGAGTGTGCAGCACTAACTTAACTCAGTGGTAGAGACAAAAGAAAATATGTAAATGATCTCCCCGAACCAGAAGCACTGCGAAATTTGAATTTCCCTCCCAAAGTTGGTGTTGTTGCTTTTCTCTTGTGTTGTATAATAACTCTCTCCCGTATTTGCCTTTCATTTTGGGTTTCTCTCATTTTTTTTTTCTTGTTGTTTCTTTTTCTTTTGAAATTTTTTGTTGGTGTTTATAGGTTTGATTATTTTTTTTCTACCTACAACAAAATCATTACGAAGCGGTCTTTTTTTCTTCTTTCTTTTTTTTTTTGGTGAATTGTAAATAAATTTCTTTCTCTTGCTTTGGAGAAATGCAGCAAAGCACACCACAGACAGAGCACAAACAAGCACATGGCACATTTTGATGTGAGAAGATCATTTAACGATCATCATCATCTTTTGATAGCACTTTCATTATTTTTATTGTTATAAGTGAAGCGTTTTTTATTATTTTTTTTTTTTTTGTAAGGTAACTTTATTTTGTGGATTTTCACTGAGAGTGGGTGGTTGGCTGGTTGGGTAGTGATGGGGAATTTATGTAGCTTTCATTATTGGATTTCACACGCCAAATTTAATGAGGGGAAATTAAATCGATCAAAGATCAAGAGATTGTTATTATGTTTATTTATGTTTTGCATTTAAGCTTGCACAATGAATGAAAAAGAGAAATTTCAAATAAGACAGTTTTTTTTTTGTAATTCTCCTTTAATTATGACATACCTACTTATATATATGTATCTACTTGTTTTATCTATTCTAAAATATTATTTCATTCGTTTTAAATTTGCTTGATTATTTAAACAGCAACTTCTCCCTGTATTTGAAACGAATGATCTCATTTTAAAATACATAATCTCTTTTAAAATGTAGATGGAAATTGGAATATTCTCAAAGTTTGTAGATATAATTAAAAGCTCTTCACAATATACAGTCACCAACTTTGAAGAAGTCTGACACTTCAGACATCTTGAGCATTGTTAAATCGAGCATTCCTCGTTTGCTGCTGCAATTTTTTAATTGATTAAAAATCAACGCATTTTTTTAAGTGAGTAACGTTGGATGATTTACACAACTTTTTCTTTATTTCTGCCATAATTTAGCAATTCAATGCTATACTCTTCTTTTATGTCAGATTTATCAGAACTTAACGAAGATTTTTTAATAGTTTTTCCCCTTAACGAATCCTTCATTTTTTGAGCAATGAATTTCCTAGAACTTAACGATTTTATTTTTGGACATACAATGTTTATCTGAGTATTAAATTTAAGCTGTAATTTAAATTATAAGAACTTAAAGAAATTAATTGATCAAACATCTAAATAGACTTGTTTTAAATTGAAAGAAAGTCAGGTTAGTAAAATAATAACTTTATTTAATCTAAATATTTTTCACCCAGAAAATTTAACGAACAAACTTATTACGTACATACATACTTACAAATTATGACAGTTAACCTCATTAAGTTATCTTTCAATTCACAAAAACTTAACGATGATTTGTGGAATATGTATATTTCGCAATCTAAAAATTTTAACGAATTTTAAAATCATATCTTCTAAACTGAACGAAAGTCGGGATTCTTCATAAAAAACTTTTATTAGTCCCTTGATTTGCAATAGATTTTTTGAGCAATGAAATATCAGAATATAACGCTTAAAACGAACGAAACTTAAGTTGTAAGTTAATTTGTCAAACCTTAGGTACTCCGGATATCAACCGAAAAAAATGCGATAAGAATGAATTTGATTGAGTATTCTGAGCTTTTCCTCGATTTTCTATGAGTATAAATTTTTTAATATCACTTGCATTTCTATGACCATCTACTTGAATTTTTATGTAAAGAAAATGCTTTAAGCATATGCTCAGTTTTTATTCATACTTGTCGAATACGAGAAACTTAACGAAAGTTTCAAATCTATTTACATATTTTATATTTTTTTTAAGAGAAAGTGACAAATTCTCCAAGAGTATCACTTGTTATGATAAAGTGTGTCTAATCTTAATCATTTGGAATTGGCAGAAAATTGTAGGTCCCCTCCATTGTTTAAAAGTTGTAGGCTCCTAGGCCTTTCTATCAAAATAAATAAAATTCAATAAAATTAAAGAATTTGAGAGTAGAGTTAACGACATAAATACTGTGAAAATTTCTCAAATTCTAATTTATCTCAGTTTCCAATTATTTATACGCAAATCCACTTTCTTTTAACAAGAGCTTCATCTACCTATTTTTTTCATTTTCGAAACCTTTGGCCGATTTTATTTTCTCTCACATTTTTTTTTTTTAAAGAAGATTAAAGTATTTTCTTTTATATTGGAACGAAGACATGCGGGTATGTATTTATTTTTGGTAGCTTTCGATATGTACTTTCTACATTTATTTATATATATGTACAAATCTCACCTACCATAAAATAAAAGTCAAAAGATTGCCATTAAAGTGGTGTAATTTGAGAAGACCAATTTAAGACGAGTCACTAAGTAGCAATGAAAAGGTGAGCGAAAATTAACTTTCCCACGACGACGACGAAAGACGACAAACGACGACGAGATTATGTAAGAGCTTATTTATATTTTGAGAGTATAGGATGTTGAAAAGGGGTTAGCAACAACAACAAAAACTACGAAAAAAAACCAGTGATTAATTGAAATCCATTAAATAAGATTTGCGATTTTTGTTTTATTGATTTTACTTAAAAGCATAGATTCGATTGGATAAAAAATGTGAACGTATTATAGATTTTGCATTGCAAAAAAATGATAAATATAGCTCGTAGCTAATATATTATATGAACTCGTTAAATATTTAAACAAGTGAATTGAATTCGTAGTTTGCGCATTTATCCAGTGAATTTGTGTCATCATTTGTGCAAATAATATTTTTTTGTTATTTTTGTTGAATTAGACTTAAATCCATTTTAATCAGCAAACATGTTAATACAATGATAAAATAATCAAAGCTGTGCCCTAAATAGTTTGTTTGGTCTTAAAATAAATATAAAGCATAGAAAATGATAAAACAAATAATTTATGTATATGAACGACCTGTTGCAAGTTTTTCTCAATTTTTCGACGAGTACTTTTTATTTCAGCATACTCTCTAATGCTGCTTTATAACTGGTGCTTTTTCTATTACGTGGCTTTAAAGTTTGTTTCAACTTGATTAAAATTTAGTGTAAGTTTTAGGAAATTATTATCAAATAAAAATGAAGCTTTTCACCCAAATTCACTTTAGAAGAAATAGTTTCAAAGTGAAAGTCTAATTTTTCTGGACTTTTATGAGGGGCTGTCTTGGAATCGCAAACTCTTCAACCATTTTATCGAGTAGCTGGGGTCATATATTGGTGGGCGATTACAACTTTCAGGCGTTTTTCTGGCGCAAGTATTATCCATGGTGAAATGTCAAAATAAATTAAACACAAAGCATCTGTCAACTGTCAAATTTAGTGTCACAAGAAACATTATTGTCAATTAAATCAAACAAACCTCTATAAGACTACATACATAAATGGAATTTAAGAAAATTCAATTATAAAACCTAAATTTTAAACATAGGTAAAAAAAAAATATAACGGTAACTTCATCTCGGATTTTATGGAATCAATTTAATATTTCAAATCGAACAAGAATTTAATTTAAATTCAGATGAATTTAAATAAAATATTAATACGTTTTTCCCAAAAACACTCATCACTCACCAGAATAAAATTCTAATTTGTCGGATATCATCCCCTATATAATAATGTATGTATATGGCTCTGGCCAACCTTGAATGAGTCAAGATTCTCAAAAGTCATATAATATATAAACTGAATCTTTTTTTTTTCAAATGAAAATAACAAAACATTCATAAAGTGAAGGTCACATCAAATTGATTTTTTTTTTCATTATTTTTTTTTTTTTGTTTTTACTTTGCAAACAAAGCAAAAAATGTATATCAAGTTGCACAAAATGTACTTTAGCAACAACGAAAAACAATGAATATATGAGTAACCATATACCTAACCTATAATATATCTTGTGTATATTCTTATCAAAGTTTTATTTTATTTACTTTTTGTTTACGATGTGCAAGTTTACAAAAAAAAAGAGTAAAAAAAGTTAAAAATCACTTGGAACGTGTGTGTGTGCAAATTGAATGAAAGTTTAACCTTAGATCTGAAGTATCGTTTCTATTTCTACGTATCTATATGATGTTACAAAGTTTATCGATTTAATTTTTTTTTTTACATTTTAAACTAACAACTGAACAATCTACTGAACAACAAACACAACCTATACCTATAATTTTGTTTGAATTAATCTTTGGGTAACACAAGTGCAGATATTATTTAATAATATTTTTCTCTTTCTTATTGTGAGAGAATGAGTTCGTATACCTACAAAATGTTTTATCTAAAATATAGTTTGGGGTTTTGTCCTTCAAATTCAATATGACACGTTTAGATTTGTGTGTTGCGTGTTTTTTTTTTATTTTTAAATTTTTTTATATTAGGTACGAAATAATTTATAAAGAGTCAAGGACAGTAATAAAAATAATGAAAACGTGGTGTTTTTTTTTTTTTTTTTGAGTTAAGAAGTTCTAGAGACGAGATTATAAAAGGCGCGTGTATACTTTTTATTTGCTATAAGGCCTAGAAGAAATTCATTCACCTTTTATAATAAATTAGATTTTTAAGCTTAGAATAAATATGAGTAAGACATTTTTTTTTAATTTATAGTGAAATGAAATGGGTATTTAATGTATAAACGTGCATGCATGGAATTAGAAACTTTTTACATTTTACACCTTTGCAGTATACAGAGTTCATTCTTTTCCTTGATTCTTCAAATTTTTTTCATTATTAAATTTCAAGTTAAACCGTGAGAAATATTTTGGAACGGTTGCATATTTCTTTTCTCTGTAGGTGAGATTTTAATTTGAATTAGAAAATATTTACTTTGAGCATAAAACAAATCTCGTTTTTACAAAAAAATAAAACAAATACATATGTGGGTCAAACTTAAAGAATAAATGGACAACAAATGAAAAAACAAAAATATTCTCCCCAATTAATAAGCTGCCGAGGAAATATACAACTGTATAACTCCTTCCGCAGCTCATTCATTGGATTTTTTAATCGGAGTAAATATTCTGAGTCAACAAACAAATTAAACAAATAAAAAATAGTCTTAAACATTCTTATACTTTCTGAGATTATAAGTAACAAACCAAATTGTCTTGTTACCAATACCTACTTAGTAAATAAATCATAAATATCCATTAAAATAAGCTTCAAGAATCAAATACACGATTGGATCACACAAACTGGTTTTAAGGGTGGAAAACTATAAAGTAGCTATAGTCAACAGTTTTCTATTTCATTCTTCAAGGTAAAATTTTTAAAACAAAAATGAGACTATTTTAAATGGAATATTTCAGAACACATGAATATTAGGTTTTCCATAAGTAAATTATTGGTTTTCTAAGGTCACACCCGTACGCACAAAATAATGCTCTATATGTATGTATTTATATTTTATATATTTAAACAAATTATTAAATGTTTCCCCTTTTATTGTCCTCTTATTTGAAAATATGTTGTAGGTATTTTTGTGTCTCGGGTGTGTTTACGCCATTCTTCAGGCAGTACACGTTCAAATACATATGTATCTCCTCCAGGGAATCAAATATAAATGTTCTGTACCAAATTTGAAGCCAATCCGTCCATCCGTTTAGGTTCCATCTCGATGAACACCTGAACGCAAAGACAAATAAGTCCGATGAGCGATGGACGTTATGACGAAAACAAAATTCTTTTCAAATCAGAAATAAAAAGTCGATTCTATAATTTTGAAAATCTACTAAAAATATTCTGTTCCGAATTTGAAACCAATATGTCCATCCGTTTAGGCTCTAACTCTATGAACACCTGAACGCTGATCATACGCAGAAACAAACAGACCTACATTATATCCGATAGATGGTAGGTAGATACCGTTTCTTTCTTTTGGAATTTTCCATGATCGTAATTTTAGTTTTAATTAAAACCTCTTATTTACGTAAAACCAATTACCTACATAAATATCGGTCTATAGAACAAGTCAACAGAAAAAATGCACTCGGTATCAAATACACATATAGTTCTGGTTCGCTTTTTTGTCAAAAACACTTTGATATTTAAAACCAAAGCAGTCCATCAACCGTGAGAGAAAAAAAAATCTTATTCAATAAAATTTTATCTCAAATTCCCAAGGTAAAAAATCGCCTTCTTTCACCTCCCTCATCAACATCATCTATCTATGCTATCCTTGTGCTGTGCACTGCAATCTAGTCAGTGCGACCAAATAGACTTCAATTTTACCATATTGACAACGACGACGGGCTTCTTCTCTCCTATATCTTTGTTAAGTGCATACGAAGAGCATATATATGTACCTAACCTACTACCAACTATACCATACCATCTATGGCTATAAACGGTACTTGCATTGCAAGTTGCAACTGCAACCAAATTAAATTGTATTAAATCAGGTCAATAGCTGTACAAAAGAATTCATAAGAAACGAAAAGAGATTAAAGAATTTTCTTTAATCTGTATGGAGGTGATTTTTTTTTCTAGTTTTTTTTTTGCTTATTTCTGAATTTAATCCGCATCCTGTGCAATTCGATATATATTTTTTTTCTCCTATACTTACCTTACAATCCAATTTTCAAGGATCTAAACATTTTATGGATTTTGTGTTCTTCTTCTTCATGTTTTTTGTTTCTATTTTGCTATTCCAACTACAAAACCAGACCAGGTATCAGAAGAGAAGGATCAATAAATCGGATATTGTGTGTGTTTTGTGCTTAAATCTCTACACCCGCTTCCTTTAACCATCTTTATACATATGTACATACACCAAGCATTTTAGTTCTTCCCTTGTTCGAGGAAGAAAAATATGTCCCATTGTTATTTTGCACCTTTCCGCTTATACATACATACGTTTGATTCGTGATTCGTCTCCCTTTACTAGGTGATCTATTGTTTTCAACATTTCGCTCTGTCTATTCCTCTTTTCCCTATTTCACGGGGATCAGTCCTGTTTCTTACTCACAAACAAAAAATTGTATCTATTTTCTTTTGCGTTTTAGTTTCAGTCAAATAGAAACATTTTTTTTTTTTTTTTACAAAATATTTCTTAAAGGGAAAATCAGAGACTCACTGAAAATGATGCATTAGTCAGAATCGAAGAGTTAAAGAGTGGTGATGGTGATCATTGAGTTGACATTTCTCTCACAATCGCTGATGACTATTATTCATCTTTGAATATAATTAATTTCCCCACAACTCACCACAGCAACTATAATACTACCTACTTCTAATGACAGCAGCTGCTGTTGTTAATCATCAAGAGAGCTTTATTTTTTTGTTGTTTTTTCGTTGTTGTATAAATAAAATGTTGTATTATGTTTGGCACGTGGGCTTCTTCTGTATTATATTAAAAAAGTGCTGTTAAATTTTCTGATATACCTACATACATATGTATGTACATATTATTATGTAGTACATAGCTAAATTATAGCTCTAAATGTGATAATAAAGTGTGCCAATGTTTGAATGTGTTCCGTTTGATTTCGTTTGTTATTGTTGTTGTTTTATAATTAAGTATGATCTGAGAGCGATATTAGTGTTACGTTTAGTTGTCAGTGTTGATGGCAGTGAATTTATTTTCTCAGTATCATAATTTTAATAGGTTAAGGAATTATTTTTTTTTTAAATGAATTTGTTATAAATTATAAAAAAAATTTATTTGTTAATATTTATTTATTTATACACAAATATAATAATATATATAAAATCTAAATGTCGCATGCTAAATTAATTCAAATTGAATTTGATCGCAATATCATGGATTTATTTTATGAACGAATAGAAAGGTAAGATAATTTATTTATTTTGGCTATATTGGCTTAATTATCTTTTGGGTTTTTTTCACACATATTTTGAACAGCTGCAACTTATTATTATTTTTTTAAAAAAATCAACAGGATCTTTTTGATAGAAATTACAAATAGTTCTTCTACTTCTCTAAATTTCAGAAAATTTGTTCTGACAAACGTCAAACTCAATAGGATCTTTTGATTATTTGATTTTTGAAGCAAAATCATTATTTTTATTTGCCTGAAATACCGAAATTTTTCAGTCATATTTATTCCTATGTGTAACCCACCACAAGAAAATCTGAAGTTTTGTAAAAACGTTTTGCACCATTTGACAGTTTACTTGTTGTAATTTATGTCACTTTTGTATAGAGAATCTTCACTTCACTAGACTAATATTTATATGGACTTTCCATACTAATCGGATTAACTTGGAAGAACAATTCCATTAGTGTGAACACTTCTGGAAATTAAATTCCCAGATTCTTTTATTTAAAACAAGAACTATCATTCTGACAGCAATCGAAAATGTCATTTAGTTGATTAAGTTATTTTTTGTAATTGATACATGTCAGTTTATAATTTTGCATTTATCGAAATGTCAAAACCTTTAAAATTTAACTGTGAGAGTTTTATGTCAATGACACTTAATAAAATAATTCAATGCTAAACTTAAACACAATCTTAAAACAAGCAATAAAGTTATTATTTTTTTTATTATTCTTAGTTAAATCACGTAATGCATTGATAATCACGAAAAGTTTTGATAAAATACGTTTGAATTCTCACTTACTATAACAGTGAGATGAACACGAAGAATGCTGAATTAATATTGAATCGTGTTGATGTGCGTATATTTAGTTAAATCTTTGTTAAGTTTATTTAAGTATGTCATTCTGCATTCAACAAAAAAATCTGAGTAAAGTGACAATTGTGTACATGATTATCTGAAAACCACATTAAAACTTCTTGTAATTTTGTTTTTGTTGATCTAATATTTACAATTGAAATAAATCTTATATCAACCTTCCTATAGTTTTACAAATCGAAAAAAAACGAGATGATGCGACTGAACACATTCATTTATCTTTTGACATTAAAAAAATAATCTGTCAAATGGTAAGTTCAAACAATTGTCAGTTTATTTCACTTTTAATTTGATGTGAAAACAAACTATCTGTAAGAAATAACTTTTAAAATGTTTTTATTTAATTTTAATTATTTCAAATACGCAAATTGATAAAACAACCACACTTATGGAGTGTTGAATTTAAAATTAATGAATTTGTTAATATTCTTCCTTGCAGTTTTCTCCAATTTTGAGCAAATTTGCTCTCTCTTAGCTATTTTGAAAAGTGACACTTTTACAATGTATGAGAAAATATAACAAAAAGACCCAATCAAGAGTCTCATCAATTTCCAAACTTGTATATGTTTGCTTCTTAAAATTCATCTGTATACCTACCACAACTGTCAAGCTCATTGTCTTATGCTTCTCTTGTTAAGTTTAATTGCTTTTTATTTGGTTTTCTTTTATCCAAACTTCTAAATTTTTGTCTGATTATAGTCGATAAAAATGCAAAACTTTTTGCTAATGATACTTATTGCTTAAAATCTTGTTTTGCTAATTAAAATTTTATATACATAACAAAACAAAGAAAAGAACAAAATGAAAAACCGGCTGACAGCTACTAGAGTTACTATAATTTTTAAATTTCTGACAGATTTATTCTTTAAAGATACCACTTCATGGTCATATCTATTGCTTCTATATAATTATTTATCAGTAGGAAGTAAGTTAGTTTCGTTTTTAATCACATCAACGCAACAAAATCTTTTATTTTTCTGATAGTTATACATACCAACAAAACAAAACATCAACTACATAATCATCGTGATTTATCGATATTGAAATCTAAATTGCGTGCGAGTAAATGTGTATATTTCGTCGACCTTGTTGCAAAGATCTCGATGCTTGATTTGCGAATAGTTCTTAAGAATTATTGTCTTCTTAAAAAAAAAAAATTCTAATATGTCATCATAATTTTTGACACTTCAAAATGCTGTTTTTTTTACCAACTCGTTTATCATATAACTACCTCTATACAAGATATAACAATATATGTATAAAATAATAAACGTTTTGTGTAGCCTTTTAATTTCCTGTCATAGTCGCATGTCAAAAGATGGCCTTGCTGACAGAAAAAAAAAAAAAGATATAAAAAATTTTGGTTAAGCGTGAAGTTTTTTTGAAGGAAAACAATGACATTCGGTTAATTGATTAGATTCTCTCTTTATACATTCTGTCATTGTTGAAGAGTTGTTCGAATGTATGCGTTCTTAACCTACACATATCGATTCCGTCATGTGGAACAATAGGAGTACGTTTGTTCACATACCTACATAATATCCAAAATTTGTTGAAAAGAACCATCACTCGGTGAATATTCATTAAAAGAGCCAAGAATAAAAAATCAGGTCCAACAATAAAACGAATGTTTAAAAAAAAAACATGGCTTGTCACATACTCGTACATAGCTAAGTAAGCAAAAATGGTATTTTTTTTCCTATTGTAGGTCAACTTGATTTAAGTTTCTTTGATGACTATAATATCTACTATATACACCCGGAGATGAGGTTATTCAATTAGGAAGGGAATTCATTCAATGACTTATGTACGATTAATAGAAAAGAACACGAGATATTCTAATAAATATTATATGAAGTCATACTAGAATACAGCTAAAAAAAAAAACCAGAGAAATTAATTTCCTATGTATACAATAACTTGCTTAAGTCATGGTTGAGGCAACAAGAAAAATGTGGGCGTGAATTAGTACCAATGAAACATAGTGAATAGATCATTGATTAATCAATAAGATATAATGTATTTTTCCCAGTTAAATGACCAATAAGGCAATTTCGGTCTAATTTATGAAATTTCAACTGTCATTTTGACCTTTTGACAACTTATACTACACTAGTATATTTCATTTTCGAATGAATGCGTTCAGCGCGATATGGATATATGTTTGTTTGAATCTGTAATTTGTTTTTGTCCAATGAAAATTGTACACGGTTTATTTTTAATTTACTGGATTAAGGAAATAAATGTATATGCCTTCTCGAGATTTGAAGGAGATTGAAAATTAAAAAAGTTTTTCGTTTTAGAGAACTTCAAAAGTGACAGCCATTAATTTAATGAGTCTGACAGATGCAAAACAAATATGTATCAGTTTCTTCAAAGATTTTGACGTTTCTGAATAAAAAGAGAGAGGAAATGTTTGGCTAAATGCCCTAATCACAATTTTATTCAAAAGTTTTGTCAAAATTTAAATTAAAAAAAAATTAAATTGGACTAGAACTCGCAGAAATTGTCAGTTTTGGAAAGTAAGCGAACAGGCCTAATATGTAATTCGTCCTTGAGTTGCGTTGTCTTTGAGCAAATGTGACAACTTCAATAATAATAATCATTGATGTTATTTAATTTCACTGCTCAAATAACCTAAAGTGTTATCATTACATGATGTTTTTGAAGGTTTATGATTTTAAATGACAGTTGGTTCTTCGTAATTTAATTTTTTTTGTAACCCTCTTGGCCTAACTTTCCAATTTCTGTCATTCAGCTTTAAGGAAACATGAGTCCGCATTGCAATACAAAACATTCAAGCAGATGTTTTTCTTTTTTCTGCTTCTTTATCCCCCTGTTACATCCACATCTTATCAGTACCTATGTATATCTTTTCGGGGCAACATGTACAACAAAACAAAAAAAAAAAACAGAAAACTTATGATACAAGAAAATGCGATATAAAAATAAAACAATCATACGTATAGGTAGATACCTAAATTATATAAAAACACGTGTTGGTGTACTAAACACACATAAATATAATGTATACACGGGGACAGGACAAAGTGGTCGAAGAAGAAGGTAAACTTCTTTACTTTACACGAAAGACAACAACGACTTAATGGCAAAATATGAGCCATGAGAAAATGTGAATTGTTTGCTCCGTTTGCGTATAATATTCCTCGATCTGAATCTACTGTCTTGATGGTGTAGTATCCTCGTGCTACTTTATGAAATATAGATAGGTAGGTATATTCTTTCTTTATGAATTCAGTGCGCACTGAACGAACCGAACATCCTTCGGTGTGGGGTTTTGTTTTTGTTTTTGCGTTGCTCTGCTGTTGTTGAGTTGAGATGTGTTATTTGTGGATACCTCTTATGTATATTGATCATCTCAGTTATGTGTGTGTTTGCTGACAAAAGGCCATTTTTAAATATAATGAAAAAAAGAGTACATACCTACAACCACAGGATAAATAAAGGTGCACTTCTGTAGAATTAAAAAAACAAAAGAACGCTGAAGGACCGAACGGAACCGTTTGCAAACGTGAATGTGGTGGGCACATTAAATAAAAATTACTACCTGTGGGCAAAAGAGTGACACCTGTGGTTACCCAAGGATAAGCAAAGCACTCAACTGGGTGTCGCTTCTTCGTTTAATGTTTATTAACATCGATTTTTGTTTGCGTCAGTTATATGAGCTGTTTATTGGTTAGCCTTCTATTGACATGACTTCTTCCAATAAAGTTAAGTTAATGTCCTTTTTCTTATAAATACATCCTTTTGAACTGAGGACCGAAAGATATTGAAATAGTAATTCAAAATAAGTGGATGTTTATAAAATATTTAAATTGAAAACTAAAACTTCCAACTAATAAAAGGTCTGTTCGTTTACTTGTCCAAAACTACAATTTCTTTTTGTATGAACATTGACAGGTTTCGATATGAAATTGGTAGAAACTGGTGGAAAGTGTGAATCAACCGGGTGATGCTGTTGTTGGTTGTCATCAAATGACATTTAAAGAATTCACCATGGCTGATATTAATGACAGATGTCAAAAATAAACTGAGTCATAGAAAAGAGCGGTATCTAATGTTAATTTGGTACGAAAAATGGCCGTGGTTGCTGCTGACATGGCTTAGGGCTTTAATAACCTTGTTAGAAAATATTTTATATTTTAAGGACGTTGAATGAAAACTGAAATGTAAGAAAAGTGTGTGCGGCAGTGGGCGTTTTATTTCTAAAACCACTTTCTAAATCTTCTCACCGTTTATAATAACAAAGTCTGGCATTTTCAACTTTATTGGATAAACGATGAACAAAAAAAAAAAATAACAATTTGACAGATTATTTTTGAACCGTCAAATAATTTCTTATAAACAAAATCGAGAATAAATAATAATTATAAGATACATATATTGCCTCATCTAGAGATATGTATTTCTATAGGCCTTTGATTGTTCAACTTTCAAATGTATTCACCTTTAAAATGAAGAACACATTATTCTTGAGCTTATACCTACCTATTATTTTTATTTCTATTGCAATCGTCATTTTTGTATATTTATCAAATTTTTTTTCTATCGTATCTTTTTAGATTGCCAAACGAATGCCAGGCAGGCCAAACTGCTAGAGTAACATCTAACCTGCACGCATCAAGTAGTACAATGGCGGTTAGTCGTGTACCGTCACCGCCTTTAGCGGAAGTTAATACACCAGTTGCTGAAAATTGGTGTTACACTCAGGTGAGTTTCTTTTTCTTGTTTTTTTGTTTCTTTTTTTTATCGTTATCGTATCCTTTTTTATTCGTTTTTTTTTTTATAAAGATATGCAATGTATTAAGTTTCTCATTCCCACACTGAAAATGTCACGGGTCAGAAAAAAAAAGAAGAGCACGTATAAGGTATTACTTTTGACAGCGGAAACTGTCATTTGATATTCTTTCGGGGCCATTTACCTTGATGTTATGTTCGAAGTTTTTTTTTCTTGTATTCCTGTAGCGTCATATTAAATCCAAACTGAATAACAAGAAGTCATTCGATCAATGAACTTTATTCTGAAGTAAACTAACTAACAACATGACATTTTATTTTTTTTAAATGTCAAAACTCGTGACAGTTTGTTTTTTCATACAATATAAATATTTCAGAAATTCTAACTCATGATAAAAAATGTTCATATACGAATGTATATAACTATAATTTAAATCACGGGTTTTTTTTTCAAGGTTAAAATGTGTTTCTAACTGTCAGGCCAACGCCCTATTCTATCTATTAAAATTTAGTTAAAGGTCATATTTATTAATTAACGGTCGTTCACCTTGAGAACAATTCAACAACTCTTCCATAATTAAATGAACTTTTATTTTATAGCTTTCTAAAAAGCTGTCAATATTAAAAACCAAATAAATAAATCTAAGTAGGTATACCAAACCAACCCAAAAACGACCAATGACCACCCACTCTCATCATATGTATACTCGTTGCTCTTCTGCTCTTTTGTCCAAAGTTGGGTTTCCAGTTTATTTTGTTCTTCTATTAGAATTCCCATAAACTAGCCAAAAATATTTCAAATTAAAAAAAAAGTTGTAGGTAGGTAGGTATAAATTGATTTTTATGTTTTTCGCTATAGGCATGACGTGTGGTGAGTTGTGTTATACCAAGTAGGTACGGTTCAAGGAGCGTTAATCTTTTAGTACACGCACTTAAGTTATAAATTGAAATACTGAAGGCTAGCATATTTATATGTATGATTTGGATTATAACATAACTCTTATCGTATTTATATTTGCGTACACATTATTTTGTAAGCCTTTTAATAAAAATAATCAGTTTATTCTAAACATGTACTAAAATGTGTTTTCTAAAGTTATATAAACACGTTTATTTGTTATATTTCCTCCTCAACTTCTAGTCAATTAAACTTAAATCAATTTTAAAAGGGGGAGAAAACAAGGAACTTAATGTATAAAAAAAGCAAAACTACAAACAAGCGGACAGCAAAAAAAAAAAAATATAAAACCATTTGGCATTGGCTGCAAGAACCCTGAGAATGTACGCACTTGACTTTGGCTAGTTCCGAGTATAGTTCAATGGATTTTCTTTTTTTTGTATTTGTTTAGTTCTCTACTTCTCTTCTTTTAGTTTTGTTTCATTGTGAATCGTTATTTTGTATCAATTAGAGGCTATAGCTATATACGTAACGTGTATATGAATCAGCAAAGAGATTAAAAATACTATTCTAATCTTTAGTACAAAAATAGATTGTAAGGGAACGAGAAGAACGTGTGTAGCAGAATACATATATATTTTATGAAGACCATAATGAACTTGGGTGAGTGCATAAATTATCTGACAGATTTTTATTAAATGTATACGAGTATAATAAAGTTCACGTCAATGTGATCAATGACTGGCTATTCGTCGCGGTCATACTTAATCCCAAGTTCAATCACGATGATGGCTCATAAATTTGGGCTGTTATAATGGACATCATCAGCGGTCGTTGCGCCTTATGTAGCCGCGCCGCACTGTGCCTTGCCAGTGCCATTGCCTGTTTATTTTGACGTGAATCTTTCTTCATATTATAAATTAACCCACCCAAACCTGACGGTTAATGTCCCTTAATTTTGACATATTGTTCTTGTTTTTTGTTGGTTTATTCAAGATAGAATTGTTTTTTTTTTTTATAAAGAATGCAAAACACAATCCTCTCGCTCAGCAGCAAATGAGTGGTGAGTTCATATTGAGAGGGGCAATAACCAGCAAGCACTGGCAATACCTACCTAACTTGCAACACCCTGTGGTTGCGTTTTGGTTTGCTGTGGTGGGTTTAATATACCTTTATCGTCGTAATACATATATTCACATTAGCATGTAAAAAGAAAAAGGAATTAAGTGAATGCAACGAGAATTGGAGGGTTTTTGGCGTGAATGACCGAAATCGGAAAAGTTCGGAGACCTTTTATTTTTATTTTAATATTATATACATACATATGTACATATATGAGAAGATGTAGATAACTCTTAATTTTCTTTTTAATTTGAGAATATTTTTTGTGTTTTTATGCGTACGAACAGAAGAAAATGGTCATCCATCTCATTATAAAATTATGTATATGCGTCCGAGTTTTAAAAATATCAAAAAAAATGTTTGACAAGCAAAACTTCACTTGTCAAAATGACATTTCTTTCAAATCGTTAACTGATTATTTTCTTTGTTGAGTGTCTCGATTTGAATTTCTGAATTTGTTTAAATTTCACTCCGTAGCCATTCTAAAGACCCCCGGGAGAGAACACAATTTTTCCCATTTTAAGTTTTTTGTTTGACAGTTCAAGATGTGAAATAATGAAAGATAACATCGTGTCGTTTGTGTCGCTCACTTTAGGTCATAGAGAATACTGTGAATTTTGAAGTTAAATGTGGTTAATACATAACATATATATTTAAGTTTTCGGATAATCCGCCTAATAAATATTTAGTCTTTTTATGAAAATTTTTATCATGAATGTAAACTTAAAAAAAAAAAAAAACGAAAATGGCGGTGATTTAAACGTCAAAATCTGTGAATATGTGGTGCCAAGCTACATTCGTTTGTTGTGACAGTTAAAGAGGTTAAAGAAATTGTTTTTACTTTGGACTTAAATATTTACATTCGGGCACGTTCACACGTTTCTGAGATGTCTAAAATTTTTTTCCGTCAAAAAATTTGTCAATCTTGTCCAATTTTGTTTTCTCAATAATTGACACATCAAAATTAACAAACAAAAATCACAGAAAAATGAACTTGCTTTTTATTCCTAATTATTTCTCAAAAATGTCTACCAATTTTAGTACAAAGTTCTGTCAAAATTCATCGAAAAGTAATAAAATTGGACTAAAATTGGCAGAAATTGGGAATTTTGGGAAATAAACGAACGGACCTGATAATGTATATCATGATTAACATCGACCTTAGACTGTTTTGAATAATACAAAAAAAAAAAACATTAAAAACTATCCAAAGTCCAACCAAACCCTGTTTTTGATGATGCTATAGCTTAACGACAGGATCACTTTACAATAATTATATGCAGTTTATTCTAAAATGCAATAATCTTATATTATTACCCATCATGTTCAAAATGAAGACAAATTTTGTTTGTGCTCTGAATTTAATATTCATGCTGCCATCCAATGCAGTACATAAATCATTCCCGATTGACACATAACAGTGCATCAAATCTAGTTATTGGATTGTCTCCAAAAAAGAAAATCTATTTATTTCTAAATTATACACATATTGATACACATTACACTCCCCAACAAAAAAAAAACTCTATATAGCATCAGCAGCCATTTCAAATCTATTGCGCATGCAACCAAACTTCCTGCTGTTCTTATATAGATAGTGATGCAGTATTCCAAACGCACCACCATCAAATCCCACAATAACAAGATTTGGGGAAGAGAAGAAGGTATAAAGGCGGCATATTATATGTATATATGTATATGTATGTACGACACATGGATTATGGGGCATCATCATTGCTTGCGGCAACCAACAATCCGATTTCGAATGCAAAAAGCGTTTATGCGAGAATCCCTATAACCAAAACCCGAAACTCCCAAGGTATATTGATATTCTATACACTGCCGTCGCCGCCGCCGAACCAAATCTAAAGAATGATGAAAAGAAAAGACATCAGCGTTGAGGAGGACGAGCCAAATCGGTGATGGTGAAGTGGAGCCATTCGAGAAGAAGTACACTCCGTGCCAGTGCCAATGCCGACAAGGGATATTATGTGTGTACAATGTACATACATGTAGTGTGATGTGTAATATATATGTACATATATATAATGTATCTCCTCTAATGGTGCCCATAATAGGCTTCTCTGCGCGACGACGACGGCCAACGAGGATGACGATGACGCTTCTCATGGCCCTATCCTAATACCACCAGAAGCCAGAACTGCAGGCTACCAGCAGAATTATTTCTATACTTTGGTCAGAAAAATGGCCATCCAGTATAAATGTATAAATGTGCTGGGATGAGGACATTGAACTAAACGTGTTAGTTAGACTCTGAACGCTTAAAGGGATCATCGAACCATATCCATAGAGAATCAGGGAGTGATATATAGAAAGAGAGAGAAATAGAGTTAGAGAGGAAGGGAAAAACCTTAAAAAAGAAAAACATTCAAATAAGTTAGCAGAGCGATTCGAGGAAACCAATAACAGCAATAAGACAAAAAAAAACAAAAAAAAAAATATTATTATTCCCCAATTGCGGATGGTCGTGCGCAGGGTAAGCAAATCTCATCCTTTCCACCCAAATATATATATGTATGTACATCCCGAAGACGTTTTTTCTAATGAAATATGTGATCTCGCATATATAGGCTAGCTCGCCCTAGCTAGAACTGGACAGGGACACATTTATACCCATTTACGAGTATGTTTCTTATGCCCACACGTCCCATCGCTTCCAAATGGTGAGAGCCATCAGTGCGACGCGGCGTAGATTTTGTTCAAGAAAATTACATTAGAGAAAATGGCTATCATTCTCGATCTTGATGTCGTGCACGCAGCGAATTTGCCATAAATGGGAATAACCTGTGTGCTAGGTTTTACAAATTAGATGGAAAAAGATACAAAAATGAATTTAAAAAAAAAATCATGAAGATTCTTTTGAAATTCATCGAGTGCTTGGACTCTCCAAGCAGGTCAGTATACAAATTCATAACAAAAAAAAAAACAAAAATAAAATGTTTAAAATATTACAGTTGCTCCAAATCTACTTTGCTTCTTTGTTTGTTTAAATAAATCATTCTCTTGTATTTATTTCGGTCTTCAGTTTTTGTTGAATGAATCAGCAAAAGAATTTTAAACTCAATAACCTTTCTGGCTTCTTAGTTCTTTGTTCAACTGGGGGTTCTTCAATAACCAAACACTTCTATTTCTATTTGGGGTCTCTCGCTCTCTCACTCTCTCTCTCTCTCTTAGCTTTGATTGAATTTATCGTTTTGTGAAGATTTTTCTATTTCTCCTTCTTCTTTATTAGATGTTCTGGTTTTCTTTTAAGAGGTAGAAGAAAAATTTTCTTTTTTTTTAATTCTTACCAAGATCAGATATTTTGCATTAGAAAATTGCATTTTGCGTGTCTTCCAAACATTATCGTGAGATCTGTGATTTGTCATTGATTTCAGTTCCAGAAATTCAAGTTGTATATCCAGTTTCACTATAGTCACTGGCTCATGATGATGATGAGATTCTTGAGAAATACATAGATGAGAGCTATTTTTAAAATAAAACTAAGATAAATTTCCGGTGCAATTGAAGTTCCATAGACGTTTGGAAGTGAGTTCTTTTTTTTTTAATGAATTGAAGTAACTTGTCTTTTGACAACATACTTATTATTAAATATTGGAAAAATGTATTCATTAAATTAGAGTAGCTACGAATATAATCAGTATCACATTATAGTCCTGTGGTCTTATTTATAAACGTTGTCTAACTTTAGACAACTGTCCAACTTTGGAAAATGAGTTCAATAACCTTGTTTATTGTTGTCTTATAGCTGCCTTACTTAGACACAAGAGTAGATTGTCCTAACCGTGAATAATGTGATATTTATTTTTATTAAATAAATCATTTTTCCACCAATCCAATTTGGAAGTAGTTAGACAGTGTCAAAGTAGACAAAAATCTGCTGTTCTTGGCAAAATACTCATGAGTAGATGAAAACGTCATTCTAGTACTACCATCTTACTCAATCTCTCATGCGCCAGAATTTGTTGATGTTGTTATAAACAAAGTAGTTAAGCAACTAAAAATAACCGTCAGAGGGAATCTGATTAGATTAAGAGATTTTTCATGCAAGTGTCACTTGTGTAATCCAACTAAATGCACTCCTCGGCTTCTACTTTATAAATTTGGGAATAGAAAAACATTCCAAAAACATTATTCGGAACAGCCAATCGAAAAAGAAGACAAATGTTAAATAAAACCACAGTACACAAATCTAAAGTTATATATTGCGCAGGTTGTCATAGTTGAAAGTGTCAAAAAATTGAAAGATAACTATTCGAGTGCCCACAGGAACTCGTCACGCAATAAGACAAGTGAAGGGGACTGGATCCACCATAATACCTCGATTTTGACAGATACGCAGAACTAAACAAAAATGGAAACGTTAATAATATTAACTTTAATATTATGTACTGTGAAATGACACAAGGTATTTAAGTAAAAACTACTTTCGTAATAACAGTGATTGAAAATACATATGTATTAATTTTGAAGATCAGCGGTGAATTTGTAAGTCATGATCATCAATGAAACTCTTATTTTGATATCGGAAATGATGAATTTTCTAAATGCTTCACATGCTACCATCATACCAAAGCATACTAGAAATTTTTTTTGATTTTTTTCTACGACAAAACCAAAATGATCTTGAACCTTTATTTTAACCGCAAGATCAAACCAAAAAAAAAACAAACAAAATTCAAGGCAAGTTAATTGACACTTGATGTGGTTTTATTTATGTATATTTAATTGTTTTTGTATCCGATCACTTGGAGCAAAATATTTTAATTGATTGTATTACTCACTCACATTTTGATTTACAAAAAATCAAATGATGATATAGTCGGTTTTTATTTGTCTGTTGTTTAAGTGGAATCTACCTATAAAAGATTTATGATTCATTATTTTGATTTAAATTTTATTATATCGCTTATATTTTAGAGTGATTTTTGAATATAAATAAAGAGAATCTTTGTTTATGTATTATGCAAGCATCAGTGGTGTGTGTTTAGTAATTAAAATATAATTTAAATAGATTTTTATGCTGTTGAAACTACCTGTTAATTAATAACTTTGTTATTGTTTTTGCAATTAGATTTAATATTAAAAAAAAAAACCTCAGAAAGTTCACGTATCAATAAATGACATTAACATAATATGCAATCAGTGATAAAAATCTATCGCAGCAGGGCTTACACTCTGAACCAATCCTGTTTTGGGTTAAAAGTCGGAAGGAATTTAAGAGACCTACAGTTGTCTGATATATCCTTATCTCACTTCCTCGCAAGAGGCAGTATCCCTATAAACAGGTGAAATAGGCTGGATTTGAACCCAGACCCTCACCGTAGTACTCCAAAGCACTAACCATTACGCCATTGCCTACTACCACAGCTTAATTTTCACCATACCTACTTAATTTCATAAGTTTTTTTTTTTTCATTCTATCAATTTTCAAAACTTTATTAATAATGGTTAAAATTCAAGTGCGTATTATCTACATCTTCAACCAAAAAATGGTTCAGTTTAAACTATTAGCTACAAAAATAATTATTTTTGGCACTTGAGATGAATTCACCACATTGAATAATTTAATAACCCACCTATTGATCTGTCAAATTGTATCATTTTCAAAACTGACTCCAACTTAAGTTTAAATTTAAATTGACTTAACTAATACTAGAAAAGATATCATAAATTATTTCTCCTACTTTATTGGTACTCATCACAAAAAAAAAAACCCACCACACTCTAAACTTTTATATTCATTTCGATTGTGGAATTCCCAATACTGAATCCGCAGTGATTCTCATTGCAGTGCTCTCTTTTCTCTTTGACTATTTGTGGTGAAAAGAAAAGATTGTTTAAAATAAATTTATATTTAACTCACATAGTGAGTTCACGTCTGGATAAATTATAATATGAATCCTTGTCTAATCTTTTACAGACAATCTTAATAAAAATTTCCTTGACAGTTGACACATCGCTGTCAAATATAATAAAACTCTGAAAGCAAAAGAATTTATTTGAAATGTAAAGATTATTATGAACATAAACTTGGGTGTTAATATGACACAGACATTTCAAATTTATCTTCTCCATTTAGGTATATCGATTTTGTCTGATAAAATTTCTGACCTTATGAGGTGTGAGCTGAAAGTTCATAATGAACTGCCAAGGCCGCAGACACAATCACCTTGCGCTCTATATCTCTCTCGTTCTTTCAAACAAAAATATAATACTTTAAGCTCAAGTGCTAAAGTAGCTTCAATATATGAACGTATACCACTCTCAAGGATAGACGCATTTTTAGTTTAGTTACCTTCCTTTGCTTTGAATTGAAAATAAGTATTCAACAAAACACACCCCCTCGACAATATAGGTATCGCCGCGTCGACGCGACGGTCGGTCATTGTCGTCGTTGCCAACAACAATCGCTTTCGTCGTCGTCATCTTCATCGTTTTTGTATATAAATAGGTAGTCGTCGCTTATTGTGAACATCAAACATCACCATAACCATTATCATGTCTCAAACGTTCAGGGCAGTTCAATAAACGCGTATTCCAAGGTGAAATTCTAAAATGTCTTCTGCTTCTTTCGTCTTCGTATTCTATATTTCAAAAAATAAAATAAAACAAAACAACATACTCGTATAAGAGAAGAAGCTAGCTTCACTTTAGCCAGAGTCTAAATGCTTAGCAAAGGCATCTTTCTCCTTCGATATAACTCGACTGATGGTGTCGGCATCGTCATCGTGTCTTTGGATGGTCGGTCGGTTGGTGGGTCGACAAGAACGTCGTCGTCGACAAGAGGTGGCGCGCAAAGTAATTGAGTTTAACGTACGACTTTGTTGCGTGGCAATGGCAGTATAGAATCAAACCATATCTCCAGAACGCAATAGTATAATCCATGAGGCATTAGTAGCTGATGAGATAGGGATGAGCAGCAACAGGAGCAATATATAACAGCCAGACGATGCGATGGAAGAAAACAACGACGTATATTAGCCAGAACATACAAACCAGCATGTCTGTGTACACACTGGACTTGGCTGGACTGGACTGGACTGCCACTACCTACCTTCCAGCTCCTTTATCATCGTCATGCGTTCGGTGGCCTTTCCAGCCAAGTATAACCAAACAGTCAACAGACCAACCATTTAGCCACCAACCAACCATCTATAGCAATATATACAGTCAACTAACAAACAACGTTTTGGCCTTGTTCAGATCATCCAATAACTTCGAGTTCAATTCCCTTAAAAAAATACATATATTTTTTACTTTATTTTTGTTCTCATCTCAACTTTTTTTTTTATGTTAAACAAATAAAAATAAATTCCCAAAAAATATTATAACGAATTGTTGCTATTCGGAGTTTATGATGTCTGTATCTGGTCATTTACCTATGATCATCAAACAGTGTGTGATTTGCTTTTTGCCGCACAGAGTTAATGTACCATACCTACTGAAGCACCATAATCTATTTAACGAATTTTTGAGAATTTTACTTATGGCCATTGAACTTAGGGACAATGACATACGTATGTACATACAAATTCATTCCGAAGTGGTGAGTGTCATGGTATACTGGAACAATTTAAATCAACATTTTTTGTACCATTCATTCATGATTCATTCATTAAGATAGGAGAGCTAACGGCTTAGATGTCAAACAGAACATTACAAAAAGTAATTTATTTTTTTTATGTTTTTTTGCTTAAAATTTTTATTGAATTTATTGTGACGTTGTTGTCTTGTTGATGTTTTGATGTTTTTTATCTGAGGATTGTGTAGATGAAAGAAATGCCAATTTCATCTTGTTTTTTTTTTTTTCATTTTGGGACATCTCAAGAGAAATAAGAAGCTTAAGTTTATTTTTCAAATAAAAAATTACAAAGCTAGTCAAAATTTCATAAATTCTATGGAATGCATCAAAAGAAAGTTTTTACTTTTGTTAATAAAATATTTAGTAAACAAAACATAAGCTATAATAAACAATTTAAAGAAATTGGCAAAATGTATACGTGTTATCAAATTTCGAATTAATATTAGGCATTTCAATAAAATTCTAGTACAATTCGATAGGCCTTTTCTGCTTCATCTTAAATGTTCGGAGTATTCGATGTTTCATTTTATCTTAAACACTGCTTGGTAAATTGTCTTTAATCCTATTGGCCTTTTAATTCTGTCTAAACGTCAATATAATTGATGTTTAAACAGTTTAGCAAATAGCGTTGAAGATAAGAAGTGATTACTCCGAAAAAAATAAGATTCTTCGAGTTTCTAATTGGTCAGCTATCATAAATGTATGAATTTTACTGTTATCTGGAAAAACATAAAGCATGGGACACACTACACTACATTTGTTCGTTTACTTCAAAAACTCCCAATTTCTTCCAAAGTTCTGTCAACAATTTTTGCAGAAGCTGTATGGATGAAAAAGAGAAAGAATCGATTCCTCACTTTCTCTGTAAACATGCCCTGCTCTACCTCAAAGACGTAGGCTCCACCTAAGAGGATTCTACTACAATTATCCTAACCTTTGTCAAAGTGTATATAAAAAATATAAAATAAGATGAAAACTGGAAATTGGCCATTTTGAAAACGAACCTATATTATCGACCAAGACTGACAGTTTCGATTGGCTATGATAAAATATATTTTGTTTGAAGTATGTTATTTTGACATTTCTGTGTGGTGTCTTTACTTTTCTTTATGTATTTAAAAAAAAAAACTAAACGACTAATTTTCTTAATTTTGTGGAACTAGCCAATATTCGATCTGTCATTATTTTTTAGGCAACGATTCTCAATATTTACCAGTTCATTGTAAATCGAATTCCACACACCCTCAAGATTTATGTAAATCCGAAAAAAAACTCATTAAATTTTTAAAAATAACTTAAAGAAAAATTTTATAAATTATTAACCTGAATTTAGAAGTGTTAAAAAAATATTCGATGTTTTGACATATTGGGCATATTTTAGTACGTGTCATCATAACATTGTCGTTTTTACCGAACGATTGATTTCTTTCTTTCAACATTTCACAAGCTTTGGACGGTGGTATCCATTATTCATTAGTAAAGTTAAACAATAAACAGATTGTTTAACAGATTGTTTTGAGTGAATTAAAGATTTTGACATTTCTTTTTTTTTTTTTAATAAAAATTATTTAAAATCAATGGGTACGTTCAGAAACATAAGTCACTTGAAGGTAAGGGAAATTTCTAGTCTCTGATTTGTCAGCTGTCAAAATAGAGGCAAACTTATTGGAAAGTCTACTGGAAAACTAGTACTTTCCTGAATAAATGTAAAGATTCAAATTAAACACCTTTTAGAACTTAAGAAATAAATGCAGTTGACTAAATAATTTTTAGTCCCATAAGTCTGCTAAACGTACCAAACTATGTAGGCGTTTATTTAACGCAATACTGCTTACTTGAGGCAGTTATATTTCTCAAACTAATTGTTAGATTGCTAACTGCAGTCAGCTATTCATTTCAATTTTGCAAATGTTAATACAAACTAAATACTTTCAAATATCGATAGTATATCTTTTTTAATCAGTGGGTTAAGTGAGGAATCTTATCATCTTATCGATAGCTCCACTGAAAAACACATTTGAGTTCTGACCCCTAAACTAGGATGATCTAGAACTGAAAATAACTGAAACTTAAAAGTCTAATAGTTCAATCAATGTTAAGAATTTAAAATTTAACAGTTCAATATTAAATTTAAAAATGTCAAAAGCTTTTAATTCATTTTTTATGATTAGAAGACTATATCTTTTTTTTAATATACTTTTATTTTATTGCCATAGCACTTATAAATACTTAATTTTTATGTAACATCACTAAAATGACCTTTTAACCAGCTATTATAATATAACAATGAATTGTTTGCTCTCATCTCACTCTTGACAATCATATACATATACATACATATATACATAATTGCTATAAGTAATATCTCAATTATAATCTCATTCAAATGGCATTGAATTCAATACTCTTTCTATCATACAAAAAAAAAAAAAAACAATACTAGGTATTGAAATTCTTTAATCATGTTTCCAATTAAGTTTCATAACTCATATATAATACTCGTAGACGCAGCCTTAATCGGTTTAAAAAAAAAAAATATTTTTATGAGTGGCAGTTAATAGAAAAAAAAATTCATAACCATTTCCTTACATGGGCTCGTCGTCGTCATCGTCATAGTCGTCGCCCCATCATCATCATCATCATGGTTAAACATTCTAATAACCTATATTGACCTAATTAGGTAGTCATTTGGATGAGAACTATCTATAATGTTCACAAAAACCTTGGATACCAGATCAATCTTTTTTTTTTTTGGTTTTATCTGTTTAGATGTATGAGGTATTCATTCAAAGAGAAACGCTTGAAATACAATTTCTCCTTCATTCAAATCAGTTTGAATAAAATTACTTTTTTTTTTTATTGAAAAGCGAATAATGTGCCAACAGTTAAGCTCGGGTCACTCTCAAAACGACATTTTATGGCATCGCGGTGTAACTCAACTGCTGCCACACAAGGCGGTTGATTTATTGAATTTTTTTTTCTCCTCGCCATATAAATAAATACAACATCCGAACTCGAATCTTTCCCTCGTCCATGATGTTGAAGATGATGATGATGAAGAAAGTATACGGAAGTGGATGTATTCCTGGCTTAAGTTGGAGGATTGGTCCGATGAAGTCGAGTGTGTCGTCACGACAAAGTGGGCGGAAAGATAGATATATACTACATACACTGCTATAACATGTCCCTAAGAGTAAAGCAGGGCATCAATGAAAGGTCCACCCTTTCTAAAACATTATAATAGCCCCATCAGACCAAAGAGCTCATCTACATAATTTTCAATCGACAAAAGATGCAGATACAGAAGATACAATGTACATATCTTTAAAGCGAGATTTAATATAAAAAAAACACGCAAATATATGTATTTGTATAGCAGCACGATTATATGAATTTTCTTATAAAAATATCTCTTTTTAGAGTAAAATTTATAAGGAAGAGAAATGCATACGAAGAGACAAACAAATACATTAAAAAAAAAAAAACAGCAACAATCAAACTTCATTGTTTGCCTCAAGTTTATATAGTTTGTTATTGTTGTTGTTTTTTGGTGTATCTGAAACTTATTCGAAGGTGGTGTATCTTATGTCGTAATAGTATAAAAAAAAAAACAACCAACAAAAAAAATAGTATTACTTTCCTAAAAGCACAACAACACTCTCTGTGTGCGGTTTAGAGTTAGAGTTTAATAGATGAAACAACGACGACAACGATAGCCACTCTCTATAGTCTAGAAAGTGGAAAGTATCCATAGTTTGGATGAAAATTAATTGAAGGAGAAAATACGGATTTTTAAATGCAGCATTTTCACCATCATCAATATCTATCTACATATATTGACTATAGGATTTTTTTTTTTTTTTTTTTGACTTAGATATTGATTTTTTTACGAAGGTGGAATGTGATAGTTGGACGGGAGAATATTTGAAAGTTTTGTTTGTTTTTTTTTGTTTCATTTTTTTGTTGAAGGGGATGCAATTATAATTTCTGATTTGATTTTAAGGGCTGGTTTATCTTAAGGGTGGTTTATTAAAAGAATTAATTCGTTGAGATAACTATGGGATCTTGATCACCTTCAAATACTGCAACCATCGTAAAACAACTAAACCCGAATGTTTCGTATCATTGTCTTGAAAGAAATATAAAGCTTTTTTTAATGCAGCACTTTATTATTTTGCGAAATAACTAAATCTTAATATTGGTCACGAATACCGTCAATAAAATATAAGATAAGATACCAACCCCAAATGCTGAGCAATGAGCAGAGCATTTACCCCCAATCATTAAAGACTATGAAACTCAAATGCTCTGGATTCATATCTCTATTCCAATTTCTCCAAATGTTGATCCTTCCCACAGTATACAAATCTAAGGTTATATATTGCGCAGGTTGTCAAAGTGGAAAGTGTCAAAATATTCAAATTAGCTATGCCCACAGGGACTCAACACGTATCATTAAGAACAACAACGAAATATTAAAATAAGACAAGTCAAGCGGCACTGGATCCTCCATTTTACCAACATAATACCTCGATTTTGACAGATGCTCAGAACTGAACAAAAATGAAAAACCTAAAGATATTACATACATACATATGTACTGTGCATCCTTGCATCTAATTCAAAAAGATTGTATACTTACGAAAAATCTTCCATTGTTTATAATATTGTGAATGAATCTTTTTGTTTTTCTTGGAAATAATTTTACCATTTAATTCAGCTTTGCTTACATAATATAGAACCCTCCAAAGTAATTGTGCATTGCAATTAATATTCAAATCAGATGTTTTTTTCCACAATATATCTTAGTTTTAGGCAACTCAACCTTGGATTTTCTTTGATGGTTTTGTTAACAATTAAACGTTCATTACGCTCAAAAAATAACTTCGCAGTTGGGTTAATTTTTGGCTTGTTTACAATTCTTCTTCTCTCATTTTTGAAACCTTTTTTTTAATAAAATATATTTCCTATTGTTTCACAAGTTATTTTTTACAATTTTATATATTTCTTTTTTTTTATTTACTTTTACAATGTTCAATAATTAATTTTCGGAGTTCTTTTGACGATGATTACGATCCAGTTTGCGAAAAATAAATGTCAATTCCTAATACGATTACATTCTTAAAATGTTGAATTATAAATTATGTCACTTTTAGTTGGATTTTCGGACTGTTCTTTTTGATTCCAATCGAATATAAAAACTCCGATTTCTTAAATTTATAAACATAGCGAATGTCACAATTTAACAAAGTGGATTCTTCTTAATCTGACACAATTTTGTATAGGCAATCGTATGATATGTGCAGATATGTTCTTCGTCTACTTCTTTATGAAAACTGAGAACAGAAAACACTCCAAAAACATTACTTGGAAGTCGAAACAGTTAATCGAAGATTTTCGGAGTAGTAGGAGTGCAAAAGGAGTACGCAGAAAGTCAAATCGAAAACAATATTATAATGCTAAAAGACACCCGAATTTGTTCAATAAAAAGGGCGGCTAAAACAGCAAAGGCTTAAAAGTACCAGTCAATTTACCATCAGGGGAATTCCATACTAAATATAAAGCATTCACTGATTAGGATACAAAGGTTATAGCAAGGAAAATCTAGTCTAAAAATAAACTTTATGTATGTCATAAGCATAACTATAAAATAAAATTATTGATAAATGCTTTCTATAAAATCTCAAGTTTCACAAGAGGAATAAAAATACATGAAAAATAAAAAAAAAGTCTAGCTCTACGCATAAATTACTTATTTTGCAGTGAAGTGAAGGGACAGCCTTCATTTGATCGGAGTACATATCTTAAGTACCTAGACATCCTTGATTTATAAATATTTTTGTGTTTTGTATTTCATTGGAGATTTCTTCAAGGTATCCTCATGTTGGTATGCAATAAACTATAGTACCTACCTACTTTGAGAGAAAACAGACACACACAAATAAACTTACGTGTTCATACATATGTATGTATATATGTTGAAAGGAAAAGTTTCTTTTTATTTTTAGCTCATTTAAAGGCTACACAAGGTATAAAATGGAAGCAATAAGTAATGCAGAAATAATTGAAATATTCAATTCAGTATTTAGGGAAATAACGGATATATAGGCTACATGTGTATACATTTATAAAATAAAATTGAAGTAGCCAGAAGCCAGTAGCCAGTAGCCACCATGTGTTGTTTTTTGATATAAAACAAATTATAATATCGCGTGCGAAGGATATGCATATATGCGTACATATAATAATTTATCTCTTTGTAAATTATTGAAAAAAAAACAAAGAAAATAACTAAAGAAGATATAAATAATTGGGGACCCTTTCTGCATCAGATACCTACAGTTTAATGTTACCAATTCTGTGAGTTAGCAGTAAAAGTTAAAACCTTGTATAAGAATTTGCTGAATTCATGAGTATTGGGCAACAACAGGTGTGAAATTGCTAATCAAGAGCAATAAATTATAAAAAAATTATAAGTACATAAGTAGGAACATATTTTTTGTCCATACAGCCAATAAACGAATGTTCACTTTTTTATTTTATTTCGCACGTGCTTTTATAAATGGAAGAGTGAAAGTTATGTATGCAACCCTAGTTTATGACACAAATACAGCTCTATGTGGAACATTACACAACACCACAGCATATTTGACCACGTTGAGCATTGGAGTCGACATCGATCTTTAACATATGTAAACAAAGATCGAAAAGAATAAACAAAGCATTTTTATCCACTTCAGAATTGCAGACCGAGAGTACCATAAATAATCTTTACCAAGTGGTCATAAAAATCACTGAAGAATCAAGCAAATCAGCCATCATCTTCTCATCAGATTCAACATCCGATTCAATTAATATATAAATTCTTAGAATATTTTCTAATTAGTCTTTGTTCAGGCTTCATTCCATAAAGTTCTTTTTCTTAATAAGTTTTTTTATTTAAAAAACTTTTTTGAATTCGAAACAAAATTCATCCAAACTAAGGCTTCAAGATGGAAACAGTTTTGATAACTTAAAACAAGTTTTTAGCTTTTTTTTATATTAACTTCAGTTTTCGAATTTTTTAAACAAAATTTTAAATTTAAGGTTTATTTTTTTTTTTCATACATACATATACATATGTCAAAATTTAATTCGCATAATTTCCATTAAAACGTTAAGCATTTATTGATTAAATCAGTGCTTTTGTATGTGACACATGTAAATGCTCTTTTATAACATGTATTCTTGAAATAATAACAGCGGCCATGTTTTTTAAGCAGCACCTGTCAAATTTATTGTGAATTAATCAGTATTATATAACAAGTTACCATGGGAAGTAATATAGCGTTAAACAAAGTGTCTAAGTTATCAAATTTTATTTTTAAAATAATTGCTCCGTCAAAGATACGTGATTATATCGCGCATTACATGATTTTTATCCTGCTACAATAGTCCTGCTATTTTTTGAATGAATGGATGTGTGAAAAAATTATCGGTTCGTATTACTTCTTCTAAAACGAAACTGTCATTGATATAACCGTCAACGGGAGCGAGCGCTTCATATCAATAATTAAGCAACTTCCTTTGGCCTAAACTGTATGAATGCAGACGACTATAATATTTATTTGTTGAAGTGTTGTTGTTCGACGAGCGAAATTAAAAGATTTAGCATACCTACTATTTGGAGGAGTCGCCATTCTATTTTCGCACAAAATTATTTGCCCAGACCACTAACTGTTTGCAAAAAACGACATTGCAGTTTTGTTGCGTCTTTGTTTTTGTTTTTTCTTTCATAACATCTTTGCTTTATGTGACTTTTTTGACAACTGAAACTACCAGGCGATGAAATACCCACCCAAACAATAAACTGCCATTGTCTCAAATATTGAAAATGAAGCCACAAAGTTGAAATGACTTGATTTAGTAGTTCTTAAGCACTAAGCGTTTGCATTTGGTACCCAAATAAAATTTCTGACTTGCAATTGCAATTCTAACTCAAACAGTTTGGTAACATCAAAATTTGTTGAACATTTTACGGAAAAAAGATATATTTGACAAGAGACTGTATGTGTGTGAATGAGGAAATGTCAAATCTCCCAAACTTTTTAGAGTGTAGCTTTCGTGTAGATATCAATGGATTTTTCTTGAATTAAACATGAAACCTCGATAAGATCAAATTTTGTCTTCAATGAAAAACCCCATGTCTACAAGTTAATTTTTAATTCAGGATATAACTTTCAAATAATTTTTTTAAACGAAATAATCTAATATCCATCAGTCAAACAATTGCTATTCTTTTGACATTTTAAACTTAAAATAAAATCAACAAAAGTCCAAGACATGAAAAGGAGAAATAAAAGCCAACAAAAAGCGAGGGAGAAAACAAAGTGAAAGTCTCCTTTTAGCAAATACGGTAAGCTTCGGGAGTGTTGCAGCATTTAACCTTTTTTTTTTTCATCATTTTATTTGTATCAATCACGCTTCTACACCAACTTTAAAGTCATGTGTATGAGCATTGAGTATAAGCAGTAAGCACATTATTGCTGTTAATCTAAAAAAGAAAAAAAAATGTCAAAAGGATTGCAAAACTATTTTGAAAACCTTGTTAAGTTTTACCAAAACCACCACCACCACCACTGCCGACAACGACGATAAACGAGCTTAAGCTAACATGCATGCAGCATGAGTTTTTGTTGCCTTTATGTCTAATGTTTCCTAAGCACATTGTTGATATGGTGGTGGGCTGTATACATACAAATGTAAGTATGTACATATATCCATCCCACCGGCATCGTTTTATTGCGTAAAAACTCCATGCATCATAGAGACAGGCTCATTTTCAAATTATAAAGTTAAGAAATAAACCTTCCTTGCCAGCAACATACAAAAATATTAGCAGCATCTGCAACAGCATAGAAATGTTGCTACACTCCTCCATTTAAGCGTCAGTTTTTGTGTCTTTTGAATTATGTAATAATGTTGCTCGCTTAATAATTGATGACGACGCCGCCGCCGGCAGGGGGGGCTTTAGGGAACGAAACAAAAAATGAAAGCAAACGTGCGCGGTTGTAAGATAGAGTTTTTGTTTAATTTTTTTTTGTAATTGAAATTTTTTAGGTTTTAAATTTTTTTTTTGTGCGCGCAACTTTGTTTTAATCACCCTTCACTTGAATATCTTTTTTTACATAGAAAACATGGCATTTGTTGGAGATTGTATTTGTGTATTTTATTAGCTTTGTGTTATCTAAGAGATATTTTTTTGTTTTGTTATATTAAAATTCGAAAATTTCTCTTTATCTGGTATATCTACCTATTGGAAATGTTTATAATAGCCCCAACAATAAATAAAAGCAGTTCGGTCAGTTGAGTTTCAGATCAATAAGCATGAAGTGAAACCATTAAAAATTAAAGTGAAACGAAGGGAGAGTTTTATTGTTTTTCCTCATGTTGATGTAAGTTGAATGAATATTTATTTTTATTTGGCATGCCAGAATCTTAAATATTTTGTGTAATTTAAATTTGTTAATACGTCCAGTAGCAGATGAATCAATCAAGATGATGCATTGATGAAAATCAAAAATAATCAGGTGGGAAATATTAAGACGGTCAATTAATAGGTACAGGTATGAGCCCAAATGGATTTATACCATTAGGAGAAAATATTTGCGATAAAGGGCTTTCTTTTGAGGTTAAGGCTAAAAAATTATTATTGATCTACGGCAACTCTAGTCGAAAAAAATTTGTATGTTTAAAAAGTTGTCGGAAAAAGTGCGGAAACCTTTCCAGACATTTTAATAGGTTTTTTTTCTCTTTCAGAGCATTTCATCCCCACTCTTCAAATTTGACATTTAAACCAGATTAAGTGTGGAAAATGTTGGGAACACAGCTAATCATTTTTCACATAAGTTTTTTAATTCGGAGTTAAAAAATAATTAACTCCTGAAACATGTTTGTTTTTATTTAATTAATTGGTTTAGTCAACTGTGAATTAACTGAAAAGATATTTCTGACAGATACATATATGTCAAAACACTATTGAAATAGAGAAGGCGACACTTTATTAATCCTCTTTCCACAGTTCCGCATAGTATCGCCCTCTATGTTTCGATAGTAAAAGCGCATTTCCATAGTTGCCGCACTTTTATTCAGATAGATTCTTGACAAATGAATGTTTATGTCAATCCTTCACTCAAAAATATTTTGAGTTCAGTATATTTGAAAGATCAACTAACTCTGGCTTAATACTGATTTAATTGAGCACAAAAACTACCCTTTAAGTCGAAGAAAAGTACCTAACATAAGTAAAATTAGAACTACATTTGTATGTTCTAATTTTACGTCAGAAAATTAATAATTTCTTTCTTGAAAGTACCTACCTAGTCTTTGGTTATTGTTATTTTTATTTCCTTTAAAAAATTTACCTTTGTAATCTGATCTCTAAGAAATGTTTGCTTTTAAAAATATTAAATTTTTTATAAGAATACATTTTCCTAACCATAAATTATTTCTTTTTTTTATCATTCCAGGTGAAAGTGGTTAAATTCAGCTATATGTGGACTATAAATAATTTTAGTTTTTGCCGCGAAGAAATGGGCGAAGTCCTTAAATCATCCACATTCTCCGCGGGTGCTAATGACAAATTAAAATGGTAAGATTTTTTGTATTTACAGAAAAAGAAATGGAATAATAATCAATATTTTTTTTTTGTTATCTAGGTGTTTACGAGTTAATCCAAAAGGTTTAGATGAAGAAAGCAAAGATTACTTATCCCTATATCTACTATTAGTATCGTGTAATAAATCAGAAGTAAGAGCCAAATTTAAATTTTCTATATTAAATGCTAAACGAGAAGAAACCAAAGCAATGGAATCACAGAGGTAATTTTCATTAAATATTTAAACAAAAAAAAGCTTATTTCAATTTTTTTTTTAAAATTATAATAATCCTCCACCACTATTGTTATGCATTCGTAAACTATGAACTCTTCCTAACTATTGTTACAATTTATTATAGATTCTTTATAATTTTTCATTTCAATTTTGTTATGTCCCACCAAAGAAAGCATGTATACTTAAATTTCAGCTGACAGTGCTTTCGAAATTTTAAATTTGTAAAAAGCTCATATTAAGTTTTTATTGAGATTTTAACGAATTCTCGTATTTCTAATACTAGAGTACACAAACAATAACCTTTTTCCTTTTTGTAATGCTAGTTTTTGTATTACGTTAAATTCGAATGCCAAATAAGAAAGTCATACTCTCTCTTTTCACCTGCTTGGATTGAGAGATCGTAATGATTAATGAATAACGATTCACCATGAATTGTAAAGTTCAAATATGGGCGCCTGTTCACAATGAAAAGCTCTCATCGGCAAAAGATTCCATTGAGATTTCCATGAAATCTCGCATTTGGAAATCTTAAAACTGTACTAAGAAAAAGTAAAGATTTGGATTGGAATCACTAACAACCGAGATTTCGGCGCAAAATTTAATATTACACTACAGAAAGTAATTTTTATTAACTAAAATGAATGAATTTCCCTTTCTTTCAAAAAAAAAATACGTTGTACGTCCCTGACCAGAAATTAAGTTGCCTTACTCGGTTCTTTGTAGCTGACGAAATTAAACAGCAAGACTTTATGAATAAAATCAACATAAAAAAACTCTATCTACACTAGCACTTTTATTTCAAGGACACTCTACTCATCTGAATGTCTTTCCAACACAAAAAATTCCGACCTGCTATGAAACTAGGTATGTTGATAATGTACATATGTATGTATATTGTATATCCAAATCGATTTTTAATAAGAACAACATGCTGCTATGAGTACATTTTATATGAATTCAAAAGAAATTAATTCAAAAACGTAAACCTGTGCATTTTCAACGAGCAAGAGAGAAAGATTCTTGAATAATTTTTAAATTTATTATTCCGTCAGTCAATGTTACCATCAAGACACACGTGAATCAGTAGCAAAGTAGTAACTCCAGTTCATTTTTTTTTTCGATGCAAATTAACAGACTGACTGCTTTTTTCATGAATGCATAATCTCTAGGTGTGCTGGAGGAGGACTAGATTTTACATAATATTATTTTTTCTACTTTTGCTGAACTATTTTATTTTTATTTTTTAACAGAGCTTACCGTTTCGTACAAGGCAAAGATTGGGGCTTCAAAAAATTCATCCGACGAGATTTCCTGTTGGACGAAGCGAACGGTCTCCTGCCAGAGGATAAATTAACAATTTTTTGTGAAGTTAGCGTTGTAGCTGATAGTGTTAATATCTCTGGTCAAAGTAATATCGTACAATTCAAAGTTCCCGAATGTAAACTCTCTGAGGATTTGGGTAATCTTTTTGATAATGAGAAATTCAGTGATGTCACACTGGCGGTAGGTGGACGTGAATTTCAGGCGCATAAAGCAATCTTAGCGGGTAAGTTAAAATTAATATGATAAGAACAGGACTTTAAGTTTTTAATAAATTGTTGTTTTTCTTCTGTTTTTTTTTTTTTGTTTCAACGTTCGTCCGTTCCTAGCTCGAAGTGATGTCTTTGCTGCGATGTTTGAACATGAAATGGAGGAGCGTAAATTAAATCGAGTAGCCATAACAGATGTTGATCATGAGGTACTAAAAGAAATGCTACGCTTCATCTATACAGGGAAGGCTCCCAATTTGGAAAAAATGGCCGATGATCTCTTAGCTGCTGCTGATAAGGTAAATTTTATTTATTTTTAAATCAAAAGAAGTTTCATGAGTAACTTAGCAGCTCCCTTATTATAGCCGAGAATTAATACCTACTGTAATAATAGCTTTATCTTCTGTTTTTGTTGTCAAATCTTTGCCAATTCTGTGCCTTGCGACAGAATCAATTTGACTTTTATTATTTTTCTCAAAAACTATTTCAAGTTCAAATATTCGAACTATTTTCTTCTCAAGTTCTTACTATACCACCAGAAACACTGAGTCTTTACAAGCATATTTAATGAATGAGACTTAATAATAATAGCGCAAAATTTTAAACGATTTAGTACGATGTTAAAGCCATTTTATCATAGTAAAAATGCTTTACCATCGTACTAAATCGTTTAAAACTTTGCGCTAATGCGTATGTAAATTTGAGGCATTATTTTTCCTACAAATTACTTCGAATTTGTTAACGAAACGCAGGGTCGGAATCGAATCCCAGTCTATGCCACCTAAAAACAATAAAAACATTTCATGGGTACTACCTATTGCGAAGAATTGGCAAATCCCTAAAAGCCCGTCTTTTGTCTTATATTATTTTGAAATAAATTTCTTTTTGATACCTTTAATTAACGTAATTAACTTTGTATCTTTTATTTTTCAGTACGCATTAGAAAAATTAAAAGTGATGTGTGAGGAAGCGCTGTGTGTTAATCTGTCTGTTGAAACAGCAGCCGAAACTTTAATTTTAGCGGATCTCCATAGTGCGGATCAATTGAAAGCACAAACGATAGATTTTATCAATACGTAAGTTAACATAATTAAAATAATATGATATATTTTCTAGAATGTTAATTAATTTATAATTTTTTTTTATATATATTTATAGTCATGCCACAGATGTTATGGAAACAAATGGATGGCAGAATATGATAACAACACATTCGCATTTAATAGCTGAGGCATTTCGAGCGCTCGCCACACAACAAATCCCACCAATTGGACCACCAAGGAAACGCGTCAAAATGAGCTGAAAGATAAGATCATTGTCATATAAGCAAAAACAACAGCAGCAACAACAACAACAACAAAACCCTAATCCCCAACCAATACATTTAATATTTCTAAAACATCAATCATTAAGAACTAATACAGAAGCAACTAGAACCAGATCAACTAAATCGACAGTAAATACACAATTTTCTTCAAAAACTACAACAACCACAGCAACAGATTCTGATTGGACAGCAAATACAATAAGAACAATACTTGGCCAACAACATAAGAAAAAACATAAAAGTTCAAAAACAAGAGACAACCACAAAAAACGTTATCAATCGTTAACAACTCCCAAAATTGAAACCAGAAAACAATCATCCACATTAATATCAAAAGCAAATATACAAACTAATAAATCAACATCAATAATCAAGAAGAAAAGCTCTCTTCCCATAGCTGTTCCGTTAAACTGTCAAGATCCAAAGAACACACATGCAACAAATTGGTTGAAAAACCTCAAAAGCCATGCTAAAAAATGGAACAAAGAATCATCCTATAAATTCGATGATAAAGGAGAAGGTGTGAATACAAAAAATTCAAACAGCATTATGATCCCAGCTGTGAATTTGGAATTGTAGGATAAAAAAACAACTGTGGAAGCCAGAAAGCACAAAGTGGTCGATTTTCTCTCAGTTTCTTACAACAAAATATAAATAGACAACAATAAATTATTTTTATCATTTTTTTTTTTTTATTTTAAATAATGAACAACACCAATATAAAGAAAAATTAAAGAACTAATAAATCAATCCAAAAATGATGTTCTTCAATTCAAACAGGATTTCATTTTTTTAAACAAAATAGGAGCAATCGTACAAAAAAATCAAAATAGAAAGAGAAAAAAAAACGTTTTTAAATTCATTAACAGTAAAATAAATACAATTTTGATTTTGTTAACCACTGACCGACGGCTGTGTGTTGTTATTTAAATTTTTTATTAATTTTTGTATGTCAAGTTGTGGACACAAATTGTTTGTATTGCTTTTTCTCTTCATCTCAGGACATTTTCAACGCATACACATACACACACAATCCCATTAATCAAATAAACATAATAATGAGTATAAACATAATGAAGTTTATTTTTTACAAAAAAAATGTTGTTTTTTCAAACACCAAACTATCACCACCACCACTACCAATATAATTAAAACCTACTAAAAACTAAAACAAACATACAAACTTTTATTGTTGATAAATTTCATATTTAATTATAATTATTATTTTTTTTTCTTAATTTTAGTTATGTAACTATAATTCGTGTAAATGTATTATTTGTAATTTGTATTTATAAAGGAAAACAAAAAATAAAAGCAAAAATTAATTCAAGTGTGACGAAAAATAAAATTAAATTAAAAAAAAAAACTTACATGGTAACTAAAATATAAAAAAATTAATGAAAATAATGAAAATAATAAAAAAAAAAGTAGACAGTCATCACTTGCAAAACAAACCACCATATTAGTTGTAAAAAAAAAATAAAGTAAAAATAAAAGAAACATGCAAAATGGAAAAAATCACTATAAATATTACATGTTCAGAAACGGATTCGTTTTAATGTTTTATGTTTTTAAGGAAAAAATAAATAATAATAAAAAAATATGCTTATAAAACAATTTCAAAAAAATGCATTAAAGAGCATTTTTTGGAATAGTAATTGCAAAATTTGTTGTGTTTTTAATTTAATATTTGGAATATTGGATTTTTTATGGAAACCTCGACACAAGCACAAGCAAAACTCTAAAGATTGAAAAATTAATAGTTTTTACTATCAGTCCAATTCTGCGTTTTTGCTATCTATTTTTGAAATAATCAAGAGTATGCAGTTTAGTTTGATCAAAGCTTATACGCGTTTTACCGACGTTTTATTACAGACTTTTGCGTGCAAAAAGTACCTGAATAAAGCAGAATTTATATTACTTCAGGTATTCCATAAGATACACTCTATATAGGAAGCTCTGTTACCATTATGTACAATACATACATACAAATCATTGAGCCGTTTTGATTTTTTTATCATAAAAGTATGTATCACGAAATATTTTAAAGGGCTCTTAGAATGTAGAAAATAAGCAAAACTCGGTATACCTATGTACATAATGTACATGAAATTAAAATTTCAACCCTTTAGATTAATTTTTAGAGGTCGCTCATCGCTACCTTCAATTTTCCATACAAATCGAATTACTTTCCTTCTCTATGTTATAACTTCAGAACCGGTTTACTTTGAGGTAATGAACGAAATCTTATTTTTAAAGTTCTTTAAAAAAGGTGCTTAATTCTTAAGTGGAATACACTGGAATTACAGTTTTTTTTGATTACCTATTGAAAATATCAGCTATAATATACAATTTCATGAAATGAAAATTATTCGTATGTAATAAGACAACAATTTAGTGAACTGCTTGTCAAATCTATTTTTTAAGAAAAAAAACTTGTTGTTTCCATCAAATTAATTGTTATGTGAACCGAAAATAGTAATTGACCTTATTGTGAGTCTTACCCAAACAACATTCCACCTGAAAATTTGACATTTCAAAATTGGCCTATTGTAGAAAACTCAATTTAAAAAAATTTAAAAAGTGACAGTTATTTTGGCTGTTTTTTTTTTTAAATCAATTTCTCTAAATACATACATATGTAAGTGATTGTAATGAGAATTGGTTGAACGAGGGCATGGAACAATGGACATCAGCTAAGAAAAAGACGGTTGGTTTGTCTGTCTGTCTATTTCGGATGAAAAGATTTCCTTTTTTTTTGCAATACACTCGGGCGTATACGTACTTTTTCTTATGCTGTATGAACAAATATCGGTTTTTCCAATAGGGACTTGACAACTTTGATTTTAATTTGTGAACGCACCCTTTCACTAATCATCGAACTGTCATTGTCAATTTATTCAGTAAACTCAACATTTTCGTCATGGTAAAAGTACACGAAGGAGCAACGTCTGCAAATTATAAATTTTTTTTTACCGAAATTCAGAGTCGGTGACCGCAACTTTAAGAGCCATATTTTTTATTATTTATTTTATTTATTGGGGCCACATTTTTTGTCGACGATAACGATCGTCACGTTACTGTGAATGGCCAGCGTTATCACGCTATGCTTACCGATTATTTTTGGCCCTAATTGGAAGATATGGACTTTGACCAAAAAGAAGGCTCAAAGCCAAGCATCACCTGGAACACCACGATTTTCACATGGCTGCTGTATTTAGCCTGCTCAGGTATTTCCGGGAAAAAATTAGCTGGTACATTTTAAATTAATTAGCAACTTTGATATATATGTACTACTTTATTTCTTTGACAACAAAAAATATTTCAAAAACAAGTTACAAAAATGTTTTGCTTAGTGCAATGAAAGAACCAAAACGAAAAAATCTAAAAGGAAGGTTAGGTTAGGTTGGGAGGGGCGTACCCAGCTCTGAGGCTGCTGCGTACCCGGGGGCCTATTGGTCCATTGTGATCCCCTGAAACAGAGATAACTCCTAAACTAATGGTTAACATAGGCTGGTTCATTTACGAATCAACCCGTGCTTTCTATAAATTTCCTCATTTTTGTCATTGAGACCTCCGCTAGATCGTCCAGTTCCCCAACAAATCTGTTTCCAAGGTAGCGGAGGCGATTTGTTTGGAGGTTTGGACAGTCGCAGAGCAGGTGTTTAATGGTTTCTGTCTCTTCAACATCCTGACAGCTCCTACAGAAATCGGGTGCGTACATAAATACCCAATCTAGTGGCCATTGTACCAATGGCACAATGTCCTATCAGGGTTCTAATAATCTTTTTACTCAGTGATAAAATATATCGAGTTCCTTTTTCATAATTTTAGGCCATAAACTTCTAAAGATGATGCAATCGTTTCTGGATATCCAGGAGTTATTGATTTGCCCTTTCGTTATTAGGTCTATTTTCCTTTTGATCACGCCAATGTCTATTATCCCGTATCTATTTTACTACTACTGTACCTATTTAACATTCACCCTTTCTTTTCCAGTGCATCTGCTATGTCGTTCCCTTCTATATTAATATGTCCAGGAACCGAGCACAGTTTGACTTGCTTCAAATATTGTTCAGTGTGTCTCGACATTTTGCTACTGCCTTGGATCTCATAATTTCGTTGTTTATTGCTTTGACAGCAGCTTGGCTGTCAACAAAGAATGTAATCTCTGACGAGCTCAGTTTTTTCCTGTTGACAATTTTGGCTGCCTTTTCAATAACATAAATCTCAAGACACTGAAAGACACTACACTCATCTGGGAGTTTATATGAATCTCTAATATTAAGAGCTTCACAAAACACTCCAGCTCCTGTACCTTCTTCCATTTTTGACCCGTCAGTGTAGAAGGGGATGCCCTGTTTACCGAGTAGTTGGGTTCCCATTCATGCCTTTCGGGTATTAAAACCGAGAAGTTTTTCCTAAAATCTATTACGGGTGGTATGTAGTCGGTGGTCACATCAAGTCTGAAATAACTTTGAGATATAGACCCATGACCATAATTGCTGTGCTTGCAAGAGTCCATTTCCTTAAGTCGAAATGCACTTTTGGCTGATGTACACATTATGTACTCGTCCAGGCCTGGAAGGTTGAGAATAATCTCCAGCCCTGTTTGTGGCGTAGACCTCCGTGCCCCCGTTATTCCTACACATGCTAATCTCTGTACCTTGTTCAGGTTTTTGAGATAGCTATCCTTATATTTAATATCTTTTAAAATTGTGCTTCTAGATTGTACTTAATTCGGACTCACTTCGTGTTTTCGCTTCAACTTATTTTAACACTTAATTTTTAGAACTAGGAACCTTATGTATTAATTAATGACACCCAATAAATCCCTATGCGCAAGTTTTGCTTACTGAAATATCAACTATTCGGTAACTTGAATTCTAACGGGAATATATGGCGTATACGTATTATTTTTTTATTTAATTTATAATGAATAGTAAATTGATTTTTATTCTTTGATAAATTATTCGAAACTAAATTTTAAGGTACGATAAATATTTTATGTCTTCATTCTTGGTTTAAAACATATTTTTTTTTCTATTTACGAAATGAACCTAAAATGCGGTTTTTGAATATTTATATAAAAATTCCGGAATACTGCTTCCGACATTGAAAATTACACACATATTTGGATTAATTTTGTATTTAAATCTGAATTTATAAACAACAACATAATAAAATTGAAATTATAATATTAGTTACACTTGTCTTTGGTTTTCCTCACGGGTTTCAATCTTTCAACTACTTGCTGATGAAACCGTTTTGTTTTCTTTATCACAACTTATATCAATCCTTCTTTGTTGGTTTAAATCACAATTAGGACAAACCGTGTTTCTATTATTTTGACCATCAGGCTCAGGAGCAATAAATGTTGAATTTGTGTACCCATTGGGACTGACCACTACTTCAATATAAGGTGGTGGTAATGCAATTCCCTTAAATGGAATTCAAATTTGATTTTCATTTTTTTTTTTTTAAGAAAATTAATTTAACCTCTGAATCTCCTTCGTAAGGGGGTGGTGCCTCCGGTAGGGCTATAGCAGTTGGTCGATTGTCATATGTAGGTGGTCGATCACGCATCCTTGTTAAAACTCTAATTTGTATGGATGTTAATGAGGCTCGTAGATAGTTGGCATAGCTAAGGGTTTCATTTTCGATATTAAAACCCATTTGAGAAGCTAAAGCTCTTTGTCGGGCACTGTAAAGCAATAAATTTAATGTTTTTCGCCTTGTTATAATAATTTATATACCAAATGAAAAGATATATACATATTATGTAGCTAATTACTCACCTTAAGTATCTTGGCTTTGTACAAAGTCTATACACAACCATAGTCAAGGCCGCCATTCCCATTATTAAGGCAGCTGAGAGAGCAATCTGTGATGCAGAGACATAAATTGGAAATTGGGGTCTGTAAGGGTATGAATTGGGTTGTACTTTATAAATAAATGCTTAAAAAATAGTTTAATATAGGTACAACATGTTGCACAACGTTTTAATGGCAAAGTTGTTACCCATTATACCTGGTGCAGGTTACTGTGTTTTCCCCATTTATACATTTGCACAAGTTTTCATTACATTCAAGCATACTTCGGGCACAGCATTGTTGCAAATTGCATGGTTGTTGAAATTCTACAAATTTAAAGAACATAAATTTAATTAGGTATTTTTTTTTAAATCTTAAATCTCACAACGAAATAGATTTCCCCAAGAATAGCATAGAACTTACATACTTATTTCTACCAAAATATTTCGTGTAGCAGGTAAGTTAAAAACTATCAAAACTATAATCCTACATCCTTAAACTCTCGTGCATCTTTTTTTTCGAACGACATCTTACTATGTACATACATCTTGAAAGTAACATACAAACATAATTGGCCTTATTTATAAACGTTGTCTAACTTTAGACAGCTGTCCAACTTTAAAAAATGTGTTCAAAAACCTTGTTTATTGTTGTCTCATAGCTGCCAAACTTAGGCACAAGAGTAGATGGTCTTAACCGTGAATAATGTGATATTTATTTTTAATAAATAAAGCATATTTCCATCAATTTGAAAATAGTTAGACAGTGTCTAAGTAGACAAAAATCTAATAAATACGACCGAATGTATTTACAAACATGTACAGAGTGGTCGGATTACTTCATTTTCCGAACTTAAACAATATTATGAATGATTTTTTGTTTCTTATAAACCGAAAATTTGATATAAATAATTAATTAATAATAAATAAATAGTTTTTTTTTTGTATTTGTGAATAGTTTGAAGTTTTGATTAATTGATCACTTCACAGCTTCACAGAACGGGAATCGACACCCAGATATCAAATTAAAGTTGATTTCAATCTTCTTTATTTGTAAACATGGCCAACAATATTAATTGAATTGACAGATTAAAGTCATTAGAGGATACGGTCGCGTTGTCAGGAAGAGGGATATGGGATTTAAACGCACTAAATTGTTTTTCGATCGAACACATTTTGGACAAACATTGTGTAGCTGAATGTTGAGATTGAGAGTTAGATTCTTCAACACTTTTAAATAGGAGATCGAATTTTTTTGACAGGGATTGGCATTTTTTTCAGATTCGTAGCGTTATCGTTTAAAAGAGTTTCTTTAAGGCATTTTAATGCGAGCATTATATCAGAAATTGAAATAATTTTACATTCCTCGCAATAAAATACGAAATTGTTTTTATAGTCATTTAAGTACATACATGCACGTTTACTGAGGCCGACGCATGAAGGGTGTAGAGATTTACCACAAAGTCCACTACATTTTAAAAGATCCGCGTTAACATCAACGTTGACACAAATATCTTTGGCACACGACATATTTAAAAAGGTTATTGTAAAAAAAAAACAAACAAAAAAAATGTGAATGTAGGCTGGCGAAAAAGAAGAAACAAAACAACAACAAAAAAAAAAAGTAATTTTTGCAGACTAGCAGACTAGCAGACTAGCGGTTATAAATGCAACAGTCAAAATAAATGCATAAATAGTCAATATACACTTTAATTGGGGTCGCGGAAAAAAGAATTTGTGAGGTTCGAACTTGCGAATGGGTACACAAAACGGTATGGACGAAAATAAAAAAAATTAATAGACAAGGGAGCAATTTTAAAACACGTCCGATCAACTTGAAAGACAATTGACAATTGACTAATGTAAGGGAGTTAAAAGTAAGCAACGTAAGTAAGTTATAATGCCTGATTCACAATGCGAGAAAGCGAGACGTCAAAGTGACGAGATCTCTTCACAGTTTAGCTCTCTTAATGACGAGCTTAAAACAATGAAATAATACATAATGAAGCATTTCTCGTCGTCACGTCTCGTCTTTTTTCAATTTTTCGAACTTATGACGTTACGTGATGACAAGAAATGCTTATTTCGTTGTTTTAAATTCGTGATTAAGAGAGAACATCTGCAAAGAGATATCGTCACGTCAACGTCTCGTTGTCTCGTCACATTGTGAATCAGGCATCTCGCTTTCTCGTCGCATTGTGAATCAGGGGTCAGGATGAGTATATTCATTCTTTCAGAAATGTTCGTATTTTTTGTGTGTATTTTTCAAAATTAAAGAGATGTGCCGAGATATTTGAAGAGAGCTGCGCCCAAGAATGGCCAAGTGAATTGGTTCGCGCAATACCAATGTCTGCCGGAAACAGTCTGGAATAATCCTTTTAAATTCTGTACACAAAGAGAATGGATATTTAATCAAATAAAACTCTTACGAAAAAGAAAGTGACAAATCTTTCAAGAGCATCTCATGATAAAATGCATCTCTTCTTAGTCGTAAGGATTCGACCCATAGTCTTATAGGCCCCTAGCATACTCCATTCCTGCCGACTAACAAAATGCATACAGAAAATGTTTGAGAGCTTACATCACTATAGATAGACCCCAGTTCTTCACGAGCTATGGCGGCACTAATTTATTTATTTATTTCTTAACTTTAAAAACAAGATTATATTAATTGAATAAAATTAATATTTAAAATAATATTACCTTACTCAACATACTTTTAAAAATTACCTCTTGAAGAATGATTAAACGTTAAATTGATATAAGTTGAAGTTCCCCAGAAAATCCACTAAACACTTACTTTCATGATTAAATGAGTATATATGTATGTACATATTTTAAAATGTATTTACGTTGTTATTAAAATGACACTAGAGGTGAAATTTGTGTTACCTGATTAGCTATTATTATTTTTCTATGAGCTAGATAAACTACCTTGTCATTATCTTAAGCCAATAATATATTGCAGCTTATAATAACTTCGAAGATACTGCCAGTTTAGCCAAAATGAATCAGAAACCTTCAACACTGAATCCAAAACGAAGTGGGGTCCTTTGACAATATTAAAAACAAAACCTATGCAGATTTACATATAATTAATAAACATCTTAATTATTCAATTTTTTCTTCGAAATTATTTAGTGGCGTCAAAAATGTGATATCTACTCCAAAGGCAAAATTTATCATTTTTATCACTTTTAATTATTAATTTATAAAAAAAAATCGTCAAACTAAATTAGCTGGCTTTAAACATTTAGATCGTTTCAGTCGGATAAAAAGATGCACAAAAGACTTGCGCAATTTTTGGGCTGAAAGTTTACACTTAAATTTTTAAATTTATTTTTCACATTATAAGTCTATGTATATGTATATGTACCTGGGCACATTAAACAGCTTCCATTGTTTTCATAAAAGAAATATGAATGGCAAACACAAACGCCGCCTGAACAAATTTTAAATGGTTCGCAATCAAGTGTTTCTAAACATCTTTCGGGCGCCATATATTATAGTTATCTTATAATTATTGATATTCTATATAGAATAAAATATCTATGCTGATGCAATGACGGAAAAAATCAAAGATTGTTTTAAAATTATTTTTTTGATACAAATACAGAAATATAGACACACATCTGTTAAGCTTGAACCTACGAAAATAATTTAAAAAACAACTAACGACAAACAGAGCGAAAAAGTGTATAATAGGGTTCATAATAATTTGTAATCAGTATATATAAACATTTATCAGTTTATTTACTTCTTATCGCTTGATAAGAGCTTACTTTTGATGAGAGACGGGCAAAGAGATGGTTGAAATGTTGGAATTTATCTTTACTATACGATTGCTCAATTTCCAATAGGTAGATAGGTGGGCCTCCTGATGTTTATAAAGCGTGAAAGTTGGTATGAATATTGAAATTATTTAAACTCTTATTCGATTTATTTGGTAATCACTCTTGAGGTTTACAACAATATTTGCCTTATAAAGCTAGTTACTAATTCCCTTAATATGGATAATGAGATACTTACTGTATACTGAATTTCAATATTTATTAAATAATACCTTTAACTGACAATCGTAATTTTTGATTATTTTTTTTGTCTTTTCAAGCTATGGGACTACCAAATAACAGTTTATTTTAGTTTTTAGGTAATTGGTCCATTTTTTTACCGAATTTCAAAAAAGGTGGCAAAATGCAAAATCTTACACAAACGACTTATGTACATATGTATGTATGTACATATATCAGCAATTCAAACTTTAATAAATCTTCTTAGCTGCCACATTAGCTAACCCATTTACTACATTTAAACATGACATTTTGTTGAACCTTTCTTTCTGTCGGTAAATATAAGAAGGTAAAGTAAGGGCAAATTAAGGATCTTAAATAAAATCCAGTTGGATTAAACTGATTAATTATAATATGACCATCTGAACATAATATATTTGAGCTATTTCGTGCGCCCCAGTCGTGGGCTTTTAATCGAATGCGTTTCCCTGGCAATATAATCCAGCCAACTGGCCAATACGGAAAACATTTTACCAACTTAATTCGATGGAGTAAAGAAATTATTTTTGAATCAAATAGAATGGCTGCTGAAGATAATTCTTGGGTTTTTGATTCCTTGGTCTGTTTTTTACATGGCCCTGTTTGGAATGCACCACTACAGACATTTATAGAAGAGAAATCATTGAGTAAGTAAAACATTCATTACCCACATTTTTCTAATGAACTTTATTGCAATTTACATTTTTGCTTCAGTATTTGATCCCAATATTCAGCCAGACGAAACAAATCCTGAGTACACAAAAATCCATGATGATTACAAAAATCTAGTGGATTTTATGTTGGGCAGTTTTATGGAAGAGATGCAAATAACCCCGGAACAATTCGAAATGGCTTGTTTAGAAGGACGTACCCAAAAGGGCGAAGGATCATTTAATTTCCATCAGGGACTGTTTCAGCAGGTTAAGATTTTTGTTTCTTCATACACTACACATATAAAAGAAATTCGCTTATATTTTCTTTAAAAAGATTTGGGCAGCCAATGATATTAAAATGTTCATTCGAATGATGACTCAGCGCAATGTAGAGATACAGTTGCAAGCATTGGATTTGATAGAAAGAAGGCAGCAATCTATGTCCTTGGAAAAGGATGATTCCCAAGAAGAAGCATTAAAAGAGTAATTTAATTTTCGATTTTTCTATAATAGTGCACAATAACAGCAAAACGAATTTATTTAGACAAACTCTTGAGGAGTTTCCTGAAGCAGATGAATTAATAGCTAAATCAGTTGAAAAAGATTTCGATACACCAGAGGCAGCAGTAACTCCCGAAGAACCAGAAGTTACTGATAAATTTCAAAGACTCAATATATTCTTTGAACATCAGAAGGTTTGAAACTGGCAATAAATTTTTTTCAAATACTATTTTTTTAGTGTAATTTCGTTATATAAGATTGACCCAGAAGACATTCAATCTCGACAACAGTATCTTCGCGAACAGAGAGATAAAATAATTGCTATTAAGAAGAAGACTCGCGCTAAGCAACTAAATGATTCTGCCGAAAAAAGCGATCGGCCTTCATCTGCCCAAGTGGCACAAAAGATTCTTGATGGAAATTCCGAGGAGGTCTTAAGCAGTGCTGGTAACTCAGAGAGGAATTCAGCATCAATGCAGCTTCGTAAGACTTTAGCAAGACGTCTGCGTACTGAAGTTGTTGAACAACAATTTTAATTTAGAAAATTGTACAACTTAGTCCCCTCCTTTTCACACGATAACTTTTGTCTCTGAATCTTTTCGAAATTTAATGGATGCAGAAGTGAGATAAGATTTTTCTTTTCCATTGGACTTATTAAGTTTCGTAATCAGGCAGGGATAAATAGTTATCGTTTAAAAGGGGGCCTTTTGAATCAAGACTTGCTTGTGTCGTTTGTTTTGTTAAAAAAATTATTATTGATGCTTTTAAAATATATAAATAATTTAAAAACTTTTGTTCGTTATTAAATGATACACAAAAATGTTTGCCCTTATTATAGAAGAAAACTATGATTGAAATTTAAATTAAAACTCATTCGCCAAACGATATTACACAATACACAATCAGCCCTATCGCGAAAGAAGTCTATTTGGAGTTTTTTCCCATTTTGGGTAATTTAGTATCAGGAATCATCTTCACAAAATTATTAGAGAAAATCAGCCCTATTCTGCTATCCGATCCGATCAAATCATTCGATTCACGTGAATTGTTCACACAATCTATATAAACTTTCCAATCTTTCTAGTTCAAAGCTCTATCAATAATTAATCTTGAAGTTCTTGAGAGAATATAAATTTCATTTTTATCGCAATTTATATGCTTTTTGAAACATTTGTTTCCCTCCGACGGATAGCAGAATACGAAAATTCACGTGAACGTTTGGCAGAACAGGGCTGAATATTCTTTTATCAATATAGCTATCGTGAATAATTTTTCCAGAGAACTTTATCAATACAAACATTTCCCCAAGTAAGTTTTTGGGGAAAAATTATTTCGTGTGCGATTCGCGATGGGAAACATTCTTTCTGCGGTATTTTTCGTTTCTCCGGGGGAAAAAATAAGCCTGAATTTATGACTGCATCTTTCTTTTTTCTTTCTTTATGGATGTAATTTGAGTTGTCATGTCATATAACTACTACTGAACTGCTGTTCATGAGATATGTACATATGTAGTCCAAATTTTATTCAAACATTCAGCCTTTTTGTGATTTTCACCCCAACAGCATTCCACCTGAAAAATTTGACATTTCACTTTTCGAACATTGTGAGTTGCACCCGAAATTTAATTTTCGAAGAATTCCCCTTAATCAGCCTTATTGTGAGTTCCACCTGAACGACATTCCACCCGGAAAATTTGACATTTACCTTTTCGCCTATTGTGAGTTTCACCCAAATTTCATATTCGAAAAATTCTTATTTCGGGCGGATGTAATGCCATTGAAAGTTTATAAACAGCTATAAAGTATAACCGCTCACAATAGCTTTTAAGATTCCGGGTGAACAAAAAATTTTAAGGCGAAATATTTTTTCTGGTGAAACTCTGATTACATTTTTTTTATGACGGTTGAAAAAAAAATTGAATTAGGTCACAATTAAATCATTCGCCGTAGAAAAACTGAAAAAATATGACCTTACCTGTAATAAATTATCTAATCGACCGTTATTTAAACTGTCGAATGAGATGGGGATCTTTAAAATTTTTACTGAAATGCATAGTCCGATAAAAAAAAATGTTATCCCATGAGTAAGAACAAACATTTTATAAAGTGCCTGACCAGCACAAAGACGAATTCGGAGACACAAATTCTATACAGCGATTGAAAACTAGGTTTTTTTTTAAATAGTGAGAAATATGATATTATTCCGTCATCAGAATTGTTCTTTAGAACAGAAAATTGAATTTTCCATTTCAAAATGGAAACTAGCAGTTTAAAATATAAATCTGAACTCAAAAAAATGCCATAATCCTTGAAAATTTTAATGTATTTTTTTTAAGTTTTTGTGTATGTTACAAATAGTGGTGGAAATATATATATATAGCAATTTGGAAAAATTTAAACATAATAGGATTTCCTTTTTTTGAGGAGACAGTTAGACATATGTATAAATCAAAAAATTATAAATTACAAATTTTAAAAAATCAACTTTTTTTTTTAAAGAAGAAAACACTGGAATTTTTAGACAATGGAAACCAAACAAAAATATTACGTTGAGTGATGACGGGGTCTTGTCGCATATATTCACTGCTCACTTTTTTTTCGGGTCTAGCCGATCCGTTATATTTTCCTCTTTTTGAAAGACGCAATTAACTACGATTGTATTAGATTTTAAAAGTTCTCTTCTTTTAATATTAATTTCTATATTTATATATATATATATACTTTTTATATAAACTAATGTGCTCTATAAATAAGGTTTTCATTTAAAAAAAAATCATAATAAAAAATTATAAACTGAGTGGCAGAACGCTGTTGGTATAAACAGAACGCTGCAATGGTTTTCTTTTTTGTTCTTTTGTTTTGCTCTTTTTTTTATTAAATTAATTTCTCTCTTTTTAGATTTTTTAAACTTTTATTTATTTTTTTTGTTTTATTTTTATTTGATTTTTTTTATTTTTACTATAATAGATCTGTATAACTACTACAAATACTCTCTTCTTCTGCGTGTTGTGTATTTATGTGTGGGGGAGTGTGAGTTTATTTGTGTTGGTTTGGTTGGATGAGACTTTTTTTTTTGTAAACTCATCCATTTGAAGATATTAATTAAACACTTATGACGGTGATATAGTCTCACTGAAGACTTTCGTTTTTTTCCTCTTAAAATGTCCAGTATTTCTAATTCGCACAATGATGATGCTGATAATTATTGTTATACTGCTATGCCAGGCGAGGTTTCTTTTGATCAGGCATGTCTTCATCTTCATCGTCGTACTCTTCATTGGAATCACTTTCGTAATCAACAAGACCCTGCAGAAAAAAAATAAAAAAAAAAACAAAATGATTATTGAAAGAAACAACTTGAAATATATTTAAGAATTATTTAAAAATTTTTATAGCAAAGAAAAATTATATAACTAGTGTTTTCAAAGACTTAAATGAAAATTTAGCTCTTTAAAGGATTGACTTTTCGAAAATGGCCATCATTTTCTAAAATAATCTTCCTTCGCTCTTTTAAAATAAAGCCTGAAACAATAACAGATCAGAGGATGAGAATTTTGTACACACGCTTATGGTGAACTTAATGAACATTAAACTTTTAACAAAAAAATGTATTCTGTTTAGAGTACATAGAATGTGATTTTTACATTTTACATTTCTAACCCTGTTGCCAACGAGACTTTGATGGGACAAGATCTCTTTACAGACGTTCTCTCGTAATCACGAATTTAAAACAACGAAATAATACATAATAAAGCATTTATCGTGGTCAGATCGCGTCAGAAGTTCGAAAAAATTGAAAAACGAGGTGACGTGACGACGAGAAATGCTTTATTTTGTATTATTTCATTATTTTAAGTTCGTCATTAAGAGAGCAAAACTGTGAAGAGATCTCGTCACATCGACGTGTCTCTTTCTCGTCGCATTGGGAATCAGGCGTGAATCATGCCTGTGTCTTTTAATATCTACGTTTATTTCTCTCTTTAGGTTTCTGTATTTTTTTGCCTCTTCATCTTTTCGTATATTTATCTTAACTGTTTTTTTTTCCTCTCTTTATCTCTCTCTATCTCACTTATTATGCATATCTTTCTCTATTTTACCTTTCTCGTTATCTCTCCATCTATTTCTTTCTCTTTATCTTTATATTTATCTCTTTCTTTTGTTGCCTTTTCTTTATCTCTTTTTCTTCACCACCCACCAAATGAGATGTTTAAAAACCCTTCAGATCATTTTTATTAAATCAAACATATGTACATATGTATGTAGGCATATATAGATGTCCAAGGTATACACAATACGATATAACAGTAAATGCCTTTGGTGCGACATATAACGCCGAAAACAAATGACTGAAAGCATTCCACGCTGAATAACTGCTTCCTGTTGCTTAATCAACTCGCATAAACGCACCATTTTGTAATTGCACATTCACCACTACCCAAAACATATGTGAAGCGTATCGGCAACGAGTCGGTCACAAAAGTTCTTATGTTGGGCTAAGGCTAAGTTTAACTAGGATTTAGTTAAAAATCTGACTCTAAAGTAGGTAGTAACATTTGGGTTGATATCATTCATTTACGTAGAAATGTAATTCTAAGCGTCAGACCCATTGACGTAAACATTAAGGCCTCCATATTATATAGAAATGCAACAAGCGTGAATTCTTTTGAAGTGAATTTATTTTTTAATCGTGCTGACTTCTTCATGGATTGCTGCCTGAACGAATTTAAAATTAGTTTTATTGTCCGTTGTTTTCGGATCAGCTAAGGTCTTGAAAAGAAAAGAGAAGGAGCAGAAAAGTATGGGGTGGCTTTTCAGTGTTCCTATTATGATAACTGGAAAGAATATCATTAATATTTGGATTCAATCCTGATTCACAATGTGACGAGAAAAACGAGACGTCAGCGTGTTGAGATCTCTTCGCTTTTATTTCTATTAAATTTTCTAACAATGAAATAATACATAATAAAACATATCTTCGTCGTCACTTTGCGTCTTTTTTTTAAATTTTTTTTTAATTTATGGCGCTACGAGACGACGAGAAATACTTAAATAATTGTGTATTATTTCAATGTTTTAAATTGATCTCTAAAGAACGAAAACTAGACAGAGATCCGGTTTCCCTACAGGTACAATAACTTTCTTAGAGCATAATTGCAAATATTCCCTCAGTTTATGCAGACTTCTATCAGATCTGAAAAGGCATCAATGGCCCGGTCCAAGAACAAAAAAAAAAAAACCTTTTTATCTTGTTTTTCCTCCCCTTTCTTTCAAATCATTTCCAGGCTATTTTTTGACGAAACTACATTATTTAACTTTGGTATCTCTCTTTACGCATGAAGTAAATTTTAATTTAAAAAACCTATCAATGAAAATTGTATACATGAAAATCCAAATAAATGTTTATCCTTCGATGCATTATTCTCAAATTAATAAGGAAAATTCAATAGAATTGCGATGGTATAATACAAACATCAAAAATGTAATTAATTGGGATTATTTGAAAAAAAGTTAACACAAAACTTACCTTTTTAATAACATTGTCCGAAGAGTTCGCAGTTGTTGTTAACGCTAGAGCAGTTTCCTTTTCAACAGCATCAGCCTCTCCATTGGCAGTCACCGCAGATAGTACTGCTGCCGCACCAATACTCAATATACCATCACAATTTGTACTGTTTACAGTAGTACTAGCAGCTATAGCGGCAACAACGGCTGATACAGCGTCCGCAGCCGCTCTATTGGTGGTGGAAGTTGTATTACCAGTCGTAATGATGGTGGAAATATTTGATGGCCCATCAATATCTGATTTACTACTTGCATGTGATATTTTCAGTGAAGAAGCTGAAGTCGTTTCTTCCTCCTCCGATGACGAAGAAGATGATGATGATGAAGGGTCAAGATGCGTATTTTGGGAAGCAACTACTACTTCGCTAGAATTTGTAATGATCGTTGTTTTATCTTTAATTTCTTGCGATTGCGGCTCCTTTTGCTTTTGCTGGGATTGTTGTTGATGTTTTTGTTGTGACAATGATTCGGACGAGGACGAAGAAGACGACGAAGAAGAATTCGAGGACGACGACGACAGAGACAGCTCTTGCTGTTGATGCGAAATCACTAACGTTGCAGCATTCTGCTGATTGGACTGTTGTTGCGTACTAGTAAGCGTCACCTGCTGCTGTTGGAAATTATGCAAAGGGTGTTGCTGCATTGTTAGGGACGAGTTATGACCCTGTGGCGGTGAGTTTGATGAGTGCGGAGGCGAAGACGAGGCCGTTGACGAACCACTGCTGCTGCTGCTTCCACTAACACTTCCAGGCGACAACGAAGTGGAGGATGTATTTAAGCTACTGCTGTTTGTCATTGAGTGAATTGCAGTCGACGAATTGTTCGGCGATTTATTCTGCTGCGCAGATTGAGGGCCATTCTTTTCAACTGGTTTACCTACAAACAGTGATGAATTAACTGAACTAAATATTTTTTATTCATTTACTACTTACTCTTCATAACATTGTAAGAATCAAGCTCTTCGGCGAAATCTTCTTCTTCGTTAAACCACATCTCTTCGTCTTCATCGAGCTGCCTTTGATCACGACGGTATCGGCCACTTCTGATTATTGGTAGAGTGCTATAATAATAATCAAACGAAATCATACATAAATGTGGCCAAGTTAAATTTTGTATGTGCAATTAACCTGTCTAGAGCCAACTTATCGCGATCCTTTATTCGGTCTTGGTATTGATCGTATCGGGTCTTCAGATACTTAAACGTTTGTACATATTCGATTTCATCAAATATTTTACTGAAATTCTCAACAAAATATACGCAAAGGGTTTTTATATCCTCGAGTTTTATGTACTCGAATAATTCTAATATAGCCGATTCGAGTAGATTATATCTGCCATTATTTCTAATGAATGCGTCAACAACTGGTGCAAATAAGTTACCCTTAACAATATGTCTGCAACAAAAAATTAAGTTTGAAAAAAAAATATTAAAACAAAGTAATTTAAGAATATGTCATGTGAAACAAGTAAGAACGTTTAAAAATGAAGTATTAGATATTATAAGGGATCAAGCCTTGAAGGCTTGCAAAGACGATCAAAGAAAAGGGTAGTAGAATCGCTTGATTGTGGAAAATAGGAAAGGATCTTTGCTGCATACTGATAAGACCGAAACACAAAATTTGTTTCGGCGTACTTTCAGTTACTTTTAAATTTTTAGTATTTTTTCGTTGTTTTTACAAAATTTAACCAATTTATATAAATCTTTAATATGTAGCTGCTTTAAAGGAACACAAAAGCAAGTTCGTGCCAGTCTATTGTCTCTTTTAGTTTTATACTTTACAAGTTAAACAAGATATGGGGCCTATTACGCAAATAGCTGTCCCTATCTTTCTCTTCAGATATGACAATGATTGGTATTGTTAAAACGTTTGATCGTGTTCGTTTTACGTAATTAGAATTTTATTATGCATAGAAATATTAGTTGGATTTCACATCCGCACAGAGATGTTTGGGATCAATAGCTCGAAAATATTTTTACATTTCTATAGGAACTATCGAAGACAAAGTGCTAATTCAGTTCTGTAACACACTTTTTTCCGCGCTAGAAGCTAAGTTTCGAAATTTTTTGGTAATACAGTTTGTTTACTGTATACGAATTAGGTTTTGTTTTATTTAACATGTAAATTGTTTAACCCCGACGCACGGCGACATCGTTTTTTTTTTGTTTTTGTGTCTGAAATGTAAAAAATTGTAGACTTGGTTTGTTGGAAAGTTAATTTCTTTTCACGAAATACAATTGATGTTGTAGTTTAAAACTTCAAAATTAGAATGATAAAATGCATAGATAATTCCTTGAAAATATTAATTGGAAATGGGACTACATATAATTTAGTTTAAAATTGCATACACTCGAGACAGTTTGACATAGTTCCTTTTAGAAAGATTTCGACTCAATACAACTACTAAGCAAGAAAAATCGCATCGAATAAAACCCATTTCTACTCAACGAAGTAGTTCAATCATGCTTCAACTCTGCTTATCTTATGCTCTCTCCTTTGATAGTGATAGAGCACTCTTTATATTTTCTTTTCTATTTTATCATTTTTACCTATTTAACGCTTAATAATCCTAAAAAATAGTATTGTCCACATCGTGTGGTAAGTAATTTTAAGGAGAAACTGGTAACCCCATACCAAATTTCTTCTTAACCTCGACTGTACATCGAGCAAGACCCCATACAGGTAAGCCGATTTTCTTCAAATTTGTCACGTGAATATGGATACATTATTTTTTTTAATGATGATGAGACAATTGTGAGACTATGTTAAGAACATTTTGAGGCATTGGGATAGGTTTTTATCAATGCAATGAAAATAAAGTTATGATATTTAGCACAAAAGTTTTCCAACACGTTAGGTTAGGCAAGGTTAGCTGGAAGTGGCCGTTGGCGCAGAAACCGGTACACTTAGACCAATTGTTGGCCCATTGTGATACATGGATCTAGGAAGCTTTTCCCTACTAATGAAACCATTTTTAGCTCCTTATGAAGCGTGCAAGAATACTTATAGAAGTATTTGCTAGATCACTCATCTCCCAAATAGATTCTACGTCTCTGTGACAGAGCAGGACATGTACAAAAAAAAAGGTGAGGAATTGTTTCCTTTTCTTCCTCATCCAAGCAGCTTCTGCAGAAATCATTTGAGTAGACGCCTAGTCGCCTGGCGTGCCTACCTATTAGACAGTGTCCGCTTATGACACCTATTATGGAGCTAATGTGCAATCCAATCTGCTTAAAAATATCAAATGCTTAGAACGCTCCAGATCCAGCGTTGGATAATTTTATCGCCAAGCAAGTGGTGAGGTTGTTTCATCCAATGTTTGTGTTCTTTATAGCATCTTGCTTTAGCATACCAATATTTGTCTTATCTGGTACTATTGTTCCACCTTTAGTGAGTTCGTCAGATTTACAGTTTCCTTGAATTTCCCTATGGCACGGAACCCAACAAAGGTGAATATTGAACTCCCTTACCATCTCAAGAGAGATGATTGAAAGTTTTGGGATGTTATAGAATGTGTAGAAACAGAGTCTAGAGATTTGATAGCAGTTTGGCTGTCTGAAAAGATGCGGATACCCATAGTTGATATCACCTTTTTTTAAAGCCAAGATAAAGCTTCTTTAGTCGCTAAAAGTTCTGCGTGGAAATGTTTAGGGGTATCGGATGGAAAAGAATATTTAGTGCGACAGAGGGGGTGGAGCGAAGTGCTCCGCTTGTACACAATCAGGTCAGGCAGTTCTTTGTCTTTACTAAATATATCACAGTTTGTAGTTTTATCTAGAACGATCCACCAATGGCTTTTTTGCAGGAGAAAAGAGCCAACGTGGATTTTTTTACTCTTTCTTGTATATTAGGTTTCCAGCTTAACTTCTTATCCAAAATAAGACCCAACACGTCAAAACGAAAAGAAATATAAACTACTTGGAATGCATACTCTAAATTTGAAGATATAAAACTTTGACTGTTATTTAATGAATTTCTTTCATGCAAAAAATTTTTTGAATGACAAAATTTCTTGCAAATCAACTTACCTATTATAAAACTCGTCTTTAAGTGCAATTATTTTTCTTAAAAGTCTAAGGGCGCCAAGAACGAGGAACGTATGTGTGCTTTTCATAAGCACTAGTATTCTCTTGAGGAGATCTTTTTGTATTATAAAATTCTTTATGTGATACGTGTGATGTTCTACACAAAATGATAGAATGTCCAAAACTAGGCCCAACAACTGTGCTGTTTGATAATCTTCGTTTTGTGGTCTATCACCAATGGTATTCATTAAAAGTGGAGCTGTGGAAAAAAAAGAAGAAACACAAGTTATTTAAATTTCTTTAGTTAAACCTAATTTAAATTTTTATACCAATTAACGTTTGAATACTATGCTTGTAAAAGAAATTTAGGAAGTCCCCCTTCTCGGTGAGCATATTCTCTGGTTCTAGGAGAATTTTTATCACACCCATTAATTGCACCGCTCCACCCAATTCTGGCTCGGAATCAGTCAACATTTGTTCAATAGCTATATTAAGTAGCATTCGTCCCTGCAGCAAAACAATAATATGCATTTTATAGCATGAACATAATATATTTGTATAAAGTAGTAACACCTACCCCGTCAGTCCTGCTCACCTGCTGCAATGTGTAATTTCGAACAACCAATGGCGAAAACTCAACAATTGCAGTCAGAATATCAATAGAAGCTGATTTTGTCTTCTGATCGGCCATTATCAAAGTTATTTCCAGTGCCTGGAGAATTCCCAAACACGTCAGGGTTTTGTAGAATGAATCTTTACCTTGCGGTTGCAAATTTTGAGCATAGTTGCAAAATTCCTTCAAAAAGAGCACAATGTCACGACGTTTCGCTTCTGATGTATTTGGATCAGTAAGCAGAGTAAACATGTCCACAAGGAAGCGCTCGTCCTCTTGTATCAGTGTGACAATTTCGACTTTATTAAAAAATATAAAACTGGACAGCGTGTTCAGCATGTTGTCTTCAACAAAAACCGAAGGCGTTGGCAATATAATATCCTGAATGTATTGCACTCGGAACGTTTGATGGATTTTTGCCAGCAGATCTATATTTCTAATCGGGATAGCTTCACGAAATTTTGCCAGTTGCTTTAAATATTGACGATGTTTTTTCGGTTGAGTGAGATTGGGGTCGTATTCCAAGCAGCCAACTACATCGAATATTGTGTCCTCTGCAAACATTATCTCAAAGAGTGCATTCTTGTTCAACAGAAAGATGTTCTTGAAGATTTCGAAAAGATGATGGAGGCCTTCCATGTTCTCTAAATCTTCGCACACATGAAAGAGATTAAGCAACTTTTTGATATAATTCTCTGATTGCAGAGCCGTTGAAAGCTTCTCTTTGCGCAGGGGTGTGGTTAAACAATTTTGTATTGTTTCTGCAATGTCTTCAAGTCGACCTAGTTCGCAGGGTGGTAACTCAATTGGTGGTGCTGTATCGGACATATCCTCGAAGCGCTCATCTTCAGACTCTTCGACTATATCTTGGGTAATCTCAACCGATGGGTCTTTACCTTGCACCTAAAATAAAAATAAAAATGTTTCGAATCACAGAAGCTATGCAAGTTATCGGAAATTATTATGTTTAAACATTTTTTAGCAGTTTAAAATTTTTCGAAGTTGTTACTTATCATATTTTTGAAGATTAAATAAAAATAACTAAGTTTCGATGATAAAAGAAATACTTGTATTTAAAAAATTAAATTAACTTACCTGGCAAATTTTCTCCCAAATCTCATCGCAGCCGACTTTCTCTTGGAAGCTTAATGCCAAATCGAAGTTATCTCCCTCGGACCAAACAATAAGTGTATCCTGTTGCTTTTGATAGGCGGTATCTGGTTGGATTTTACTTTCTAAAAGTAATGAACCATCGGATTCAGCCCGAACTAGCAATGAGATGCCTTAAAATGATTTAAATTATTTTTTTAGTTTAAACATTTGATCTATTATGTATTTTTTTGTTGTTGTTGTTTTGTTTACCTTTTAGCCTATCAACATAATTGGATGAAACATGGCCTGTCCCACGATCATCCCATTGTCTTTCAGCATTTAGAGCATATAGTTTAACACGTCGGCGGGTGTCTGTTGTCATTCTGGTTATTGTTTTGTTGGTTTTTGTAGAAGTTTTCTTTGAACGTTTCCCCGTTTTTACGAATTTAAATTAACACTATTCCAAATAGAACTTTATTATAAAAATTTTATTCCAATAAATTGTGTGGATTTTATTTGTACCACACAATAAGTTGCAAAACAACACTTATTTACTAGTTAATTCTGATAAAATGTCCTTGGATAGTTGATATTACTTACTCAATACACACTTATTTATATATAATATATTATGATGATTAACGTTGATGGATATATTTATATTTTTATTATAATAAGCATTTTGATACTTTGTATCTACAATCTGAAATAAAAAAAGAAAAACTCATTAATTAATGAAATAAAATGATGATAGTGAATTCATAATCAATACACAAAAATTACAGATAATAAGAAGAACATGTAAATATGTTAGCTCAAAATCTCTCCTGCTAAATTTACGAGCATATCTTTCTGCACTTACGAAGTAAGATAAGTTTCAATGAACAGGTAATTATCTCGATTGTGTTGTTTGACCGAAGAAAAAGAGGATAGTTTGATAAAATTTGTTTGATAAGTAAATGTTTTACACACGTCTACAGACCGTTTGACCAAGGTGATTTTTAATATAGGATTTAATAATTACACTCAAGACATTTTTTTCTCAGAATAAATTATAATCATGTCGATTATGGAATCCGCAATTCTAGATCCGCAGTGATTCGCAGTGCAGTGGTCTCTTTTCTCTTTATCGATTTGTTTTAACGGATATTTTCCTGTTAAGAAGAAATGATTTAATGAAACCAACAACCCCCCAATTAAGGAGTTTCTTCAATATTATATGAATATCTATTCCATCGAAGGCTTTCATGAAGTCTAAGGACAATATTGAAACATGGTTACGAGAAGATAAGGCATTTGATACGTAGTGATAAATGTGAAGCAAGGCATCAGAGCAATCCCTATTTGGTTTGAAAGCGACTTGGTTTATGCTGATTAGTTTTTTTTGTTTCTAAGAACCAATATAAACGTTTTGCAACTATTTTTTCCAAGACTTTCGACGTGCATGAAATCAGAGAAATTGGACATTATCCATCTATATAATCTATTGGTTTATTTGGTTTTGACAAAGGCAGTTTTCCAAGTTTGTGGGATTGTGCCGGTGTTAAGTATTTCATTATTATAGTAAGAAGTCTAAATCTTACATAAAAAAGATAGGATTTTGATCATAGGATACGAAATGCGTTTCCTACTTGGGGTTTTACCTTTTAAGACACTTGAGCAACACTCTTATTCTGTATAAGTTATGCGACCTTCAATTTGATTCGCTAGTTTGTTGCCGGGGTACTTAGGTGGGATATTGGAAAGTGTGTTTATTTTTGAGTAATTGAAAGATGCTGAGAAATTGTTGTATTATGTTGTATTATAATTATTATAATATTATGAAGGTCTTGTAATATGGTCCAGGAAATTAGGGGATAAAGAATGGTTGAACATCATGATATGTATATCGACATGGGTGAACGTATTGTGTGTTGAAAAGTTTTTTGGGGAGAGTTGCAGAAATATCCCAAATAAGATTTTGGAATAATTGAGGTAGATTGAAACGCACAATGTGTCTCTTGAAGAGATAAAGCACATGGCGATCTTTCTTTAATTAGCAAATTGAGCTCGGCAAAGTTATTTAGTTAAAAAGTTGTGTTGGTTTTAATTTGAGGGTGGTTGATGGAGGTATGACTCCGCTGCGAAGAAGTTGAAGCACCAAGGCTCACTACGATGCCTGGGTGATTCAAACCCAAGACACAATCAGGGTTGTGATTATTATATAGATTCATCATCATCCGTTTCGTTATGAATAAAGTAGTTGTGGGATTTGAAAAGATCTTGCGTAGGTTGTAAAATGGGTGGTAGTAGGTATTGCTAGGTTTAGAGTTTAAAGAGGTCGATTATGTATTCGGTTACTTTCGATTTTGTATGGTTTTCATTATTGGTTGCAGTGGATGCAGTTATTAGCGCAAAATTATAAACGATTTAGTACGATGTTAAAGCATTTTTAAGTATGTTAAAATGGCTTTAACATCGTACTAAATCGTTTTATGGTGTTTATGTTGTTAGAAATAGAGAAATAGTGATAGGAGTGACGATTGTGCTATTGTTTTGTGGAGTTTGAGGTATGCTTGTGTTTTTGGGTTGTGTTTTAGTTGGTTTAGCGTAGGCTACTTTTGCGAATGAATTTTGTATGAAATTAGCGCAGAATTGTCTTATACAAGCAGAATTTACATGAAGTGGTAAGCTGCATGTGTTACATACTTTTATACATTCTTTTATAGTGTGGCCTAGAACCTAACAGGTACGACAGCGCATAGAATTCTGGAAGTATTCGGTTACTTTGGCCTTGTACCAGCCTATCTCCACTGTCTCCGCACGTTGGAATGCGTCAAAGGTAAAGAGCATTAATCCAGGTGTGGTTTTTAATTGGAATCAATCGATTTCATGAATTTGTACAACTCTGTGAGAGCGAAAATCTTCTCACAGAGGAGTAACATGCATGCTACCCTTATTGCCATTAATTCAGCTTGAAAAACATTTGCAAAGTTGGGTAGCCTGAAAGATCTTGAGATATTTAAAGACTCAAACAAATATCCTGAACCAACACCAGACCCTATCTTTGAACCATCAGTAAAAATAGTTGTGTCGAAGTCTCTTGTCACGACATCGTCTTCCCAGACTAGGTATAATGGATGAAAAAATGACTTTAAAGTCCCTGCTGGTTTACACAATTCAGGAGCGCAGTAGTCAGTAGTTGTTAAAAACATATCAGTTGTTGGGATTCGTTCCTACCACCTTCAGTCCTATGCACTAACCGTTATCCCAAAACATAATATGGAATACAAAAGCCCTTTTTTACGTAGGTATCAGCGTAAGATTTTTGAAAACATTGTTAAAATAACGTAAAGTAAGATACCCGATAAATCTGCAAATTTCAAAGTCAATGCATACATGTACACCATGTTCAAAATCGTTTAAAAATAGATTTCAACCAGTTTTTACGCATTTTTAAATCACTGAGTAATACGTTATTTTTATTTATTAATATTCATGTCGATTATGGAATCCGCAATAATGGATCCGCAGTGATTCACAGTGCAGGGCTCATTACTCATTTGTCGTAAAAAGAAAAGAGAACACTATAGTGTGAATCACTGCGGATTCCATAATCGGCATGATTATAAACGTACGTTTTTTTCATTTTTTTCTCCTTTTCATAGCCTTCTGTATATAATTACATGAATCAGATAAATAAGAAAATTATGAACAAAATATATCATATTTACAATGAAATTTGTCATAAACAATTCAATTCACTTGTTCTTGCCTGAATGCCAACAGGTGATTTGAATTTTGACGGCTCTGAATTCTTAACCCAAGAAAAAATCTAGGTCTTAAGAGTCATTCAGAGCTCGCTCCGAACACACATCGAACACAGCAATAACGACAACCTGGGGCGAAAAAAGTGCTACATAAAACACCTCAGAGTGAGTGTAGGGCGACCCAGTGCACACACCTAATACGTTATTTGACAGTTAGATCGATTTTTCGAAAAAAATTTTTAAATTTTGCAATTAATTTATTAACATTAAAACTAATTTTTGTTTTTAATTAGGTTTGAATTTTTAAACGAACTCAACATTGAACCAATACAATACATCATCAATTGCCAGATTTGAACCATATCAAGTTTGGGAGAACAATTCGTGTTTTTTATTTTTTATTTTTGCACAAAAATTCTTGTCATTGCCCCAAGGTGCAATCCGTAAATAAACATAAATGAATTTTGTTTACTGTTTTTCTTTTTTTTTATTTTAGACATAATAAAAGAAAAAGAATTATAACAAAAAAGATAATAACTTTTTCTCTTCGATCCAACGGAAAAAGCACGTGTCATTTTATTTTTATATAAAAGAAAAACAACGAGAGAACAACTTCAATTTTGTTTACAGAAATTACTAACGACACAATTCCGTCAAAACTAAAAGCAACTGCTTTTAGGTCTCTATAAATTGTTTTTAGAATGATCATTGAAACCAAAATTATATTTGTTCTTTTTAATTATTTATTTTGCAATAAAAGAATTTAAAGCAAAATAGTTTTAGCTCTCTCTCTCTATTCAAAGTTAATAAAAATAACTAAAGCAATTCACTCACCCACCGTGCCGGTGGTGGTGTGCTGGTGTGCCAAATAGAAAAGCCTACCAAGAGGGGTTGTTCATCGTCGTCATCGTTTTGTTTCGAAGATACCGAAAGGGGAGGGAAATAATTGTATGCCTCTGCTCTGTATTGAATAAAAAATATATCAACAGCAACAACGAGAACAACAACAACAACAAAACACAACACAACAAAAACTTCTCAATGGATACCTAAATAAATATTATATTTTCTCTATAGTTGACTCACTAATAATGTAATGTGTTCTTCTCTTTCACTCGATGAATGAAAAGCTGTATTTGTTTTGATTTCAGTAATTTTAGAATTTTCACGCATAGAACCAACTAAAAAGAAAAATAGTCTAGTATCTATAAAACATAAAAGTCGGTCGTGCATGTGAGTATAAAAAAGGTGGCGAAAATCGTCGTAGGTATTTCATATGCAGCGTCAAAGTTAAAGTTAATTTTATGGGTTAGAAAATTATTTAACAAGCGTAGAGTAAAATAAGGGGCATAGTGTATAAGAAAGAGCCGTCACTACTAGTTTTAGATTCGTCATCGGTAATTATGATTGCTTTTTTTATTTTACTTTTGAGAATAAAACTTACAACAAATGTGATTAACAAATGAAATATTTAGATTCTGTTTTCGGTATTCCAAGTCACAAACCATGCTAAAATAATAATATAAAAAAACAGACTTGTTAGAGAAATATTTAAATAAGATCCTGCTGATTGCGTGTGACTTTTGTCTAGTCAGTATGTCTGGTTGGTCATTTCTCTTGACGCCTTTAGATAAAAATAACGTCCTTGAAATAATTATTTATAAAATATACAATTTAAGAAATTCAGTGGGAATAGCAACTACTGTAAGATTTTAGAGGATTTGATAGCTAACTTATTGATAACATTATTGGCAACATACTATAGCCAAGATAAGAGGTACTTAGCTGTTAGGATTTAGTAAATTGCTTTTAAATTAGTATAAAAATCGGTTACATTCTCTTTAATAACAATTGTTATCATTATTTTTATAAATTTCGAAACAAAAGATCAAAGAAGAGTTCTGTAGTTTGAAATGCTAGCTTTCTTATAATATATATTATATGCGTACACTGCGGGTTATAAATGATAAATGCAGAACCAGCGGCTTACAACTTTCAGACATTTTTATGTGCATGTTGTGAATTGACAAGAAGTGAGGAGACCTAAGAAAGTTATTTCACTGTTTATAAAAGTAGCGATAAAATATATGGGGATACATGAAATATTGCTACAGTGGTCCATAGACGCAAATGTTCCCACTAGGCCTTCTGTACACGAATCGCCTCGTCATAGACGCGTGCAAGATTTGACATGCAGCAAAGATTCCACTACGACTAGTCTTCTACATACAAGCTTCAAGTCATAGATGAAACACTGAACATTTCCACACAATTTTGGCATGCATTGAAAGTTGACATTGAATTTTCACCAAAATGTTCATCAAATACGCCTGGCGACTGACACTGCTGTAGGGCAAGCGATTTGTAGCTTGTGTGCTGCGAAGAATAAGTGCAACTTACGCTTCGTATGCGGTTGTCTATTAAAACACACGTGAGCTACACTCAAGCCACAAACAATCGTAGTACGCTTCTATGACGAGTCGCTTCGTGTGCAGAAGGCCTAGTGTTGCTAATATAAATTATGGTTGTTATTTGTGAATACGCAAAAACAGTTGTTTGTTTTTATGTTATTTTTGAAAATAAATATTTATATTTGGTACCTATTTAAATTTTGATATCCTCATGTTATTTATGGACAATCAAGCGGAATTTATAAATTAAGTTAGGGTAAACACTCGGGTAATAAAGGGTTTTCCAATAAGAGGTTTTATTTTGAATAGCCCGCTATTTGGGCAGCTGTCACTTTTGAAGCTGTCATCTTTTGACATCTGACAACTTCCGCCACACCGGAGGACGCAACTGTCGCAACGAAACATGAGAATTCGGAGAACAAAATATTGAGGTCGAAAACGAGTACAACTACCTCGGGTACAGATTTCTAGAATTTCAAATTTGAAAAACCATATGTTAGACAATCTAGCGAAATCCAAATGTGCTCTAAATGCAACCTGGAGAACTGTTATGCAATGCAAAAATGTCGGATATGAAGCAAAATATCGCATTTCCAAAACAACAGCGAAAGCGTTCATGTGTTACGCCGCTCAAGTTTTGGGACACAAAGAGTTTGAGGAAGTGGACCAGCTTTTGAGATACTTCTTAAAACGAACTTTGAGGCTACCAAATAGTACGGCTAACCACATTCTTATGCTGGAGACGGGTCTCCACTGTTCATTTCAACCCTTAAAATGCAGATCGACTTCATATTAAGAACAATCGAAATAGAGGACAGTCGTTTACCGAAACAGATAACAATCCCAAAGAAAATAATCCGAAAGAAAATATCACGGTTTGAGTCTTGGAGCAATTTAGCCGAGTACTGTGGACTTTCACTCTCATTTCAAGATGATAGAATGTACACATGGAAAAGTGAACTCTATCGCTTAATTAGTTTAGTAGACGAACAAAAACGCGAAGATAATGTAGAGAAATCCAGAAGCTCATTTCATGGGAACATATACGCGCAATTTAACTGCAACTTGGCAGCAAATAATTATTTCAGGGAGGATTGTGTACTCCTCCGACCTCATGGCATATATTTTAAAAGCACGAGGAGAGATACTTCCCCTGAACTATTTAGCGCACAGAAGTGATCTACGAGAAACATGCGAGTTATGTAACCTGAGAGAAGCAGGAAGTGTTTCACTTTCTGGGAAGATGTCCGAAACTGGTTGGGATAATTCGTACCAATATATCAAGATAGCACTTAGCTCTTTAGTTTAGATTTCGTCATATCTTCTTGCTATGTCCAAAAAGTTGTCATTGATAACTTTCGTTTGAGTTCTATAGCTTGCAGTTCTAGTGATTCACAGGGTAATCATTTGGTCTCTCTCTTTTCACATTTTAATCAAGGACATTACGTAATCTATAAAATACTTCCACTGACTATTATATGCTGACAATCTACAATTATTTTTGGAGATAAACCAGATAGTTAAATGGTGTAATTATAATATGTTGTTTAAATTTAATATAAAAGGAATATAGATAATGTCACCTCATTCTTTAAATATAATAATCACCTTGACTTTAACTGCTTGAGACAGAAACAAAAACACATTTTTTCGTAAAGTTGAAATAGATCTTGTTATAATGCTTGTTTAAGGTTTTCCTCAAAAGCCTTTTTAACTATAAACGTTTTTTTGTACAACATTTTTCCACGCAAACAATAACAAAAAAAGTGATACTAAATGCTTTGTTATTGTTTACGTACACAAAACAAAAAAAATTAATTATTTTTGTTTACCCATACATACAAATTGGGCTGAATCGCGCGAATTCACTAGCGAAACTGTGTTTTTTTTTCCGAATTCGTTGATATCATTTTATTCACATCCCTTGTTAGATCTTTTCTTAAAATCGACATTATATGAAATCCAACTTTTAATATCTAATATCTAATCGAATTAAAATAGTTAGTAAAGTTTCACAAAATTTGTATTTTTTTTAAAATGAAATGCGTTTTTGTACCTGTTTATAGAGCTAGGTGCCATTTCCTGGTAGTTATATCATTGGATTTAAGACGAACCATTTCTGATGTAATGTTTAAGAGAGAGTTTTATGTTATCACATAAGATAAGCAATTTATGCACCTTTAAGACAATTTCGCACATAAGATTTCCACTCGGAACGATATAACAGGAATAGCTTTGGTAGAAATGATAGTTTTTAGAGCTACAACTCATTTGAATAAACTTTGTCAGCGTATTTTTTTAGAGTAAATCAGAAGCTGTAGGTATTGATGGTTCGACAGTTTCTTAAAGTTCCTCACACTAATATTGGCATTTGCAAGATATACATTCATATGCATAATATTATGTTCTTTCCAATTTGAATATATGTCTGCAAAAAAGTCCTTCATTCAAAAACTGATAGATAACACAAAATTGCCATGACACAACCATTTTGAGTTTCTTATTCTGTTTCTCTATATTGGGGCAGCGTGCAAACATTTTTTTGAACAAGGTGAAACGTTATGTGCGTTTCTGTAAGTGTTGATTATATACCCGGTTTTACTTGAAAATCTTTGAAGACCCCATGTACCTACCTACCTTTATCAACCTTAAAATTCAAAAAAAGGTAAAAAGCTAGTTGTAATAGTATTATTGCAACAATATCTCAGCCTGATACAAGACCTTGATCTCCCGGGTCCTGCTGTATAGGACAGAAGGATTAAAATTAGCTTCAATGCTTTGAAAGAAGTATTTTAAGGGTGATTTTTGATGCATCAAAGGATCGTGGAGAAGAAGATTAAACACCACGCTTAACGTCAACCGGAATGGCTGGGACACGTGAAACGTATGGACAGCAACGCCCCAGCACGAGGAGTGTTCGAATAAGCATTTGATGGTATGCACAGCATAGAAGACCCCGTAAGTTGCGCGCTCAAGTGAAGAACGACTTTTTACCAATTTCATGTGCTTAACGGAAGGTAGCTAGCTTATTAGGTGGCTCCAAGGCCTTGTTAGTTGAGGCCGAATTCTTAGACTGTAATTGCCATCTATGTAAGTAGACGGGGTTTCCAGTTCTCTTTAACTAAACAAAAGCATGCACCATATTCAATTCATTTATCCTCTCCCCAAAGCGAATATAAGTCGCTTTTGGGGAGAGGATAAATGAAATGAATATGGTGCATGCTTTTGTTTAGTTTAAGAGAACTGGAAACAAGCTATTTAATAAACTACGAATTATTGAAACCAAAAGCCGCAAACCTATTAATGAATACGTTCAAATTTTCGACTTATTAGTAACTAGGTACTTTCTTGATTAATGTATGTATGTATGTATGTATGTATGTAACTACATATATACATAACTACTGCTCTCAATTTCTTTTCGCCTTAACATTTTTTTTAATCCATTGTAAATAAATAAATCAAAGACAAGAAAAGATTTTCTATACCACTGGCAACTCCTTGACAATTAAAATTGCCAAAGTCGGCATTGGGGTAGCTGTAGATAATAATATTTTGTGGTTGAAGTGTGGCGGCATGCGTAACAATCCACATACAAGTCCAAACATGCAGAAGGTGCAACAAACACCCTTTTTCGGACATCCTTGACAACTGACGATTATCCCAAAAACCTAATGAAAACACACCTTAAACATAATAATTTCAAAAGTCCGAGAAGTAAGAAAATAGGTAAAAGAAACAACTTTGTCTTTTTTATACCTACATGGCGCTCCAATATGTATTTCTAATGGGACAGAAAACGACATGACAAACAGCAAATGTATAGCAAAAAAAAAATGAATATGTACGTAAAAAAGGATGCAGAATACACACTCTGGTACTCCACTAACACCACAACCACACGGAGCATGACCCTGCGTCAATTCGTTTTCATACAAAATACGAGGTAGTCGGAGTAATGACGAAATGTACAAATACGACAATGACGGTGATGGCGATGACGATGACGGCGAGTGGGTCGGTTTTGGTTTTTGTGGGAAAAAATTTGCCAAAAAAAAAAAAAACTTTAATTTAAAAAAAAAACTAAAGTGAATCTGTGATTTTTCAAATAAGAATTTCTCAATCTAACCCAAGACCAAAGCAAGAAAGACAAAAGAGAAAATGGTGATTCGATCCGCCGCCACCGCTGATGCTTCAGGGACAGGCCAGGGGAAACACCATACACACCATCCATCCACCAACAAACTCGTCCGTCGTAAGATGAGCGAAAATAAAAATCGGCAAAACCGAAACCGAAACAGAAGTGTAAATCCAACGAAATAAATTACAGAAAAATGGAAAGAAGGCTACGCGAGCTCTGCGGTCATTGTTGATCATGAAGGCAAAATACTAATACTTCGCAACTCCGCCAGCATAACATTCGGGCTAAGGGGGCTAGTAACTTGCTTCTTCTACTGCTGCTGGCGCTTTAGGCGAATCCCGAAAAATGCACTGGGAATCAAATTTTTAAATAAAATATATTTTTCACTAATAAAATTACATAAATTAATTAATAACAATAGAAAGGAAATTTACCTCAGCACATTTTTCTAATGTTTTGAAATGAAAAAAATCTTTCGCACTATTTTTTGTACAAATTTTCTTTTTTAATATTTTCTTTTTCTAATATCGCTGGGAAATTACGGAAAAACGAAAAACCGAAGCAGGAAAAAAAAGAAGAAAAATATATCTTTTTTCCTTCTTTTTCTTCTATATTTTCTCGTTTATATATATAATTCGGCTGCTCTCGCTCGGCTACACACACGCACGGTAGGTATATATTATACCTCTCGAAAGGAAGTTTTCTTTTCGGTATTAAGTTTTGTTTTTTTAGCACAAATTACACAAGTTTGAAGCACTGTTTTTACAAAATGTTCGTTAAGAAATATTAATGAGTTGTTTAATTAATTTTTTAAGCAAATTTATAAAACTTATTTATGGTTTTTTGCAAATTAAATTGACATACTCATGTAGAATGGCCACAACATATCACCGCCATATTGGAAAATATTTTTAATAACGCGAAGTTGCGAAGCATCAACGAGACGGGTTGGAAAAAATCCAATTTGAAATTGTAATAGATTATGAAAAAAACATCGCAGGGAGTGTTGAAGTGTTAGGATGGAAGAATTCAAATTTATTGTTTCTTTTTGGACTCGAAAAATGGATACATCCAGAACAATATCATAGCCAGCGCTGTTCCACACTTGGGGCCTATTGGGCTTTTCCCCCATACGTCAATGTGACAATACAAAACAAGCAACAAAAACAATATAAAAAAAGCAACAGAAAACAATGCAATACAAACAAATGTTCAGTCGTATTTATTAGATTTTTGGCTACTTAGACAGTGTCTAACTATTTTCAAATTGGTGGAAATATGCTTTATTTAATAAAAATAAATGTCATATTATTCATGGTTAAGACAATCTACTCTTGTGCCTAAGTTAGGCAGCTATAAGACAACAATAAACAAGGTTTTCGAACACATTTTTCAAAGTTGGACAGTTGTCTAAAGTTGGACAACGTTTATAAATAAGAACCATGCTTTATTTAATAAAAATAAATATCACATTATTCACGGTTAAGACAATCTACTCTTGTGTCTAAGTTAGGCAGCTATAAGACAACAATAAACTAATGGTCTTATTTATAAACGTTGTCCAACTTTAGACAACTGTCCAACTTTGGAAAATGTGTTCTAAAACTTTGTTTATTGATGTCTTAAAGCTGCCTAACTTAGACACAAGAGTAGATTACGTTAACCGTGAAAAATGTGATATTTATTTTTATTAAATAAAACATATTTCCACAAATTTAAAAATACTTAGACAGTGTCTAAGTAGACAAAAATCTAATAAATACGACTGTAAGTTTTTGAAACATTTTCCCAAGTTGAACAGTTGCCTAAAGTAAGACAATGTTTATAAATAGACCGCCGTATAGTTAGCAGCACTATGTCGGGAATTTCAATTTTTTTGAATCCTAGAATTTGGAAAAACCATTTTCCGAATTTGGAAAACCTTAGTTAATTAGTTATTATTATTACCAATTAAAGGTTTGGCGTATAGTTAGCAGCACATAGAAACAAAAGTTGAATTTTTTGGTATCAAACGATCGGGATTGGTTTTCTGAAATTTGGAAAGCCTTTTTTAGAATTTGGAAAAGCATAGTTTAGTAAATAATTAACAAAACGTGAAAAACATGACGGTTCTTTAAACAATTACAATGGGAGCGTTCAAAACATTACGTATATGTCATCTGAATTTTTAGAGCTTCTGATTGGCCAGCTGTCATAAAAAGTTAGATGACTTTTAATGACATTTCATCTGAATTTTCAGACAAGAAATTTTCATCTGAAATTGCAGATGAAAGTTTTTTGTTGAAGTACTACTTCATAAAGTTCAACTTTAAAATTTTCGCTTTGGTTGGTGATTGATTTTTGGTTGTTCGGATGGAAATTTCTTGTCTGAAAATTAAGATGAAACGTAACTAAAAGTTATTAAAAGTCATCTTACATTTTATGACAGCTGGCTAATCAGAAGCTCTAAAAATTCAGAATTCTGAAAATTGATTCAACCCCCCAATTGTAATTGTTTATAGAACCGTCATGTTTTTCACATTTTGTTAATTATTTACTAAACTATGATTTTCCAAATTCTAAAAAAGGTTTTCCAAATTTCAGAAAACCAATCCCGATCGTTTGATACCAAAAAAGTCAACTTTTGTTTCTATGTGCTGCTAACTATACGCCAAACCTCTAATTGTTAATAACAAATTAACTAAGGTTTTATAAATTCTTAAAATGGTTTTCCAAATTTTTCCAAATGTTTTCCAAATTCTAGGAACCAAACAAATTGAAATTCCCGACATAGTGTTGCTAACTATACGGCGGTCAATTTAATTCACCAATATTTTGAGCTTGAATAGAAATAACCTTATTTATAAACGTTGTCTAACTTTAGACAACTGTCCAACTTTTGAAAATTTGTTCAAAAACCTTGTTTATTGTTGTCTTATAGCTGCCTAACTTAGACACAAGACTAGATTGTCTTAACCGTGAGTAATGTGATATTTATTTTTATTAAATAAAGCATATTTCCACCAATTTGAAAATAGTTAGAAAGTGTCTAATTAGACAAAAATCTAATAAATACGACTGAAAGTGTACACGGAAAATTAGTAACCCCTGCGAATGGTGAACATGTTCATTGCCTACAATTTTTTCTGAATGCACTTAATACAAACAGCTACTACATTATTTATTGTTGACAGATTCTATTACACTCATAAAACATACAAAACATAGAATTTGTTTTTTTTTCTTGAATATTTACATATATGTATTATATATTTTAAATAGTAATAAATAATAACAAATGAATCCGAAAATGTATTGTTTTTGCATTTTGTTTTATTGAATGGCTTTAAATATTTTCAAATCATATAACTTAATTCTTCTACAAATGTTTTTCATTATGTAATAATATTCAATTTACATTAATAGTCAATGGATAGAGATTCGTAGTATGTATTTACAGCCCCATTTATTTAACCCCCTTCAGCCACCATTGAGTTTGCACGCAATGTCCTCTTCCACAACCACCGCTGCAAACCAAAGTAATCAATTTCGTTCATTTGGAGGACGAGAATTACAATTAAACATTATCGACTACAACCGTGATTCATTCGAAATACAAATTATCAATAAAAGCTACTCTAACGAAAGAAGTTTTCGGTTTAAGTCAATAGTAACTTTAGCTCTAACTTATTTGGCCTACATTGTATCCACTTCAAGCCGGCTATTGATTGTTGATGCTGTGTCATTACTAACTTTGGGTTTTTTAGTATACACAACCATAGAGTTGGTTAAATCAGGTAAGAAGCATGGTATAGAATTCTAAATTATTGAATAGTCATTGACTTTCATTCTTAGAGAAAGTTTTATTTGTTGCTGAATTTGCTCTGCAAATTACAACCGAGAAGTTCCTGTCTCGCAAGAGTAGTCTTTTCATCCCGGCCACCAATATCAAGGATGTGGTTATCAACGAAGTAATTGATGATGTAATGTATTGTACTATCTCTTGTTCTTTTTGCAGTTCTAATAATCCTTGTTTCAGCTCGCCATTAAGTACGTTCTCATAACAAGGACGAGAGGGAATCTATGCCATAGTAAGCCTATTATAGCGATGTTCAAAGTAAGAAAAAAGAATAAAAATGTGTGTCTCGTGTGATTAAAAAAACATAATAAATTTATTTTCAGTCTCTACAGCCACGTATTGAATGCTTGGAGGTAGTATACTCTCATTTTCTCAAGAAACTGGATCTTGAAAGATAATTTTTTTATTAAATAAAATCGATTAATTTGGCCAAATCCAAGCATTCTTTCTCTATGTCCTCTGTCTGAAAAAAGCGAATCAATAGTCTGCGTAAATTTTTTAGGAATAAATTCGGATTATGTACCTTAAGCTTGGGTTGAACGTTTTGATTACTGGTGGGTAGGTTGGTTTGGTCTGGGATTTCTATCTCTGTTACTGGAATATTTATTTGAACCTTTAACTGTATAAAAGAAGACACAGATTATGGGTAATGGCCATTTCTTTTGAACTATTAGGAATTTACCAGACGCTTTAGTTGAATCGATTGGGAGCGTTTAAAGTATTTACTGTAAATTGCAGGAATTTCTGTGCGCAGAGTGATTACTTCATCTTGTAGCTTCTTTATTTGTAACAAATACTGAAGTTCTTCATCTATAAATAACACTTTAAATATATTTGTTTCTAATTAAAGTCAAATTATCTTACCCATTTTGTTGTTAAATTTTTTTAAAAGTGAACTGTCAATATTCATAATTCTGCAAAGGAGTTGCCAGTTCAAAGAAAATTGATGTGCTCATATTTGAAGATATATAAATTGGCTTGTTCAAAGTACTGGGATCTTCGAGTCCCAGTTATTACACCTATTCGAAAGTTCATACGTCAGTGACAAGCAACAAAAAAAACAACACTTTGACAGCTCTTTTTGGAGAGAAAACAAACACTTTTTCAAAGGACCGGTATTTGTTTGTATTGCAATGTTTTCCTGTAGATCTGTCAAAAAAGTAAGAAAAGTGAAAGATAGTTTCTGGAAAAGCCCAATATCCGATCTAGATCACTAGCTATAGTAAAACGTGGCTAAGTTAATTATATATTTTATAGTTGAAAATACTTTGTAATTAACAACTTAATATACCTAAAAAAACAAAAAAGAGCAAAAAAATAATTAGATATGGAAGAAAACTTAAACAAATAAACTGAAATAAAAAGTAACACAATGCTCATTAGGCCAGGCGCGCACATGCAACTAAACAGTTTGGTTTCGATTTTGAGCCCTATAGGTTTATATGGGAGTCCGCGCATATTCAAGTGCGCGCTGTCTCATATAAACCTATAGGATTTAAAATCGAAACCAAACTGTTTAATTGCATGTGCGTGCCTGGCCTTAAAGCTGGTGTATTGTTAAGAATTCTTTGCTTAACATAAAGAAGATGTCACCGTTGGATTTCCAGTCCCCGATCCTGATCATTCTCGAGTAGACATAGTCAAAATGGTAAAAGCAAAGATTTTTTATGTCATACCTCATGTACGCTCTTCTTTGGTGGGCTGATTAAGACCTTCGTTCGACAAATAAGGTTACCAGCACTATTATTGGTCCGATGTACGAATTAAAAATTGTTTCAAACGTGAAGGAATTAATGCCGCTAAGATATGCTCGTATTGTGATTAGACTGGACACGAGGAAAGAACTTGCTGGGCTAAACAGAATGCTAATATCTAAGAAAAGTCATTCTATGCAACGATGGTTCGATCATATTTCGCAGATTGCTAGAATCTCTGAAATTTCATTTTTCTGAACTCGCCTAATAATTCAATTTTTTTTTGTAGGAGGAACAAGGTTTATACGTCAAAATGACGTAATTTGTCTGCAAACTTGGCTGTAAAATCCAACCATATCAGCTGTTTTTGCGTTGCGAGTGAGTTTGAGTCGTTTAAAGTTTGAGTCGAGTACACTCTTTATTCTACAATTGTATTGCACTGAGTAGTGAGTACTGACTGCCGAAGGTACTGCGAGAAATGCAAATTGTTCCCCTTGCGAAAAAAAATAAATACATTAATTTTATTTTGTTTTGTTTACAAACAAATAAATTGGCCTTAACAAAACTTTAACAAAAAAAAACTAATTTCTCTTGCGCAGCCACTTCACTTCTTCAATAAGACCTGAAGCAGCTGTCCACCAAATTACTAACAAAATACCGATACCGAAGTTGCACGATGTTTGAACGAAATTAAATTTTGTGGTGAGTAAAAGATAAATAAATTTTGTTTCCTTGAAAATATCAATATTTTTATACATACAAAACAAATATTAAAAATTTGCAGTAAATTTTGCTTCATAAAATAAATCCGCGTGGCACGAAAACGAATCTAAGAAGTTTTATGAATAAATTTAGTTTTTATTTTTAGATATTACAGCATACATTCTTTTTTTTAATCAAATTAGGTTGCCTTGTCGGAGGTCGGGTGCGGCAAAGATTTGGAACCTTGAATTGAAGTTATCACTATCAGTAGTCAACCAGTTGCCAATTACTCTTTCTACGGCAATTGAATGAATGTACCTACTTAGTCACTTTTTCTTACTCTTATGAATGTTTAAATTTAAAATGTTCCTAATAAAATGATGATTTTTATTGACTGAGTCATGACATTTATCATTTATAAATTGATTGTTTTTAGACTCGTTTGATTTCTAAATAGATGAATCGGTCATGAAAATCAATCGACATTGACCTAGTTAATTTTTGATAATTACTACTATACTATTGTTGTTCCCATAGAAATAAAAAAAATCTTAACTCTTCGCGCAATGATTTAAGCCTGGCAGACAAGTAGTAATTATTCCCCAACTTGAAAAAAGTTTTCGATGAAACTATTCAATTTAAAACTTCAATTGCTTGTTAAGATGTGTTCCAGAGACTCAAATATTCATAGCTTTATTTTTTTCAAAACTAAATTTTTGTATCTTTTCGTAGCACCAATTTTAGTTTGAAATCTTTTAATTGATAAGACAATTTGTACATGCCGTACCTATTAAAAAACAATTTAAAAAATACGAGTGATGTCCCGAGAAATACAGGATGGGTGATTACTTAATTAATAGAAATTTCCGAAAAATATTTTTTCTACCCAAATTTCTACCGTGTTATAATACTGGTAGCACCTTGGGTGGCCAGCTCCGAGGGTTCCAACCCAAGGATTTTAATTCCCTCTTTGGGTCCTCTGTCCCACTCACGCAAGTTCGTTGCTCCGCTTAGAGTATGTTCGGTGGCGAGGCAGGCACCCATGTCAACAGTTTTTATTTAGACAACAGAACCTTGGATGGCCCTGTTACCAAATGCATGCATTTCCAAATTTCGGGGTTTTAAAGTAAAATGACTTCATAAGAGATCCCCGAGAGAAAAGAATTTTAAAGTTAAGAAGTTTAAATAAATGGATAGCATTTTATTTATTGATACTCCTTTTTTATATAATTTTCAGATAAATTACAAACCAGTTGAAATTTTACTCTCTTCCTCAAATTTCTCCATCCAACGTTTATTAAAGTCCACAACCATGAACCGGCAAGACTCGATAAGACGGGATCGTTCATTCGATAGTGTTTTAAACAAATTGATGCGACTTCGATCGGAAAATCATGAGAGCTTCAAAGCTGCAATGTATAATTTCTTGATAGCAGCGGGTTTGGCTGCTTTTGCTTCAGTTTGTATCATCCTGGGTCCTTTTGTAAAACCTCTTCTTTGGGCATTCCTTATGGGTGCAGTCCTATTTCCGTTTAAACGAAAACTGGCACATTTACTGAAAGGATGGTTCGAAGGACTAGAAGATCATGATTCAAATGTAATGGTTGCCATATGTCTGGCACCATTAGAAACAACAGAATATTGCGGAAGGAAATTAGTTGCATGGTTGCGAGAACATTGGCAAATTATAACAGCTGGTATGGGAATAGCCACATGCATCAAACTACTGTACTTGTATGCCCCTAAAGGATTTCTTTGTGCAGTCTGGCGGCTGATAACTTTTAGTCACTCCTTATTTGTGCAAATTATTGCAATTTTGAATATTTATTTAGTGAGTATAACATTTGAAGCTGTTGGTTAAAAATTATTTAAAAAAAAATCCTTTCCAGTTAATCACTATTATAGTTTTGTACCTTACATCAGTTTACATGTTTTGGAAGCCGCACAACTCTGCGAGATTTGTGATTGCTGGACAATCACTATGGATAGCTGTAGTCAGCTATGCCTGCAGCTTCTTTGGAGCACTACAAGTTCCGGTTTTTATGTTGATAATGGCCTACATAGGTGTGGCAATTCTCTACCACTTAAACAAAACCGATGACTCCAGTTCAATAGTAGACAAAATAAAGCTTCTTATGGACAAAAATGCCTTCATGCAATCTGTCAATGATATAAGTACTAGTAAAACACCTGAAACCGAAGAGAATTCTATGGCTGAAACTCTCGACTCAATAGAAATGGAAACTGATACAAAAGATGACGATCTTCTAAGTGATTTCTACTTTAAGATGCTATTTTGTGCTTGTGTGGCTACGTTCCTTTATCGTAATGTCTGGGTATTTATTTTAGCTGCCATTCCAATCATAATTCATTTAGTGTACACCATTGGAAATGTCACAGGATTGACAAATTTCATTTGGGACAAAATAACTTGCGTCTATAAGAACTTGAAGGTAAGCTTCAATAGTTATTCGTATATGAAAATTTATAATCAAAATTAATTTGGCAGGAATGGGCTCTAGAACATCACAGTGCTGTTCTTCCACTTTGTCTACCAGGTGTACTTGAATTAAATTACAAAATTAACAGTATTGTTCGGAATTCACTCAAATCATCTGTTGATGTAGTGACATCTGTCCTAATGATCATTTTGATGATTTTAATCATTGTCTTCCTTGGAGTATTCTTTTGTGTGAATATTTACTCCGAAACGATTGAAGTAGCTTATTTGGGTAAGGATTTAATTAATAAAACATTCACCGATCGACCGGAGTTAGTGGATATTCTTCCGGCAAATATGCAATCGTCAATTGATGATGCTCTTGATAATGCACATCATTATGGACGCAGAAAAATCGAACACTATATTGACGATTGGCTAAAAGATGCTGATCCAGTCCATAGTGTTAAGCTGAAGAATCAAATTTTGGATGTCTGGGATCGATTAATACAGTATTGGATTGATTTTAATAAGTCTGAAACATATGGACCGAGAGTGCCAACGGACGCACTTAAAAGTACGTTTGGAGAAATTGTTGATAATCCTCGTAAGTTTTACTTTAAATTTAAATATATATTACATACATACAAACATATACTAAGGAACCTATTTCAATACTAAAAAAAACCCGGTGTTGGTGCAATCTATGCTTTGTAGTTATATCTTTTTGATCGCTTTTAACATATCCCCGCAGTAGGTTTTGTTTTGTATGACATTTACGTTAGATTTGGAAGTGCTTTTATTAAAATGTTTCCGTCTTCTATTCAATCAACTTTGTTTCTAATGAATAGTTGAAAACTTAATGGGCAAACTTTGTTTGTTGTTACTGGGCAGGAAAGTCGCTTAAGGATAGCTTCTTTTTATGGGAGTTATATTGATTATCCGTGATGTTTTAAGGTTTTTGATACTTTCGTCATTAATTTGAAAGTCTTTGAATATTTAAGTAAGAGACCTTATTTTAAGGCACATTCGCACCAATATGAGAAGCATAAAATTGTTTCTAAATGTCGGTATGCCTTGACTCGCAAAAATTTTAATTTTTACTTATCCATTATTATCTTTAATTATCTTTAAGCTCTAATAAATGTTTACAATTGCATTTAGTGAATCGAATTTTTCTTTAAATATAACTTTAAATTAGTAATTGGAAGAACAATACAAGCGCCAAATTTTACTTTTAAGAAAAATATTTATAACTTTCCATTTCGCAGAAAAATAATAAAGTAATGCAGGGCTATAAGTAAGAAGCATGGTTCGTCGAAGATTCAGTAAGTAAACGTTTCACATGAAATGAGCAACGCCCCTTTTGTTTGTCCATTGGACTATCACTTCGGCGAATGGGTTTCAATCCAGCCTATTCCTCCAAAAAAAATTAATTTTACGGTTACCGATGAAATGACAAATCCTCCAAAGGTATCTCTTGTCGTGACAAAAATGCCTCTCATCTTAGCCGTTGGGATTCGGAATGAATTGCTCCATGAGTAATCGCACGTTTCCTTGAAAACTCATGTCGATGATTCTTAGACATCTTGAAATATTCAATAAGAATATTACATCGATTAGGTTGTTTTATATGTCACATTATGTTTATCACAAAAAGAAACCTTTACACTTTCGACAAAGATCAACAAACAAGGCAACAACTAGTGTAAAAATTATAATAAAGAATTTTCTCATCTGTATTGCGTCCTCCCACTGCATGTTTCACGCTAACAAACGGCATAATTTTTAACGAAGGCCATTTTAAAGAGCTAGTTTTAGTGGCTAAACAGGGAATCATTGGATGGGCTCAAAGCAACACTCAAACCATCCTCGAGGTTGCCGAATCACTTTGGCACATTATACGAACGAATATATCGATGATAATGAGTTTCACTGGAGAAATAATATCTTTGATACTATCAGGAGGTCAAGCATGTGTTGAATTTATTCTGGATATGGTATGTAGAATAATATTTAAGAAAAACATAACATTTGTTTCATTATTTAAAAAAAAAAATCCTTTCAGATTATTTTCTTTACTGGTTTATTTTACCTCCTGAGCAGTAGTGATACAAAATATGCACCGCTACAAGTAACAAAGTATCTTGGTTTTTCATCTGGTTCAAAAATAGCTGATGCATTAGAGAACTCGATTTCTGGAGTTCTTATTTCGATGTTCAAGTGTTCCGTATTTCAAGGACTTTTTACTTGGCTTGTTCATACGATTTTCGGAGCCAGAATTGTATTTCTGCCTTCGGCTGCGGCAGCTATATTATCTGCAGCACCATTCTTAGGTAGTTATTGGTGCTCTTTGCCAGCGTTTCTGGAATTATGGTTGGCGCAAGATCAATTTTATGCTGGACTTTCATTATTCCTTTTGATGTTCTTCATTCCACCATACTTTGAACAGGCAATTTATGCTGAAATGAAGGGGTGAGTTAAAAAATTGCTCAGACAGTAATAGAAAATTCTTCATCATGAAGTTTTCCCTTTAAGTGGTGGACATCCTTATTTAACTGGTCTGGCAATTGCTGGTGGTATGTATTGGCTGGGATGGCAAGGAGCGATTTTCGGCCCATTGATGTTGTGTTTTTTTATTGGAATATTTGAAGTTGCTTCAGTGGCGTTGCGCACTGAAGAGCCAAGGTAAATATAATATATGTGACAAATTTTGTGTTTTTTTTATCATTTCAAACGATTAAAATACATTTAAAATATCTGTTCTTGTAGACTCTTCAAAAAATCCGTATTTATATATTTCAGAAGAAACTCTGACGAAGACACCAGAACGCCGTGAGTTCCACTTAATATTCTACCTAGTTTATAATGCTTTAAAGAAGAAGTAAACAAATAATTGTGTGTGAGAACTTTTGACACTTATAACTGCTTTTATTTTTCCTTTTTAGCAATCGCCGCCATTCTTCGTTTGTGCATTGATATCAATCCCAAAACAATCACAAGATCAGTTTGATTGATTCAACAAACGATTATCTGCAGTGCTTGTGTGTGTGTGGTGGAACAACCTCGAATTTGTTTATTTTTAAACTTTTATTCTACACTAATGCCTTATGCTTAATATTTATTTGTTTAACATATTAACAAAATTAATTATGTGTTTACATTCCGTCTTTAAATGTTTAATCTTATTAAAGTTTTAGTTTTGTTTTTTAAAAGTTTATGTAATCGGCCCAGTGAAAAAGAAAGTCTTAGTATTTTAAAGTGTAATATTTGTTTATTAACTTTGCATGAATTGCAGGGAGTGATTGGTTAGTGAATAATACGAATTTTGAAAAAGTTCCGATTTTGGATAGTTATCTTAGAAATAAAGATTTGCACTGACCCTAACATCCTTTTCCGACTTATATTCACTGGACTATAAGTTATTTTTTTTATTAATTTTAACTGTTGTACCTAATTTTTATTTAACAAAGAAGTAAATTTAAATATAATGTTAAAGTTTATTTTTTATACCAAAATCTAAATATAATTTAATAAAGTTTATACTTTATAAATAAATATAAATTATATGAAAATAAAAATGTTTTTTTTTTTTTTTATATAATCTACTTTGAATTTTAGCATAGCTGTTTGTCCTACATTGAAGTCTTCAAGAACAACATCAAGGAAATCATCCATATCAATATCTAATTTAGGTTTTATAAAACTTATCTCAACTATGTTTTATCCTAAACAATCCGTAGAGGTTGCTGTTGAAGATCTGGATAAAAAAGAAGACACGGTAGAGAATTATTTAGTCAACGTTTAGTTTATGAAAATAAGACCAACAAGAAATTTGAATTAAGCTAGAATAATAGTTAAGGCTATTTAGTGATTTTGTATACCTGTCACTTGCTGTAAATTGCAAGACATACATAAATACAAAATGTAATCGAAATTTAATCTAGCGAAAAATAAATCTTGAGTTAACAGACAAAAAAACCCTTTTCAAATCTTCAAATTCAAATGTACCTGTACCTACACATTAATAATCCAACAAAATTTGTTGTATGTAGTTATGTTTATTTTAATGTAATATCATGCTGCACGATTTTTTAATAAATAAAATTTATTTCAGAATGCTTTCTTATTAAGATGCAAATGGAAATTCGGGATGCCTTTCAATCCTAAAAAAGAAAAATAAAAAAAAAATAGTAAAAATTAACAAATCAAAAAATTCCTCACCCCTTAAAAAAACTGAAATCGCAGACACGAATATTAGAATCCAGTGCATTTAATTGCTCGATTTCCTCTTCGCTGAGTGAAAAATCGAAAATGTTCAAATTTTGTTTTAAACGTTCTGGATTTGTACTTTTTGGGATTGCTGACAATCCACGTTCAATGATCCATCTAAGTAATATTTGAGCTGGAGTCTTTCCGTGTGCAGAAGCTATATTTTTAACTTCTTCAATATCCATCAGATCAGGGAGCTGTCGGCTAAATAAGATACAAATAATTTAAATTATAAACAATGTTTTATTATGCTTCTTACTCAATCCCGGCGGCTTTGTTTAAGTTAGCAATACCCTTTGAACCTAATGGTGCGTATGCCGTTACGGTTATACCTTTCTCTTTACAGAAGTCAAGTAGATCTTTTTGTTGCAAGTATACGTGGTGTTCGATCTAAAATCATGCAAAGTTATTTTTTTTAAAGATTATTAGATCACTTTTAAGTTTATATGTCGTACCTGAAGATTAGCTGGTGGAATCGAAGAGTTATCAAGGATTCTTTGGATTTGTTTCATGTTAAAATTTGAAATTCCAATTGATTTGGCTAGTCCTTTTTCTACTATTGCCTCCATACTCTTAATTGATTATTAATATAAAAATAGCTTTTTAATAATATTAAAGATCTCTTAATCTTACCTTCCAAATGGCTAAATGATCAGTGGTAATATCCATAACTACCCCATCTTTGTCTTTAGCAAATTCACCTTTTGCTTCATCAAATAAAACTCCAAAAGGTACATGAACCAAGTATAAATCGACGTATGAAAGTTGAAGATCTGCCAATGAATTTCTTAAAACCTTCTCCACTACCTCTGCTTTGAGAGCTGTTCGTGTTTAAATATGATCGTTTACTCGAGTTTATTGTAAAATATCAAAAATAAAAGGAAATCACCTGGGGGTGGTAGTTTGGTGGTGATAAATAACTCTTCTCGCGTGACTTTACCAGAATCAATCCATGATTTAAGAACTCTTCCGATAACTTTTTCATTTAAGTAAACTGGTGCACAATCAATATGGCGATATCCCGATTCAAGTGCTAAATTAAGTGCTTCTTCGACTTCGTTTTCTGGCGCCTGAAATGAGGTCAAATACATATATGTAATAATTTTTATTTGCGATTTAAATAATGTACATAGAAACCATATAGGGGAGGTTTTAGATTCCAATCAAACATGATATAAACGATGATAAAAAAAAAATTGAAAAAAGTGATTTCCGTCTGTCTGTCTGTATGGCTGTATGTCTGTCTGTCTGTAAGCAGCCATTTTCTGTAAAACTTTGTACTCAATATTTTTAAGTGATTCCCTTAAGGGGAATTCATTTTTTTTAAACAATAGATTTCGTGCGATCCAGTCGTGGATTTTATTTTGTACTGTTTTTTTTTTACAATTTTTATGTTTTTTTTTGAATTTGTATTCTCTTAAATTGAAACTTTTTTATATTATAGAATTTATAATTGTTTTTTAAATTATCATTTTGTATAACACTTCCAAGATTTCGGAGAACTTTATTGCACCATAGTGCAATCACCCCGTAATGTCGAAAAAATGAACATCTTTAAATAAACACCTATAGATTAACTTCTAGCCAAAAAATGATTTTATTTAATCTAATGCTACGTACATAATATATTTAAATTAACGAGCTCTGGTATTTAGTTCAAGGCCAAGGCACTTATTTTATAACATTAATTACATACATATACATACTTGCATATCTCTTATCAATGCAGACGAACAATAATAAACAACATCTTGTATTGTTCAAAATAGAAAAGAATAATAAAATCCATGTTGCTTCAATGTTCATAGGTTTTTTATTGTAAATGGTGGTGGAGTTGGCCTCATCTTACCTGCATATTGCATTAAAAAGAAGTTCGTGGATTGTATATTTAAGTGTGTACATATATGGTGGGATTGAACTTATGAGTCGTTGTGAAAGTTAACATGGAAGACAATAAATTAATAGGTACCTGTTTTTAATGATACGTATTTACTTTCTACCTTTCTTAAGGTCAAAGCATGTGGCATGTAACATAATTGCTATTTTTCTCCATTTTCTCCATTTATATCTCTGGATAGATTATAAGTCGTGACCTCTTAGAATTTTGAAAGTTGGCCAAATCTTAACGGTTCTCGATTAAGAGTCGATTTATTTTTTTATTGAAATAAATCTAATTTCAACAAACAATATGTACCAGAAATGAAAATATAGGTCAATGTAAATGATGGGTAAGAACCCTACGCAAAGGGTTTTTGTCTCTAATAAATTCTGGGTGAAATTTGAATTTAATTTTGTTTGTGCGTTTTTTATGTGTAAACATCTAAGCTCTCGGTATAGTGAAAGAAAATGGAACACTGCAGTTGCGGATCTATCTTTTTTATGAATGATTATTTTTGTTGAAAAGAATTCGACAAAAGTTTTTATAGGGACTAAAGTTAAGCCCCGTTAGCTATAAGTCCATATGGATTTACATAAGTTGTTGTTTTATTTACGTGTAAATTGCTTTGCTCCGATGTCGTTTGCTGTCAAAGTTCATAAGAAAAAAAAATGGCTTTGGGAAATTTTTTGAAATTAAAGTTATTAAACAGGCCCCCTTTTTTGTCCGTCTTTCCTATAATTGAATTTTCAAGTTTGATATTTTATGTTCGATGTTTCTAGAATATATGTACATACGCACAATGTAATCTGCCATATACATACATATGTATATATAAATAGTATAAGTAAGGTACCTGCAACACATATGTATATACATTATGTAAATAATATGCCTGTTCGGTAATTATTTTTTTTCAACAAATTTCCCAAAATTATGTTTTTTTTATTGGTTTTGACAGTAAATTGTGAAAATTTGTGCAAATTAAAAAACAATTACACGTTGCCAAACATAGTCCTAATATTATTATGTCGCAAGTGTTTTATTTTGATGTTGTAGAAAGCTGTTAAATTTTCAGAAAATAAAGACCATCTAGCAACACTGAAAACATTTAGCATTACATTGTATGTACAATTGTACATTATGTACATATGTATCTATGAATATTATACAAATACACAAGGTGGCAGGTATTGGACGAATACCTAAGTACAATAATTTCTATGTGCATTTTAAATGATATGAAATTCGATTTTAATTACAAACTCTAGTGTTATAATTAAAAAACAATTTGTTTAAAAGTTAATTCGTATTTGATATCCCTATTTGCAGAAAGCTATTTTGAAATAAATAAGTAAAGAAAAAAAATTTTATTTCATTTATGTGTTTATTGATTCTTCATATTTCTGATAGTGGGACGATGGTGTACATTAAGGGAGTTTTTGATTGTTCTTGCAGAAGCCTTCTTAACACCACAAAATGAAACATCTTTTTCTGAAACGAATTTATATCGAAACTTATGTAATGACTATTTGAATCAATAAAAAATTTCGACCCTTTCATTCAATAAACCAAAACCAAAAAATTCTAAATAAAAAGAAATTACCTTCTTCTTATATTTTTAAAATTATGTTTGGTTATTTCAATTTGTTTGGAAATCATTTTTGATTATATTCAAATGGTCAGAACTTTCAAATTATGGTTAACTTTGGTAAGTTGTATATACCTTTTAAGATATCGCAGAAGGAGGGAACGTTTTCAAAAGAAAACAAATTGTATTGAGTAGTATAGTAGTAGTATTATACATGGTATTGTTCCATATGTTTAAGTTAAAAATAAGCTTTCACCACAAATTAGTATTTTCTTTTTAATTGTAGTTTAATGCTAAAAGTGATAAAAAATAATTCAATAATAAATATCAATTTATAACTATAAATAAAATAAAATGCACGACTGGATTTGTTTTTTTTTTTTTTAATTTTGATACGCAATATTTTTTAAACTTAGCATTATGCTAATTTCATTGAAATTAGATATGCTAAGTTGAACAGATAATGAAATAGTCGAAAACCAAAAAATTGGTTCTAAGTGAAATACCATTTTTAATCGATAGATAAGTTTTTTTTTTCAAAAATATTGTAGATCGTACTAATATTACTTCCACATGAAATTTTTGATCAAAATCGAAGGAGCCGTTTTTGAGGAAAATGAGATTTTCCTTACCGCTTTTTAAACACTTGTATGGGAGGTATCAGTAATTTTTGATCATAAAAATAATTTTTATTTAAAGTGTGCCAGATAATGCTAAAAAAATGCTAAATGCCAAGATTAATAAAAATCGACCAAGTCGTTTTCGAATTATTAATTTGAATGATTTTCTATAAATAAAAATTGGTTAACATCAGTCAAGTAGTCTTTGAGGGTTGATGTGGTTAATTAGTTAAGATTATTCTAACCTAAAAGTTAAAAAAAATAGTTGTTATTTTTTTAAAAGTAAATTGAGGTACCTAATTATACATTACGAAGTTTTTGTGAAAGAACTTTTCCCATTCAAAATCCCTTATTTGAAGCCGGGTCAATAAAGAGGAAAAAACGTTAAAACATTAAAATTTAAATTTCAATATAGTAACTTTTAAAGATTTTTGTGTATTAAGCTTCGAAATAATTTCAGTTTTTTTTTTAATTCATTATTAATAAATCATTTTTTTAATACATAGGCCATTCTCTGATCCACACATGTCAAAAACCATTTATTTTTCCTTTAAAAAATGCTTCAGATTCATCAGGATTGTAAAAGAATGTAATCTTTAATGACTTCATTTAAAGGATTACATTCAATGATTTCACTATGATACTATGAAATCACCATTCATTTGACATCAAAAAGATTCCAATTATTTATCCCCCTTTCATTTACCTAATAGGAATCAAATGAATCCAATCTAAAGGAGATTCATGTACCTATTTAGCATTGCTTGGCGTTTTGTCTCCAAGTTGTGTATTATATTAGAAAATATAATTAAATAATAATAAAAAAAATTAAAAACTATTTTTTTTTTTATTTATTCATTTTAATTTAAGAAAAACTTATTTTCACAACTTTTTTAATTTTAAAATGAAATATACGACGCGTTTCGGAGTCGGGCAATACAATACAAGAGTAATAAGAACCTTTTGGAAAGACGATCAAATTGAATATAACAAACAAATCATTATAAGGTACATTAAAACATTTTTTGGCGGAACAATCTTAAATATCAGAAAGAATAATAAAGTAGTAAACTGATGTGACCTCAGCATAATACCTTACCTACCCACATAAAAGAAAAGAAAATCTAGTCATCAAAACACTTTGAATAATTACTAACTTATAAGCCTTTTACTTTTTCACTATGCACATTTACCTAGCCTGGATTTCTCCGATATAAATCTTGTCAGCTTAACAAAAAAAAAGAAAAAGATACAAAAGCTTCAGTAATAAAAAAAAACGCTGAACAAAACTAGTTTTCTTTACAATAGGCGTGTTCCTTTGGGCTGCAGCATCTATGCCAAGAGTAGGTACTTCTGATTTCAGTCAACTATTAACTATACTTCTACTCTGTGGTCAACGTAGTTCAAAACTTCAAAACATTTCAATAATGTAGTAACGAAATGAATCCACGTAAGAAAGCGACTGTATCAGTAAAAAAAAAACATTACATGGTAATTTATTGTTTTTGATGTTTCTTTAATGTAAAATAAAATACAAATACAAATACAAACAACAAAAATTGCATCTACACATTGATGTTAGTGTTTTCTTTTGGCGAAATTAAAGCGTTCCATTCATCATCTACTGGGAAGTACATTACAAGTTACAAGGCCTGCCCCAAAGAAACACAACTAATAAATTTTATGTATGTAAATTGGTAAGATAGGTGCTAGCGTTTTCGGTTTACCCGTTGAACGCCAGGGATTTAAATTAAATAAAAATAAATCTAATAATTGTTCCGCTTTTAATAACTTTTATCCCGAGTAGCGACGTATAAAAATATATAAAAAAAAATAACTGCATACCTACGTATTTTTGCTAAAAAAAGAACAATATTTTGGTACTTAATTGTGATAAGATAAATGATAATGATAACAATAACAATAACACATTTTTATTAAAAAAAAGTACCTAGTACCTAAGACAAATGTAATTTTTAAAGTTTTAAAATTTGTCTCTGAATATAAAACCAACTTAAGTATAGAAGATTTATACATACATAATTTATCGAATGATAATTATGTAGGTGTACACAAATTTAAAAAAATCCATTGCTACAATTATCGCCTATTTTTGTTAAAGATTTGAAATATAAATTACCAAAAATATATCTTTCAATATTTCTTGGACTTAAAAAAATATGTTTCGTCAACGTTTTATCCGGTAAATTGTGATTTCTACCTTTGAACCTGTCGATATTTGTACAACGTCATGTAACGAGCACTTAAAGTAGCAATAATACCTTTTCCGTGTCAATTAAACATTAAAAAAAAAAAGAGAAAGGCTATTTTAATTATATTATATCGTTCTTACCTGCCAAGTGCCAATTCCTAATGCTGGCATTTTATAACCATTGTTGAGAGTTAAAAACTTGTCACAAACCATTTTTATTCCCGGTCAAATGTTTCTTAAAAAAACAACAACAATAATTAATTTTATTTCAACCTTAAATCTTTTCTTGGGCCGACAACGACGACGGTGAACCTATAAGACAGAAGGTGCCTGTTAAACTGGTCGGTAGAATGCACACGATTGGAATTCTTGTTTGCTTATATTGCTATCGGAGTTTCAAAGAAAATGCGATGGTGTTTTTATTATTTTTATTTTTCTTTATTCTTGCTGCCTGCATTTCCATTAGATCGAGGAGGGAGGCAAGTTCTTTAGTAAATAATGTGTACGTTTTAGGTAGTATCTAGTAGGTATATTTAAATAAGCTGAGCTAAGTTAGAAATTAATAATTTATTTTACTTATGATGCATAGAAGTACAGAAACAATTACCTTAGCTTAAATTTAAGATTGCAATTGCCTGGATTGTTGATGTTATTGTTTAAGTTAAAACTAACTTGTTATTCCCACTCAGGAAAAACAGGAGAAGAAAAAAAGGAATTTATTTCGATTTCTGTTACGGTCATTGGTCTTTTTGGGTACCTACTGCAGAGAGTTTCACTTCAGACAAGAAATATCAGAATTTCAAGACGTAATTTAAAAGTTTCGAATTTTCTGTTTATGTTTTAGAATTTATAAAAACAAAAGGACCAGTTTGTTACAAGTTCTTGTATTATACATGTTATTGTGGAACTTCGAAATGTGAAAACTGTTGTAAGTTTTCTTAATACATTTTTGTCTATTTTAAGTATTTTTTTTTAGAAAACTGCCCTCCCGTTTTAATGGGGGAACATACTATCCCCTCCAATACATTTTTTTTCTTGTCTAGTTTCAACCTACGATGTCCTAGCTTTTTGTGAGATTCTACGGGAATCAACCTGTATTCAATTTAATATACAAAGTTTAATAAATTATAACCGCTTACAGCGCAATCCAGTAGGGGATAAAAATAAAAATCTGAAAAAATAACGGAATTATTTTTCTTCATTTAGAGATTTAGACTCATTCAAGATGAACTATTTTTTTTTTTTAACCATACAATAACGACCACCCTAATGTATATGTAAATAGGTACATCACTTAAATTACTTTTTTTTTACTTTAAGATAATGCTGTCATTTTTCTTAAGATCAAAGAATTTAATCTTGACTATTCGTATTCAAATATTAAAATTCAAGTTTTAAGTTTTCTATGAATCTTTTTTTTGGATCTTATATACATTATTTATGTACATATGTATGTACATACATATATACAAAAAAATGTCTACCAATTTTTTTTGTGGGCTCTTGTCTTGTCTTGTCTTGTCTTGTCTTGTCTTGTCTTATCTCGTCTCGTGACCAGCAGTAGTATCCAACAGTGAGACATTCCGAATAACTCCGAAAGAACATGTAGGGACTTTTTTTTATTAAACGCCTTGCAATTGCAACAGACATTCGTCCGAATGTTTCAGTTTGTGTTTATATTCAGTGAATCATAGTCGCATCACAAAAAAAACGAATAATTTTCAATCTAGGCGAGTTAAACAATTCATGTTTTATAAATTGTCAACAATATGACTAATTACATTTTGAGGCATTTCTATTATGTATTTACCTACATACATATGTATATTTTTATTTGATTTATGTACATATGTATTTTCTACTATTTACCAACAGTGAGACAAAATCCTATTGCGTACAGTAAAGCCGAAACCACTTCTATCTCCTGGGATGTGTTGTGGAGTGATGTGTTGTGTCGCTGAATGTGCGAAATAATCAGAATTTTGTCTTCCAAACTTTATTTTTTTGTTTCACAATTTACTTATTCTCTTCCCCGAACACTCTCTTATTTTTCTCACTGGAAAATATGTCTCCGACACGACGTGGTATGGCGCAATAGATAAAAGATTGGTTTCGACACAACACAGCACACCATAATACATCACACGAGACAAATGGATCTACGCTTATTAAATAATTACATTGAAGCGATAGCTACACACGACTCGACAATACTAAACTCGAGATAAGTGTGAACTAGGCTTAAGACGTATACGATGAAGACTTTAAAATGATTTTGCGTCAGCCAATTTTTTTGCGACCATATACCAGTCGTCAACTATTTGCCACTGGAGCCTTTTTCTGTTACTTTTATATTCATTTTTATAATAAATTAACTCATTGACCCTTATTGCGAAGATTAACTATTAATTAATAATTGACATTTATCAATCAATTTTATTAAATGGTATTGAGACCGTCAACTTTCAATATTGTTGATACATTGTGATTTTTTTAAATAATCTATTTTGAATGAAAAAAAATCGGTATTGTGAACAACAATTTTTATCGATTTTCTTGTCAGCTGTCAATTTTTCTTTCAATCGTAAATTTGCAGTTGATGAGTTCGTTTTCGTGCTGTTTAGAAAAAAAACTAAAGAAATTGTGAGCTTCGAATTAAATAAGTGATAAAATTTTTAATTTTTTTTATTTCCAAAGGTCTCCAAAACATTTGGCTTTCCAATTCCAAAGGATTGGATGCATCCCTCAAACTTTTTCACATTCTTGCCAATTCAACGATAGCAGGATCATTCAACTCATCTTCATAAAAAAAAAGTTCAGTTGAAGTCATTTTGTATTTTGTTTTTAATTCATTTCCTTTTACGTCACCTTTTTTTTGTCAACATAATTTTGTTTTTAATTCTCTTGATTTTCTGATAAATGATTTTCTTTGTACATAATAATAGAAATATTTTGAAGGCATTCACAATAGCACAATATTTTATTTATCAATTCATTTTCACAATACCCGTTTTTAATTGAATTGATAAATTCTATCAACCGTCAATCGGTTGATAGTTCGCAATAAGGATGATTATCTCTTGTTTTGATAAAATATATTTTTTCTAGTGTCTAACTGTTGGGTAAGCACTGTCTCACTTTTGGAGTTAGGTATACCAATAGTGAGAAAAACGAAGTACTCGACTAATTTAATTTAATTTACTTTAATTATTTTTTGTCGGTAATTGCTAAACTAATTTTAAGTATGAAAAATGAGCATAAATAATGAAGATATACCAAACGTAATTAACAATAACTAATAACTCGGAAAACTTTTTGAGATATTGTCTATTGGTATCACTGTTTGGGACACTCCCCTACTCTATGATCTTAACAATTTTGTAAAAAAATACATGAAACTAATTGAACTTTTATGACCATTTTGTGTTTTCTCAAATGGTATACATTACAAATAGATTTTGTTTTAAAATCCACAAAAAGTTGTTAAGATCCTTAAGCCCACCAACCTTTTTTTTCTAAAATATTGCCGAAAAAATAATTCTTTAAGAATAATGCCCATATTAATTTTACAATCAGTTTCTAGTTCTTTTGTCTGCTTTTATAAAATTAAACCTTTTAATTAACCCCTCTACATATAAAATAAAACTAAATTGTCCTTTACTAAAGACAAGAGGTCAATAACATTTCAATGGACTTATAACTACAAATACTACTGAAATAAATCAGCTAAGTAGAAGACTTAGTTTAGACATTTCTGCCGATAACACACACACAGGAATGGTTGAGAGCTGTAAGTCACTATATATTATAGGCACTGATTGTTTTATATGAGCAGTCGCGCCACCAAATTTATTTATTTTTAAAATCTTAGCTCTTTTTAATTGGACTTTTTGAATTATTTACTTAAAATACATTATACATTATATTAACTCCCGTAAAATTCCCCTTGCTTCCTTCCTAGAATATTATTTTTTTTTTTGTCGTTACGTCATAGAAAGTATTAGCACTAGGCGAAGGCTTTAAAATATGTAAGTACAAAGTACCCGCTAAACTACATTAATTCTTATTCTTTTATCGCCACCCAAATTGTAAAAAATGATCGTTGAACTTAAAACCTTATAAAAATAAGACATAAGTGTAAAGTCGTAATGGACGCACATAATCGCGAATGATGTGGAAGGTCAAACTCAAAAGTCTAAACAAATATTCTTCAGAGATCAAGGCTAAAAATACAAGACAAGACAATATGAGATGAATCAACTGAAGTATGAAGTATGAACAACGTTTTATTTATTCCACAAACAATTTAATATTTTAATTTTCGTTCGATCACTGGTGAAGTGAAGGCAGTGTGTGTTATCTCTCTCTAATAAGTTAATTTAAAAATTTTTATTTTATTTTAGAATTAAAATAGATATCATATTAAGTTGCCCGTTTGAAAAATTTATTCCAGGTGCTGTACTTATTGATCAGCTAAAAAAGTTATCATTCGCGAACATTTAATAGACAGAAAAGTTCTTAGGTATGTACATACAGGGTGGACTATTTCATGTGAAAAAAAAATTAATAACTTTTTTATTTGGGACATTTAGCATGGAGTGCCTATCGGCAATTTTATGGAGCTAGAAATATTCCAACACTACCCAACCCAGTATCCGTGTTGTGTTGGCCAAATTTGAGCAATATGTAGGAACGTTGGAGATGTGAGATCGAAAACATCTAGGCAGTTAGGTCCTGAAACTTCGACACGACGATGACGTTCAACACAGTTAGGCATACAGCGGAACACAGTTCATCGGATTTTTTAGGAAAGATCTGCACCTATATCCTTAGAAGATCAAGTTGGTCCAACAGCGCAATCCTGGTTACCCATGAACAACGTCTGGAGTACCTACTGCTGAACTATCCTAAATATCACCGAGAATGACGAAGAATTTGTGGAAAATTTTACGATGCCCGACGAGGAATATCATGTTCATCTGAGCGAGTTTGTGAATAAGCAAAATTGTAGGTTTTGGGGCACACACTCACTTCGTATTACTGTTCGGTGTGGAATAACCTCGCGTAAGATTAATGGGCTTTCCCAGCAAACATTAAGGTGAATGTTTACTTAACATTCAGCGAAATGAATTCGACAAATAATCATTTTCAATGAATGAAATCTGAAAATACTCCAAAACCCTACATAATTTTTAGCTTATGGAGTTGAAAGAGAATTTGTGCGGAATTTTTTCACAGCATAAAAATGATTGAGATTCGATTCTCCTTCATTGTAGGTGAATAAAAGTGTACCTTTAAAGAAGTAAATACGGTGGATTCAGTTTTATTCATAACAAATGAAGGAAAGTGAATATTCTTTTAATTTCGCTTAGAAAAACTATAACGGGACCTTTTAGCGACCGAAATTGAAACAAGAGTTATGTATGTATGTAAAGACAAAATTTGTTTGTTCACTTATTTTCATCATTTATGATACAGTTAGGAAAATGTTTGCTGGGATATTTCTTTGAAAATGATGTAAGTGCTAGCGTTACGGTTAATAGGTGCCGCTATAGAACATTATCTCAAAAAACGGTGAATTTGAATGGCGATCGCTGCGCCTGACTCCGGACTTTTTTTTATGGGGCTACCTAAAGAAAAAGGTTTACATCAGAAATCGCTCAAATTATGCCGGCAACACTTCAAAATGTTATGGAAAGTGCAATCAAAAGAACTCATGCATTCTATTGGTGGCCACTTAACCGATATGATTTTCCATACATAATGTACAAAATTTCCATGAAATAAACTTTTGTTTTTAATTTATTTCATTAGTTTTTATCCTTTCGTTCAAAAGTTATTCCAGAATTCAGATATACCTACGCAGGAAAGCGACTTTTGGGATGGCCTGTACAATAATATTAAATGTACAATGTATATACAGTACAAATCCCTATATAGAATTAGTTTTCGTTTTGCAAGTAAAGCATAAGCCTGTTTGAATATTATGTAAATATGTACAGATGTGTATAATAAAATAGCTAAACAGAACATATGCCTGAGGAAAACTATTAACCAAATGACAACTCCTATTTTATAAAACTAATCCTCTTAAAATATATAAATAACAAAGAGCTGAAGGATTTGCTTTTCTTTGCTATTAACCAAAATATTGTCCTCTTGTTTGCCAAACAAGAGTAGATTACTAACATAAACAGCATTAATGAAAGCTGATTTTTGTCTTAAATTGATCTTAAACGATGCTCTGTTTCGGAAATATACCTATATACTTTGCTTATTTTCAAATGTTAATAAAGGCAATAAAGAACAACTTTACGAGAGTATAAGAAGATTAAAACTATCTTCAATGGATTTGGTTTATGGTTGTGTAAGTGATTTTAAACATTTAAATTTAAACAACCTCGAAAGACGTTCGAAAATCGAAAACGTCATATTCTTGGTTATATTTGAATATACTCCTCTCCAGGTTCTGTAAAAAGTGCTTGCTTTTCTGAACTTAATAAGACGCTGATTACACGATTGGTTTTTTTGTTCGTTTCGTCTTTTTGACAGGCACGTATCGTTACATGATTCTATTGTACATTCTTGATGACAGTAATAATAATTAAAAATGTTTTTACAATTAGAAATGTTTAAACGGAGGCATACAATATAAAAAAATCAACAGAATTTCAAAAATATGAAACGCCTAGTAGACAAAGGGGGCGAAACGTGAGGGGAATAAACAAAATACACAAAATCAACAAAATAAAAAAAATAAACAAAATAAACAAAATTATTTGGTTCATGCTTTGTTGTTACTAGTTTGAGGAAACAGAAAACAAAGATGATAAAACGGACAGAAAAAAAGGAGAAATGTTCGTAGGAAAAAAATGGGTATGTTTTTGATGATGATTTTTGCGAAATCCGAAAAATACCCGATTTGCGTTTATTTAAATGCTTATATCTTTCGATCCAATTATCCGATTTTCAATATTAAGGTATATAATTAAAGGAAAAATGACTGGCGTGTTAGAGCAAACAAAAATTTTCAAAATCATTTAACTTCCTTGAGAACGGGTTTAATAAATTACTAATTTATCAAAATAAATAAATACAAACGATTTAATACGTTAACAAAACTTTATTTAAGGACTGTTAATAGTAGACTTATGTAGTTAGTTACTTCACAGTTCACGGTCGACACAAGAATGAATTTTATCCACATATGACAATTGCAGCACAGTATTATTTGTATACTACTGTATAGTGGTCCCATTCTCTCATTTGGGATCGTTACAATCATTCAAAATTTTATACTAAAAACATGAAAATAAATATCGGACAAATAATTTAATTCAATAAGGAAGTTGATAAAAACAAAAAAAGCATTCAAATACTTTCAACCACCAATTGGCGAGAGGGAGATAGTATTCTAAAGCCGGCGGCGGCGGCGGCGGCGGCGGAGTTTGTGCAATAAAAAATCACAATCGTGGCAAATTTGCTTCGCGTCGGAAAAAAAATGCGAAATGTACCTACATTTGTAGTCGGTATAATAATTGTAAAGATATGTACAATGTACATTGTGTTTGGTTTGGCTTGCTTATAACTTCGGTTCTAATAATCCGATCATAAAGCTTTTTTCATTTCTAATGTTCCTCAACTATGCTGGAATGGCAAATCGGGTAAATTTTTAATCACTTCCTCTTCATAATATGTAGGTACATATTTTTAATGGTATTATGACATTAGGGGTATTCATGCAATGACGTAAAGTCGTTGCAAACGACGAATTGCAAGGTAAACTGCGTTTACCTGTCAAATTTGTATGGTCATTTGATAGGTTAACCCAGTTCACCATGTTTACGAGGACTTTACGACGTTGCATGAATAACCCTATTATGGTTAAATCAGCTGTTCGTTTATCATAACATTTAAGCAAGATGTTGAAAAGAGGCGTTCATGAAACGTGTGTCGAAAACTTTATGATTTTACGACGCACGTCTCGTTGGAGTTGTTGTTCCACGGTTAACCAAGGTTTTAGCTAGCCTCGGCTTTTTAAATATGTGCAGGAGGCGGTTCAGTTTTGGGCTTCATACTTCCACAAAGTTTGTCCTAGCATCAGGGACATACGAGGAAGGAACCAGAAAGTTTGCAGAAAACCAAAAACGTGCTTGAATTCCAGGCATAATTAATCTGCCAAAAATCAGTATTTGCTGTGGCCATCCACAAAAGAATTAAAACTTGATCGATAGCAGGCAAAAGATTTTACTTTACTCGTAGTTATTTTTAGAAAAAAGACTTTACTTATTACAAAATTATTATAAAAAATTTAAAGTCAGAGAGCTATACAGTCACGTTAAATTTGATTTACATATAAATATCACACACAATGTTAATTTTTATTCCTTGTGGTATGTCAAGCCGGTTTTTATTTTCGCGTTTCATACCAGCGAATTATTTCATTTCATTTTTATTCGAACTGATTAGGTATTAGAGCTTAAAGAACAATAAACCGAAGTTAGTTTCCGCAAGTCTCATGTTGCATAGGTTTTGTTTAATAAGAAGAAGGTGCAAAAGGTTTGAAACTTCCGCATTTATGAAATCACTCTTAGCCTTTATTTTTAAATTAGTTTCCAGGATGAATTGATACTGAATTACACCATAACAAAAGGAACCGCAACTGAAATAAGGTGAAATCATATTTTCTACTTGAATTATTTTTGTGCAGAAACAAATGTGCATTTATGAGTTAAAACATTATCGAAATATGATACTTATACGATGGGAAGATCTGTGAAGCTGGAAGGGAGATTTCTGATTCATATAATATTTTGTGTATGCCTTTTAATTTTGTGGGAAGATTTTATTATGTATGTTTACATACATACATACATATATACAAAACTAATAAACTGATGAATTTATTTTCCAAAAATAAGAACATTTTGGTAGTATTTGCATGATTGTAAAAATTAGGTAAAATAAATACCTATGTATATATACCCCATGGAACTGCGGTTCCTTTGAGTATAATCCGATTGTGTTTGCAAAACAAAAAGGGATTTATTTTAAAGAAGATAGTATAATACGTAGGAAAAGGACATGCGCCATGGAATTATCTTAAATGCACATCTAAGTATCCATTTCAACTTCCATATGTTTTTGTAAATGTCATTTCGTATGGAACTCGTATATATGTATGGAATATTAAAACAAATAGGAAATAAGAAAAATGTTGTGGTCTATCTATGCCGAAGTATAGATTTTGTTATGTAAACATCTACAATGCCGGCCGGCGGCGGCGGTGCGGTAAACTAAATTATTAAAAACGTAGAAGTTTCTATAGGTGTAGCATATTACGTTGTGCTGTTACACGTTACGATAAATTGATGTATATTTAATACGTATAATATTGGGTACGTTCCTTCGTAACTCAGCTATTTTTTTATTAACAACGTAGAAATCATTCAGTTTATTGGCTTTATCTCATTTATAAGTTAAAGAACAATAAGATAATAAATACAGAAGCCACAGCGGTACGGTAAACATAATTAAAAAAATGTCGAAATAATTTAATTTAAATAAAAAAGTTATTTTTAAGATGTCATCAACGCATCAACGACGCATTAACGATATGCTCGGTGCTTCGAAATCTTCCGCATGGATTGTTGGCAGGAGAGTGACATCATTTCTGATTGGAATTGGACACAAATATGGAGATCAAATCTGTGCAGAAAAGCACAGTCCAATTATTCTGACATGTTTCCCAATGGATCGTTTATACTTGGTTATTCTGCATATCCACCATCGAACTGGTTGGTGCCGCCATTTAAAGATTATGGGAATTGTAGGCATTCCAACGAAATTTTAATAAGGTTCACTCTGGAACCAGAATTGTAGTGGAAAAGGCGTTTGGTTTGCTCAAGGGACGCTTTATAGAAGATTGCTAAAGTTCACGGAGCAAACTGATTTGTGTGCAGTTACGAACCTTACCGTGAGTGCCTGCATTTTGCATAACATTTTCAATTGTCACGAAGATTTGTAGGATGATAACACTTCGCAATCTTTAACCGAAAATATTATGGATGGAAATTCTGGACCGGATATAGAAGTATTTAATTCTAGAAACATTTAATTCGAATTACTTACAAGAACAAAATATCATTTAGTTTTTATTTTAGAAATACGTAAACGAAATATCATTAAATAGCGTTTTTATTTTGCAACATACATATTTATATATTTTTTTTTCTTCAGCTTTTTTTAATATTTTGAGCTCTTCCTCCTACATTTCTTCCAACCTCTTTTGGATGACTTCAGGAAATTCTGCCTTTTTGGGCCTTTTTCTCAATAATCTTATAAGTTTTTCTTGGTAGTAAAGTTTTCTTTTGTGCTCTGTTGCTTCTTCTTTCTTTCGACTCTGATTTTATTTTTCGATGATGAAGATATTGAATAGGGAGTAGATATAATTTCCATGTCTGTCTGATCTAACCCGTTCAGAGTATCCTGTCTTTCAGATGGGATTTATTTTTCGTTTACGAGGATGGTAAAGAGATCCGTCCAAAGTATCTGGGACTTCTATTGCCGTTAGCGGTTTTGTACGAACCTAAAAGAGTTTTCATTCCCCCCTCTATTGCACTGACCGTGATCCTTGGATCTTAAAATAAAAAAAAAATGTTGAAATTCATCGTTTCGTGCAAGATAGCACTTCAACAAGGTTAAAATCTTGTTCGTTAAACGTTCGTCTATTTTTAGTCATAACTCGGTAAAACTTTGTATACTGTTGTGCCTTTACTTTTTAATGCCGAATCAAAAGACCGACCATTATAATATTTAATTTCAGTTTATTTCTAATAGTTCTTCTATTCTATAGTCTTAACTATACAGTGGTTAACAATCGAATGATCTTAATGTTATAAGTTATAACTGTCTATTGATAACTGGTATATTATTTGTATCATGAACACCTTAAGGGTATTGTATTGGAATATACAACAATCTTCCCCACTTTAAATACTTCGTCATTAATCTCGATAATTTACTTTTTTCATTTTCTTAATTCGCTCTGATCTACGAGCCTTATCATTTGACAAGCTTTTACTGTTATTCATTTTAGCATATTTCTTTTTAATTCGTTTTGAGCCTTGCACTTCATATTTATTTTTCAATGACGAAAACGATTTATTTAAACCTGGAGAGGACCGTGTATCTTCACTTAAAGTAGATGTTTCATTTACATTATTCCAATATGGATTAAAAATATCTGTATTATTTTTCTCATTAATACATTTTTTTAATTGATTAAAATGAACAATACGAACTTTATTTTGAATTTTAACCAAACACGTTAATGCACTTAATTCTTCTAAAAATATGCCTGGAATCCAATTAACATAATCGTTTTTGAAATCCGTTTTAAATAATATCTTTTCTCCCTCCAGGAACTTAGTATTTTTAAAAGAATTAACTCCATGTAAACCTTTTTTTGGTTTTATAGACTTATTAGTTTCTTCTGTTTGTACAGTTTTTGTAATATTTTTAGTATTCTGATTTTTATTATTTACGTTATCTAATAAAATTTTAGGTTTGAAGGTGAAAATCAGTTCCGATGGAGTTTGTAGACTTTTATTTATCGGTGTATTACGTTGGTTAAAAAGAAATTTGGAGACCACTTGTTGTATATCCATGTTTTTATTTTTCAAAAAATTTTTCTTTAAAACGTTCTTTACTGTTTGTACATTACGCTCAGCCAAGCCATTGCTTTGCGGATGATATGGTGGAGACTTACTTACTTTAATCCCATTTTTCTTACAAAAACTGACAAACTTAAATGACCCAAATGGTGGACCATTGTCTGTGACAATTTCCCCTGGCAGACCAAAGGTCGCAAAAACATTTTCTAATATTTTTATTAAATTTTCCGCAGTGTTGCTGCGAAGAGGAATTACATCTGAATATTTGCTAAATGCATCCACTAAGATTAAAAATTGAAATTTAGCAAAATAGAAAAAATCCAAATGGATACGTTGAAATGGATATTCACATGAGTACCACTTTGAATTGACCTTTTCTTTAGGGATATTCATTGTTGATTGACAAATATGACACTGTTTTATAAAATTTTCAATATTCTTTTCAATACAAGGCCACCAGACATACGACCTTGCTATGCACTTCATTTTTACGACTCCTACATGGTTCATACTGTGAAGTAAGTTTAGGGTACCTCCCCTTAACTTTGTGGGAATGACTAACCTGTCTCCATAAAACAACTTATTGTCTTCTGCAGCAAGACTATTTCTAACTCTAAAATAACATTTTATTTGACTTGACATTTCATTTGGCCATTTATTTTTCTTGACATAATCATAAATTGATGACAAAACTTCATCTCGAGCAGTTTCCTTCTGCACAAGCTCAGTGTCAATGACCGAATCACTTGGAGAATCTAAGTTTACTGAATTAATCAAGCCTACAGAATCAACATTCGTGGAATCAGTAAGAGGCAAGCGGGACAGAGCGTCAGCATGTTGCATTTGTGAGCTTTTTCTATATTCAATACTGTAGTCATACATAGACAAAATTACAGCCCACCTTTGCAGACGTGCAGCCGCAACACCCGCTGTTCCCTTACGTGGACTAAAAATCTCTTTAAGTGCTTGATGGTCAGTGCATATTTTAAACGGTTTACCAAAAATGTATTTGTGGAATTTCCTGACTGCAAAAATGATAGCTAGAGCTTCACGATGAAGCTGTGAATAATTTTTTTCCGATGAGGAGAGCGAGCTCGATGCAAACAAAACAGGTTTTTCGACACCATCAATAAGATGTGACAGCACCGCACCCACGCCATATGGACTAGCATCGGTCGCGACTATGACAGGTTTACTTGGATCGAACAATTCTAAGACATTGTGCTCTGTGATAAGAGCTTTACTGATTTCAAACGCACTTTGACAATTCTTAGACCATACAAAATCAGTATTTTTCTTTAAAAGAGCATAAAAATCTTTTAAATAGGATGATAGGTTTGGTAAGAACCTACCATAATAATTTAGTAATCCTAAATAGGATTGAAGTTGTTGCAAGTTGGTTGGTGCCGGAGCATCAACTATTGCTCGAACTTTTTCGGGGTTTGGAAACACTTTTCCGTTTGACAATATGTGTCCCAAATATGGTACACTTTTCTCCAGAAATCGACATTTATTTAAATTAATTTTAACGTTTTATTCGCTTAGTCTCTTTAATACTTCGATGCAGTTTAGCTTGCATTCACTTTCATCCTTACCCCCGACTACAATATCATCGACAAAGCAGCGTGTGCTTTTCAAATTTTTTAAAATCTCATCAATTGTACTTTGAAATGCAGATGGTGCCATCGAAACACCAAACGGCAGCACTGTGTATTGCAGAAGACCTATGTGCGTATTAATAGTTAACAATTGCCGACTCGGCAGAGCGACACGTAACTGGTTATAGGCACCTGACATATCAATAACGCAAAAAACGTTGCAATTAGCAAAGCTTGCAAATATTTCCTCGGTTAGAGGCAACGGATGATGATAAGATTCAATGAATTTATTTATTGTCACTCGACAATCCATACAAATTCTTATATCTCCGTTCGATTTCGGAACGCAAACTATTGGGCTTGCCCACGAACTTGACTTGACAGGAATCAAGGTACCGTTCTTCACTAAGCGGTTTAACTCTTGTTCTACTTTATCCTTGATTCTTAATGGCACTGAATACGCTTTGTGAAAAATGGGTGAAGTGTTCTCCTTAAGAACTATATTAATTTCGAAATCCTTAATGGTTTCGTTTGGCTTGGACGTAAGTACATTCGGAAAGTTATTTTTAATTAAATCAACAAAATTTACCTCGATTTTATTTACCAAACCTCGACAATCTCCAAATAACTTTTCTTTCCAATGCGGTGTTAAAACTTGTAACCACGTTCGACCCATTAATGGAAGGAAATTATTTGAGCTTTCGACAACTATTAGTTCCAGATCATGTGTTTGTCCTTGAAACTCCGCGCGGACACTGATTTTACCTTGAACATCAAGTTTTTGACCTGTAAAAGTTATAAGAGTATTAAGTTCTGGTTGCAATTTTAGATAAGAAAATTTTGACTTATAATCACTAAAACTAATTAAACTATGACAAGCTCCTGTATCTAGCTCCATTGGCAGCGGCTGATCTTCGACGATGACGTTTTGTATGACACATGTGGACTCGACTTTTGCGATTGACTTGATCACTTTCACTGCTGTGTGAGACTTTGACTGATTGCAGACTACAGATGTGTGTCCGATTCGATTGCAGACTACAGATGTGTGTCCGCAATCAGTCAAAGTCTCACACAGCAGTGAAAGTGATCAAGTCAATCGCAAAAGTCGAGAATTCAATTTTCTACAAAACCTTCTAGCTTTGATGATTTCAGGAATTTTAATCTTGTTGGATATAGTTCATAATAAATATTTGTCATGAATTCTATTTTAGATGAACTGAACTTAATTGCCAGAACGAAACGCCAATTTATTTCAAAGACATTTTTACTAGGTACTTTTACATTTTAAAAAACTGTGCGTGTGCCCCAACAAGGTTGTTTTTTTGGCAAGCCCGGGGAATTTGGACGAAAAAAACGACGACTTCGGTGCTAAACAATCACTATGTTAAATGCAACAACAACTAATCCCCTGCGAGCTAAGCTAGACCCAGAGAATTCTCCGGGCTTAACTTAAGAACACATAAAACATTACCGGCGTGAATTATATACTTGTTATCGATAGTTTGTTTGAAAACCCCATTTTATTTCTGTGATGGTGTCGCTAATCCCCGTGGTCGCTTTTTTCGTGCTTGAAAAAAAAACACGCCTATTATATACCCTATATGTGGAGGAACGGAGTTGGCTAATTGGGTCTGTTTTTTAAAGTAAAGTTCTACCTATACTATACATGATATATGTTATTTCTTTTTCTCGGTAGGAATCAACTCCATTTTGAAATTAATTCTCATGTCGCATTTTAAGCAGATTCCAGTAAATTACAGCCAGTTCATATTTTTGAGATCTCACTGAGCAAACTTCTATCAGCTCCACTGATGAGAAGGAGAAACTTTAAGAAGATTTCTCCGCTATAAGTCAAAAGAATTCTCCATCTCTTTTTTTTATAAATTGATCAATTGCGAGACTGCGACAAAAAATATTTGAGCAAGCGAATCCAAAAATATCAGTGTCAGCTTTTTAACAGCAAAAGTGAGAAATCTCACCGAGGAATTACGTTCAGATTTATGGGATTTCTGAGATCTGAGAGTGAGCCTGAGAAACCTGAAATGGCTAAATATATACTTCACCGCACCTTGTACCGATTTTACATGAGTGTTATTGTTACGCGCCAGGAATTACTATCATTGAAAATCACATCATAGTTAGAAATTTACAGTCGTATATTTATTAGATTTTTGTCTACTTAGACAAAGTCTAACTATTTTCAAATTGATGGAAATATGCTTTATTTAATAAAAATAAATATCACATTATTCACGGTTAAGACAATCTACTCTTGTGTCTAAGTCTGGCAGCTATAAGACAACAATAAACAAGGTTTTTGAACACATTTTCTAAAGTTGGACAGTTGTCTAAAGTTAGACAACGTTTATAAATAAGGCCGTTAGATTTTTATTTTATTTAGATACACTTTCACTTAATTAGAATATTTTTTGAAACCTGCATAAGTACCTTATTCTGACGTCAAGTTATTCAGGTCATCAAAAACTTTTGGAAAAATATATCTCCCTGAGACAATATTGGAACGCTCAAAAAAATTAAATCTCAGAGATTTTTCTTACTCAAAAGTGAGCAAGCGAATCCAACTGAGATTGCTGAGATCTCCGCCTAATAGGTCGATATGTATGTCCTGTGTAATTTTATATTTTCTTTTATTTCAAAACTTCTTCTCGCTGCATCGGATTTTGTTGACGATGATAAAATATTAAAATTCACACCTTCAATGTTCGTAGTTAAATCATAACCACGAGCAAGAATATTGTGTGATATTTATTTAGCTTTATAATGCGCATCATAGAGTTTCTCGTTTGATTTAGTTGTGGTGTAGTCAAAAAATTAAAGCCCGATGATGATCTAAAAGATCGAAATGCGTCGCTAAAATATAAAAAAAAATTAATGTTGTGATTTTAATAAATAAATTAATAAAAAAATAAAAAAGTTTTATAAATTTTATTTTCTTTCACATTTTTTATTCTCATTTGAGTTTTGGAACCTATTTAACTTTGCAGCAAAAGAGCACTTTGGAGCCAATCTCGCCTGGCAAGTTTTTGCTAAGTTTAGTCTGGGACAGGACATTACGATGATAGCGAAGTCGAAAAATGTGAGTCTCGCAATTTTGTCTGACTGTCCTTTTAGCTGCAGCCTATAAAAGAGTCCGCCAATTTCTGTCCACCAACATTTTTGGACGTTTTTTGGACATTCCCCCCACAGGTTTTTTTTTTTTTAGGACAATTTTTGCCGTGCCCACAACTTTAAAAAAAAAAACAAAGCATTACAAAAAGGCTACCATTTAATAATAATAAATGGCTATAAACCATTTTTTTGATTTTTGATTTTCTCAAAAACGTTTCAACTGATTTTTAACAATTTTTTTTTTATAGAGATCGATTGGTCGATTTTTATTAAATTTTGCACCCGATTAAATTTATATCCCGATGGTGTCAAACAACATCTGAAGTTGTTTAATCAATTTATTTTTAATTATATTGATATTTTAACAACTTTCCAGTCTTAACATGTAAGTTCCATCCATATGTGCAACACCGTGCTATATTGTCAATATTTATGTATTTACACCAATATAGTACCTTATACTAAATAACGCTTTTAGGAGGATCCCATAACTAATTTATTTTTTTTTTTAAATCAGATCAATATATCTAAACTATACAAAAATTAAAACCACAATGTGATACCACTTAAGAGCAAGTTCGTGCGATCCAGTCGTGCATTTTTTTGTTATTTCTTTTTGTGTGTCGAGGTAAAATTGAATATAACTGGCGATAGTAAACATTACTATCCCCTTGTCAGTATTTATCTTAAACTTTCTAGGGCCTAATTGAATCCTATATGTATATGTAGATTATCTTTTCAAGCAGTTTGTTTTTTTTTTTCTTAAAACTTTCTCTTTCCTTCCAATCCCTTCACTTATCTAAATGTAGAGTTTCAACCTTCAACTAATTTTTAAAAATGTGTCTTACCTCAATATCTACATATATTCATCTTATTCTACCACAAACATAATGAGGATTTTAATTGGACTTACATTTTTTACCGCCAAAATATTTGCTTAAGTCTTTAATTGACCATTCAAAACTCTTTGTATTTTAATTCAGTTAAAATGAGACAATCATTTAATTACATTCACAAACAGTATAGGAGTTACCCCGCAGCAGCGTTCTATAATTATCGTTATCCAAAAATTACTCAATGTTGGTAGAAGACACGGTCACTTTTATCACAAGATGAAATCTTGTTTAAAAAATTATATCTACATACATACATATATTGTCACTAAAACTTACGACAGTAATCAAGTAATTTGTCATGTTGAACACACGGGAGCTATTGAAAAATCACATTCACCAGGCACTTGAGGCTAACCAAAATATAGAAAAATAAAACCAAAAGAATGAATCCCAAAGGGATAAGCCTCATAATTATCATTAACTTCATCTATACGAGATATGCATGTATGTACATAAATAGTTCCTCAAGGATGTTGGCCTCAAAAGGATCCGGATTTCAGTTTACCCATTGCAACTACCATCAACACACATTTTCAATTATTTCAGGAATTCATCAGGAATAAATAAAAAAAAATACAAAATTGTAACAACAAATAAATTGCAACCATTTAACAGTGAGATGATATGATATGATATGTTAATAGCTGCGGTATGCTTCAATCATTTTGGGATTCACAGATCGCCACTTTTGATAAGAAATTTGATACTTGAGATGTTTACAATTTAGGGGATGAGAGTTTTGAAAATGATTCCCTGATGGCAAAGGGGGTTGTTTAATGTTTATAGTCAACAAATTATTTTTCAATTGATGTGGCGGAAGACCATATTATTTTAGCGTAAACAGAGAGACCAATCAATATAGGAGGATCATGATATGTGTGCTGTAGATATGTGATGGTAGAACCAGCCTACCTGTGCCATTCTTTACAATATTCTAAAGAAACATACATATATGCATGCGATTTGCCTGAAACGCCGCCCTTATATGCGCTTCAATGGATTCGATTAGTTTTGTGGCTTTAGATTTGCATTATCCGTTGTCGAAAGGACGAATGAGATTTTGTTTCTGGTTGGCTATTGAACCTAAAAACTCGAAGGGACGAAATTAAAACGAAGATCCTATAAATAGTGAGTGGGTTTTTTGGAATTAGGTCAGTTCTTGAAGGAACGTGAGTGGATAAGCATCATCATCAAAAATACATTACATTTGGAATAATAATCATGACGGACTTTAGCATTGACTATATTTTAAATCGTGCTGGTGAAAAATATATGGGAACCAATTTTTGCATGGGACTATCGGACAGGATTAAGCTTAAGGCCGAATCTCCAGAGCAATGTGAACATTTTAAAGGCGGAATAATGTTGCAAAATCACGTTCAAGAAAGCCAACAGCAACATCTAATGTTTGATTGGTTACAGTATACGAGATACCATCCTCCAAAGCTTCCACGTAAGTTTTAAAAAATCCACAGCATTTTTAAAATCACTAAAAAATAACAATTTATTTTTTAATAAGGATCTTTTCGCAATGGACCAGTTAAAAGAACTCCCGGAAGGTTACCAAGAGTTCCATTTACACCCGCTCAACTTCAGTCTTTAGAAAATGCATATAGCATTTCGACATATCTTAGTTCTGAAGATGCTAACAACCTGGCAGCGAAGCTGGACCTTACAAACACGAGAGTAAAGATTTGGTTTCAAAATCGTCGAGCTCGGGAGCGAAGAGAAAAACGCGAACAAAATTTAAGTAGCGGAACAGAAGCGGGATGTGATTCGACAATGTCGTCGACTTCTTCAAGCCCTGAACCAGACATAAGTACTTACAATTTATGATACCTTTTGTTAAAACGTTAAATTATCTCAAAATAGTGCCAATAAGGTTTATGATGTGACTCTATAAATATATGTAGTTGTGTAAATATATTGTTTGTGTTGTTTTTTTCCTAAAACTTAATTTATGCTTAAGGCTTATATAGAATAAAAAAAGGTACCTACCTTACTACCTATACTTTGTTAAAATAGTGTTGCCCTATCAAAAAAGCAATTTTTTTGCCTCATCAAATTGGTTCTGGTTATCAAAAGTTTTTCTATTTTGCTTTTGGGATTGTTTATTTGGATGTTAAAAACAGTTTGAACTGTGCTAGCTCCAGTTTCTCTAAACTTGTTTTCCTTTTAAAATCAAAAAATAAGAATTTTATGCATACAAAATTTGATGAAAAATTTGATTTGGATGTTGTTACCGAGAATGTCGAAAATGTCATCTGTGTCGAAATTGGAATTGCAAAATTTTCTTAAATGCATACTACATACATACAAGTTTTGTTCGAAAACGTAAATAGGAATTTTAAGTACTTACCTACGCATAGTTAGACCAATACTCCCGTATGGTTCATTGGTGTGGTGCCCCACTCTTAACAAAGCATCTAACATCAGCAAACTTAAAAAGGCTCAAAGAACAGCTAGCGTCAGCACCACAGGGGTTCTCCGTACTTGCCCAACGGATGCCTTAAGCGTTTTTCTGTACCTTTTACCACTTGACTTACATATAAAATACCTATTGTATCTTGCAGTGCGATTAGACTAAAAGAATCAAAAAGGTGGGTTACTAAACCTTATAGTCACAGCAATATCACAAGGCTGATTCCAGCGGCTATGTTTTCGACTCCTGCCGACTACTGCACTCCTACTTTGAACCTCAATAAAGATTTTAAAGTAAAATTCCCATCCAGACAGCTGATTGGAAGAATAACGTCGTGACGAGAGACTTCGACACAACTATTTTTACTGATGGATCAAAGATGGAGTGTGGAGTTGGTTCAAGGGTATATATTTCGAGTCTCTGAATATAAATAAATCTTTTCGGCTTCCCAACTTTGCTAGTATTTTCCAGGCGGAACTAATGGCAATTAGGGAAGCATGTAAAATACTCAAACAAGACCCTAACCAAAATCCAAATATTGCTATCCTGACGTGAAAGCCATTGATTCGGCTGTATCAGCATCAAGATTGGTTCAGCAATGCCGTGATGAGCTCTAAAGCCTTAATCTCACTCTTATCTCAGTTCCGGGTCACTGTGGCATTGATGGAAACGAGTACGCGGATGAACTGGCCAGGCAAGGATCAGCCCTTCATAGCTCACTTGCGGAAAGAGTCAACATTTCTCTTGATGTTATGAAGGGCAATAAATTCTCAATTTTTCTTAACGAATCAAACCACAGGTGGGGCAGTTTAACAAACTGCATTATTTCTAGCAAGATGTGGCCCACCTATAACAGATCTCGAACAAATGAATTAATTTGCAGACCCAGGCAAGACATAGCCAGGATTGTTGCAACCTGTTCTCGACACCGGGCATTAGGAGAGCATGCGGCAAAGCTGGGAATACCTCACAAGTCACAACACTTACTGTCGTAGTTGTGGAGACAGCTAATTGGGTCACGGAGCTAGGCGCTCGTGGCCGCCATTTCTACCTTCCTACCTACCTCTGGAATGAAATCCATATAATGGCATTTGCTCAAAGTAAAATTTTCGAAAACATAATCTGCCGTAATCAAATACAAAATCCAGATTTCAATCGTATTTTAAATTAAATACAATTAAAATACGGTTTACAGCTAAATAAGGATTTCCTAGAAAGCTAAAACTATGCTGAAAAAAATCAGAATTAGGAGAAGAGAAAAATAATACTTTCAAGTTCGAGTCTCAGCTGGGCATAAAAGTTTTTTTAATTAAAATTGAACAATGACTACGCACCACTGAAAAGAAGTCTGATGATCGGCCTGGGTCTTTTATTTTTAGAAATAAAAACCACGGGCTTTATTTCAGCGGGTCTTATTGCACATGACACAAATCTAAGGTTATATATGTCAAAGTTGAAAGTGTCAAAAAATTAAAAATGGATATTCGATTGCCCACAGGAACTCAACACGCACCATTAGAAACAACAACAAATAAGGCAATAAGGCAAGTAAAGGGGCACTTATACCACCATTTTCCCACCATAATACCTCGATTTTGACAGATGCGCAGAACTAAATACAAATGAAAACGCTAATGATATATTACCTTTAATATGTGTACTGTGGTCTTATTGCACTGCACCGTACGTATTTCTTACACCAAATTGTGGTATTTCCTGTTCGCTATAAACAACCATCAGTAAGTAATATTCAATTTCACGATGTTTAAAATTTTTTTGACCGCTATAGCTGATGCGGCCCTCGGGGGCCAGTTATAGCGACCAGGAAAAGTTGAAACATCAAGTAATCGAAACTTTTTCCTGATGTTTTTTTATATATCAGTTGGCAAAATTTTTCCTATTGAAATGCACACGAAAAATTTTTCCCTGATGCGTATAACGCTTTAATTGGCCCCTTATAGAATTTTATACTTGTAATCGTTAGTTTGTATGAAAACTCCATTTTGTTTCTGTGATGGTGTCGTTGTAGTTTCTTTTTAAATTGAATTTGAATTGAAATTACAAAAAAAAAAACACCTAATGTGTACATCCTGAAGGTTTATCACGCAAATTTTACCGATAGCGTGAGCATGAATGTCATCAGTAAAAATTGTCAGTACTTTGTTTTAATTCTTTGTGAATTATTGGTGACATTTGGTAGAAAACTAACTGTAGAACAATTCATATTTAGGTACTTACACTACCTCATGCAAATGAAATAAGTATATTAGATTTTTCTCGCAAAATTGTTGGTCTATTTTTTTTAAAACAATATCGTTTCCTTTTTTCCCTTAAAATTATAAAAAATATTGCATCTATTTTGGTCCACACCGTAAATTCACTCAACACAATTAAAAATTGATGCACCTTCAATTTTGACAGTTCGAATTGCGAAATTTTCGAAAACGAAAGAATTTTTTTCGAAATACAGAACATGGATTTTATGCTACCAAAACCGAAAGATGTTTTCAGTTGGTAAAACGGAGTCTCCTTAAGTGCGAAGGACTGTAACACATATATTTGGTTTGAATCGCAGCCAAGCCAATGGCATATAAAAACACAATTGTTTTTCACGCCTACTTTCATTTTTGTCAAATCCTTCAAAAGTACTTTTTGTTATGAAAAAGTGCACCTCACCTTAGCCTTTCGAGTTCGTGAAAAAAATGTTGGTCCCCTTCATTCCTCCTACAAAAACACGCACTCAGGAATGGTGGAGAGTGAGAGAGAATCACTAGGCCTGGTTCTCCACAATCTGTGGCTACACGCAACTACTATGAATCATTAAATTTTGTAACGCTTGATTATTAAGTGTTTGATATTTCGGATAGATTTCGACCCTTAAAACAACCAGAAACAATGTTTAAAAGGGAAAAACTAAGTTCAAATAGTGCCACTCTTAGCTTTGCATATTATTCAATTTAAATGTTACAGGTTATTGAACCTCATATAAAATTTGTTTGAAATAGCTCCAAAAACATTACGTTTATAAACAACATGTTTTTACTCCAACAGGCTTCATTTTATTAGAAACAAAAAAATACAATACAGTTTTCAATGTTAACTTATAAATCTTTATGTTGATTTCATTTTCTTGCAATGGTTTTCACTAACATAATATATTACTGTCATTATACTGATTTTATTTTTTTCATTTAAATAGTTATCCTAATAGAAATAAAAAAATATATATATGTATGTAAGTTCTTTTTGGTAAAAACAGAAAAAGGATTTGACAAAAATTGAGGAAGCAACATAAATAAATGAATTTGAAAACAATGAACGTTCAAATACAATTTTAAGTTAAATTTTATTTTGATAAATAAAATTATAAAATAACAAGCACAATGCCAGGTTATCTAGTTTTTTTTTTATTATTTGATTAGCTAAGCGTTTTTCAAATTAACGTGTGAATGATTTTTGATTTTTGTGCGAACCGCTAAAATTCGAACAAAACGCAACTTTTTCCAATGCTAATTTGTTTTTTTTTCTATTCTTTTATATTTAAGTACAATTTTGTTTAAAAGTTTAAATTTAAATTTTTAACATTATCCAAACAGTTAATATTTTATTTTCTCTGTGTTTCGTCAGATAATAAGGCATCAAAAATTATATTTTGTTTCTTTGTAATTTAAAAAAAAATTCTTTGTATATTTGTCTATGTATACTGATAAATATATATAGTTTTTAGTATTTTTATGAAAAAATAAAACAAATTAAAAATGAAAATATTTTCTAAAATATGTATATGTGGGCTTCTTTTCTCAAAATATATTTTTTTTATTAAATTTATACATTGAGAATGTGACGCCTAAAAACAAAAATGTGTATCTTCCCCCATTGCGAAGGGGTTTACCTGAAATTTACTTATATGTCTATGGTTTAAGTTTGCTGATTATAGGGACAAGGAAGTGATAATATTAAGTAAAATACAATGTTTTAATAAACTACTAATCAACGTTGATAATGGATTCACGTCCTTTGCCAACACCAACCCATCGGACTGGGACATCCAGTTGGCTTTCAATGAATCGTACATAATCTTGTGCATTCTTTGGTAGTTCCTTGAATTCGCGAATGTTCTCAGTGCAGGAATTCCAACCGGGCAGAGTTGTGTATATAACTTCAGCTTTTTCCAGTTCAGAAATTGTACCCGGGAAGTGGTCAAGAACTTTTCCATCGATTTTGTAACTTAAAATAAATGAAATAGAATATTTATATCAGATTTTATTTGTTAAAATTTTAAAAACTCTAATTTTTATTTTAAAAGTAAGATCGATGCGTAACTGAATTTGCCAAAAAAAAATTACGTAATTGTTCTTCGAAAAATATTATTTACTTTTTTTATAATAAAGAATTGAAGACTAAAAGGTAAAGTGACCGATTCAAATAAAAATTTAAAAAAACTTGGCGGTAGCTCACCCAAGTGTTTATTTGCACTTTATTCAATCAATTAATCTAATCGTGAGTAAATAATACTTTGCTTAAATTATTTAAGTTCAAAAGTTATTGGGTAGTATGAACAAAACAGGAGACATGCTCAGAGCAGGTTCTTCCAAAAATGCAAATGAGCAAAAATTGAATTCATAACAAATGGAGCTCTTGAAAATTCGAAGTTTCTTTATTCATATCACACATTCTTTTCTATAAATATCTGAAAATTACGTTAAATTTATAATCAAATTATGTGTCCCTTATTTAAACGATTTTGAAGAGTTTCTTCGTTTTATTAGATTAGACTTTGTTATCAATAAGGAGTAATTTATTACTTTTTTATTTTAGTTTCTTCTTAAGCAAAGAAACACCTGATATACATGTGACTTCTAATCGATTAGGAAATGTTGAATATTTATGTACATATGTATATAATATATGTACATAAACTAAATTATGCATGTACATAATAATAAAATAATATAAATTAAAAGACATAAATTTTTAGTAAAATACAAAAAATAAAAACAACTCACCCAATGCCAACTTGAATTTCCTTAAATGTATCAAGAATATCCAATTTTGTTAAGCAAATGCATGTATAGCCATTAACCAGCGAGGTGTATTTTAGTAAACCAATGTCCAACCAACCACAACGACGTTTCCTCTTTGTGGTAACGCCAACTTCAAAGCCTCTAGTTTGAAGGAGGTCGCCAAACTCCTACAAAAATTATATTTACCAAATGTTCAAATTTGTATTAGAATTAAAATAAGCTATTTTTGTTATATAATTTCGATCTTACATTCAACTGTTCAGTTGGAAATGGTCCATCTCCTACTCGAGTTGTATATGCCTTAACAACTCCAATAACGTCTCCAATTGCTTGCGGTGGCAATCCCAAACCAGTTAGCACACCACCAATACTGCAATTACTGCTAGTTACATAGGGATATGTACCGAAATCAATGTCCAGCATAGCTGCATTGGCACCCTCGACCAAGATGGTCTTACCCTGGCGCAGGGCTGTGTGTAGGAAGCATACTGTGTCTTTAACATATGGCCGCACCATATCAGCGTATTCTCTATACCTAGAACACAAAACTCCTCTCTCAGGACCAACATCCTCTCGATGACTCAACCAAATTTCTATTTACCTTTTCAATTCGGCCTCGACATCAACGCATATTGAGGGGAAGAGACGCAAGTGTGTGGCCACAATTGAATTAAATCTATTCAATGGAAATTTAAGTGACAAATATGTAGTTAAAAATCAAATTCACACGCATCATTGCACCCAATATTACTTACTTCTCCGCGAACAAATTAAAGTCACACAACAAATCACCTACTCGAATGCCATTGCGTGTGGCCTTGCTAGAGTAGGCTGGACCAATACCCTTCTTGGTTGTGCCGAGCGATTTTCCACCCTTTTCGGCTTCTTGCATCCCATCGACATGCTGATGGAAATCAAATACCAAATGTGCACGATCTGAAATGATCAAACGGTGTTGCAACTTTTGCAAACCCTTTTCCTCGTTCTTGCGAAGCTCCTCAAACAGACTTGGCAGATGAATAACAACGCCATTGCCTATAATAGTAGGAAAACAAAAAAATATAAATTATTCATCTAATTAAATATGAGATGGTACAATGGGACACGAAACCAATTTAAAAATAAAGTTTTTTTTATTCCGAGACACGAAGTAATAAGCGTAATTATAGTTTTTTTTTTGCTGCTTAGTGGAGCCTACATGTCTCTTTACCCAACAACGGAACAAGTCACTGAGTTGAACCAATTTGATAATGGCACATGACAAGTGGGTATACAATAAAATGTAATGAAACTTATTTTGTAGATGAGTTCCGCTAATTAGCAAGTATAAACAGACAAAACTCAGCAAACCATTACGGCATAACGTAACCAACCAAAATAAATTAAATGTTCTCGTCTATCATCGATTTAGTAAACATTTTTAGCGACGCCGCCGTGTGTGCTGCTGCATTACTTTTGTAGGTCAAAGGCAATGGATTTGCTGGCTTGCTTTCAATTTTTTTTTGTACAAAGAGGCAATATAATATATAAAGGACTCGCCTTTTTGTTATACTTAAAATAGTTTTTTTTTTTAATAGAATGACGATAAGGTTTGAGGAATTGATACAAAGTCTGATCACACTTGTTGGATTCTTAAATCGGTCAAGGTTGGATTGTTTTGAAAGTTTATTTGCGATTAGTACGTGTTAAATTTTTTATATTATAATCAGTCAATATGATTTTCGAAGAGAAGTCAAATCAATTTTTTATTTCGAATTGTCATATAGACACGACACTCACTTACATATATCAACGGAATGTAGTAAGGTCATTATCTCATTTGAGCTCTGAGATCAGTTCCGAAATGGAAAACCTCTATTAATTTTTATATTAACTACCTTAGCCTAATACGGTGCTCCACTCTTTTCTCGCACTGAATTAACTGCCCAGACCACTAATTGTGTGTGTAGAAAGATGACATTTGAGTTTTATTTGGTTTGTTTTTGTTGTTTCTTTCATTGTTTGTTCATTGTGTGTGAATTGTTCACGTTTCTGAGATTTTAACATCAATGATTAAGTAAGTCCATGTAATTATATTTTCGTATTAAGTTCCAGAAAAAGAGACGACAAAAGACTTGATGCGCAAAAATTATTAGAATCAATGGTTACAATTGCCAAATACGTTATGAAAACAAGTATTTTAAATGAACTTGTTGAATGTTCTTCAAAGTCATAGATAATAAGCTTAAAAACAAAGTGAGAACATCTATAAAAAAGACTCTGTGAATGTTAGATAAGTTTTTCCTCTTTTTACGATAACTTTAAAACGTTTTTTAGAGGAGAGCTGTGGCAAAAATGTTATTATTATTTGTAAAATCGTATATCAACCTATGAACAGTTGACATTTTTAGTCACTTCGAAATAATTGCAATTTCTCGAGTTTACAAAATGTAGTCATTTAAAAGCTTTTTCTATTTGTCCGTTATTTTCCGATCTTTTAAGAACATACTTATACGACTACATACATACGACTTTACGGGAAGTTAGAAGACTTTTCAAGGAGTGACTTCCTTTGGAAGAAAAGAATTATTTTATAAAAAGAAACTTTCGTTGCCAAAATAAATACATGGAGCAAAAGAATCTTTATCATTCCGAAAGGCCAATTGCGCTGGTAATATCTAGTAATCGTTAAACACAAAACACATTTTGGTATAAACAATGAATTTATTTTTACGAAAATTCGACTTTTTTAAAATTTAAAATGACTTTGTGAACATTTCGGATCAAGAGTATTTTTATTCATATACATATTATGGACGAACAATATTTTATGACTTTTTAAAACATCATTAACATTTTACGCACGATTACGACTCACCAGACAGCTGTTGTGTCTTATCTGTTTCTCTTTGGAACTCGTAATGTTTGAAAAGAGTCACGCGGCAACGAATCATCGTTTAATAACCGTTTATGTATCATAAGGTTGGTACTGTAGGTTGCTTATTGTATTTAGTGCAATTCAGATTGCGTTTAAAAGATCTTAATTCTTACACTATTAGAGGTAGTTTAACTTATTATTATTATTTCATTAGTCAAAGGGCAAAGTAGTCCCCAGCTAAGTTCTGGAACTACACCCTATTTACAGAAACAAACTCAGGCGATTTTTGCCCCCCCTCTAAATTCAGTAGAAATATAGTTAGAAACTTCAAATATTTGAGTGGATAGGCTGGCCAAGCACAGGCACACAAGCACACCAAATTTCAACCTCGTAATATGAAATATAGACCTTCAAAGATGACAAAAACCGTAACTGACTCTCTCACTCACCTACTCACTGACAGATCATCAAAATTGTGGAGCACTTCCCGACACCGCGGAATCTTGTTATTTCGCACAGCGATAGGTCTTGTTGCGAAAGCAAAGGAAAAAGTCGAAAATTTGAGGTTTTCGATTCAGGTGACGTGGTATTTAAATGTATACTAATGCAAAACACGAATTCCAGTGTTCCTGATAGTAAGAAAAGATTAGTTCTACTAACGTTCTGGAACTCAGCGTTTATTGCCACAATTATTGGTTCCAACTATAATACAAACCTTTCAACCCTTATTGTATAAAGTTAAAAGTTTGCGAGAAAATTAAGCTTTGATGTTCATAAGTCACGCATCAGTTTTTCCTCAATTAAGGAAATCCTTTAAGAGGTAAAAAAAAATCGCAATTGTGATTCAGACTGTAATATTTTAGATTTGTGCCATTTTAAAAACAAAGCCAAAGAAAAATTGTGTCTGGTCTGTACATGGACGGATCATTGCTATCGAAATGAAATTCTTATCAAGTTGAACTTTGATCAAATACAAAAGTAAAACAATTAGTTATACAATAAAGCTATAATATACAATAAGTGCCTGTGTTGGAACCAACAGGTTATTCTGGTTTTTACTGATTCATTTTTAGGTTATTTTTTCCTTTTAAAACAACATTGGATTATATGGACTTCATAATGAAACCGATTCTTGATGTAGTATAATTTTCACTGAGTGAGTAATTTTGTAAATTTAATAAAAATAAAATGGCATATATTCAGCACAAACGCAATTGAAATCTCTTCCAAATAAATCAAAATGTTGTTTCCTAAAATGATTAATTTATTACTTTAAATAATTTTTTAATAGTATGCCGAAATCTACCGGAAATTACGTAATAAAGTTGAAATATAAATTAACACGAATGCGATTGCCGTTGACCCGACGGAAGTGCTGAACATGCGTCTGGCTAGAGGAGGTAAATTTCCGAAGAAATATTATAAACTGTGGGAATGCAAGGTAGCAAACAAGAAATCATATCAATGTTAATTTGTGTTCGATTAACTTACATCGTCCCCCATCTCACGAACTGACGTAACTGTTTTTTCACATTTAAAAAAAAAAAAACACTTTTTACAGGTGTTGGCCGTTGTTGAGACTATTTTTTCCTATTGTTTCGTAAACTACAAGATTTTAATTTTTAAATTTAATGACTGATTTAATGGTTTAAGGAAGAACTATTCGTTTTCCCAGGATATTAAAAAAGCAGCCACGTCAGTTCGTGAGATGAGAGACGATGTTTAAATGATCACGTAACGAAGCAGCAGCAAAAACACCATCATTAGCTTTATATGGGATATAATAGTTTGATACCATTTATTATTTTTTACTAATTTCATATTTTTAATGTTGCCAAACTTAAATTTGACATAATGTTGATTTACGATTACTTTAATAGGTATACATAATAAAGAAGGTGGATGTGGGACATTCTAAGAATACAATCATCCATTTTCCTACGTTATATACAGCTTTAGAATGATTTATCACTTTTATTTAAAGCAATAAATTAATGTGAGAATATGTATGTAGGCAAATGCAATTAACAGCGCGACGAAAGGTTCTCGATCACGCGCCATAAGTTTTTTGATAATTCTTGATTATTACCCGGCCCCCGCTACCCGAAGAGCATTGTTTAAGTTAGAAAACAAACTGCACACGAGACTATAGTCGCTTTTGCAGTGGATAATGCAATTTATTTACCAACACGTTTTGGAATAAAATAATATACTTATATGCACATATATTTTTACGTCACATGAGTAACAATGCAGTATGACTCGGAATGTCAAGGTTTCTTATGCCTTGGTTATAATTTTATTGCCGCCAGAAAGTTTTCTGGCAATTGAAAATAAAAACACCTAAAAAAAAAAACATTGAAATTTTGCTTACGCCCACCTTAGTTGCATCGTCGAACCATATGAGCGTCCTTCTTTCTTGCTTTCATTAGAAGGTCGAAAAATGCATGCACCGATAGCCGCATAACACTTAATCTATCGACGACAACATTGTGATATCTCATTTTTGAAAAATAAAACTCTAGAATGACACTCACGTAAAATCTCTAATGAACTGTTTTGTTTATGTACATATATTGACTTTATGTATCATCTTTGTACAAAATGTCTCTTATTTATTGTATAAATCGATTACGATTATTTTATATGTACTATGAATTTATGTATATATTTTTTTGCATGGCCACAAGACAAATTCCCCAAAAGTGAACTACATAAATACACTCAGGAGTGAATGAATTCATTTTATTGGTGTACAATGTACATTGTACATGCTGGCATACATATAATATTATAAAGATTTTTAACTTACCGATGACGGAAATACATTTTTCATTTACAACGCCACTTGGTAATAGATGAAAATCGAATTCCGTCCCATTAGCGACAACAGTGTGTCCAGCGTTATTTCCACCCTGAAATAATTAAGAATAAAATATTGATTGCATTAATTGACTCGCTTTATTTTTTTTTAAAAGTTTTTTGTGCTTGATTAGAAAAATTATTCTAATTTAACATGAATTTAACATAATTTATAGTGAGAGAATAAATTTTGCAGTTTTTTAGAAAATATTTTAAAACAAATTTTTAAAATTGTTGAAAGAAAAAGTAGAATTTACGGATAAAACTTGGAATTTTTCGGCAACATCGGTTAATCTCCGAAATGTTTCGTTTTCATAATTTTCACAAATCGTAGTGTGGATGTTTTCATTAAACTAAATTTTTACTTTCTTTCCAAAATCTATTATTGTTAAAAATATATTGAATACGAATAAATATTTTAAAATTCTGTTGCAAACTATCCTTCGTATTCTATTATACATAAATTATATTATTACGTATATCATATCATATAATATTATAAATGTGAAAGTTTGTTTGTCTGTCTCTTTGTTCCTCTTAATTACTGCAAATACTAAATTGATTAAAATGAAAATTGGTAGAGCGATAGATTGGAAGATTGGATTGGAGATTTGAAAATTAAGACAAATATAAAAAAATAGATTATTTTCAAGGGGTTTTTGTGTGATATGATAACACACTTGCAGTTAGGCTGCCAAGCTTTTGCACCATCATATTAATATTGAAGGTTTTGAATGAAACAACAATTGGGTGAGCTACCACCAAGATTTTATAGGCTGGATTATTTTTGCTTTTTTTTTTCAAATAAATCTCTCAAATGTGTATTGGTTGTGGGCATATAACAATGGACAATGGCTAAGAAAAAGACAGTTGGTTTCTGTTTCGGATGAAAGCTTTTCTTTTTTTTTTCAATACACTCGGGCGTATACGTACTTTTTCTTATTTTATATGAAATATGGTGGAGCAATATGCAATAGCTTGGAACTGTGCCTCTTGTTGGTATTTAACAATAGTTAAAAAAAAAAATAGAAATAACCATAAATAAGTCTCAAAGCCAAGCATTTTAAGTGGCATGCTGTGGCATCCATGTTTTTCACATGTACAACTGTATTTAGTCTGCTCAGCTGTTTCAAGGTAAATGATAGTAAAACAAGAAATGTGGTTTACCGAACAATCCTATAACTACACCTTTTTGTTTAGTCATTGATTTCACCAAGAAAATGGTTATGCAAATTACTCAATAGAAAGTGCTTATCCGAAAGTTAATTTTTAAAAGGACGAACTAAGCATTAACCTTTGATTTGAAATCCAGATGAATTGGATTGTTCGAAAAACCAATATAAGACTACACGGAAACATCATTTCAACCCCAATATTTTGTTTTACATATTATGTAGTATAATTTTGCGTTTATCGAATAATTTTTAAGAACTTAACATAACAAATCGAAAAATAAAAAAAAATTGAAAGCATGCCAAGAAAAACATCTTAAATTCTTATTTTTTCTCGTTTTATTTATGAATACATTATGTGAATAATAGATCGTTTGCATGTTTATTGTTATTTCTTTTGAACGTTTATATTTGTGTACATAATATAATTTTTTTCTTATTTATGTACATATATCCTAGTATTATTGTTATGAAATTCAATACCTACATACATATGTATAATGTATTTGAAACTCTTATGACCTTGAACAAAAATCAAAACACTAAAAATTAATTTTTAAAAGAAATGATTCTGATTCCTTGACTTTGAGTTCATTTTGCTATTTTTGTCACGCCTATTATTTCATAGGGATACGATTTAAGTGTAAAAATCACTTTTTACTACAAAGCTTTACTAAAAACATATTCTCAGGAAATTTTGTATTTAAAATATATTAAAATAGCAACACAACTGCTCCAAAATTAATTTTTTATTCCACCGTAATCTCTACATCTTCAAGTACCAAATTTATAAAAGTTATGTTTTTGTTTAATATTCGCTTATATCATATACGCGGATGTTTATCACCGCTTTCGTTGTTTTCGTATTTTACACGCAAATTAGGGTGCAAAAGATTCAATTAAAAGTTAAAGTGACCTCAACTCCAAAATACGTTGCGCCCAGTACGACCATGGGCTCATCAGTTACTCGCAAATTTTTGTAAAACTTAACGTATGTAATGCTTTCTAATTATCTTCATTTGTAATTTTACCATACCAATGCAGAATTACACGAATTAAATATATAAAATCTCCACTTTTTCAAAATAAGGCCTCTTTTATATAGAATAGTTTTTATCTTCAGAATAGTTAAGATTAGATAAGATTAATGCTTACTTATTCATACAACAAAAAACCCAAAAACAAATGCTGGTTCTAAACTTATATCTTATCTTAAATTTGTAGTGTGCTTATATGTTATACCTTTTATCTGTTATTTGCAACAAATTACGAGATTTTTCGGATGTCGTTTTGATAATATGTATGTTAAATTTTTGTTTTGTTGAAATATAGATTATTTGGTTAGATTGTTATTTGTTTTGACAAAATCTCCAATAGGGGCACAAATATAATTTGATATAAACAAAATCTGCCTGCGTATACTTTTCTCATTAATTATTTTACTAAAGGCAGTAATCTAAACATCATTGGTTTCTGTTACTGGCCATTGAGTAGGTACTTATTCAAACTCTTATTTCTCTGAATAAATAAACAAGTGTTTTTTTTTAGCTGAATTCCGTAAGTCTGGTTGATACCAAAGACTCAATCAGTCAATTAACATTACCAGCCTTCCGCAAAAGACTAGTTCATTTTTGTTTTTCAGCATGTGCTAATCTCAACCGAACTAGTTATTGTTTGTTCTTTTCTACTAGAGATATTTTATTTTTTATCTTTCCAATCAATTAATGTTCTTAAGACATATTCACCTTAAAAAAAAAACTAAATTAAATAATACCTTTTTTTTAAATAAGATATTATACCGACGTAAAAGAAAAAACGTGTGGGAAAATGATATGACGCGCCATTGGCTTTGGCAATTTTATTTGCTATAGATGTAGACATTTTTTGTCATGCCAGGCACCAATATTTCTCATCACAGAAAATGAGTGAGTAGCGTACATTAGAAAAGAATAGATAGGAGAAGAATAGAAAAGAAAAGCAAAAGTTAAGATTTTAAACAAAAACGCAATAAATTTACAAACCCATTTAAAAACCATGTGACTAGACATAGACAAGCGCGTAAGCAATCAAAGCCACACCATGACTCTTTAAATTTATAAGTAGAAGAGTGCGGGTATTAAATTATGGCTATTTTTTGTGATAAGATTGCGCGAATGTTATGTAAACAGTTTCGTTTTAAGGCGTTTCAGGGTTTAAAAAGAACGTTAGCAGACTCTCAAATCAGTAACGAGCAGTAATGACATAAAACATACTAAACAATGTAATATGTGAAAATAAAAGTAACGAAAGATAAGGTCTTTAAAATTTTATTGTAAAAAATACATCTGGAAAAAAATGGTTTTTATAAATTAATTTACCTGACACCGACAAACAACGTCAACTTCAGTCGCCAACATGTCGACAACTTTTCCTTTACCCTCATCACCCCACTGGGCTCCCAAAACCACTGAAACCTTGGCAGGAGTCACGCTGGGTCTAGTTTGGCGACTTTCCGCGGATGGATTTCCGTTCAGAACTTTTTCTGTAGACATTTTTTTTCTATTATTGTCAACCGTATGTTAATTTCACTTGAAGTCAACAGGAACTTTATTTTTGCAAATTTCAATTAATTTAAACTGAATTTCAGACAAACTCGCGGCGGTACGAACCGAACGCACGACCAGAAAAATTTGTAAAGAAATTCGTGAGTCTTATGTCAGTTGAGGAAAGCACACTTGTCAAATTAGTTGTCATCGGCACCGCACGCGCACTTCCGACTCCGAATATTTGTTTTATATAAAAGTGATGCCAAGTTTATAATTAACAAGGCTCAAACTTAATTCGTTCATAAGTCTCCTTTCACACGAGGAAACTGAGATTCCATTAACTTTCAGTTTTATGATGAGAAGGAAACCAAACCAGAAAATTCCTTTCTTACCTAAAAACTGAAAGTTGCTGGAAACTCAGTTTCCTCGTGTGAAGGGGACTAATTTCAGCGCCGCGCCGTGCCGCGTCACAGAGTAAAGCCTTAACTACATTGGCTAAAAAAGTGAAAAAGTACAAAAGTGAAAATTTTTAAACTCATTTTGGGATAGTGTTTCTGACTGTAAAACTTATAAAAATGATGGAGAAAACTTAAATTTTGGTTTAAACAAAAATTTGTATATTCTTTTTCACAAACTAACTGCGCTAGCAGGAAAAAAAATATTTTTACTTTTGCAATTTTGCAAAAAGTGGTCAATGTAGTAGTCAATGTGTAAAACCTGTCACATTTTGAAAAAAGAAGAAAATACTCTCAGAGAGGGAAAACTTTGCAAGAAGATACAAAAACAGACTAAACCACTTTATGTATTGAATGTCAATTTTTTGTACAAGATGGTCAAACGGTGACATTTTGTATCTTGTAATTTTTAAATCGTAAAATTTAGACAAATTATATAGAACTACCGATTGCGTCACGTCGATCTCGGCAGTAGGTGATTTAAAATTAACTAGGCGAATACTGAAATGAATTTTTTTAATATTCTTATAGCCTACGTTAATTGACAGACACTCACAGCTGTTTATTTGACAGTTTTTACACTCCTTGCACAAAGAAATTTATGTAGCAGAATTTTTGCAAGTTATCCAATGGAGGGGAAATTATTTGCTCTCTCATTGTGCTCTCTCGTTGCAAATTCCTTAAGTTAACAAACATGCATTTTAGAGAATTTGTGAAAATTTGTGCAATTTTGCAAACATAGCAGCAACGAAGTCGAAGAAAGAAAGAAGAAGTGAGTTTTTTTATGGAATTGAATACAAACATTGTTTTATTATTTTGCTTTTATTTCAGTTATAATAGGCGTGTTTTTTTGAAAGCCCGGTGGGAATTGCAGGAAAAAAACGACGAAAGGGATTAGTGACAGCAACACAGAAACAAAATGGAGTTTTCATACAAACTATCGATAACAAGTATATAATTTATGCCGGTAACACAGTTTTTTTTGTGTTGTTTTTTTGGGTTTAGCTTAGCCCGTAGGGGATTAGTTGTTGTTGTATTTAACATGGTGATTGATTAGCACCGACGTTATTTTTTTCGACCAATTCCATCTGGGCTTACAAAAAAACACACCTAATGAGAGAGAGAGAGGAGAATTTGGTCAAGCTGAAATAAAAGTGAACAAAAACACACTTTGATTTTCACGGATTCTTAATCATGGATTAAGAAGAATCAATGATAATCAAATTGGAGATTTAACCCACTGTGAACAAACTGGCCCTAACGGCTCGTGTCCGTCCGTCATCGGCCGATCGAACCAAACGTATAGAAAGGAAAAGGCCAGGCGAGCACATGCAACTAAACAGTTTCAGTCGTATTTATTAGATTTTAGTATACTTAGACACTGTCTAACTATTTTCAAATTGGTGGAAATATGCTTTATTTAATAAAAATAAATATCACATAATTCACGGTTAAGACAATCTACTCTTGTGTTTAAGTTAGGCAGCTATAAGACAACAATAAACAAAGTTTTGGAACACTTTTCCAAAGTTGGACAGTTGTCTAAAGTTAGACAACGTTTATAAATAAGACTATTTGTTTTCGATTTTGAATCCTATAGGTTTATATGAGAGAGCGCGCACGTGCAACCATTGTGTTTCACGCATTACGGTTATGTTTGTCATATATCTACGAACACACCCTCAAAGATTCCGAATGTCAAAAGGCAGCTGATTCAAATTTGATATAACCGTGAGCGCCAAGTCTGTCCCTTTCGGTCAATAAAATAAACGGTGGTTGATAAACAAAACATGTCTTCCAATTTATGTAAAATGTAGGGCTTCTTAAATACAATAACTGTATACAAAATAGCAATTATTTATGTGATCTCTTGTTCTAGCTGCAATATAAATGATTTCAAGTATTCCTGCCCGAAATGTAACATAATATACTGCTCACTCAATTGCTACAAGTCCCCGACACACCAGAAATGCTCTGAAGAATTTTACAAAAAGTGTGTTGAGGATGAGATTTCAGGAACTTCCAATCCCAACGAGGATGTCAGAAAAATGTATGACATTTTAAATCGAATGAATCAACAATTTGAGACAGATAAATTTGATTTGGATGCTTCCCCAACAGAACTGGACTCGGATGACGACATAGGTACCGATGATGGTAAATTATAAAAAAGAATATTTGTATACACGTTCGCTTAGAAATTTCCTTTCAGAGAATGATATGGCAAGTAGATTAAAAGACATAGATATTAACGATTCGGAAGAAATATGGTCACGTCTCACAGACGTGGAAAAGAAAGATTTTCAGTTACAAATCGAAAATGGTGAAATTATAAAACTAGTACCTAAATACTCGCCATGGTGGTCAGTATATAGCAATAAGTTAGTCGTTCCGATTTCAGACAAAAATATACCTACCATATGCGATAACATACCTCTGTTTAGTAAAATATATTTGAAAGATCCACCTTCATGCATTCACAACAATCTGTGGAACGTCATAGGGGCATATGCAAGTACAGTGAAATATTTCAATGGAGAACATAAAACTAACCCTTGGGAGGCCACCAAATATCTCGTGGCACTTTCAGCAAATCTTAAAAAGAACGTCAATTTCGATGATGCTGAACAAGCTTTGATTTCCATACAAATGGAGGCTCTCGCTGAAAACATGCCACTACCTTGCGATATATTTTCAGAAATTGAAAAGGACTGTAGGCAGATTGTATCTGGTGGAATAGATTTCAAACTCGCTGCTCTATCCGATACTTTTAACACATTCAAACTTGCGAAACATCAAAAATTTGGAAACAAATCAAAGCCAAATAAATCAGAATTTAATGGTAGATTTGAAAATAATTTTATGGGTAGCCTTTCAAAAACTAATTTGAATTTGATAACAAAGAAAATTGAGTTTTTCTTGTCATTTGTCAATAGAGATTCTCACCGGGGAGATTTATGATTTCGTTTAAATTGTTAAGCGATAATTGGAACTTGACCTTAAATAAAAATGTATTTATGTATGTACCTACAATGCTGTTTTATTTAACCCTCCGTCCGACACCTGTGCCAGCCAGCCACTTTTCGTTTTTAAACGTTAAATTTATTGTTGGTTTAGAAAGCAACTTGTACTTCCAGGTATGTATGTATTTAGCTTCCTAAAACTTTTGGCTTTCGATTTAAAAAAAAATCAGTAGAAAAAGTCCTTAAATAGGATGTTATAAGGATTTTTAGAAAATACCTACAACTTCGGACCGACACGGGGCCTGTCTGGACCTCTATGTATGAAAACGTATGGAATATGATGCATTTTGAACATTCTAAGCTGCGTTTTTACTCTTTCGCTTTCCTTTAATAATAATCTTTAGGACCTCCATAAGCAAGTTGAATTCTTCCACAAGAAAACAAGTTGTTTAGAAGAGGTAAGTGAAGTGTGCGGTATAAAATGGACTAAAATCTTCAAGCTCTTCAATCTGCTGTCAAAATATAGAAAAAAAACAGTTGGTAAAAATTTGTTAGAAATTTCAATTTATCAAACAGACATACGAAGTAAGTAATTAGAAAAAAAAAAAAATGGAAGTGTTTTAAAGTAGGCAAAGTTTTATTTTACTAGATTTGAAAACATTAATTTGATCTAATTTTGTTACAATTAAGTAACTAATGCAAGGGTATACAAATGGTTCTTAGTTAATACATTAGTGGGTATTATTAAATGAACATAAAGTAAGGCAATTCTCGAATTCAATTATATTATTATTATAAGCCTTTTATTGCCAAAACAAAAAATATATATAATAACACAAAATCAATTAGTTTAATTAATTTAGAAGTATCACAACTTAAATTGCTTTTCTTAAATATAAAATAAATAAATATAAGCCTCCCCCAAAAAAGTCCATAAGTTTTTGTTTTTCGAGTCGTTGTACAAGTTGGAGTTGAGTTAAATTTATTCGAAATGGGACTATTTAGCAAATAGAAATATGCTGGACCGTATATGTAGCAAGATTGCAAAATACATATGTATTATGTATTAAGAAGAAAGCAGGCATTTCTTGATTATTTTTTTACAATATATTAAACTTAGAATTGAGAAAGAATTACAAGCAGGGCTAGATGACGTCTGCCGTACTTAATAATCTGCAATTATTGTCTAAGATAAGGAAATAACTGATTAACAAATTTGAAGTTTAAACAAAATTTAAGACTTATGTAACTTTCATTTTGGAATATTTAGATCTGATCAGTCAACTTTCAAGTTTAACTTAATGATATGAATTATTTGGTAATCCTAAAGATTTTTAAATGGTCAAAAAACCATATTTACAAACATAATATTTATTTAGGGCCTTTAGTTTATCTGTACTGTAGACAAATTTGGGTTTTTAGTTAAGGTAAAAAAAAATATAAATGAGTTGATCATTGAATTAATTTAAATAAAATTAAGATGTTTTGCGACGCGTATGCTCAGGGCTAGGCATGCTTCTAAAAGTAATCATTTTGCAAGTAAATTAATAATTTAATAAATCAAAATATAAACATAAAAAATTCCCTAATGAAAAAACGCATTTTATTTCCCTTGCAATTTTGCATCTGTCAGATTCGCTGTCACTTTTCATTTAAAAAAAATATTCGTCAAGTTTTCTATTTGGCACGTTCAGAAAAAGGAGATCTCAGAGATTTTTCTCACTCAAAGCAAGCGAATCCAAGAATTTTTTCCTCAGAGTTTTGACTGTCAAACTGAAAAATTTTGCTGGGGAATTCGGTTCATGTAACAGATTGCCGAGATCTCATTTTCTTGAACACTATCTAGGCCCAGTTTTTCCGTGTGAGATTATCCTGCCTAAGAATCTCGTAACTGAAATTGGAAAGATCTGTGGGAACTCAATTTCTTGAATTTGACTAGACCTAATAAAATAGTCAATTTATTTGACTGAGCAGCAGCTTCAACATTTAAATGGTGAAATAAAGAAAAAAGGTTAATCTTCGCATTTCATTCCTCTGTACGATTATTCTACAAATAACCATTGTGTGTCCAACATAATCCTCATAAATATATTTCTCCATTTAAATAATTTCCCAACATGGCGACTTGTCGAAAATGTGAATAATTTCCCAAAATGGCGAATACATTTCCTGTCATCGCGTGCACCAAAATTCTTCCCATTTCGATTTTACTCGCGAGAACACTGGTTCAGCGCTGCTCAATTTCGTTTTTATTTAATTGAATAACTCGACCAGATTTCTTCTTAAATATGGTAAATATATGTTTTCATCTTTAGCTTTACTTTCCGTTCGAATAATTTTGACTTAATCTTATCAATTTTAATCATTCACGTGTCATCTAACCTAATTTTTTGTTTATGCTACGTAGGCTGCTGCTGTCAAGGATATCGAGAAGCCCCAAGGAGGAGATTCTGCATCTGTGCACCGTATTCGTATTACCTTAACCTCAAGGAATGTACGTTCATTGGAAAATGTCTGCCGCGACTTGATCCAAGGTGCTAAGACCCAGAAACTCCGCGTTAAGGTAAGCCATTGAATTATTAAAAAGCTACGCATTTACCTGGAGGATTAGAGTCCATAAAGATTCTCTTCCTAGTATCCTAAATGCAAAAGAAAATTTTCTGAAATATGAAATCTCTCAGCATAATCTAATTCTCAGAGAAAATAATTTCTGATAGCCATTTTTAATAGTATTTAATTGGAAATTTTTGCGGATACCGAAGAAAACTAATACGGAATCCGTAAGTTTTGCCACTACTAGAGGTTCTGTGATATTTTTTTCGAGATTCGTAACAAGTAGGCCATCAAATTTTAATACAAAGTAAACTCAGCTACGCATTTACCTGGAGGATTAGAGTCCATAACGATTCTCTTCCTAGTATCCTAAATGCAAAAAAAAAATTGTCTGAAACATGAAATCTCTTAGCTTAACCTAATGCTTGGAGAAAATAATTTATGATAGACATTTTTAATCGTATCTTATTCGAAATTTTTGCGGATGCCGATAAAATATCACGGAATCCGTTGCTAATGATAATTAAGTTTTTCCACTAGATACTAGAGGTTCTGTGACATTTTTTTCGGAATTCGTATCAAGTTTTCGATTACTATGGGATTCGTGATATGGCTGAATAATTCATCTCTGGCCCCGAAATGGGATGAAACCAGTTAATAATATTAATGAATTAATTATTACAGGGCCCAGTACGCATGCCGACCAAGATCCTCCGCATCACCACCCGTAAGACACCTTGTGGTGAAGGTTCAAAGACTTGGGATCGTTTCCAGGTAAGCTTTCAATGAAAAAAAAACCTCTATCAAGCAGACCGATATAGAACTATGAACATATTACCATTTTATGGACAGTATCAATGGTTTGCTAAAATCAAACGAACTCTCATAGTCCTTGTTGAAGAATACACCTTCATTCTGGCTCTCGGAGTTTTACAAAAACAAATTTCAATTTATTTTGAATTTGTTTAAAAATTATTTGTTTATATTTTTTTTTACAGATGAGAATCCACAAGAGAATCATTGATTTGCACTCTCCGTCTGAGATCGTCAAGAAGATCACATCCATCAACATTGAACCTGGTGTAGACGTCGAAGTCACCATTGCTAACTAAATGCAATCGAGACGCTTTTTGTACATGAAACAATAAAAGTAATAAAAATTGATATTTTTGACTTTCATTAGAGAACCGAGTTATTTAAAAAAGGTGGAAACAGAATTATCTTTAGGAAATAGTTTTCAATTCGATTCGAATTTAGCAATTTATGTTATTCCAGTGGGAGCTATAAAAACGAAATGTTTGCAGAATCGTCGTTGTTGAATTTGAAAAAAAAATGTTTTGCTGACTAAAATCTTTCTAACAAAATTAAGGTTGGATTTCCGTAAAGACAACATAAGTAAAACTAAAATTTCCGCGCCCTTTCCCACCCTTCCCAAAACTAACGATGTTCGTTTTACTAAAACGGCAATTGTTACTTTTAAGATTAGTGACATCGTTTGAACTGCATTACCGCAATAAGGGTGAATGGATTATGAGATTTCGCTATAACGAATTCCATTATAATTATACATCACCCAATACGTTTTACAACGCTAAATTTTAGGATTTTTTGAATTTGTAACAAGTTCTCGATTGCTATGAAATTCGGTAAAGAGCTGAGTCCGTAGGTTAAAGCGACAGCGCTATTAAACGCTTGGTTTTTGACGATTGATAGAGACATATAATAGCTTTAGTCAAGTTAATAATTAAAAAAATTGGAAGTCGAATAAAACTAGGGGAGGAGAAATAGGGAAAGTTTTTTCTTTGAATTTCATCATTGAATATTTAATAAGAAGCTAGTTGTGATTCGGTTTGACTCAATCTGTTCGGAGAAATGATACGATCGTATAGGTTTTGTTCATGGTATTCCTTTCGTAAAGGAAATATTGATGCGTACCAGCAAATGAAGTTAACTTTATGCATGTGTGAATACAAAACCATGAAACTTAAAATGGTAGAATAAATGCAGGACTATAAGGATTTTACTTATTTTATTACGTTTCTCTAACTAGGACGAAAAAAGTTGTACAAGCAAATGAAATTTGTGCGGAAAGCAATTCTGTGCGTTCAATTGAAAATGGTTAGCAAAGTACGCCATTTCACCAGCTGCATCGCAACAAAGTTTAAATTAATAAACATTAAATATTTACATCGCATTGGTGATGCGAACGGTTCTGATGTTAGTGCAATGAATCAGCAAGAAGTCATTAAGTATTTTTTTGATTCAGGTTTTTGCGCATCAATATATGCAATATACAGACAAATTGATACTGTATTCATGTTTTTATTAATTTTGACGAAAGGAACAAAAGATAAGATTACGCCGTGTCGCCGTCCTCTGTAAGGAATCAACGATAAGATTATGCCGTCGACTTCCTCCATATTTACAGTAGAGAAACTGCATTTTTGTTCAAAACTTTAGTTTCCACAATTGCGGAAGTTTATTTTTGTCGTACTTGAAATTACATTTTCTAACGTTCCTACAAAAACCCAACCATAAGAAAAGAAAGTCAAAGCAGAAAGCAAACAAATCCTGATATAATTTAAATTTATTTTTTTCCATGAAAAATGTTTTGTTAACAAAAAATATATTACTTTAGTTATAGGTCATGTACCGAGGTGTGGCACTGAACTTAGCGTAACTCTTGATGACCTTGTTGACTGCTTCGAGGAAATCTTTTTCGGTGGCTACTTTGCGGCGTGCTCGGATAGCAAACATGCCAGCCTCAGTGCACACGGATCGAATTTCAGCTCCAGTTGAATTGGGACACAACCGCGCTAGCAATTCGAAACGAATATCGCGCTCGACTGACATGGAGCGAGCGTGAATTCTGAATATGTGTGTGCGACCCTCTAGATCTGGTAAACCGAATTCGACTTTTCGGTCCAAGCGACCAGGGCGCATGAGTGCCGGATCCAGGGTATCTGGCCTGTTGGTCGCCATGAGAACTTTAATGTTTCCCCTTGGATCGAACCCATCCAGCTGGTTGATCAACTCCAACATAGTTCTCTGGACCTCATTATCTCCACCAGCACCATCATCGAAACGAGCTCCTCCAATCGCATCTATTTCGTCAAAGAATATCAAGCAGGCCTTCTTGGATCTGGCCATTTCGAAGAGCTCTCGAACCATGCGGGCTCCTTCACCAACATATTTCTGCACAAGTTCGGATCCAATGACACGGATGAAGCATGCATCAGTTCGGTTGGCCACTGCACGAGCGCAAAGCGTTTTTCCCGTGCCAGGAGGTCCGAACAACAAAACGCCTTTGGGAGGTTCGATGCCCAAGTTGACGAATTTCTCGGGATGCAACAACGGTGTCTCTACGACTTCTCTGAGTTTCTCAATCTGTTCCTTGCATCCACCGACGTCACTGTATGTCACATCGGGCTTGTCCTCAACCTGCATCATCGTGACGGTGGGATCGATTTTGGGCGGAAGTGGAATGTGGATCTGGTACTTGTTGCGATCAACGCCAACACGCATTCCCTCCTCAATGTCAGTAGGGGCAACAGAATCAGCCAAGTCTACTACGAACTTCGCAAACTGCTTGACATTGATGATGTACTTGGGGTCATCAGAATCAGCATTGATGATTTTAGTACAGCGGGCCACTTGAAGAGGCTGCTCATTCTGTAAAGTTTGCTTATCAGCAGCCAAATCCCACAGAGCTGGTGGAGCCAGCCCAGTGTCGCTTTCTTTTATTCCAGTCAATTCATTGACCTGCTTAATGGCTTTGTGGATGTCTTCTTCGATTGATTTGATTGCTTTGTGGTATTGGCTCTGTCCATAGGTTTTTAACAATTCAATATCGCCTTCGTCGAGAGATTTAATTTCTTTCTCTTCTTTTTCTTCCCCTTTGACTTTTCTCTGATCGCTTCCTAAGTAGTCCGGCATTTTCGCAAATTTATTAAACGGATATTTAACAAGAAATTTTTTTTCTAATAAAAATTAGTTGTGATTTGTGAATTTCTTGCTTTGTCACAGATCTGTCAAAAAACTTGAAACGAAGGTAGATGCAGTTTATGTTTTGGCGATTACATGGGCAATAAATGAAATGCAAGTAAGGCCTATATCCAACTATGCAACTTATTTTTGTCTCGACTATGGCAACACTTTTTTAATTTTTGATAGGGAGAATAATTCTTCTGTTATGTTTTTTCTTAGACTGCCTTTAGACGACTGCAATTTTTATCCGCAATTCTCTTTTGAGTTTCTTTCGGATTGCAGCATCCATTTAAACGCTGCAAATTTTAATACCTGCAATTTTTATTAAATGAGAAGGAAATATCTCTTTACAAAGCACAAAGAAAAAAAAGCGATCTCCAATTATTTCAACCTCTGCAACTTTGTTTACCCCGGCCACCGCATACGTCCCCCGCAAATATGCTTAAAAATCGCAGGGGGTAATTGCAGCGTTTTAAAGCAGTCTTATCTTTTATTGCTTTTTTCTAAAGATTTCTAAGTTTATGAAGTAAAGTCTTCTAAAGTTTTCTAAGTTTACGATTTTATTCATTTGCATTTCAGATTATCAAATGAATAATTTTTATACTCACACGAAAAATATTTAAGTGATTTGTGGCTATAATTACATTTTAAAATCAAATACATTTTTACGAAACATTTATTGATACTGCCGAAAATAAGTGAACAATATGTAGTAAATTCATTGTGTTAAATAAAAAACTAAAAATTTTCTTAGCAATTGCTTTATTTGACGTACACATCAAAAAGAAAAAGGAACTATACGGATTTATTTATAAAACCCATCATATTATTTACTTTTCGTTTTTTAAGTTTTTTGTTTGTTCAAAGTGTACCCATTAGTGTCTATCATTACACAAAGGTTTCAAAACAAGAAAATTATGTGTTATCTGTATGTTGGCTATGATTACTTGATTTCGTGGAAAAAAAATTCAACTTGTTCGTCTGCTTGGTTGGCAGCAGTGTAAAATTTGATAGTTCTTTTCAACATGGCTTCTTCAGGTTGGTTTTTTCATCCAAAAATTCTTTGAAAAATTTATTTAAAATATCGCTATTTAAAGTGACTTGTTAACATTTTAATGAAATGAATAATGTTCACCATAATTTGGATTATGTTTTCAAATCAAAATTACATCAACTAATAGTTTTAATGTTAAACTAAAAGTCAATGAGAAATTCTGACATAGCGATGAATCGTTTTTGGTTTTTTTTTTTTTTTGTTCCGCGTGGCTAAAATAAAATTAAAATAAAAAATCGCGAAACAATTAATTTCACGCAAAGATATGACAATATTTTTCTCTTTGTTTTCTTTTTCCATAGGTAAAAAGGGTAAGAAAAATAAAGGGACTGTAATATCCCTGCAGTCATTTCTTGCTAATGGGGAGACTAAAGCTGGCATCACCCAGGTGGCAAAAAAAGTACGAAACTACGATAGTGATGAAGACGACGGCGCCCTGCCCCAAATTTATCAATTGCCGACGGCTTCCCGAGCAAGTCGTACCTACGACGACGATTCCATACCACACAAACCTCCCTTCCTGGCCTATATTTCGAATTTGCCATTTGACGCCAACGAGGGTGACATCTACGACTTTTTCTATCCAGTCGAATTAGTTTCACTTCGCCTGCCGCGAGAGGATGGTGAAACTGGCCGCGTACGTGGTTTTGGCTACGCCGAGTTCGAGTCGCGCGATGACTTGATTCATGTGATCAGTTTGCCTGATCCTCAGGTGAAGAATCGGCGTGTGCGCATCGAAGTGTCTAACGAGAGCGAACAACAGAGCAACCAGAGGCGCAATCGCGACGGCGGCGGCGAACGCAACAACCGCAGAGGCTACGATGTCTTTGCATCTGGCGAGAATCGCGAGTCAACGAACTGGCGCCGTGACAAGGAAGAAAGTGGTGGTGGAGGAGGAGGGGGTGGAGGTCGTAACTACGAACGGAGCTTTGATCGTGGTGGCTTTAATAGAGATCGCGCACCTCGCGACGGTTCCGGAGAGAGGGGTGGCGGTGGCGGTGGTTCGTGGCGCACTGGCGACCGACCCGTTTATGATTCGTCTCCTCGAGGCGGCGGTGACGGATACCGTGATCGGTTTCGCGATCGTGGAGATCGTGATCGCTTTGAGCGCAGTGACGGAGGTCGAAGCAGGCGTGAGGACGATGCGACTCAAGAGCGACCTAAGTTAAACTTGCAGCCGAGGACATTGCCTCTTCCCGAAATTGTCAGTAAACCAGAAGCTGAAGAATCGGACGCAGACCAAAAGCAACACGAATCTGGATCTGATGCTGAGACCAAGTCGAAGGCACCACCACGTCCAGCTGGCATTCCGGCAGAAAAGGTTTTCGGTTCGGCTAAGCCAGTAGATACTGCTGCCCGCGAGAAGCAAATCGAGGAACGTTTAGAAGAGACGCGTCGTCAAGAACGAGAACGCCGCGAAAAAGAGCAGAAAGAGAATCTTGATGATGTTAGCGAAAAGATGGCTGATGTTGAGCTTAACAAAGATGACAAAGAAACTAGGAACACTGCAATCAGTAGCTGGCGTCGAAGGGATGAAGATAGCGATACAGGAAGAAAAAACAGCCCCGATCGTAGAACTCAAGATCGTAGGACTGGTGGTGGTAAGTTCAAGTAGAATAAAAAAAAAATTGACTAATTTAATGTTCTATAGATGATCGCCGTGGCCGGGACAATCGAGACTACAACCGTGATAACAGAAATCGCGAGAGAAATGATAGGTAAGAGGTTTCATTTTTCGTAAGTATCAGGAACGTATTTAATTTCGCCTCGATTTATCATTTAATGCTTGTCAATTCAAATTGGAATCGAAACCATGAGCACTAACAGACAAACTTAAATAGTCAATATCATTATTGTTGATTTGAATTGTTTATGTAATTCTTACCCCTTACTTAGGTTTGACTGTTAGGATTTACCGGCAATAATGGAAAAAAAAAAGTGGAAAAAAAACTTTTATATAAAAAAAAAAGAAATTTATAAAGTGATATTAAATAATGTTAGGTTTGTACATCACGCACAATAATGCTTGATATATTAAGTAATTCATTTTATTTACTTTTGTATTTTGGAAGAGCCAAATAGATCCATTTTCACTCTATAAAGCTTTAACTTTCTCCGTTTAAAGGCTAGTGAGAAATTTCATTTTTTTAAAGACAAATCGAAAGCCACAAAACAATTTTAAAAGACGAAACTTACTTTAACGTGCACCTACACACATCTGTAGGACAAAACATTTCCAAGGATATATTTATAATTAACATATTCTCCTCAACATAATTCATAAGCAACGAGGATATTCAACTTTCAGCTTGTGTTTTTAAAAAAATTACTGAAGAGCAATTTTGGGTCATTTTCCATGAATTTTAATTTGTTTTTTTTTTTTTGGATACATTTATGATATTCGATTATTTTATTGAAATTATAAAATTGTAAGCCAATCAGCCACATTAAAATTTTATGTTCGCCCGGAATTTTAAAAGCTGTTGTGAGGTTCGCCCGAACAAAATTTCTTCGCCTACTACAACGACATTACATTCCGCACGAAATGAATGTTCATATCTAATAAGGGGAATTTTTCGAAAATAAAATTTCGGGTGCGATACCATTTGATCCCGAACAGTTTGTCGAAGAAAAAAATCTTAAGTGTTTACATGTACATAATATATATATGTACTTTCATTGCCTATGTACGTCACGAAATGTTTGTTGACTTCGGGTTGATTCAGCGCCCCAAAAAACATACAAAATGAATGAAATTTAAACTACCCCCCAACTTGGTAAAAAGCACAATTTTACCGTATATTGGTTTTGTTAGAATACAAGACAAGTGTTGAAGTTTTATATAAATTGCATATGATTATCATAATGAAACCCAAAACAATGTTTTCTTCATACCGTTTGGAAGTTTGTGCATCGAGCTGTAGCCTAAACGGATGAAATGATTTTCTTTAAATCAGGTTAAACTTTTTGTTTTCACTGAAAAGACACCGAAAGTGTTCACACAATTTGTCTCAATTAAAACCTACTGTTGGTCGGAGAAATTTGTAGAATGAAAAGAAGCAAATTTGAATTGTGTTGTTGAAAATTTTTAATAACATGCAAATTGAGAAAGTTGACCACGTATTTTGATTCGTGAAGCCAATTTGGCGATGTGAATGCTCTTTAATAAATAAAAGAGCTTTCAGAGAAATGTTATTCTTGAGAATTTCGAAAAAATATCGCTTAAGATTTGGAATTTTTTGGATTATTTTTTCTCTGTTAACTGTTATGAAATCAAATAAACTGAAAATGCGAACAGTCTAAAACACTTTAAGCCAAGCGTTATACAATTAGTTTAACAAAGAACTCTTCAACAGAAATGACCGTTACAACAAGGACAGGCCAAATAACAGAGAAGATAGGCCACGGGATGACAGCAAACATAAGCGGGAACCAAGGCCCGACAGGCCAATGCCAAAGTATCAGCCGCCTACTGCAGGGCCGGTAAGAACAACTTAATTTTGTTTTGGCTATAAAAACGATTTCATAAAATTTTTTTAAACACAGATTCTTCAAACCACAAACAAATATTCCGGACTTTTAGAAGATGACGGCTCCGATTAGAGGAATTGTTTCACTCAAACAAAATAAAATTCTTTTAAAACATAAATTACTCAACGGGCTTGTGGTGGAAATGTGCGATAAGGCCATGTCCACATGCCATTTAAAATTAAACAATTTAAACAAACAAACACTTTTATCGAAATCGAAAGAAAAAAAAAAACAGTTTAAAACTTACAAAAATTAAAAAAAAAATATATTTGGGACATTTTTTTAGTCAAAAAGTCAAATATCTGTATCGTTCAAATTTGTCCTTTTCCACCTTACACATTTCATGATTTTTATTTTTTTGCTTCGTGTTGTTATTTGCAATTTATTATTTTTTTAAGCTCTTTACATATCTTATTTTAAATATTATTTTTATATACATATTTCTATTTTGTTTTCCATACGATTTATGAGTCTTAAAGCAAACAAAAACATAAAAAAAACATGAATTCTTTTATTTTAAAAACGATGACAAAACAAAAATGAAACAAAAACTATAACAATAGAAAATGATGTTTAAAACAAAGATGAAATAAGAATTAAAAAAAAAAAACAGCAAAGAAAATACAAACACTTTTTTAATAGTTAAGTAAAGTTGTGTGTGCTAATTTAGATTTACTAAAAACTGTAAATGGGTCTTTCAATGGAACAAACGAAACTCGGAAAAATTGGAGGCCCTAATTAAATATATAAACAAAAGAAAAACAAAAATAGAAATTTAATAAAAATAGGATATGAATATTTATAAAAACGGTAAACTAATAGGAGGGTAATAATACGCTGTTTTTATCTCTTGGACTATAAGTTATTATTTTTTTGTTTTAAATAGTCAAATATCATAGTGTTCTAATTTTAGCCCATTCTTATTTAATTTTATTCTAAATAAGCAGAAAAATATATATATATACATATAACAAAACAAAAGGAATATAATTATATTCAAAGATATATATATATATATATTATACCCAACACACAATACACAAAGATATTGAAACAAAACAGACAAAATAATATCTCTAGAAGCATAACTGTTTATTTGGCATAATAATTTTTAATATTGTATTATTATATATATTATATAAAATGTATAAATAAATCAACCAACCAACGTCGTGCGTAAATTAAATAAAAACAAAATATTTTTCCTTTAAAATATTTGATTCGACGAAGGAAAAAAATGTTTTTTTTTTAAGTTATCTTATAAATTAACGACAATGGTCGCGTTCTGATGCACTAGAATAGCCTATCCCTTGAACGCAAGTCAGCTGTTGTTGACGTTTAAAATAGGATAGATGAGTATTCCAGAATTTTTAGGAAAGCATGAGATTTTTTTTGCAACACTTTTTCTATTAGTTGTGTTTTAACATCGGATTACATAAACACAAATCTATCCACATTGCTTTGGAAAGAAATGTGAACGCGGCCAATTAATACATAATTATGTACATAATTTAACCCCCAAAGTAAGGTTATTAAGATTATGTAGAATTGTAGACAGAACATTTCAATAGGAAGTTGAATTGTCGAGGATACGGATATACCTTCAGGCAAGGTTGTCCAAACTAGGTTTTGGGGTCCCAAGTGAACCGTGAAATTTGTCCTTCGGCCTTCAAGTGGATAAGAACAAAAAATTGCCGAAAAACGTCAATAATTTTGAAATTTAAATTGTTTCGTTTAGAAATTAAACAAGAAGATTTCAAGCTTAGGTCAATTGATGCTCAAGGTATTATGAAATATCTTGGATAATTAGCCTATTATAGAAACGTGAACGCAAGCACTTACAACTCTCAACCATTCCTGTGTGTGTCTCGTTGACATAAATAGAAGAGACCTACAATTTTTTGCCTTATCCGAACGGCTAAGATGAGATGCATTTTTTCATGACAAGAATTACTCTTGGAGTATTTTCCAATTCTTCGTAAGAATCCATACCCGTGAAAAAAAAAAGTTTTTAGATTTAATAGGCTGGGATTAAAGCACTTACCATTACGGTACGTCACGAAATACTGCGACATAATCCTATTCATACAAGGCCTAAGAAAATTTTGCAAAAGCAATTTTGACGCAGATGACATTTTCGAAAACGGGCTGAGTCTGTAGAAGGGCGATGTGATTTCCTTGCGTTTTCAAATATGATTCCTAAAATGCTTCTTTATTTCCGGGGGAAAAAATTCGAATGAAACAGGCGATAGGTTGCACTGTTTTTTTTTTAGTGCAAGATAGGGAAAAGGAAGTGCAATTAGTCTGGGCACGAAGCGACACCAAAATAACGGAGATCTTTTCTGCATGGGACAAAGGACGGAAAAAGTAAGTAGGTAATTCGGACAAAAACAGACATTCATTTGTAGTCATATTTAAAAGAAAAACAAATAACTTATAATAACTCGGAGTTAAGCTAGCATGAGTTAACTCTGAAACTAGGATGATCCAAAACTGATGAAACTTGGTCATAATGTTCTTTACAAATTATAATAATTAATTTTAAATAGCTTTCCTGATATTTGGAATGAAGCACATTGTGTCTGACTGCATTACATTCAATTACTGGTATTGCAGTGCTGCCATTTTAGCATCGACATCAATCATTGGTCTCAACAAAGAACAACAATATATTTTTAAATTTTATTTTGTAACAATAAACTTGAAATAGCTTGCAATTCTTTTATCAGTTATATGTTCATCAATTTTGCCTATCAATTGTCTTTGAATTTCATGATTGAAGCGATCCGTCCAGAAAAATAGATTCATGATTAGTTTCTTGCCTTCGAATGCATTCTCACTTCCTATAACCTGGACTTTTTGAATGTTTTCTATAAAAAAAAAAAAAACTTCATCAATCACCGCATGAAAGTCAACGATATATCTTACCAATGACCGTTTCAATAATCGAAGGCAGCGCTTTAAGAAAGACAACATTCTTCTGTTTTCCAAGTTTAGATAGGGCTATAAGTGCTTCTTGTGGTATCATGGGTCTCAAAAGAACCTGCCTAGGCAGCTCTGACAGCCACGAGTGAAATTCTGTTGGTCTAAAAGTTACGAAATGTATAAACAATACAGTATGGAAATTAATAAAACAATTTACCCATATAAGGAATGCATCTTTGGTGAAGACACAATGTCACATAACAAAACCAACACCTTTGTTGATCCTTCTTTTGTAAAAAGACCATTTTGGGCGGATTTTATCACAGTCCTCAACAAAGCTCGGGTATTCTCTTCGTCATATCGCAACAATGTCAATCCACTAAGGTATAAATTCGCCCGTAAAGCCTTCTCAAGGCACTGAAAGCTATCCAAATGCGTGCTTTTTATCTCCGATACAATTTCTAAATGCCACATAGTTTATTAAACTTTATTTTTTTTTGGGTACATTTTACTTACTCGTGAGAAACCGCAACATCTCGCTCACCTTTTCCACATTCTTATCCAGCTTGTTCTCATAGAACACACACATCAAATAAGCCAGTGTTGTGTTCTGAAGCAAGCAATATTGTCCCCCAGCTTCGAGGACTTCCTTTTCGCTGGGAGCTCCTTTGGATTTTGATTTCGCTAGACGAGATCCTTCACCTTGTTTGTACGGGAAGATACCCAAAAAATTTGCAACGAAACTATCAGCGTATTCCTTGCGAAACCATGTACTTAGATCGGTGTTATTGATCTCGGCCTCAACCATTTCTGTGAGTACCCAGAGATTTTGAAGAATTTCAAGGACAATCTTAAGTGTATGGGCGGCATCGTGAGATAGAATTACCTCGGAGCAATTATCATTTTCAGTTTCCCGAACTTCTAACCAGGATTCGAAGAGCAGCGGCATTAGATGTTCAATGTAGCCTCTGAGAATGGAACTCGCATCTGCCTTGGAGGACGATTTCTCACTAATAGACTTGTTGAAAATCTGTGATAGATCACAGTTCTCATTCAGTTGCCATTTGACTACAGGGAAGTATTGTGGCTGAACGGTACTAAAAGTGTTAGTGACCTTGTATTGGGAATTGCGCTTAGTTGAAGAGATTGTCAAGCGATTGCGATGATTCTCAATCAGAGTCTTAAGCATTCCCTGAAGCCGCTCAAGGACTTTGCTTCGCCATTGAATTGTTGTTGTTTTGTTACCCATGTTTGTAGTGAGTGTGCGTCCCGGTTTGGCGTCCGTTCGGATCTTCGAAATCATATCAATGAAGTTCTGAAAGATCTTTGTACTGTTGGCGGCTACCAACATTGGAACATGCAGCAGAAGTACATCCAGGAATAGAAGCGAGTCTTCTTGGATCGATGGTTGGATGTGAGTCATTGCGCATCGCAAATACGATGACAAAGCTTGAAAAAATGGCTCTACTGCTTCCGTGGGCAGTGTTGCCAACAAACTGCTGAGAGTTTTGAAACACTCCCGACGTGTGTCCTTATCGATATCAAGGCTGATGGCAGCAATCGATTGAATTAGGTCACCTAGATGCCGGAAAATGTCATCCGAAGTAAAACTAGATTCTCGAAGGTTGCGAAGCGCTTCCGAGCGAAAGGAAGAGCTGCTGTGCTTAAGCCGACTAAGGGTTTCCTGAGAAGAGTTGAATGCAATTAAGAAGCCTGTTTGTATGTTTTCCAAGACCAATATTTACCTTGATGTTTAGTTTTCTTTTACCATCCTCAACTTGGGATGCTACTAGTTGTTCTTTAATTACAATTTTCCGAACTTTGAAATCGGTTTTGGTGATATTTAGACCTTTTGGTAATTTAGCACCCTTTAGTTTAACTTTTGCCTTTTCTGCTCGAATATTTTTTTTATGATGTCCTCCCATTTTATATCAATAATAATTAAAAAAGAAAACCAACTTTTTAATTTATTTCTCTACCAAAAAAATAAAATAAATAAACACGTGCAAATCAAATTTGACAGTTGTTTGTTTACGTTCCAAGATTCATTTTATTATCCAGTTTCGATGAATGAAAATTTGTTTAGGTTACATAAAAATAATAATTTAATTTTATAGAAAAAAAATACATTTTTATTTGCAACAGACTACGTACTACAATATTAATGTTTTCGCTTATTTTCAATTTCTTCAAAGGCCTTCATTTGCTTGTCTTCTTGCTTAGCCCGTATCATTTTGATTGCGTCTTCCAGTTCTTTTCTGTGACTTTCATTCTCAGGAGGATAAATTTCACGCTTGGTTTTGGTAACCCATTCTTCGAAGTATGCGGGTTGATTAAAGAAATGGAAAAGCGCAACAGGAAAGGTCATATACAATGCCATTTTGCCAATTTCAAGTGCCCAGCCTCCCATAGTAGTTGTGATGCTGCAAATACACAAGTTTACTTAAAATCACCTTAAGTTTTTAGAAATTTTAAAATTTACGGAAGTTCAATACAAAATTATTTATCGATTTTTTTTTTGTCGGCTCTTGTTCACTGCTCAGCTGTTCGGACTGTCAGTTAAAAAAATGACAGCAGATGAGGATAAAACATAGCATCCACATAATGGTAAGACCACACCGACGCTCGGCGGTACTGCGCGACCTAACACCATTCCGCGGTACTATTTAATACGCCGCACTTGAACTGCAGCGGTGCGGAATGGATTTTAATTTAAAAACAAATTCTGAAGTTTTTTAGGACTGAAGAATTTTTATAAAATTAAAATTAGAGTGAGTAAAAAAATCGGATTAAAAGCTTGAAAAAAACCCTCAAAACAAAATCAAAAAAATTAATAAATTAAAAGAATACTATCCATAGCATGATATAGTCATGCACTAAATTATGCTATGCAATTTTTATAATATGGTGACTCCGAACCAAATTTTTGTTTGATAATTCTGTTTTGTCTTCACTAAAATCTCTCCATTTTAGTGTTTTATTTTTTCTACGATAAGATGATACTATAATAGGCGTGTTTCTTTGGCTTGCAACATACTGCCAAGTACTTCTGGCTGCAGTCAAAGCACTTCAATAATGCAGCAACGAAATGAATTCTTGCATGAACACCATCAGTGAAAAGAAATTACATAGTAAATTATTGTTTTTCATGTTTCTCTAGTCTAAAATAAAATACAAAATACAACAACAAAAATTACATCTACATTGAGATAGATTTTTCGTTTGACAAAATTAAAGTGTCCCATTTATCATCTACAGGGAAGTACTAAAAAGTACTTTGCAAGGCCCAAAGGAACACATATATTCACTCGATACATCCTGATTAAAACTTAAATTACATTGAATTTGTATAATTTACATATCCGGATTTAAGATTTAATCCGGATGAATCGGATAATAATGACGTTTTTAGTAGGTAGTTTTTTTTTATATATATATATTTATTATTAATAATCAAATTTTGTTTTTTTGTATCATTTTATTTTAGAGCTGTCTCAGTTATTTTAATTCTAAAATTAAAAGTGGTTTATTCTGTGAAATTTTTAATAGAAATGAAATAGTACCAACCAACTATGTTTTTATAGCAAATTTCTTTCTATAAAAAGTGACAGATAATAATAATATATGAAAAGTTGCTGGTGGAGCGGCCATAATGTATAGTATGACTGCTAAGACGAGAGCGATTTTAAAGCTTCGTTTCTTTCTGCGTTGCTTTTCAATAAATAGATGTGAACTTTGTTTAAATGAAAAGGAAACATCTCTCCACAATCTTCACTCCGCTTATGTCTGGAACAATAAGAAAAAGCACAAAGACGAAAGACCGGTAACTCTGCAGTTTTACTAATCTATTCTCAGCAATTTTGTTCACTCCGGCCACCGCATACGTGGTCAGAACGAATTTTTTTAAAATAAAATGTTTTATGGCCTCAGCCTACATGAGCAACTACATAGCACGCCAAGCTAAATTATTTTTGTGCGATTTTCTTTGCGATTTTTAAAATCTTGCGACATAAACCCAGATTCTGGGTTGCAAATCTAAAAGGTGGTAAGCCTGCCCCTGGCCAAATGTCTACATCAGCAATAAAAATTGCACGTTGCACCATCCGCCATTCCATTGTTTAATTTGTTTATTCTTCTGATTTTTGATTTATTTAAATAATTGCTGTGTCCGTGATTAATTCTACCTTAGATTTTTAATATATCGAAAAACATTCCATTTTCCTTTTAATTAAATCAAAGATAGTCCCGTGTCAGTGGGAACTGCGAAGCAAACAGCAACAGGTTCCGCTCATTTAACGTTTTTTAGCTTCTATATAAAATACGTTTTAACCAATTTATTATTAAGCGGCTTTTTAAATAGAACAAAATAAATTTAATAAAAATTATCGTAAATATAACTAAATAACTTTAACATGAACGCCATTCATAAAGGTTGGTTCAGTGAAATACAAGACGATCTTTGGCCTGGTCAGTGCTTTTCGCTGAAATTGAAAAAGGTACTTCACGAAGAGAAGTCCAAGTATCAAGATATCAAAATTGTCGAGACGTAAGTAACATTGAAATTTGATTTGGGCAGACTCGTGATTCATTTTCTGTACAGGGAAACATTTGGAACATGCCTCATTCTTGATGGAATCATACAATGTACATCTCGAGACGAGATGTCTTACCAAGAGATGATATCCTTTCTGCCAATGTGTTGTCATCCGGAACCTCGCAAGGTGCTTATTGTTGGAGGCGGCGATGGTGGCGTTGCTCGAGAAGTCGTCAAGCATCCAGATGTCGAAGAAGTGCATCAGGTGGAGATCGATGACAGAGTAGTAGATCTATCCAAGCAATTCCTTCCAAACATGGCATGTGGTTTCGAACACCCTAAACTACGTTTGACTATTGGTGATGGATTCGAGTACATGAAGCAGCATAAGAACGAGTTCGATGTGATTATCACTGATAGCTCTGATCCAATCGGACCAGCTGTGAGCCTGTTCCAGGAAAGCTACTATGAACTCATGAAAAATGCTCTGCGAAAAGGTGGCATTGTTTCCTCACAAGGAGGCACTTTTTGGCTGGATCAAAATTATATAAAGAAAACTATGAAAGGTTGCAAACAGCATTTTGCCCAGGTGGCATATGCAACAACATCAGTACCATCTTATCCTTGTGGAAACATTGGTTTTGTGATTGGTAGCTTGGATTCATCTAGATCGCTTCGCGATGAACCGGCAAGACAATTCACTAACAAGGAAGTGGACAAAATGGGATTAAAGTTTTACTCTACCGCCATGCACAAAGCAGCTTTTACATTGCCTCGGTATATTGAAAAAGATTTCTATGAATCTTGATAACAAGAGACCACTCTTTTTTGTAAAAAATTGTATATTTTTTTTTAAACTTTGAATAGATTATGTGCTTGAATTGAATAAATTAAAGTTAAATGAATTATATTGATATAATGGGTATACATTGTAAAAATTATTTCCTTAAACATTGTAGGTACGAGGTTTTAAAAAATAATTGTTCGCTATTTATCGTCTTGGTTTGTAGTTAAACTTCTTTAAAATTGCGATGCGTATGTATACTTCATGCAAATAGTTTCGGACTCGTTAGAAACTGGAGGCAAACTATGTAATTCGACTATGTAATTCGACTATGTAATTCGACTCTACTTTCAATTCTACTCGAAACCTATTTCCGTTTCGTTGTTGATGTCGAATGATTATTTACGATTTCCATTATGCAAAAGTACATAGTTGGCACTACTAGTGCGTTCGGTTATCGTATATTAAAACGTTCTTAAAGAGTAACAGAGTTCTTACTTTGCGAATTCTAACATTTTTATTTTAGAATCAAATTACATACTTGGGCCCTGAAATGAATAAATGACTAACGATAGAAAAAAGAAGAAAGACATAAAATTTCCTTTACCTTACCCTTTAAATCATATCGTTTCAAAATGAGAAATAATTTGCTTGTGAAAAATATTGTATTGAAAAGATAAGCTGTTGTTGTCCTGGAAGATCTTAAACTTTTTTATCAAAAAAATCCTAGCACTTAACATTAAAAAAGAAACTAGTCCCTTCTGAAGTGACCTTACAAAAATAATTCGTAGAATTACCTATATATAATCGTATTATTAATATTATAAATGTGAAAGTTTGTTTGTTTGTCTGTTTGTTCCTCTTCATCTCTAAAATTACTAAATTGATTAAAATAAAAATTGGTAGAGCGAGGGATTGGAAGTAGACGAAGGAAATAGGCTAATTTCTTTTAAACAAATTAAAAAAAAATGAAAAAGAGTTAGTTTGGCTGTTTGTTCAAATAAATCTCTCAAAATACATAAGTGATTGTTATAACAATTGGTGGAGTGAGAGCATTGAACATGAGCATTGAACCTTAAAATTTTTGGTTTCGCCCGATCGAAATTTCATGCGCCCACTAAAAATAAGTGAACATTTAGGCTGTCAATAGTATTACATTCCGCCCGAATTAATTGGTCACAAAATAGGGAGAATTTTTCGAGTGAACTCATAATAGGTGAAAAGTGAAATGTCAAATTTTCCGGGTATTCTAAATGTCGAAGGTTTGAATGAACAACAAACACTTGGGTGCGCTATCGTTGAACATTATGTATAAGGAGGGAGATTTGTATGAAAGATTTGACGCAGGTCAAGGATGGACAGATTTACTTTTTTTTTGCAATACTCACGGATGTATACGTACTTTTTTCTATTTTATATGAAATATATGGTGAAGCGATATGCCAATGGTTGGAAATTGGCCTATTGTAGGAAACACAATTTAAAAATTGACAGTTACTTTGGCTGTTTGTTTGTTTGTTTGTTTTTTAAATCAGGTTCTCAAAATATATAAGTGTTTGTAATGAGAATTGGTTGAAAAAGGGCATGGAACAATGGACATAAGCTAAAAAAAGACGAGCTTTTTTGTTTGTCTGTCTGTTTCGAATGGCAAAATTTTCTTGTTTTGCAATACACTCGGGTGTATACGTACTTTTTCTTATTTTATATGACAAAAAATATGAAGGAGCGAGTAGGTTGGAATTGCTTAATTCGGAAGTCTTTAAATGATATTATTAACTGGCACACAAGAATATAACAAACAAATAACTATTTTTCTTAATTTTTTTTATTGAATTATATTAAATTCCTATTTTGATTTTGGAAGCAAAACTAATTTAAACAAATGTAATGGTTTTAGAAGACACAAACGACTTAAGTGGGGGCGAACTAAAGTGTTGTAAGTACAAAGAAGATATTGAAAGATTACGAAAAGATTCCTCACACCAGTTAGCTTCATAAAACAAAAATTATTTTTGTTTTTATGTTCAGATAGGTCTATGTACCGACCTGATGCCTCTACATGTTCATGTACAATATATGTATGTAGGTACACATGTATAAAAAAAATCTTTTTGAGAAAGTTGTTGTTTCTAAGGCCCATGTTTTAAAAAAGTAATATTTTTTCCAAAATTTTCAAACACTTGGTCTGGGTGTTCGTATAAAATTAAATAGATAACGTTGTTTTTACAATTTGCCCATACAAATTTTTCGTCACGCCCTCTTTTTTTTATATATTCTTACGCATTGATTTGTAGTCTAAGCTATATAACATCTGAACGATCCAAGCGATTTTTATGAAATTTTCAGACGTGATAAAAGAAAGTATAACGAAACATTGCAAACAATTTTGATGATAATAACAAGGGTAGAGTATTCTGAATAATTGATTTTCATTAAAAAACACAAAAGTCAAGAGCCCACATTTTTTTTTGAAAACTTTAGCCATTTCTAGAGATGTCCAGCCATCTTTGATGTAACGTTTATTTACACAAAAAAGTTAGCTTTTTCAATTTTGTTTTGAAAAATTATTTCTTTAAAAATTGCACAATGAATCGCTAATAATAATAAATCTTAAAAAGAATTATTTGACTAAAAAAAAATTCTTTGAACTATGTTAACTGTTTTATGTAAAAACGCTATAATTCACGAGGCTTATTTGATCACCATTATTTTTTATAACTCCTCTAAGGTCATCCAAATGAAAATTATAAAGTTTCATTATTATTTTTGAATACTTTTAAATAAGACAAGATATATTTTTTTCAACCCTCAATGCCATATAATTTAGATTTGAACTGCATCTAAAGATTTGGAAAGTATTTCCAATATGATTCTTTGCAAATGGAATTGTTTCTTTAAATACCAGAAAAATTGTATGAAAGCTGATTGAGAAATATTTTAGTTAATGAGCATTCTATGTAAGGCCCTAAAATACAAACAACAAGAGGTATGTATATGGCCGCTTAAAGCTGAATAAAAAGTGAACACGCAAGTTAACGCAGCTGTATCAATATTATGTAATCAAAAATACATGAATATACATTTCTAGCAATGTAGAACTTTGTTGGGACACAATGGGGTCTAACTGTTAAAAGTTTAAAAGAAACCTTAAAACTCAATTTTATTTGAGCCTAATTTTAAGGCCACACTACTTCAGTAATATAATGGTTCAAAAAAGTATATTACGGAACTTTAAACATTTATTAATTTTTTCATACAACAATTCTCAAGCCATACGAACTACGGGAAAAAATAAATAAATGCAGTCGCCCTTATTAAAATTCAACTGTTATGAGTTAAAGATGGTGATCACTTTAATGATAAAAATCTAACGTTATTGTTTAAAGATTTCACTTTTTTAATGATTATAATAATAAATTTGGGTTTTGCTCAGGTAATTCATAAGGTTTTTAGGACAAACTATTACGATCAATTTTTCGAATTATAGCCTACTGTGCAGCAATGTATTTTATTTCTTTAATTATTTTTTTATTTAAATTGAATTTGAAACTACTATAAATTTCATTCCTCTTAAAGTTCGTCATTTAGTTTTCCAACATACTTTCCTAAACAGATAGGACACATAAATGACGTATTATCATTAATTTTTTTTAAAGCATCTCCAATTTAAAATTAATATAAGAGAACATGTGCAGTGTAATAATTTATAGTTAATGTTCTCTGGTGAAAAATCCTTATTACAGTTTCCTATCCAATCGCCAAACACGTCGATAATATTTTAAATGTGTAAAAAACAATGAAATAAATATGTCTAGTCCAGTCTTATTGCAATCGCTTTATATTATCTAAAATCCACTTATCAAAGTCAATTAAAATGCGCACTGTCCCGTCGACATTGACAAATTTACTTACCTACCAATGAGATAGGCAAAATATTTTTACTGAATCTAATGATGATTATTGTGTGGCTATATGTATGTATGTAAATATATGCACATACTTAAACGCTAAGATTCATATTCTCACAAATCGCTTCATTTTGTTTGTTGTTCTTCAATAATTGACATGTTATGTGATGATTAAAATTGTTTTTTGATAGGTACGCTTCGTTTGCAAGGATAGATGGATAGGCACAGTAAAATCATATAAGGTTTAGAATTGAATTTAGTCTCACTTTAAAACTATATGGTATTTTAGTGTACAGTGCAATACGGATAACAGAAACTCTGAAAATCGAAGAAATTTTTACTTTACATATGTACATATGTATGTAGGTACTATATTATTATGACAAATTATGCATTCGTTAAAAAAAATTGAACTCGAGATTTTGATCAAAGTTGACATTACGATGATAGTGAAGTCCAAAAAATTGGGCCTCGCAAAACTTTAATTTTTTTTTTTGAGAACTTTATTATTCGAAAACGACTTGGTCGATTATTATTAAATTTAGCATCCAGCAGGTTTTTGATATTATTTAGCAGATTTTAAATAAAGTTTTTTCTTATGACCAAAAATAACGGTACGTCCCATATAAATGTTTAAAAACCGGCATTGAAAATCTCATTTTTCTCAAAAACAGCTCCTACGATTTTGATTAAAATTCTTTCGGGAACTAATATCAGAACAATCTACCATATTATTGAGAATCTATCTCAATATCTGTTGAACCCATTTTAATGAAATTTTTTACACAAAAGCTACTAATAAGTTTGAATAATATTGCATATCAAAATTTTCAAAAAATTTAATTTTGGATTTTTAAAAAAAATTTCAAAATTATTTTTGAAAATTCGATATTTTGAAAATGGGTTGATGATTTTTTTTCAAAATTAATTTTTAAACTCCTCATAAATAAGTAATAAAAATTTTTTTTCTTAAAAATGTATTCAAAATTTTATATACAAAAAAATAATTGTTTAAAAAACCGCTCCAACGATTTTTAAAAATTTTTTCTCATAAATTGAGATTTGTGTAAGAAATCACTTGGTGTACATTGCGTTGGTGTCAAATCAATTTCAGATATTTTTTTAATCAACTCATTTCTAATTTAATTGATTTTTAACATTTTTTCAGTGTAAGTACCATGTACATATGTACATATACCTACTTTAAAACAACAGTGTGATCGCACATAAGAGCAAGTTCGTAAGACCCAGAAGTACATTTAATTTCCTTTTATCCAACTTTTTCTAACATATGTATGTATATACCTATTTATATACAAGTTCTTCTGATTCAGTTGTGCGTTATTTTTACCTTTTAATATTATAATTGTCAACTGTGGCGTATACGCAACAAATGAAATTTACGGGGAATTTTCTAAGAAAAAAATGTGGATTTCGTGGTTCTGCAGAGTTTTACGATGTTAAAACCACTGGTAAGCTTTGCAATTAATCACACAACAATTTCGTTTTGATTATCTTTCTTCCAGTACTTACGATACCTTGACGAGCGAAAATGATAATTCTATGACTGTGAAAAGTCTACACTCTTTTTTCGCACAGAATTATAATTGTGTGATTTTGGTTTTGTCTTTTTTTTTTGCGTTTTTTTTTTATTTCTTAGCAATTTGTGAAACTCTCCGTGGGAATGTTCCGCTTTATTTTCTTAAGCATTTTGTTGTCTTATATTGGAGACTTAAAGAACATTTCGTTTCACATCAGCAGCGTTCTAGGCTTTTCGCATTCTACAAAATTATACTAGATATTGTTTCAACAATTTTGTGGAGAGTTTTAATTTTTTTTCCGACGAACAGTAGGACCTGTTATTTTTATTGAATTTGATTTGAGATGCGCATACTACACCGAATGTAGGAATATATAATTACACTGATGTTTCTGAACAGAGTTGCATTTTAAACTTCCATTGCACGTTGTTACCTTAAATCATTTTTCTTTAGAGATATAAAATACAATTTCTTTAAAATAACTTTGAGATAATGACAGGAACAGCTGACAAATTACATAACTTAAAGGATTCCATAATCGATCAAATGAACTATAAAACAATCGAAAATTAAAAAAAAAATCGCACCCGTCTATTAGGTTTACCAACCTCAGATATTTTGCCTCCTCTTCTTTTCAAGTCAGCATAATTACAAAGCAACCACAAAAAATGATTCACATCTTACTAAAGAAGCGTGTTCCTTAAAGTCACGCGAAAGATGCGCCAAACGAAACAAAAACAACCAATTAACTGTCAGTGCATTAACTCAGCCACGCAGCGCATCTTTCCGCGTAATAAATTAACACCGAGCGGTATCCACCTCCGTGTCAGTTTGTTGCGAAGTATTAAATTTAAAATCCCGCTTTTGGGCAAAAATAAACTTTGCGTCATAAGACCTTAAAATCGAATGATATACATAGGTATACAATACATGTATACGGATTGACCAATTGCCCAGTACCCTAGTGCTTTACTTTTACGAGAGTGAATCTGAGGGTCGATATATTGGGAATTCTTCTTAATCACGCGCTATAATCTTTTGGGGTAAAATATTTGATTGAGCAAAGGCTGAAAATTCCGATATCATTTGTTTGCGGCAATTTCTTTTACCGTTCGATAAGTGGGTTATTGAATTTGCGTGTTTTCTGTGACTACGAGGGCGGGCTTCTTTTACCGTATAAAAGTTATTTAAGTCAGATTGGAAATGCATTAAGTAATGGGAACAGGAATATGGTATGGAAATTTCGAAATTTGTTTTGTTTTAGTAAGCAAATATATGTACATATATGTATATACATGTGCATAATACTTTAAAATGGTTGCTAAGTGTATCAATACGAGTGAATTCAGAAGCGTTTAAATTGCTTTCGAAAAGTGTTCTATATTCTATATTCTATTGATTATAATTATTATAATGTTATATTCAAAAGGTTTGGTTTCAAATTCAACTTGGTTCTTTGATACAATTTTATACAGATATATAAATATATACAATTGTACATATACCCTATTGAAAATGTGTGTGGGAGCTGTTGGAGTAGAAGTGGTACACTGTCTTTTTTCTCACTAGACGCGCCCTGTCGAAAAAAAATCGTAAAAAATGAGAAAATCAGGCAGATTAATTGGTGGTCGTTTGTAGCTATTATTATTTAATTATTGTAAGGAAAAAATATTAGAATTTTGTATGGAATTTTTATAACGGTTTTCTCTAATAAAAATTGTGACATAATTTCTAGGAGCTCTGAATAGCATAGTACACCAATAGCTTCACCAAACCTTTAGACGATCACAAATAGAATATGTGAAGGTTCCTCAAAAAGAGAAATAATTCAGAATGATTAACCAAATTCTCAAACTACTCAAAAGAAACACCCAACAAATGACACATTTCTGAAGTCCATTCAGCCAAGAGGAAATTGAAGCTTAAGGCTGGTAAATTCGGCGGGTTTGAATGGCATTTTATCTCGAATTTCTCCTAAGTAGTGGAATGCATTTCAAAATCTGGCTAGCACACTTCTACTTAAAATATTCCGGATACGGGAATCTTCCCTAAAAAATTAGAAAAGTCAAAAGTCATCGCCTTGCTTAAACCTGGGAAACCCAATCACAAATCAGAAAGTTACCAGCCAAGCTTACAACATCTTTGGGATTTATCGATTTCACATCTGATTATGACATAACATAGAAAAACGGTTTTATATACAATTTTTAAAAATTCGCTCAGCAACCGATCATTTCAAGTCTTTCATAAGAAATTTAAATAAGGGTCTATTCCAAGGATCACTGTAAGCACTATTAGTTTTAAATCTTTATTCCTATAATCTTCCAGAGACGACTTCAAGTAAGTTTGCAGATGATAATGACATCGCTATAGCTATACAACATCAATATAATTCATATAGCAGCACCGAAAAAAAAAATACTAAAAGATGATCTTTCAAAACTGTACGAGTACATCAAGAAATGTAGGCGTCCCAACATGATTGAGGAAAACGGAGGTAAAAATATCATTAAGGTGTCAGCAAAATGGGGTACGTCTCCAAAAACAATCCCCTTCGCCTCCGGCTAGCTTGGGATTTATCTTCCCTGATGAATACTGCTCTTAGATCTGGATCAATAGTATTCACACAAATAAGAAAGACGATCAGATCAATTTTTCCATGCGCATTATTTCAGGTCAATCAGCTAGACAGTCTGCAATCAACGCAAACAATATTTTTTGTTATCGATTGGCTACAAAATTTAATTGAATTTTAGACATTCAATTAAAGAACCTTCATTGGGCCCTGTTTTGATTGTGAGTGCTCACTACGTAGTGACTGCAGTTTGTAAGAAAAATCGGTGAGGTGGAAAGGGAGACAGTCAGGAAGAAAACATAAAGATTGAAGTGAGCAGTCATGTTTCATATCCGAAATTTTCCATTTTATTCCATTTTTCATTTTTGGCTTGTCCGTTGAAGAAGAAGGTAAATAAGAATTAAAAAAAAATAAAAATCTGTAATTGGTCGTTGGATAGAAGCAGTAAATGCTTTTTTAATATGTATTGATAACAGAAAAGATGCTGAAATAGATATAATTGCTACACTGGCAATTTCTTCCATATTTTGCAACTACTTATTTATTTAATATTGTGATTAGAATCAAATGTTCTAAATCAGAGTTTTGAGATACAAGCATGACTGGAAAATTCAAGTGTTGAGACGACATGACTGTTCACTACGTAGTGAAGACTCACAATCTAAATAGGGTCTTGTACAATAGTTGCGTCTCTTACTTTGAAATTCCGTTATTTTCTGTCCAAAAGTGCACAAAAGTCTATTAAAGTTCATATAAAATAAATAAAATGTGTAGTTTTTTGACAGAAAATCGCATCACAGAGTTTCAAAGTAAAGGAACGCACCTGACTTATTATTTATTATAATAGGTACGTTCAGCAGCACAAGGGATTTGAAGGTAAAGCAAGGTTCTAAACCTAACCATTTCTTCAAAATTGTTCGACATACGCTAAATAAATAAATGAACGTGAATATTTTAAACGATGTTCTGAGGAAGGAAATGCTATAGTAGTTATAACGAACAATACTGTACCTTTTTTTTGAATGGCGAAAATTTTTTTATGCAAAAATGTATTCTTTTGAACTATATAGACACAAATAGCTTATTTATGAACGTTGTCTTACTTTAGACAACTGTCCAACTTTGGAAAACCTTGTTTATTGTTGTCTTATAGCTGCCTATAACTTAGACACAAGAGTAGATTGTCTTAACCGTGAATATTTATTTTTATTAAGTAAAGAATATTTCCACCAATTTCAAAATAGTTAGACAGTGGCTAAGTAGACAAAAATCTAATAAATATGACTGAAAGCCTTTAAATAATAAAACATTTTTAACTTGGGGATGGCTGTGTCTGTCCTGTTAAGAAATGTTTAAGAGTAGTGGAACGAACGCAGCTAACAAAAGCCGGTCTCTTAAGAAAACCTTTCCTCTCTTGTATCGTTAAGTTTATATTTATGTATATACTCTTGAATCTTGATCGTTAAGTGGATATCACATATTGTGCAAAATTTAATTCCACCAACAGCACTGATCTTTGCAAAAAGTTTCGTTTTAATAATGAATTCCCACAGTACCATACTGAACAACCTGTGCTACGGTTGGGTTGCGGCTGTGAAAGAATTCTCCTTGTTTTTGATTAAAACCAATCGTCTGGACGTGCGCGACTTCAGTCTGCTTACGATCGTACAACGAATGACTTCAAAGGGAATTCAGCTCTAGGGCTCTAGAAATAAAAATATATATAATCGTATCGTGTGTGTGAAATTTAATGCAAATCTTATTATTGTATAAATAATATGGATTCAGTTACGGAAGCATTGTAATTTTATCTGTGGAATTTAGAGTGAAAAATAAAATAATTCACATTCAAATGAAAAAGTTGAAATCTTGACAATTACACAATAAGTTGAGTTATTGTTTCTTTTTTTTTAAACTTATTTTCAAGTTCAATATAAGGAAATCGAAAGCAGTTGCGGGCGCCTGCTACCAAGTATTGCAGTGAATTGAATGTTAAGTGCTTTGTACGGCCTGCGCGCGCAACGGAAGCCGGACTTGATGTATGATTTAGCCATTCAGTAGTCGCCAACCTGTTAGCATAAAAGCAAGTACATACATTTAATATATTGGTGAACTGTTGTTGTTACCAACAACCCATAAGTGTAAAGTGGTTTTTCTGAGTGCGGGAACACTTTTGGATAACGACGAACAAGGGCACCGTGAAGTGCAATAACAGTTTGACAAAAACAAAAAAACTGAAGATACATTCGGTAAGTTTTTATTTTTTTATTTTTTTACTACTGCTACTTAATTTTGTTTTTGGGGTTGGTTAAGTGATGCATTTTGGTTGTCAAATTGACAAAGCGTGACAATTCGTTAAAAGTATACTTCAAGTTCAAGTTTAAAACGTTTTGGAATTTAAAATTTGTCTTTGTCTTCGATGGGCATTTGGACACAGTGACATATGTTTTATTAATGGGAGGTATTTTGTTTTCTTATTTTGTGTAAGCCTGTGGGTGGATTTGGACAGATTGGTCTTATCTTTTGTTGTTTTGTTGTTTGCATGGATATTGTAGTAGTGCTTGTTTGGTTTGGAAATGTAATTTATGAGTTATAAGCTCCAGCTTTTAAGAAGGTGTAGATTAATATGTGGTGTTTCACTTAAAATTTTTAAGGTTAATGACATTTTAATGCATGTGACAAGGCTGTGCTAAATGAACCGTATAGTACAATCGTTTTTACGTTCTAATTCTTCGATACAAATCAACTGTTAGATTAAAACTCAGGATAGGTGTTTTATTTAAAAGTCGAATAAGTCTCTTAAAAAAATTTGTATATGTTAATTTTTATGGCAATCAATTGGCATATTGGATAATTTTTTTTTTGCAAATGGCATTTAATTTAATTATAATATTCTACAAAGGTATGATCTTTCATTTTTAATAACCAAAAAAATAACAAGAACAGATTTTTAGATTTTTTAATTTTTCTTTGACGACTTAATAATTTTATATTAAAATTATTATATGGCTTCTAGGTAGTTTATATACCTACATATTATTATTATTATATTATTTTTATTGCCTTTTAATTATATTTTTAATATTTTTTTTACAATACTAATTTTGAGTTAAAATTACAAAATTAAAAAAAAGAAAAACTACAACAAAAAATTACACTTAAAAATAAAAAAAATACAAAATTAAAATATTGAAATATTGAAAATAGATTTAAGAAAAAACTATATTTAATTTATTAACATAACATATATTTAATTAATTAACATAATATAATGAACAATTTTTAAACATGCGAAAATTTTAATATTTAATTAATGTTAAGTTAAAAATTAAATCTCAAACAAAAATCATCAACTAGTTTCTAAAATAACAAACATTCAAATAAATAATTTTGATTTTTTTATTAAAATATTTATATTTTGTATATATGCAATATTATTCATCTTTAAGTACTTATAAGAAGCTGCTAATGAGAAAGTCGAAAATCTCTTAATAACAGAATAGTGTCAAATTGTTTCCTACCTAATTGTCGACCGTACAAATTTTAAAGCAAAAAATTAATCATCGGCGTTAAATAGTTAATCGTTTCTATTAAATAAAATTTTGTCTTGACTTTTAAAAAAAATTTATTATTATTGGTGTTAAGGACAATCATTTTTTTAAACTCCTTTTTTACATTACCAAATAGTATGGAAAAATTTAAAACTTCCAAAAAGTTTTTTTTTGTTTTTTTTTTTTTTTTGTTCAAATCCGAAACATATTCCATTTTTAAAATTTGACCAAAAATAGTTGAAAGTCGAAAAAAATCTATTTGCCGATTTTTTTTTTGTCTAACCTTAAAAAATAAATTAATTGAGTTTCTTGTATACAAAATTGCGCAACGATTTTTGAAGAAATATGTTTTGTATGCAATATAAAAAGAGCTTAGAAATTTTTTTTAATAATTTCTATATTTAGTTTAGCCTATGAGTTAAAAAACATTTATTTTTATGTCTGCCTTTCTTGTGAAGGGGCTCAAAAGACTTAGCGCTAGCTGTAATTTCATAGAGATGTTTGAGAATTCTTTATATAAAAAATTATTGTATTTATTAAAATACTGGGTTTTATAAATAAACAATAAACAAAATATATTTAAAAGATTTAGTTCTGCTTTTGATAAAAGATTTCATATGAATAATAAATATTGAAAAATTAATTTTCAGTTATAGAAAATTACTAACTTCCTAAGTATAAACAAAACAAAGTGTTGTTCTAAAATTAACTGAATAGTATCATATTCTTAACTTTAACAAAAATATGTTTTCATTCGGTTCATTCGGTCGTGATGATAATTAATGAAACGATTCCATTTGGTTTCCCGACGTTTCCACGGTTGTTGCCATCTTCCTCAGGGGATCTTTTATTTACATAATAAAATGAACAATTATAACATATGAACATTAAAGATAGATCATATAAGAAGACTTACATTTAGTTATAGTTTGTTTACTTTTAGTTTACATTTGTAAAGAATATAGTTACATGAAGAATTTATTTTAATAAACTGTCGCTTGAAAAATTTGTGCAAAGAAACCGACAGGTTTTATGTGCAGAGTTAACCACTACTCAAATACTGCACCTTAGAAAAGTAGTTTTTCGAAGAAAATTGCTACACCTTAATTATAGAATACGGAATTACATCCATAAACTGCATTGAAAAACTATTCATTAGTCCATGTTTTGATTTTCAATTCCAATCAAAATGAAATTCCATGATCTACAACTGTTTAATTTTCGAAAGTTTCGTAATTACTTCGAACTGTCAAAATTTAAGATGCAACCATTTTTAATTGTTTTGTAAAGTAAAATTACACATACTTTTCCATCAAAATAGATGGAAAAGTATTATGACATTTTAAGGGGAACAAATAAGCCGAACTCTAGAAAAAAATTAAGAGGAGCAAAATCTTAAAATATTAATTATTAATTTTTCTGATGAATTAATTATTCTTATAGCCGCTTTTATTTTCCACGTAGATCCATATGGAACTTATCCATCTGGCTCAGAATCATTTTTCAACACGTAATACAACAAGAAATTGTCTATCTGCATCCCAAGTTCTTGTTGTAGTTACCCACGTGTTGAAAAATGATCCTGATACAGATCCGTAGAAAATAAAACACGGCTTATATTTGTATATATGTATGTGCTTGTTTCTCTTAAAACTAAAATTTTAAAAACAATTCATAAAGCATAAACAAAATGATTGGATACGCTCACAAAATAGAATGAATCGAAATACATAAATAACATCAATTTTTTTTTTTTCGAAATTCCAATTCACAATTAGTATTTCGAAACGAATTTTGGAACACTAAAATTCACCTTCGTCAGGTAAATTCACAATGAGAGGAATGTTAAATGTAGGTGATTGATACGATGTATTAAATTGCGGATGGACTGCATTGCGGAGATTGTTACTTCCAATGTTCGAAAGGATACACTTAAGTTTTTGAAATTATCACCCAATTTCTTTTGAATAAATAATAATCTAAATGTGTGCAACATATATGTTACTTCATTCCTTTTTTATACTTTTTTCTTTCGACAGTTTTGGAATTAACATTTCTGACCGCAGAACGACATATTAAAAATTCAGTGTATTTCAATTTTATTGGAATGTCCAACTATGTAAAGAGATGAATTATTTTGATAATAAATAAAGTAAATTCTTGAGACTATAAGGTACTACAAACTGAAGCAATTCATTGACCGAACGGAATTTCACCCAATTCAAAAACAAATCAGTTTCAATTTGAATTCCAGTGACAATATTATTATTGGTTCTAAAAATACACATAAGTTCACTCCGAAACATTAACAAGTCGAAGTTCAATTTTCAGATAAACTGTGTCTCTTTAAACCTTGAGTTTGTTCACAAATTGATTATTACAACCAAACATCAATCCAGTCCAGCTGCATCAAGCGACACAATGAATGTTCAATCAATAATAATTCGATCAACAAAACATTCAATGAAAAGCCCATAAAGAAATCAATAGCCGTCAGCCAATTGGGGGCGGCGAATTGAGTGATTTAGTTTAATTTAAGAGCCTCCGATTGCTGCTGCTGCTGCTGTTGCGGCTGGAGCAGTGGTGTGACGCTGCGTATAGCCAGTGGTCAGCCATACAAGTCTATTATCAGATCTATAAATTTCACTGTGGTCGCGGCTTGCCATGCCACCACCAATCGGTGTTGCCCATCGGGCCAGCACGGAAGGAAGGATTTCTGCACGATTTCAATTGACTTTCAAGGACCCGCCAGCAGCGCAGCACAGCGCTCAGAATTCAATTGAGCTGCACTTCTATCACTATTATTAGTGGCAGTGTTTGACAGTTGGGTTTTGAAATATTGCACTGACCTACAAAGCGTACACCCCGAACTCATAATTCATCATTCCAAAAATTGTATATCTACTTATTTCCTGAGCCCAAACGAAATTGCAATTGCAACATAACATTATAGTTACCCGTCCCGCTGTTTTAGTGCTACCCCAGCCACACATTGAATTGCTGTCGATTGTGAGAAGTTGCGCGATTCTGACATATGCATTGAATGTGGTTACCACCCATTGCACACCCGAATGTCTTGTCTACAATCTCTCCCCCAAGTTAGCCCACAAGTAGTGGTGAGTGTGTGTAGCCAGCAATTTGGAGCAAGATTCTTGACATTCGTCACACTGTCTCCATCTCTAAGTGGTGTGGTGGTGCGCATATTACGTCGTGTTTTGCGGTCTTGTCGTGACATTTTCTTGTTCTTTACTGGGTAGATACGTGAATACTTTTGAAAACAAATGAAGTAAAAATCTCTATTGTAGGTTGTAACTCAAGTTTGTTTAACATAAATTAAAACCGCACTCAATCGTGGAGTGTGATTTACAACAAAATCGTTTGGACTTGACAAATGGTGTATTTTTTGTTTGTTTATATAGAGTTGTAGAGATTTCGATAGATTTTTTTTGTTGTTGTTGTGGAATAAATATATTTGTCAAAATTAATCTACCAATCATAAGACTGACATTGCTGGTGTCGGTTTAAAAACTTACATGAGCACTTTATAAGCAAATTATAATGATTATGATGGTGATGTTTGTTGGATGATCATAAAGATGAAAAACATTTTATCAGAAATTCCAACGATTAAAATTCCTCAGATTCAGATAAGAGAAATAAGATATCTGCTTGAGTCATAATAAATACTTTAAAAGTTGAGTTAGCATCTATTCAAGACTTAATCGTCGAGGAATGTTCGAAATCAAAAAGCAAATACAAATAAATTGTATTAAATGAAATTGATTAAAGTTAAATATATTTTACTAGCTGACCCGTCCAGGTTTTCACAGTAGGATAAATCTAAGTCTTATACAAAACCTACAAAAAAAAATATCAAAAAAGTCAAGTATGAAAATATTAAATATTAATGAAAATAAAAATAGATTTTACTAATTATTAACAAAAATAAATAAATAATTTAATTGTACTTCACGGTGTACTTAAACTCCATAAGTTAAGTTAAAAAAATTTAAGTTTTTTTTTGAGAGAATTTTAGCTCAACCCGCAAGACTGTTCTAAGTTGAATTGAATATAAACTATCAGGCTGCCACTTTGACAGCTTGTCGTTGTGTTTCATTCAAACCTTCCAATAAATATTTTAATTGACATGATCCAAAGTAACGTATCTACACTGGAAAAAATATTTAGGAATATCATCATTATTATTTCTATAGCCTGAATCTTTTTTCCGACTCTCATCATACTACATCGATTTTGACAAATGAGGTGTCAAATGAAACGGAATTACCTGTTGATTTGACGAATTATAATTGTATTGTTAAATATTATTCCAATAAAAATTTACTCTTAAATGAACACATCCACTTTCCAATTTGTAATATTTTGTCATTTTGACATTAAGTCGGTTCAATTTGTTAGGTTCGTTAATTTTGATATTATTTGTTCATCGTTTATTTTTTTATGTAATTGCGAGAATTCTCACACGGGTAGGCTATACTTTGTTAAAAATTCAATAACATACGAAAAATGAGTATACGCCCGAGTGTACCATTGTTTTATTCTTGCTACTACGTAAATTCTAAAGTCTACAGGGATAATCCGAATATATTATTGGGGAAATGGACCCAAGCGTTATTCGTGTTATTGGCCAAACACCTCTCAAAATGTTCGAACGAGTAATCGAAAATTGGAATTTCAGAATGTATACCATGTTGACCCCAATTCTTGGTCAACTCACTACAAAATCTTTTACTTTTGCGATGTAAAAGGCTGATACACTTATTTTACCCACTGATTTTGGTAGATCAACTGAGGTTCAATGTGCCTGAGTCCTTGTTGAACCATAGTGAGTCCGCTGAAATCGGTTTGGTAAAAAAAAAGTATTTTCATCTCATGTTTGCTAATTTCGTTTGACAGATCATTTTATTTTGAATTTTATTGGCCAATAATCATTAGTTTTTGTTGTTTTCTCTTTCTGATTTTCTAAATCTTATATTTTAACAATTTATATGGATTCCAATTTGAATGGATTCTATTTGGGTGTGTTCGTAATATTTGCACATAATTTCATACCGAATTTTCATACAATGCCCTGCCCATACTTTTCAAGTTTTAAGGCTTTCCCAAACCTAAAGTTTCGTCGTGCGTCGTCATTCCGAATGTTTCATGCTGATTTGGGAAAACCTTTTTTATCTAAAATAAAAAAATAAAAAAATCACTCTAAAAATTGGAGATTTTTCATAATCAAAAATTGCCCCATTTCTAAAATGGAAACATCGTCCCGAAATCAAATGAAAAACGGTCGCAAATTATAAAAAAAAAAAAATAATAATTTTTAATCACTGTCACAGAATGATCCCTGTAAATTTAGCAAGATCTGATTATTCGTATCGTACCAAAAATCGCGTCGTCAAGTTACTTCTCTAGAAAATCACATAAAAATGGTGTGTATCAAATTTGAAGCAAATCGCTGCATCCGTTAAGAAACTATTTTTTATTACAGTGGACGTGTTTTCAACCAACCAACCAATCCTTAAATTTAGTTCAAATTCCATCACACACTTGATCAATATAAATCACTGCGATTTTCATTTCGTACGTTTTTCGTTTTTTTTTTTATTTTACTGTGAATACCAAACTCATCATTCGAGAATTCTGATTCGAATTTTGATCGTCCTCTTTTTGTAGTTATCCTTTTCAGTTTTTATTCTTCCACATTATTTCACACGTGCTTATAACAGCATTACGGTGTGTGGAGAATCGTGACTGACATGAAGTAATCAAATTCAATTAGATATCCAGGTGATGAGCATCACCATTCAACGATCAACGAGATCGGACATCGACTGCAATTACCTGTGCTCAGAGCTGCCATGATCACCATGATCGAGATGATTGAAAGTAAAACTTCTTGATGGTATATCTACCACACTTAAGAGTGTGGATTGCCGGCAACATAGTAGTTGTTTGTGTCATCACTTCCATTATGAACTGATGTTCATTTCACAGTACGATGGTGTAGCAAATTTAATTAAGTTAAGAACGATATTTTATTTATGGCATCAAAGAACATGGGTGGTCATTTTTCCTAGGTACATCGGTCAGTTCAAAATTATACGTATGTGCTTTTGTAGATATACATATGTTTAAGTTCCAATTTTTCAATGCGAGATTATTTCAGTTTAGGAGTAAAGCCCGAGTTATCTCCAGATTTATTTTTTTTGTTTCAATCAATTTAGATCCCTAGTTAATTCTGAGTTTACATATTGAATTTAGTGAGTTAACTCAGGATTAACTGAATAAATATTTCTGATAGATCTGTGTCGAAACACTATGGAAACAGAGAGGGCGACACTTCCCTCCCATAGTGCCGCATATAGTGTCGGTCAACAGTATACACTAATCATGGGTTGTCAAAGTTGGAAGTGTCAGAAATTAAAAATGGATTTTCGAGTGCCTTAAAGAATTTTCATTAGAATAACAGAGATAATAACAAAATATTGAAATAAGAAAGATTTTGACAGATGCACAGAACTAAACAAAAATGAAAACGCTAATGATAGGTTCGTTCGCTTACTAGCCAGAAACTACCCAAAACTACCACTTTAGTCCAAACGTGTTCGCGTACGCAAATTTCGTGTAATTTCTGACAGGAGAGAGCGCTCAAAAGGGAGAAAATTATTTCCCCTTCTTGCTTGTTTCTACCCTAGAAATTTCTTCGGGCACAAACTGGTAAGTGTTGTGTTCTGTCAGAAGCCAGTTTGAAATTCAAAATTAAAAAAAAAATACAAAATGCCTGTTTTTTACTTTTTGTTTTGTTTAACCTTATTTTTCTTGTTCGTTCGCATAAAAAGAAAAGATTATTTTCATAAAAAAAATTAAGTTTTTGATGAAAAGAAATTTATTAGTAAAATATTTAATTAAAGAAGCAGTGTTTTTGAGTGTTTCGGAAACTTTTGTTTTTTGTTTTAAATTCGGTTCTGCTAAGGTTGTGATTCTTCATCGAATCACGGATTTATGAAAAAAAATTACGTGATGTTCTTGCTAAGTGTGTTTCCATTTGTAAATAATTAGAATGCAAATTTTAATTTATTTATTATCAAATTTAATAAAGGTGGTGTACTCTCTGCTAATTTCGTTTGACAGCACGTTTTATTTAAATATGATTCGGTGTTTTGTGGTTTTGCCTTTCTGTTTTTGTTTTTGTCGAATTTTGACATATTTCAAATTGATTCTATTTGGATGTGTTCATAAGCTTTTCGAGTAATTTTCTAGGAAATTTGTTGAAATTATTATTTCGAAATTTAAATTGTAACAGAAATGAGATAATTTGAAATTAAATTTGGAAATTTTCAACAAAAATCGGAATGTGGTAATTCAGACAAAATGTATACAAAATAAGTTACGATTTTCGTGCAAAGTTTACGAACACTACCAATTTGGGTCCATTTAATGTGGAGAAAACAATAAAAAACAAGTGTCAAAAACGTTCGTTGAACTTTACGCAGGGCTGACCAGGATTTCTTTGACAACCCCAAGAGTTATCAAAAGCTTGGGTTTTTTAGTTTTCAAATAACATCCCAGGGCTGTCAATTGTGTTGTTGTTTAAAATTTAAATAAAAAAAACAAGAAGTTTTAATAATTTAAACTTAAAATTTGTTTAAAAATTAATTTCTCTTTATTATTATTCAATTAAATTCGCGTTTTCTTTTAATTATATTTTAAAAATAAACAATTAACTGCAGCAACAAAATGAATGCTTCATTTTACTTCACTCATGTCACTTTGAATGAAAATAAAATTGGTTTAAGGTGAGAATGCGTAAACAGGACTAATTTTTTCTGGACAAATTTCGTCTAAATAAGCCCTAAACCCAAACAACATTGACACTAAATTTAAAGTTTGTTTTTCGGTATTATTGTCGAACTAATTGAGAGGATTAATTAACCCATACAAGTTTAACTATCAAATGGAGAGCTATATACTATATCTATTTAACTAGTCCCTATTAATTATTATAGTTATGCAATGCATAAAAGCTTATATCCGGTATGTGAATAAATTTTAAATTTATCTCAAAGAACTGAAAGTGGAATTTCACGATATTTTATTCTTTTGCCATTGCGAGTGAAATTCACGATCACAAGCTTATTTTCTGTAACTTAGAAATCACCTATAAGGCTGGCCTACTTAAAATTGATGGTGGGTTCTCCGTCTCGATGTGCAGTGCAGAATGGCACAGCGGCAGCGGTTGTGCTAGTGGTGGTCGTATTACCTTTTATCCCATGCACACAATGGAAGTGATTTGCAACCGCCACCGCGCCGCGCAGCATATATACACATTCGCAATATTTTTAATTCGTAAACTACGACGCAGACCTAACGAAATCACTAACGACCACAAAAGACTGCAACTGCGCCGCGGCCGGCGGCGGCGGCGGTGGTGCGACGACGGGTGTTTTGCAATCTAACAATTGCTCCACAAACTTTTTAACCATGAGTGAGTGAACTGCGACTGAACCATCATCAGGGACGCACACACTTCTTAATGCAGATGTAAGGAAGCTTCAATGTCAGTTCAAACATCCGCAGACACGGGTATCAGATGGACACAGGAAGACACGCTCAGAAAGACTACCATCTACCATTGCAAGATACTTCCATTACCAGATAATAAATGCTAACCTTTGAGAGTTTGACTCAGCCGCTTCGGCCACTGCTGTGGCTGTGGGCGCCGCTGCCGCCGCTATATTTGTATGCACAAGTAGAATCATGGTTTTGATCAAACGAACTCGTATACACAAAAAACAGCAAATGGAATTTAAGAAATCCCAACCCGATGAGGCATTTAAAATGCCACAATCCTCCTCATTCGGAGGAAGAATGTTTTAAATTTAATTTCGATTTCGAATATCGGGATTAAATTGTTTGGGTTTCTTATTTGTTGTTGTGTGTTTTTGAAAATTGTGGATTGTGTGTCCTAATTAGTGAATATGGACAGAACAATGAGAACCGTTTTCAGCTTTTAGCTTTATCTTACGAATGGAATTTCTTATAATTCTTGGTATTTTATAAAGAATCGCAGCATTTCCTGGGTAACAAGAAGAAAAACATACATAAATTCCAAATGGATTGAGAAAAGAAATATTTGGGACAGCATTAGGGAATGATTCATTCAACATGCAATAAATTAATGTATTTAACTTTGTCATTATGAATTTCGTTTTTTTTTTTAAATATTTTGTTAATTTTTTGAGATGGGTTGTTGGCGAATGGTTTCAGGAGTTAACAATAGAAGACTGATGCCCCTGAAGTTGGCGCAGTTCAGAAAGTCTTCCTTGAACAAAGAATGCTGAGGTTCCATTCATGGGCAAGCTTTTCTTGGACCATACTTTACAGATGAATTTTTGCATTCTCCTTGATTTTTTTGGTTAGTTAGTGGTTAGTTATATTTAAATAGACGACGTTTCGTACGTGTTTTCAACTATTTTGAATTAAAAGGTCACAAAAAAGGAATACTTATTCAAATATCATATGTGATATCCCGTTTTTGTGTTTTTTCAATTCTGTGCTTCTGCGAAAATCAAAAGAAAATGGCAGATACATTGCCACTTAAATGTCTGTAGTGTCCAATAATTCGGCGTGCTGTTTTTGGGAGACCCGAATAACCATTTTTAATTTCTGACACTTTCAATTTTGACAACCTGCGTAGTAGATTTATGAACTGTGCTTGCTGGTGACATAAGACTTCTCAAGAGATTATTTAATAAAGAATTGCTCTTTTCAATGAAACTTTTTTCAGTAGTTTTTAATTTAGCATTAGCCGACTCGACACAAATTCATAACAAACAACAAAATATTTTTCATTTGACGTTTGACAAAAAATGCTGTGTATTCAGATCGAATCTCTAACCCCATGAGAGAGCATTTCTTTTTGAGAATTGAAAAAGAATTGTTCTTCTTAAAATAAGAAAAGAGCACATCTTTTGACAGAAAGAACAAATCTTTTCGTGAATAAAACTCGCTATAAGACTCGATCTAAAAAGATCCTGGCAATGTCTTGCGTGTTTATAAATCGTATGTACAAAGATAAACCACTAGAATGAGCAGTTTCATTATTTTATCGCAAATCCATTGACAGATTTATGACAGGAAATTACGTAATTTGTCATGTTATTCCAGTAGATATATTTTAATGGTTAATATGAAACCCAAAGGATGACCCACAATGTTTTCTGGATACTGTTAATCAAATTATCTTTCTCAAATCAAAATAATTCTTATCTACAACAAATAAAAATGTAAATAATAATCGTGCAAAAATCGTATAAAAAGTAGAACGAGTTACATACAAAAAATAAAACTGATTTCACGTTCATTTCGATCAAAAAAAAAAGGAAAACAAACAAAAAAACAACAGATACAACTCAAGAACCACAAAAAACCTGAAAATATGTTTTTCGATAACGTATTATAGCGATTTCATAAAAATATATTTTGAGGCAAAATAACCCCAGGGAATGTTGCAGGTCCCACTTATTTAAAGAAGAACCCTATATATACACTTCTGCTTTTGAAATTCATTATTAATCAAAAGAAACATGAAAAATAAGCAAAACCTTTAAATTTTTGCAACCTGTTCACCAGGACACAAACATTATAACAATGAGAAAAAAATGTACCGTATTTTTTTTTGTTGAATATGAAAAGCTGCCACCGTCCAAAGGTTTTTGAATAAATAACACATTCCCAAACTTGAGATCCATTGTAAATAAATATAAAAAAGACTCGTTCATTAAGCCACGTTGTCGAATGCCAAGAAGTCAAGAAGGTACGGATGAGATCGCGAAAGGAACGAACTGTCAGTAGTACGTGTAAGTGCGGTTGTCAGTGTCGATCTTCAACTGTCATCATTGATTGCTGGGTAATTATGATGATTTGATATATCATCCTCGACTCTGCTTTGCTTTGCTTTACAACAGAATATTCTCAAAACTCAATTTGAATGCAAACCAAACCACACAAATATGTATAAGGCCGACAATGCTACCAACGATGACGACTACGATCACGAAGGGGGATTGACCTAAATCCGTTTTAACGTCTTGAAAGTTGGACGTGTCGTCTGCAAAAAAAAAAAAAAAAAAACAAAACAAAAAAACACAACATGGAAACTGCAATCACAATAAAGACAGTAGAAGACAGGTTTCATTAATTGACTGTCATAATCTGAATGTCATTTTTTGTTTCTTTTTAACATTAGAAATGTTTAAACGGAGGCATACAATGTAAAAAAATCAACTGAATTTCAAAAATATGAAACGCCTAGTAGGCAAAGGGGGGTGAAACGTGAGGGGAATAAACAAAATAAACAAAATAATCAAAATAAACAAAATAAACAAAATTATTTCGTTCATGCTTTGTTCTTACTAGTCTGAGGAAACAAAATACGAAGAAGATGATAAAACGAACAGAAAAAAAGGAGAAATGTTCGTAGAAAAAAAATGGGTATGTTTTCGATGATGATTTTTGCGAAATCTGAAAAATACCCGATTTGCGTTTACTTATGTAAATGCTTATATCTTTCGACCCAATTATCCGATTTTCAATATTAAGGTATATAATTAATTTCAATATAAGGTATATAATAAAAATAAATATCAGACAAATAATTTAATTCAATGAGGAAGTTTATAAAAACAAAAAAAGCATTAAATTAGTTTCAACCACCAATTGGCGAGAGAGATAGTATTCTAAAGCCGGCGCGGCGGCGGAGTTTGTGCAATAAAAGACCACAATCGTGGCAAATTTGCTTCGCGTCGGAAAAAAAATGCTAAATGTTCATATGTACCTAAATTTGTAGTCGGTATAATAATTGTAAAGATACATTGTGTTTAATTTGGCTTGCTTATAACTTCGGTTCTAATAAACAGTTCATTAAGGTCTTAAAATTTAGCTAGAATATCGGACTACATTTTTTGTATTATATCATTGCACAGTCACATAAAACTATATATGAAAAACCTTATTAAATTGCGTATTTAATAGAAACAAAAATTTAATACAAAACAATAATTTTTTAAACCACACGTATTTGAACCTTTTTAAGAAAGTTATGATGTTGGTACCTATGTTCAGAAAAGTTGCTCAACATTTAAATTTGACATTCAATGTACATACATAAATACATAAATGCTTTTTTCATTTCTAATGTTCCTCAACTATGCTGGAATGGCAAATCGGGTAAATTTTTTATTTATTAACTTTGTTTAACTGTGGAGTTGGAGTTCCAACAGAATTTTAAAAGATTCAAAATGTTGTGATTATTTGATGCCATCGATATGGGGATTGTTTTTGTCTCTTTTATGAAAAGTTTATTTATACGTGAACACCAGGTGCATGTGATGTGTAGACAGATTCATATCTCAACATGTGCAGTGGATTTTCAAAAGGAATTAGGTCGGCTTAACGTTGACCTTTGTTTATAAGAACAAAAAAATGAAAGACAGAGGGTAAAGTGAGGGCGTGTATGTCGTGCTTCGAATACAGTATTTTTAACATAAAGTTTTTTTTTTTTAAATCTGATATCATTATGACATTTTGGTGATGGTTAGGTCTTTTAAGGAAAAAAAAAAGTTTTTTGCAGTTAGTGTAAATATTATTCTTGCGAAGTGCAGATTATCATTTTTGTTGAATTTTCGAAACAAATGCTTGTCACAGAGTGAATAAAATGTCGACTGTTTCAAAGAAACATTGTTGTAGATATAAGCTAAACCATGATATGGGCAATGGAGGTCAAACAAATTACATGAACTTGACAACCAAAAATGTCAGTTACATCATTGGTGTCCAAACCGAAACCTAAACTTAAATTTTAGGTTCTACCAAAAAGATCCAACGAGTCATAACAAAATGAGGAAGAAAAAACTCTGCTTATCAAATTTGTGTTGGCAAAACGGATGGAAATGGTCACAACACTAAAGGGTCAGTATCTGTCACTTAAGATTTTGTAAATTGAGTATAAATGAATCAAAGAAGAAAGAAAAATCGCAAGTCAAAATTGCATGGTTTAAAAGCAGTTTATGACTGCTTTTAGACGACTGCGATTTTTAAGCTTCGTTTCTCTTTTGGTTTCTTTTCGGTTGCAAAGATGCTTTTAAATATCACATTTCTTCACACTCTTTACTCCACTTAATTTCTCGAACAATAAGAAAAAGCACAAAGAAAAAAGAGCTATAACTCTGAAATGTTTCCAACCTCAGCAATTTTGCTTACGGGTAAGGTTAAATTGCGTCGTTTAAAATCAGCTCATCAGTTTGACAGCTGATCGCATTTTGATGGATGGATTTAATGATATTTTTACCATGCCTTTTACTGTTTTTCATGCAAATTTTGTTAAAATTTTCTTATTTCAAAATGTGAATTTGTATAGAAAATGCGATGATTTTAAATTAAATTTCCAACGACTTAACATTATTTAACTTAATATACACGTAGTGTAAGGCAATTTGATTTTTGGTATTAGGTCTGTTGGTTTACTTTCCAAAACCAACTACCAACTACTACAAACAATTTTAATGTAATTTGACAGATTTCTAATCATATGACAGTTCAGTGCTCAATTGTGTTTCTCAAATAGATCGGAGCGTTCAGGTCACATAAGATTCGCTTAGGCCCCCTCTCTGTGCCCCACTCGGTGCTAAAAAAGAAAAACGCCCATTGTCGTTTGCTTCATGAAATTGACATATTTTACCAACATGAGACCAATAAGTTATCATCAGACCTTCATATACACTCGGGGGAGCGTTCTAAACTGTCATTTGTTAATTGTGTGTGGAACGAAAATAATTAATGGTATTTTCCTGTGTTGGCCCCACGCTGATAAACAAGCCCTTCAGAAGCTATATTTATCAGATTCTACTTTTTTCATGGACATTTTTTTTTTTTTCGATTATACAGAACCTTCTAAAGTTTCATTAATTTCAAAATTTTGTTTCCCTTGGAATTGCAAAAACAAAAAAGAAAACAAAGTATACCATGACCAACAACGCATAATAATAGTAATCAGTTACGTTCCACATTTACTATGAAAACACAATGACAGTTCATATTTAAACTGTTCCAACTATAGCACAGAGAGGGAGCCCTGAAAATGGCATGCAACAAAATAAACTTTCAAATCAGCTTAATGGCAAGATAACAAATTTTTTATGGAATTTTAACATTAATCACGGCACGCACCATGCTATAAATTCCCTATAGCTAGTAAAACTATAACCCCGCATGGAGCCATTTTATTTACACCATTTTACGATCGAGGGTCCATTAATCCTGACATTTCTTTAGCCGATGATAACAATGCCATTCACCGATTAAATGTTATTCAATTGAACATTAATAAAGATAAAGTTCGAAGTTGGAGAGGTACATTTTATACGTACATATATGTATGTCCAATATCCATGTCCAGATTGTCCAGACGCTGCTCGGTGAAGCTGAATTATTCTTTTTTGTTTTCTCAAGAAGGACAGAGTTGATCGTGCATTATATTCCTTCTGATGAAAAGTTATGCACAGCTCTTAATTAAAGTTGTTCACAAATGCTAAACCAATTGCAAGTTTTTGTTTTTTTTTTTATACAGATAAAATGGACATAATTAATTGTCCTGGTAAATAAAAATATTTGAAATTATTTTTTTATTTAGATTTGTGTTAATGAGTCAGTAGTGTATAACTATCAATTGCATTTGGGTTTGTAGTGTGTTGGGTAAACAACTGGCGAAGCGTCCATAATATTTTTATTTTTTAAGTGTTCATTCGTTTTTCATTGTAAACAAGATTTGATCTTTTTCCGAAAATATTGTTTTTATTTTTCTTCCATTTTTCAATGCGTTCTAGATAAGATCTCAAGAGTAAAGGCGAAAATACCGATCTTTCTAGTTTAGGAGATTTGATAAGCTATTTGTTTAGTGAATTGAGAGTCTATTTGTGTGAATTACTGAATTGTATCGTCCCAGAAACCAGAAATTAAAAGGAGCTTAAAATCTTGTTGACATCAATATTCTTAGTTTCAGATTTCCAGAGCTAGATCATCAGAGTTTCGGACAAAGAGCTAAATTATTAAGCTGGCAAAATACCGTATGGTGTTCGTGCGTCTACCACACGAAGGTAAATATGTCAAGTCAGCCGATTTTGATCATCATGAACAAAATCAGTGGCACTTTATATTTCCTTATTTTCAGTAGTAGGCACTATTTATGTAAAACGTAGTTTTAGAATATAAGCGTTGCATGTTGTTGTCATCATCGTACAACGTGAAATGATCAGTGTATAAAGTCAATTACTCATGCAACTGCAAATAACACTATTGATGTACTTTCAAAAAGTATTGGACTGAAAATAGACACCTGCGGGACTCCTCCCCGGTCTAACGGCTAAGCACTTTCCATCAGAAATCTGTTATGAGTCGGTTACTGAAATTACCTATGAATGTTGTGATTCATCATTAATCTTAATTTATAAAAATCTTTTAAAAAAACGAAGGAAATTGATATGATATACACATGTATATCATTCTAATCGCAATCAACTCTTATACATATCTTATTCTTAGGATTGATGAAAATTTGTGAGTTCTAAGAGGAAATCAATACTGGGCGTAGAGAACCCGGAAAAACTTCAACAAAACGCATTTAACGATAATTTTAAAAATGCGTCGCTATCAACAGCCTTTTTGTATCTAACTAATAACTCGATGAAAATTCCAATTCTTATCGTTCATTGTATAAAATTTTATACATAAATATAAAAAAGGTTATCACATTTCAAAATGGCTGCGGCATGTGTTAAAAATTTACTAACCTCGTTCGTGCGAATAAAGATAGTTTTATGCGTAACACACATAATAATTGCGATATGCGAACTGATCTGTGCTTGATTTGATACGCATAATATAATTATTCATTGTCTTTTAAACTTTATGGTGACATTGCGTTTTTCTGCAATGAAATATAATTATGCATATTAATAACAATAAAATAGTAAAAATGATAACCACCTGAGGCTGAATGTATATATCTTTTATTTTATAGGGGTTTACGATTGCACTTTGCTCAAGTCATTTATCTGACCCTCGACTACGGTCAACGTTAATTTGATATTTCTTTTGTAATTTTTTTACCACATTTAAATATTTTATTTAATTTATATTAAAATGATGACTTCAGCTTTTGAAATATGACACGCATTCGGATAAAAAAAAATCTTAGATGGCGCCTAGTAAATTTTATTTTCGACATTGGGTGATATGAAGTTTAAATAGCTCAGCATTATTGATTTTTTTTAGGCGGATTTAAATAGCTCAGCATTATTGATTTTTTTTAGACGGATTTCCGTTTAAAAATGCAATTTACCAAGTTAAGGAGAAACAAATTTTACTGGAGGACTTAATAAAAAATAAAGTATAACCAAAGCAAATTTCGAAATTATGAAAATAAATGGTAAATGGCAAATAAATGGACGGAAGCAAAATTAATCACATGATTAACTATAAAAAAAATAAAACAATTAAAGGTATTAAAACAATTACAGGTAAACCATTCAACCTATTTAAATTTCGAAATACCTTAAACTCCTGGGGCGCTGAAGATCTCACGAAGAATTTAAAGCAGTTGTCTGTAAAGTATACTAATAATAATGATCTTACTTATTCTTGTAGCCCCACAGTCATTGGTTGTTTACCTTATTAATAATCTACATTCATTGCTAATAAATGAAAATTAATTAATATCAATTAATGATTGAATAAAGTAGTAAATTAAGTTTAAATTAAACAAAAGTTAATTGCTAAACCTATTAAATTTCAATAAAAGAAGCATTGGCTTTCAACTTCGGGGTTCCAAGAGAATTTTAGATTTAAACATTCTTAGTCTTATTTATAAACCTATTCTAAAGTATGTCTAACTTTGGACAGCTGTCCAACTTTAAAACCTTATTTATAAACATGTTCCATCGGTTGTCTAACTTAGACACTGAAATTGGTTGTCCAAACCTATTCTTATTAGTTATATTCAATGAGCAAAGAATTGTCAAATTATCTTGAAAATGAATTGTTGAACGTATCCAAATGTGCACGAAATTCAGGAGATATATTATGAGAACATATTTAGACAACTGCTGGAATGCGTTTATTAATAAGAAGATGTCCAAGTATTTAGGCAGTGGCTAGCTGGACAACTGACCAAGAGTGTTCGAAGAAATCTAATAAATACGACTGTTAGGGTCAGAGTTGCTAAAAAATAGAATAAGACAGTGCTGTCATTTCCTTTCATGTGGTTTGGCTTAAGAATTTTTTGAATTTTCAAAGTGGAAAAAAAGAGTAGATCTCATAAAAGTCGAGTGGCGGAGTAGATTTATTTTCTTTCCAGAAATTGAAGTAAATTATGCTCTGTCTGGAGTAAGCTTTCTAACGCAGGATTGGAACGTTGATAAAATAAAATTCACTTTAATCGAGGTTTAGACAACTTTTGCTGTTGTCTTTGTTATACATACATATATCTCTTAGACAACAAATAAAAATGTTTATTTAAAACCTTTATATGGCTGTTTTAAGTTTAACATTTATATTTTTAATATAACTGTTAATGTATAATTTTACTTTAAAAGACAATAAATCAAAATTACATAAAAATAGGTTTAATCATCTTTTAGAGAATAATCAAACTAAATCGAACCTTTAGTACCATAAAAGTTACTTTTGAATATACATAATTTTAATGTCAAAGTGATGCGTTCGTATTAAATGCGTTTAGTATGTTGTATCCTGCTTAGACTTAAAAGTTAATAAATATATACGTATACGTAATCTTCCTACAAAACATGGACGATTTGTTAAACACTGCAAGAGCACTTAATCGTCATCCAGTTCCTATATATTCCACCTACACATCCAATTTCTGTCATAAATTTATTATGTGCACTTTTTAACTGACTCACAAGCTTATCCAAAACATAATTTATGCTCAAGTGTCTGAAACGTAATTACAACATGACATGCTAAATGCTTCATAAAACTTACAAATAAACCTAAAATCTTTAGACAAACCATTTGGCACTATCCCGGAAATCACTGACGACGACACTGTTATAAAGACCTCAAAAGTCGCTGCGGTATATATGTACTATGTATGAAGAAAAAAAATGTCTAGTGCAGCCACAATACAAACCAAAACAAAAGTGTCTACTGGAAAAGAGAGTGACTAAGTGAGTGTTCCTCACTCACTGGTTCTGTCTGCCCGAAATGGTGTATAATTAATGCATGTAAGCTGGGCCTATGGAGTTGTCCGGTACTTCAGCTACACGTGTTACTTGTACTGCGAAGTGTGCACTCCACCTTGTTTCGTTAGTGTATGTAGCTACGCGGCGGCGGCTGTGGCGTTGTTGGTGCGGTGGCGGGCACTGGTAAATATCCGTGGTTGTACTAAATTCAAGCACAAGTCGTAGACATAGAGTAGAAAGGAGCTTAAAGATACCCATAAAGGATGGAGCACAGTAGTATCTCTGTGTGTCGGTCGTCTTTGCTTGGAATAAGACCCACGATTACCCACCCGACGATACGATGCGATGGGACGGGAGGACAACGAGACGGGCCGCTATAGAGATGGTTAAACGCGCGTGCTTTACACACATTTGTGTGCTGCTGTTCGATGTTGGGTTTAGTTTGGTTTTTCTAGTACACTTGCGGATTAAACTCATACATAGTTATGGCCACAATTGAGTGGCTTATTCCCAGTGTGGAATTTCCAATCATTGTTTTACTTTCGAACTCGCGGAACTAATAATTTCTAATTAAATTCAAAAAAATCTGCGCGCAAGTGTTTAACCTATTATAAGAGTACTATCACAATTTATATTAAGTCCGAACTAAGTCTTGCTTCAACAATATCCCAAAATAAAATTGGAACGCTATCGATGGCCATTAAAAAAAAAAAAAACAAAAATGGGCTTGCTACAGCTTTTTCTTTTTAACGAGTTTAGTTATACTTGCGTTCACTTTTGTTTCTAGTTATTTTCATATGCGTATGAAAGGCTTTGTATTACCGTTTATTATCAATTCAGCTTCGTTTACAGAAAAATCGATTTATGGAAATTGAAATATTTACATAGTTACTTTAACTTGACTCATTCTATAAATTAAAAAATTTATCTCACCCATATTTTCTTGAATCATGATGAAAATATTATAATCAGGAAAAGGTAATATTTATGTTCAGCTCTCGAACCATCGGGTACGAATTAAGATTCTCCCAAACCACTGCGAAACATTCGGTACGACGACGAAAATTTTATCTGTCGAAATACATTTACAGGGAGAAAAATGAGAGTACTCACACCGTCGCATCCGACGATGTGATCAAGCGAACCTTATGGAAAATATATTGACAACCCAAAAGTTTCGCCGTTGCGTCGGTCATTCCGAATGTTTCGCATTGGTTTGGGAGAGCTTTTAAAAGGAATATCCTGCAGATTTGATGAATTGTTTTTAGTCTAAGTTATAATTTTTGCAACATTACTAGGCCCAGTTTTTGGCGCAGAGTCAAAAGTCCATAGGCCAATAGTCTAAAATAGACTTTTGAACCACCTATAGTTGGGTTACAAGCCCACAAATCAATTGTGGACTTATAACCCCCCCTGTGAGCCAGAAGTCTACAAAAAGTAGGTCAATATTCAAAAATTTTAGAAAGGAAGTGAGTCATAACTTTACAAACATTTTTTGGAATTTTTTAAAATCATTCTCGCGAAGTGGATCACCTGATGTACTGGTTTTCTAAGAACATGCGTCGGGCATATCAAACTTGAGCGGTTTTCTAGGATAGCAAAAAAATATTATTTCCAATTGAACTCTTAAGACGCATCTTAAGCTTAAAAAAGCAAAATATATGGTCTTTAATATTAATAAAATGAATAAAGTGAGTCAGAAAGTCAGTGACAGTCCTGTGATTTCCTTCGGCCCACCAAAGTGGGTTAAAAATCCATAATAGATTTGTGTAGATACTTTTGACCCGCATAAGTGGGCCTGCAGACTTGAACAAGATTTCTCCACTAGAAGTCAGAAGCTGAATGTCTTTTTATATTTTGATCAACTGTGACAAAAAATAAATGAGCAAGCGAATCCAAGAAAATATCAATTTAAATTTTTTGACAGCAAAAGTGACGAGTCTCACTGAGAAATTACGTTAAGATTTCTGAGATTGCTGATATCAGTGAGCCTGAGAAATCTGAACTAACTAATTCTCTTCGCGATTAAAAAAAAAAAACACACCTATTATCACTGTTTTCTTGAAGGTTTTTCTGCTTGAATTTAAAATTCTGAAAAATGAGAAATTTCTCATATGTATGTAAGTACCATAATTATTAAGTACCCACCTTAAAAATAATTCACACTTTCACTGGTTTATTTATGTCGTCAAAAAATTAAATTCGATGACATTCTTTTGTGGCTGATGGTGTTCTTAACATAATTTAATTTATGGTGTATTGTTGTAATACTTAATAAGGATTTTATAAAACTCCATCTGTCCAAAGACTGACACCGAGATTTGCTGAAAATCAAAAGTTATTATTGCATTACGATTTATCTGAAAGATTTATGCAGCACAATTTACATCGCCACATTTAATCTTATATTATTAATAACACATACCTACATGGCCGAGGCCGAAAAGAAAATTCCAAAAGAATTACGCAAGCTTTGTAATTGACAAAGGATGACACTAAGGTGAAGTATTTATCTTTTTCAAGGTTAAAAATATTATTTCTCTTAGTCATGGTTGGTCGAGTGTGTTGAACAAATTTCAACAGCATCTTGTTTTCTCTCCAAAAAAAGCGGTTAATAAAGTGAGGCTGACGTGAACTGATTGGATTTTATTAATTCCAGCAAAGTTATCAATGACACTAATGACGTTTGCTGAAATTCAGACAAAAAATCATTATAACGAAAAATTGATGGAAATACCACATGTAAATTTTTGGAAAAAGTTTTTTAGAATAAATTATTGCGATTGGTAATTGCTATATTTAAAAAAAAAAAATTGAAGGGAAGTGACAAATCCCCAAAAGTATGTATCTCTTGTCATAAAAAGTGTATGTCATCTTAGCCGATTGGATTTGGCGAAAAATATTGTAGGTCCCTCCCTATCCATTACACAGAAATAGTTGGGTGTTATGTCAATATTAACCAACTGTTGCCCCAGTCGCCTCAAATGTATTAATTCTCAAATTTGCATATAAATAATAATAATATAAATACATATAAATAATAATAAAAGAAAAATAATAATAAAAGAAAAATATAAAATGAAAACGTATTTTCCATTTACAGGTTAAGCATAACTATTACATTACTAAAATGTGGTTTACCACTATAGGTACCAAGAACATAGCTAATGGTCTTTCAACTCCATTCGATGACAGCGGCATGCTTCTCACAGTTCATAAAAGACATTTTATCACTCTCCCATACTCTTATCGTGCTAATCACGCGTTCCACCGTAGTGTGAATAAATTTTCCTGCGTTCTTTGATGAAAGATCAGCAGCCGGCGGCGCAGGAAGTTGTACGCACTTGTGTCTCTCTGATTCAAAGAATTAACAACCAGCTCTGTGTAAACTCAAGATTCCTTTTACCTTTGCGTAGCTTACGGGACACGGATGATTGTGTAGTGTGAATGCAGTTGTGTATCGTTGTATCTTCGTTAAATAGAAGTCAACAGTAGAAAGGCTGAGAATTGCAAAATAAAAATAGTAGATACGCTAAACAGGAAACACACACAAGAGCAAGTACATAAGCAAAATATAGACGCTGAGTGATGTGTACGCAATCATTATTCGTGAAACACACGTGGCTGTTAAGTCCTTGGATTTCACTGGTTTTCCCCACTCTACCTAGGGTTTGACTATGCTGATATATTTTTAGAAAGTCTTAGTCTAGATCTAACTGCTGGTCACGACTTGCAAATCTAGTCCCCTTCCACATCCCGAAATGAAACCTCAAGTAGATAAGTAAGTGGTACGCGCATGTGCAATCAAGTGACGTGTTGTAGGATATTTTTGAAGATGCGCATTGTCGCGCTCTTCTTCTGCTACTTTCGCAACAATCACAACAACATAGTCTTTTGACAGCAAAACAACAAAACAGACAGAAACATTTTCGCATATATGCTCGGTGAATGTAAATTATGTTCGCGAGTGTTTCGCGCGCGGGAAGATCGTGTCACGTCATCTATAGCACACGCGTTTTATGCCCAGCATGCTTGCGCGTCTTGCATGTTAAAATGATTAAGTTCTATGTATATGCGCAGCGCATATAGTGTGTATATTAAGTGTATATGTGTGATGTTTGACAAATGTGAAAGAAGTGATCAATTCATGAAAACGTAAGTTTTTCACGTACCCACTCCACAAGGAAGTGCGCATTTGCATATTTGATTTTCCACTTTTGAAGCAGAGAGGTCGCTTCGCATATACATATGAAAAATGTCCTCTTGCTCGTCAATGGTTACATATGTTCGAGAGCTTGTTATCTCGGCTATAAAGTAAGGCTATAGGCTTAAGAAAAGAGGTGGTGGTGGGTGGTTGGTGGATGGACAGACAACAAACACGTAATGTACGAGCAATTGGACTTTGTGTTAAGTTGGATTTGTTAGAAAAAGTCCAGCCTGTGTTCAATTCAGACAGACTCTCATATATATGTATAAAAGATGTCCCGCACTTAAGTTGGACATGATTTGTCGAGTGTCTGGCCAGAGTTTAGGTCAACGAGTTGCAAGGAAGTAAACATTTGTCATCCTCATTTTGACTCGCTATAGATATATAAATAGAATGAAAAGAATATGAGGAAGAGCTTGTGAAACGAAATAGTAACTTATAGGCATCAACTTTAGATTAGTTTAATGCGCCTTTGAAGCATTTCAAACAGTGGATGCTGTCTGCTGTATTTAATATATCTTATATCTACAGTTTGACCAAAGAAACAGCCTATATAAACCGTGTTATTTTGCAACTCCATATGGAGTGTGACAAAAAAACGACATCGGGACTCATCACAGAAAACAAGCCCATCACTGTTACAGTATGCCATCACTACCCTTTCAGCTTTGTGGAAAGCATGCAAAACAAAAACTAATCAGCCATACCACATTAAAATTAAAAGAAACTCATAGGAAATTATTCTTCTTCATGAAATAAAATTAAATAAAAACAAGTTCTATGTTTTAAAGTTATTTATAGGCAAACAAACTTAATTCCATTATGACTAATGACCGCCATTTTGCTCTCATAAAAAAAGTTGTTCCATTTGATGACTCAGATAAAATGACGTTTCGATACATAATATCAGTTTTTATCGGAATTAAAGTTAAGAAAATTATCTGGACTTAGCTAAGTCTACATGAATTTAAGTTGTTGTTGTAAAGGGTTTTCCAATAAGGACTTGACAACTTTTTTTTTAAATAAATCGCAAACCATTTTAGATATTTTTTAAAAACTTTATTATCGGCTTGAAGTGCAATCAAAACATTTATGAATAGAACTCGACTTCGTTCATGTGGCCACCGCAGGCACGTTTGCAGCGGTCGATTTGTTGGATCCAATTTTCGATCACATTTCGGCCGAAACGGTCGCTATTTCGCGTTCAATGTTGGCTCTGAGCTCTTCCAACGTCGTCGGCTTGTTGGCATAAACCAATGACTTAACGTAGCCCCAAAGAAAATAGTCTAGAGGCTTTAAATCGCACGAACGAGGCGGCCAATCAACTGGACCATTTCTTGAGATAATACGCTCATCAAACTTACTCTTCAATAAATCGATTGTAATTGTACTGAATAAATTGACAATGACAGTTCGATGATTAGTGAAAGGGTGTGTTCACAAATTAAATTCAAAGTTGTGAAGTCCCTATTGGAAAACCCGATATTTATGTGTCCGATGACGTTTTTTCGTCCTATTATTTATGGACTTGTAAAAAACACGTAGTTTATTCTAAGCAAAATGTAGGTTAATGTATACCTAGTCAGGCAAAAATTTCGTTGTTGTTGCGAAGTATTCGCCGTTGGTTGAAAAAAACTTTAAAGTTTTGTTTTTTCTCGAAAAAAAAAAAAACTAATTTTTATTGAAATTCGATAGGCTGTAAATTTTAGTTCCAAAAGTATACGAACGCACAGTACACATATTAAAGGTAATATCAGTAGCGTTTTTATTTTTGTTCAGTTCTGCGCATCTGTCAAAATCGACGAATTTGGGCCACTATATTTCATCTTAATGTCAGTTAAATATTGTAAAATAGTTTTATTTTCTACCTTTGAGAGAAATTAACGAGCTATGACATTGATTTGTTGTTTTTTTTTGGGTCTTCTTAATAATTAGTTAAATTATTTTATGATTGATTACTTCATTTATGAAATCCGTTTGTTTTGAATTTATGACTTTCACCCAAGAAATTACTCATGTTGTGACTGATTTACATTGGAATTGTGCAGTTATTCGAAATATCACCATAACTTAATAATTAGTGTTTTTCTTGAGAACCTTTCATTGGTCCTTCGCACAGTAATTAAACATTTTTAAGTAGGTCAACTTGTTTTGTGATAATATTCATCAGTTCATGAATTATAGCTACATGACACTTCCGACAGGGCATCCATCTTAACCAGATCAACGAGTTGTCAAAAATTAATCAGCTATCATATCTGAAGTAAATTATTCCACAAATTAGATTACAACGAGTACTCACACATCGCACATCGTACATTGCACATCGGCCAATATTCTTCACGGCGGCGGCGGCACTGGGATATAGTACATATTTTCTTTTTATATCTTCTCTTTACCTCAATGAGTCGACAATGAATTCCTCATTCTATGGAATTGAGTCCCATTGATCACCATCTGATCACAGAGATCATCACTTTGATGTGATGACGACGACGACGACGACATCGACAACGTTGATGGTGATCTTTACTCTCCCGCACGTCCGTTACTTATACGTTTGTTTTTTTTTTTTTACGGAGACTTGTCCAGTACTTTGACAATGATTGACTTGTTGTGTTGAGGTCTTGGTACTTTTCAACGAGCACACCAAATGACGGTTGAGTGCGCAGCGCAATGCAGCCGCCATCTCAGGTGTCCAACTTCGCGTCATCATCATCGTTGCGTCCGTCCGTCTGGTCCTCGTGTGTGGAGAAGTGATCAGAGAAAATTACAATTTATTAGTATCGAGACAATTGAATGGTTAATTAAATTGAATTAAAGCGGTTAGTTGGTAATTTCATTCCACACACAAATTGATTACATTCAAGACACACTTGGACGCCCCTCTCGCCGGAATATTATCTCGTTGTAATGTCCAGCAATCGCGGTTGATTATCTTTTGAGCTTATCCGTGCTGTTTGGATAAACCTGTATTTATGTATATGTACATATGGATGTTGGATAAAATTAATGTCGGATGTCAGTGCAGAGAGATGTCAGTCCGGGGGTAATGATACGCCAAAAACACAAGCCTATGTTTTTTCGACATCATTATTTTCGGGACGAATTGAAAGGAATGGAAATTAATGGATGATGACCCACCTACTTCTGGTTATGTTTTATGTTTCGTTAAAGCATCAGGCATCAGGACAGGAGTATAGTTGTGTGGCCCGGTTCGTTAACCTCAATTTTTAATGTTGTTTTTGATTATGCTTTTAAATACTTGTAACGTTTCTCAATTATACACCTTTATTTTCATATTCTGAGAAAAAAGACAAAATCCAGCACAATTGTTGAGTGGTCTTATTGTGTCAATCAGAGGACAACCAATGTTCTAGTTGTATTGGTTACCCCAGAAATACAGCATGGAAAAAATATACCTACATAAATGTATGTGGTTTTTACAATTATTATGTTTTCATTCTTTTTTTAAAAGAAAAATAAAGTAGTCCAATAAAATTGTGGTTCGATTGGACTTTTAATTTTCAAAACCGAAATGAAAGGATCTGATCAAGCGTATATATTGGCAGAAGATGTCATCATCAGTCATTTCAAAAGAGAAGGTGTGGTGATGTTTTGACAAGAAAGTATAGAGTTGAAAGGTTTATATAAATGGATTAATGATGTCTATATGTAAAAACCACAAGTGAAAGGTCTATACTTTCCAAAGTTAATATACAGAAAATAAAATGTCACAAATTTTTCGATATATGGAACACATTAGTACATCGGCCATTAACTTTTTGTTTGACATTTGGAGATAGAATAAATCATGAAAAACTGACAGTACAAAAGTTGAAATTAGACAGATATAAATGACTTCTCTGTAGAAATGTTAGAATAAGATTTAAATATTAATTAATTTATATATTAGTTGAGCGATCAAAATGGAGTTGAGTTGAAAAGGAGACAAGTACAATTGAGAGAGAATATGCGAATTATATGGAATTTTATATATTTCTGACACGTTTCACCTTTTTGCCACCAAGTGCCAAGGGGTTTAACAATTTTAAAAATTTAAATAGTTCAAAAGTTAGAATTTGAAAGTACGAGAAAGAACGGAACATAGGTAAATAGTAAAAATTAAAGTGACACGTGCGACATAATAGACAAGTTCAGTAAAATGTGATCTCAGGGTCCTATAACACTATACAACAACTACTTAACAAGCAAAATGAAACAAATTAAGGTATAATGGTGGTAAAATGCTTGTCAGATTGTGCGATTTGAAACTTTATTTGGCGACACATAATCAGTTTGGCGATGTACCCCGAAAAAGGCGATTTAAATTTTTTGAATTAAAATTCTAATATTCTTAGAATTTTGAACCCTGTGCTAAAACGCTTTCGGCATTTAATGCCTCAATGTATGAAAAAGATCCAATTGATGAAACAATTGATACATTACATATACATTGAATTTATTAAAGAAGACTAGGTAGACAAAGGAGTATTCTTTTATTTAATTCTAAGTTTTCGTTGTTGTTGTTTTAAATTTGGAGATTTAAGTTTTCTGTTTGGCGATTCAGCTTTTTCAAACCTGACAACCCTGGTAAAATGGTGGATCCAGTGCCCCTTTGCTTGTCTTATTTTAATATTTTGTTGTTGTTTCTAATTATGCGAATTGAGTTTCTGTGGGCACTCGAACAGCCATTTTTAATTTTTTGACACTTTCAACTTTAATAACCTGTGCAATATATTACCTCAAATTGTGTATTGTGCGTAACAAGTCTTCGGAAATTATAACAATTATTTTTGGATCCTTCAAAGAGTTTGAAATTTGATAAATTAAACGTTTTTGTATTTGGCGTTAATTTTCTTTTTTGATTTTTGTATATCTCTGAATATTTAAAGAAATTAATGAATTATCAAGGATTATTGCAACTGGTACATCATCGAATGTGAATGTTAACCAAAATTTTTATCAAGGAATTCAAAACTTGAGTTGTTAATCATGGAAGTCGCTAATCAGCTGATTTTTATAGATTAGCGTCACCTAATTAGAACCTGTTAAAGTCATATGGTGCAGATTTAACCCACTGTGAACTGTGAACAAACTGGCCCTTAATCTACGACTTAACACGTAAGAATTACTTGTTCGACAAGTCGTGGGTAATTATACTTTTAACAATTGTTTACAATTTTTGTATGTTACAGAATTGAATTTTACTCACGTACATTCAAAATTGTGCAGACACGTCAACCTTCATACCTATATAACAAAATTTGCTTTCCGCGTTCCAATAGAAGTTGGGATCTCATACCAATAAGACATACAAATTTAGTGTCTGAGCGTCAATTCTTTGTATATGCCATCAAACCCTTCCCCGATCTATTAAATTGGTGGACTCGAGGACCCTGTTCAAAGCTAACCTTAGGCAATATTTAGAGACACTCTTTTGATGATGATTCGATTTGTTTAGCTTTTTCTTTTTTTCTTATTTATTATTTCTATTTGTTTATCGATTTTTTTCTTTTTTTATTAATAATAAATGTAATCATGATGTACTTAAAAATCATATCATTTTAATGAAATATTGAAAATATTTTTGTGAATGTGAATGTTGTTAATTTTCTTTTTTTTTTCTTGCTAATATAACATGTATGTATGTAATTAATCACTGTAATTTATACTAATTAAGAAGATTCTGTATCTTACTGTGTAAGGACATTGCAAATAAACAAATGAAATGAAATGTAGTTGTTGAATAGTTGGATTATTGTTCTGTCCCAGTTCTTTTTTTGACATTTGAAATGTGTTAAAAAATAAAAAGGAATTTGGTTATAATAAAATGTCAAAAGGATAGTACGACGTTGAACTCGTTTAAAATACCAAGCAAGTTTTATATAAATTTTTCTTTATAAATATACTAAATTTACTGATCAATTAAAGTCACTTCAAAACCATTGCTTCAATTTGTATACAACAGATTAGACTTGGGCGCAAATATTAATCCAAACAAATAGTAAAACACTTTTTCGGATTGATTTCATCCATTAGCCTCTAAGTGTAAGGTTTAAATCTCAAGCAGTCAACACACACCTTTGAAATAAGATAGGTACATATTGCAATTTCTCTCCCCCGGGCCATACTGTCAAGCCCACAATACAGTGCGAGACTCTCAACGAACCTCGCTTTAGAAACGATGCGGATTGCAGATGTTGTTTTGTGCGTTTGTGGTATAACAGGGTGTTTACATAGTTTGAGATGACTAATGGCTGTCAGGCGGTAGCCTAGGGCATTCAGATAACGCTGTCAAACGCACTTATATGGCCCCTTGGGATTTACTATAATTATATCCTTAACATTAACTTATGTTAACGAACTTGTATTTTCATACAAAATATTTGTTTAGTAAGATATTCATACCTACTCGTATTTACATATTATATGTATTTATTTTCCTCTTTTCTTTTTTTTTTCAGACTGTGCATGTGTCAAGATTGTGAACGGTTGCATTCCCCAACACTTTCAACTCTGATCGTAAATTCATTAAAAACACCGTGGGTAATTTTGCGAACGGAATTATTTAACCAGGTCAATTACTTTCGTTTTCTTAAAAATAAAAACCGTGCATTGACGTCCGAACAAAAATACCCACTACAAGCATTTTAACAAAAGTCAAACTATACTCCCAGAAGGAAGACGCCAATACTTTGACAGATAGCCAACGGCCAGCACAACAAGACACCTGTTGCTGCTGTACAAGCGTGAGAAAAGAGTAAAAACACAGTACCGGCATAAAAAGAGAAAAAAAAGACAATTTTTCCAATAGCGCAACCGTTGCATAATGTGACAGCTTTAACAAGTGATATACAGCTGTAATTAAGTTATTGAAAATCGATTTCAATTAACAGTGTGTTTGTTTTGATTTCGCCCGCAGAGAGGCGCTCAAATAAAAAAAAAAAACACACACACAAATTGGGAAGGAAGGAAGTTTATTTCTGTTCGTCCAAGTTGCGCCATCTCGCTGTGTGTAATATTGTTGTTAAATCTTGAGAATTTATTGTTCATAAAATAACGGTGTTGTTGCTTGTTCACGTTAACAAGGTAATATTTCTTTGTTACCCGCTCGCTGTGATGTTTGTGTTTAATTTGACAGTGTAAACGGGGCCTTAAAATTGAACATTGTGTTTATCGTGCTTAATAGAGGACGGTTTTTTTTTTTTATTGTTGTGTGTAATACTGACTTGTCTGACATTTTGTAAACATGGATTCTCCGAGTTTGTGAACATCCTATACATCTACAAAAAAACAGCTCATAATTGATTACGGTTCGGAAATGGTGTACATTGGGATAATTATTACAAGCAATAATGACGCATTTGAATAGAATTCGAGTAGTTGTGCTTGGTGGATCCAAAGTAGGAAAATCGGGTAAGTTATAATAAAATTATACCATCTGCTGTTTTTAATTAATTTTATATTTTTGAAAAAGTTGTCATTCACGTTTTTGAGACCTCACTGAGCAAGCTTCTGTTAGCTTCGTTGAGGAGAAGGAGAACAAGATTTACATATGTGTTAAAGCCGGTATTCACCGAGTACTCATAATTTCTGAGCCTCATAAACCTATTGACAAAGCAATAATAAGTGGATGTTTATGGCGCTCCCTTAGAAAAACATTCCGACATTTTCGATACTATTTCCACAACTGTCAATCTGTCATAATTTTTTTTCTTGCTTTTTTTCAATTGCGATTTTTCATTAGGGCAGCTGCTACGGTTTTTAATTCGCCCCTATGATTCTTCGGATCTAAGCAAAAATTTAGTGAAGATTATGAGCACTATGAACAATTAAAAATATTAATGTTATGTTTCCTATTTTATTATAAAAACCGACCAGCGACCAACAATACCAATTACCAACTCGAAGAAAAACCTACCAAAGCAAAATTTTTAATATTTTTGTTTTGTTATATCGGCATCGTTAAATAAAAAAACATAAAAAGCATACAAATTAAATATGTATCTACAGTAATTTAAATTTTATTAATTATAAATGTAATATCTATTTACATAGATATAACTTTAAAAAAGGATCGAAAAACCTTAAATTTATACTTTACATAGTTGTCACAAAAAAAAAGCGTAACAATAGTAAGAAAAAATAGTTTAAAAATATTTTTTCGCATTTTACCGGTCTGACGGTAATTTTTCTATCGCTGAAGATGTGCTTGATTTTGGGGTATCGGCATTTTTTTTTTCGTACCTATAACAAATCTTGTTTGACAAAAAATTGTTACTTGCAAAAAAAGAAATGGATATTATTTCCGTTTATTCTGCCAAACCTAAACCTCAAACCGATGAATGAAAATAAGTGAATTCAGCACAAGAATATTAAGATAATCCGTTTACATTATATTAGTTGATTCTATTATGCTCTGATTAAATGTTTAGTTTTAAAATATTTAAAGGTCATGTTGATTATCTATGTTAAAAAATTTTAATTTTTATTCCTTAAGGTAAAAAACTTACCAAATTAAATTGAAACCTACCAACTAACCAAAGCTTAAAAAACCTACCAGTTTTGGTAGCATCCTTTCAAAACTGAAATCGTGACCACAAATGTTGGGCACATTGCAGTACAACCTTTTTTTAAAAAATCAAAAATGGCGGTACTAACTTCACGTACATAATGGGTTTCCTCGTTTTCCCATTGTACGAAAACAAACAAACTGAAATAAAAACACTCAGTTGTCATCTCAACATGAATTGATGCAGTTCGGTCCATTTGCATTTCATTTCAATCCAATTCATGTCTTCACAGTATTAAATCAGGATCAAATTTAATTGGGAACAAAGATTAATTACTTCCCTTGTTACAACTTCAGAAGACAGAAATTACATCTAATCATCATAAACACCTATGTATATATTATTTCTATAGTCTAGATCCCTTTTCCGACTCTCTACACTAATTTTGACAATTGAGGTGTCAAACGAAGCGGAATTACCTTCTGATTTCACGAATTTTAATTTTATTTAAAAAATGTTATTGATTTGTTCAAGAACAACATTTCTTTGTTAAATATTATCCCAATAAAAATGAACTCTAAAATGAACACTTCCACTTTCCAATTGGTAAAATCTTGACATGTTACTGTTGGTCCCCAACAACCATTGAGCGGAGGTTGCACATACTTTCGATAAGGTTGCTTTGCTAAATCATATTGAGTTAATTGTTGAAAATGCGCAACAAAATTCTTGCAATTGCATAACGCATTATTCAACAATTAACTTGATACCATTTTTGCAATTTAATAACACACAAAACTAGAGGAACTTTTACACGTGGCGATCTACTAAGATGACGAAAGAAGCACTAAAGGAAAACTGCAAAACTACAAGCTCCTGCACTATTGCACTCTCTCTAACCATTAGGAAATCAATCTATTGATCTCTATAATTTTAAAATTCAAAGTAAAAGAAAGTCAAAAGCAAATAGAAATGAATTTAATAGTTTATATATATGCCTATCACTCTAACTCATTTTGTTGAACACCATGTTTCATTTTAATAAAAATATAATTATATTAGTAATTGTAACTCCGAATTATAACAAATACAGACAAGAATGTATGTAGAGAATTTAATCTGAACTGAAGGGTCTTTGAACTATTCTGATCAGCTGATTAAAGAATATCGCATGCGAGATTTCTTTGTAGGCAAAACTGACATTTTGTGACACTATTAATTTATCATCCCAACTTTTAACATATTAAAATTTGTATCTTTTATAAAATTATTCTTTCATTTTTGAATACAAAATAAATTTAATTTTTATAACGTTTTATTAAGAAATATTTTTTTAATCTAAACTTTAACAAATCAAACTCAATAAAACTTAAATTCAGTATTGACTTGAATATTCCTTTTGATAAGCCTTAAATAAATTGAAAACAGTGACATTAGGTCGGTTTTATATATTAGGTTCGTTTATTTTTAAATAATTTGTGCGTCTTTTATTTTTATGTAATTGCGAGAATACTCCCACGGGAAGAGTAGTTTACTGAAAAAAAGGACGAGGCATTATTTCATCATCACCTTAAAAAACGTTTTAAAGACAGCTGCACTTTATAACAAGTGAAAGCAGGTACAATATAAAATAGCGGCAGTAACTAAACTAGCTCGTGCCACCAAACTAAATACAAAGTTATTCAAACTCAAATGCGTTTATTTTTTGTTTGTATTTCCTTCTGAAAATCAATTAGTATTTTGTTTGTGTTTGTTTTTATTATCAAGCGCATGTCCTGTCCGTAACCATTTTAAGTTAAACATCAGATTTAGTGTTGACCATAATCGGAATAATTTACATGGTTTCCATATATACAATCAAGACAAAGCAAGTTGGTCGTGTGCTGACAATGAACGGTGGTCGGTCATGGACAATGCACAATCTTTTCTTAAAGATCTGCAAAATAAATAGCGTAAAGATATTCATGAAAAAAGTTGCATATAATTTGTTTCTTTTGCCAATGAAACTTGCGACTTGGTATAGATACACAAGACAGTATCTGTACTCTTCCTTTCTCTTCGTTCATTCAGAGGACTTCTTTTTTAAATGTTAAAGTAAATTTGAACTTGAAGCTGTAAATATGGCTGTTAGCGAACCAATTTAAATTTAATTTTAACGCATTACAAGTGCAGGTGTAGACACATGCATGCACCCATTTTTTGGGTGCGTTTTTTAAATTTTTTTTTTTTTAATTTTAGTTTAAAGATTAAAAGGTTGGCTAGAAAATTAGTTTGTAATGAAAGAATTCCAATAGCTCAGCAATCTTCAAGACTTCGGCAATCTTTTATGTCTCTTTAAATAGAATGCAATTAAATTAAATCTGACGTAAATTTTTAGTCATTAATAGCAGCAGCATTATAGGATCTTTTGTTTTGTTTGCAAAAGCAGCTGCAGTTACAATACTTGCATTGGGGTTTTTATAACTGACGTAAAGTTCCATGAATTAACTTAACCAAGTGAACGTCCGCTATTATACTTCATTTCATTTAATAATAACCAATCAACTGTTACTAAATCAGCATAACTTCATTTGAGAAGGAAAAGAAACAAACAAACGCGACAGATCGGAAAAAATGCAAAACAATAATCGTGTAACCGCACTTTGTGCATACAAAGTTAAAGGTTAAAAGTTCCAATAGGGTTTAAAGTTTACTAAGGTATTCCGTTAAGTCAATAAGTTTCTCCCTCAACAGGATACCTGAATTCACGGCAAACTTTTAATGGTACTAGCGATACACAATAAGGTGATAGAAATTGAACCTTCCATGTAATTGACATGGCGGTAGACATTAAATAGTTTTTGCCGCTAGTGCTACACGCACACACCATGACGCAGCAGCATTGAGATTCAGACTGACATCGGCAAAATCGGCATCACAAAGCTATTACAATGTGCGAGGATGAATTTGCCTTTAAAAGAACTAAGATAAAGTGTCAAAACATTCATGCATTCAACTTCGGAGGAAAAAATGAAGCGATCTGAACGCACTTAATATAGTTTATGTTAAGAGGGGTCATAATACGGAAAGCCGTATAACCTTACTCAGATCTCAATGGATCCATTGTGCTCCCCATCAGAATGTGGTAACAAGGGTATAAGGAAGGGTTAAGAAAAGGAGCTAGTGGATCTTATGTTTGGGATACCACCTCTCAGAACCATCTTAAATTCTGGATAAATATAGATGTTTCTCAGTAGCAAAAACGAGATGTCCCCCAGATCATGGAAGAAGTATTCTGCAAGGTTTGTCTTTCTGATTCCTGATAGGCTGGGGCATTCACAGAGGAAGTAATAGGAGCCTTCCTCCAACTCTTCATTTTGACACCCTCTGCATAAGTCAAATGTGCTGATGCCCATTCTGCCTATTTGGGTTCCCATTGAGTTATGACCCGTTAGGATTCTAATCAAGAGCGACAATATTAAGGTCTGCCCAGTGTGAGTAAACGGTCTGATTTTTTGTTAGACTGCTTTTAAACGCTGCAATTACCCCCTGCGATTTTTAAGCACGTAGGCGGGGGACGTATGCGGTGGCTGGGTAAACAAAGTTGCAGAGGTTGAAATAATTTCAGAGTTATCGCTCTTTCTTCTTTGTGCTTTTTCCTATTGTTTGAGACATAAGCGGAGTAAAGAGTGTGAATAGATATATTTGAAAAGATATTTCCTTCTCATTTAACAAAAATTGCAGCTATTAAAATGTGCAGCGTTTAAATGGATGCTGCAATATCCCAAAGAAACTGAAAAGAGAAACCCCGTTAAAAATTGCAGTCGTCGAAAAGCAGTCTTAGAGAGATCCGGCCGTAAGTTTTTTGCCTCGCAAACTCCAAGCACTTCCGCTGGAAAGACACTCCAGAAATTCGGAAGCTTTATAGATCTATTTAGGGGTGGGTTATCTGAAAAGCTGCCTAACCCTACACTCTCAGTTGTGTTGATGATCCGGTCTTCCGTCGAGAATTCTCTTGTAGAGATATTTGTTAGAGTCGCTGGTATTGTATAATCTGTTCGAATATCTTTGTCAGTGTAGTTAATAATTGTCTTATGTTCGAAAAAGTTCTCTTTCCAGTTATTGCACGGTTTAAGTCGTAAAGCTCTATTGGCTGCCATTTCTTTCGTAAATAAATAAATTAAGTAGGACAAGTGAAAGGAACGTTTCCAGGGCTGTGGTTGATGTGGTTGGTCATGTCACTAGTAGTACCCATAAACGCAAGTCTTTCAACTAGACTACATAAGTTTAACCAAAATCTATTCAACAATCAGAAGCCACAGCGACAGCACTCCTTGTGGAGTGCCTCTATATATCCTTACTTTTAGTTTGCTATGACCTATTTCCGCGTTAACGGGTCTCGTTTGAAGCATCAAATCAATCTTGTTTATCGTAACGTAAATTAATTTTGACAGGTGAAAATATCGTTGTCATTCCGAATATTAATTAGTTTTTATTAAACACTTATTCACAGGACAACTTTTGGAAATCGCTCTCTGTTCCATTTCCATCAATAAGTTATACATTTCGGTGACTGCGCCTAAAATCAACTGATATTGAATCCGCTGGTTTATCGAAAGATTGTTTTCAGCGATGAGGCTTATATATTTATCAAAATGGCTATATAATGCAATAATCAAAATTACGAATTTAGAGCGATCTGTCATAACTGGGCTGTTGGACTCATCGGTGCCATATAGCAAACGAGACATTCGACACGTATTTCTTGGATCACTCATCACTTATCAGATTCAGAGGTGGTGACATACTTGTGTTTTAAAAATAATTGCAGGAAGTACTCTTTCGATTAAAAACACATAAATGGCTATTTATTGAAATTGAAAGCATTTTATTTAAAATAAAATTTACTGACTTAAAAAAACACCCTGTATTTGTAGATATAAGACAGAATATTTTGTATGCCACTTATTATTTAATGTATTTTAGTCAGATCGAGCAATTTTAATAAACAATTTTCCTTGAATAAGTATAAGTGCAAACTACTATAACCCGTTCACTATTTGGTTCTCGTTAAAACCGCCCCTTTAATAAGTTCCAATTACGTAAATGCACTTTTTATTAAACCTAAAACTACCCTTGAACTGTCAAAAGTGTCACAAGGACGTAACGTTCGCACCAAATTTTTTTTTCCAATTTGATGGAATTTTGCCTTCAAGTTGACATTATTGTCAAGTAGTAACAGACTTGACAACTTGCCATTTTCATATCTGTCATACCAGACGTCAGCTTAATTTTTTTTTGTACCTTCATTCACATTTGCACGTCAAAGAAAGTTGTGTAATCTCCTCACAAGAGGCTCTGGTAAGGTAATACAAAAAAATAACAAGAAACCAAGAGAACAAGTGGAGTAAAGTCGCGCGCCTGATCACTATCTCAAGCTGATCGTTCATTCGTTTCATTCTCATTAGCATAATTCCGATCGCCGCAAGATGTCGCGGTTGTTATGACAGGAAAAGAGCAACATCCCCTTGTTATCGCTGTCTGTTCTTTGAGTGTGAATACCAACTATTTATGTATGTACATATATTATATATATATATATGTTTATATTTACTAGGAACCTGTAATTACTATGGTAATGCAATTGGCGCCGGTTAAACTGCCTCAAGAGTCGTCGAAGAGGTGTCATTTATTGCTTGTCACACTATACATGGTTTAGTGGAAGACAGTTTAAATACCCAGATTCAGAGAGTTATTATTATATGTATATATTTTTTGGAATTCTTCCCATCGTTCGTCAAGACTTTGATGTAGTATGTGGTGAATTCGAAATAAGTATACCTGCAAAAATATTTTTACTTTTAAAGGTCAATGCTTAGAGCATTTTTTAATGATGTTGGCAGCCAAATCACGATTGATTGCTTGTTGATCTGGACGACTTCATCTTGTTGACATTTTAACGAAACTGTTCTTCAGCTGCTGAAACTTTAAAGACACTCCTTTAGTTGACAGATGACTTTCAGTGTACATTTTCGTGACCACTGAAAAGGTGCATGAAATGCTACTCATTATCAGACCTTGAATATATGTTTTTGATTTAGTTTGAAGATTTTCTTAAGAATGTAATAACTGGATAGGTTTTGGGTAGGACACCTCTTTCATTCAGAAAGAGAACACAATCACAAATCTTCCCTGAAATACTTGTCTCATAATAGTCTTTTCACATAAAAACCAAACGTGGTTGTTGTGAACATATCGAAAACCTACAGCGAAACATAATTTTTTCTATAAATTTTTAGTTAACAAGATTTTGTTAAATCTTTTCAAACACTAGTTCCAAAATACAATTCAGAGTTGAACTAAACAAACACACCTTTCGAAACATTCAGCGCTCAATCAAACGTCAAAAGCTGACGGGATTATGTCAAATGAAACTAAATTCACTATTCTTGAACACAGCAGACGCGATGTAGCATCAATGATACTGAATTATAAAAATATGAATCTTTCGCAAGTTTTACCCTCCAAAGCCCATTTGTTTATATTGTTGTATTTGCAATTTCATTTTGTGTCTATGAATAGGTAGATGTAAAATCAAACAACTATATATATGTTTGCAGATCCCTACTGTCTATGTGTGATGGTTTTACACATACTTTCTCATTTTCTATCCGACATCTGACAGTTCTCATTCGACATCTTACAGTTCTAGCCTTTAGGCAAACTAAAATTTCCACTTTGAATTTTATGACTTAAGACACGAACAAATGTGGCCAAAGGTGATAAAACGTATAGGACATAAACATTATTCGGAACGTGTGCCAAATTTCAATATCTGAACGATGATTGTATCGTCTAGAGGCCGCTTTAGTTTCATGGGATGTGTTAACAAAGTGTTGAATATATAGCGTTCTCTCCCGTCTTCATATAGGAACCCTTCTTTGGCCTTATTGTTTTATTAAATTTCTCTGTGAATTGAATAATTACCAAATTGATATTAAAATAAATTTTGTTCTATTGTCCTTTTTTCGAAAGTCTTCCTTCTACTAGCAGTATTGTGCAATTTAAAAAAAATGTGTTAGCAATCGCTTTTGTGTTTGCACACTTTCACTTCACAATCACTTTTAATACATTTTTCACTCTCAATCAGAGTCTTCACCGCTTAACTAGGTAAGGCTCCCCAACCCCCTATATAAATTTTCCTAAGTCTAGATGGAAAGACGCCACCATAAACATCACAATAACTAGCGCCGCACCGGTCGCGCCACCCATCCGCTATGTTGTTTATTCAACAAACAACTGTGTTTCTATGTTATAACTTAAAAAGCAAACAAAAATCATATAAATGCATATGCGCACGTTCAAAATTACATATGGTGTTAAATTATAAATGTCTGACCTCTCTGCGCATGCGCACAGACTCAAACTGATTAGACCTGTAATTATAGGTGTCTAAGGTCAGAATGTGTTGACTCTCAATAAAGTGCTGACGCGTTGGAACTTAACGCGTGTCTTCTATAATGGTGAAAACGAAATTGATGGTGTGTTGCGTGTTGGGGGCTGTCGCACACGCTGGTTGATTGCTTTAAGATGTGCATCTTTGTATAATGTTCACGATGTGATTATTGTTTGTTTGTTAATAATTAACCTCTTTTGTTGAGATTTTTGTAAAAGATTTTTATACAAAACGAAGGAGTTTCATGCACATTATCGTTGCTTTCATACAAATTTCAATTATTTACTATGGTTGGTTAGTAATTGTTAGTTTTATGAATCAATTTTTCATACATTTGTACATAATACATACTTACATACATAGTTCCATTGAAAAACAAAATTATTTTGACTTTCTTTTTTTTCTTGTTGTGATTTCAGCTGTCACTGTGAGATATTTGACGAAACGTTACATTGGCGAATACAGTTCAACAGGTGGTGAGTTATTTTATTAAAACGTTAAAATTGTTTTTAACAATGTATTGATTACTAACTATGAACAAATATTAAATTTTTTTTTTTTTTAATTAAAACAAAGAAATAAAATTCAAAGACACTAGGGCGTATAAGTGTTTTTTTTTATTAGTTTTAATTTTAATTTTTCTTAAACCCCTTTTTCATATTTTATTCGCAACTCCGAGGTTGGGAAGGAGTTTATCCACCTTGGAGTAAACATTAACTTTAAAATTAACTCTAAGATACCTTAACGGAGTTCCGACGAAGGATAACCCTGAAAATCGCTGCTATTTTGGTTTGTAATTGTTTTTTTTTTTAGGTGCCGAAGGTTTGAAATTGAAATTGGTTGCGTGTTTGTGCGGAAAGTGGTCACTTTGAAATTGGAGTTATCATATCTACATAGTACAAATATTAAAGGTAATATTATTAGCGTTATCATTTTTATTCAGTTCTGCGCATCTGTCAAAAGCAGGGTATTATGGTGGGAAAATGGTGGATCCAGTGCCACTGTACTTGTTTTATTTTTATATTTTGTTGTTGATTTTAAATACGTGTTTTGAGTTCTTGTCGGCACTCGAACAGACATTTTAAATTTTTTGACATTTTCAACTTTGACAGCCCGCGCAATATATTACCTTGGATTTCTGTACTCTGGTTATCATATACATATCTCTAAAAAAAAACAATATCAATGTTATGTTAGAAATATGACATCCTTAAAATGGTCGCCTCGCGGCTTTGTAGGTTGCTTATAATCATCGCTCTCTGTTAATGGTGATGGCAATGCCATTGATGTTTTCGAAGAAGAACGCGCAAATGATTTCACCGGCCAACAACACACACCAAACAGTGACTTTCTGGGGATGCTTTGCTTTTGCATCATCCCAAATCCGGAAATTTTATTTGCCAACGCATCCATTCATCCAAAACCGGGACTAACTGGAGTTGATATTTTTTTCTAAAACCGGGGTTTGCTTTCAAATGCTGCAGAACCCAGTCAATAAACATACGCTATTGTGTAAGGCTCTTTTTCTTCAGCCATTGTGATTTTATTTTTAGTGTCTGAAAAGAGAAAATTAACATTAAAACAACATGGCCGCCATAACATGTCAAATGCTCATTCTTATTGAAAAACTCTATAACGTCTATAACGTCATGCGATCCGGATCTTATAATTTCTTAAACATTTAAAGCAAAATCAATTTTTTCAAATAACCTTCCACATTTTTTGGAACTCAATATATAAGTACATAAAAATAACTGTACTCAAAGGTTATAATAAAAGCTTCATTATTATGTGAAACTATTTACCTTAGACAAACTGACAAAACACGTTCACTCAGATGTCGATCACATGACACCTTCTGGCCTTTTAAATTAGAAACCGTATCATGCAATTTCAACAAAAAACAAAATAAAATGAAGCTAAACAAACATAAAAGACCTATATTTCACAATGAAACCGTCTTCATCCATCCGTGAGATATTTATTTTAACCACTGAAATCTCGCATGTGCCATGAAATTCTTCAATTCTTCACCGAGAAGAATCTACATTGCATATACTATCAATAATTTTGTGCAACACTTCCATTCCTTTTAAAAATAAGAAAGACAAAAATAGAAAAAAAAAAAACAAAACTTATTTCCTTACCAGACCGTAACTAATCTTCGACTTTGTCGCAACAACCATACATCGCCCTCGAGTTTCTTTGAGTCGTCGAATTAATTGGCTTAAAAGCCTTTTGAGAGCATTTTGCATTACCTCCACCTGCCTTCTATCTTTCTCTCTCTCTTTCTCATTGGTGGAAATATAAACAAAAACAAACAAATCAAAACAAAAAACAGAAAATAATCTCCCGCAAGCATCCTCTCGAGTTACAGGTCGACCTGCTTTCGTGACTGCGCGTCCCACATTTGGAGCAAGCTATAGAACTGATGAAAAGGTACATATAGATAGATGCAACCATCAAATGGCATCCTCAATGCCATTTGAAATGGCATCTGTCATCGCGTCCCTATCGAGTAGTTGTGGTGGTAGTGGTAAACAGTAAAATACTGGCATGGCGCTATATCATATTGCTGCTCTTTCCTATAGTAACACCTCATAAATCTCCTACGATTCCCCTATTCTTGTGCGAGGGTATTGCCAGGACAGAGATATTTCTATTTCAAAGTTTTTCTTTCCTGTTGAGAAATGACAGTTATAAAAAATCAGAACGTCGTTTTTATAGGATTGATTGGGATGATTGAATATTTGAGGTTACGTAACGTTATTTTGTTCAAGCAAAATTTTCAATGATTTTCAAAAGTACTAGTCTTTTCTGAAACAGCATCAAGCTTAATTTCGTAGTGTGTCGAAGTTTCAAGAAGAGCAAAATAAAGTATTATATACATTCGTGAAGTGTGTCTAAAGAAGGATCAATATTCTTTACAATACGTCAATTCCGTCGAATGGGTGAGTTTAATGGTATTTGGAATCAATATTAAATTAAATACTTTTTATATATGGCAACAATCTCATAGTCCCGTGTAGAGTTTAGAGTAACACTTGTTGCATGGGAAGTTAGCACCTCCACCAAAAAGGTAGAAGGTAGGTTATTCGTCGTTATCGTCGTCGTCATCGTCATATCACATATCCCGCAACGTTTGCAAATATAATCACTTAAAAGCCAACACACAATGCTCTCTCTATAGTCTATACGCTCACAGCAATTTAGAGCGGCACTAAATTGGTGGAGTGGCGCGGCGTGGCGGCTGTCCGCTACAGATTACTATTGTGAAGAATCTGAGACTTGTCTTCAAGATCGTTGTCGTCGTTGCATTGGAGATGACGAGTTGTGATGGTGTGGCAGAGCGTTTGATTTTGTGGTAACTTGGGTGGTGATGGATGTTGATGTTGGTGACATAGCATCATATTATGTTATTATATTATGCAACCCAATCTATAGGCACAAATTTTCAATTTGAATTGATGTGTGGAAGAATGTGATCGTGTAAATTGGATGAGCCTGGCAACTTATGTATATTAAATGAGACATGTTGACTCCGAATCAATCATTTGTCAGTGATTTTATAATTTTATCCGGAGCAGATGGGTGGGCTTGTCAGTTATGTGAATCATTAAACCTGTTTTAGGTACTGAAATATAAATTAGTGCATAGGTGATATCAATGTTTTTATCTTCTTTGAGAAAGATTTAGAAGTATTATAAGATTACTTGGTCTGTCTTTGGTCACTTTATAGGTGTTGAAATGCGAAATGGAGTTCCGAAAACAATTTGTGACATTTTACAACCAAAATAAAAGTTGGTAGTTCTATTTCTCATTTTTTAAGTTTATTCTTGTTCGTTATTAATTATTAATAAATTTAATCCTAAAGTAAAATTTAAATATGTCTTTTATCCAGCCTCGATAAAGAAAACAAAATATTTTATGCAAAAAATTTAAAAAAAATATATATCTATATATGTGCTGAACATTTATGGTTTTGCAGTTGCATTTGATACGTTGTTTTTTTTTTTGTCGGTGGATCCTGTCCTTTGAATAATGGAACCATTTTATAATAATCACTTGAATTCATAAATAAATAATTTACTCTTGATTTTAAATGGTTTTTTTCTTTCTGAAGGGGATTTTTATTGAACTGCTGCCCTTACCATTAACATTTACAAATTGAAAAAAGATTATTCTCTCTGTTTTCAGTTCATAAAAAATACTCACCATTAGTGTATCGTCTACGCCAGTGTTTCCCAACGTGAGGCTCATGCTCTACAGGGGGCAATTTGATTGTATAGGGTAGCAATTTAAAATTATGCTGTATTACACTTCATTCCGAAAAATCTATGCTTCTTGTGCTTCCACCCTTGAGATATATTTCTGAACGCATCCCTGGTCTGTCATTCATCAAATGCGGATTTAATGCCATAAATGATTTGCTGATAAAAAAAAAATCGTCTGGATTTAAAAAAAGGAAATGAAACAGAAGTTTAACCTGACATAAAATCTATTTGCAGGAGGCATTTAGCGCAAGGATTTCGCTAAACTTAACTTAATAGGGCGGTTCACATTCAACGGCATGTTCACCAACATGCGTCGTGTCGTTAGTTTTTTGTAATGTGAACACCAGTCGAACGACCATTTGATCGACTAGCTCTGTACTTCAATTCAATTTTTTTATTTAACATTTCAGATTTTGTTTGTATGTCAGAGTTTCCTTAGAGTTTTGACAGCAAAACTGAGGAATTTTACTGAGGAGTCTTGTTCATTTAACCGAGATTGCTAAGATCTCCGAGATCTCATTTTCCTCAACATGCGTAATGTTATAGGGAAATGAGGATTTTGAAAAGGTTCTCATTCTTTTTTGTGAATTCATATACAGAAAATGTGCTAATGTGTGTAACTCCGTTTTGAAAGGACTCAAGAAAGACCGACAAATTGGGTCAGTGAATTTGCTTGTAGGGTGGGAGATTGTGAAGGAATTACAAAAAAGTGTAAAGACCTGTTCGCGCGCATAGCGATTGTGCTTAATGAAGCGAGTCCGCATTGCGTTGGCTAGAGCATTAAATAACAAATAGATAGCCGTAATACGCGTAGTATGGTTGGTTGTTTTGTTTGCAAGTCATAATTAGGCTTAGGGGTCTTTAGCTATTTCGTCAGATCAAGTTCGGGCGTACCAGTTGTGCATGTTAATATTTAAAAAAAATTAAAGTTGGAAGGTTAATACTCTATTTCCGTTTTTTACCCGTCACAAAGCTTTGACCAGTTATAACGAAGACCGTACATTTTATTTTATCGAATAACTCAACCTTTTATTACTGCTTCCAAAGCAAACTACATAATAAATAAATTCTTTTTATTTCACAGATTTTCTCTATCGTCACAGTGTAACTTTTGACAGCGTAACAACTGAAGTGGAAATCATGGATACATCAAAATGCGCGGTGAGTTCAATTTATTTTTATATATCAACCTTGAAATATATCTTCCCGTATATGTACCTATGCATCACAAAATCTCCCATCATCATCATCATCCTGAACCTGAACCTGAACCTTATTAATCGATCTATACTTGCAAATTTCACGCCCCAATGGGTGCAGCTCAAATTTCAAAGATTTCGAGGAATCATTTTATATATGTATGTACATGAGCACCCAACCATCGAGGAGCCAACCTTGATTTTCAATGACCACCATTCCTGCGATCGGTTTCACAACCTTCACACTTGACTGCATTCCCCTGACCAATTGCCACTGTCGCCGTTGTCATCGATAAAAACAACGACGACAACAACGTCTGCCTTTATTGCAGCCTCTTAAAGCTGTAAACAATGATTAATTGCAGCCTCCTCACTATGGCACTGGATGTCCGTCCAGAGAGAGAGCTGCTTCTAATTTTTTTTGTTGGAGTTTGTTGTTTCACTCGTTCCAGTGTTTGTCGGCAAAGTGCTTTGTTGTCGGGACATATGTCGCGTAGTCTCTCGGCAACAAGCTATATAAGTACTGGGAGAGCCTTTGGATCACACGAATGCAAAATAAGCGCAATCGAGTGACCCAATAACGTTAATTGCCTCTGAACCTTTTTTCTTTTTTGTTATTAACAATGCAACTGGCAAAAGTACCGCGAAGCCTCTAAGGAGGCTTGTTTTTTTTGTTTTGTTTAAGTCATTTATCTATAGTTGTATGGATATTACTGTACGAACTACAGTAGTACCTACCATCGACTTGGTCAGTTCCACTAGCTATTCATTGGTAGAAGTTGGCGGCGGAGAGGCAAATCGTGTGCGTCATTGCATCAGAAATTCGACTTGCGCGGTGGCGCTGTACAAAGTCACAGTCGAGTCGGCAAGTCTAACTAAACCACTTGACTTCGATTTGCGCAAAATGTGTCGGCATGGCATTTTGAAATTCAGATTTCAGAACACAAGTTCAAAAGGTCCTTATCCCTTCTACCTATACTCTCGGCAACCGCGCACAATCATCATAAAGCCTTATTTTTTCGAATCGAGTGGGCTTTTTGCATCAGCAACAGCCACATGGTGTCTGTGGCGGTGGCTCGAGGCATATCTTTCACGGAATGCCATTTAGCGGGAAATGAAATGGGCAATTAAAAATACCGCGCCACCACATTTATTCGTGGTTTGATCGGTCGTTTGGCTGCACGTCGCTTGCGGTCGACAGAGATTTAGAGATTTCTTTGCCAAATGATATTTCATTGCGAAAGAAGTCCACTCCTTGGCCAGCCTATATAGATTTTAGCCAAGAACAAGAGGGTAAGCAATATCGTGCGATATCGATTGACAGCGTAATGATGAATGTTTTAATTAGCTGAAATCGTGAGCTGCAGCTCCGATGGAAATTTCCTTCGCCCTTATTGAACGAACAGATTAAGAATTTTGTAAACGATCGTTTTAGAAGTTTTGAGTTATGAAAATCAGAATTTTAACTTCATGCAAAGTAAATTTTGCATTCAATAATAAGAAATAGTCATCTATAGAGTTGGGTTGGAGTTGGAGCCGTGGTATGGTGAACTCAAAGCACTTTTAATTGGTTGGTTAAGAAATTGTCTTTTTTCATCGAGAAAATTCGCCTTTTAATATATTCTGAAAAGAACGTATAGATTTTTTTTATTAGCTTTGATCTTTAACTCTAGATATGGCTCAAAAGAATACAAATTTTATTTTTTAATTTGAAGTTTTTCGATGAAAGATAATCGAGGTGTTGAAAGTTGAGTATGATTGGCATGCATCAGAATAAAAGATTTCTTATTATTTCAATGGTAATTCAGGAAATCTTTAGTCTTGACGTATGATAAGTTATAGTTTTGTTATTTCTCTGACGACTTCCTAGGGCTGGCGCTCACTAGGCAACTTTTTGGAGTAAATTCATTTACTTATCACTTATAAACTTTTAATTTTTGATAATTTGAGGTTTCGGATTTTTGTATTTTTTGTGTTGTCATTTGTCACCATTTTCTTTTTTTTTTAGTGATGACAAATGGAAGTGCCATTTTGGCATCCTAATCTTGATAACAAAATTTACTGGCAACTAAGTTGAAGCAAATATAAGCAACTTAAAGTTGCTGCAACAAAGTTGCCTATATAGCTAGTATTTGTATCATCAGCAATACTGGCTACGAGTTTAATATAAAAGAGTAAATAAAAGATACAAAAGTGGATCTAGAACATTTCCTTGTGGTACTCCTTTTTCTTTTAAATTTGAATACTCGTTTGAAAGAGCTATGGTCTTATTTATAAACGTTGTCTAACTTTAGACAACAGTCCAACTTTGGAAAATGTGTTCAAAAACCTTGTTTATTGTTGTCTTATAGCTGCCTAACTTAGACACAAGAGTAGATTATCTTAACCGTGAATAATGTGATATGTATTTACTTTTATTAAATAAAGCGGAAATATGTTTTCCAATTTGAAAATAGTTAGACAGTGTCTAAGTAGACAAAAATCTAATAAATACGACTGTTAGAGTCTATTCTATATTCTAAAGTCATGTATTTTCGTGTCACTATTTAAAAAATTCACCTTGCAACATCAGCATTGAAGACACCTTGTCTATCAACTACTTTATATACATTTTAAGTTGTCCCTTGTAGTAGGTACTTACATCGCGATTATCCGAATGAATTATGACATTGCCAATGATATTTTGCGTAATTCTAGTCCTTTTAGTTGCAAATATATTAGATCTACGAATCTGACACGAGGGGTCAGCGTGCAGTAGTCGTGTCCTACTTTTGAACAAGCACCACGACAAACAGGCATCCCATTTTACAAAACTATGTGCCAACATGTTGTACAGCAACTGCACAGAAACCTCTGTCGATTCTTCTATCCGCTTCCACCGCAACCCCATCATCCAATCATCGAGATGCCCGCCGATGATGACGACAACGACGACAACGGGTCTAATGGAAAAATTTACTAATATTTGCATAATAATCTCAAATTCACAAGTAATCAATATTTTGAAAAGGTTACATTCGGCAAGGAGGCTAATTTAAGGTACATTTGTCAAAGTCGGCGCTTGCTCAAAGCCGTTTTCAGTTTTATTATTTTTCTTTGGACCAAGATTAGGTCAAAACCTCTGGCTGGCGAGTGGACATCGACGACACGACAACGCTACGCAACGCAACAAGACATTACCATGATGTTGCGGGAGTAGATAGAGATAGTTCACTCAGTTTAGCATTAGGTGCAACAAGGTGCAATAAATAAAAATGAGTTAACTGGACATTTAACGTAATTCATGTATATTTTGACTGCATTATATTTATGCTAAACGTTAGAAGAACAAGCGAGTGACTGCTGCATTACCAGAGTGTGTGTGGGATTTTAAAATTGCCAATCGAATTGCATTTAATATACCAGCTTAACTCAACCGTTTGTTTTGTTTGTGTTTTTTTTTTTTTGGCAATTCAATTTTTATAATTGGAATTCCAATCGAAGCTTCCGTTACCCTGCATTGCAGCTGGTATTGTAGGAGTAATTTTGGATTATTTTTATGGACAATTTATTTCATGTGATATAAGTTTGAGATTTGATGCTTATACCTATGAATTTTAGAAGCTTTAACGGCACTGCTCTGTAATTATTTAAATATTTAAAGAGTGGCACAAAATTAATCATCCTACCGGAAGATGTTATAATTTTTGCAAATGGCGTCGTACGTCAAACATATTTGACATTTGTGAACTAGACAGCTGCAACGACCGACGAATAAAATAAGAAATGGTATTCAAAACATTTGATAAGCCTAAATTCTTCACAAAAACTAGACAAAATGGTAAAATACTTATTTTAATAAATATTAAGATACTAAAATTTGCGTTTTAATTTAAATAAGAGCAATTTGAAAAAATAAAGTGGTCGTCACGAATTAAAATCTATTTGTTACGAACTGTCAAACTCTATTCGCATTCCACATTCATACCAACCCTACTGCAACGAATGATCGAATAACCGCAAAAACATAGTTATTTTTAGGTTAGCGACAGGGATTAGCGACAGCATCACAGAAACAAAATAAAGTTTCCATACAAACAATCGATAACAAGCATATAATTCACGCCGGCAACACAGTTTTTCTGTGTGCTTAAGTTAAGCCCGAAGAAATCTAGCTGAATTAAAAATTTAAACGTTATTCGCGACAAATAAAAATAATGCTATGTGAACGAAATGTCAAAATGGACGAATATTCGTTCATTCGTCGGTTGTTTGTCGCTCTCATGTGAATAGTCCCTAATGATTACAGTCACTTTTTCAGTTGACAGATTCCTAAAAAGATATTTAAAATTTCAAAATCGATGAGTACCTAAATTCAGTGTTATTGACAGAAATTGACAGTTTTGGAAACCAAACGAACAGATTTAAAAATAGAACTACATAAATTTTAGAATTCCTTTAAAGTAATTGTTTAGGGGAAGTAAAGATTTTGCGGGATAGAATTAGAAGGTCAACATTTAGTTCTAAATTGCTTGAAAACTTTTAGTTATGCGTTTACTCCTTGACGTCACAAAATATATTATCAATAGACTGTTTCAACGCTTGAAACGTTGATGATCACACAAATGATGCCAGTCAGCCAATCATCTCGCAGAATACTTTGGAGTGTCACCTAATTTTTTACCCTTCATTTTTTAGAATTTTGTGTCAACGTGTGACACGAGTTTCAACGCATTAAAAGATTTTTTGCTTCGACGTACACACGCCTCTATAAATTTGGGTCGGAATTCGGCTTTGTTTTGTCGGAATTTTATTGAAGCTTGGCCTGTCTTCGTACTAATTTTCTTGGGAGTTGTTCATAAAAAAACAGTTTTGCGGGCTTTCGATCTCCTGTAAAATTAAAGGTGACACAATTACATCGTAATATCATTACCTTTTTTACAGATAATAATTGTTTTACCCGAGTATCTAAACCGTAAAACATCATTCTTAGATATTTATATTTTTTAATATCTAGAACTTGAGCACTTTCCCCTCTCATATGAGACCACTTTCACGATCACAGGATAAAGACATTTACTTCTGCATTGACGAACATATACAATTGTATGAAATGGTAACCTACGCACTTGTGGCCTTAAGGCTTTGCACGATTGTTGAAAACCGAATTGTCAGACATCGCGCTGTGGCAGTGACTTGAGTTTCGATGGTGACCTACATACATTCGAGTTGCAACTCACTTTTCCATTAATTCTCGATTTGTATTTGCATGGAAGCAAATTTGCATATATCATTCCTTTTGGCTCCTCAGGCATAAAGGGGGAGTAGTTCTGACAGACCTCTTTGTGTTTACCTATATGCATATAATTTGTAATTTGATTTCTTTAGGTATATATGTATTTAGTTGTCTACAGCAGGAGGCTTCTTGTACTGAGTGCTGACTGCTGTTGAAGAATGTATAATTCTTAAAAATACAAACGTGTCTCTCTGAGAAGCTTCAATTTAATTTCTGTTTTACTTGCACTCTGTCATTTGTTCCAAGTGAATATTTTTTCCTTGGAAAGAAAGGAAAATTAGATACGCTCTCGTTTTGACAGTGTTATTAATTTTGGTTTTTATGGGAATGTAAATTTTTTACTTTGTATAATTTATTCGATACACTAAAGCAGAGACTTAAGCATGAATATAGCGTTAAAAATTTGACTGCAGATTGCTTTCCCAATCGAAAGGTTTAACAAATTCTTTACCAAAAAAAAAATTTTGGGGATTAAATGAGCACATATAATGTAGGTCGCTAAGGACCAGTTTTTCAGTAACTGAATTAACTTTGAGTTAAAACAGATTAAGTTAATCCTGCAAATAAATTGAATCCGAGTTAACTCAGAAACCATTTTTCAAAGTGGATTAACTTTTACTTGTCAAACGTTCAGTTGTCAAAAATCTACGCAATTAATGTGTCACTTTTGGAAATGTACTTTCACTATTGAAACAGAGAGGATGACACTCATAGATTGGGCAACGTCTATAGTGTCGCCCTCTCTATTTCGATATTGTTTTGACAAACATCTGTAAGAAATATCAATTCAACAAATTCGTTAAGTTAGCTCGGGAACCTTATATAAATTAACTGAGAAACATTCTGTAGTAGTAAATTCGGGTTTAATTGAGATTGTCTCGCACTGAAAAACTGGGGACTTAAGGGTTTATTATTATCTACTCTAAATTAGAGATCCATTGAAATATTTATTGCGATATTCCGGATTTATATTTTTCAGAAGTGGAAATCTGAACTATCAAAAATGGTCATCTAAAACTTTTACACTTGGATTTTGGCTTTTTGTAATTTTTGCTCAAATAAAGATTTTTTGTTCCTTATTTTTAACTCAGTTGTTATAGATACTTACAGCTTTAGCTTTTCAAATTGTACACCTTCAATATGCAGGCAACTTGACGCGGCTCAGATTTCAATCTCTAATTTTATAACATTTTTGTTTGGTGTAAAAATAACAAATTATCTGCTGAAAGTAAAACTAAAACCAGGTCCAAGAACAAAACATTATGTTGCATTACATTTGGAGCACCACCAATGAAATTCAATACAATGTTCGTGCAACCATACGATGTGACAGCAATAGTAGTTCCATTGCATGCGTATAGTGTATGTCTTAATCGACTTGCTGCCAAACCACCAATATCAGAGTCGCAGTGGATTCAACAAAAATAAAATCACATTATTTTTTTATTTGCGAGACGACACGCGAACCTTGAACTGCTTTGCAAAACAAATCAATAAAGAAGCACGTCTCCCTGGCCCCTGCCCTGCTCCCTCAGTTTCCTCTATAGGTACAATGAAGCTGTGCTAAATTAATGTTCCTCAACTCAACTGGTTGTTTTTGTGGTTGCACACCGCGCGTAATTCGATCAGAAAACCAAACTGACATTAATGACAAACAAAACTCACCACATATAATTCGCACAAATATTATTACTTTGTTTAGTTGATCAGATAGGCGACAGGGAGTAGTCCTTGGTGGTGAAGACCTTTAATCAATCGTATAGCCATCCATATTCCCATCCTTCCTAAATATATCCCTCTCGTTAGGATTGAATTTTCAATTTTTGAATTAATATTTTAGTTTTTGGTTTACTTACAGCAAGCGACCTGTCTTTACGAACACATCCGGTGGGGGGATGCGTTCGTTATTGTTTATTCTATTTGCGATAAGCCGAGTTTCTCCAGTGCTAAAGGCTGCTTAGAACAACTTGCCAAACTGAAATTGCCATCTTACTATACCACCTTGCTGCTGGGAAACAAACGAGATTTAGATCATGCCAGGTGATATTTAGAATTCAACTTCAGAATTTATTTTTGTTTTGATAACTTCATGTTTTTTTTTTTAATTTTCTTAGAAAAATTTCTGTTAACGATGGACACGAGCTGTCACTGAAGTATTCTTGTCAGTTCTATGAAGTTTCAGCGGCTGAGAGTTTTGCTGGGGTGTCGTTGGCATTTCAGTCCATGTTACGTGAGGCAAGGTCAATTCAACTGTTGAAATCTTTGCCAATGCGACGAAAACTTGGAGTAAATAGTGTATCCAAAGTAAGTTTGATAATAACCTTTGAAAGAAGGTTTTTTTTTATAATTTTTAATTGTTAATTCTTTATTTGATCTTGTTTAGTATTTTCGTCATTCTGATTTTGTCTTACAGGTCTTAGGTAATATATTTGGTAAAAACAGCAAAGACAAAAGAAAACGTCCATCCCTTAGTATATAGGTTAATAGCAATAAATAATTAAATTAAGCAGCAACATGAGATCTTAAGTTTTTATAACGCAGAATTTTAAAGTTCCATTTATCTATTAAGTTTTCATTTAAATGTTTATATGTAAATGTAATTGAATTTTGTTTTTATTTTTTCTGTTTGGTTACTTCATTTTATTATACATAACGTCAATGCCATATTTTTTAAGTTTTTATTGATTAAATAACTTTTTTATTCAGTTTTTTTTTGTGTATAAATATTAATTGTTACTTATTTATTATTTTTGTAAATTTGTATTAGTTTATAATTATGATAAAATTTAAGAAATATTTGAAAAAGAATATATATTTGACAGTATTGAATTAAACATTCCTATTATTAACTTTTAATTTCATATAAGACTTATGTATGTTAAAAAATTTAATAGTATAAAGGATAAATAAAATAAAATTAAAGAAACAAAAAAAAAATAAAAGTAAATAAATTAAAATAAAATAAGAACACATGACAACAAAATGGATTGAATAGTTTTTGAAGTAAATTTCAAGTAATATACTTAGTTATGAATAGTTTTATTTAGTTTTATGTTCCTGTATATAAGCATTTTGTTTTTATATAAATTTCTCATACTTATTTACAACAAAAACAATTTATATTCTTAAGGAAGAAATAAACTTTCTTTTTTTGATAAAAAATTTAGAAAGAAATGTCTTTTATTTAATATTTAAAAACAATCAAAGGTAATCTTGTATAGAGCTTTGGAAATTTTCAGTGCACTATTCACTATTCAGTGCAGGATTGGAAATGCGCTTTCACTGTCGAAACAATGAGACAGTATGTTGTTTTGGTAATTTTTTTTTTTTCATCAGCCACTTTAAAAGAAAGTCCGTATTCTGCTATAAGTTTGCATGAAAATTTGTGTTCAACTATCCGTCGCGACGACGTGACGGAAGGAAACGATAAACCTAAAATGTGTACAAATTGCGATGAAAACAAAATTTGGACAATTATATTCATAATTTCAAAAATAATCATAAATATTGGCTAAGATTTGCACTCCAAAAGTCGTAAGACAGAAGAATAAAAAAAAATCAACTATATATGTATGTACATGTTATTGTGGACATTTTCCTATAATCGCTATAACCGCCGGTAATGGCTGCCATTTAGAAGCAGTCTTTAAGATAATATATTTCTTTAGCTGATAATTAATCATCGTTTCGATGACCTTGAAATTAATGGATTTAAGTGCAATTGGACGACAGTCAGATGGAGAGGAACATAATATACCTGGCCATTTCGTTTGAAGACGGATGAGACCTTTTTTGACGTTTGAGATGATAAGCTTCATGAAAAATCATATGATGCAAAATGTATTTAGCAAATCAAGCAAGCCCTCATTGCTTGTTTTAGGAACACCATTAAGCACAACATCAGCAGACACACTTTCATGTTCCAAAAAATCAATTTTATCAATTAGAATAGGTATACTACGATCTTCATGGCTCACTTCCAAACAAATATTAGTTTCTTGTTTTTCTAGACTTTCAATTTTTTCAGTCAATTCGGGAGAATCTATTGTTTGTTTGTTAATGCTTCATCAAATTTTGCAGATATTTCCTTTCTACTATTATCAATTAAAGTTTTAATTTGCTTAGATTTTTGTTTTGAGTTCCAAAGTGTTTCATCACTTGTTTCTACGCCGCCGCTGTTAGATGAGTTATTTGTTGACGTTTACCACGTGGTAAGCATGACTTGGTAGCGTAGTGATACAGACTTTATATGAGAAGAATGAGTACACTTTTAATTGCATTAATAAACATCAATATTAATTAAATTGATAAAATAATTTATAAGAAATGTTCTTTCACTATTTATGTATCAATATTAAAAGCTAGTACAACAAAATCGGAAATTGCACGATCGATGAGTGTGTTATTGTAGCTTCATAGCTGGAAACGTGTTCAATAAGAGAGATCTTTCACATCTTATAAGAATACTTCTTCAGAATAACGGGAGAGATGTTATCCCTTGTCATCATGAAATCATTTACTTCTTATACTTCAAGTACAGGAGGAGTCATAAGTCTCTCTAGCGTATTCGCATCTATAGAGCTGGCCATAAAACGAGAAAGTCTTAGCCTCCTCTCGACTTCACCTCAGGGAAATTGAGACTATATTATCTTCCAAGTATGCGACATGAGACCGAAATGAGACCGTATTTTTTGGACTGAACAGACTAACAGCAGTTTTATTTTCATATACATTACATACAGAATTCAATTAAGTAGTCTTTCTTTAAAAAAAATGATACAAAATGGTGACATCTGAATCTGGAGACTTGCGTATTAGTTTGCGGCCACATCGATTGGTAAAGGCTGGGGTTTCAGTTGGTAATTCCTCTGCCAGAATCACGTCGGAGTCCCCACTTTGGTTGCAGGAATTTAGTAACAGTAGAATAATTTTCATTTATTTAGTAAAACAAAAAGGATACAGCCAGGTTTTATATTTCCAATTTACTCAAAAGAGAATTAAAATTAGATGGACTTCAATTTGATTTCGAGAGAAAGTTAAATCAATTTCTGAACGTAGGTATTCAATCCGCTTTATGTATGCTTTGTGAATTTCATCAGAACAATTCATATTTAGGAACTCACGCTATGTCAGGCATAATATATTAGATTTGCTTTCTGTAAATTTTTTTCAACAGTTCTATTTACTTGCTTCCCTTGAAAGATATCGATAATGTTGTATCCATTTTCAACTTTACAAAAAAATTCAAATTTTTGACAGTTCGAAGTATTTGCGAATCAATTACAATTCGATTTCATTCGAAATGATAGGAAAAGTGGAATTCCCCTTCAATCTGGCAACTGTTTCAGCCTCGACCGTTACATTTAAGTTTAAATACTAATTCAATATCCAATAACAAAGAAATATTAATACATTATTATTAAAATTAATAAAATATTAAACAAGAAATATACTCGATAGCGTCTTCAAAAATAGATTAGCATATATAGGAGGTGAATAGAACGTAATTTATGATCCAAATAAAATTTCTGAAGATTATATATTTTATAGTGCCAAAAGAGGCTTGTTGAACGTATCCCTGGTTCAGCTAAGTACACCATTTTGAAACGAATAGACTGATTTTGTTTCTTACCTATACATAAAATAAGAGCTTTTACAATTCTAGAAAAAAAAAGTTATTTAATCACTTCCGCTTCAAGTTCTTTACCTTTTTTAAAATATCTATTAAAAATACCAATTTGCATTTAAACTCTTCGACAAGAGAAAATACGACAACATTATTAAATCACCTCAGAGACATCCTAGCTCCACAAAAAAAAAAGTTATTGTCCCATTATTCTCCGGGACCAGTTCGAGACAGAATCTTCCGCGTCTTTCTTTCTGACTGTCCATCATTCTCTAGTGCTGTTTTGTATGCAACTGTCAGAAAATCAGACACAGGCTTTTCCTCTAACATGCAATATCTAATGAAATCTTTCCTAACTCCAACAGCAGCAGTGCTGTTGTAGTTATAGAAATCGTGTGAAATGAACTTGCTACCGTGGTTACACTACGTGTGTGCACGAGCGCGCCTTCCAAGTTCACATACAGCACTCTACATTTAATTGCTGTCAGTTTGACTTCTGATTAGAGATAGCAGACGATAGGTGCGATGGGTGTTTGCTATTGCTACTCCTGTTGCTGCTACTACTGCTACTCTGCACATCGACTTCAACTAGCTACTGCCATACGAAGTGTCAAGGTTTAGTGTGAGATTTTAAATCTTGATGGGCGCTACAAAAATCCAGTAGCACTAAGGTTTAAAGAAGCCACCGAACTCTATGTTGTAGGTATCTATATGTTGTAACTTCCATACACGGAAACGTTTTACTTTGCCATTGGAAGGTGTGCCGCCACACCGACACTTTAGTTTAGTGGCATGGCGTTTGCAATGAACCTAATAGCATAAACAATCATGAAATGAAAAGAAAAAAAATAAACGAAGAATATTACCACAGAGGATCGTTAATTAAAAGTCGAATTTTAGTTTTTAGCAAATGTTTAGATAGGTGGGGAAAATATATTGAAAGGTGCAAATATAAGGCATTTAATTTAAAAAGACCAATTGTTAAATACTTAAAATACTCCTAAATATTTCGACTTCTTAAAGTATTTTGACTGTTTTGAGTTTTTTTTAAGGTCTGGGATCGAATCCCACCTTATTTTTTCATGTCTTTAAGGTATTAAGTGCTTGTTCTCAACGAGCTGTCCCAATAATTTTCTATTTCTTTTACCACGGAACTTCTTCTTCCCGTTCCACCAAAACTTACCCTGCTTGCGTGTTTGTTCCTTCAGTAAAAAGAGACAGTGATATGTCATACGATGCTTGGGTTCGAACTTCTTGACGAAGCCCCTGGTATGGTGGATTCAGTTGAAAGAAGTTGGTTCCGAGATCAAAGACGAAGAACACATCTAAGGGGAGTTCGTTTATGCTGGCGCGTTTATGTCATATCGTTCTTGAATTTAATGGACGCAAGACCAGGGTAGAGAACAGCGCAAACAATTTGGTTTTTTTTTGACAAACCACACTCTAGTTTCAATAGATAATAGCAAACAAGGCATTAGCTTCACGTATATTTATCAATAGCCACAGTATCAAATCTTAACATCCCCAGGCGTAAAACAGCTTCAGTCGCTACCAACGGAAATGGATCCATTGACGTGGACGGAACACGTCGTCGTTGTGTGTGTATTTAATCGAGCTGTCAGTTGTATACATCAACACAACGTATTTGACGGAATAACGGATTGTGTGGGGCGGCCACTTAAGACCTTTTCATCGCTTCATCTTGACATATTTGCATTTGGTGAGACGATCCTATGTAAATGGCCTAGGCCGGCTTGCCACCTGACAATCCCAGGGGTTATGTTTCTGAATGATTTTACAGATCCAAAATGGTTTTAGTTTTGACAAATGCTAACTCATTAAATTAATGACATTTAAACAATTTTTATTTTAACTTCTATAAATAGTTATTTTTTAACAATTACTCACAACTAAGAAATATACAACTTTTTTTTAAGTATTTTTGACAACTAGATGTCGCTGAAATTTCTGCTTTTCATTTATGATCCAACAGCAACAGTTTCAATATATTCTACATTAAAATTCAAACAGATCGAAACTATGCAAAAATGTTTTTGTCCAATGCAAATGCGATTATGATGCAACTCACAGGGATTCATGCTGGATGTTCTCTTAAGAAGTAAGTGTGCTTGCATATAGAGAGCCATCTTCAGATCACAGCAGCCCTCCCAATATTTAACCTCAATGGGCAATAAATTCTTCGAAACTGTGTCTGCCCGCCATCACGAACATTTGGTCATTCGTTGGATGAGAAGAAGTCCATCGACGTTTGCGATGCTTTTCTATATACTTGACGACGACGATGCGACGACCTCTATTCAAATGAAAAGTCAAGCGACGAATTCAGCCTAGAACACCGGCACTGCAGTTCCATCGATCGACCGCTACGACGACGACGGGCAGACGCATCACAGCGTAAGGTTGGCTTGTTCAATTCCATGTTTGACCAACATAATCAGAACATGATCTCTAAATTAATTGAAAACCTTTGGGCCAATGATTGGTGCTGCGATCGGTGTTAACCTGTTTCTAGCACGCGAATTTATGTTAAAATGGGCTGCAAACAAATCGAGAGACGATTGCGTGTGCTGGGCGGGAAAAGAGAGACCATATAAATAGAAACAGAGAACTTCGAAAATCCCATGGTCTCATACAACTAGGGAGTCTTTGCACAGAAATTTATTTAATTTTCCAAGAAGTTCGACTTTTGAATATGCACTGCGTTTGAAACAAAAATAATGCAACCAGTACGACCGGTAGGTAACCGCACGTTTTGAATTGTTTTTATCTTATAACAGTTGGACATGGACATTTTGGCAGTTAGTACAAAACTTGAGGAAGAAGACAGCAGGTATAAAAGCAGACAGCTAGGTATATAGAAGACACAGAACATTCAATCTTGATTTGTTGGGATAATGGACGCATGACGTAACTTGAAGTTGCATGCTAAAGTCGCATTTCGGTTTTGTTTGGAGGTTCCTAACTCTAATGCATATTCTCGTACTCTGACATTTTTTTTTAAACAAAAGAATAGTGCAACAATGTAAATAAGTTGCAAAAGGTAGTGTTGTTGTTGATGCGAAGAAATAGTAGAGATAATTAAACACTTTTTTTATCGTTGCGTGTGCGAATGAAAATCTGTACTTTTGATTAAAAAATTTCATTAGACGTTATTTTGAGAATGATGTTGTTCTAGTGTTTAAAAAAATATCTTTTTAAAAAGGTGAATAAGTTCCCACTAAAAGTGCTTGCAGATCATGCGGCTCTATTTCTAAAAAAAAAAAAGCTTGCAAGACTTTTCTTCATCCGACGAGCCGTGTAAAAGACATGGCCATTTCAAAATATGACTTAATTTGTAGTTCATTAAAGAAAAATAAAACCCTCAACTCTACTTATTGGTTAATTTTGAAAACGGATATTTTTGTGAAAAAAGTAAAAAAGTTCTTTTTGTAAGAAATCCCAATAAAATTGTGAATGGCACTCGTCATGGACGTATTATATATGGACTGCTAGTTGCCCACCTCAAGCTGGTTCCATTTTATTCTCAGTCATTTTTGGCGACACTAGCCCTCAACACTGCAACTAGTGGATAAAAGATGAAACTTCAATTTTGACATTTGTACAAGGAACAGTGTTCCCAGATTGGTGGTTTTTGAAACCAAAATGGTGGGAAAAAATCAGTTTGGTGGGAAAATATTCTAAGCGCTTTTTATGAGAGAAAAATATATTTTAACCATAATAGCAATTTACTTTACTTCCATTTTCCTAAAATTTTGTTTTATCACCTTACATTTTTGTAACTTAAAACAAAAAACCTGTCAAACAAGCAGAGAGAAACGATCCTTCGTTCTTCCTTATACAAACAAAAAATCAAACTGTTTACAGTTTTCTGTTTACTAAACTGCAACAGCAATCATCCTCCTTGGCTTGTATCTACCTAAAAACAAATAACTTATCCCAAAGAACAACATTTCTTATCTCTAAAATTTGATTTAGTCAAGGGAACCCAGGTCTAATAACTTGTCCTCACACTGGACGGTGCTTTATTGCACTGACAGTGTCTATTAGAGTGTGTTTTGTAATTAAATATAGAAACAAATTTAAGATTCTGCGCGTTCAATACATGACAATTTACATTAGAAAATTCAGATTTCAGAATTTTTCAAGCTAGTGATTGGTCAGCTGTCAGATGACTTCAAAAGTCGTCTTACTTCTTATGACAGCTGCCCAAACAAAAGCCAGAAAAATTCAGAAATCAGAATTTTCAGATGTAAATTGTCATGCATTGAAACCTCGAATTTTTATTCGTTTGTGGTTTTCAGTCATGCGATTTTTAAAATATAAAATACTTCTTCGCATTTGCTGCAAATAAATAGCAACACTTAAAAAAATTATTTGTTGACAATTTGTTTGTATATTTAATTTTTTGAAAACATATGTTAATTTCTTGTTGTAACTACGAGTTTTAAGTCATTCATTTTAAAATATAAAATACTTCTTCGCATTTGCTGCAAATAAATAGCAACACTTAAAAAAATTATTTGTTGACAATTTGTTTGTATATTTAATTTTTTGAAAACATATGTTAATTTCTTGTTGTAACTACGAGTTTTAAGTCATTCAAATTAAAACTCGTGGTAGGTATTTATTCACATTTCGCATTTTCATAGAAGCTTTTTTTCAAAATATTTTATTTTGGTACCTAATATTGATGGCAGAAAATATATGGTGTTTTTTTTCCTCCAGTACAAAAATGGTGGGAATTTTTTTCCATTCAGATGGGATTTTAAAAATCTCGCCTTGCATCACTGTCACTGAATAAACTCTGAACAAAATAAAAACAACAAACAACATACCATAGATGACGCACATTTCTATGCGTGAAATTTAAAAATTTCTGGTTTAGTTTTTTGGTAAATGCGACTTTTTGAATTTTTAAAAACAGATGTCGCGAGCTTCTATGTAAAAAATTGTAAAATTAAATTTTTTTCCTGAAGTGGCGTGCTGGGAGCTAGCATTGCGGTCTCTAATTTTGGCGACATTTTTTTGACAATTATTGTATGAAACTGACATAAGACTAGCAGTCCATATATATACGTCCATGGCACTCATTTTGATGGGTAATTTTTACAATTTCTTAAGAATAAGTATTCCATACATTACATAACTGAAGTAATATCATTATTTAAAAAAAAAATTGGTCAAATGTCAAATATACTGGTTTTTTGATCTTTACTCTTAAATGGCGAAATTATCGAAATTAATTCATGCTCATTTTATAAATTTTAATATTTTAAGTACATAAAATATATTTCGACACTTGTTTTCCCATTCCCTACGAGCGATCAGTTACAATATATTTTTCGATCAAAATAGCGGTGTCAAAGTATAGGTTTTTCAAATACAGCTCTTAAACAGTAAATTTTATTTTTATCCCCCCTATTACGATTAGCGAATCGAACGTTCGAAGTGAGATGCTTTCATTAGCGAACTAAAACAATCGACAAACCACGGTTGGCGAACTTTACAATTCGATTCTAACAATAGAGTGAGATCAATCTTCAAAAAATGTATGACATTTAAGTCGAATCAAAGGTTCTCAATTCATCAACCTTAATACTAATTTTTCACACTCACATGTTTATTCGTTCGACTCGCCAGCATATTTTTCCTGATAATTTAAAAGACGTCATTTTTAAAAAGATGTCATTATTATAAAAAAAGTCAAAAATACCAGTTTTTTTAATTTTTACTCTCAAAAAGCGAAATTTTCACAAAAAACAATTTTTATTCACTTTTAGATTATAATTTTTACTAATGAAATATTATCATTCTTTTTTCCATCAGTTTCAGTTTCAAGATTTTCAGGCTTATCACAGAATCCATCTTGAAAATCAACGAATGGATATTCCCGAAAATTAGGATTCACAAAATCTGAATGGATTCCAAAAAAGCAATGCCTCATTACCTAAAAGAATAAATTCTGAATTTCGAAATCAGCCGTCCTATGTCACACCAATAGTCGAAGCTTTTAAAAACAACAATCAGTTTTTTAAAAAGTCTCATATTGTTCCCCTTTTTATTGTACACGAAAAAAAGATTTTTTTTTAATAAATATCAATTTAGAAAAACTTCCCTAGTTTTAAACTTATGTCGATTTTCATTTGCCACCAAAGATCATAAATTTTGTGCCTATATAGAGAAAAAATGTATAATAGTGAGATACCTCATTTTCCATTTGACACAAGAGATCAAATATTCTGAATCTCGATTTTTAGCCAGATTTGCCCTTACATGGCTCTCATGAACATTAAACATATCTATATGGTGCGTTTCTGCACTTTGAAAATCTGTGATTTCCTGTCCAAAACTATACATTTTATTTTTTTATATGAACTGCCAAAACTACACAAAAGAGTTTTGGCAGAAAATCAAAGCGAACAATGCACCTATTTAGTTTGTACAAAGTTTGAATTTTTCGATTCGAATAGTAAACAGAGTCTGTAATACTTTTTGCATGTTTGAAATCTATTTTAAGTTTATTTCCAATCAATTAAATATATGTAACGTCGTAGGTATACCCACTGCACCATCTTAATATTGTAATTGCAGAAAATTTAAAACACAAACAAATGACGCAAATTATAGTTGTATTGTTTCCCATTGGCACTAGCACCTTAGCGGGTGCAGCCTTAGCCTAACCTATATGGGGCTCAAACTTTGTTAATATTTTCAATGCAAGGCGTTACCAGCATCAGCAGAGCTAGACCTATCCCAGCCCATTTCAAATGGTACCTATTTATCCGTAGTGTTTCATCGGCCCTAAAGGCAAGCCAGACATCAGAATAGAATTTAATTAATATTTTAACGTGCATTGCGCATCTATTTCTAGCTACATACAACATTATAATATGGACTGGACATAGGTCAAAAAATAGACAAGCTGTAGTGCAAGAAAGCGTCAAGCGAAACGCAAACGCCCGGCCCCCTTAGGTATACCAACGCATTCAAAGCGAAACAAATCCGAAGCGAAACTTGTTGATTTAATTTCGCATCCATTTGCGCATATCAATCCTTAGCGAAACAAACTTACCAGTTTAGAGTGATGGAGTGACACCCTGACAGACATTCAGACAGACAACAATTATTAATTTTATTCTACATGTATAAAGCTGGGCAGAGTGTTGCATCTTTCTGTTTTATATTTTTTTTTTATTTTTGTTGCGTTTTTTACAGCTGCTGTCCACAGCTGGGGTGTTCTTAGTTATATAGTATAGCTGATCTCTTGTCATATCTTTCATCCTATTTGGAATAAGAATGGGATTACAATTTGAGATAGTCTTGTATTTTGCCTATAAATAGGATTTAAGAACCAATCCAATTCAATTTTTGTCCGGTGCGCCCAACGGATTGATGCGAAACATGCAACACGCCCTCCTGCATTTGTGCGCATCACTTACTTAAATACTATTTTAACAGGCAGGCAGGCGCGTGAAGTGCGTCCTGTCTACGCGAAGAGATTAATGAAGGACGCTCTTCAACGCACGCACGATTAACGACATTTTATGCAAATTGTTTTGTATTGTGTGTTGTGTTATGGTGTGGTGAGACGAAATATTGGTATTGAAATGGCCTGTCAGATTTAAAGTCGTAGTGAAACCAGCTGTCAGACTAAGAGGTTTGAACGATTATTTTTACCGAGCTTATACAAAGCTGGAACTCCTTTTTTTGATGCTCTGTTATATGGTTATATAGTGTCGTATATCTGTTTTTAAATCAGTGTTGTTGCTCTTGTTCGCCTATATATTCAACAATAAAATGAGATGACCATTGACCAAGCTATATAAGCTAAGCTAGACATTCCATTGAGGGATAATTGATGACCAAAGATGGTTGGTTTCATTGTTCGGTTCATCATGATGTTGATTGTCTCTGGATGAACTTGGTCAGTTCATTATTTATGCAAAACTTGGTTTCTTATATTTTTTTTAAATATATAACTATAAAGGCACTTGAGGTGTGAGAGACTATGAATGAAGAAAACATAATGAAACAAGAAAATGTAAGTGATTGCGAAAGTGGTTTTTCATCATTCAGGAGATATTATTTATGGATGTTGTATTGTGGGGTATTCAATAAATTTATTTGACATACCTACCACGAAAAAGTCTATCATTAAAAAAAGGTAATCATTATGCATAATATTGCGAGACAGCTATAGCTGTTTTCTTGAAATGGCTATTTTTTAGAATAAAAATCAAATTAAAAATTCTATCTTATAAAATTGTATGCAAAAAGTAATAGATTTGGGAGAATAACGTACTGTTAACAAAACTCAATTACCTACAAATAGAAGGTTCATGGACCGGGAAACCCCTCTTGTTCATTGGTTAATTAGTAGGTATTATTGCAGGACAGCAATCGCAGCTCGGTGGATGTGACAGTGTAACTTGAAATAAGTTCGCTTTTCGCTGCTGCTGGCCAGCAAGGACGTCTTCCCGAGTTCGTAACGAGCGAGAATTTTAAATTTATAACTAAAGTTTAACGGTATGAGACTTTTATGTGTTTCCTTAGAGGACAGATTCAAATTTTTTGATTTAGCTTATCTAGAACTGATGGCTTTCATATACTACTATTTCGTTTTTTTTTTTCAATTTTCTTGAAAGCGGCTTCAATGAAAATGATTAAACTTTGTGCATTTAATGCCTCAAGCAATTGAAATAATGCTGTTTTAGTAAAACAAAAAATCACATAAGAAAATGTGGTTTTTAGAGATCGAAGACCCTTTGCTTTGCTTTTTGGAAATGCATGTTCTTACTATTTTTACGCTCAGTAAAAAAAACACAACATACGTATTTTTTGCAAGCGCGGGGGAATTGAAAAAAAAACGACATCGGTGCTAGAAAATTTACATGTAAAATGCAACAATAAGTACCTAATACCCTGTGGGTCTAGCTAAACCCAGAGAAATTAATCTAAGCGCACAGCAAAACTGTGTTGCCGGCCTGAATTACATACCTACTTGTTATCGATAATTTGTATATGAAAACACCATTCTATTTCACGGTATCCTGTTATTATAAGGTGCAGGTTATCTGGCTTTTAGCATACTTACTAATACGTATATTAAAATTGTCAAATGGGTTTATATCAGCAGGTACTACGACCCTGGTGGTTTTCGGAACGTCAGGATTTCGCACTAACAGATCAGCAGGTTTAATGGTGTAAAGTTGGTCGGAACAATATTGAGAATTCTTTTGTTAGTGAAAAATCAAATCGCTTAGTAAAAATGCTTCAGCTCGGATCTTTGGTAATGCTCAACTCAAAGTTTTGAGATCTTTTATTACAAAAGTAGTGTATCTACTTTTCGGGTTCGGCTCGTTAGCCTCACAAGACAAAAATAAGATGATTACTTGTTTGCTACATAAGCAGAAAGACAGATACTAAAACAATATCGATTTACGGTTTACCATACTTGGACCCATTTTCTGTAACTCAGGCGATAGCTTTGCGCATCGTTAAAAAATGAAACGATTCATTCCGCATTTATCGCATCTGGAAAAAAATGTGTTTCTGTAAGTCGATGCGATAAGTTCAACTTCCACACTATTTTGACTGGAATTTCCATTAGAAGGCGATAAGTATATTTATCAGTTTGACGTTTTAAAACAAAAAAAGTTAAATTTGAAATCAAATTTATTTGTATTCGCGATTTATTTATTTGAATCATGTGTTTGGAAAGTGAAAAATATAATAAAAAAATGTACACTGTATTGTTTGAGGAAGCAAACCAACGCCGGAATAAAATACGTTTTGAATGGCGTAGGCTTCGAGATAACACGAATCCTATCGAAATGCCTGAGGGAAGATTTCGGGAGGTATTCTGGCTGAGCCAAGATGCTGCTCTAATCTTAGTGGATGAAATACGTCTATATTTGCCACAGGGACAGAGAAAAACGTTCATCCCTATCCCCCTTCGTGTATGCTCTGCAATTCACTTTTTTGCAACAGGATCCTACCAAAGGACATAGGGCATGACTTTTCGACAGCAATGAGCAGAACTATGATATCAAGATTAGCCCAACGAATTGCCCTCTCGCGAATTCCCTATGTTCCAGCATATAATCAACAAACGAATCCTTTTGGGCTCTTGTGACCTTGGAACATCTTTGAAAAATAATAGATAAATTTGTTTTATTTTGTTTTCTTTTTTTTTGTACTTCCCTTTAACACGTTCAAAATTCTGGGTACGTGATAATATTTGACTTTTAAAATGAAAAAGTTAACGATTTTCAAAGATACAAAAACGCATTTTATCAATTTTTCCAGAATTTCTATACCGAGTGTTCCAGTCGGTAAAGTTATCGACTGTCAAAGTTATAGAAACCCGATAATGCGAAAAGGGGGTTTCGTTTCATTTTCCATCGTTTCTCGACAATTTTTATCGACGCGATAGTTACAGAACACGGGTCCTGGTTCGATTCAGCATATAATCAAATGGGACAAATGAGAAAACACTTAAAGTGTTCTGGGTTCATTTGCTTATGTCGCTAAATTGACATAATTATATTTCAAAGGCAATTGACCGCTAACCGTACCGTCATAATATCTTTTTGAATACATTCCAAAACCCCTGGGTGACTGGTGGCAAATAGGGTGTTCTAATCTTTGAACTTAAGACTCCTTACCAAGGGTGGGGGAAAATTCAAATAACAAATTCGCCGGACAGAACTAAATAACCGAATCGACTTTTTTCGTCAGCAACGATAGCGAAACTTATTGTAAATCGAATTTACTTTAGCTATATTTGACTTGAGCATGAACGAATGGTGATTCTCTTCCATCGACGTATGTAGATCCTCAGGTGTTATTTTCTGTAAACACACAGTCTGAACTGTCTCATGCATACAACATAGCTGAACTTTTCACTTTTCTTTCCGTCAGATCCGTTGACGTTGACATCATTTTGATTGTCAATAGTAATTCGTAAATTGTTCGTATTTCATTTTTTCTGAGTCGAGGACGGAGCCTATATACTTGTTTTAAAATATCAGTAGGGTTTTATAAATTTCTTCTAATACGACGCAGCACTCACGTTGCGTTGGAATGTATTATTTTACTGTGCCGTAAGACCATCTGTGGTAATTTCGTGCTTTTAAGTTCAAAATTCTTCTGTCTTTTGCTAGTTTGTATTAATTTACTGCGGATAATTGTCTCTGGAAATTTTATCAAACTTACTTATCCGTTTCATCATTCTGATTTGATATGTGAAGACTGAATAATGTTGGTAAGAGATGAAGAGTTAACCACATTTGAGTATATAGGCCATAAGTAATAAAATAAAGAATAATTGCATAAAAACAAACGAGTTCTTTTAAATGGTTGTATACAAATTATAGTTTCGCATTGTAATATTTAACGATCGAAAAAACTCACCTAATAACGTCATCGTTCTTGCTCTCCTGCCGCAATCATCTGCTTGCTATAAATAACATCGTTAACATAAACTCACAAACGGAACATCCCGCCATAAAAACACTAAAACTACATATTCCAATAATAAACCCGCAGGCTGTCATTTAGCTGCACTGAAGGCAATAGGACAATAGGAAGTCTAACCTCAATATTCTTTTACACAAATGGTATATTTTTTTGTTTTTACACTAATTGCTCCAGGTTCAGTTTTAAACTAAATTTTATCGTATTAGAAACTAGTGCAAATGATTGCCATTGCAGCAGCATTGAACTTGATCTTGGAGGCGTCTATAAAACCACCTAGTTCTGTATAACAGCTATAGCAGCTCAAACTCAAACTCATATATAGAAGTTCACATCACCGCACGACATTGCGCGCGCAAATTGTAAATTAGTGCCACAATAAAATAACGAAGTCTTTCCTTTTTTGCATTCAATTCGATATTATATTGAGCTCCGCATGGAACAAGGTATCTCTATACATAAACGACAGATGGACAGGTTTTCACTCGGAAACTATATAAGACTCGCAATCTAATAAATTCTATGCCGAGAGAAACTAGAACGCCTCACGACCTTGTGGACATTTTTGATTGCACTATACACAAAACTACACCGCGCACTGCAACGCAGAATGCACGGCAGATATACAAATCGCGTGCGTAGAAATTTTGTCATTTATAGAATTCGGAATTCGGTAACGAAATCAGACCAACAACCGATCTGTGAGAGAGATACTTTCTGTATCTGTTTCTAGATCTGTGTCCCATGGCGCACAGCAGGATTGATGGTGATATTATTTAGTGGAGCTGTGTGACTTTTTGGAGCAATGCTTGCGCCCGAAATCAGTTGGAGGCCGATTTCGCATTATCGTTTCGTTTTACCATTAAACCGCGAACAGGAAGTATATCGCGCGTATAGAATAGAACTCTCGTCCTGCAGCGATTTGAGATTCATTAGCGACATACTGGGTGCGTCTTCTCAAAACTGCACAACTTGCATTCGACATTAATGATGCGAACTTTCTTAAAGACTTAGGCAAGCACTATATATACTATATTATAGGCGCAGGTACGTCGTCTGAAGTCTGAAAGTTTGCTAAATTAATTACCAACTGCGAAGTCATGAACACGCAGCAAAGAAACCTGGCCAAAATGAGTTAGTTTTTATGCCGTAGCTGCAGTGTTGTTAAGCTATATACGCATCAGCACAGCAGGTTGTTGCAGTCATAGATAGTGTTGCGTATATAGCCGTATTTACAAGGAGGTGTTAAACGATTCAGGATCATTTGGCCAAGTAGGCATGGATGACGGGCGATTAGTTGGTAATTGCGGTGGTTTTAATTAGCGGTGTTTAGTTGCGAACAAGTCGGTAAATTAGAGAACATTTTATGCCCAGACGCAATGGGTGCGGAATTCGCTATCTTATTCGAAATGATTAATTGTACATATGGACTGTGGTAGCTAAGATGGATGACTGGTAACTTGAAACTTATCCTTGACCATGTTGAAATGTTTGCTTCATAATTCAGTCTGCGATAAATAAAGTTGAGTGACTATTAATATTAATACTTTCCATATAGGATGGCGAACTCACGAGGAAAAACAAAGCGTAAAAACTAAACTCTATAAGCTAGTGCTAATAAATGACTTATGAAGACCGGAGTCAGTGCTCAGAGTATGGAGAGGACACAGGTAACGTGCTGACTTTTTTTTTGATCCTAGATCAGACTAAAAAAGCAGCCTTTAGAAAAGTTAAACCGTAGACCTTACAAAAAATTGGTGAGTGCCTGATTTGATAATTAGTTGGTAAATTTTGGCATTTGATTTTGATCCGAATTTGTACACAAAGACTTAAGACTTCTTGATTTCTTGAAAGCATTTAAATTAATTCTTTGCAAACATTCAATTTAAGTTTACGAGAAGGCTTTAATGTTGGTACTTAATGATTATCTACCTGCAAGATACTAATTGCGAATAGAGGTACTTGGAACTTCCTTCAGGTAGGTAATAGATGGAAAACCTTAAGGCTCAATCGTTTGGCCTTTTCTGTTCAAAACAGCTTAGAACAATGTTTTTTATATTTAACTAGCCTTCTGTTTTATGTTTAATATAATTGTTTCTTTCAAGAATAACAGGTTGGCTCAATTGACGATAGAGTTAGTAGTGGATGTTTTTTAAGCCAGTTCTAACATTGAGTTTGAAAAATAAAATCACAAACATATCCGTAAATAGCAGTTTATTTGTTTTCAATCGAGAAAATGCATATGCTCGCATATGTGTCTTTCAAATGTTTCCTATTCTTTATAAGTTGATAGTTTCGTTTTGCAAAAATGAGAATATTCGCTGAACACACATTTTCGATAAAACAGCCAATGCTAATTGATTTTGGGCCAATAACCGAAATTTTGATGGAAACGATGGTGGTCATTCGTTTTAATTCTAAACGACGACGACGTCTAAACGATAAATTTGAATCTTTTTTAACACTTTTCTGAACAGATTAGTTATTCTCTTCAGTACGCACTCTTCTTATGTGTATCAATCAATGCAACTGCATCTTGTTCCAAGGAAACGTTGTTTGAAAACGGTCAACAATACCGTAAATATCAGTCTAGAATGTTCGATGGTGCCCAGAACTATAACTTTGGAACTGAATTTGATAATTTAGTGGCGTTGTTAAACTATATAAATAAAATTGATTAAAATGACACTAATGACCAGGATACATGCTGAGAGAGTATGGAAGGCAGACAGCGGGATGGAAGGCAGACAGAACAAAGAGAAAAGTGAGAGTCAGGCTAGGGAATGAGGTGAGAGAAACATGGTACTGGAAACAAGAGGAAGAGAGAATGTGCAGAGTGTGTGAAGGTGAGCAAGAGACGTGGGAACATGTAATAGAAAGATGCTGGTCAGGCGGAGATAAAGGAAAATCAATAGGGGTAAAATGAGGGATATAATGGACGAAGGAGGGAGGGAGGAAGAATGGATAAAGGCACTGGAGGTTGTGAGAAGGAGTAAAGAGAGAGGGATGGGAAGAGAGGAGAGTGTGGTGAAAGACTTGTAACCCTTAGGGGAAACAATGAACATACAATACGAATACGATTAAAATTACACTAACATTTTGGAAATCTGACAGTTAATTTGACAAGTATAACTATTTGATGTTTATTTGATTCAATGAGTCTGTTCCGCATCGAAAAGAAGAAAAAAGATCACAAAAGTAAAATCTTTTCCGCAAACTGTTGTATATAAGTTAAGTCCCAGAACGTATCAGACTATCAGATGCATATTTGATAGAAAGTCACGAGTTCCGAAAGTCAAAAGAGAAGATGGTGACAAAAGTTATGAGTTTCTACACGCTTCCCAAATGTCTGTCTACACTGTCGTTTTACTTAAAGGCCCATTCGGAAGGACGACAAAACTTTTATCCGTGAAAATATATTTACAGGACGATAAATGAGAGCATTCGTACACTAACGCGATAATGCGATCCAGGATCCAACATATTTTATGTAAAATATATTAACAGGCGAAAGTTTCGCCGTGCGTCGTTCCGAATGTTTCGCGAAGGTTTGGAAGAGCCTTTAATCACGAATCTGTACTTTTTGTGCTAACTTTTTTGTTGGTTTCACTTACCTACAGCTAGGATCAGATATACCAATTTCTTTGGGTTATGGAGACTCTTATACTCTTCCCTAAGCAAGCTCCTCTTCTGGAGGACTTTCAACTAAATTTATTTTTTTATAAAGATCTTCAGTTTACCCTTATTAAGACTCCAAAATTTTAGCCCTACTGTCAATTACAGGTATGGTTTCCCAAGTCTCCCAATTTAAATCTAATTTATCGGCAATTCGGCATTTTTTTTAAAATCCTTTCCAATTAGCCTTACTTTCGCAACTGTCAATCATTTAAAAAGCAGTGAAATACATTTTAGTACGCGCACATTATAAAAACAAAAAAAAATATCACAAATTTTTAACAAGTCGAATATGGAGGTACCTATAATTTGTTTAATTAGCGGACTATATCTGACACCTTTTAAAACTTTTGTGCGCCCTTAAGACAAGATCGTCCATATGGTAAGTTAGGATATGTTTATGACAAACAAATAAAAACAACATATGAGTACAAGCCACAAGTCCATGATTGGCTGGCTATAGGCAAATAGATTATAAATATTTTCTTGACTCCATATAAAAATTTAACGCCAGACCATCGAAGAGCATTGCTTCTGGGCAACGAAGACACAACGAAGATACGATCACAATACTGCGACTGCAACTGCGGCAGCACCGCTTAAGTGAACAACCAACAACTTAAAATAACCATAAAGCACTGTAATTTAAACAATCAACCACCTGTGTAATGGATGCAAATCATTTGCTGGGATCGTTTTATGCTTACAGCAACCTGTACAAAGCTATATACAGCTAACAGCTCGTTTGGCAGAAGCTATATATCCGACATCATCCAAAACAGTTGTTGTACCACCACCAAATTCGTTTATAACATTATCCAGAGGCCTTATTTACTGTTGCGATTAGAACATGTAATGATTTTGGTCTTTGGACCGAAACTATACATATAACCGGGCATCATGGGGCTATTTTGCAGCGGATTCCTTTTGCGCAATAGATGAATCAGCAAATGGGGAGCCATAAAGTACGCTTCGGATTGTATATTATACATATCTACACACAAAGAAGTTCACATCGAGAAATTGTTGTACCTAATAAATGAACCAAGCGAAGTATTGGTGGTAAAGGCGTTGTTGGTTACATTGAGGCGCCATGGGACATTTTACGGTCATCAGATTATGAATAGCCAAGAGAGATATATTCAAGTCTTTTGTCTTGACATGCATAAGCTATTCATTTATTGGAAGTTCCTCAGAGTTCAAGCAATTTATACCAATGGGTTTTCAAAAAGAAAATAAAGTAATTATAGTTATACACTCTTGTTTTAAATTAATAACCTTTAGCTTAGTTGGTGTCGATGCGATGGAAGCATGCCCGGAACGTTAGCTTTTTCATGTGAATAAACTCGATTGTCGTCAATACAGATCGATAAAATAGTACAGTTTTTAATGACATCAATTGTCCAAGCAATCATGTTAGATGGTTCAGAGACGTATACGATTTGATCACTCAGGAGGATCGTCCAGCAACATATTTGGATGTGAAATTCCATTGGCTCATGTTTCTGTTCTCGCCGCGTGACATGAGGTGTGTAAAGTAAGTTATCCATGCACGCGGTGCGAAAGCGAAAGCTACGGAAGATTGTTGCTTTGAGGAAAAGAAAGGGATCAAGTTTTGATTTGATACTCTCCTATTGGGCAGTTCCCAGAACAGGTTGCAACGATCCTGGCTATGTCTTAGCTGGGTCATCATCTGAATATTAAGTCAATTGTTCGGAATTCATTATTGATGGGCATGGGCCAAATGGTCATAGATATGATAAAGTTAAACTTCCCCAACTACGATTTGATTCGGTAAAAAAATTGTTGAAAATATATTACCATTCATAACTCCAGTCCAAGGAAAATATATTCACTCTTTCCGCAAGTGAGTTATGAAGGGTTGATAATTCTCTGACCGTTGTGGCCGTTCGTTTCATTTCTCTTAACTGTCTGCACACAATGGAATACTGCAACTGAAACTAGAGCTGGAGCTGGAGCTGCAACAGCTGCTATAAAGTGTCGCCCGTGCTATTTTTTGTGTCCACAATGCAGCTGTACAGCGCTTTGTATATTTTAAAGAAAAAAAAAATAATAATGAAAAATATTACCTAACATTTTTATTTCTGATATTTTTCTTTAAATTTATATTTTTTTCCGGCTCTTTTTTTCTTCATAAAAATTGAAACGTCAAAATTACTGCACGTGAAAAGTTAAAAGTTCGTAAACTTTGAAACACCGACTGCAGCTCCGTTTGAAGCTGCGTTGCGTTGTGTTCGTAACATTGAATTTGTGTGTATTGAATATTTTGACAGCTATTCCAGCTGCAACTCCATATGCAGCTCCGTCTTCATTGTGTTCAGGCAGTAATGCAAATGCAACTAATAAATCCAGATTGAAGCCTAGTACGCTGCTGATGCGAAACGAAATTTTTCATTTGTCTCCAACACGACAGCGAAATGCTTACGAAAACGACAACGAAAAATTATCCACTTAAAGTGTCACCAAGACACCATTTGAAAAAACAAAAAATCACTGAGAGTCGCGCTGATATGAAAGAAACAACATATGCAAACACGAATACAACTTAAATGTCACTTTTCCGCACACAATAAATGGTCTGGACAATTAATACTGTGCGAAAAAAGAGCGGAGACTTCTCCAAATAATTTGCTACAAAAATCAATTTCGCTCATCGAACTGCGACGATACTGATTCAAAACGAAAACCAGAACGAAATTTTTCGTTTATGATTTTTTTATGTCGTTTTTGTATGGGATTTTTCGTTTCGCATCGGGAGCTTACTAGTCCTGACGTTGATATTCAGGTTAGTCATCCATCTCAAGCCTGATTCACAATGCAGTGTAAAACAGAGACGTCTCGTTTTCAGGCCGCATTGTTAACCGGGCTTCAACTTGCCACTTTTTATAAACTCAACGTTTTAATATAATGACCACTATATTTTGTTTACATAAATATGAATAACTTTGTTACTCATTCATGTTTCAGCCGCTTCTTAAGTTTCAACAAACCAGGAGCGCACCGCACTACTATATAATAATTAAGATGTTGACTTTAATTGCTTCTAACAACTCCTCATCAGCAGCTGTTGATCCTAACTTAAAGATCTTAATATTCAACATTTTGACACTTAATGTGATTGTTAACAGCAAAATTATCATTAAACTAGTTTAAATTCTTTATTAATTGACTTTAAGAGAGATAATTATATCAATAAAAAAAAACGATTAAACCAATTAAACGAACCGTTAATGTTCATTTATTTCAATTCAATTAGCTAAATCGGTTAGGTTGGTTTAATTATGTTATGGTAGTTTGGTTTTATTTTAAAAATACAATCTAAAGTATGAATAAACTTTTATATTCCTTTTTATACTCCACACATACACACACACTAAAACAACAACTCGATATATACATAGGAGACCATATCATTTTAAATTTATGCCATCGTTCGTTGGATGAAAAGAATGATTTAAATCTCGCAATTACAGGAAAAACAAGGATTCGTCTTCAGAAATCCATATATGTATATAAAAAAAACAAAATTAATTAGCCAAGACTTGCAGCTGTGTAGGTATGGATATAGCTCATAGACTTTGCAGGATTGCAGTATACAAACTATAAATATGGCAGGGAACCTTTTGCTTTATTTTTAGCTTTTAACTCAGCCGCTTTTATATTATTCGCCCGGACACATTGCTGTAGTGTCATAAAACAGACTTAGACGTATGGAATCCTAATGTAATGACATTAAGGATAATGGAATGCTGAGTAAAAACATATATCATAATAATCATGAAATACTAGACTCTTAACAGGCGGCAGCGGCGACTTCGACTGCGCCAGCTCAACGGCCACTAGCCAGCGTGACAACTATGGTGGCGTTTGCTTAATTAGTTTTCCCCGCTCAACTTCACCTTTTGGCGGCCCTTAAGGTTTGTATATGAAGATGAATTTTACCAGCATAATAATATTGGTTTAAGTTTAAAAAAAAAACGAAATGCACAATTGCGTACCAAATTCATATGCACTTGCTCTTACATTCGTAATTCATACTTCAAGAGTTTGTTTTTAAGATTTACCTAATGGTCAATTTTAAGTTCTTGAAGTAAACCAGAGTTAGTTAATCCTGAAATTAAATGGCAGCTGAGTTTACTCAGAAGCAGTTTTTCATTGTAGGAATAACTTTAGCTTTAAGCTGCCAAAAACCTATTGCACTCAAAGTGCGACACTATGGAAATGCGCTTTCACTTTAGAAACAGAGAGGGCATTCCAGTCCACTTTAATTTTTACTTGTACCTTTTAGTACCTACGCTGAAAAAGTTGAAACATTTTTTTCACTTTTGTACAAAAGTAGGTTGAGCCATAAGAGTTTGATAATTGGTGGTCTAGTTTCTCCTTGATACCTTTAACTGCCCAGCAACTAGCAAGGCTTTTCAAAGTTATTTTCGCAAGCAAACGTAGATTTGGCAATTTCTATGCCAGAAAAAGTTTCAGTACAGAAAACAACAAATTTGGTGAAATAATATTTATTGCATAGATGCAATATACCAAGTTAAAAAAAAATAAAAAAATCTGGTGGAATTTTTCAACAATATTAAAAAAAAAAACTGATTAAGTGATTAGCAACTTGCAAGCACCCAAAGCCAGTCCCAATTTAAGTCTAATTGCCTAGCAAGATACATTAACGATCGTTTCGTGGTCCATTAAAGCCGGCCGAGTTGAGTCACATGCAATTGAACTCAAAGGGAATTAATGGCATGACAGTTTTCATTTCGCGAGAGAACATTTTTTTTAAATTGATTTTCTGAGAAAGAATTTGAATTTTAATGCTGTTGGTTTTTGTTGCCTTATTGACCGATTTAAATTACAGTTGAACTTCAGATCATTTTATTGTAAGGAAAGCATAATTGATGGCATCTTTAACTAAACCGCCGAAAGTTGGTCAGTAAAGGTTTATTTTAATGACTCTTCATAAAAAGTAAATGTCAGAAATAATAATTACAAGTAAAACAATCCTGAAGAATTTATTAAAAGGAGCTGTTAAAGTTTTTATTGAATCTTCAAACAATATTAAAGCATTTTATTATATTTTGGCCATTTTTGAAAACGTAAAATAAACTTAAATTTGATAGTCAAATAATCGTCTTTTTTGACTCAGATAATGCTATCTTCAATCGTTGGTCGACTTCAGTCATTTTTCTTGCAAACGCATTTGACGTTTACGAACACGATGGATCCTAATAAATTTGCAAAAATTATGTTTGAAAATTGTTGTCGGAATTTAAATAATAAGAATTACTATAACAAAAGAATATCTACATATTATATCCAAAGAAAATTATTTTTTAAATCAAAAGATTAAGTTTTGTTTAAACTTGATCCGAGTTAGAGTATTATGTTGTGATATTGTTTTAAAAATGAACAGGCGCAAGGACCACCGAATTGTATGGCTAAACCAACTTTTATGGACGTCTCCATCTTCGTAATGTTAAATTTGATTTGGCGTATTCAGAAAAATAGAATCTCAGAGATTTTTCTCACTCAAAAGGTGAGCAAGCGAATCCAAGATTTTTTTCCTCAGAGTTTTGACAGCAAAACTGAGAAATTTTTCTGAGGAATCCTATTGATGTAACTGAGATTGCTGAGATCTCGTTTTCCTGAACACACCTAAAACTACGACACTTTTTTTACAAGAATAATGGAACCAATCCAAAAAGCAGACTTAACAGAAATTGACGTTGAATTACCTGAATAATTCTGACAGCTGTGTGTTCAGCTAAAACGCTATCGAAATAGAGAAGATAAATTTACCTTTCTATAGTGCTGAAGTGATTAGTGCCGCCCCTTCTATTTCTATAGTGAAAGCCCATTTCCATAGTTTCGCACATTGTTTTCGAAAGATTTTGTACAACTAAAGTTATAATTAATTTTACACTGAAAAACTGCTCCGGCAGCTATTTGTCATAGCTTAACGTCAACGTTTAGAAAAATGACTTCGCAGAGATCTTTTTCACTCAAAAATTGAGCAAGCAAATCTAAGATTTTCATTTCAAGCTAAGAAATTTTGCCGAGGAATCCTGATCTCATTTTCCTGAACACGCCTAATGTTTTCAGCATAAGTTGTCTATGTGAATTTGGCAATCGATACTTTACCTATGTCATCGATTTTTTTCTATCAAACTTAGTTTATAAACTACTCCATGTGAAAAGGGTATAAGACATACATAATTGTGTACCTATATTATCCGATCAATTTGTCAAAACCCTTCTGTCTAGATTACAGGTATTTATTTATGTATGTATGTCTCCCGCTCAATCTGTTTCTATGTTAAAACTTATAACATGCATTGGCACAAACTTTACCTTTATCTTTTCAGCCTTGTACATCCATAATGTGCATTCGATTTTGACAAGTGCGGCTGGCTGAAGCTGAATGCTTCCCGCTCATAATAATCTCTTAAGAAAAACATCCATCCGGTATCTGAAGGCGTCTCATCCATCGTTCCCATTAATTGATAATCAATAATGCTGACATCTTGTATTAAGAACAAGAATCTAATTGCGTTTGATGTTTTGTTATGTCTCTGTTGCTGTCGGGTTATTTTTATTTCTGATGTTCTATAGTTATGGGACACTTATTGTCATCACAAAATTATATTCATGTTAAAATAATTTAGAATTGTCGATGATCAGAAAAAATATATAGAGCCCAAGACATTTTGTTTTTGCATTTTCTCAGGTCCAGTTTTTCAGTTCGAGATCATCTCAGTTTTGGAGTTAAACCCGATTTATTTTCTATAGTCAATTTATCGAGTTAACTTAGTGAATTTGGTAAGTCAAATCTGGGTTAATTGAATAAATATTTCTGAGAGATGCGTGACAAAACTTTATCGAAATAAAGAGGGCGACACTATAGCCATTTTCATGCTGCCGAATAGTGTCGCCCTCTCTGTTTCAAAAGTGAAGCAATAATAACTTAGTTCCATTTTTATTTTTATGTCTCCAATTGTTTGTGAGTATGAAATAATAAAATAGATTTAATATTAATTAATTATAACAATAAGAAAAATTTTTTTAAATAATTAAAAAATTTTATTTGTTTTATTGATAACTATTAATTATTTTTATTTAAAACTTAATTTTTCTATCACAACTTATAAGATTATTTTTTGCTACGCGTTTCGGAATAAATTCCATCATCTGGTGGTTTGTAACTGAATCAGTTAATTAATTTAAGCAAGTCTTACCGACTTAGATATGGATTTTATTGGATCTTGGTTGTCCTCTTTATGACGTTCGAGTAGAACGCGTGGGGTATTACACCAGAGCTAGACCTTGAAGCGCAAACTAAGAGAGCACCCATTTATGGCATTGATCGTTGATCATCGATCAGCTAGCATCAATTAGCACGCTCCAACGGGCAAACATATTGGGCATTTTGCAAATCCGCCGATAGAGAACTTGTTGTGCCCCTTCGCATGCACAACTCCCGGATAGATAAGCTAAGCGGCCAATGAGTATGTTGTATATATAAATATAAGTATATTTGCCTGCCGGCTTTAAGACGTCTCTCTTCGATCTGCGGGATGAATGGATCGATCAAATTTGTCGATCGCCGATTGGCAATGACGACAACGAAGAACATCGACCGACAACGAGACGACAGCAGTAAGAGCTAGGCTGCCAGGCAGCCAAGGAGTGAGGCAGCGCATCGGTGGCGGCGGTTTGGTCATATTAAAGTGCTTATTAATCAATATCAATTGCGAAGTTTGATTCGCGATGGCTTGGTTATGAGGAGGCTGCTTGATGATGCAGATGCCTTCCTCCAGCAGCGATGAACGGAGAATAATTATTGTGGCCGCACTTGAACTAGTTATAGTCGGGCGGTAACTTGATCTCAAGGAGTTTGCTTTTGAATCTGGCGAGTGGCAGCAGCAGGTTTTGCACATGTGCGCCGTTCCAGAATTATGTTAATCGACATTACAAATTACTAATATCATAATATTAGCGCAAAGGCGGACTGGATGCAATTGATACACTTTAAGTTTGATTTTGTTGTTTTTGGAATTTCTGTGCAGTGTATATAGTGATGGAAGTAAAAGATCGGTTTCGCTTGACTCGGTGCCGATTTGTGAATAATTTCATTAACTTACGTAATCCACGGTTCACGTTCACTGATGACGATAATGATGATGATGATGATGATGATGGAGGTGGGATTGGTAAGCAATATCTAAGATTTTTAGTGCCCGAAATGATGATTTGTAAACGTTGTGAAGTAAGTTCTTGTTTCTACCTCTTTTTTAATATGATTTATGTGGACGACGAGTAAAAAAGAGCATAAGTATTCAAGCTTTTTTTATAAAAAAATCCCTTTCATGAAGTGAATATTGATGTCTTTGAAAGAGAACCTAAGCAAGCAGTATAGGTCAAATGAACAACAGTTATTTAGTTATTAATGCATCTCTGAGTTAATCCAGAATAAATACATTTTTGCAAATAAATTAACGATTAACTTTAACTTTAAGTTGTCAATATCGAAATAAAAAAACGACACTATGCACTTTCAATATCGAAAAAGAGAGTGACACTCCTTGCGGCACTTTGAAGAGAGCGGATATTCCAGAGTGTCCCACTCTATTTTGATAGTTTTTTGACATAAATCTGTCAGAAATATCTATTCGGTTAATTCAGAGTTTACTCATCAAATTTGATAAGTAAGCTTGGGATCTAAATTGACTGGAAAATATTTTTGGGAGTTGTTTCAACTCCGAAACTATGATAATAATGCAATAAAAAATTGGCCCTAACTGTCGTTGCGTTTTTCCAAACAGCAATTTAACTCCTGGAATTTTTACACATTTCTCATGAAAAACAACGCGCAAAATTATTTTCCAACGTTTTATCAGCATATCGGGTTTAAAAGAACGAGGACTTATTTTTCAATTTTAACATCTAAATAAAGCAATAATAATAGTTCTTCATTTGATCGATCGATAACGTCAGTGTCCCAATCTCCCACTTGATCCACCCTCAAAAGCAAAACTTACAACATTCATAATACTATATACAGAACAAATGGTAACCAGAACTGCGTTGAAATAAATACCTTGAGGGCGAGAAATTAGCTTCATACCTTATGACCAAGATGATATCAGGCCATGTTAGGGTTTTTCTTTTGCACTGTGCCAAGAGAATGCAATGAACATATAGATACCACATAAATATTTCTTCCTCGCACCTTAAGACTCACATACGGAAGAGGAAAACATTGAAGAAGCGGTCTTTAAAAATACCTTCAGGCCTAAAAACCATTCCAGCAGACACCATTCCAATCTGCATTAACATTCTTCACTGCCAGAAGAGATACATGATACCAAAAGCGGTGCTATATGCTGTTACTGCTGCCCTCTCCTGCATGATGCAAAAAAAAAAGAAAAAGAAAAACCATCGTGGACAATGAAAAGAGACTTTTCACATGAAATCCATTAATTCGGTTGGAAATGAATAAAACTCCGTGCCTCTGATATCCGCAATATAAAACCGTTACTTTAACACATATTATATACCTACATTGGACATTGTGTGACCATCATAGTCTTATAGCAAGTACAATCCCTTCCGCGGACTTTGTATATAAATGATGAAATCTCTACCGAAACGAAATGATACACCAACTCACAAACAGGAACACGGAAAATATTCTAATTGCCAGAGGCACACATCTCTAGCGATTCAGTTAGAGATGTGTGTTTCCAACTTAATTAGTATGGCAAACAGTCAAATTACGTAGCTTTGGGGTGCGCACAAAATATCGCATGCAATTGACCCGTGTCGTGTGGAATGCCAGATGACACAGAATAAAATAAAGATATACAGCGCCGCCGCCGCCGCACCGCCGACTTTTGTATGTAACGATGGATCGTCGTCGGTTTGGTAAGAAAAGAACAGTCATGGTTCACGAAGGATCGACCGTTCTTGCCTCATTGAGTCATTATACCAAGCATTGCGATTTAATTTATGGCTTTCGGATGCACCCAAATCTTGTTAACTGATTTATTGATGAAGCCACACATAGACAGGTCCTTCTTAAGATCGCCACAAGCTTATATACATACATATGCATATACCGATCAACAAGAAAGAGGTAATCGCTTGGAAGAAATCAAAGATAAGGGTTGTTCTTAAAACGTCACGTCGCGTCGTCGTTGTGCGTCTCGTCGGTCGACGTTCTTCAATTGATTCGAAATTAATCTAACTTTGCACTGTCCATGCGAACAGGTTTAAGATCACAACAACTGCTTAAAGATACCTTTAATCCTCTTTTTTTACTTCTGCTACATGCATATGGCTACGATACAACAGCTTATGACGTTTCTGGGATTCTTTTAAGCTATCAAGATTATAAAAACAATTTTTTTTAGTAATAATGGGTATGATATGTATGTTTATGAAATAAAAAGAACAATTTGGAAGGAAAATACCAAAGAAAGAGGAGAACATTCACTTTATTTTAGGGTTATTAGAGATGAGATTGTTATTCATCTCAGGAACATTGACCCCTTTTCTGGCTTCAGGTGCTCAAGTGGGACAGGTTTTTGTATGTCAATCGATGAAAGCAAGTAAAAAAAAAATTCTTTGGTTAGATTATACATAATTGTATTTTTTTTAGGGACAAAACGGATTTGAATATTTTACAAATTCAAAACTTATAAAGGGCGGCATTTTAGTTTGACGAAAGTTAAATAAAATAAATTAGGTACTAACATTTGAAAACTGAGTAATACCAACTGTTATTTGTTTTTAGTAGTATAGTAAGAAAAAGCTTTTGTTAATTCCTGAAAAATGTTTTACGATAAATTTGTATTTGTATCGCGAGTATTTTTGTAACTCATAGATATTTCTGACAGGGTTATGTCAAAAAATACCGAAAAAGAGGGGGCGACACTTTGGAAATCGCCCTTTCCATTATTCCGCATATTGGTACCCTCTTTGTTTCGATATTGAAACCTTACTTCGATAGTGTCGCCCTTTGATTTCGATAGATTTTTGACAGCTGAAAATTAAAATTAATAATTCATTGAAAACTACTTCTGAGTTTGTATTTGCAAGATTTAACTCAGAGTTAACTCAGGTGCTGAAAAACTGTATCTATAAGATATTTTGTACTTTCATGAATACAAAGATCTAATATATTAGTATTCCATCTTCTATGAGTCTTAAAATGTGTTCAGTTATGATACCTAGTTATATTAAGGAGCTTATCTGCAATCTATTTAAAGATATCAAACATTTCTTGCCGGTTTTTTTAGCGTTGATTTAACCAAAACTTAATTAAAATAAATCCAAATAAATTAAATATGAGTTAACTAGGAAACAGTACTTTATTGAAGGGTTAATTTTAATGACTTTTAGTTGTTAAAAATATATGAAATTAAAGTGTAAAACTAAGAAAATCAGATTTTCACTTTCGAAAACAAGATGGATCCATTGTTAAAAGCTTCCTTTCCGTAGTTTTGTCAGGGAAAAGAACTAACTAACTAAGGCGAAGACCGCAATGTTAACAACGATTTGTTCTTCTCGAAAGCTCGGTGGGTTCTCTACCTTCCTCGTACGTCAAGGTTTGTCTAGGTTGGTGTCAGTGTTGCCGTTGGCAGTATAGTACTTCCATTTTCGAAAGATTTTTGACATGCATCTGTCAGAAGTATCTATTCAGGTAATCCAGACTCCAAAGTTAACTACCAACTTTTTTAAGTTAACTGCGTGAACACAATAGAATGCTGCAGCTGGAACTGGAGCTGCAACAGCTGTGAAAAAGTGTCGTGTGTGCTATTTTTTAGGTGCCCACAATGCAACTATTTGTATATTTCAAAAAAAAAAAAACAATCACGGCCTTATTATTCACTTTTTTTTTATTTCTGATACTATTTTTTTGCAGCACCGACTGCAGTTCCGTTGGCAGCTGCGCTGCGTTGAGTTCGTAACATTAAATTTGTGTGTATGGAATATTTTGAAACCTATTCCAGCTGAAGCTCTGTCTCTATTCTGTGCAGGTAGTAAAACAGTATTAATTTGGGATCTAAATTTACTGAAAACATATTTATTTAATGTGTTAACTCGCGTTGGACCCCGAAACTAGATTGATCTTGCTTTAGATTCAGCTTTGGCTAGATTTGTTTTTTCGCCAAACAAATGCTAATGTTGTTCTATCTGAAGTTTGTTTCCTCCTAATCTAAAGGATCTTTTTTGTGAGTATAGCAAAATTAAAACTGTGTTGTGAAAAAGGGGACGATGAGGTCGTCAGCTTTACAGTTTCCTTTTCCTGGAATTTAGGGCTGTTCTAAGATTTATAGGGAAAAAGTCTAGAGATTTAATATTGACTTGGGTGTTATAGATAATAAAAGACTAATAAACCACTGATATAGATATTGTTAAAAAATAACTAAATTATTCCAATTTGCACTTTTGCTTAAGAAAATTAAATAGATACAATTTTTTGATCTAAATGTAGCTTGGGCAAACGTGTGATTAAAACAGAAGAATAAATTAGAATTTTAATATAACAAATGATGAATTCTGGTTAACAAAACTAAACAAAATTATTCTCTTACAAATTTAACTATGATGGCAACGCTGGGACTGATGTTGATAATTTAAAAATGCCAAACCTACCCTGGAGTGATCTTAACAAGAAGGATCGATTCTATGTGTTAGACTTGGGGTGGAATCGCGTAAGGCGATAGTTGATTGTCGGTTTTGATTATCAACTATTCGTTGCTCTGTTGTATGATAAACTTAACAAAAATTGCGTATTGACAAGACCCTCACTAGTCAACTGATGAGTCCAAGTGAGATCCCCGGGACGAAATGCCAAAATTTTTGTGAAGTAAAGGCTGTTAAAAGCTATTTTGAATCAATAAAATCATTTCCTTTATGAGAACAAAAAAAATTTAAATCTAATTAAAAACATATGTATATATATATTTGTAAAACATAACTTTAAATTTAAAACAAAAAAGGAAAAGAAATAAATAAAAAACCTTGAATGAAAAAGGAAACAAAATAAAACAAAAAGATCCATTAATTGAAGGAGCTTATTCAAAAAACAGTTTTGCTGTTGTTCTTTAGTGATTGTGTTGCTACTACTTTTGTGCTTGTCCTTTCTTTTTTGCCGAACTTTCATGCCGAACCACCTACCTATGCATACATCCTTAAAAAAAAAGAAATAAAGTTATGTCTGTTTCGTTAATAGCTTATTTTGAAAGTAAGAACATTTAAATACAATTTTCCAAAAACAACATACACAAATTCTAAAAGCTCATTCTGAACCTTTCAACATGTATAAAACATATACCTATACCTCAACCCTCAATTTCTTTCAATTCTAACACCACTGACCGCATCATTAGAAACCACAACCCACTTCACGTCATTCAAACAAAATAATTGACCACTATTGACCCAGCCAATTACGGGTACCTAAATTCTCTGGCTTAAACAAATGTTCGCCTCATTCATTCCATCTGACAGAATGCAAATAACACCAAAACGAACAAACCTCACCTCACGTGTGCATCAGACACCTTTTAGTTCTGTTCTGCTAGCATTAGGGTTACCTATACATCCCAATTACTTTTGAATTGGTTGACACAATTTCACGTCAATTTTATTAAAATATATATTTGAATGTTCAGCTCATCAAGTAAATCCCAGTACTCAACTCTCGTGAAATGAAAAAAATTAATGCATTCCACAATCTAGTTGTGGGTTTATTTCCATATTTAAAGTATGGAATAAAAAGGGAAAAGCTGGCGCAGTATGGAAAAGTTTCGCAAATAAATTGACGACCAATAAGATTTAGTTTAAAATAGAAGCAGTGGAATGTAAATTTTAGAATTTCCCACTGACTGACGATTTTTATGCATTTTTCTTTTTCAATTCTATACTACTGGCTTATATCACAATAAAGTACCAGCTAAGATTGCATTTTAAAAATAATAAAAATTATTAGATACCACTGCTGATAATTATTACACTGCCTACTGAATACTTCAGCAAAGTGACTACAGGAGTCTTTTGATTTTCAGCTTTAATGTCTCTGAAAATTAACAAAGGTAACCCTATCGTGAAGAGTCGCCGACGGCCGTCTTCACACAATCAACTCACACAACACATCACGCCAAAATGACCCCGACCTCTCACAAAGCGGTCTGTTCGAATAGTTTCGTTGGTAGTAATGTGTGTAAATTTCCCATGGCGCGAAAATTTGAATTCGAAATTTATTGACAGACAGCTCAAGAAATGCCACACGCAGCAAAAGATGTTAATTTTCTTTGACTTTTAATTACACGACACGTCTGATGTTTGTGCGCGGATCGTTGCATATATGTACACGCATTCACTATTCTTTCTTCTACCTATAACCAAAGTCCAAAACACCAAAGCTGAAGAGCGAAGACCTACCGATCGTTAGATGGAAAGCCTCTCAACCGGACAGACAGACACTAGACAGCGTGATAGATAGACAGCACGGCTTGTTTCTTACATCAGCAGCAACAGCAGGGGCATAGTTGGTAGTCGTTGCGGTCAACTCGCAGTTCACATGCAAATCAAGCACCACCTGTAGTAACGCGCGTCAAGATGGATAACCTGTCTACCTACATTGCGCAGAAATCCCAGCGCACCAGCACGAGCACACCGTGCGTTATCCTCATCCTCCTACTTCTCCTCGTCGTGTCATTTCACAGATATAGAGGAACAGCTAGGTACATATTTCTAAATTGGAATCAGAGAATCACTTAGCCTATCCATGAATCGCATCTTTTGCGCGACGCGACTACTCTTCGCGAAATTTCCCTGCGATTCGATAAAATTTATTGCTATACTATTTGTTCGCAGTTGTGCATCGGGCTTAATTGCGAACTACATAATGAAGCTTCTAGATGGATGTTTGAGTGCATGCTTCTGCTGCCAGCTTATATGTATGTATATGCACTGGGCCAAATGACTGATGGAGTCATAAATGGAAGCGTTTTTTTTTTTTTTTTGTTCGTATTCTTCTTCTGATCCTCCTTCACCGCCTTCATACTTAATCATGAGTTTCTTGGGGCTTGGGCTGGCTGGTTGTGACTGGCTGGATGGCTGGCTTTCGCCGTAAGCAGAATGTTTCACATTTAATTGGTTTGCTATGGGAGAGAAACTTTATAAATTTATTTTGCTTTTTTTGCAAAAATCCAAATCAATTTGTAATATGTCATCCTGACGAGTGTCTGGGACTGAGATGCGGGTAGTTCATGAATCATGAATCTTGGGAAAAGATCCACTTTATAGAGTTATAGCTGCAGAATGATTTCAACATCAGAAGGTATTGTTTTTGGATTGTATTTATATTCAGAACAATCAAACGGATTGACATGAGGGTATTGTGAAATGTGCTATACGAGTCAAATTTTGTTCGTATGATTAGGTAAGAATAATTGAAGAAATCCATGAATGCTTACTCTTAAAATATTTACAATCAAAGTTATTAATCGCTATTTCACGGCTTTATTTTTTTAAAGCCAAATTTTCAGTGCGAAATCATCCCAGTTTCCGAGTTAAAAGCGAATTAACTTCTGAGAATTCTCTGGGTTATGCTTAGCCCATAGGGGATTAGTTGGTGTTGTATCTAACATGGTGATTGTGTCCAATACCCTTCGGGCTTACAAAACAAAACACGCCTAATACTATCAAAATAATGTCACTTATGGAAATCGCCTTTTCCATAGTGCCGCATATTATTGCCGCCTCTTGTTCGATAGTGAAAACGCACTTCCATAGTACCACGCTTTGATTTTGAATCGATCTCGTAACTTTTGAAGCAGCAAGAAATTGGTCAGAGTTGTTCCTCGAAATATAAGCACGCAATATGTCCAAGATGTTAAGAGTTCGATCATCTGGAGATTAATAAGTTTCTGTGTGGCTCCTTAGCTTTGAAAAGCTGAACCTATTTATCAAGGTATTTATTACAAGATGCTGCAACCTGAAAAGTCTTTTGGTTATAAGCCGTTAATTATGTTGTTTCGTGGAGATTGTGCTTGGCAACTAAAAGACAAATGAATTTAAAACCCGGGGGACGTAATGCAATATCCAATTTTAAAATAACTCCACCAAACTAATTTAAACATGCGAAAGGTTTCGACAAGGAGATTCGCTATCATGTTATTTCTTCAATCTCGCTGTCAAACCTTATACCTTAATGAGGTGGCGATTGAACAACAGGCACAAAATGTTGGTCTTTAAGGGCAAGGACAAGACCAAGGGCATTGACTTCAACAGTTTTTTAGACCAGGAAGAAATATCAAGCTATCACCAACACGCGCAGGTATAAAATATTTTATTCATACCTTAATCCGGTTCCTGTTTATCAAAGCTTCTGTCATTTTTCAAAAGATGAGCATAAAAATAAAATACTCATCACTGCTGTGAGAATTTGACTCGTTGACAATTTTACACATTTATTTGTGGGCGTCTGAGAGGTTTACTTTTCAAAATGCAAAGTGGCGTATATGGCGCGAATAATCATCTTCGTCTTCCTGTACTCATCGTTTGATATATTACCATATTCACCAATGAACATACATACATGCATATATTCAATGTAGCTGACATTTAAAACGCATCTCAAAATGATTTAGCTACTGTATAGCATGCTATAAATGATGCCTGCTGAGTGTCCATTCGATCAAATTCGTCCGATACGGAGTGAGAATGCAAATAAATCAGGAAACTTAACACGCTGTTTATCAGTGATATCACTTGGACGTGGTGGACAAACTAAACGCGTCAGGCGTCAATGCGATAAGAAGTTATTCAGCTTCGGAGTAGCAGTGGACTCCAGCAGGAACAGCTGCCATTTGTGCGATCTTTTTTGTTTTGCTTTTTTCTTAGACGTACATATTTATGTAAATATTTTGACTCGCGTAATTTTTTAGATACTTTATTGGTTGGTGTTTAAAGCAGTTACCATTTCATGTAATTTTTCCTGGATTTTGACATTTGAAATGGGATGGCAGCAGCCGCGGCGGCTCTGTCACAGTTACAGTATTTAGGACACACACGTAACTTTTAATGTAAAGTTGTGTGTAAAGAAGAAAATAAACATCTTCTCATGTTATAGTGGTGTGAATGTTGACAACATGACACAGATTTCACAGACAGTAGGTAAGGTAGTAACTAACAAACACAACGGGTGGCACTGGAGACATAATTTCTGGAGTTAGTTGGGATTTTTATTGAATTCGCTAAAAAAAGTTTAACTGCAATTAAGCGTCGCGTCGTGTAACTTAATTCGATGTTTAGATAAGACGATGTTTTAAGAAAAAACTTACCTACCTCTTTAATTCCTTATGCGGTCTCTTTTATCTGATACTTATCTCTTCTCGATAGTTAAAGTCATAATTGTCATCATGAGCATCTCAGGCAATTATGTAAAAAAAAATTTCTTGAACACTGATAAAATTTAGTAATTTTTTTATTGAAGGAATAATTGTAACAGTTGGTTAAAATCAAAATGGGAGGAAAATAACAATTTAAAATTGTTGTTTGCGTATGATTGGATAGGAACTAGACCGTACTTCTGACTAAGAAGACGTACATTTTCTTGAGAAACTACCAGTACTCTCTTCCTTGCTTGCTTCAAACACCCGCAGTGTTCATGAATTTCATTGTTCATAAATTTTGAAAAATGGAATGTTTTGCATAATTTTCCACTTATTTTCAGTAGGCGAATTAAATTTCGTTCTAGCGAAACTAACAATAGATAGCTTTTAAAATTCCGGACGAACAAAAATTTTTAAGGTGAAATATTTTACGAGTAAAACTCCAGTAAGGCTGAATAAAGCCGGATCCACACTTATCTCGTATGGTGTGTTGTCAAGTCGTGTGTCGCTATCGTTTCAATGTACATATTTAATAGGCGTAGAGCCATATTTTTCTCGTGTGATTTGTTGTGGTGTGGTGTGTCGGAATCAGTCTTTTACCGATTGCGCCATACCACGCTATGTGGGAGACATATTTTCCAGTGAGAAAGATAAGAGAGTGTTCGGGAAAGATAATAAGTAAATAGTGAAACAAAAAATGAAACTTTGCAAAACAAAATTCTGATTATTGTGCACAGTCAGCGACACAAACACATCACTCCGCAACACACCACGAGATTTTAATTGCTTAACGGAAGTAGGTACTCATTACCACTCAATTAATAGAGGCTTCCCTAATACACAACACAACATGGAGACATACACAACAAAGAAATACCTAACTATTAATAGGAATTTAACAAGAAATAAGCGAGAATATTGGGAACTGATAGAATTCGCTTATAAGACTTAGCCTTGGCATGTCCCAAACTGAAACCTGCATTTACCATCAACAAGCATTTATTAGGTAAAACATTAAATAGTTAACCAAAACACTTTTACTGAGTGTCATGTCATCTTGAAAAACAAATGCCTCCATTAGCGCAATTCCCCTAGCTATAGCCTTGTTATCTCAAGATACCCACACTAAATCACGCTCACTTTCGAAAAGAGCTAACAGAACCCCATATTCAAAATGCCAGTAGCATTATTTGCCAACAATAACACATCTTGCATTAGGATGTCACAAATTTATGACCATTCTTTTGCTCCAGAAATGTACATACATATATGTAGGATAGCCATAGCAACTCGTGTACCTTTTGTTCAAAGAAGTAAGTTGGCATTGTAACTGAATGCGAAAGCAAACCATATAACAACCTTTAGAGATAGCTCGCATCTGACATTCCCCGGGACACCATTCCATATTATAATGCAAGGTGGATGACTCTTCGATACATGTGCAAATCTGGTCCAATCCCTTGGCATATTATATGGAACTCTATATATTGCATCGTATTATCCAGCGTGCAATTACCGGACGCGTTATTGTTGTTATTATTTATGAATGGTAATTGTTCCAATGTCTCGGGTCGAATACGTAGGCACATCTATGCATGTTTGCCGGCTGCTATTTAAGTTGCATTCACTTTCTCTGTCCGTTAATGCAAAATGCAATATCTGGCCGGTCACTTTGCTAGAAAGAGTTCTTCTCAAATGACGACGACTTTGCCTCTTAAGTGCATTCACAGGGTTAGCCCAAGGCTGAAAGAAGGAAATCCAAACAAAAGTCTGGGAAATATAAACTGGTTGTAAACGCACGTGGTGTACATTACACCGACACGACGAAGACCAAAACCAAATGGAACAAAGTGACGCGACGCACGCTCTGATTAGTCTCTAAGATTCGCAATTACTCAAATGGATTTTGCTCGTCGTTGTTGTCGTCGTTGCACATGAAACACTGGGAGAAAATAGTTTTAAAGCTGGCTGAAATTTAATCAACCAAAAGACTTTGGCTGGGACATTAAACAAACTGATATTAATCATCAATGGCGCAAAATTGAAACCTACTCTAAATCATTTTTAAATTCGAAGTTGACTCTAAAACTGAGTTTTAGACTGAGAGTAAACTCTTTGATAATTTTGAACGATTTAAAGCTAAAACACTCGTCTAACTTTAAAGCAGTAAAATGCTTCTATATCTTTTTTAAAGTGTACTTTATCTATTGACGTTTGTCATTTAATAACAAAAAATTATAAAGAAAAATATTTTCTTAAGATCAAAACCTCGCAAAGGACGCAGTCGCAGGAACATTTTAAAAAAGGTTTCGTTCAAGACACAAATTATTCAAGCATCGACGCACACAGTAATACACCCGCAGATTACCACGACAAAACATAAATAACGCCATTTCCAACCCCCCGTTTCAATGGATTACGACAAAAAACCCTGACTCGCTCTCAATCATAATCCTTGAATGCATGCTGTTGGTTTTCGGCTTTAATAGATTTATCTAAATAAAATTGATTTTCTGTTTTTCTTGCTTTCAAGAGAAATCTTCTTCGGAATCTTTGGACTGGACCCATGCTGTTGGTTTTTGATTTGATCTTGATTCGAGTACATGTCCACGACTTGTTTGACAGAAATGGAATCTTCAGATGTTTTGTCATCTCGTATCCGATTTAAACTTGGAAAACGCAATGAGATGATATTTGGACAAGGTTTCCGAAACTTCCCAGTAATCGTAGTAATCGGGGCTCTTCAAGGCATTTTTGAACAGAACTGCAGTTCAATTTGGAGCTAGAATAGCTGCCAAAATATTAAATGATTAAATGCACACAAACTTAATTAAACGAACACAAAGGAACGCAGCTGCAGTCAGAGTTCGACGAGTTGGCTTTCTATTAACTTTTGACGTAAATCAAATTATTAAAAGATATTATAATAGTCTAGTTTCTTTACTTTGAAACTCTGTCCATAAATGTGAATTTCTACACAAAAGTCTGTCAAAATTCATATAAAAAAAAATAAATTGTGTAAAAATTCACAGAAATGCACGGAGTTTCAAAATAAAGGAACACACCTATAGTTTTTTAATAAATTCTGGAATTCTCCTAATTTTTTTAATTTATTCCAACTTTAAGATTATTTGATTAGACTGTTCCACTGTACATCGTTGATTGTCTCAAATTCAGCCTGTACTCTACCAAAGCCTACATCTTTGTGGCAGTCATCGTGCTTGATATGTAATTTAAACGCTTAACATGATATGCGCAGGAGCATTAGCGATCACTTTGCGCAAATAATCAGTCCGAGGTAAAAAAAAACCAACGTTTTGCGTGCGACAAATTGCCATCGAAAACCGTGCAGCACTGCACCGTTAAAGCTGTGCGCAGGCGTCTTTATTAAAATGTCAAATTTATATTTTTGACAATTTAATACCACGGCCAGATGACAAGCACCACGATATGCGCAATAGAGTAATATGACATGTGATTACCTCCATAATGTTGGCATTTTGGGAACGACCAGGCATTATAATGTATATGCATGTAGCTAGTGAGCTTTTAAAGCTTGAAGTGCGGTTAATTGCATCGATTAACCATGGATAATTATTTTGCTGACGTTTTGATTTCTATGACGAATATTTGTTAATTTGAAATATTAAAAATAAGAAAGTAGTTTTTGTTGAATGCACGATTGTATGTGGGAAGATAGTTACATCTAGATAATGATTCGTCTCATAATGGCCAAAACTTGATTTGGTGTGATATGAAAACAAGCTTTTTATATAGGTTAGTAAGTTTGGAATAAGTTTTCTCTTGTGCTTTGATTTTAAATCACTTGTAAAGGCAAGGAACTTACAAAATTAAGCTATGAATTATGACGATTGATTGGTCTTTCTTTTAGTAACTACACAAACAAGAAAGTAAAGACAAAAAAGACCAGACTAATAATATTGTCGAAGATGTTTTAGGTGCCACTTTTTCCGAAGACACATAACTGATTTAATTCTAAATTAAACCACAGTTAGTTAATCCTGCAAATAAATTGTGGTGGCCGGGATAAACAAAATTGCTGAGGTTGGAAAAAATTGCGGAGCTATCGCTGATTCTTCTTGGTGCTTTTTCGTATTGTTTGAGAACTAAGTGCAGTAAGACTGCGATTTTTAAGCACGTTGGCGGGGGACGTAGCGGTGGCCGGGATAAACAAAGTTGCAGAGGTTGAAATAATTGCAGAGTTATCGCTCTTTTTTCTTTGTGCTTTTTCCTATTGTTTGACACATAATTGGAGTAAAGAGTGTAAAGAGATATTTCCTTGTCATTTAACAAAAATTGCAGCTATTAAAATTTGCAGTGTTTAAATGGATGCTGCAATTCGAAAGAAACTCAAAAGAGAAACGCCGTTAAAAATTGCAGTCGTCTAAAAGCAGTCTAAGGAGTGTGGATATATGTTACTTTTTCATTCAACAAAGTTAACATCTATTAAAAATAGCAGTGCTTAAAAGCAATAAAGAATCAAAGCATCGTCTAAAAGCAGTCAAAGTGCGGCAATATGGAAACGCTTTCACTATCCAAGCACAGAGGGCGATCTAAGCGTCACTATGGAGAAGGGCACACTATCGCCCTCTTTATTTCGACAGTGTTTTGATTTGACACATATCTGTCAGAAAAATCTGTTCAGTTTATCCAAAGACCAAAGTTAACACACCAAATTCGATAAATTAACTCGGGATGTAAATTGATCCAAAAACATTTCTCGGAAGTTAACTCTAGTTAACTGAAAAACAGGTTAACTTCTTCAATATTCCCATATTAAATAATTTGAATACCCTTCTGTTTGAATAAATTATTTAATGAATTATTATAAAAACCTAATAAAAATAAAAACTGTCGTTAAAGTTCATTTATACATACAAAAACCCTTGGCCAACCTTGTGACCTCACGATCGACAAAACTTACTAATCACGTTTGTTTTTTTTTTTATCGGTCCTGATGTCGAATGGGGCATTAAAGAAATTTGCCCACAGCATGACTCCTCCCGTTTCTATCGCTTTCATAACACGGCTATTGACCTCTGAATTCAGCCTCGAACAAAACTGACTGATTTCGGCCCACAGGTTCTCCAATACCCTTCTGCCACAACCGTCAACCAGCCTATCGAAATAGGAAATCTCTTTATTTTCCTTCGCTCCAATATCGGAACTTGGGTGGAATGCATCTCTATTCTATACATCCTTTTTTGCCATGAGTATCGTTTTATTATAAAGCTGTGTGCGCAGTTAAAAAAGGGCGCTTTGACTAGTTCATTTCATATCCATGATGATGGTGGCCAACCTGCCTGATACACATTGAACGATAGACGACGACGGCCGTTCACTATAGTATATAAGATTTCTCTGTGCCAAAGTCACATTTAAGCAGTGATTTTGATTCCGGTGTACAGTGCAGTGCACCATCCTTCACAATCGCCCCAGCCTGCGGATGCATTTCATACGTGCAGAGCACCAGTGTGCACATAACAGCGATTCTATCGTCTTATTGCGACTAGCGAGTGTATTAAGGATGAACCATAAGGTCAAAATACCAATCTAACCTTTTCGTTGTTCCATAGCAGTTAGTCTTGGCCCATTGTGCAGCATCTGCATCAGGCTCAAGCTCAAGCACCGGCACCCGGCCATCACGGGAAACGTTTTTATTTCTTCGTTGATGATCGTTCGTGCTCTTGTTTCATGCACGTGAACTCTGTTCGCCAGTCCACGAGCCATGAAGAGTTATCGAACGAAATAACCACGATGATGACGATGATGATGATGATGATTTGGTCATTGATAAATCTCAGTTTTCTGAGAGGAAGCAGGAGTAATAGGTACATAATATACACGCTAGGGCCCCGTCTCTTGGTGTAGTAGTAGGTATAATCCTCAATCGAGGATAGGAACAACATCTACGCGATTGTTCGACACAAGTTTCTTGTCCGCAAATTAACTAGAAGATCAATTTTGTTGGCAGCATGTCGGTGGTGGTGTTGGCTCTTTGGTTTGTTTGGCTGCAAAACTGACTACCAACGAGTTAAAGAAGAATCTTTAGCTATACGGATGGGCCAGAGCCCAGAATGGATTGCCAAGCAGAAGTGATGGCGGTTATTACTGTTATTACAGCTCCTCCGCTATCGATAAGGTGCTTTATGGTGGGTTTTTCATCATCAGCCACAGTCGCAGTCAGCTTTAAAGTGCTTTTAATTGAATACTCTTGAGCGGATATTCCTTACGGGAAAACCATCAAGGTGCGCCATGGTTAGGGTCAATAGTATCATTAGGCGAAAGGCAGCAACATTGAAAACTTAGAAGCCTGTTAGTTAGGATGGATTTGGATTGGACTGCTGATGGCTGATTGAGCGAGGAAGCTCTTATAGTTATAAGTGCGCCTATTAGAAAGGTAGTGGTTCCATGAGAGAGCTATATAAGAGTATAAAGTAAATTTGAATTACTATTAGTTAGCCTGTGGAGTTGCAGCTATAAAGCTATAATAAAATAGCCTGCAATTTCTGATGACGATCTAACCATAGCTTGAGAAGGAGGAACAGTAATCTTATGATTTTATATTCTTAATTTGAATTTTGAGAAAAAACGATGAGATGGGAACAGAAAAAAAAAGAAAGTGCTAATAAATATTGAATAAAAACCCTTTAATAACTGGATGAATGTAGGTATGCATAAAAAAGCTTTCAGAAAATAAAAAAAATGGATCGGGGTTTTAAGATTTTTTCTTCAATCCTTTGGGGAGACAACAAAAATCACAAATTTTAGGTAGATTGGTTTTTGTTGAATAACTTGCACTTATTCAACTTTTGACTTAAAATGAAATCAATATGTATGTATATATGTATGTATTATTCCTATAGTCTGGGTCCCTTTTCCGACTCTCATACTACTTCGATTTTGACAAATGAGGTGTCAAACGAAGCGAAATTACCAAATTTTATTTATTCCAATGAAAATGAAATCTTAAATGAACACTTTCCAATAATTGGTAATATTTTGGCATGTGGCATTAGGTCGGTTCAATTTCTTTTATAAGGTCCATTAACAAAATCTTTTGATATTAAAATAATGACAGTGCGTCTTTTATTTTTATGTAATTTAGAGAATCTTTATCGAGGATAAAAATTAAGGGAGAATTTAAGAGGATAAAACGCATTAACATTAATGTTAAATGTTTTTGTATTATAATAATGAGTGATGCCTGTAGCCTGATTCACAATGTGACGAGAAAGCGAGACGTTCGACTTGAAGAGATCTCTTCACAGTTTTCCTCTCTTAATGACGAACTTAAAACAATGAAATAATACATCATAATAAAGCAATTCTCGTCGTAACGTCAAGTCTTTTTTTCAATTTTTCGAACTTCTGACGTGATGGACGTGCCTAACTGCCGACGAGAAATGCTTTACTATGTAATATTTCGTTGTTCTAAATTCTAAATTCTTGATTAAGAGAGAACATGTGCAAATATTGCCTCGAATATTCGAAGTCGAAGTCTCATTGTCTCATCACATTGTGAATCAGTCATGAAGGCTGTTTCACAATGCGAGGAGAAAACGCAATATCAGCGTGACGAGACCCCTTCGCAATTGTTCTTTCTTTGTTTTATAAATATTGTTATAAGTTTTGAGAGAAAAATTTTAAAAAGAAGAGTTTCATAAGTTTGCCTTCAACGACAGAAGGGAGGGATGGGTTTTGGGAAAAAGAAAATATTCAATTCCACGCTGTTGATGATTTCCTATGATTATATTTGTCAGTGAACCTTTTTTTTAAATAAAATTTCGGGGTCATAGCGCTTTAAATATAGTTGTAAAACTCATTTCAGTTAAGATCTATTTTTCCTTCGTTTGCAGCAAAAATGATGAGTTACAAGAAGAGCAGAAAACAATTTGTATCACACTTGTATCATTTTGTACAAACATTGCGCTTCAGCATTTTATTTTATAGAAATTTATTACCTACCTATCCAGATAACGAATTGCACTTACATGAAGAAAACCAGTTAACAATTATTGAATGAGCTGTCAGATGAATGGGTGCGTTCAAGTTACTAAAACAACTAAAAAAAAAGAAGAAAAATCGCTTATTTTTTAAAAAAGTTTCTTAGGTCAAAAAGAGGATGAATTTTGGAATTGAGGACACGTTCTAATTTTCATCATCTTCGTTATTATGAACAAAATTGTTCTCAGGCAATGTGGAGTTGAGTTTGCCTCCAGGTTTCCTTCAAGAGAACTCTAATGATCTCTTGAGAAGCCCTATGCTGCTAGCATTTTTGCTTCGAATCTAACCCCAAAGAACCCCAACCATCTTGGCATGCGAAACTGAAGACAGCTAGCTATAGGGACCGATCTGGCTGGAAGAAGCTTATTAATTGAGGCCCTGGAAAACTTTGAACTGTAAAATCACTTTAAGTAAGTCCGGCAAGAAAGTTTGGTTTTTCTAAGGAGCTTACAATCGAAGCATCGTTATTTTTATTTATTTTATTGGATGGTGAAGTTTTCAATGTTTCTGGCGAAAAACCAAAAATACTTGCTGCCTTTAGACATTTAATTTTTTTGTGACTTATTTTTCTATCATGACAAGAATTTGGACCTTCAACGAATTATTATAATGGGTGTTTTTTTTAACCCAGTTCTTATTCCGGATATTTATATCTGTCAAACCAATTGTCAGATTGCTAACTGTTAGTACCGTTTTTAATCAGTAGTTTTTGAAATTATATGAAGCGCCTGTTCTTGCTCAGCTTTTTGAAGTTCCACACTTATTCATTATTAGTGAAGTAAGAAAGGGGTTGAATTTCACTTGAGTCGGTTCCTTTAAAAAGGGTGTAGTGCCAAAAACTTGGCTGGGCGCTACTAATAAATTCAATTTAGATTTATTGATACCGACTCGGCTACTCATCCTTGTAATACCTAGTTAACGAGTTCAAGACTATAATATCTACTACGTATCAAAAGCAACAGGCATGTACGTGCGATTTTTCAATTTTCTTGATATTCAGTTTATCCTATATTGCCATCTACCCACAATATGCTAACCGTTTGGAGGAGATTTTTAAATAAATACCTACACTATACACCCAACCTACTCTATACTCTGCTCTAATAATCAACGATTTCCGTGAACATTGAACATTGAACATAAACATGTTTATCAAAAAAAACTGTCAAAATTTTCATTTCCTACAAACTACGGGGTCTTAGAACTACCAACAACAACAACAATAATAACGAAAAATCACATATTATAATGACAGCCAAAACCACCAACAAGGCACACCCCCAACCGTGTTGCTAAAATATATACATACATATGTATGAAAAAAAAAGTAATATGGAAGAAAAAGCTACTCCATTGCATGAGGTCAAATGCTATCACCCTCGTCGTCGTCGTTGTTGGAGCGAATACAAATGGCTCTATTCATTCAGAGTACCTACAGAGTATTTTTTTAACTTCTTTTTTTTTTTTAGATATCACCACGAAAATTCATCCCACTTATGAAATCGGCCTACAAAAAGAGATTTTAGTGGCTGCCGCTGTGCCACCGCCACACCACCACCGCGCGGCTCGTAAAATGTAAAATGTTTTGCGTTGATCACCGCCATACCAGGAACACGAACAGGTGTCAATTGAGTTGCCAGCGCCCGAAACTAGCGGTGGCGGTGAAGCAGTACTGAAGCGGTGCGGCCGGCGCGGCGGCGCTTTTCTCCATTAGTACCAATAATAAGATATTGACACGTATTAATGGCCGCTGTTCGACGGATCCAAGTATAACTGTAAAATATTGCTATCAAAACAAAGCCCATGGGGTTACGTTGGTTGTTGCAGCGGCAGCGCACCCAACTTCACTTCGAGAAATGGCCACAACCAGCGCTCATACATGAAAATCGTGAGCTCATTAAAAACAGTCGCTTGACAAAGATATTATAGATGGCTATCTCTCGGGCAGATGGAGCTACTTTCTGATTCTCAGGACAGCAATGGCGATCAGATTTCATCCTTCAGCCTCATCCTCATCCCCCACTCCCGCAATCGCAACCGCCACCAATCGATTGATATCGATATGGTGTCGCCAAAGATCGCACTCACTGACGATCGCTTGAGCAATTTCATGCGCGATATCGCTCGCGATAGAGACACGTAAAAAAAAAAAAAATACCTCACAAACATTTCTATTGTGTGTTATCGATAGTAAAACTTCCGACGCGACTATAAAGCCATAAATAATAATTATAATAGAAATTTCAAGTTGCAACGAATATGTACATATATTCATATGGGTGAGTTGGACATGCTGTTGTCCAGAAGGATTGGAAACTGGCGACTGGCGAGGCAACCGAAAGTGAAATCCGTATGTGCATTGTGCAGTGTTGGAACCGCGGTGAGGAGCATTTGGACCACAAGCATCATATTCGTTATGTAGCACAGATATGTTGCAAACATGACAAGAAATTTGCTTCGATTCGGCTTCAAAGGAATGTAAATTATTTTCTAGGACAAATCAGGCAGCACAACAAAGAGGGAGTGGGTGTTATATGGATGATATCCTCGGGGGATTAAATTTAATGGGAACCCGTCACTGCCCTTTATTTTAGCGAGGCCACAATCGTGACTATGAAATTGGAAATATATAAATATGTAACTATTTTAATTTCCTTGACCACGCTGCTGCTGTGACAATGACAATGTTAAGTTTTCTTAATCAATGTGTCAATTCTGTCAATTCAAAAAATACTATTTTACCTTACTGTATATGTAGATAGATATAGATATAGGTATTTATTTAAATTAGCTGAAGTCAACACTCTTGAAATTGCAACCTTCGGAATAAGCGCATCCTTAAGTATATATAAAAACAAAAAAATCATAAGAGTACTTCTTACAAATATCCTCGCCAATAAGGTATCCGTCTCCATAAATGTCATCTTGAAGCCATCAAATATCACAAATAAGTTGACAAGTGTCAATATTAGCCAAAGCCCTTTCCACATGACAAGGACACGGACACCAGACAGACTCTCTGTTGCTGTTCAACCGGGAATATAATTGATGAAGCACCTAGGATATGTCAAATATAATATTCTATAGGTAGTTTAAGGCGAAACTATAGTGCGCTCAGTTTCAGTGAACCAATATTATTCCTCTTTAGCTTAATTAAACAGCCAACCAGCCACATACAAATTAACCTTCATCCACTCTTATGGCTAAACTCGATCTCTTCTCTATAGATGTCTGCCCTGTCATACATAATGGTGATGGTGATGCTGGGAAGTTGAAGACCTCCCTGGAGCGAGTGCATATTCTCATAATTTAGCAGGAGACATTGAAAATCAATTGCATGGTTCCCTCTACTTACATATATTTATGTGAACGAGAGAATTAACTGCAAGGAGCTGCTAATGGATCCCGCCTGCCAATTATATTGCTTGTTGCCATCGGTGGTTATTGTGTCCCTCTCTCTCTTTGCTTGTGTCTTTTTTTCTTCAGTTTTTCTTATTAATTAAACAGTTTGTCCAGTCAGCCAGTTGCCTGTATTGTTAGCGCTCCATAATGACGCTTACAATGAGCGCAAATCACTGAATACTTACGTATAGTTATAGCTATGATTCAAGTGGATGCCAAGGAGTGTTTAACTTGTGCTTTAAAATAATGCACAATGCACATGGCTAAGTGTTAACTTCTTTTCGCTCATCTACATTTACACTATATCGCCACAGGTGCAGAGGGCGCTTCAAATGGTTGGGGTATTTTTCACATCACACCACATCATCTGTCGGTTGTTTTAATGGATGAATTTCTGTTTTCTGATGGACTGAGATGAGTTCTGTTGAACCGATAATAAACAATATGAGAGGATAAATACATTTTTTTTAAAGTCACGAGAGGTATCTTTGTTATGTTTGAAGGGATTTGTTGACTTTATCTTAAGTGCCCTTGAAATAGACTTGGTTACAGTCCTTTCATCTTATTTGTATTTATACACCTTAAGTTAAGATTTTAGTCATGATACCATAACTAACGATTTACATAATGTATACTGTTTCGTCATTTTGTTTATTTTAATTTTCTTTGGCTCCGTAAACCCCATATTGAAATAACCTCCCAACGAAAAAACTAAATTAAATTTAGTTATTTAATTTTTGAATTAATGAATAAATAAGTCCCCAAAATTAAATATGAAATAAATTCTCAAATTCTACTATATTCTATTTTCCAAAAATATTTGACTTCCTTGAGTGGCCCGCTAACTTCTTAGGTCTTTTGTCATACTCACGCAACTCCATTGCTAAGCCTACGGTATATTTATTCGTCAGGTAGGCACCAATACCACATTCAGATATATATCCAAAGCGATCTGGGCTGGGTAGCTTTATGTTTTTGTAATCCTTTGGATTGTTAATGACCGCAAATGATGGCTTCGCGAAATTAGGCCCCAGAAAGTAGGACCACAAAAGTTGAAATGAAATATGGCTCCAACATTAGGGCAATTTTTCATAGTGAAATTATGCCTCATAGGGTCCCAACGATATGAAAAAAAGCCCAGCGAAATTTTCGCGTTTTTTAAGGTTATTGGCGATTTTAACCCTAAAGGATTTCAAACTCACTAAATTTTCGTTAATTTTTCGATTTTTAACCATGATGCGTTCGGCGTTCGAGGTCGAAAACTTGGTTTCTTTATTAGGCCAACATCATAAACAATTCAGCTAAAAATCAGAACTACCGGATTTGACGCAAGGTCTTGCTCCTATGAGACGACAAAGTTACTGCAATATTTTGATAATATTTATATTTTTTTAAAATCAAAAATCCAATAAGTAACATTTTTTTCATAATTAATTTAATTTTTGAAAATGAAGTAATACCCCACATCGATCATGCGACCTTTGTCATACAAGGCAACAGAATAGCTGACAAAAATAGCTATTTTTTAGCTATTAGCTATTCTGTTATTTGCTGATGGTTTTTAACACGATCTTTACATTGAAACGTGTTTTTTGGGTCCAGAATAAGCGGTGTTTTTCAAGGTCTGAGTCCTTGTTAGATTTTCACAATACTTTTTGAGAAAAGCAATGATGTTTTAACAAAATTAAATAAAGCCCCAAAGTGGAATTAAACCCCAGATTTTGGGGTATTATTTCATTCGGGCTTTATTTCATTATGAAATAAAATCCCCAACCAAAAAAGTGACATAAAGCCCCAAAAAATGAAATGACACCTCAAAATTTAAGAAATTAAGTTGTTATTGTTTTGCATGAATAGGTTTGGGGACTTATTTCATTTTTTTATTTCCTTGGACCTAATTTAACGGAGCCCAAATAATACTAACTTCCAAGTGAAATAAAATAAAATGCAGTTATACGTTTGTACACTAAAAATCATAGTCGGAACAAGAAATTACCATCCACTTGTGTTTTTTAATCATGCGATTTTTAAGTCCCAAGAAATGATACATATGATTTTAAATGGGAATGCACTCACATGTGACGGAAAAATTAAAGTAGTTGCATTTTTTCAGCATTTTTCTTAGTGGAAATAAATAAGATATTCTACACATTTTCCATTTTTTTTGCGACTGAATAGTTGCACAATTGAAATCGCGTGCGATGCATTCTAGCCTTATTATTCGACAAAGAAATCATTCAACAAGAAAACAAAACGCACTCTAACTGCCTGAACATAATAACGGGTGATTTTTTAGCTGGTTTGGTTTTGGCAACACTGGTTTTGACAGCTGACGTGTGTTTAGTACCTTGTGTCACTGTCAAACAGCTTCAGTTTGGTTTGCAATTTAACCATGGATCGTCTTACAAATGAACAACGCTTGCAAATTATTGAATTTTACTATCAAAATTCGTGCTCGGTTCGAAATGTTCATCGCGCGCTGCTTCCATTTTATGGTCGGCATTCTCGACCTTCTGAGCAGTCTATTCGGAAGATTGTGACCAAATTTCGCACCAAATTTACTTTGTTGGACATTAAACCACCAACACGTTTACGTACTGTGCGTAGTGAAGAAAATATTGCGGCCGTATCAGCTAGTGTGACAGAAGACCGCGAAATGTCGATTCGGCGCCGTTCCCAGCAGTTAGGCCTTTGTTACAGCACTACGTGGAAAATTTTGCGGAAGGATTTGGGCGTAAAGCCTTTTAAGATACAGCTGGTGCAAGAACTAAAGCCAGCCGACCTACCACAACGCCGAATTTTTGGTGAATGGGCTCTTGGAAAGCTGGCCGAGGATCCGCTTTTTTATCGAAAAATTGTGTTCAGCGATGAGGCTCATTTTTGGTTGAATGGGTACGTAAATAAGCAAAATTGCCGCATTTGGATTGAAGATCAGCCAGAAGCATTGCAACAGCTACCAATGCATCCCGAAAAAGCCACTGTTTGGTGCGGTTTATGGGCCGGCGGCATTATTGGGCCATATTTCTTCAAAGATGATGCGAATCGCAGCGTTACTGTCAATGGTGAACGCTACCGAGCGATGATAACAAACTTTTTTTTGCCCGAAATGGAAGTTCTTGACTTGCTTGATATGTGGTTTCAACAAGACGGTGCCACATGCCACACAGAACGCGAAACAATGGCGCAATTGCGAGGCGAGTTTGGTGAACAGTTAATTTCACGTTTCGGGCCGGTCAATTGGCCGCCTAGATCGTGCGATTTGACACCATTAGATTATTTTTTGTGGGGGTTTGTCAAGGCTAATGTCTATAGGGACAAGCCCGCTTCGATTGACGCACTGGAAGCCAACATCCATGCATTCATTCGTGAGATACCGGCCGATATGTGTGAAAGAGTATGCCAAAATTGGACTCAGCGGATGGGCTTCCTGAGACGCAGCCGCGGTCAACATTTGCATGAAATTATCTTTAAACATTAAATTGCAAGGTTCAAACTATCGATTCAAATAAATATTTCATTCATTTTTTCGAATTTTTTGTGTTTTTTTTTTTTTTAAAGTTCTAAACCTCTTAAAAAATCACCCATTAGAATGCTGAAACTGGAGCTGGAGCAAACAAATACAAATTCATACAAATTGGAACGTCATATGTGCTGCACGTGAAAAGTTAAAAGTTGGTGAACTCTTGCAGCTGCATTGCACAGGCATAGAGTACGTATATCTATTATCTAGAGAAACGACTTAGGGAGTTTGTTCTCTTTCACCCTACAAAGCTGTGCTGTTATTTCACTGATGATGTCAACTATTGTATGAGCATGTATTAGTTTTCCCGTGCCATTTTAAATGTGGGACCCGAACCAACACTACTTTAAAAAATAGTACACACGCTGCTTAACCCTTTTTCATGTGAATTATAATAAATATAATTTTTTATTGGTTCTGGCAATAAGAGAAATAAGAGAGTTTTCGCTTTCTCACTTCAAATTTAATTTTGCGGGTGTTTGCGGTAAGATGTGATCAGTGATTAAAATTTATATAAAATTTTAAGAGTCAAGAAAATTGACTGACGATGACTAAACAGATTTTGTGCGAGCAGAACGATTGTATTTTTGACGATAGTAATACATAATTGTGTCAAAAAATGACGATCATTTGACGATCAAACTGACATTGATTTGACGTTTTCGATCACGACCATAAATATGATTAGCTTCTTTAATTTTACACATTTACGAAATCAAAACTTATTCTAGGTTATACTTTGTAAAAAGAAGATGAATATCCACCAACGGCCGCCCTCATTCACAAAAACTCAGCTTAAGATAATAATTATTTAACAAAAATTACTCTAATCTAAAGTCATATGCATATCGAAGATCATGGCTCATATATATAAATCAATTTGGTTTCTTTAGAGTAATTTAATTTTTAATATTTCAACGAAGTCATTAAACAATTATAAGAAAAAATAAACAATTTTACCTAAGCCATTAAGCTATACAATTTAAATTTAACACTGTTTTTTTTTTTTTATTTTGAAAGCCTCTTAGAAATTCTAAAAAATAAAAAAAACACCATTTAACATTGACAGACCAAACCCACACTCAGAAAAAAATACTATAAAATCAATAGGAAAATCGCTGTTTTCAATAGTTTTTTACTATTAAAATTGGTCAATGTGTTTTATCCTATTATTAACTATAGGTAGTCACTATTAAATCAATGCTGTACTAACCCTATTAAAATTATAATTTTGTCGTTTTAATTCAATAATGTGTACCATAGAAAAGTAATAATATCTCCTATTAACTTAAAAGTGTCATACCATTGCACTTTTATGGTATTGCCCCTTTGGAATAATTCTGTTTCAGAATTGATTCAATAGTGTGGGAGTATCAAAATAAAACTCTAATACCATTGGATTAAGAAGACGGTCCTATTAAAATAAAAGTATTCAAACCATTGTTTTAATAGGATTACAGAATTAAATTTATAGTTTTTTTTTTATATAAATAAAAGGATATCCCATTGGATTAATGAGACGGTCCTATTAAAATAAAAGTAGCCAAACCATTGTTTTAATAGGATCACAGAATTAAATTTATAGTTTTTTTTTATATAAATAAAAGGATATCCCATTGGATTAATGAGACGGTCCTATTAAAATAAAGGTATACAAACCATTGTTTTAATAGGATGAAAGAGTTAAAATTAAGGTTTTTTTTTTTTATTAATAAAAGGATGTCCTATTGTATTATAAGACAGTACTATTAAACGAATCATGCTGATTATAGATTGGCATTCACAGAAATTCGTTCTGCAGTGATCTCTTCAAGAATGATTACTACGAATACAGTATTGCGAATCCATTATCAGCATCATTGGTTTATAGTAAAACAATATAGAAACATTAGCGCAAAATTTTAAACGATTTAGTAAGATGTTAAAGCCATTTTATCATAGTAAAAAAGCTTTAACATCGTACTAAATCGTTTAAAATATTGCGCTAATATTTTTAAAATTTAAAAATAATGCTTATATATCTGAAAATTAAAACATTATTTCATATGATTTTATAACATGTAAGCTTAAAATAAAACTTTAATTAAAAAGATTTTGTAATAAAAATATTTGTTAAAATTACTTACGTTTTTTATATAAACAAAAAGTTCTACAAGTTTAATGTTTTCTGAAAAAGACGTGTACCAACTTCGAAATAAATTTTCGATAAATAAAAGATTTATTTTTAATTTTAAGGTTTTACATTTTATATGTTTTAAGTTTTTTTACGTGTACATATATTTATGTTCACCATCACATAAATATGTACTTATTTATAAATTTATACAAAAACTGTTTCTAATGTGATATCCATCATGATATTAAAAAAATAAACAAAATATTATCAAAACAATAGAGTCTGTGACTTAGTGGAAGCAATAATAATAAAAACTAGGTTATTTTAATGCGATATTTTTAATGCCGATGAAATTAACTTTATAATTTTCAAATGCTTACCGGACACTTTACTTTACAAAAACGAAAAATATCAAAATTTGGTTTTGGACTGATTCGGGAGTTTAAAGTAACAAGGTTTTTTTTTTAATTTTTACTTTTAGGTACTTCAAATTTGATTTTTTTTTTTAATTTAACAAAGCAGTGGTAGGTACTTGTATTTTTAATTGATGTGTTGGGGTTGTTATCATAGAAATAATTTTCAAGAAATATAATATACATTTTTCCCTTCAATCGGGTATTGAAAATTCATGACGTTGTACAATTTGTAAGTAGAATCCAAACATTGTATGAAACTTTTAAATTTGTTAAAAATTCCATCATAAAATGTGTAGAATTAGCTTACCTCAAAAAACTTACGGTCGGGGAATGAAGAAGTGTTGAATTCTGGGCATCTACTATGCTGGGCTTCCACTTTTTGGCTTTTGACGTGACTATTGATGATTTCAGGAGAGCGTGCAGCAGCAAAAACGTAATACAGTCTCGAGAATCTACAAAAAAAATACATATGTATATTAGGTTCTTTCAGAAAAATAAATATGCATTTCAATCTTTTCTTCTAAATAAGTTCAAAAGTTGTGGTATATTGATAATAGATAATATATACGCACTTAAAAATTTATCAGGAGGCGATCTGAAAGCAATATTTTACTTAGTATTTTAAATAGAGTTAATAATAAATCTATCCCCTTCCTAAATTTTGTTTCTGTAATTTTAAAATTACCTTGCTTCTCCTCCATAAATAATTTATCTAATCTTCTTAATTTGTAACGTCCGTTAACGGCCTTGTAGTGCAACTTTCCAATCTATTTCAGGCCCCGACCTCTTTTTTTAAAGTAGTACTCCTGTGATCAAAAAATAAAATGAAAACTTTAATAATTAATAAGTGGAGTAAAACACTTAAGTAGGTAGTTTTTAACTAAAAAAGCACAAACAAAATGAAAATATACTATGTTCCCACCAAAAGGATACCTCCGATTCAATTTAAAAATTGATTTAAATCAAAACAAATTCTTTATATGTTTTCAAACTTCACCATTCATGGTGCAAACCCTTATTTAGGAACTTCAGTTACGAGACGCAAATGGCTTGTAGTGATGAACTACAAAAAAATTTTTTATAAATTGTTTCGGAAGACGAACTTATTGTTAGTTTTGGCAGTGTGAACACAAATTTGAAATCTCAAAAGTATTTTTTTTGCAAAATCTCGACTTTTGTGGGAACATTGTATTAAAGAAAAAATAAAAATATTTTTTGTAAGAATATAAAAATTTGCGATTGTTTATGAAAGTGGAATAAGTTAATTCTTAAACTTTTTTCAAAAGTCAAATTACGAAATAATGTTAAAAACGTTATCGTTCTCAATGAAGAGATGTGGTCTTGGTTCCATTTGTTTGCAAACAAAATTAATTGTTAAATTAAATTATAGAGATAAATTAATCAATTTTTTAATGAACTTATTCCACTTTCATAAGTATAATGCCTATATTATATAAATTAAAAATTTCCAACATACTTTGCATTCGGAAGGAAAAATTGCAATTATAGCATTTGTGCTATTTGTGATATCTCCCATTTTTATAAAAATCGATATTCACATTGTTAAAGATTGTTTAATGTTCACCAAAACCAATGCAAATTAATCGGAACGCCTAAGAAACTTCCAGAACTCAAAATTATTAACATGGCGATAAGTGAGAGCATCAAACCGGACGCCACACGTGGTGAGACTTTCGCCGTGTTGAACCCGACGACTAATTATAAGAATATTGTCAATTACCCCTATGTTTCGCGTTGGTTTAGGTGATCCTTAAGCCAATCTTCAATAATTTCAATAAAAATATTTATTTGTGCATAATTTATTTACCAATATCACTTTTGTTCCTCAGCCAACAGCCACAAGTATTAACACTTTTTTATTCACAGCCAACAATCACCAGCAACTGCACTGTCCGACAATAGAATTACCACTGAACAAACAACAAAATTATAACGGACCTCACAACAAACCAAGAACACGAAAAATGGGGTTGGTTTGGTGTGTTGTATTTGCGTTTTACTCTATACTTGCGCGAGCAGATACTTACTTAACCTGCGGGGTTGCCACTTTATTACATTACAATGTAGATACTCGGGTTGATGATTGTTATTGAATATTATACTTTTATTTAGGCAACTGAATATTTTAATAGTTTATTCTGGATTCACACAACACACAACGAGATGTCGATTTACTTTAACGGAATGGGATAATATTTTAAAAGAAAAATACCATTCATTGAAATAACTAATAATAAATTGTAGTTTAAATTATATTGATTATATTGATTATCCAAAAATAAAGTTAGATCTCATTGTAAAAAAGCTCAACGCATTGAAAAAAATATGGCAACAAAAATTTGGTGTAATGGAAAAAAGAAAGTGAAAAATAAAGCATCAAAAATACACAGCAGAGTATTGTAAAAAAGATGTGTAATACATATTACGAATCAACTAAATAACACAAGCTATTATCTTTTAGAGGTGGCGAAGTACTCCATTAGTAATTTGACGGATATTTCAATGAAACGCACATAGAAAAGAATACTTGTTTACACGGTCGTTTTACTGAAAGGCGCATCCAGTGAGTCAGGTAGATTTTACACATAAAATGTATATACCTGTCGCACTGGATGCGCCTTTTCAGTAAAACGAAAGGCACTAAGAATCTCATCTATTCGCACATGACCATGAGAGCTGAGTAGTTAGTTGGTTACTTGATTAGCGTTTGGTTCCTCCAAAGGAACGTGCAAATTCTCTACGAATTTCTAAATAAGCTTAGTATTAGATTTTAAAGAAAATACAACCACCAAAAGGTATTGAAATATTTACTTTTTGTGTTTGGTAAAACGTATTTAATCTTATGTTTTTAATAGTATGATACTATTAAATTAGGTTGAAACTATAGGATCACCTTATTAACTATCGCAACATATAGGTTTTTAAGCATTGTTTCAATAGTACATCACCATTAACCAACACTAACAATTCTATAATACTATTGAATTAATAGTGCTATAGATTTGAATACATAAAATTTTCTCAACTACTTGGAAAGAGTATCGCCACTGTGTTTTTTTAATGTTATGAAATAGTGGAACTGATTTTTTCACCAATATCTTTTGTTTCTATGTTTAAATAAAATCGAGAGCAATCTTTTCGCTTAAAATAATTTAGAATTTTAATTTTCATTGAAATTTAATTTTTTCACTGTTTAAGTGACAAAAGGAATGCAAAATTTTGAAATAAGTAAAAAAAATAAAATAAGTATGCGTATTTATTTATATACCTCCAGAGTATATTTATTCAAAAATATTGTAATGTTATTTGTTTTTGTGTTGAATTAAAAAAAATAATAAGTTATGGCCCACGCCTTGGATTTGAAAGTCAATATTTATTAATTTATTCATTCTAAAAATTTCAAAATTCTTATTTAAAACTTTTAGTTTCATTAAAGAAAAGTACCTATATTATAAAAATTATTAAATGAATTTAGTTAAGATTCAATAATAACCAATATTTACACTTTCAGTATAAAATAAATAAGATATTTAAGTTGAAAATTCCAAAATTATATCAATATAAATAAGGCACCTATAATTTCAACACAATTGGGTTAATCCATTATGATTTATTGGATTTAATTATTTTATTACAAAATATTTATATTCAGCTTCATTTTATTTGAAAATAGAAATTAAATTCGAAAAAAGGAAACAACAAAAACAAAGTAGTGAGCAATTGAAGTAAATTAGATAGCTAGTACCTTTTGAGTGAAAAAAAAAAAAAAAACACTTTGGACAAAAATAACTTTTCTGTATATTTAATAGATATGTAGGTAGTATCTACCTATGTAGATTACCTACATTTTTTATCATTTATAACGAATCAGGAAAAATTTTAGATTGCATTATTTACGTAGATACCTACTATATTTTTAATCGATTTGAAACAAATAATTAAAAGAATTTTAAGTATGTAAATAAATACATTTTTAGAGAAGACATTATACATTGTTTCAAATTAATAAAAAGAATAGTTATTCCATTTAATATTTTGAATTTTAGAGAATAAAGAACAAATAAAAACTTTTGAATTCATAGTATGTAGAATATACCTAGGTTTTTAAATTAAACATTTTTGCTTCATGGTTTTCTATACAACAATATTCAAAGATTAATGGTATAATAATACTAATATCTAGTAAATACCATTAACTTAACTTTTATAGACCATACTATCAAAATAATAGTGCCAATACTATTATTTTAAATAATTAATAGTATCATATCATAAGAATTATAGTACAAGAGAATTGATTTAATAAGATGTAACTTATTTATAAATAATAGTATTGCATTATAGAGTTAATTGGATAAGACCTATAAGTTCAATATGGAAAAAACCATAACATCAATAGGTTATGTTATTGAATTGTATAACAATAGTGCTAATACTATTGTTGTAAATAATTAAAAGTATCATACCATAAGAATTATAGTAGAGCAGAATTGATTTAATAAGACCCACATTATTAATAAATAATAGTATTGCATTATTGAGTCAATGGGGTAGGAATTATAGTTTCAATATGAAAAAAACCATAAAGTTAATAGGTTATCCTATTGAATCAATGGTTTTGAAAAAATGGCGAATCAATAGTACAAGAGACTCCCAAAATCATTGATTTTATAGGAAAAACCTATTATTTCGTGTACTATTAAATCAATACTGGTACTATTGAATTTTCTTTTTTTGAGTGCATTAATTTACCATTACATTGACTCTTCTATGGAGCTCTCGTTAACCCAACTGATCTGCAAGATCAGTCTATATACAAACCAATGATCTGCATTAACCCATTCATAGTGCTGCGTGACACCCAACACCCAGCCTGCATCACTGCAGCAGCTGCTGCTGCAAAATTGGTTGCCATATGCAGATGAGTACATAGTTTTTCGGTTAACGAACGCGATCACGAGACTTAAAAAATTAATCAGCCTTCCACACGTTGTTGTGTTGCTATAAAAGACCATCACACAAACACGAGACAAGTCCCATAGGCATGAGCTGAGCGCGCTTAATCTAGCTGACACAATCTCCGCTAGCACCTCCTCAGGTTATATAGGATCGGAATGATGTCTCAGTGCGACTGATGGCGGCTATCACTTCAGTAATTCACACTCTTGAATATATCGACTACCTAGGTGGTCATAGCCTGAGGTGGAAGGTGTTCAATTCCAAGTCTCATACACATTACACATGACCATGACATTGAGGATGCATTATGGTCTGGCATCTGGTTTTTCGTTATGTTTGCGATCGAGCATGCCGACTAATGGCTTGTAAGTGCCTGGTAAGAGGCTTGTTCATGATCACCAACCACCTAAAAGGTCATTAGGGTTCAGTAATTATTTGTGTCCGCGCACGAAAGAGTCCACTCTGCAACTCCACCAAAACCATCAGCCTTCAAGTCAAGCCTGACGAACTCATATTATAATCCCATTAAGCTTGTGGAACTAATAAATTTATTTGAGCGCGATAAGCACAAGGCGTTGGATGTATAATTATTGCCAACCATCAACAGGATTATACTTGATGAATGAAGAGAACTTAACCTAAACATTCTTCCTTAGTTGGCAGACCCGCATCATGAGTCATGTTGGACTATACAGAATGATATGTCTGCCGTCTGCTCGTTGTAGCTAAGCTATGCTATATTGTTGTGAAGTGATAAAATTTAATTATTACATTGAGCTGGCTGTAAAGATTCGCAGTTTATGGCGCGCTCAACGGCAACAGTGGCAACAGGAAAACAGTCATAACATCTTTGTTGGCTAGAAGGGGTAATAATTAGCTTCTAATCTCATTTATGGGAATGGCAAATAGTTTATGAGATGGAAGAGCCCTACCGCAGAAGCATCATCTGCCAACTTCGAATAAATTTTTAACGATTAGTTGAGTTAAAATCGTGATTAACTTCTATGATGCTCCTGGTGGCGGTGGGAAGTGGGATTTGATTTTTAATTATTTTAAAATTGGATCCCATAGAAAAATTTTACGAGCTTTAATAAGTACTTTTTAACGTTTTAGTCGAAGATATAAGTTAAAAGTCTAGTCGAAGAGAAGTAGATGTTATAAAAATAACATGGCTAAGAAGCAATCACCGCCCACCACCCGGCTGCCTCGCCGCCGCGCCGTCACCACCTAGGGTGAAAATTAAAACATATTATTTTCAAAACAGGTTAAATGGCGATCTGATGTATGTACATTGTAACGGGTGATTTTTTAGCTGGTTTGGTTTTGGCAACACTGGTTTTGACAGCTGACGTGTGTTTAGTACCTTGTGTCACTGTCAAACAGCTTCAGTTTGGTTTGCAATTTAACCATGGATCGTCTTACAAATGAACAACGCTTGCAAATTATTGAATTTTACTATCAAAATTCGTGCTCGGTTCGAAATGTTCATCGCGCGCTGCTTCCATTTTATGGTCGGCATTCTCGACCTTCTGAGCAGTCTATTCGGAAGATTGTGACCAAATTTCGCACCAAATTTACTTTGTTGGACATTAAACCACCAACACGTTTACGTACTGTGCGTAGTGAAGAAAATATTGCGGCCGTATCAGCTAGTGTGACAGAAGACCGCGAAATGTCGATTCGGCGCCGTTCCCAGCAGTTAGGCCTTTGTTACAGCACTACGTGGAAAATTTTGCGGAAGGATTTGGGCGTAAAGCCTTTTAAGATACAGCTGGTGCAAGAACTAAAGCCAGCCGACCTACCACAACGCCGAATTTTTGGTGAATGGGCTCTTGGAAAGCTGGCCGAGGATCCGCTTTTTTATCGAAAAATTGTGTTCAGCGATGAGGCTCATTTTTGGTTGAATGGGTACGTAAATAAGCAAAATTGCCGCATTTGGATTGAAGATCAGCCAGAAGCATTGCAACAGCTACCAATGCATCCCGAAAAAGCCAATGTTTGGTGCGGTTTATGGGCCGGCGGCATTATTGGGTCATATTTCTTCAAAGATGATGCGAATCGCAGCGTTACTGTCAATGGTGAACGCTACCGAGCGATGATAACAAACTTTTTTTTGCCCGAAATGGAAGTTCTTGACTTGCATGATATGTGGTTTCAACAAGACGGTGCCACATGCCACACAGCACGCGAAACAATGGCGCAATTGCGAGGCGAGTTTGGTGAACAGTTAATTTCACGTTTCGGGCCGGTCAATTGGCCGCCTAGATCGTGCGATTTGACACCATTAGATTATTTTTTGTGGGGGTATGTCAAGGCTAATGTCTATAGGGACAAGCCCGCTTCCATTGACGCACTGGAAGCCAACATCCATGCATTCATTCGTGAGATACCGGCCGATATGTGTGAAAGAGTATGCCAAAATTGGACTCAGCGGATGGGCTACCTGAGACGCAGCCGCGGTCAACATTTGCATGAAATTATCTTTAAACATTAAATTGCAAGGTTCAAACTATCGATTCAAATAAATATTTCATTCATTTTTTCGAATTTTTTGTGTTTTTTTTTTAAAAAAAGTTCTAAACCTCTTAAAAAATCACCCATTACATATGTCCGATACAAAGATGTTACATCAAAAAAGATCTCTCCCGTTGTAGTTTGTATAATATGAAGGTTTTGAAGTGTGTTACTGTACAATGCAAATGATGGACAGTTTGAAAAAAAATTTTCTTGTAGCCTTGTAACATCTTCGTTATACAAAACATTTGTTATTTCCCGTTTAGAGGATGCGAGTAAAGTATGGTCACTCTTTACACATTGATCGCATCGAATCTTTTCAACGGAAATATGTATACGCTTCTCATAAATTCACTTGAACAGTTGAACTGGAATGACCCAAATCACCTCCGGTCTTTTTCTTTTAAATATGGCTTCTCTCAGGAAACGTTGGAATGTAGCCGATGTTATATTTTTACACCAGCTCATAGATGGCTTCATTGATTCACCAGTTCTTTTGGACCAAATTCGTTTTAAGTTAGAAGTCATAGTTCTCGGAACCTAATTTTAAATTTTGTTTTTTATTTTTTTTGTTTAAACTGTCATTGATTATTTTCAACTATATGCATGTATGTACATACATATAATCAATATTAGTGATTCATCTCGGCTTGTTCAAATCCGGTTCAGATGTAAGGTAAGAATATGGCTTCTTAGCCACGTGGTATAGTTTGACGGTGCGTCCTCGTAGAAATGGATTGCCTCGTCGTTGTCGGTGATTGAAATAATTCATTTCATTCATTTTCGTCCAGTAATGCTGTGTGTGACATCTAGGTATCGTGGTTCGGTTTGTCTCTCTTCGCTTGGGATGGGTTTCACAAGCGGGTTCGGATGATTGCTAAGGTTTGTTGTCTGTCTTTTGGCAGGACTGATCATATGGAATAGAGTCGCTTGTTGCTGAAGTGTTTTCGTTGACGTTTGATCAAAGTGGAGTCCCGTGCAGATGCGCAGGATTTTTCCCTCAAACACTCTAAGCTTTCTCATGCTGGTTTTCGAAATAGTAAACCAGGAGAAGTTTCTTATAGAGAAGCAATTTTGTCTGCTGGTTGAGTCAATTGCTTTTTCGCTTTAGGGGGTGGATGCAGTGGAATTCGAAATTAGCTTTCTTCAGAGTAGCTGTTACGTGTTGGTCGAATGTAACATCTCCTCGAAGTTTATACCCGTATATTTAATCGATGGGGTGGTTGATTGTCAGCAGCAATCCGTCGGGCAGACTGATATAATGCTGCAGCAGCTTGTGGCTGAAGGTGTGTTTCGTTGGCCCGCGGGTCTTCTGAAGCATATTATCTTGGATTTACCGGATTTCACTTTGATGCCCCATTTTGTGTAAAACTTCCACAGGCATTATACGTTCTCTTCTACTCTCCGAGCTACAACCTACAACTACTGGTGATATGGACGTGGCATATGCTAGCGAATCGTCCGCATTGACTAAGTTCGTAGCGTTGTTGGGTTAGGTTGATCTGACCTGAAGCTGTTGTAGAGGTACGATTCCAGTTTTGATCCTTGGGCAACTCAACTTCTGATCTTTTGATTGTTGACTGGATGTTTTCAATCTGGACGAAGAACGATATGGAATTGAGAAAACTGAAAATTATTAGTTACTAAGGAGAGATATGTGTCGATACCCAAGAAACGGTGCTTCTATTGGACTTCTTCAGTATCGGCAATATTTTCGCTGCATTTTGGAAAATAGCAGTTGTTAACGCAGTATTATAGTTGAATAGGATCATGAGGAATAGCACCATCATGCCTTGGGGAAACTTCTTTATGGTTTAGTTGGAAATCATGTCAGGTCCGGATATTTTCTTAGGTAGGTCGTCCACTATTTATGTTAGCACGGCTACTTCTTCGGGGTTAGTGAAGCCTCTAGTCAGGTCGGGACCACTTGCTTAAATTTTGAATAGTTGATTCCATATTTTTTCCTCAGTATTTTGAGAGTAAAACTGTGAAATTTTGTTGGGGAAACCAGTTTATAACGGGTTTTTGTGTGATAACACACTTGTAGTTAGGCTGCTAAGCTTTCGCACTATCATATATTAATATTGAAGGTTTGAATGAAACAACAACACTTGGGTGAGCTACTACCAATATTTTATAGGCTGGAGTTGTAGCTATTTCATGGCTGTTTATGTTTAAATGAGATTACTGATATCTCAGTATAGCTTGCGTTGCGCTTATGTGTACGTCCAATAGATGGCGCTTTTTTGTTCCCTGAATGCAACGTTGTGTTTAAATTTCCAAGCAATCGATGAAGAACTTTTGTAAATTAAAAATATTCACCAAGCGAACATATTTATGTACATCTTTATTTTATTTAAAAGACGATAAAATACACTGGAAACTAATACCGGTATTTCTTCTTCAAATATATCATAGTTAGTAATTCCTGCTATTTCTTGCTTAATCGATCGAAATGGATCCAACTATATACTTTCATTCTTTTCATTTCCATATCTCCTGACCTTATGGAGCTTTCCATTTTTGCTGTACCTATAATGTATAGGTCTATGCCCGGCTAACGAGGATGTGGCAGCAATTCCCCCGCCCCTATATAATACTCAAACTCAACAAATCGACATCGCCCGAATAAAAGGATTTCACTTTCTAATTCCATTTGCCATATAGTATAGGTAAAGAGCTATCCCCCAATAATATTGGCTTTGTTTATTTCGTCCCATCTACAATCTGAAGCTGAACAACAGGTGCCATCGCGCGGTCTATAGATATACCTACCCTGTGTGCCACCGAACCGAACCGCACTGCACCGAACCGCAACGACCGAACGGTGCAAATATGGCGCCTTCATTTATTAGTTTATGCCAATTTTACAGTCCGATAATGCTTAACAAATAAATGCGAAACATTTGCATATGTCAGTGAAAATAAAAGGAATATATTCAAAACTTTTAGTTCATTGTATTCGAGGAGCTGATGTAGACATATAGTCTTCCACCATCATCAGAAGAAGGCTACTGAACTGAAGACGCCACCGATGGTATATATAGCTTAGCTATTATAATGGTAAGAGCATCGCAATCGCATCGAGAAATTGAGTCGTGGCCATCGCAAGCTCTATACGCCACCAGCACCCAGCACCAAATAAAATGTACATGAAAGTCGTGAGCTCATTAAAAGTGCACTCACCTGTACGGAAGCTCAATTAGTGTCGTATGATAAATTCGTTTAGGCCAAACGCAAAACCTGGAAAGCTTCTTTATTATGCGCTACCAGCATATACAAACATATAATAGATAACCTGGCTAATGGGCACTTACTACCGAAGCCGAAACCGAAACCGATATCGTCAGCATAGAAATTGTAGTCCTTTTCTCTCACACTAATTCATAAACAATATTATAAGCAAGGTTGCCAATCTTGTTTGTTGGTGCCTTGTGGGAAGAAGCGAAAAATGACAACCTTAATTAAAATTTGTGTTTGATTGGAAATTCATTACCATTACTCCGACCTTTAAAATTTGTAAACCGCCTTTTTTCGAAATAAAAGTTGTCTAGGTCAATTTTAATAAAATTATCTTTATTCGCTTTAAACTTAACGACTAGGCGAAAACGACCAGTCATGTCAATATGACTTTGAAGAATCTATCAATCTAAATCTATCAAGACTAAATGAAATATTAAAACACTTAAAACTGGGGACGCTTCTCCATTCCCATCTCTTTCGTTCGTTCGTTTTACACTTGTTCAGTCAATATTAGTGCTGTCTACTAAGTAAGTACAGTCAGTGCTGTTGTTCGCTCCACAATACCAAATTCCACATTTATTTGTTGTAAGAGCAAGAACTTAGATAGGTACCTTCCTCCAAGTTTTTGAAACCCTTACCACTGTGGATGGTTGAAGAAATACAATGAACCTCTCTTCCTATCGTTATTTTTTAATAAATATTAAATTTCAAGAAAATCAATTGATCAGCTCAGGCTGTAGCCGAATAGGAATACAAACAGAATTGCAAGAACTATTTCTGTCAGCGTAACTGTAACTGTATTTTAACTTTATTTTTTTTGTAATGGGTTTCCACAATGATAACGTTCTGTTCTTAAGTAGCCCTTCATTTTTAATAATTAAGCAATCATAGATGACAGCTGTCAGACCTGTTGATTGCAGAAAGAAAGTAAATAAAATAAAGTAAAAATACAAAAATGATTCAACCATTGTCCATTTTGTTTTTTTTTTGCATCAAATATCCAGAGGCACAAAGTTTATTATTCTTATAGTGCGGCAACCGTGTAATAAAACTATAGAGGAAACAAATCGCGGGAGCTCAATTTCGCTCTTTTACATAACTTCTGTGTATATGATTTATGCCGATCATTAATCATCGCCTAATCCTCGCTGCGTCTCAGTTCAGTGTCGGTGGCAAATTGCTCTGATTTTATCGATGGAACGGGCCAAAGATTTTTTGATAAATGGTTTCTAACGTGCGCGTCTATATCGATCAAGCCTCGCATAATCGTTTGTCTTCGGAATGTGTCTGCCTTAAAAACAGCTGGCTTCGCATGTCCGTACATTCCAGCACACGTGTGTAAGACAGTAGTCACCTCGGTTAAAGATGGTGTAATCCCTTTTGGCTGGTTATACGAAGGTCAGTGGAACAACCTAACACCGATATCAATCAACAACGAACAGTAGCCACCAGCTACTACAAAATTCTGCGGCTTGAAAAGAAAAAAAAAAAACACCCGGACACGAGTTTAAGCGCAGGGAGTGTAAATTATGATTATTGGCGGGCTGGTAATGGGCTTCACTATTGCTTTGGCTGAGAAAAATGCTAGAGGTGGCTGCTGCTAATGTGGTGTAACTGTGTGAAACTTTGTACGGAGATGACGGCGGCGGCTGCGCAGGTAATTAACTTTGCAAAGAGACACAGCCATTCAGTAACAATATAACAACAACGATGGACCCCTATGCACTCTTTATATTAGAGGTGCTGAAGAAGCTTTGTGCAATAATGTAGAGTATACGGCGTACATCCAACTCATGAGGTCCATTGATTGTTATCCATGATTTGTATGGAATTCATGTATCTATACGTAAGTACAAAAAAAACTAATATGCCAGCAGCGTTGGAATTTCACTTTACGACAACGGACTTTATGGAATATGTGCGGGTAAAGCATTCGAATTCAGCATTATTTGAGACGATGTATCTATGTATGTATATGGTTCTATTATTGTTTTTTTTGGTTTATCATGGACCACCTTGGTACTGGTTCGTTAACAATATAGTACTTATGTTGAACAATGAGAAAATACTGAAAAAATATCGATTAAATCAGTCGAATTGTTTTTAAGAGATTTCAAGGCTTTAATTAGACACGATTTTCAATTTAATGTTTGATAAGAACATACTTACGTCCACCTAATCACCAATCGCATGCATTTAATTTACACGAACAAAAATGCTAAAGCTTGTAACTTTGATAGTGTAAACAGGCCCGTTCTCTTAGATGTGTTTATGTAAGTGAATTTTAACGAATTTCCTATTTAACGAGTTTTAAAGAATTTCTTGTTCTTATTTATTAAAATGACAATATAGCTGCGGGGGTTAAAGAATTAAAGCAAAACATAATGGTTGTTTTCGAAAACGTCATACAATATTCGAGATATTCTTGAACGACAACTGTTTCCGAAAACCTAAAACGATTTTTTTTATTTAAACGCATTATTACCAATAACGCGGTCATTTTTCATATGTTTGATAAAAAGGAGTATGAAAATCGAGTTGACGACAAAAATATTTTAAAGCCAGAGAGCGTATTTGTAAACGTCAAATGCGTTTGTAAGAAAATTGACTTGTGTGAAAACTGTCAGAACAGAAAAGTAGGTACCTACAGCTTTGTCACAGCACACAAATCTAAGGTAATATATTGCGCAGATTGTCAAAGTTAAAAGTGTCAGAAATTTTTTAATGGCGGTTCGAGTTTCAAAAGAACTACTCACCGCATCATTACAACACCTAAATATTGAAATAACGCTTTGTCATTGGGCGTGGGACGCCCAAAGGAATTTTTAGCTAGTTTTTTAAGGAATGTATTTTGAGATTTTAAAACATTAAAAATATTGAAAAAAAGTTTATTAAACTAAATACAAAAGTGAAATAAAAGTTTATGTAGTGGAAACATGCAATACTTTTTTTTTTTTTTAAATATAAAAATAAATTCGATTCTGCCTTAAATCCTGTGAAAAAGCCTATGATAGGGAGTTTAAAAAAATTTAAAACGTTTAGAAATAACTCAGCAATACTTACGCTCAACGGGTTTGAGCACCTAGCACCAACAAAAAGTAATGCGACTTTGGACTAGAATTTCTAAGGTGAGACCCTGTTAATTTGAGTGATTGCAGTATATTTTAATTTTCAACCAATTTGCTTTTATGTAGGGAAATGATATGCGATTTAATTGAAAAACATCACTTCACATTACTTTATGAGGAATATGAGACACATTGAAAAAATTATAAACTCCTTATTAAAGGCGTTTTTTTACATATGATTTAACACAGCACCTTGTTGTTTTATATTTTGTTTCAATAAAGTATATTGCAGGTATTCAATATGTTTACTTATATTTCACTTTTTTATTTAGTTTAATAAGCTTTTTTTACTATTTTAACGTTCAAAATCTCGAAACACTTTTTTATGCCTCGGCAAATGCACTGATCTCTATATTACACTGGATAGCGTATCCATACAAAATAGGTGACTCCATTTGAACAATTGTTATACTTGAAGCTGCCTTTTTTTTTGTATAGAAGTACAACTGCATAACATATTAACTACGATATTAGGCGCGTTCCTTTATCTACTACAAAGTACTTCTGGCTGCAGTCAATTACTTCTACTCTGAGGTCAAAGTACTTTTGTGTTTTTTTTATTCAGTTGTGGTTAGTGGACTCTTCTTCTTATTCTTTATCGAAATTTGGCTTTATAAAAAAAAAGACGCGGTGTTTCTGTTTAATGTGTATTTTCTATTTGTAAATATTTATAATAAAAATTTTAACTTTTTTTATTACAAAATTTAATAAAGTTATGAAGGAAATTTCAATGTCTTCGCTTTGTTTACTTTTTTACCTTTGTTTACTTTTTGTTGACATTTAAAAAGTGGCAAATATTTTAGTTCAAGGCGTTCGCGTTTTTTGTACAGTTTCACTTCATTTTGAGAGAATTTCCCCCCCACTCCTCAAAATTTGACCAATTGCCATTTTTAGTCTGGAAAGTACCCGAACAAATCTATTATCAAGCTCAGCGCATAGACCTTTGTCCTTTTGGTGTTCTTCAACTAAGTTTTCCCGAATAGCGTTTTCGTGTTTTTAAAATCATAAATTTTTCTATTTCATAGATAGCTTTATTTATTCTAAATAAATTAAATAAATAGCTGAAAATCCTCACCTTTCAGTTTTGTTTTGTTTGCTCAGTAACAATTTGCGCGTTCAGAATAATGAGATCTCAGAAATTTTTCTCACTCAAAAGGTGCAAAAGGAAAATTATTTTTTCGATTCACTTTTCCACAGAACCCCCGTTCATGTAACAGAGATTGAGTTCTCTGAGATGTCATTCTCTTGAACACGCCTAATTTGAACGCCAGTTGTCAAAATACTTGTCAAATCTTGAAGCTGCCTTCGATAGTGCCATCTTCAATTGGAGTCAAAAGAGCTGTTATACTTTGTAGGGAATACACTATCCAGTGTATTATAGAGATCAGTGGGCAAATGACAGATAACCCAAGTAAATTGTGCCAACATTCAGGTGCAAAATGTCTTAATAAAACTGGAAAGCTAAAGAGTTCTTTGGTTCAACAGAAAATTTTGTTCTTTACTGTTCTGAATAAAGTCATGTAACATAAAATGGCAGATGTAGAACAGTTTAGAATAAGATTTTTACTCATGAAACACACAATTCTATATTTTTTCTGATGTTTTCTGTGCAGAACAGGTTCATTAAATATACCTCTGAATTCGGATATGAGTTGTTTTAGAACTGTCATCTATTAATTCTAAATCGAACACCAGAAGACTAGATGCTTTACTATATAGAAATAGATGTTTAATTAGCCATGCATTCTCACAAAAACATGGCTATTATATAAACTTATTTCAAATGATATAGCCTTAGCACAGAACGTTTGTGATTATAGAATCTCATTTCAAAACCATTTCTAATCATCTTTAGTCTGGATCCCTTTACCAACTCTCATACTACACTGATTTTGACAAATGAGGTGTCAAACGAAGTGTTACGTTTAATTAATTTAAACAAATTTTAAAAATATTAGTTTAATTTGTTAAAAAAAACTACAATTGTTTGTTAAACATTATTCCAATAAAAATGAACTCTAAAATGAAAACTTCCACTTTCCAATTGGTAATATTTTGGCAGGAGACATTAGGTCCGTTCACAATTTTTTTTTGATATCAAATGACAGTGCGTCGTTTATTTGTATATAATTCAAAACGAGTACCTATACAAACAAAAAACCAAACCAAGACTTTGATGCCCGCATTTCGTGATGCTAACAAGAACTTTCTCAACCATTTCAACCATATATACTACACACTAATCACACACTCCAGAAATTCATTCTCCGGTAGAATTCTCCGATCCCAACCTGGCTGGCATCATCATCATTACTATCATCAACCTTGGCTACTTTCATTCCTCGAATGCAGATCAATAGCCTCCTGTCCATCCATAGAAGCATACTTTTTTCAAAAGCCATAGCACGTATATATATATATATTTTGCAAATGCATGAGCAGATACAATTACTCCCTAATTTATTGGAGCATTTTGCATTTCCCATTACTGTAGACTCACATCAAATGCTTCCTGATGATGATATGCCAGTTCGAATGCATCCCGGTGCAGTGGTGGTTCTCTGCCATATGAATGCTGATGGCCCACAACACACACCGAGAAACTGCGCTATGGCATGCATGGCATTGGCCAGCAATCACAACTGCACGATATTCCTATTAAAATGTTTACCTAAATGCCACACATTTCACGAAATCTGCCGCATTGGGTGCGGATGGATCAAATAATCATCTAAACTTGGTGGAAGAAGGTGGGGAAACAGGCCGAGTATAATAAAATCATTGCCGGTTGTGTGTGAAATGCAAAAAATGCCAGTTCTGACTTCAATTAATTTACAATTCTGGAATTTTTGCTTTTAACGAAATAATACAAAAAAAAAAAAGAAAACGAAAATTGTTAATAAAACAAAAAGACGCAACATCAACTGATGAAATTGTATGGTGATATGCGGGCCTCTTAATGGCTAAGATCATGCAATAAATCTCCGAACTAACCGTCCAAATGTTTGCAAACAGAAAACAAGAGGAGTGTATTGTGTCGCACATCGTTACTTTAAAATCTAGATTATAATATTTGACATTTTAAACAAATGTTTAAATACAAATTTTAGTAACTCGCTCCTTAACTGTCTTGCTTATGGCCTTTTTTGAACCGAATTGGGAAACGACTAGAGTTAATTTTTGTAGCCAACTTAGAGCCATTTTCTTCACTACAAGTTGAACTCAATTAGAGGATTTTTATTCTCAACTTGTGATTTTGTTTTTCTTCACTCAAAGTTGACAGTTTCAACTTTCGATTCTCAACTCTCGAGTAGATCAACTTCTGGTTTTCTCAACTTCCAAAAATAGTAGGAGTTGAGAGAGCAAACTTGAGAGTTTTCTTTCAAACTCAAATTTGTAATACATTTTGTAGCATCTTCTGTCAAAAATTATTCTCGGTTTCAGTTTGAATGCAAATATTTTTAAAATAAAATCATCCTGGAAAATTATTATTGGGAAAATCATCCATCGTCTGCTTCCGAAAGCGAAGATGAAAAGAAGAATTGTTGACGATTGAAAGAAGACAATATAAAATGTGTCTACGGGTGGGGGCCCGAAAAATGGGACGACCTTGATTTTTTTTACCGTGTTCGCGCGTATTGTGGCTGTCCACCACTCAGTACGTGACTCAGCGCAACGCGAAGTCAACCCACTGCGCGAATAGTCGCAGTATGCGCGAACGGCTCAAACACATTGTGTTTCCGGCACAAGAAAGGCCAACCCAGTATTCCATAATACTGGTATTTTGGTGTCCCCTTTTGTGCCGGCATTTAAATTATCAATTAACATTTGAAAATTCTATTCATTCTAATTTCGTCTTTCGCCCAAGTCGGCTTTAAAATTAAATTCTCTTTTTTTCTTAAATTAACTTAAACCTACAAATAAAATAACTTAAAATAACGTAAATTAACTTAAGAATAATTTTGTTATATAATTAAAACTTAAAACTATTGAAATACGAATAAAACTCTTAAAACTAAACGCAGGAGTTTTAATTGGTTCCAGTTGGAGAATTTTTCTGTTTGAGGTGCTTGCTGTTGTTAGAGCTGTTGCTACCTGCTCCTGCTCATGCGCAGCCGTCCGAGCATTCAACGGGGTGGTGGTAAACTTTTGGCCAATTTCTGTGCCGAACATACCGATTTCGTATTTCAAAAGTGAAGAAAAATAAATTTTAACTTGTCACTCAACTCTCAAGTTTGTGTCAACTCTAGAGTTGGCCAACTTGAGAGTTTGCGTCAAGTTGACAAATAGTGAAGAAAATGGCTCTTACTCGTGTAGATTCGGGGTAATTCCAACTTTTCATATTTTTAAATGAATTTTAAACAAAAGAATTCAAAACCAATACACCAAAATGTTATTTAATTAGTAAGTGTCAAAAAGCATTATCAGCTGATTTAACGAATTATAATGTTATTTTAAAAATGTCAATAATTTGTTTAAAAACTGAATTTGTTTATTAAATATTATTCCAATAAAAATGAACTCTAAAATGACCACTTCAACTTTCCAATTGGTAAAATTTCGGCAAATGGCATTAGATCGGTTCAATTTATTAGGTCCCTTCATTTTAAATAATTTCTGCGTCATTTATTTTTATGTAATTGCGAGAATTTTCGCACGGATAGGCTATTTCACAGAAAGTGTCAAAAATGGCTATTCGAGTGCCCACAGAAACTCAACACGTATTATTAGAAACAACAACAAAAATTAAAATAAGACAAGTAAAGGGACACTAAATCCACCATATTCTTTGCTTTTGACAGATTCGTAGAACTGAACATAAATAAAAACTTTAATGATATTACCTTTAATATTTGTACTGTGAGACTAGTTAATGTTATTCTTGAAATTAGCTGAAACATTCCGATATCCTTTTTTGAGATAAAATAATTTCATAAAAAAGACAAAGAAAATAATTTCAAAACTACAGAAATAATTTTTTTTTACAAAAACATAACTGACCTTTATTGGGGAAAAAAGGCAAACGAACAATTCCGACACACGCCGCCACGCCGCCGCTGCACCGTGGCCGGTCGGCGTCAAGGTCCACATGATAATCATGTACATATATATTGGATAACTTAAATGCAATGGAATTTCCCTGTTTTGCACTAAGTAGATTGGTTAAGTGAGTTTGTTTTTTTTTTGGTGCCCTTATGTATAAATCTCCTTGCGGTTAAATTGGATGCAACAGTAAACACGCGAGTAATTTATGTAATTTATAGGCATTCGTGGGAATTTAACGTGTCAGGTGCAAATTAATTTATATATATGCATGCGATCTTCATTGGGAAATATGTACAAGTACATACAATACATATGTACATAATTATGTCAAATAAGACATTGATTTTTGATTATCCTTCAGAAGAAAGCTATCTATTGCTGTGATAAAAGATCAGACAATTTTAATTTTAGGGCACATCCTCAAAATTTTAAATTTCATATCGCCGCCGCTGGTTAAATTAAATAAGACCTCGTACAGAAGAACTACAGGGTCTTTCATTAAGCGCTTCCTATCTTTAAATTTAAGTAAAACAAAATGTGTGTGAGATGTCATCGACATTTTTTATTTGTTTGAAATCGTTTGAAAAACGGCCTATCGATACCATTCTGTATGGAATAGAACATCGTTCAAATGTCCACCGCGGCTTTCCTGAGTGGCGCGCATCCGAAATATCTCTATGACTCTCTCATGACTCTATCGCATAAATCAGGCTGAATTTGACCGATGGCAAGAGTAATGTTTGATTTGAGGGCTGCTGTGGTTTGTGGCTTATCGGCGTAGATCTGCGACTTTAGAAAACCCCACAAGAAAAAGTCAAACAAAAGTCAAAAAGTCCATATCATTCAATTCTGGTTAAAAGAAGTTGGTAATATCGAAGATGGTTTTTCGATGAAAATTAGAGTCAGTTTCCAACTGCTATAGAGTCCATTAAGCGAACACACGTTGTGGCCTTCAGCTCCTGCCCAAGTCACGACGCAAATTTCGCCAAGTTGTGATCTGCGAAAGTTCTTGTGAGCGATGCGAAATCGACTGCCTAGGATTTTTCTGCACACTTTCACAGATCTTTTGGTTTAATAATTTATGTATCACCTTTTTGGTCCATTCACAAGCACAACACCTTGCTAACATTTGTGGAGAGTTCTGTTGCTCCTGGGAATTATGTGCATTGGTTTCTTCGGCAACTTACTTCTATAGAATGAATTCTTGGGGCTCAAAATTTATTGTCTATAGGTTGGGTATACAAAAATGCATACATATACATTTTTTGAAGGAATTTTAACATTGAAAATGTTTATAGGGTCGTTTTGATAAAAGTATGGTGTTACCAAAATGAACAAAGATAGAGAATGAACTCTAGCGTATAGGGGGATAAAGATTGAATTTTTGGTTGGTGTTACCAAAGAAACTACCAAAATGAATAAAATAAAAAAAAAACACAAGTGATGAATTTCGGCCAGCGTACTTACATGTTGATCATCGCCAACGGACGAGATTCAGTGGAGGATTGTATAAAATTCGAAAATGCTCGATTTGAGCCCACTTAGAAGCCTATAACTTTAGTTATAATTATTGGATGTTCAATATTAAGCTAGATAATTAAAGTTTAAATGACAGGCTACAAATCTGCATAAAAATTTTTGCAAAATCGTAAAAAATTTCATACTAGAAACTTGAAAAATTGTCTTTTTTAGAACTAATTTCATCACGGCAAAAGAAAAAAAAAAACAAACAAAATATGTACATACATATGTATGTAGGTACGTACCTACAAAAAATATTATTGATAGAAGGGAGAAGACGGTGGAGTGTGTGCAATAAAAAAAACACGTGGCAAACAAAATTGGCTTTGCATCGGCCACAAAAATGATATACATTATGTTTATGTAGAGATGTATGTATGTAGGTATGTGCATTGCGCATGAACATTATTTGTAGTAGGTATTTTACAAATAATAAAATCGTAAAGGTTGGATTTGGTTGGTTTGTTTGGATTATAACTTCTGTTCTAATAATCGGATGTTTGAGGTTAAGGTCTTAAAATTAAGGTAAAATGTCAGTCTTTTAAATCAATTGATTTTTAAACCTAGAATATGCATAGTTTGGGTAAAAACTTAACTAACTTCTAAATCAATTTGATTGTTTAACCTAGAATATGCATAGGTACCTACTTGAACCACTTATATAAAATTATATCTTAGGTTCCAAGTACCAGATCATCAAGGTTAAGGTCTGGGTTAGCTTCTAATTTTTATTCTAATAATCGGATGTTCGAGGTTAAAGTCTCAAAATTAAGGTAAAATATGACAAAAGTAAATTTTTTTTATATCAACCTAAAGAACGTAGAATATGCTAGACAACGTTTGGGTAAAAACTTTACTAACTTCTAAATCAATTTCATTGTTTAACCTAGATTATGCATATATGTACATAGGTGCCTACTTAAACCTCTTATATAAAATTATAACTTAAGTTCTAAGGGCTAGATGCTCAAGGTTAAGGTATGTTTAGGTAAATAAGAGGTAGAATTAACTTAGCTAAACAATTTAAATATTATAATCGAAAGAGTCGATTTTGTAAGCTAATATTATTCTGTTCTAATTATCGGCTTTTTGAGGATACGGTCTGAAAATGAATGTAAAATGACAGACTAGAAAATGCTTTTGACAAAACTTGATTTACTTCTGAATCAGTTTGATTGTTTAACCTAGAATGTGCATAGGTACCTACTCGAACCTCTTTAATAAACTTATAACTTAAGCCCTAATGGTCAGATCTTCATGGTTAGGGTCCTCAAATGCAAATAAAATTTTAGGCTCTATCTTAAAGTAGTCCATAAAATGTTTAATTTGGTTGTCAACTAAATTGATGCTTGCCGCTCGGCCACACATAAACTCAGTTAAAAGAATACAGCTCCAAGTCTCAAAAACATTATTTTTGTCTAAAATAAATTACGCGACTCGATATTGTTAAATTGATTAAAAGATGGGTTAAAAATATTTTAAAATAAAATATTATAGAATAAAACAATGAGCAGTGGGGTTGGGCTTCGCATCAAATTTTTTGTAAATTTTGTCTCGATTTAAAAAAGGTTTGCCTGGACATTTAATCAAACACACGGGTTGATTCAAAAACAATCAACTGAGTCGAGAACTAAGTTGAACCGAATATGATGTATGCTTTAATCGATCTGTAATAATTCAGTTACCTTTCTGCAAAGCTTAGCTAGGCAAAAATGTCAAATATGTACCTAGATATACCTTAAGATAGATGGTATATGTATTTTTAATTTCGTGTATAAGTGCTGTACCGGTGCGAATGAAAATGAGTATGATTGTGTAATTGCGAGTTAAGCTACAATTAAGACTAAGATTCACCTTATTCAAAAATTTAACAAATTAATTTAACCGCCAACTGGGAAGTGACATTAAATATACAAATTGGTACTTCAGACTGTAGAATGGTTTCTAAGACAGTTTGTGAAGTTATAATGCACCAATAGTATACAAAATAAAAATCTCTAAGATTTGGCATGATTTTGTTTTATCGACGTAATACAAGTCATTTTCAATGTCCCCATAGTTACTCTATGAGTGAAATGTGTAAATTTTTATTTCTGATGAGATTTTCACGACTTTCCATTTAAGCGAATTACTCTTAACTGCTAACTCCATGAAATATACAACAAATTAGCTGAATTTCTGTGTAGCGCCGTGGCCGACGCCATTAAGTCATCGTCCTCCAAATCCTTATGATGATTATTCCAGCAGCCATCACTGTCATCGCCTATCGGGATATCGTCAGGATTTGTTGTGCATCTCAAAACTGATTACCTACATACGGATACATGCATCGCAGATGTGTTAGCGAATTTTAATTGCAAATCGAATCGCAGTGACGGCGGCATGCACCGGCTCCGACATCATCCATCTAACAAAGTCTTCATATTATATAGCTATACCACCAGGAAATCTCAGCATGTTCTCAACGCTGATACTACACATATATGTACATAAACACTGAAACAAACTATTAAATGAACCGAGATTATGACGATGAGCAGCGCGTAATTCTGGAATTCTAACGAACGCTGAAAGCTATGACTGGATGCGGTCTGGGGATAAGACTTTGTTGCCTATCGCTTTAATAATCTGCTTGCTAGCTAGATGTTCGGCCTTCATTAAGAAAAGTATATCTTGCCGCTTGGTTCGTTTTGATGTTTGTTGTATATGGCCATAAAATATTTAAGGCCTTTATTTCGCTCTTGAAGAAAGATTTTTTTTAACAGAGTTGACACTTTGACAAATAAAAATATCAAAGCATTTAATTTATGGTGTTAGGTCCATTTAAATTGTTATAGTTATGGTCCCAATTATATTTGTAAGACTTATTTTCTTTGCCAAAAGCACAAGGCTTACGACACAAATATTCAAAATTATTTCAATGTATCACTTTCAGCCACAACGAAAAAATTATTGGAAATCACATAATTAAATTGATACATTCCAATAGATTTGGAACTTCTATCAAATTAAATTGCCATTAGACATCACAGCAATAAGACAACATCTGGGAATTTTCTTAACATAATTTTGATGAAGATTCAAAGTTTCTATTTCTGAACTGCTTCGATCTCAATAATTCACCCTTATTCCGTAAGGCGTTTTAGTGAAACGCCAACTGGCGTTTTTGAAGACGAGTCGTTTCACAAATGGTATTTCGTAACTAAAACGCTACCATCCTCTCTGCTCACTGTATACGGGTGTAGGAATTTCCAATGGTTGTTCATGTGGGAGTGGAAGTGTCAAAACAGCAGTTGTAACCGATGGAACAGCCGAAGCAATTTTATTTGGTGCCGAGAAAGATCTAGATCGAGTATGAACTACCGGCTGCGTATCCTGCTGGGCTTATTTCATCATGCAGCGAGAGAAGTCTGGCTATTGCTTCTTCAATGTCAGTTAAAGATTTCTGCTTAAAAGCTCCTTCACCTGTGGCTTCAACTGTGTTGAACATCAGTTTTTGCTTTAGTTTATATTTGATGTCAAACCAGACCTAAAACCAAAATTTACTTTTTTTCAATAAAATAATAGAAGTTCCTACTTTCTGCTACTCTTTTCCGTTTCTCAATGGTGGTTCAAGGCTGTTCAATTCTACTGCCACTGTCTCCCATGCCATCTTTGTATCTCCACTGGATGAAGCACCTCTTTTAAAGTTTTTCGCGAAGTGCTCGTTTTGTTCCTTCAACTCAACGAGTTTTTTTATCTGCGCCTGATTTGTAACTTTAACCCTAAAAAACAAATTTGCAATAAATGTAAACAAAATCATACATTTCAGGAGTATTTGATGCCCAGCGTTTGCAAATTGGTAAACGCCAATATTTGTCGTTTCTCGTCGAGTTTTTTTTCTTAAAAACGTTCAACGAAATACTAAAATGAACGAGTTCCACAAAACTTCAGGCGAAAATTAGCGTTAAACGCTATAAGTAATACCAAATTCACATTGGCGGTTTTTGTGTGGCGTTCAACGCCTTACGGAATAAGGGTGATTATTTTAATTAGTCTTCAAAGTTAATATCGATATTTGAGGACAATAACTTTTGTGGGGCCTCAGCACCTTTTTCATGGAATTAAGAAAATAAAACAATTGTATGCCATACAAAAAGAGTCAATAAAGCCAATGCATTGCAAAATAGTTTTTTGGTGTATAAGTTCAATTTTATTGTAAAGTCAAAGTGACTATATGGCTTCAGAAATCTTAAATCGGATTACATAAAAACGCACATCTGTAAACACACATATTATTACTGCCATATATTTCTACTAAACCAAAAATTTAAAATGGCATCCCTGGTAATATAGCTACGACGGACGTCACTTTATAGCTGAAGTTCCAGCTGAGACATGACTGATGACTTTCGATTCTTGTAAAGCTGTGTAAAGTTCTTTTTTTTTTTTTTTTATTTTCTCTATTTTAAGGCATTTCACTACTTAAGGGCCACGCCAAAGCCAAATAAATGAATCATTTTTGAACTGAAGTAATTGAAAAACAGTAGGAAACCTCGTGCGATGGTGCCGGCAACACTCGTTTGTATTTATTTATAAAATAAACAAGCCACAAACAAAAAGATACACATCACCGCAGTTGTTGGACTCTGGGTATTTTGTATGCTTTAGATGCTTTTTCCGAGCTCACCCCGGGGAGCTATTGAAGACCAATAAGATCTATGGTTTGACTTGGCATGACAGCAAGGTTGTGTAGCTAATCTATATGTTGTTGTATTATGGTGTTGTTGTTTGTTCCCCCCCCCCCCCCCCTTTCCTGGCTTTTGCTTTATAAGGTCACGAAGGCACTCTCGCTTGTGGATTGAAACCTATATTCGGAAACTAACAAACAAGGCTATAGGTATATGAAAGGAATTCCGCAGTGCGGAGAATCCCAAAAAGAAATAATGCCAGACAAAATGAATGCAACCACAAGATGACCAACAACATTCCAATAGATGATGTGTGTCTAGGGAGGATTGTATTTTTTTTTCAATTTAACAAAAATGCAATGTATTTTCCAGTAGCGCAGCGCTAAGTAAGGATATTGTGGTTTTTTGTTTCAGTGGTTAATTGAAAGAATATTGATTTGTGGTTTTGATCTTTTCTATGTTAGAATTTTTGTTTAATCAGTTTTGGTTATCTATGGCCTTATGTGAAGAGGTTCCCTGTGGTAAATGAAAAGATCGAAAGCTATTGGGCGCCATTTAATTGGGATTTATGCATGAATATATATAATAAGTTCGGGAGTGTTTTTCTTATCCACTAATTGCCTTACCACAAAGGGATTCACGTTAAAACAAAAGAGCTGTCGTAAGAGCTTGTTTTTTTTTTTAAATAATTTTAAATTTTGATAAAGCAACTTCTGAAATTGTTTTGACACTAAAGTAATGTACATCGTCTGATTTCTTATATAAATCTCAATTTATGAAAAAATAAATCGTTGGAACGGTTTTTAAAAATAATAATTTTTTACACATAAAGTTTTGGAAACAATTTTAAGAAAAAAAAAGTGGTTTGCCATTTTTTTGTATTTATTAATTCGGAGTTTAAAAACTAATTTTGAAAAAATATCATCTACCCATTTTAAAAATATCGATTTTTCAAATCGATCCAAATTTTATTTTTTTTTATTTTGATATGAAATATTATTCAAACTTATTTGTTAAAAAAAAATCATTAAAATCGGTTGAACAGATAATAAGATGATTTAAATATGATAGATCGTATTGATATTAGTTCACACACAAATTTTAATCAACGCCGTAGAAGCCATTTTTGAAAAAAATGAGATTTTTCGTAATTTAAAAAAAAAAAAACAAAAATATTGTGGGCACGTTTTTGAGAAAAAGAAGATTTTCATAATTTAGTAAAAAAAAAATGAAAAAATCGTGTGGGAGGAATGCCCAAAAACAGAGAGACAGACAGAATTGCGAGTTCCAAAATTATGTGAATGCTCCAGAGCACAAATGCACATATCGACTGAAATATTGACGAAAACCACTTTTTGTACTTCTCCATTATCATGTTAAACTAATTTTAAACTTCGATATCATTTTATTCACGAAACTAATAGAGACAAAAAAATATATATCATATGTACATATATTCATTCAATACCAATTTATTTTGTTTAGACCAGGTGCGCACATGCAACTAAACAGTTTCGAAATAGTTCGGTTTCGATTTTGAGTCCGATAGGTTTATATGGGAGTCCGCGCTAATGCACGTGCCCGCTGTCCCATATAAACTTATAGGACTTAAAATCGAAACTAAAAGTTTCATGTCTTACATGGCATGGCCTTATCCGTCACTTCTAGCTGGCCTAAAACACAATTTTACAGTTTTTTTTTTAATTCAGAAATTTTTGTCATTTACAAAATAAAATAAAATGATTATTCCTTTTTGTGAACTTTTAATTCAAAAGAAGGTTTGTTTTTAACTATCTCTTTTCAGATAATTGAAATTATTTTCATCATTTAAATTTGAAAGTCTTGAAAAAGACTTTTCAAAATATTTCTTTATTATACAATTATTATTGTTAATTTTTCATGCACGCTTAACAATTACTATTAAAATTAATAACTAAACATAAATTACTTAGAGACTGAGACACCAGTTTAATATTTCTTGAGAGCAGCGAAATTTTTATAAAACTGTTTAGGATACGGAACCTCCAATAATAATAATAAATAAAATAAATAAAAATTTAAATTATATTTCTTTGTGGAACTCCAAATTTAATTTGGCATACTTTTCTGTTATCCATTATTTTTAATATATTTAATTTATTTATTTGTCAAATTGTTGAATCGTTGGAGCAGTTTCCGAGAAACCAAGATATAAGAAAACTGGTCATAGCAATGGGTGTATTTTAACAAAAAGCTAATTCTAACCTTTTTAAAAACAAAGATATAAGAAAAGTGGGCGTGTCAGTGGGCAAATTTTACTAAAAGTATTTTTTTTTTAATTTTCTTCTTACCAATATCAACAAATGTTGAAAATTGCATCCAAATCATTGAAGCCGTTTTCGTGAAACAAGGATATAAAGAAAATGGAGCTAAAACTGGGCCTTACTTTTTTTCTGCAAGAGTCTCGAATACGAAAACTGAGATTTAAGTTCTTTAATATCGCCAGAACCACCCTGCAAAATTTCAGCCTGCCTCTAATTTTCTCATTTGCTCCATACAAAAATCTCTAGATTTCCTGGTGTATTATAAATGTAAAGAATAAGGTTCTATAATTCTAAAATTAAGTATTCAATGAAAATTGATGTAAACTTTAAACAAATAAACGAAACTAACTAGATAATATAACATTAAGAAGTTTTAAAATAATATTTCTTCTTCCAAACAAAAACAAATCAAAGAAAAATTCACACTTATAACATTTCACACTTTCTATCTTCCATAATGCTATATGATATAACGTCAGGCAGACGGCAGATATTGCCATGACCTTATTCTTAAGAATCTATCTATCTATCTATAGCGTTATTAAATGATTACCATACATTTTTAATATCTAGCCGTATTTTCTTTCAGATCTTAACCACAAATGCAAAATTCATTTATCTTTCTATTTTATTTAATTCTTTAAGTTAAAATAAAAGAGCTGACTCTAGAACTTGTTTTAAGTCTTAAATCCTATTTATTACCATTAGCGGACAGAATTTAATTTAACTTCTATAAATCATTATTAAAAATATTCATTTTTTAAAAAACAACTTTTACTTAATAAATTAAAAGCAAAAATGAAAACAAATTTAAACATAAAAGTGTCATTATTTTATACTACAAATATTTTTATTGGTTTAATATACCCGACGCACCGTTCAATTTTTCGCACAAAACAAATTATATGAGATTTTGGCATTGTAAATCAGGTATTTAGTTAATTTTTTTTTTAAAGTCCATTTATACACATATGTGAATTGATACATTATTGTCCCAATCATAGCTCCATGAGACACATTTAACATACAATTTTCTACATGTAAATTTTCATATAAACTCTTGAGACTCCTTTCACTCTGGGTATACAGAATTATTATTTCCAATGCTCCTTACTGGCCACATTTAAATGACCAGAGTAAAGCTTATGCGCTCAATTCTCATATATGTTTTATATGTACGTATAATCGTACATAATTCAGAAAGGCCAAAAATGATTTATGACGCCTGTTTCCGTAACTTAATGTCTAGTTGAATTGTTTTATGAGCATAAATAATAATATATGCCTACATGCGTTGTTTGGCATCTGGTAAAATAGTGTAACGAGTGAAATGAAATTTGTCCTAGATAACGCGCCGAAGGGCAGTCGCTTGTCATATGGATAGTTTTATGATGCTAGTTTGAACTTGATTTCTCTTATAATAAGGAAAATTATTTGTTGTGACATTAAATGTGATTATACATCATATAAATATAAACAATAAATTGAAGGTATAGGTATACAGTAAAAAGTAGTGAATATTGAACTAGGAGCTTTGTAGGTATAATATCTGAGGATTGTAGTATAAGAATTGTCACTTTCACTGGACCATTTTGTGGTTTTTTCCATTTATTTTATTTGTATTTCTGTTTTAAAAATGTCTTCTTGAAATTTGTCATAACATTCGGCTGGAGATAAAGATCTTTCGTTATTCAAACCTACTAGATTGGTGCAATATTTTAAACATTTAAAATCTACTTTAAAACATTTTTAAATTTGAACGATTTAAATTATACTTTAAAGCTAAAGCACTCGTCTAAAATGCCTATATATCTTTTTTAAAGTATACTTTATCTATTTGACGTTTGTCATTTAATAACAAAAAATTTAAGAAAAATTTTTTCTGAAGATCAAAACGTCCCAAAGGACGGAGTCGCAGGAACATTTTAAAAAAGTCTCCGTTCAAGACACAAATTGCCCAAGCATTGACGCACACTGTAGGGTGTTTGTTTTATAATATTACTGATTCTGCTTCAATTGGAATTTTGGTTATAAAGGTAGACTAGACACACTCTTTCTGGGTTCCTATATTCAAAGGCGATTTTGTGTTTCTCATGATCGGCGGGATCAAAACGTGTATAACGCACAAATCCGTGGCCTTTTCGTGGACACCTACTGAGAAAAATCCGCCTTTCTAACATGCCTCTCGACACAAGTCACAACCACAAGCTCTCGACACAAGTCAATCCCGATCCGAATAACACCTTTGATCCCAGCACATTAATTTGTACTTGAATGGTAAGTTTAATAGGACATTTATTGAGCTCTTTGATTCGATGATGTTTTCTAGGGCCGGACGAAGAACAATCACGAAAACTGTCTTGCCTTATATTTGTGATGCATTGCAGGTGCATTGGAATTATTATTAAATAAATAAATAATAAACAGCTCGTGTGGAGTCAGGACCTAGTGACTTACAACTCTCGAACATTCCTATATGCGTGTTATTGGCAGGAATAGAGGGGACCTACAATTTCCTGCCGAATCCTAACGCCTAGGGTGAGAAGCACTTTTTCATGACAAGAGATAATCTAGGAGTATTTGTCAATTCCTGGCAAAAAGCAGTAACCCGTGAAAAAACATTTCTATTTTTAGGTGGCATAGGCTGGGAATTGAACCCAAGACCTTCGGCGTAACAGTCCAACGCACTTACTATTACGCCACGGGCTACTACAGTAATTATTACCACAGTAATTACAAAACAACACCATTTCCAACTCCCCGATTCAATGGACTACGACACCAAACCCTGACACGCTCTCAATAATAATCTTGGATGTATGCTGTTGGTTTTCGGCTTGAACAGATTTAAATAAAATTGATTTTCTGTTTGTTTGTTTGTTTGTTCTAAATAGAAATCTTCTTTGGAGTCTTTGGGTCCATGCTGTTGGTTTTTGATTTGATCTTGATTCAAGTACATGTCCGCAACTTGTTGGGCAGAAATGGAATCTTCAGGTGTTTTTTCATCTCGTATCCTTCTTGGTTTCAACAATTACAATTGCCGCTTTGTGAGTATAACTAAGTGACAGATCAGCATCAACTATTCGTCGGGCTCGACGATAGTAGGATTTGGTTCTCGGGATAACTTGCTTCTTAAAGAACTCCTCATATGTCTGGAGGTCTTCTAAACTAAAACCTAAATGAAGAGAGTAAACTTTCGGAATCTGTGAGATGTGAAAATTCTCTGGATTCTACACAACTGTTCGAATTTTACAAATACTTTGATACTCCTCGTTGTCGGTGTCGTAGAAGGCCAACAGAAAGAACTTTTAAATTATTTAATAGAACTAATTTATCAGCCTGTTTTAAGTATTGTTTAAAAATCTTTCATATAACACAACGAAAACGGGCAATTTATGCCTTAACCTACTTTTGATTTAAGCCTCTTAAGATGACTACTTTAACCAGCTTCCTGCTTTCTGACTTATACTTAAAACTTGCGACAAATGGCTGCAATATCGAATTTCCTGACCCAATTTCAGTTGACATCTTATCAAAGCCATTACATTATGCGGCATGCAGTCAAAATAAAAAATCTTGCACGCAATCGTTTAATACGTTAAATACGAATATTTTTGTTGTTTTATATTTTTCTCCTGATTTGATCTTTTACTTTCCCATCCTGGAGTACCTACCTATATTGTAACACATGGTAACATTTAAATCGTATTCCTCAGATAAATTCTCATATTATCCATGTTTTTTCAAAAAAAAAAAAAAACTGTCCACGGCAAGAAATATGCGCTTGCGCATGACAAACGCTCGTATCTCACGCAGAAGCTGCTGCGCGTTGCGGGCTGTGTACCCAAATTCACTTTCGCATGACTGGTGTTGTGAAATAAAATATTTAAATAAAAAATTTTGTTTGTGTCCAATTCAGTGACGAAAATCCCACAAAAAACAGAGAATTATAATACCGACGTGTTGAAAGTGAAATCTGCCCAGGCACAATGGTTTAGGGCTTCTGATGGCATACATATAACATTCATCTTTACTCTTTCTTAGAGCGACCTTCATCGCTGCAAGATATCCTTATGCAAATATTCTCGCGAAATACACCCCAAGATCGGCTTATTCCATCAATTTTCAAACCGAAATTCCCGCCACCAACGACGACGCCGACGATGATGTTCAAATACATATACAATGGCGATGATGGTGTTGATCCCAATCGGGTTTGAGTTTCATCATGATGATCGTCACAGCTGGACAAGGAGTCTGATCTCTGTGTCTACTTGCGACTGGCTACAAGAAAGTGGTATATAAGCTGTCACTGATGTCAAAGATGCGCAACAAAGACTGGCAGAATGAATAATTCGATGATGGAGATGGGGATCACTCTATTCACTCATAGCGCTGTTGGCACATCGATGGTCATTTGTTGTGCGTCACTGATGAATCTCCAAAATATAAGCATCATCCTGTTCATCAACAACTGTAAGTTTTCTTTCCGCGTTTAAAGTCGTCACTGGCAATTGTGCGCGATAGTGGCGTCGTCGAAGTCAGTTGAATGAAAGCAAAATTAATTAAATTTGCAATAAATAACTGTAGCTTATTCGTTATGCAGGAACGCCGCACTACGCACACCACCATCCGACCGAACGAACGACCGAGCAAACGGAAGTTCAAGTTGGACCTTCTTTCTCTTCAAATTAATTTGGATTATTTTGAACGCAACGCCGCGCCGCAGCCGCCACGCTAAGGATGGTTTTAATATAATTGATCTTCGGTTTTCGATTTGATTTTCTGCTGCAGTCGGTATGCCTTGGTCGGCCATTTAAGTTACGCAATAAGCCTGTACGTCTATACGAAAACTAAAATGGGCATTTCTGTAGTAAATATGTATTTTGGCGAAGAAGGTGTGAGAACTGAGATTAATTGCAAGTCATAATTTAATTTAGTGCAATCTTTATTGCATAAAGTTCGTAATTACATATCGGTAGCTCTGAATACCTACAGATTGCATTTGATCCAACAGCGAAATCTTACTATTTCGTAACACAATACGGGTTTTTCCTTTTAAAAATTGGCAATGACTTCAATGTACGCATTTAATTTATTTTTAAGGTAGGTGGCAAAAGGGCGGTTTTTGGGGCGTTTTAATAAAAAGAGGTTCGCATTATGTGAATAAGTGAATTCGATTTTCTCATTATATTCAAATAAGTTTTTCACACAGCGATTTGAATTGATCTGCCCCAGAAAACTATTGTAGTACGTAGAAAACATATATTCCATCGTTATTGGTTCGTAGATCAGCTTTGCTATATCACCATGGACGGATAAACCATTCAACAACACGTGCAAATGATAAAATTGTTTTATCAAATGGGTGTTCTGTTCGGGCAACGCTATGCCTATTTGTATAATTAGGAACCTAAGAAAGAATTATTTAAATAAAACACGACGATTTTTTGAGTTGGAAAAAATATAAATGAAAAAACCCAACATTTATTTAGCTTAACACGCACTAAAAATAACCTTGCTCGAGCTAGCCCTAAAATAGAACCTTGCCCGAGCTTACACAAAAACAGAATGAATTGTAAATCTTATTAACATTTTTCTTTACATGAGCTTGCTTGTTTGCTATATATAGGGAAAAGAGGCATACATGTATTTTAGAGTAAATACACTCGTAAGCTCTGCGTACGTCATAATCGTCGCAGTGTGGTGGATAAATTTGAGTGCACTGGTTCATTAAATGATCAACCAACACTCGAGTACATCGACGAAATGCAGGATCTGCCGAAAACATCGCTGCTGTCCGTGAGAGTGTGCAGGAAAATCCGAGGCAGTAGATTTCGCGTCGCTTAAAAGAACTAAGCCTTTCGCAGACCACAAGTTAGAAAATTTTGCACCGTGACTTGGGCATGAAATTTAACTGACTCAGGAGCTGAAAGTAAACGATGTGTTCGCTGAATGGGCTCTGGAGCAGCAGAAACTGACCCTTATTTTCATCGAAAAATCATCTTAAGTGATGAGGCTTATTTCTGGATGAATGTGTACCTGCATCAACTAACATAACTGTCGAATTTGGGACGATACCACTCGACATGAGATCCAACAGCGTCCAATGCATCCTCAAAACAGTCACTGTTTAATGTGGATTTTGGGCCGGTCGTCGGTCAAATTCAGCCTCCAGAGTCATGGAAAATTGGACAATTCGGATTCGCGCATGGAATACGTGGTGGAGATTTGAACAATGTTATATTCCATACTTAATGGCGTAATGGAAATTTCGATTATAACCATCTCACACACAGTACCTACAGTTCGATAAAAAATTTCATATTATTATCCCTTCCTGAACTCTTTGGGAGGACTAAGTGTTCTTACAGGATGAATTGATCCATTTTTACTCAAAAACTGATGATGGGGTTGGTAGAGGTGTGTAGGTACTCCGACAGATTAAAATTAAGTCTCTCCTTTCGTCCTCCCAATCACTGTAGGGTGTTCCAGGTGGAACTTTTGACGATAAAAGAAGTCCTGTCTTGGCTTAAGGAAAACGTGATATCAAGCACAGATATCTGCATCTTCTCAGATAGCGAAACAGTCATTAGGTCCTATAGCGAGGTATCCGTCGGAGCGGAAAATTCTCCGATTTTATACGAATCGGAGGATATTTGCTTCGAGGTATACTTTCGGACAGTTGTTCGGAACATTTTTCCGACATTATGCAACGCACACCGGCATTTTGCGTTACATTGCGACCAATTGCTTTTTTTGAGTGATATTTTAGTGTTGAAAAATGTAAGAAATTAAAAAAAAAAAAAACATGTCAATAAAGTAATTTTGGAACTATTGCTTGAATTTTATTATTTTTTAGACCCCGAGGAGCAAACGAAAAAACAACAACCAGGCAAATCGAGCTTCTGGTTAATTTAATGCAAGAGAAATCAGACGCGTCGTCGCATTGTTTAGTATTCTTTTCCGATGAAGGATACCTCGAATGTAATTCGAACCTCCGACAGAGTGTGCGTTGCGAACAAATTTCCCCTCCGACGGATACCTCGCTAGGGCAGATTGTCTTTAAAAATACAAAAACAGTCCTTAACTGTCATCATCTCTCACAGAGATGGCACAGTAGTTCAATATTTACCTTTGCTGGGTGCCGTGCAGGGTCATGGGGACATTCCAGGTAATTGTTAAGTAGACGAACTCGCCAAAAGTGGAATATTACTTCCTTCCTATATCGTCCAATCGGACAAATTGGTATAGGTACCCATCGCTACATGTTAACTCATACTTATGCAAGATGTAATAAAGAAAACAAACCTAAGGTGGAATAACATCGCCACGAAACAGATCTGGCCTATGCTGAATCTGAAGCGCTCTAAAAGTTTGATATCTCTTAGCAGATTGCAAATAGCTCCGTTTTAGGTGTCATTTTCGGACACTGTTTAATAGGCAGGCACGCTACGAGGCTTGAAGTATTTTCCAATGAATTTTGCAGAAGCATGTATGAAAGAAGAGGAGGCAGAATTGATTCTTCACATTCTCTGCACATATTCTGCTCTATCTTAAAGACGTAGGCTCCAACTAGGAGAATTCTACTACAATGGTCCTAGTGGCAAATCATAACATCAGTAGTCTCGCGCACTTTGTAGTTCTAAGTGGTTCAACGAGAAGGAAGAAGGTTTCCTAAATTCCTGTTGTAATCACAATGGGCCAAGCTATGGTCTAAGTGTTTCAAGCTTCTCTGCGGCCAGCCACATAAACCTAACTTAACCTCAGACACAGTTTATTTTATTAAAATTTAAAGATAGAAAGCGCTTAAATGCCAATGCCCTCTAAATAAATGAAAATTGGAATAATTATGTTTAAAAGTATTATATTTGATCTGTATTTGCAAGTATTTTATTTTTATTAAAAGAAAAACTAAAAACGCCTGGTAGACGGCCTTTGGGCAAACCGTATTAATCTTATGTTTATAAAAAAAAAGAACTATTGTTAATATATTTCGAATAACGTGCGTTTAAATAAAGATTTCATTAACTAACTAACTTAAAAGAAAAACTAACATAAAAAAAATAAAACTAAAATAAAAATTTTTATAAATGTGGGTCTCATTTTAATTTCCACATAGCACACGAAGCATTAAGTTTATTGTGCATTTTAGATTATACCATTGGAAAATTTTCATTAATGATGGTATAAATCACAATACAAACTCAACAAATTCAAAGACGTTTAATCAATAAGTTCGACCATTTCATCTTCAAAATCCTCATTAAAATAAGTATACGACCTAAACATTAAAGTAAACTGCGAGGTTCTTAAGAAAACATGTTAAACTTTGGCAGAATAATAATTGTATCCTAAATCACAACTGATAAGAAGTTCTTCTTCTCTGAAATGTAACAATAGAATAGATGGCTTCGCTATATATGGTACCATCATCCATGCCATAAAACGCGCATTCCACATCGACTCAACCCATCAGCTGAACGAACTTTAAACCAACACAATATACATACCTATAACTACATTATGTAGGTAGTTGAGTTCTAAAACACAATAAACCCATAAACTTTCCATTTCGATATCTTGGATACTCGAATTGGCATCGTGCGCTAACTATACACTCTGCACAATATTATTTTAGTTGGAGTTTAAGTTCGAGTTCGAGTTTGCATGCTTGGTTAGTTCTTTCTCGCAAATTCTATTGAACCATTCTATTTGAAGCTGAAGTAGCCGTTTCGTGTTGCTGTATGCCGCTGCCCGTCGAAACGAACCATAAGCTTATGCGACATAAAATCAAATTTCACGATAAGAGAGTATTTTAATGATGTCATTCAATGGAACCCCTATATAGTAGTAGTATAGTACAAGCTAAGCATCTAATGAAAGAGAAAGAGCCAAAATAAAAAAAAATTTCAGAATAGTTCAGTATAGTATTGCGATTGACTAAAGGTTTTAGAAATATACATATTTGCTTACAGTGGGAAAGAAAAGAATTAGTTCAGTTTAAATTTTTGTTCGTCATGAAAAATTTGTAAGACGAGTAGAGCATCAAATCAATAACTCAAGGTCTTTAGGTTTTACGTTAAAGTGGTGAATTTTATTAAGAATCTGTCAAATTTATTGTGAATTATTGATAATTGATTATTCACCATGGAAGGTTATAGCGTTGAAAAAGAATTTGTAAATCATCAGATATAATTTTAAAATATAGTACTCTGTTGAAGAAACGGCCCATGTATTCAGTGATTGTTATCCTTGCCGATTATTCGGCGTTAATTGGTGGACAAATTCAATTTAAGCGGTTCGATAAATAATAATCACTAATCAGTTAGCAATTGTAAGTCACTGAATTGCTTCTTGCTTCTTGATTCTTGCTTCTTGCTTCTTGATTCTTGCTTCTTGATTCTTGCTTCTTGCTTCTTGCTTCTTGCTTCTTGCTTCTTGCTTCTTGCTTCTTGCTTCTTGCTTCTTGCTTCTTGCTTCTTGCTTCTTGCTTCTTGCTTCTTGCTTCTTGCTTCTTGCTTCTTGCTTCTTGCTTCTTGCTTCTTGCTTCTTGCTTCTTGCTTCTTGCTTCTTGCTTCTTGCTTCTTGCTTCTTGCTTCTTGCTTCTTGCTTCTTGCTTCTTGCTTCTTGCTTCTTGCTTCTTGCTTCTTGCTTCTTGCTTCTTGCTTCTTGCTTCTTGCTTCTTGCTTCTTGCTTCTTGCTTCTTGCTTCTTGCTTCTTGCTTCTTGCTTCTTGCTTCTTGCTTCTTGCTTCTTGCTTCTTGCTTCTTGCTTCTTGCTTCTTGCTTCTTGCTTCTTGCTTCTTGCTTCTTGCTTCTTGCTTCTTGCTTCTTGCTTCTTGCTTCTTGCTTCTTGCTTCTTGCTTCTTGCTTCTTGCTTCTTGCTTCTTGCTTCTTGCTTCTTGCTTCTTGCTTCTTGCTTCTTGCTTCTTGCTTCTTGCTTCTTGCTTCTTGCTTCTTGCTTCTTGCTTCTTGCTTCTTGCTTCTTGCTTCTTGCTTCTTGCTTCTTGCTTCTTGCTTCTTGCTTCTTGCTTCTTGCTTCTTGCTTCTTGCTTCTTGCTTCTTGCTTCTTGCTTCTTGCTTCTTGCTTCTTGCTTCTTGCTTCTTGCTTCTTGCTTCTTGCTTCTTGCTTCTTGCTTCTTGCTTCTTGCTTCTTGCTTCTTGCTTCTTGCTTCTTGCTTCTTGCTTCTTGCTTCTTGCTTCTTGCTTCTTGCTTCTTGCTTCTTGCTTCTTGCTTCTTGCTTCTTGCTTCTTGCTTCTTGCTTCTTGCTTCTTGCTTCTTGCTTCTTGCTTCTTGCTTCTTGCTTCTTGCTTCTTGCTTCTTGCTTCTTGCTTCTTGCTTCTTGCTTCTTGCTTCTTGCTTCTTGCTTCTTGCTTCTTGCTTCTTGCTTCTTGCTTCTTGCTTCTTGCTTCTTGCTTCTTGCTTCTTGCTTCTTGCTTCTTGCTTCTTGCTTCTTGCTTCTTGCTTCTTGCTTACACCAATCTTCAATGCAGCAGATTTTACTTTTAATATAAGGTATAGATCGAGAAGAAAGGCAACATTTATAGTTTTATAAATATGTTGTTATCATTTTTGTTCTTTACATCAAAGGTGCATAGAAGTATTTTTCATCTCTACTGTTTAAATCAGCTCTAAACACAACCTTGCCCAACAATGTTGGCAATTTAAATTCCTACTCGACAGAGAATATGCAAATTATTTGTACACGTATGCCGCCATCGTCATGGCCGATTTAAGACTCAGGGAAGACCGCGACCGCGCACAAAAAAACGCGGGTCTGTGTCTTTAATTCGCCAGCAGGAAACGTGCCGTGCATAATTTGTTGTGTTAACTGATTCAGAAATAAGCGATTCGCAAAATGGCAATTAGGAATCGATAAAGGTCTTATTAAAAATTCATTAGCCAGTAGCGATGGAGCAGCAGCAGCAGCTTAGGTGCCAGCCATGGGAGTATGATCTGTTTACTGATGTTGCTCCTGGAGCTGTTCCGTTTTGTTTTTTTTTTTTCGTTTTGTGCCTTAGAGTGGTGTTTTGACCGACGACGACGACGGTGAGCGTTGTGACACTTTCAAGAGTCTTTATATACCTTGCTATCTTTGTACATAGTGTCTTTTGTAAGCCTTTATTGTTCTCCATTTTTCCATTGCTAAATATTATCTAATAAAAACAAGAGTCTGGTTCCAAATGTTCAAATGTTAAGCAAACCCCTGGAGCTGCTAATAGTTGAAAAGAAACCCTCTGTTAGATGCCTTAAAGAGAATCGTGATGCCACAGTGTGTGGCATTAATTATTTTCCCTTCGCAGTGATTTTATTTTATCAAATTAAATCATCAGTCCCAGCCTCAGAAACTCAGGAAGATAGAGAGACCCACGGAACGCCAATGGCGTTTGTATACGAGTACCTATATATTTCAGCTAGCTTGGTTCTGGGGATTTTGGCGAGTCTACATGCCTTATAGGCACCTAAGCAAGTGTCAAGCTAAGATAAAACGAGGAAAGCTTAAAACTTTTAATTAACCACGATTTGTGGTGCTCCAATGGGCCATATACATTTATATGAGAGCCAATTGTACTGCTTTAGTTGTTGTCTTACGCCAAAGGTAGTGTATAGGTATAAGAAGGTTTATTTTGTAATCGCCTTTTAGAGATAAGTTTCTATAGTAATTTGGAGATGCTGTATAAGTAAGCTGAAGTCAAAGTGCAGTTGCAAGTGTTTTGTCAGCCCAAGAAAAGTCATGAAATGTTACAAGTCACCTGCAAAGTTGACATGAATAAATTTGTATAGAGTTGACTCTGTTTCCGTGTGACGACCGTAAAAGCTGACTTACTTTTTGATGGATTTCATTCCCTTTTTGTTTTTCTTTTAATTTTATGTTAAAGCTGTTAAGGTATGTTGAAAGGCTCTTAGGTGCCATAGGAAAGTGTTGGTTACATTTTTTTGACTAAATGGTGACAAGCACTGATTTGTATGACTACTGTGCCAGCGCCCTTATAGGTCTTTGTTGGAAAATGTATTCATTAATAGGTGTTGTGCAACTTTTTTAACGGATTAATCTTATAGTACAAAAGGGCTCTGAGGAACTTTATAGCATCGTGAGTTGAGTGTTATGAGTGAAAGATAAACAATGTATGCATAGACCAAACAAAGGGCAGTTGAAAGTGCATAATGAAAACCTTTTTTCCTGGTGAAATTATATTTAAACCTTAAAAAGTATAGGAAACAAATTAAATAAAAAGCAATACTCATTTAATGCTTTGTAGGGCAACAAGTAGGCAGTATTGGTTTCGTGTAAAAACAAAATGTACTTTTTCAAAATTTCCTTAAAGCGACTCTACCGATTTTGTAACTCTGTAATGTTGAAAGCGTACCTGCAGTTACCCTCACCAAATTGTTAGAGGTCGTTCTGCGTGGATTGGTAGACTCGTCAAGGCTTATACGGTGATACGTTATTGTCTATTTATGCTCCACTTATCGCAGCCATCTCACCGCTGTATTTTTAGTTTTTTGACAAGAGGTCAATATAGCCCTTCGATGAATCTTCTTCTTCACACACAGACTGTGGTGTGTGCTGCCTATCCGAATTCATCTCCTGCTGTTTGAAAAATATTCGACTAGCAGGCCATCTACAAAGCAGCTTTTTAAGTCTGAAATCAAAGTCCAAGTTGAATGTAGTGTTCTGCCTAACAGCGAATTGTTTGATATCTTCTCCGTTATAGAAAAGTCTTCTTTGCAGGTCCTCAGCACTGACTGTATATCTTCCATACTCTAATAATGGGTATGCCTCTTCATATCTGGCTTTTTTTTGGGAAGATCGTTTTACCCTTTGATAGAATTTCGGATATCACTCCTGCCGCTACAACCCTTGATAGACTCAATTGTGATAGTAATTCCCGGACTGGCCTAATCTTATGCTGGTCCCTTGGAACGTGGGAACATCCAGCATACTGGATGTATGCTTGACATCCATCGCTCCTTGATTAATTTGGTTGACGGTTCTTGATCTGAAGACTGCTAAATTTCTCTGTAGATAGTGTTTGCTGTGATAATATTTCGCTTCGCCACAAAGTCTATTAGGCTGAGTCCTTTACCAGAAGTGTTGTCCTTATCGGTTATCGGTCCTGTCGATTATCGGAACAATGATGACCTCCTTTGAGATTTTTGCGTTGAAGTCGCCAAGAATACTCTTGACGTCGCGGTCGTGCTTCCAGAATTGAGAACAGGTGCTTGCTAACATTCCGAAAGCCATAGACTACGTCCAAAAGCCTTTCCTTAATCACAAAACCATAATAAAAGATCAGCTGAACCTGCCCCTTGCAACACCTGCTGAAGTAGATATCAAACGATTTCATTTATCGCCATTTAATGATAACTGTTTCACTACCCTTATGGTTAACCAGGTTCAAAAATTGTCCTTGTTTCGTTTGCTGAGTTCGTCAACATTTGAAGCATCCGTATCAGAGGATTGTAGCTGTTTTCGAACTGTAAAAATTTCTTTGGTAGGAAAGTTATCCCTTCGCAAACACCTCCTAACCTGGAGAGCCAGAATCTTTATTTATTTCAAGAATGCCGGAAAAACCGGTCACTAAAGGCCTGAGCTCCGAATATTTCGTTGAGGTGTTCAAGCGGTTTGACGTTTAAATCTGCACAATCAGATTTAATGTTTCTGTTCCTATATACAAACATCGCTATTCAATAAAACCTCCTACAGATGTAATATGTTCAGCTGAAGAAATCAAATCTTATCAAATATGATGAAAATTTTCGCATAAAAAGCTTAATTTTCTCATCGATCAAAACAAACGTACACTCTCAAAACATCATTGTAGCGTTCAATCATACTTCCATAAACTAATATTCAACTATCAAAGGAACATCATCTCGAAAGCAACGAAAAACCCTCAAAAGGCGGAAGAGATGCAGTCTACAGATATGATTCAAACATCCCTCAAGCAAGAGGACCTCTGGTACCAGTACTCCGAAAAATGTCCTCATCTAACCAATCTAAAGACTTCATGCACCTTACAGTCAAATGTAGACATTTCTCATATGTGCTCGGCTCGGCCAAAACCCATGTTGCGAGGTACCCAAAACGGTTTTGTCATTTCGCTTATACCTACATACATACATGGAACACAAGTTCAAGACTTTTGCTCTTCCCTACCGCTCCTTTTACTGCCACTGCCACCGTCTTCGTCGTCGTTCGGTTGGTCGACCAGGTAATATACAAAACAGCCGATTTCCAACAACACGACACCAAATAGAGAGGGGCGCGTCGATTAAACGGCGCGGTAATTAATGTCTCATAATTAGACATAATGTTCAACATGAGTCCTTTCCATTTTGGCCAGAAGCAGCTAAGTAAACCAACAACAACAACAACAGCAACAAACAACAGCTAGAAGAAAAAAAGACCATGCAGCATGGGATTTTGTCACAGCAATGTCGCATATGGATGCATCGGACGCCAATGCTGAGCTTGTTGGGAACACCATCAAAGACCGAACCAAACCAAACCAAACCAAAACAACAACGCCACCGGTCGTCCATATCCAGCACGTTAGCTTGCCCGATAACCATCTTGACAACTTGTAATAGTCATTAAGATCGTGGAGTCTGATAATGTTTGTATCTATTAATTTTACTGAGGTGCTCTCTAGCGCTCGGAAGAAGGAAGGTGCGGGTGTTTAAAGGCGACGACTATGACGACGACGACGGACGGACGGTGCGGTTGTAACTTGAAAATGCATGTTGTCTTAGGTATAGCTGCATGTTGCATGGTGGAGGCACCTCATATAAATTTGTGCTGCCTGCACCTGTCCCATGTGAGAAATTGTGACACATTGATCGCAACCAGAGACACCATTATGCGGTGTTAGTGACGCAAAAAAAGAATTCTGATGTCTTGGGGCGCAAACAAGTTATGGGCTAAAAGCTTCCAGTGCTACCTCCGGGAAGTAGATATAGCTAGATGCTAGAGTGCGATTCCTATCGTATTACTGCATGATTTGGCTTGAATTTGAGTGGTGGCGCAGCAGTGGTGCTATTTTAATGCACATCGAGTGTTATAAATAACCATCGGTCGTTACGGGAGTAATTAATATTTTACAGCATTTATTTGTGCTCGTAAATCCTTCTAATGGCTGTGTGAGCAGATTGTAATAAGGTCTAACCAATGGTGTAATGGCATCGTCGCGTTGGGAAAGCAAGTCCTCTCAAGGCCATGACTTTTCTGAATGTTGTTTCTTGATTTGCATAAGTTACATGTTTTTTTTTTTTAAATTAATGACATCGGCTATAGGTGACCGGATTTTTGGTGTGCAACGAACTTGGAAATTCTAACTTTAAACGACTGGAAATAGAAATGATTTTTGATTTTTTTGAATTTGTTTTAGCTGATTTTTTGTCTGTTTAAATTCTTGTATATAATAAGATTTGTAACAGAAGATAAACAAACTGCTATAACATAAATCCAAAAATTCAGCTTAGAATTAGTAATCATAACTATAAGTACAAAACTCAATTATATATATTTATAGTGGGCGTGGGGGTGGGCGGTTTTACTTAAACCACTTTCTAAACCTTTTCATTGCTAAAAAGAACAAGCGGTGAAAATTTCAGGGAAATCTATTTTAACCACTTTTCTGGTTTATTAAGGACAAACATACAAAAAATGCTTTTTATTAGAAAATACTAGCTGGCACTTTTCGGCTTCGCACGGGTAGAAAAATCTTAGAAACTGCCGTTTCTAGCTGGGTGAGTGAAGAGCGAGCTCCCGAAATAAACTGAAGCCACTGCTGCAGTACAATTGTACTTTTTTTTGCTACACTCGACTTTGTTAAAGAATGAATGGATCGCGGATTCATAAATTCGGTAATAGTGAATATGAGAAAAGTGAGTCTTACTCTCACCGCGAAATCCGGTAATCGAGAAAATTTCCCTCATAAAAATATTATGTTTTCAGAAGCTTACAAAATCACAAAAAAATTTTCTATCACTTAGGTCATCCCCAAATAATAATCTTTCAAACTTTCGGAAAATTCGGATAACATATTCATTAATTCCTAATGAATGGTTTAATTTAAAATTATTTTGTTTTAGTATTTTGAAAACAATACTTAGAATTTCCGCTGAGAAATCCTATAGAGAATACTGAGAAAGGCAATTTTTAATCAAATACCAACTGCTTTTTGGTTTACACTTTTCTATCCTATAAGTAGGAAAATTATAAAAATATCGTCGAATCCCATCTCTTAAGTAAAACCTTTGGAACTCAAAAATATTTTTTTTTTAAATCGAATGCAATTTTTTGTTTCCTATTTTTTTCCTATAATTATTTTAACCGCTTCAAAATTTTGTTGTTTTTGAGATGTCAGTATAGTTTGTGCTGCGTTTACGTGCAACAAATGCAAAAAGTCTATAAAAACACCCGCGTGTTCGAACGAACCGATCGCGATGTGTCAAGATTTTCAACCAATCGGTATAAAGTATTTTTGGAGATGTCGTTTTCCTCCCAACCAAAAAATATCGATCCCTCATGATTTGGGGTTGAAATCTCTGATCCCGATTTCAAGAGGGATTTACACGTATAAAAACACACACTTTCACACACACCATAGTAAAGTGACAATTATCTAAACTTCATCGTCATTGTGAGATTTTTCATTTCGGAAATTGTTGTGTTTACTGTCGGAAGTTGTGTGAAAATAAAAATTAATTTTCATTATTCTTTTTTCGCGGCCTTTGCAAATTAAATTCAAAGAACGACGATGAAAATCGGTGTATGTCCGCTGGTGGAGCTGCCGAATGCATTTACTGGAATAGTGTTTTGCTCAATCTATGTGGACTTCCAGAGCTGTTGAATAAGGAATACAACGCCATCCTTGCTGCACCCATTCCAAGAAAGATCTACTTTGGATGCAAAGTGTGTTTCGAATACATGAAATTAAATTACATTACAAACTCCAGAAAGAGAAGGTGTTGCATTATTATTAGGCGTGTTTTTTTGCAGCCCCGCCGCGCCGCCGAGGGGAATTGCACGAAAAAAACGACCATATGCATTAGTGACACCAGCCCGGAAACAAAATGGAGTTTTCATACAAACTATCGATAACAATTATGTAATTCAAGCCAGTAATACAGTTTTTATGGGCGCTTACGTTAAGCCCGGAGAATTCTCTGGGTTTAGCTTAGCCCGCAGGGGATTAGTTGATGGTGTCGCTAATCCCCGTGGTCGTTTTTTTCTTTCAATTCCCTACGGACTTAAAAAAAAACGCGCCTAAAATTTATTGCTTAATGACTTTTCGTTAATTAGTTGTGACAATTTCAATTTTGTCATGCGATATTTTCTATGTTTTTTATAGAAAACGTTTCCTATAAAATTTTAATTTTCACAACCAATAAACAACTAATTTACGGTAAAATATCAAACAAACTGTATTTCGATCGGCGAATGTAGAAAATAGAAGATGTGGAAAATTGCTTTTTAAGCTTACCTCCAAAAGATTCATTGAACTCGAAAAACTTGCCTTTTCAACACAAATGCCTTTTGTTCAGAAACCTTGAAATTCCTTCTTCAGAAATGTTTTGTTTATTTCAAGAAAACGGCTTCATTAAATTCCAATTCTAGTAAATATTGTACACTGCAGGACATTTTACTCAGCTCAGATACATGCCGTGGAATGAGAAATGATTTATGTTTTCTACAAAAAAGATACACTACAATGGCCTCATTAAACTTTTCATTTACAAAAACAAAAATCTCAATAATCATCCTTGTATATATAATGAAGTCCAGTTCTCTGCTGTCAAATGCACAACACTCTTGTGAGCTATGATAATTAAATAGTGGTCCTTGCGCACTATCATCAGAAGCTACAACGAGAAGCCACGGCCGCCGCGCTTCATTCGCACCGCACCTGAACACTCGCAACAAATCTTGATTAATTTACGATAAAAATATCAGTTTCGTATTGTGCTTCTCCACCACATCATTGCTGGGGTTAAAATTTTGTTTTTGTATGCCCGCGAGTCCTCCTGCAATTCGACGTTTTTCAATTTATCTTAATTACGCCGGAACATGGAGACCAACGTATTAATTCCCACCATCGATAGTTCCTCCGGCAGTAGCAGTTAAATGATGTTGCGCTTGAGAATCACCATCATCAGGTGAAGTGGGACCTTTTTTTGTTATCTCATATATATGTTTTCTGGGATCGACGATGCGACGACCGACCGACGCACGTTGACGACACTGATGGTTAGTCGGTTAGTAAATATTTTCATTTCGTTTATCGAATTCTTGCATCAGGATAGCTTTGTGTACCTACATATACTCCAGTCCAAAGGAACTTCTCGGGTTTTGTTTGATCAGCGAGCTCTCTTCTGCACCTGTGCACCAATGATCTTGTTCGATTTCACTTTTTTGTTTCGCGAAATGATTTGGGAGTGCACGCGCTCGATAATGACTTTCAAAAATAGTAATTTTTACCGACATCTTTTTGGGGTCATTATGTCAGGAGGCTGACGTGAAATAATTTGATTTTTTTTTTATATTTGTTCGTGGAGAAAATTATTCAAAAATTCACCTCATTGCCTGGATGCTGTGCTATACACATACTCCACATAGTATATACAAGTTGCTGTCATAATTTCGTGCTAAAGTTTAAATAAAGATTATGGAGATTTATTTGTTTGTTATAAGGCGAAGTGTTACTTTTCGAAATGAAAGTGAGAATTCTGTGGAAATTTTTAAGATGCAATATGAGAATTTGAGAAACTAATGACGCAGAGCTCGGGCCGATGAGGAACTTTTACAAAATGTCTAGATCGCTTAAACTGAGCTGATTCTAAAATGAAAACTCTGTACCTATATAACTTTTCCGAACTTTGGCCAAATTTATGTCTAATTTTCCTGAACTAAAACGCTGATGTCTAAACATCCTCTTCGTGATTCTCAGCATTGGTACATTGGTAGGGACTGTGTTTCTTCTTCTTTTTCTAAAAAAAGACCTTGAGAATTTCAAGACCATATACAAATTCCCTACATACATTGTACATGATCTCTCTTGCCTATTTGCTATACAACATACCTCTATGTTGTTAATCTCGCAAAACATCAGCCAACACTAGCACAGGTGTCATTTGTTCCACAATTTATCCGACCACCATTGGGGCAAACCAAAAAAAAAAAACTATCCAACAGGAAAACAAACAATCCTCGCCAGTCATGTTATTTGGACAGATGTATATAAGAAAACCCCATTCTTTTTGCCAATAACATGTCCCTGTTCCATCTTAGCCATGTAACTTACTCCTGCCACCGAAAATAGACTTCCCATTCTTAGTATTAGGATCATGCAGCAATATTGCACACTGCAGCAGCAACAACAAAAACCACAAGCATGTCTCTTTAGATAGTTATCTCTTTTCCAGCCCAACACCATCAGGAACATTGCATTTAAAAATGAAGAGGTCAAAGGGGTTTTGAACATGCTATTCGCAAGGAGTTCGCTGACATTCAATTTCACTTCCACAAGTTAGCAGCTATCTGTGGACTTTGTGTCGTCCTCATTGTCCTCTGTCTTTATCGTGCTCTTATTTCCTTGTCTTATGGTATATGTAAGTAGTTCTTTAAGGTTTCAATAAATTTCACCGGTAAAAATCATTAAAAAAAATATTTTAAGATCAGGGGAAATCTCGTAGAGCTGGGAAGAAAAACCTGTCAAATGTCATACTCATTTCTAATGTCAATGTCAAGTTCGTAAACACATTTTCTGTCATGTCTATAAATTTGCAACTCACGTTAAAGTTTTCACTCGCACCGTGTTAAAACATAAAATTTTAAGGATAGTCAAGATCTTAAGAACACCTGGAAAGCGTTAAGCGATCCAAATGCAACCAATATTATTATAAAACGTAGTATTCTTACATATCAGCTTTTATAGCCTTCGTCGGAACTTCTTTCAAGTAGCAGGCTGTAGCAAGTACATTGGACTTTCATGCCTCGCCCTAATACTAGGTGCAGCCCATGCCACTTATTATCTACTGCCTATTGCGAGGATGTCTCTCGCAATGTAAAAAGTGCAGCCGTTCCAATTCAGCAGAAAATTATAGGTCCTAGCCATTCCTTCGAACGCTTACAGAAATAGTTGTGAGTTGTAGACTTTGATTCTCTACAACTGCTTTAACGTCAAATTTCTTTATTTTTTATTTGTTTAATATCCCGGTTAAATACACCTTTGTGCCTTATCTGAATTCTCCATCTCTTGGGAATTGATTTTTCCTTCAAATCATGCCGTGTTGATCACAAAAGTGTGATGCTATAAGGAATCGATTAAACAACACTAGTGCAGATATATCCAGGCTTTTATAGAGGAATGATGAGATGAGGGTGAATGGGAAAAACTTTAGGTATATACCACCAGAGTATAAAATGTACATTGGTATAACAATTGAAGGAAATTTGTTAGGTGACATGTTCGGCACAATCGCTGAACATGGTGAAACTATCTTTGAGATGTCGCGGAATTCGTAATGTGAATTTTTTGATCTGGTGTTTTCATTTCTTTTTTTTCTTTTCTTGTTGTTTGTCTGTTATTTCGATCCCATTGTATCTTAAGGCTGGGTTATGTAAGAACAAGCGATCCTGAGGGATCTTCATGTTGATGTCTCTTGAGAGGTTCGGGGTTTACTTCGTCTTCAATAACTCGTTGACATCTCCAAACTATGCAATATCGTTTAATGTAAACAGAAGTTTTCGACACTCTCTATAGAGGTATGTACATATGTACAACATTCAACAAAAGTAGCTATAAATCTCCATCGGCGGCGCGGCGGCGGCGCGGCGTAACGAAAGTATAAAAACACCTACAATTATTTAATACTTCCATAAAACCATAACGTGTTCGATTCGTGCGCCCTTTACGCAACGCCAAAACCATAAATTTGTCCATCCAATGCGTTAACATCATGCATTGGAGCTGCAATACTCACATTGTGAGTTGTGAGGTGCAGTGGTGTGCGGTGGCAATGGCAGTGGTTGCCACTGACAATCGGAAAGGTCGAAAAGTTCAATTACGAACGTAAATACATATATCAAAAAATTCGCACTCTGGATTGAATTGGGATGTCTGGGACTTTTGAAATCCTGATTGTAAATTACGCGACACTGTAAATCGTTGTGTTACCGGGCGTGTTGACACGTTTTTCTTCGATTTGATTTTGGAAAGTGATGTTTTCACTTTCAGCCAGGTGTTAACGCAGAAGGTAGAAGAATTGTTAACAACTTAATCGACAAAAAAGTTTGTTCAGACAAAAATATCTCTTATTCGAATCCTATTGGATAACAGAGAATAATGGTAGAAGTTCAGGGAAAATGCATTTTTGTTTAAAAATAAAAAAAAAAAAGATTTTGTCTTGATAATGCACTCTTTCAAAATAGCTAAATAATTTTGTGCCAATGAGGAGGCAGTTCAGGTGAACCCATTGACTTACTAGATATGGACTGCCAGGAGCCAACTTCACGATGGTTCAACCTATAACTAAACGACACTAGTGCTATTTTTGCTGAAGCGGAAAACACGGTGAAGCATTTTTGACACTTCAGTTTTCTCCTAGCTTTTCTCCTTGTTTTTTTTCATGTTTGTGTTTTGTTTTTTTTTCCATTCATTAGTCTCAAAAACTTTCTTGACAAAAATAATGAAAAAAAAACAGAATAAATTAATTAATTTAATAATTGTGAAAAAAGTTATACAATTCTGAGAACTTAGCACCTCGCTGTGCTTGAAAACCAATTTTTGTTCTTATTCAATTGCGTCCGTGCAAATATAAAAAGTGGTCGACGGTGCTGGTTGATGATTTGCTTCAGAATTTTAACAACGATCTCTGTGCAGTGTCCAAGTGAATACGCATATGTCTGCCACTATCAGTTCAGATGATTCAGATTCAGAGAAGAAATCTCGTCAACAATCTCAATCGAATGAGATATTGTGATCCTATTGTGATAGAAGAAAGAAAGAAAAGAAACACTATTCCCAACAAATCAAACAAATGAGGATGGAGGAGTCGATCCAGAATACAAGACATGGTATGTATTTTCTTCTACTATTTACTCTATAATAGGATTCTTATGAATCTCTTGCCCTACAGAAAGCTCATATTGACGAAATCAATTGCCTCAAAAAAACTTGTTGCTGCTGAGGAATAGCAAAAACAATCCGAAGTGGAGTGACAAAAAAAGCAAAATGTTTAATAAATTGGGTATTGGGTGAACACTCTGGACTCACAAACACTCACAAAAAGTATACAATTGGGCAAATATTCGTTTTGGAAGAGAAGAGCAGAACATAGTAGCGTGCGATTTCTAACTCGCTCTTATTCGAATTCCAGGTGATGACAGCAATGAAAAGCACCGAAGACAAACTCACTAAAACCACGAGGAATTCTAGTCGCGCCTCAATCGATCTTATTCACGCTCTCTAGCGAAGATAGCCAAGGACAAGCTTTTCAACAAGGTCAGTATTATTATTATTATTATTATTATCATTGCCTAATCGAATCAGTATCTCCATCTAGGAAGTCAAATCTTGCCAAACCAGCCAGAAACAATCTTATTCCCCGTTTCAAACCCGTAGATTTTAAATGCATAAAATCTTTAGGAAAAACTATTCCAGATCCAGATCAAAAAAGAAATCTTCGATGGATTGAAAAAAATCGATTCTCAGTATCGTAAAAGTAAAGTGCTAGAATTGGAGGATAGGATACCATTCAATTCACAGAAAGAGCAATCGGGGTAAAAAATTAACTATTGTATCAAAATGTTTTTTTTTTTAATATTGTAAAGGAATAATGTAGGTCAATGAATGTAATAAATAACTTGTTCTATACATGATCGGAACAAAGAATTAAAACAAATTTTATGAAAAAGTTAAAAAGGAATTGTTGTATGTATTTATTTCAAATAACGAAATTGTGGTGTTAATTGTTTTTACTTGTTCTATCCAAATTAAGATGTTTGAAATAAAATAATGTTACACACGAGGTTTTTTGATAAATGTATTTTGTCACAGATTCTTTTAAGTTGTCTAAAAATTATATCTCTCATAGAACCGTTCTTTTTGGTTTTCGACTATCTTATTTTCTGTTGAACCAATTTTAATGAATTTTTTTTGAATTCATAAGTTTGAATATCAAAATTTTCAAAAAATCTAATTTTGGAATTAAAAAAAAAAATTTCAGAATTATTTTTTGAAAATACGATATTTCGAAAATGGTTGGATGATATTTTTTAAAACTAATTTTTTAACTCTGTATTAATAAGTAATAAAAATTTGGCGGATCGCGTTGGTTTAAGAGAGCCTTAATCCCTGGTGTATATAATTACATACATATATGTATAGCTAATTTTCTTTTAATACTTAAATAAATACCTCGTTTTATTTTTTTTTTAAATTTTATTTTATTAAATAAATATGGGAAAGGTTGGAACAGTAAGACCATTGACCTAGTAGGTCAATGAGTGAGACATTCCATTTGTTTGCTCACAGAAACACTCACAGACATTGGTGAAGAGTAGAGCCGCTTGGAAGCATATCGTTTTTTACATCTGTAAGCGATTCCTCATACGAGATTTGCATGTCATAACCAGCATCAGGATTGACATTTGGCAATGAAAGAAGGTTTGTCGATCGCACAAAAAATTTCCTGGAATGTATGATCTTGAAGACTACGCGTACAGCGAATTCGCATCACAGCTTCAAAACTTCTGACTGTTTAAATGAATCAAAATACTAGGGCTTGGTCTTCTGGTAGAGTGGGAAATGATGAACTGCTCCACCACTGTGTTTACTAATGCCAGCTTAAATACAAAATAATTAAATTACTCTTGTGCATTCAAATGCATTTTTTTTAACTTACACATTGTTGCGAGATCACTGTATTGTTGTTTGAGTAAAAATAGATCCACAGCTATCTGATAACCAGAACATTCGAGAGCGAATCGTTTGTAAAAATCTGTTGCTGGGTTTAAGTGTGCAACATCCTTGGCTGAACGATTGTTTGGATCTTCACGCGCCTCTAAAGCACCAGGACCTTTGTTTAAAAGGCACGTTTAAAACACTTATCCGTCCACCAGAAGCTTGCTAAAATATTAAAAACAAAAAAAAAACTGAATTATTTGATGTTTCACAAAACAAAAATTTTGATAGTCTACCATTAGTTTATATGCAACTTGTAAAGCTGCTCCCAGAGTAGAACCAGGATTTTGGGTTCCTGCAAATCTTTCAGGCAATTGTACTAGCAAGTCTTTAATCAGATCTTTGCATTCCTTCAGATTAACCAACAAATTATCAGGTCGTGGAAGGAATGGATCTGAAAATTGGAGTCATAATAAATAAAGTAAAAAAAAAAAAACAACCGAAAACACCCACCTTCGATGTCAATCAGAGTCATTTTGTGAGGTTGATTGGAGCCCTCTGCCATGTTGTAGAAATGCACCTCACTGTTATATGCAAATAAACCAACTTGTGCACGTGCATCACCGGGCATATCGGTTAAATGTTTCGATAGAACATTACACACGTTTTCAAGATATCCACTTTGTTGGGCAATTATCGAGACGTCGAACAGGAACATATAAATCGCTGGCTGTGGTGGCCGTAACTGTAAAAGGAAGAATAGTAAGTCATATAATTTTTAGTAAGGTCAAGCAGTAGATGAGATAAGTTTGAAAATCTTTCTACTTATCCAACATGTTATAGCGTAAGCCACATTTGGCACAAACCAACAAACGAAGTGGACAAAAACTGCCTCTGTTTTCAAGTACAGTGATACTGACAACAAGTCTATTGTAAATGCCTTTAAGGTTAGAGCCTACTTTTAGTATATTTGAGAATTTCTGACCTTGTGAGGTTGAAACACAAATAGCCAACATCTGCAATGGTATAGTAAAAGCACACTCCTTTTTAGAGTACAAGCCCGAAGTGCCTGATTAACACATTATACTACAAGGCTCAAAAGAAGTACTGATTCTAGTGCACAGTGGCAGTAGATGTCCTAATGTTAATGCCCAACAGTCTATTTGAAATTAAAGCAGAAACCCTTGATAGATCTTTTTCGATGTACTTACCATATAATCGGATGGTGCTATAAATTCAATAGTGCTTGCACAAACTTCAGGCCTTCGTGTAACATCTCCGTATGTTTTTGTGGCCGGATCGAATTGAAAATCATCGGGCACTGTACCAAAACTAAAACGACTCACATTCGTTGATTCTGTAACATAGATTACACTTCCACATCTTGCTATCTACAAAGTAGACAAAATGGATTTATGTATGTCCTGCAATAGCGACATCTCACAATATTTGGACACTGGGTAACTGGTAAACTCTGAGAGCGAGAAAAATTATGATGATAAAATTGATATGTTATATTAGTTATTTATTGTTGGACTTATGTACATTAACATCACGAAATGGTTGAATTAGTATACCAAGTGGCAGTCTTGACTTTTGAAGTAATGAATTACTTTCTGGTATTTTAGTAGAGATGCATCGCATTATGCTGCAAGATTAGTTGAAAATTAAAAAAAAAAAAAAAAAAAAAAGAACTTTTTTAAATGGAAAATCCCCAAAAAAAAACTTACTTGGGATAGCAATTGATGGACTCATGAAATTGATTGTGCATTTTGGTAATGGCAATGTTGCTGGCGACAGCACATGACGGTTTCGCAAAAGATCTACAGTATCGTGACCCCAAAGACTATTAAATCCTTGTTTGACGAGTGGCGACACTGGGAAATGCATTTTGTTGCCCAGCATTCGAGGGTCCATTCGTTGATCGTTGTGCCTTTGGCTGTTGCTAGTAGACTTGCCGCGGATAAGCTTGAGGCTGCTGCTGCTGCTGTTGTGGGTTAAGTGGTGGTGGAAGCACAGCTGCTGCTGTGGATACATCGGTCGCCGAGCTGTCATTGGCGCTGTCTGATGTTGCTGAGTTTCTGCCATCTATGGTGGAGCCATGTTATTGTTCAGTTGACTTTGGTTGAATGCGTTTGGGAAATGAGCGGAACTTGTTGGAGGATAATTAGCGTTTCGTGTTGTTCTAATAAATTGTGGGCCTGGAGGCGTTGGATAGGGCGCTGGTGGTGATGGCATTGAATTTCGAACCAACGGAGAAGTCGATGTGGCATAAGCATTAGACTGTTGAGGGCCGCGCAAAACTTGAACTTGGCTAGAAGGCTGTTGAACGCCGCTTCCTGCGTTTGTATTCAAAGCTGATGTCTTAAAGTTGGGAATTGATTAAGAGTTTGTTGTAGATCTATTTTCTGGGTTTTTAAAAAGTTAACATTTTAGATTCTTTTCAACAAACAAAAGTAAAACCACTTCACAGCCTTAGGGTTAACTCATTCCAAAATCTCTGCTATGCAATGCTGGCGTTAGAAGTTGTTCTTCAGTCTGTGGTTTCTCTCCCACATTCAGATTCAGATTTTGTAGCCTCGATTCAAAGGCAATTTGGCTTGGTTCTGTCTTTTTTTTTTAAAGCGAGTTTTTGAATCAGCACAAGCACTTGCAGCTTCTCGCTATGGTTAGAAAAACTGTTCGAAAGTCAGAAAATTCTTATTGCCATAGCAAAACGGGAATTGGTTGAATGATGGAAAAGCTATCTGAAGCGATCTCGATGGCTTAATGGATTTTTCTCCTTCAATACTAAAATTCAAGAAGTTAATGACGTAAAAGTTAATAAGAAAAAGATTCAAACTTGCCTATAGATTCAAGTATACATGAATCACTCCACTTCTGGTTACACTTGCCATTTTCAGATTGCCTTAATCATCCAACTGGCAGGTTAAAGAATGAGCTATATAGTCCATAAGTAGAGTACACGAGGTCGATTCGTTTCTACCCTTTTTGCCAACCTTCCATAATCATAGATATAATCCGTTCCATTTTCAAAGCAGAAACCGCATATTCTATTTTGTCTACAGCAAACGTACTAAAATCGTCACTTCTGAGGTGTGTTCATGGGAATGTATGGCAGTGTTGCCGCTGAAAAAAATTAAAGAGTGTCCCAAAAAGGGTCCCGAGACAAAAAAAGGGTCCCATATAGAAAAATGCCACAATGTATAAAATAAAATAGACTAAACCCATTTCATAAACATTTATTCAAAATCTCAATTAAAAATTACTTCTTCTGATTAAACATAAAACATCAAAAACTATTTGAATAACAGAAAACAAAATACGGTGTAGTGTCTTCTGTCAGTTTGCTTTTGCTGAATGCAAAGATGGGTTCATGTCGAGATAAAATGACAGCGTTCAGTACAAAATTTTGTGGAATTGAATTTTTTTATGAGAAATGGAAATTTTCAAATGTAATCTTAATGAATTAATAAAAAGGGGCCAATTGGGTCTTTTTCAAAAAAGTGGTGGCCACGGGTCCCGAACGCAAAATAGTGGCCATTTGGCCACTATAGTGGCCAAACGGCAACGCTGATGTATGGATCAGTTCACGAGTCTCCAATGAGAAAACTTTTAATTGTCTTACTTCCACAATATTTTTTGAATGGGGGAGGTATGCTATGCTTTGGGGTTCCTCATTGCCAATAGAAAACGCGTTAATTTGTCTTTCGTTTGGCAGATTCCATGAAATCAATTGGTAGTCCTCACCACAGGTATACAAAGTTTCTGCCGCGTCATAGAATATTCAAGTGATTCTGCCTAAGTGACCTCCACCTTTAAGATCGCGTTCAATCTGTGGTGAGAAATGAAACTTTTGTTAACAAATCAACAAATATTTTTTAATGTTTATTTACCATTCCCAGAGAATAAGAATAAAGAAACACTCTTCCGGTGCTTGCGGCCAATGCAATGTAAAGTTAAGCATTTGATTCCAAGGATTTTCGCTCCATCTCAAGTGAAAAAAGATAATTTCTTAAATTTCTTCCGATACAAGGGACACTGCTCGGAACATTTACCTTCTTCTGGGCAGATGTTTCCTCTCATTTTATTGCACTACATTGGCTGCTTAAATGCAAAATCGGAATGGAATCTTGCGTTAGTTCATTTGTTTCTGTGTCCCATATTTTGAGAATCCCTAGATAATTTACTAATGCAGTTTTCCATCCGGAGAAAATCCCGACGTGCTGTTCAACGAGCGCCACAACTATTTGTAGGTATGAATAAGGTGAGATATGAAGATGAAAAAAATGAAAATCTTCCATATAACTAATTCACTTAAAGAGTCTGAAAAGTTTTTAATCAATAAAAGTAAATAAAATAACAAATTAACAAAATTATTACCAAGCACGACGCAAATGGAAACTGAAAATAAAAAATATAGCACACAAATAACAAACGTCAAAATATACATTTGAGTTGAAACAGATGGCTTACTTTTTATAAGAAATAATAATAGATGTCAGTAGTTTCTATGGCGAAAAAAGCTTGTCCAGACAAAGTGGCAACAGATGGCACTGAAAATAAGTACATCTGTTTGCCGCTTCTACCGTTTTAGCGATCATGTCACTAAGGAGAGGTTGAACCATTTTCATTTCGGCATTTGTATAGAAAAGACACTCGACTGGCAGTCCATATATAATAAGTCAATGGGTGAACCGTTTAGTCGTATTGTTCATGCACAATGCGATTGGTTGAAAAGTAATCGAACTTGCGACACTAAAGTGACCAAATGGCCACTATTTTGCATCCGCGACCCTTGGCCACCACTTTTATAAAAATGGCCCAATTAGCCCCTTTTTATTAATTCAATAAGATTTACATTCCAAACGTTCTGAAAATTTGTATTTCTCATAAAAAAATTCAATTCCACAAAATTTTTTACTGAACGCTGTCGTTTTACCTTGACATCCATCCATCTTTGCATTCAGGGAAAGCAAACTGACAAAAGACACTACACCGTACATATTTCGAATTTATTTGGAAAACAAAAACAGTGCAACACTTATATACGTTTTCTTTTGTACAATGTTGCACTGTGTTTATTTTCTGTTAAAAAGTTTAAAATGCTTGTTTATTGTTCGCAAAGTCAGTTTAAGTTTCTGTTCGAATAGTCTTTTATGTTTTGTGTATAATCAAATTTTAACTGAGATTTTGAATAAATTTTTATGAAATGTCTTTAGTCTATTTTATTTTATACGGGACCATTTTTTTGTCTCGAGACCCTTTTTGGGACACTATTTAAATTTTTTCCAGCGGCAACATTGGATCAGCTGGGGAGGACAATTCAATTCCATTTTGTTTTGTAATAAGCATTCTTAATTGTTAATTATTTGTCTTTCGCCCGAATCAGCAATTCCAATAAAATTTTCTATTTCAATTGTTTATACTTCTTATAACTAAAACTTAAATTAATTTAAACTATACTTAATTGAAAATTTGTTGCCGTGGCTGCTTGCCGGCTGGTGGTTGCTGTGGTAAGCTTCTTCGCCTAATTATTTGGCCATTTCTATACCAAAAAGATATTAAATATATTAAAGCAGAACTTTTCAAGGGACTGTGTTGCTACCTAATCTCAGTCACCCTTAAGATGTCGCATCACACAACTTAGCGCAACTATATTGTCAACCTGTCAACTTCTATCAAATGTCATCCCGATTTTTAATGGGCAATGTCAATTTTGTTGAAATTGTCTTCGCATGGATATAAATTTCCAAGTCATGTTTATAACTCATTTTGTCCTTTCTAATGCTCTCCCAAACCAATGCGAAACTATCGCGGCGACGACGAAAACAATTATAAAAACACGTGGTATATTAATGAAAACAACACGTTGTCATTATTGTTTTCGTCGTCGCCACGACAGATTCACGTAGGTTTGGGGGAACCTTCAATCTAAATGAAAGTGTCAAATTAATTTGATATATATGAATGAATGAATGCAAACTTAACTCCAAGAATTTTCAACTTGCATTGACTAATCCACTAAGTTTCAAATAAAAGTCAATATACCTTAAGCGACATCCTTAAGCAGGAAGTGAGTACAAACATTAAAAAGTCATGAGGGTGATTAAGAGAACGAGAAACTCCGACCACACCGCAGTTATAACAGCCAGTGACTCCATAGAAGCTACATGATTGTGGCGATCTACATCTTGCAATGAAGATGCATCTAATTCAATAATCTCTTCCTTGCTGTATCTACTATATACCCAGCCGGTGCAGTCGCCCACGTAGAACATCATGGAACATGGTGTAAGTCTTACATAACGAACCAAAGCCGCATCCACCTGTGTATTTGATGATGATGGTAAACAAAGTGCAGCGGTGTATAACAGCAGCTATAGGTACAATCTAACGTTGCAAATGCGGCTGGCTCCTTACAAATCGCGTAGGACATGATCAATGCGCACAATTGTTTGTCAGTTGCGCTCATGCGCACCATCGTGTTCTGATTGAACAGACTCCAGACAAACCCCCACACAGTGCACACACACACACATACGCCAAACCACGCTGCCATCGTCACAGCCACCGCTTAGCTCTTAGACACACAAATCGAGTCGCGATTAATCTCAAAATGGTTCATCGCTAACAAGATTACAATTAACACCTGAAATGAATGTGCAACACATATCACCAGGTGATGGTCTTTTGTGCAACTATACTATAGCTATGTATATCTAGTTGTGGACATATTTCCCCTTTTATAGTGACAGAGCACGAGTGCTGTGGATTCCAAGATATCGGCTGGCGCAGATCTACTTTTTATACCTACTCTGAGTAGGTACTCTGCATCCGTTTTGTGGTGCTTTGTCTTTTGCCTTTGAGTCTGGATAGATGTCGCCGCCGCGCGCGCCGCATCGCTGCCGCCGCCGCTAGCAAATGCTGAAAGCCATGGCGTCTATCCTCATCGTGAGAGAGCTTGTTGAAGTAAATTTTTTTTGCGTAGGAGTTTGATTATTGCGACTACTGAGGAAAGTGCAATTTGCTCTTCAAATTAAACTGAGGAAGGTGCGCTATGAAAGTTAAAAAAAATAATGTAATTGCAATGGTAAAGTTATTTCCAACCCATGTATGTTAATGTTTGTTCTTACAATTCCAACGTAGTTTACATTTTTTTTTCAGGTGAGTATCTAGGATACCTACGTATACATATGTAAGTTACGGTACGACTAAACGGTCAGTGCGTTGACTCTTTACATCAGTCAAATTCTGTCCCAAAATTGTCAAGTCGTCTGATTTTCAACGCAGAATACTGTCAATGCGTTAATATGAGTTTCAGGGTCAACGTATGATTAATTTGTGTGCAAAAATCGAGGGTAATTTTCTTGTAATAAATCGACACCCCCTAAAGAACAGTTTTGCTTTCTGTTTTGCTTTACGTGTAAGGCAACACGCCTGACGAGTCGAGAAGAAAGGTTTTCCAAAAGTGAAGGGTGGGTGACCAAACACCACAGTATCCCAAAGTCGATACAGCAGTCTGCAATGACCTTCATATCAATTTAAAAATAATTCAAATTTTTAAGAGGTTTTTCTTAATTTGTTGACTTAATTTGCGACATCTTGTGTAGAACCAGGGCCTAGTGACCTACATATCTCAACCATTCCTGCGTGCGTGTTGGCAGGAATAGAGGGGACCTACAATTTTCTGCCAAATCCGAACGGCTAGGGTGAGAAGCACTTTTTCATGACAAGAGATACTCTTGGAGGATTTGTCAATTCCTCGCAAGAGGCAGTTACCCGTGAAAAACATTTTTGTTTTTAGGTGGCATAGGCTGAGAATCGAACCCAAAACATTTTGCGTAACAGACCAACCCAGTAACCATTACGCCACGGGCTACTGCACGTGCTATTGTCAATTATTGATTTTTGCTCTTATCAATTATTTCTAGGTGTCTGAATTTAAACAAATTCCCCTAGAAAAAATACAATTTACAGCCAAAGAGTTAAAAACAGATAACACGTCAAAACATTTTGGGACAGCACTAACTAGGTTTATTCGCTGAGTCCTGAAGAAACTGCAAATAAATTGACATGAGTTTTGAGGAAATTATTTTGTTGTGCTTTCGCTTGCTGCAGCAAATTGCTTATGTTTGAGAGAAAGAGAAAGTGAAAGTGAAAGAGAAAGAGAAAGAGAAAGAGAAAGAGAAAGAGAAAGAGAAAGAGAAAGAGAAAGAGAAAGAGAAAGAGAAAGAGAAAGAGAAAGAGAAAGAGAAAGAGAAAGAGAAAGAGAAAGAGAAAGAGCTTGAAGTTGTTTTAATTCATCGAAAACCGAAAAACCCAGGTTTTTTTGACAATTCTTGGGATTGTCAAAAAACCTGGGTCAACTCTGGGTAAAGTTCAATGAACGAAACTATTGACTGGATTTATTCGTGTTAACATCAAAGTCAACATTATTTTCGGTGACGTCAAGGACTTCTTTCTATGTGCATTTAAATTCTATGTTTTCTTAGAAATCAGTAAATAAATACTTTTACAAAATATACTATAGTTTTGATGCGTGCGAATCTCATAACAGTCTTCACTGAACTGCACTGCACGAACTACAAACTCGTCGATATAACCACTTAATTTTCCCAGATCGTCCTTCTATTTACATCATTCATCTCTTGAAATAATTTTCAAGAAATCTTTCTTTCAATCGAATATAAATAAATCGACTGCGCACAGCACACAGCACACAGCGCACGTCCCATCTCCCATCATCAATTGCCGACACAACGTGCAAACAACAACCGCCTAGCTCAGACAAATGCGTCGATAGATTCAATGGCATATCTATCACACATCATCATCTTCATTCCTTCATGCCGAACTATTATTATTATCAGTCCGGCAAATCACGATAATCAAACTATGATTTGTGGTTATTGATTCTGATGCCATTACCTGGCACTTTGTTCCTTCACTGTTGTGGCAGTGTTCCAATGCCCACGCGGAAAATGATAAATCTTTTGCAATATACTTATATACTTCTTTTGCGGTAGACGACTCGGCCAGAACTCAATGTAATCCCCTAGCGCACTAGCTAGCCAGTCCAACGCCAAGCCAACCAACAACGTCAACGTGGTTCTAGATTCGTTGATCGAAAAATCAACACAACACAGCTCAGTTGTTGTTTTTGTTTGTTTGTTTGTTTGCTTCGGATTGATCAAGCAAGACGTAAAGACGCTAAAGAATACCCCTGCAACCAAGCTTGGCCATAATATGGAAGCCTTGATTTGTGGCATTCATTACAGCGCATTTACGTTTAGAAAATTCCTCGAGGGTCGATCAGAAGGTCAGCAAATAACGCCATGAATTCAACTGAGTGCACCATTCAAACGGCAGGGTGGTGAGTTCCAACCTCCAGGTGGTGTTGGATGTTTGTTAGAATTGCGGAGTCTCGAGCTCGACAACTGGACAAATGAGAGATTTGATTAACAATAGTTTACGGCCGTAATAGATGAGGCTTGCAGTTCGGGATTATAGTGCGGTATGGCGCAGTGCACTCTTTAAATAGCCCCAAGGGAGGGAGCAAACATTCTGAGAAATGACCAAACCATTTGATATCATTTGTTAGATTCTATTTATAGCTATGCACGTGGCTGGTGGCGTTCTTTTGAACGTTTTGTGCATTTGGATTTGAGTTGGATTCAATTGCGAATCGACACACACTGGGTTGCTGAATATTAGGATGTGTAGTGTGCAGTGATCAGAAATAATCAGCAGTGGTGCTAGATGATGGCGATTGGGAAGATTAATGGATCGAGCGAGGTATTATGTGCGATAGAAATATGTTTTGTGTTGATTTTAATACGGATGCAGATAGAAATTAAATATTTGATTGCAGTTTAGAGATATAGATACCTATCTTGTGGATAGGGAGAAATCAGGAAGTTTCATTGTGAAAAAGTCTATAAAACTTCCGATGATAAGGAATAAGGTCTGTTTGTTTACTTCTCAAAACTGCCAATTTTGACCAATTTTTGTTAAATTTTATTTGTGTATATTAACTTTGACGTTTGACAGAACTTTGTACTAAAATTGGTAGAAATAGTAAAAACATTGTGGGTAACCCCCTAATGCATCATTATTTCACTTCCCCTAACAATAATATCCCAAGGTAGGTTAATTGCTTTCATGTTCAGAGATGCATTATGATTTAAACTTCAGTGGGATCGTCCAGTTTTACGTTTATTTCACGGCATTGCTCTGTTCTATTAGAGTGACAAGAGGTCCCCAATGGAGGTCACTATCTGTCAATAAAACCAGAGCGTATACTAGGAATTTATTTAATCTTCAGAAAAAACATCGTCCGCTTACTCGCTAGGTCAAAGTTTATCTTAGAACTTAGAGCCATCATGGGGTCATCAAAAAATTGATTTCCAAATTATTATGCTCATATTCAGACCAGAGCGGGACATTTTCAGATGATATGATGGACTGTTTCCTTAAAATGCTGATCCCCACAACTACGACAGTGAGTACTGCGAGGGATACCTTGCTTTGCCACATACTCTCTTATTAACCAGTGTCCAGAACAGGTTGCAACGATAATGGCTAAGGCCATAATTATACAAAAGTTTTATTATTAATATTGTGAAATGTTACGTTAAGATTTTCTTTAATTTTATTTTTGTTATGTCAGAAAAATTATTAGGCATGTTCAGGAAAATAAGATCTCAGCAATTTCAGATACATGAATAGGTTTCCTGAGAATAATTTCTCAGTTAAGCTATTAAAATTCTGAGGAAAAATTGTTTTCGCTTGGTCACTTTTTGACGGAGCAAAATCTCTCAGATCTCATTTTTCTTCGTCTTTCTTTCCTGATGCCACGTCGCAAGGTCATAAGTCCACGGGCTAAAAGTCCACAATGAATTTTTGACCCACTTGGGTGGGTTACAAGTCCACAAATCAATTATGCACATATAACCCACTTTTATGAGCCAGAATCCGCGAAGCGGGCCACCCCCAAAGTACTTCTCCCGAAGAAAAGACTTTTGTACAAGAAAACTGTTGACATATAGGCGCCTGTCTGGCGACTGGACATACAGGTACAGGTTTTCCAAGATAATACGTTGGGCACAGCAACCTTGATCTAACCAAACAAATTATTATTTCCTATTGAACTCTTTAGACGCATCTTAAGCTTAAAAAAGGCAAAATAAATAGTTTTATTAACAATAAAGGGAATATTAATATTTTAAAATCAACAAAGTGAGTCAGAAATCCATAATTGAATGGACCAGAAGTTCAAAAGAAATTCCTGTGGATTTCTGGCCCACCAAGTTGGGTTAAAAATCCACAATAGATTTGTGAACTTTTAACCCAACTAAGTGGGTCAAAAATCCATTACGGACTTATGGTCTATGGAGTTATGACCCTGCAACGATGCCATTAGAGTCCAGAATCGACCATCCGATCTAGCTAGCCCGGGCCCTAGTTATGTATAGCAAATACTAAGTTGGTAGAGCTCGTCCTCCGTTTGATGAGCATCACCCTAGCTGTGGTCTTCTTCTGCTCCGAGTCCATTAAAGGGGTAGATTTGAAGACTTGTTGTACTGATGCGTCGCTATCCATACGCACCACGCGTAGGCACTCACATACCACTGTGTCATGCCGAACTGTTTTTTTGTCTCTTATTCTTATTATTTCCAATAAAATAACGATTTCGAAATAGGCCCAAACTCATTCTTTCCTCCACAAATTCCATTTATTACACATTAAAACACCTGTTGAAAACAGAAAAAAACAATAAACAACACAGAAAACTGTTTCGACGAACTAGTGCTCTCCTTTTCATACGCCATCCACACCGGTCAACTATACATCGACTTTGAGAGATCGAACTGCTTTGTCGACATATTTTCTTTTCACACCACCAAAAACCTCGCCGGCAATATGCTTCGGTGATGTAAAATAGTTAATAGTGTCACCCTTATTATTTCGATGATGAAAGCCCATTTCCATAGTGTCTTACTTTGATTTCAATAGATTTTTGACAACTGAAAATTAAAGTAAATTTTAAACTGAAAAACTGCTTTTGAGTTAATTCGGGTTTAATTTTAAGTTTACCGAGACACTGAAAAACTTAAATGGAACCATTTTAAGCAGCACAATTAGGACGGCGGCGGCAGCAGGCTAAACGTAATTATTTGAATGAAACAGTCGAACTGTATGATTCGCCCCCTTGGACAGTAGGTACCTTTAAAAAAAAACTGTTATACATTGGCATTTATTTAGTCACTTCAATAAAAATACCTTTAAGAAGTTGAGAAGAAAATTATAGACTTTCTCTACAAAAAAATATTTATAAAGCAGAATTTTTATGTTAATTTAAATGTATTATAAAATGATGAAATGAAGTGTAAACTGCACTAAAAATATTTCCAATGGTATTAACAGACAGTGGCTGCTTGTATTTAAGGATAATAATGACTGTTGTATCACGCCAGAAAATTGGCACTTCTTTTTTTTTATTTTAAAATAAAGGCAACAGCTTCCAGCAATAACTTTGAGAAGCTTTCACTTACTTCATTTTTAAAGATATAACAAACCCTGATATTACCTGTTATAATAATAATTAATAAGCTACCAAACATTATAATAAACAAAATCAGAAAAAACTGGATTTATTGTCAGAACTGAAACTTTTTGTTGTGTATACCTGATTTGATGCAAATTGTTAAAAAAAAAAAACAAAATCTAAAAACCACACGTCAATATAAAAAATTCAAAGGATGTTAAATTGAATAGCTATTCCAAAAATAGAAGTCATTCTTCATCATCTTTTAGGTTTATGACACCAGTGGCTGTACGTTCTGCAATTCTCGCATGGTAAGTCTCATACGATTTGTACGACTGATTTTATCGATGCGAGAGTTACAGAACGTAGGCAGAGGTTTTGGTTAAAACGGTAGGAATACAATCAAATAAAACAGAAATAACTTTTTATCAAAAGATTTATTTGTCCATCATGAAGAAAGACCTATAATAAGATCATCAACAATTATACCAGTTTAAGTTACAAGTGTACGGAACTAAACCTCACGGAGATGCACTTCCTTCACTGCGAATCACAGACCGGATCTCAGAGGCAGCTGTGGCCTTACAGGTTCAGTATCTTCTTCTGGCGTATAACATGCATCGATGACGATATAGCCGGACCAAGTAATTAAGCATTAATAAATACCAATAACATTTTTCCCAGACGTAAAGACTCTAATGTGTGATATTTCGGTTCAATTAAGATAGCGTAAGTGTTTGTTTGCCTGCCTTGCCCATTTGCACCACACCGCACTCTTTAAGGCCACATAGTGAATCGACCGACGAGTTGAGGACTGAGATGCTGGCCAACGATATTGTAACTTTATCTTCATATTTAACAGTTTAATGTGCGCCACAGTCTTTAGTGCCATCTCAGAAATAGTAGTTATGGCTAGTTGACTATTGACTTGCATCAGCAGCCTCCTCTGAAGCTGCAGTCTCCCAAGTCCCAATCAGTTACCTTTTGAAAACAGTGGGTAATTACCGTCGTCGTTACTTTAGATCGACCATATGCTATGTTTTTAATTGCTCACCTGGCTTCGACCATTGTTCCATGGAGTACTCTACACATATTACTACATGTTGCACACAGGATTTTCACAAATAGACCAGTCAAACACAACGGGTTGTGCAGTGTGGGGAAACTTCATCGCCATCGCTGCGCTGGCGTTCGGGCAGCCGAGCCGTCCGGAGCGTCGATGAATCGAAAGTACCTTTGAAGAAATTGGAAGAAATTTAATATGGTTTGGGAAAATGTTGTTGTTGCACGGCAGGCAGGCAATCATGACTACTTAAAAAGGCGGTAGCGGCACGACGACGACGGATGACGCGATTGTACGGTGGAGAGGGACAGAAGAACTGTCGGATTGGGCATGAGAAATTTATTGCCTGACCAAGATGGTAATTTGTAATTAGACCTGCAAATGGCAATGCATTCAAAATCTCAGAAGGTGAACACGAACACGCTGTTTTGGTCTTTTTGAAATGGTTGCGCTATATGTTGGTTGGATATACCGGGGAATGGAAACATTTTCTCATTTTGGATTTGACAGTTGTTTAAATGGCAACTTTTAGTAAGAACATGCCTTACCTATACTTTGTAGGAAAATAATTTATTTGAAAGGATTGGTTTTATCCCAGATAGCCCTTTGATTTGTCAAATGACAAAAAAAAATGAACAGCAAATCTTTTGAAAGAGATTTCGATCAAAACGAAAGGCTGTCAATGGATTATTTATTACTTTTTAAAACATGACTACTGAGATTATTAAAATAGGAAAGTGCTCAACATATTATGTGCAGTGCACAAACATAGGTATATACAATTCATTTAAATGACAGAGAATAGAGTAAGACTATTCAAGAGTAAAAAAGCAAACACAACGAGGGAGTTTTAACGCGGTTGATCTGTTTGATGCCGGAAAACAAAAAACTTCCTACAGAAATGTTAGATAACAAACACACGGTTTTCTGGGGAGTTCTAAGATGGGTTAAAAACGCTATATGTTCGCGTGTATTGTGGCTGTCCCCCCACTCAGTGTATGACTCAGCGCAACCCACTGCGCGGATAGTCGCAGTATGCGCGAACGGCTCAAACACATTGTGTTTCCGGCACAAGAGAGACCATCCCAGTATTCCATAATACTGGTTTTTTGGTGTCCTCTTTTGTGCCGGCCTTTAAATTGTCAATTGACATTTGATTGAAAATTTATTTATTCTAATTTTGTCTTTGTGCGAGTTTAGCTTTTGTAAAATTTCCTTTTCTTAAATTAACTTAAACCTACAAATAAAATAACTTAAAGTAACGTAAAGTAACTTAAGAATAATTTTGTTATATTAATAAATGTATAATCTACTTAAAACTCTTAAAACTATTTGCTGTATTTTTGGTTCCAATTGGAGAATTTTTCTTGCTGAGGTGATTGCAGTTGTTGGAGCAGTTGCTGGCTGCTTCTGCTCAGTGCTCATGCGCAGCCGTCGTCCGAGCATTCAATGGTGTGGTGGTAAGTTAAGGATAGTTCTTTTGGCCATTTCTGTGCCGAACACTATATTTCATTTATATAGAATACAAACACAAGTGGATCTAGTATCCTTGGGAACATTCATTCATATTCATTAGATTTCATTCATATTCATTCATATTTATTCATGTTCATTCATATTGTGTATGAAAATATTTGTTTCATTCATATTAATTCATATTAATTCATATTTATTCATATTTATTCATATTCATTCATATTTAATCAAAATCATTCATATTCATTCATTCAGTATGGGTTTCAATAATTTTTCAACTTTTTTTTGGTATCGTTCTTAGAAAGAACTCACTACACAGGCAGACGTGATGAAACGCACGAGAGAAACATGCATATGTATGTTAATATGTATTTATAATCTAAACAAATATTGTAATCTTTATTAAAAACACCGAAATAAATTATTTTTCCTGAATGCTTGTTTATTAATATTTCAAGACTTTTTAAAGTGTTATTAGATAATATACCAATTCCAATTCCAATTCCAACAAAGATATACTTTTACTCTTACCTATCTAATGGCAAATTAAAACACTTAAAAAAAGATAACAAGCTTAAATCAATATTATGATAGAATTATATGTAAATGATTAAAAGTCAATAAAATGGCATGATAATCAAATCAAGTTTAATATATGTAAATTTTAAAGAAGCAATGCATGTACATATGTGGTTTGAAGTTGTGTTTATATTTTGGATTTGCAACTGGTTTAGTTTCATAATAAAATACTTTTTCACTTTAAATACCTAACTTTAAAAGCCGCAAACACACTTTACTCGTTTAGAAAAAATTTAAATATGAAAGAGATAAATGTTAAAAAGATGTTTTAAGCAATAACAACAAGCAATATTTATTGATTACATTTAGGTTCCTAGCTAGATGTAGTAATTACACACGCCAAGATGGTTCAAAACTTCTACTTGCCTGCACCAAGTACACATGCTCATTATTTTCTAAGCGGATAAGTTTGCAAAAGAAGGCTTATATCATCGTTGGCGGCGCGGCGACGTATGGGAGTAATTGGACCTATGAAAGATTGTGTTGTGTAGCTAGTGATGACGAGGAAGGTAGTTCAGAAAGTCCCTTTTCTTAAGGATCGGGCAAATAATGTTGAGGTTGGATGCATCGAACATGCATTCCTTTGACTATATTTTGCAAATAATCTACAGTATACTGTTAGCCAGGTCGTACTGCTCCGCAGTAAGGCAGTCGGCTCCAAGAGTTTTATTAGACGATATAGCTATCTTCAATCCATTAAAGTCGGACGGACGTGATTGTTGGTTTACTTTGTCTAGGTTTAATAATTGTGTAAATCCCACGTAGATTGCCATTTGTTGCGTGGCTCAAGAGAATGTGAGGGGATGTTAGGTCTAGGAATTAGGTACGATAATGATAAAAGTAAGAAAAGAAATCGGAATTCCTAGTTCTAGACCACAGCCTGCTTGCGAAGCACAACTAAGCTCGCCAGAATAGGGGTGGGGAAATCTTCTAATTATTGAAGACAAGGACATCACAGAGGATTCACGAAAATATAGAGTTCCATTAATAATGTAATGACAAAGATAAACACATAATGAAACAATAATTAATCTTACTAACACATTATATTTATTCAACTAAACAACTTTTTTATCAATATCATCCATTTTTACTTAATTATTGAAGTGTTCTTGTCCTGCTTCTGTATCGGTATCGGCATTTGCAGCTGAACCACTGCCACCGGGACCAGAGAATGATTGTGCACTAGCACTAGCGGAGGTACGTCCACCACTACTACTTCCTCCTATTGGGCGAAATCCACCTTGTCCTTGGCCTTGTCCAAATCCAAAACCTTCTCCTCCATGGTGTCCATGTCTCCGTTGGGCAGCAATTGCCACAATCAACATAAGAAATACAAGAAAGAATTTCATCGTTAAATTTTGTCTGTTCGGTTAATTTCAAAACAAACTACTGATGCTGAATCGAGAAAATCCTAACGTATTTATAGGAGAAAGTACAGAACACCAAAACTTAAAAAAAGAAGAAAAAAAAACAAATTATACACAAAGTATCTTTATTCTAATTAAAGCTTTTTGTTCCTAACATTTACTTGAGTTAAAAAATCCCCCAAATTTGGAACTTGTTTTATGTTACTCAGAGTCAGATAAGTACCTCAGAGATTCTATAATCTAACTTAGCATGTTTTGTTTTCATAACCACGCGTGTGCATAATATGAAAACAAAAGATCATTTTATTTACATACATACATGCAATATTTAAGAGATTTATTTTTGGTATTTGTTTTCTGTTTTGAATCACGTTAGCAAAACAAAAATTTAAATTTACCCCAACAATTCACAATTTGTTATATGTACATTGTACATTTTTATATCTCTATTATATACATATTTATGTATAAAAGTTAAATTTTGTTTGGTTGTAGAGTAGAATAAACAAATTCAAATTTACAATATCTACATACGTGATTACAAGTCGATTACGACCTGGTTAAAAATAATCGTTGGTCATACTTTGGCTGTATTGTTGAAACTCGATTAACCGGAATGGCTGGGACTTAACCCATTACGGATAATCGAAAATCCCGGTTAATATATTTTGTTTCGTTTTCTTAAAAAATCGTTTCATATTTGACCTTTTTATTTTTAATTAAAAACAAACACGACGCGTCACTTAAGATTTTCCAACTAAAACTGAGCAAAATTCAAAATCCATAGCAAACAATCGAAAACACAACCCGAAAAGTGTATTATCCCGTTACTTCTTTGTGCGTCTATGTTAAATGCAATTCCTGTTGAATAAAAATTCCATTAGTTTTTAGATGTGAAGTAAACTTGTTCGGTCTTGTTCTTATGTTACGAATAGTATAGAGTTAATTCCGCATAATAGAGTTTAAATAAATAGGTACATTGTTTTTTAATATTTCTCGAGGATTTAAAGAGAAAAAACTTGTTTTGTTTTCTTAACTGATATTAGAGAAAATTCCGGTTATTAGAGTTATTTATATTAAATATTTTATTCCGGTTTATAGAGTGTCCCGGTTAAAGCACTGACAAACAAACAAACATAATTCCTATACTTACCTGCAATCCCATAGGCTACACCTAAAATCAAATTGTTTATGAAATAATAAGGTATAATAAAAACAAAAACACTTTGTTTTACTTCTTAAAATTTGATCGAAAATAATTGAAATTATTGTTGACACCAACTGACAGTTTTGTTGACGTTTCTCTTTGTTTCTGTGTTATCTTAAACGATACCAACGCCTGGTGTTTATTTTGTTAACAACCTTGCTGAGTAGCTAAACCACATTAGATGCGCGTCATGAACGCGTTACTTTAGGTACTCAGTTATTTCTACCAACTTGTCATAATTTGGTATGAACAAGTTATAAAATTGTAATAGGTAATGGCCTGGGCTTTATCCAATTAAAATTTTAAACAGGACTAATTAGCAATTAAAGTTCTAAGTATTTTCTGGCCACATGAAGTACCGATTAGCAAATTATACTGACAATTAAAATATTCGAATCTTTCAAATACATATGTCTTTACTCACACTTCGATTGAACACATTTATCTGTTATTAATCAGAGCTCGTACAACAACCCTCTGTGACAATTTGAATACGCACAATAAGATCAAGACACTGCAACGTTAACTATTTGATGAACAAAAATATTTTTTTTAATGTCAAACATTCATCAGTCAGTCATTCATTCATGAAATCAGTCAAATTTAATTTGTCTGGAAAACTGGAATAACGGACGAATAATTAATTGATCATTGTGAAACGCAAAGTTTTTTTAAGAACTTTACTCAGATATTGTAAAACAGATCATTAATGATTTTTTTGAAACTGAATCAAGATTTAGGTATACACCCTCTCCCTTCCTCTCATAGTAAATAAAATGCTTGTATTAAGTCCCTATATAAGAATTCGTTATTATTTTGCGGCGTTATCGTACCCGTGCCAATTCATTTAAAAGTAGTTTTGATATTTTTTCGTTAGAATAAAGGTAAGGTAGCCCGTAATTAATTAGAACAAGTTCGTGTGCATATTTTTTTATTTTTTACTGCAAATGTAAATAATTTTAAACTTTAATTTAAAATTTAAATTTAAATTAATATTTATTTTAATTTAAATTTTTTTTTTATTTCAATTAATGTACATATTTTTATTTATCAAAATATACCTACAGTAAATTCATTCTTTATTCTTTTACTATCTATACGCACGATCTACACGCACATTCCTTAATGCGGAGTTCAACCGTTGCGTGTGTTTCACTAACTTGGAGTGGAGGAATAATAAATGGTGGTGGATGTTTTTTTTTAATTTTTTTTAACCTACGGTGAGAATTGCAGTGTTGAATAAGTTCTACAAATAGTTCCCACATTTAGGTGAAGGTCTCTTATTCAAAAAAAAAAAAAAAAAGCAGCAGCGCCTTAATATTTTTATAATATTAAAGTAATTTTGCCAAGCAACGTAAGCACGGTTCTGCTAGTTATTTGATGTTTATTTTAATAAATATTCCGTCAAGCCGTCAAAGCCAGTTGTATTCCACATATGTAATTCCATCATAACCGTAATAATTCCACTTCGAAAAAATATTTATCATCAGTTCAAATTTGACCACACCTTTTAGTGTGGAAATATTCTTAGGCAACTCTGAATATCTGTTCAACGTAATCAAATGAAGATGAAGACTTTTCACTCCAGTTGCTTCAATGTTTTTTTTTGTTTGCTCAATCTCCAATCTGTCTGTCATATAACTACCCTTTCATAACCTTCGATACACGAAAATACAAAGATTTTAACATCTGTTCCGGAGAAAGTAATTTTTTGCTATAGCCACAATAAAGTGCAACAATAGATTATATGCCTTGGTCTATTCATTCAACAAAAGATGCATTGAAAGCCCAATTATTTATAATTTTTCTCATTAATCAAGATTTTTGTAAAAAAAAAAAACTTCCATGAACGCGAACTCGAATCAATGTAGATGATGAGTAACCATAACCCCTTTTCCACAATAATGTTTCCAACCAAGCGAACCATCAAGTTGCTGCGGTTATAGGCCACGCAGCCACCACTAACAATGGCTAGACAATAAACAAGACCAAAAGGAAAACCACTACAGCCTACATGTTTTTGCCATACAACAACAAAAAATAAATCGAAGGCCCATTGACCTTTAAGGGTTAGATTACACCGCTCATCGTTTGCCAAAGCTGAACCTATTGAAGGTTTCAATCGATTCGTAATTGATTTAACAACTTCGTTGTACGAGTTTATTAAAACCACTCTCTTTTATAACCTGAACTATAGAGGGCTACAATAATTCAAATTCAACCAAAAATATAAAGGACATGAATGAGTCGCACTAACATACTTTCACTCTTGAATAGAGTTTCAAATTATGAAAAGAAAATTTATATGTATATAATGACAGGAATCTAAAATTGTGTTTTATTTTTATTTTTAAATTATCAAAATCGACCGTGTAAGTTTCTTAAGAATTATAATTTTCTAAGCACAACACCATATTATACCAGTTAGGATATTTGTTTAATTGGCGTTCGATTATCGTTTATTAAAATTTACTTAAGGAGTAACAGAGTTTCCATTTTGCGATTTCAAATATTTTTATTATAGAATCGAATTACATAGTTCGGCCCCTAAATAAACTTCAAATTTGGAGGGAGCCCAGTTCACAGACGTCTTTTATGGAATGGGACGTTGGAACTTAAGTTCGGTTTTGTGGTTTTTTGTGATATGGCTTTCCTTCATTTTGAAAAATAGTGAATAAATTTAACTTAAGAAAATATTGAAATTCTGGATTATTCATTTAATTTTAAGAAACCCAAACTTTCACTATGGTATACCAAGGTACGTATGTCGTATGTACATACATTGTACAAACATACATACATATGTCGCAAGTGGAAACAAACCCTCAACTTTGAGCTCGATACTCCCTCATGGATAAATTCGGCAGTCGAATTTTGAATTTGTTTGTTCCGCGATTAGTTACAAAGGCCAGGGATTTCATATAACTACTTATATATATCACGATCCCTCATCTTAGCTGCCAACCGTGTCTTCTTGTTTGTTTATTGTTTGCTTTAGTATACAGACCAGTCAAGTTAAGCTCAGAAAAAAAATAATAATCGCCAATAATGTAGCCCAATAAAAATTACATAATTGAGGACTTGTGGCATGATGATCAATTTGTGTTTGGTTTTATCGAAGCAGGAAAAAGGCCAAACCAACACCGGCCGATGCCGACGGAAAAGAAAATAATACCTGTCTCCCTGGCTTTGTATATGACTGTAGTATGTATACAAAGAGAGGATTACATGATTTGTTAATGGTGCTGTGCTTTGTGTGCCTGGAGGTAAAATGCTTGCAATTATTATATTATTGTGCGACAAATGGAAAATGTTTGCTATGTTGTAATTTTATGATGGTTTGTCTAATTGTTTTGCCAGAGAACTAAATGGTGAAGTTTTAAACGTACATTTAAAGTTTGTGTAAAGTTGGTAAGTAGGTAGTAGGTATTATTATAATTGTTTAATAATATTTGTATAGGACATAAAAGAAGAAAACGAATTTTTCGGTTGTCATAGCTCATAGGTTAAGTTGAAGTGGCTGTCGGCGGAGAGCCGACACACTTAAACGAATTGTTCGCCCATTGTGATACCACTAAACCTGTCGGTTGTCATAAAAATAATGAGATTAGTTTACATAGAGGACTTATAGGCGTGTTTTTTGCAGGTCCATAAAAAATTGCGCGAAAAAAACGACATCGGAGTAAAGCAATTTAAACGTTAATACAAAACAACTTAAATCCTTAACTTAACTTTAGTCCCGATAAAAAATGTACCACCAGCACTAATTATCATTTTGCTATCGATATTTTGTATGAAAACGTGCTGCTTTTGTATGAAAATTCACTTAGCCTTTTCTAGCTAAAAATTTTCTTTCATTCTTGTTAACTAACACACATAGATTTATGTTATACATTTGAATATTTTATATAACAACTCGGTCACTCATAGACTTTTTGGCCATAAAACGGTTTATTTAAGTGCATATTAGTTATCGGGTATATATAAACACCTTGAAAACACATGCATTAGTGTTCAAATACAAGGCTCTAAGGAATCTCATGCACATTTCCTATATCACTAAAACACGTGCGCCAGGCCTGTTCGATGCCATCCATTTTGAAGGCTCATCGACAGAACACGGGAAGCATCGTCACTCACAGCAAAAAACGATGATGCGATTTCTATGTACCACCATCATGTCCAAAATAGAACGTCGGCCAGACACGACATCTACCGGATAGCGATGCCAAAGAGATGAGGCCCCCAAACAAGACTCGTTGTTGCATCTAGCACAGAACATCTCAGACACGAATCTTCCCAGAGCCAATTAAGAAATGTTTAACTCGCAAAAGTGTTAAAGTGTGTCTATATCTTAGGCATACTTTGCTTATTGTGTGACTTAAGAAGCAACATCAGGCTTTGCTTTGCAGAGCTTCGATTAGGAGCGTATATATATATATATGTACTTACCTATATAAGTTGTGCATTTGTGTGAGTGCGATGTCTACACCCATTTAAATTGTGCAATAAACATAAATTTAACCAGAACATATGTTTCCGTGGTGAAATTTATGATGCACATTCGTGAAACATGGACTTTTCTGCAATTAAAAAAAAAACGCCAAGTGCACCAAAAGCAACATACTCAAGCCAAACAAACAAAAAACGAGCTTTGAGATCTCTGGCGAAAAATCTACTCATCTTAGAGTGTTGTTGTGTTATGGGGAGGGCAGAGTAAGAGTGTATAATATATACACATACTCGTATATCGTGCCTTGTATAATGTGCTTTTCAAGTGCTAAAACACTTCTGGAAAGCATTTGTTTTTTTAATTTTGTCTTTAGAAAAAAATTTTCTTGGATAAGTTGTAAGGTGTTGATTTTACTTAGGTCCAGTTTTTCAGTGCGAGTTCATTGCAGTTTGGGAGTTAAACCCAAGTTAAACCCCTGAAAAATGTTTTTCAGTCGGTTTAGTTTAGATGCCGAATGGTCGTCATATATGCCCCAAGTTGTGGTTAAAATTTAAAAACTAATTGCAGAATGTATTTCCTCGATTAAACAGAAATAAGTACGACATGGATATTTAATGAATTTGTGTTTTTTTCAAAATCAATATTAGTACTGGCTCAGAAAAGCACCTTTTACTTTCAATACACAAATTGTAAATTGAATACACTTTACACGGTAAAAGAAGTCTCATTATGATCTTTCAAAATAATCATATCATCAAAGTCACTATAGTTTTGTTCGTTGAGCTCTGAAGTTATCCTGATGGGGTCGCCCTAAAACCATTTTAAGAAAAACATAAATTCATCCTGACGATATGTGGTTTTTGAGACCTGTGCTTCACTATTTTTGTCCGTCTCTTTTTTTCTTCTTACAAATTTAAATGTCAAAAGTGCTGCACGTGAGAAGTTAAAAGTTGATAAAGTAAACCTATGAGAATTTCAACGGTATGGAAAGTAGTCCACAGATTCTCGAATTTGTGTTAGACTAAATTAAGTTCAATTTTGGAAAATACTATCCCAAAATTGAAAATCTGACTCCATAGGTATCAAAAGTATTAATTAGTCGATGATTTTTGTGAAATATTAGCAATCTGGATGAAATAAGAATTTCAGAAAATGACGCCAAAAATAAAAAAAAATAACGCTATGGATTTAGAATTTTTAATAAGTAAACAGGTTATCAATTTAGTTAAACAACTTTCGTTGCCTTTGAGTCACAAATTTCATACAAATTTGATACAAGCTATGCATCTCGTCAAAGATTTAGGCGATGAACGAAAAAAGATTCGAGCAAAAGAATTTATAAAGCTTCAAAAATGTCTGAAACTACTGACTTAAGAACACAAAAGAATAGTAGGCAGCAGTAGAAGAATCGTCCGAATTCTGAAGTTTAAAGTGCGAAAGATTAATATTGTTTGACGGTGTTTCATCCATTTCTACACATTTATATCATGGAACTTGGAGAGTGAGAGAGATTTAAAAATCACGAGAATATATTAAGGGGATTTTTGGTGATCTTCAGGCATATGTTTCATTCGAAATTGACAAAGCAACTGATACATTTTTTATCGAGTTTTCGAGTTTATCGAGTGTCGAGTTTTATCAAAAATTTCTTGCTGCTGGTCTCGTCAATTTGAAACGTGGCAGAGATATTCGATCCGTAGAGGGAATATCAAGCCTAAAAATTCAATCAAAGCGCTAGATGGACAATCATGTAGAAAAAAATTCCCGAACATCAATATATTGCTATAAGGATTCTTGCTACACTGCATCTGCAGGTAATTAACATCTGCTCCCAAACGAATGTTTTCTATTTTAAAAACGGATGAATGCTGTCCCAAGTAACAACACAAAAAGAACTGAGTTTATTCCCTTCTGCTTTTGATCATCTGAATTTCAGTGCGGAACATAAAATTAAAATTTTTGAATGGTTTGGCTGCTGTGGCAATTCATCATACTAAGTCAGCTCCCCCCCCCCCCCCAAACGTCAAAAGCTATCTCCGCCACTGCTTTAAGCTTCGTTTGTTTCCTCTTTAAGTTTTCTTTCGGTTGCAAATGCTTTTCAACACTGCAATTTTTAATAAATGTTAACTTTTTTCAATTGACAAGGAATTATTTTTACGAACTCTTTTCTCAGCTTATGTAGCCAACAATTAAACAAAAAAAAGCACAAAGATTACTTTGTACAATTTTATATACGTCTGCAATTTGTCTACTCCGGCCACCACTTACATACGTCTGTCCCTCGCCGGCTCGCTTAAAAATCGTTTGTTGATGCGATCTTCCTCTTATCAATGTAAACAAATAAAGTCCAGTTTTCACATAATGCTCCCTAAAAAGGTGTGAACAAAAAGTAAAAAACTCTTCACGACTTTCAGTAAAACTTCATAGAAACATGCCCCACAAGATCGCAGCCAAAAGCCAAATATATAGTGGACGTGAGCGAGCACCGCAAGGAATATTCTATTCGCACCATGTTATCCCCCAAGTCAAATTATATCGCCCAACAAGCAAAAGAAACGAAAAATAAAAACATTCTATGAAGCGATTGATTTAAATTTTCAACATATTGACATGCATTGCATGTTTAGTTTAATACCAACCAGATAGATAAGCAGAGCATTTAAGAACGAGTCTCACGTCACAAAAGATCCTTTAGATGCTTTTAAACTATTGCACATAGTATGTATAGCTCTAGACTCTATATAGGCTCATCCACCACATTTTCCTCCTTCGCTTGACTATTGAATGCGATGCAATTCTCTATGACCGTATAAATACAACGCCACACCAAGTACGATCTTCTTCCTCTAGCTGGGGCATATAATTTCCATTTCGTGTTAATTTGAATCGACTTGTGTTGTTGTTAAAAGTATTTCAAAAGGAAATCATTTCGACTCTATATTAAAAGAGATGTTCTTCTAGAGCTAAAGTGCCCATAGAGAGCAAAAGAGATGAGCTTAATCATTTGCTTTGGATCTGATGAACGATTTCAATGTAGGTACTTATATACATTTAGCGAATGAAGCATAACCGGGGCGAATGGAAGCAATAAATTAGCTGATTATCATCAGAACTAGGTTTGGTTTTATAAAATAACATTTAAAGATGAGGCAAGTTGAATTGGTTATATGTTTATAGACATTCGAAGATAAACCCGGATTTATATGGAAAAAATCCTTATCTAAGGAAGACTATTAATTTAAAAATTTTGTAAGGAATTACGATATTACAATAATATACTCTGATAATCATGAAGCAAAACTAAATTATTCAAGTCTTTTATTATATTAACTGATGTGGTTCGTGGTCATAGATTATAAGTCTGCGTTCTTAGTTGTGTTTAAAATAAATGATTATATTATTATCGTTTAAGGAAAAAATCAAATTCAAATTGTGACACATCTTTTTTTTGTTTGAAATTAATTTAGGCAATCCAAATGGTATAACATCTTTGTAATCTTTGAAGTACACTGTGGTAAAAAAAGTCTCTTTCCTATATGTTTTATGTTTATCTGTAATAACTTTTTAAGGAAAAGATAAAAACTAATGTAGGTACATATTTCATTTATTGCAAATATTTAAAAGTTTAGTTTATTGACTTTTCAAAAGATTATATTACTTTCATTAATAAAGTTATATTTTAATTCACAAATCAACTAAACGTTGATCAAAAATTAATTAAAGAAACAATGAAAATACCTTATTAATAAAAAATTAACACTGCTTTTCGGCTATATTTTAGGCTGTTTTGGTCTTTTTTAAGAAAATGCGAATAAAAACAATTTTTGTTTCACTATTTTTCCCAACAGTTCGTAAGTTTTCCTTTTTTCATCAGGGGTATATTTATCCAATCTATTAATATAATATAAATTTAAGTTTCTTTAATGAAATAAATTATAACATTATCATATTCTTACTTGATTATTCAAAAACTACATAATTATTTCTTTTTCACTCCTATTGCATCCTTCCCGGAGAGTGCCGTCTCCGACACAAAATTGAACATAAAAAAAAAAAAACAATTATATAAAATAAATAAGAAAAACAAACTTTCAAACTAAAAAATTGACAATATCTAACACTTATATCGCAGTTGGGCATCAGGTACTTAAATTGCTACGGCGTAACTTTGTTTTATACTGTCGGTGTCCTCTTTTGTGTTCATCGTTCGTTTTATTTGTTGTTGGATTCTAAGATTCTCCAAAGTTAGTCTTGTGTTGAGTTTGCTCTGCTTTAATACACGTTAAGTATCAAATCTCCCAACTATCAAACACTCTGGAGCTAAGCTCTTGAAATCTGAAAAAAAAAAATAATCCCATAAGACTCTTTTATATGCCACTGCAATACTTAAGAATTATTGCTTTGTTATGAAACTTAAATGGGTCTCCTAACTTTTTTATTTTAAGAGTCGACCACTTGTGCTCTTATGCAGCTTCAAAATACTTAATTCTTATAGCATGAGTATATATGGAACTCAAATACCAAAAAGGTTTGCAAACTGATAGCCTCCTATAACTATGCCAATTAACGCTTTATAAACAGTTTTATAACAATCAAGAAGTATTCTTTAAGAATACTCTTAGTTTCCTAACATTAGTCTCATTGAGCTCTATGGAGCATCTTATTTGAGGAAAAATGTGACTTGGGGCTTAATGAAAATCTACTACATTAAACCGTGGCCATTATATAATTAACAAAAATAATGGCTTTATTTGTAAAGCTTGCTGCAGTATTTTCTTTCATTTCCGTTTTATTTGTTTTTTTTAAGGAATCATCAATCACAGTTTGTGCGTCAACTCTTTTGTTTGATCTTATCTTTTGTGTAATAATCAGCTCAAGAACAAATTAAATATTTACCGAAAATCTTCGACGTGTCAACTTTACATTGCACAGCTTCCATTTTAAAGCCACTATAACTGCCACGCGATTTTTTTTTTAAGTTAAAGAGCATTAAACTTGATTAACATAAAACACGCGTCTAAAACCAGTGTTTTGTTTCCTCTTTCACATACTCATATGGTCGTATAGACGAAACGCGATGTACCTACAATTACATACCTAGCTGTGTGACTGCGCGCGATCAACACACAATGAAGATCAAATCCGATAACAAGCGATATACTCGATAACAGATTGCCGGATACTTTCAGATAAATAATGATGTTATTATAAGATACACACGGACAAAAACTTCACACAAACTCTTCGTATATATAGAGAGGAGTTCATCTTGACCCTGTCGCTGGCTTGAAGAGCAAAACATAAACAATCTGAATGCGAGCCGTGCTCGCTCTCCTAATGGACGGACGACATAGATAAATAGAGTTATTGTGTGTGGAAACTGTTTTCCTTTATTTTTTTTTAGATAATATTGTTCTTGTCTGTGCCTCATATCTCCTGCCATGGTGGCTGTGCTGTGATGATAGAGTGACCATGTGTTCTGCTGCGCCATCGTGCCGCTGGCTAGATGTTTAGCTGGCTGCTAAGCTCGTTGACTAAAGGCGACACGACACCGAAGACGACGACGACGATTAAGTAGTGAAAAGGTTCCCATGATCGGACCAGCCAGCAGCGGTGGTTTATGTAGTGGCTAGTCAAGGCTGTTGTGGGTAAACACATATGTAATATGTATGTTCCTATATGAACACACGAATAATTCGCAGAATATTATCCTGGAAGACAATGACGGCTTTATTACGGCCCCACATTGCACTCTTGATTGGTGGCAATGTGGCGGCTTATACGACTGGTGGTGCGGTGGCGGTGGCGGCGGTGGCAGCGGCGGCGGTAACCAGAGCCAGCAACGAACGTGCGGCAATGGTCAAGCGCGAAATTTTTAAATTTATTGAAGCTTCACCGGATGGAGTCCACTTCAGTCAGAGTAAGTGCGGTACCATTTATTTTATTTTTGTGGTGCGTCTCTCTGGCTTTGTATTCTGCTTTCCATATTCCAACGTGTTCTCCTATTTTTCCTTAGATTTCCTGGCATCAGTGAATTGTTTATGATGCTGGTTTTTATATGGACGTGATCATAGATAAGATTGTATGGATATTTTTAACCAATGCGTGTGTATATAGATTTATTTTTATCCTGCTGAAGGAGTAATGATGCGTACCTATATTTTCATAGAGGTAAGTCTTTTTGCTGGCTCACAGGAAATCTGATATGATGGTTATGGTTTGACATTTCACTTAAATTCTGGAGATCTTCTTTAGCTTAAGAAGAAAAATACATGGAATATATGTGTATTTTTCAAGATATAAAAATACAAAATACAAAAAATTGTAGTACAAATAAAATTTAATTTCTATTGATGTGAAATTAAAAACTTAAAAAATGGTAATAAAACAAAGGTCTGCGTTTTACTTTAACAAAAGTTTAATATTTTATTTATTTGATATTAATATTATTTACATATGTCAATAATTATTCTACGTAATAGAAATATATTTTTCTCGGCGTTTTTGCTCTCAACTAACAAACTTCTTCCAGGCAGCTCGTTCTTAAGCTAGCTAGCTTTTTTCGCACAGTAAGTTGCGCCGCTGTTTAACTGAGCTGGATTAAAATTTCTCCAGGCCGTCGTCGTTGGCTTTTTACTTTTTTAGCTAGGTCTGTGTTCTTGTACAATTCATACAATTCGTTGTTCTATCTTCTAGTAAAAGGAACCAAAAATAATCCTGAGAACCTTCTCCCTTAAAACAGCTTAAATCGCACTCATTCTCCTTTTAAAAGGTCTCGATGCCTTTGCACCATATAGAATTACCGGGATGATTTTTGTCTTATAAAGGAACACACAGCCATGCAGTTCAGAGAGTCCGGGATGATTTTTGTCTTATAAAGAAACACACAGCCATGCAGTTCAGAGAGTCTTTGCTCTTGAGGATTGAGAAAAATAATGGTGAAGACCCATTCAAATGGGGCATGCTTTTCTCCGATCATAACTTTGTAGATGAGCTGGTTCAGCAACAATACAGTCAGTTGTATACCAGCTTCTGTAATGAACTTTAGTTCAGACATAGCAATCTTCAACTCATCGAGGTTGGGTAGAAAGAATTGTTATTCTATGTCTTCATAGTGGAATATAGGACAAGGACAGTCTAATTGAAAGCGGAATTTGATTCGTTATCGCCAACATATGATTCGCAAAAATGATTTTTCTCCATTTTATCAGCATCGGCTGCGATTTTGCTACAATGTTCCCTTGATTGTCTTTGCAGTCTTCAATTAAGGCCTCCTTGCCTTAAAAGGTCCCTTTATACCTTTTGGTAAAACTTCCAAACCTCATTCCTGCTACTTCTTTTTCCTTCCGATAAGGCGGTGTTTCTTTGTCTCTTATGTTGGAGAGTATAGAGTTGGCGAGAATTCTAATCCTTCAATGCAGTGAAATTTATTAAAAAAATCATAATGTACCAGTTGCCATATATGTAGAATGTCCAAACAATGACATCGTAATTTTAACAATATTAAAAAATATAATCAAATATTTTACTTTGACCTAAAAATAATTCATACACATTTATACACACACGATCATTAATCATTATCACTTTCAATCGCATTCACTCTTGTTATTATCTAAATGAGAAAGTCTTACTTCAGGTGAGGATCCAAAAAAAAAAAAAAACACTCTTCCTTCCCATCAGCGATATTTTCAAGAAGCCCACAATTAAAATGACTTATAGCCAAGCCCAACCAAATGGTGTGTTTCTTATACTATCTCGCATGTTACATGTTACATCTCAAACAGATTGTCAGATTCTTTTGCAAATCTCTGAAAGGTAAGTATATAGGAATCCAGACAAAAAGAAGGTAATCCTTACCACCAGTGCTCTGTAGCAGTACAAATCTATAAGAAGCCCCCAAGAAACCTAAACAATCCGACATAAATCACAAAGTACCGCGCGGACTTCCAACAGCTTGCCTTCCTCAAATGATACTGGATTATGGGGCGTTACTCGGACGAACGACCGACGTGCAGCTGGTTGCTCCTGGCCTTTTATTATTTTTTCTTCTTATTTTATTCACTGCAACTGGACGCCATGGTTAAGCATCTAGAATTTGCATTACATGCGGTAAATATCCGGCTCTAGGATCTAATCCTACAAGTTGGTGTGCATAGTTTATATGTGGCGCCACAGAAAAATTAGAAGAAATTTATATTGTACACCACCCCGAAGGCACCAGGCGCGAAGTGTATAGACGAACGAAAAAAGCGAATGTGTGCGCAATTTGATATCTGTCAACTTCTGTCCGCAAGGTCAATGAGGGAGATTTTTCAGCGGATTTCTCGTGTCATACAATCCCGACACATGGACACATTCTCAACATTCGAGAAGATTAGATTTATACTCCCTGATCGTTGTTGTTGAATACATCCGCCTGGAGTTCCCTTGCTGCCACAAAAGGCGAAGAATCCCAAGTTAGGTATAGTGTTGGTGATGGTGATGGCATTGCAAGAACTTATACGTTTCTTCACCTTCACGACGACGACTCTGCGGGTATGTAAAAGTGCAATGCAAAAGCAGCGCACACAGGCGAACGAGCAAAATTGTTGTAGGAAACGATATGCTGCACTTGCAGCTGGAAACGTCAAGTAGCTCAGTAAATAGTCAATTTGTCAACGCAGCGGGTGGCAAACTTTTATGGTTATCACTTGTCCGTGGCATTAGAAGTGTTGGCAGTTGATAGACAACACAAAATGATGTTGCATATACAGGTTCACTTAATCACTTTTGCAACATAACGCTGAGAAATATTATTTTGACGATTTTGACGCTTTGATGAAAGAATTTCACACTTGCTAGCATAGCACATCTGTGAGTATTTGAGAGCCTCTTTTTTGAAGATCACTTAATCAGTCAAATGATTAATGACGTCTGCAAAATTGGTGTGAAGACAGGTTCTCCCTCCTCAGTATAGTAGGTATTAAATTTTTTAATAGGTATATTTCCGTTTATGCGATGAAAAGAAAAGTTGTTCTGTTTTATGAATCTTTATACAGGAAATCTATTCACATATTGGCGAAACTTATTCCAGCAGAAATTACCTACTTCTTCACTTTAACAAATTGAAATGTGGTGGGTTCAAATGGCCGCCGCGACTTCGCTGCGTATATAGTGCCTATCCGAGAGGTCCAATTTTCGATGACTAGCTGGCCCATATAGATAAGGGTGAGTTTAGGTTTTGGCACGGATTATGTTTTATATTGACTTTGTGGGGTCAAATCGCACGATCTCGCTGGCCAGTTCCCCAGCCCGCAATCCACACCAAACAGTGACTTTGACTGTAATTTGGCGAGCCTCGCATGTGGATGTGGTTGGCATCGTCCCAAACCCGGAATTTTATCTTGTATTAAAAATGGGCCTCGTTGCTGAAGATGATCATTTATCGCATTTACACGTATTGCTCGACACGTGTAAATGATGATTTATGGTGGAACTTCCGAATCCGCTCATGTAAACGGGGTAGTAGTTTTATAAAATAGTCCCCTTTCACACGAGGAAACAATTTGCTGGAGATTTTTTATTTTAATTTCCAATTTCCACCAATCGTAGACCGTTCATTCCCCTTATTTGGTATCCTTCTCACCTAAAAACTGAAAGTTGCTGGAATCTCAGTTTCCCCGTGTAAAAGGGGACATAGGAACCTTTTCTTTTAATTTCTTGACTTTTCACACGAGTAAACTAAATCGCAAAAGATTTTCTATAGTTTCCTTTTAAAGTCTCTTGGTTAAAAGCACACCATCACAGCATCAAGTAGCGTTTTATTTTTGTAGACTCCAGAAACTAATTAAATCATAAACATTAAAAAAAGTTGTTTTAATTTGTTGAAAATGTAAATTACCTTAATTATGATCTCTTTTTATTTCACATTCGCAAACAAATTGCACCGTTTATCTCTTCACTCACGTCAGAACCATGTTTAAATTGAGCTATTCCATTCAGCACTACAGATATGGTGCTATCCGAATGGAACAACTAACATTGCGTGCTAAGTTAATCCGAAACCGAACACCATCTCATCAAATCAAATTATTTTAAACAACCATTTTGCCAATGAATTCAATTTTCGTTCTTATTCAAAATATTACAATAGCAAACGAGTCGTGAATGTATGTATACATTATACACATTCATATATCATCCATTCCTTTCCTATAGAAGGTTTACATATTTCTGAAATCATCAGAACACAAAAAATCAATTATGTACAAGTTAAATTTACAAAATGCAATAATACATTTTCTGCATGCAATGCATTTCTAAATCAATCATCTTCAATTTTGTTCATCCTTCCAATACATCAGACAACGGAGGCAATTCCAAAGCCTAGAGGGCACTTTGCGTCTGCAGTTCTGAAACATGTCCATCAGGATGCTCTGCTCCCTCTATAGCTAGTGCAAATGCAAAATCAATCAGTATTTTATGCCATCAAAAAAAGGAGTCTCAGCCAAAAGCAATTGGTCCTATATTAAACGGATTAATACGTAAGACGTCATGCTGATAGGAATTGTATTTGCAATTAGCCAACTGAAGGTAAATCCATTTGTCATACAAAAATAATAAATATGTATATATGGATGTACATATGTACATATATTTTACTAGGATTTTTTATATACAATAAACTTGACTAGAAATATTATGCCAGTAGTTATAAATAAAGACCGATAAAAAAAAAAATATGTCCTCCTTCCTCTACATGATGTGCACAATGGACAAATGTATATAAATTGAAAAGGTTTAATTTTAAGGCTCCAATATTTGACAAATAATGATCTTTTTAGTTTGACGTTGAAGGAAAATTGTATTTTAATGGACCGGTGTGTTTGTCAATCAAAAATAGTTTAGTGGTATGAATGTCCCCATTGTTATTCAGATTTGTATCCAAAGCGATCTGGATAGTTTTGTGTTGTTGTTGTCCCATGACAAAAGACATAATGTACATTGATACACCAGTATCTTAGATATGCTAATCTAGTGCACCATAACCAATAATAATAAGTAATCGCATCTACAAATTTAAATAGAAGCATTTCCAAATTTATCATTTTCATATTTTCATCGTTACCACTTACCATATAATATATATACATAGGTAATAGCCGCATTTTATTATCATTATTATTATTACAATTAGATCTAGGTTTCTATCGGGGTTTTCTTTTTGGATCCAGAAATTAGTTTTTACTCGGGCGGGTAGATGGCTTTTTCAGTTTTGCAAATGGTAAGGTAGTGCAAATTGTAATGTAATACAGTATCCATACGAAAAATAAATAAACAAAAGAAAAAAAGATAAGCATACTTACAACTGTGTTTTCATTTGGATCCATATCGTTTTATTTAATCGAGGTGAGCCATGTGAGTTATTGGCGATAATAAAACGCGGCTAATATACCTTTCTTTGTTCATATAAAAAAAAATTGTGTAAGTTCCGGGACTCACGGTTGAGATATTTAAACATGAATGTCCAAGTGCCGTAGTTTTGTTATTTAACGAACCCAATTACAACGTAATCTGAGACGCGTAATGTGTGAATCGTAACGTGTTACATATAAGGCTCACGTTTTTAGTTTATACCTACTTTACCACCGGCATAGACCACCGGCATAGACCACCGGCATATAGATCTTTACACATCAAAAAAATAATTTGATGGAAATTGGCAGCTTCAAGAATTAAACGAACACCCCTTTCATTTGATAACTTACTGTCAACCGTATGTTAGTTCGAAATCATTATTAAGATGCTGCCCCTGCCAAGAAAAGCATCTCTTTCATGCCACAAAGTGGGAGTGACACAAATTACAGAGACGTCACTTTTGGAGCTTAATAGGTAGGTACCTATGTTTTCTTTCGCAACAATAAAATCAATCAAGAAACGATGAGCATTCACACAAATTGTATGAGTTTTGTTAGCTTTGTTAGTTTTGTTCAGCTTTTCTCAACCAATTTTATCGATGCGAGAGTCATAGAACGTAGGCACATTTAAAAAATAATAGCTATCAATTTTCACTGTGACAGACTCGTTCGGAAAAAAAAAATTTCTGAAAATTTGCAAATTTTGTCCGGTTTTACAACTATAATAGATTTCATTGTTATTAGGGGTATTTATGCAACGTCGTTAAATCTTCGTAAACGTGGTAAACTGGTAAACCTGCCAAATGTTTATACAAATTTGACAGGTTTACGCAGTTTACAACGTTTACAATGACCTTACCTTACAATACCCCTATTGTATCCGTACCTGGTGGATTTTATTAGAGGCGTGTTTTATTGAAAGCCCGGTGGGAATTGGACGAAAAAAACGACGTCCGTCGGTCCAAAGCAATCACCATGTTTAATACAACAACAACTATAATCTCCTACGGGCTAAGCTAAACCCAGAGAATTCAGTGTTGTACATAATATGTTGAGAAATTTTTTTTGCAGTAAATTTCATTAAAAATTTTAGCGAATTTCACGTTTTTTTTTTTTTTTTTTTGTGTTCAGCACCATCACTGTTGTTTTCTTCTTCCGTTTCTGTTTTTTTCATAAATCAAGTAGGTATTGACGTTTCCAAATGTTTAAAATGTGGTAGTTTCGTGCAAAGTTAGTTAAATCGATAGCGAAAACGTAAACGAAAAAATATTAATGGAGAGTTTTATCAGATGATGTGATACGAAATTCGTCTGTGGTATCCCACACTATAGTAAAATCCTAACGGAAACCACAACCCAAAACTACTCATTGAAAGTATCACTTATGATACTAATTGCAAAACCAAAAAAAGTTATAATTTCTAATTTTGCTCGTTGAACAGCAACAGCGTAAGGACTGCAGAACAAAACTGAAAACGTTTATGATTTCGTTGTTGATATTAATAAAAAAAGATTGCACATACACAAAATTTTTAAACTACCTAAAAAAAATAGTTTCCTCATGATAATGTAGGTATTATTATATTTTATAGTATTAAATAAAATATAATAATACCTATACATTATCATGAGGAAACTATTTTTATCCCAAAAAACCTCAACTTTACCCGACCATGTATCTTCTCTTTTGATGGTAGGTATGTATGTATGAAGATATGACTAAGTTAACTTGTTGGAATTTGAGGGATTGCATGTGAAAATCTTTGCGCCTGAATTCAAAAACAAACAAAAAAACTATCAAAAACGGCTTAGCAGTCTTTGATTCGTTGAAGAAGGTTTATTTTTATTTTATATTATGGTCATTAAAGTTATGTCTTCCTGCGATTTTTTCGTTGTCGATTTTTTTTCTTTAAATTTTGTATGTGATCCTTCAGACGTGTTTTGAAATTTAATCCACCTAAGTTGAGAAGAGGAAGCATCATTGTGCATATCAAGTGCCATCGAATGTAGACTCAAAACAAAATAAAATTCTCCTTTTTTTTTATTTTAGGAACACAGAATTTAAATGAAAGCAAATCTCATCCCCTTTGTTGGTTTGATCAGCACTGCTCGACGTTAGTGATCCGTTTTAAAATAAAATAATGTATAGATACCGAAAATCCGCCTAAATACACCTGCCCATGTGTTCGCGACCGACGAACGTAAAGATGACTCAGTTTTTGTCTGAAGTCTCCTTTAACAGGAAATTCTTTTTTACTCTAATTCGAAATTTTTTTTTAACATTCGATACATTTACGTCATCGTAAAAATATCATTCTAAAAACCTATTCCGTAATTAAATCACTGCCTAACAACGCTGTCATTCTTTTTAACATTGTTTTGATTACTTAAGTTAACTTTTGTGGAATAAAGCTTTTACATAACAAGAATCGAACAAGTGAACATGAAAATTTGTTTCCTTTTTCTTAGGGAAAACCTTTCTTCTGGATTACTAATCATGTACCGCATATCCGTATCACAAATCAAAAGACAAACCAAATTTTGTATACCTAGCTACTTTTAGACAATTCACAGTCTAAGTATCTTCTTACAAACATTTCTTTAAGTTAACCTTTTTCGTTAAGTCGTTAAGTTCATTGATATAGTTCAAAAATTATGCAACAACTCACCTATTTATCAATATAATTGTTATTTTATTAATTATTTTTATTTCTATGCCTTCCACCGCAAAGAATTTAAATAGCATTATATCATCATCATCGATGCAATTCAATTTTTCAACTTCATTGACCTTATCGTAAGTAACCTTTGGTACGAGTCGCGCGCCGCGCACCTTATAGTCTTCTGAGATATATAATGTAGGTAACTATTAGCATTAAAGGAGGACCTCCTTGATACCTCGTAACACTCCAACCAAACCATTTCTCCATTTGTTTTCAAATTGGTATTATGCATATTCAAATACAATAAACAAAAAAATATACCTATAAACAAAACGATGCAATTGCAAATGTTAAACAGAATATTTGTAGATTCATACAATTGAAAGGAAAAATGCTTTTTTTTTGCAGATGTGAATTCAATTGTGCATTAGGCGACATAAGCGAAGCAAGAGGAATGCATATCTAACGGCAAATAACTAAGTGCACAATTATTATGCTAAATTAAATAATGCATCCGCACATACATACTACCTACTTTTGCCTTTTTCCAGATTATATGGACATTGGCGATGAATTCCCTATAATAACCAGAGCACGGCTCCTGGGCGTATTGTCCAGCTAACGGTATAATTTTGCAATAAAATGATAACTTTGTTATCAAAATGAAGGCAATTATTATTGACGGTTATATAGAGCATTTGTTTCATATTACTTAAATTTCATAATTTAATAATTGCTTTTGTTGATGGATTGTGTATAGGTCATATCATATCATATCCATTTTGTTTGCTACGTAAATAAATAATATCATTTATCCTTATTCAACTCTTAGACCAACTAAATGTTCATATAATAGATAGCTTTGTTCGTTTACTTTGAATTCCTATTACTTATAGAATCGGACGAAAAAACGACATCGGGACAAACCAAAGTCAACACAGCAAACAAGACCATCACTATAGGCGTGTTTTTTGCAACTTCGGGGGGAATTGGACGAAAAAAAACGACGTCGGAGCTAAACAATACAGCATACAACTAATACTCTGCGGGCTGAGCTAAGCCCAGAAAATTAATAGAGAATAGAATAGAGAAAATTAAAAAGAAGCTTAAAAGAAACTCGTTCTTAAAATTGCTAAAATATTCCTAAAGAAAAATTTGATCTGAAAATAAAGAATGATGTCGGAATTCTTGAAAAAAAATTTGAAAATTTGTATGGGTAGGTAATTTTATTATCTAATTTTATTACAAAGTCAAAAAAAAATTATGGAGTTTAGTTAAATTTATAATCAAAAAAAAAAAACAATTCTGTTGGGCTCGTCCGGGATTTGAACCCGGGACCTCCCGCACCCTAAGCGGAAATCATACCCCTAGACCAACGAGCCAGTTGCCGTCATCGCATCAAAATGTGTATAAATTTTCCAGTCTGTCATCAAATAATATTTAAAGCGTTTAGCTTTAGAATGGGGTGTTATGTGACAAAATTTGATGTGTTGATTTATGGTCTTTAAACAACCTTTATTTCTTAAAACTGCTTAGACATTTTTTCGTAAGGCTAGAGAAATTTAGAAAAGGCCATACAAATAGAGAAAAATGCATAAATTGTGATGTTTTTATTTAAATTAAAATTAAAATTATGTTTTATACAAATATTAGTCAATGTCACTTAATACCTTCTCATTCTAGACGCTTGATTTATTATACATAATATTAATTACTAGAATATATTATTAAATCTCTTCCTTGGCACTTTGTTTCACCAATTAATTAATGGCATAATATTATTTGCAAGATGGGTTGAATTATACATTTCAATTAATGATTGAAAGGTTGGATCCAAAAATGATTTTTTGTATGGCTACAAATAATAATTGAGTCATCAGCATTAGATATACATTCATATTTGCATCAAAACAATTATATTGGTTCCCTTTTTCAAGTATCTCAAAACGTAGATAGTGCTTTTTACATGAAGAAGTTTACTGCTTGAAATATTTTTTCTAAACGATATTACCTTACCACATACCTTACAGCAATCAATTCGTTTTGAATAGCAGGGCTTAAATATGTGTGTAGCGTTCAAATTAAAATTTTCAGTAGTTTTTTAAAATTAAATTTGAATCGCCACAGTGTCATTTCCTCCACATTCGTAGTAAACTCGAAAGTTACCATATCGTTTACAGCTTACTGCCTAAAATGTAGAAATAAACTAAATATGATTGTAAGAAAGGTTACATGGCATATGTTTGACAACATACATATATGGTCATTTTGGTCAGTCATCGCATATACATATGTACATGGATATAGTTATATTGATAGTTATTATTTTTTTTTACAAACCTATCCAAGATAGCTTTGGATTGATTCCCGAACGCGACCATTTATATAAGTATTTATATTGATTTCTGCATGTTACACAGTTTATAAATTATGTAGATCGTATCTTTCAGATTAAGGACCTATGTAGAAGAAATAGCAGACTACTTTTTTTGGGAGAGCGATTATTAGAAATGATTTTGGGGAAGGCTGTTTGAGTCGGCAAAATAAATCATATTTCCCAAACTTTTTATGAAAAAGGAAAGTTAATAAGAAATTTAAGGATTAATCAAGAATGTTCAGGTATATGTATGATTTTAAAACGCCGCCGCAAAGTTTCTCATATTGATCATCGTATGTACCTACAAACATCGCAAGTACCTACAAATATACATATATGAATATATTTCCCCTCCTCCTTTCGGGAACTGATGGAGTATTGTTTTTTTTTGGTTCCAAAAATGGTGTTTAAAAAAATAGTAAACAAATTTATCGAACGAAAAAATATGAAATTTTTAATTTTTTTTTTGTGACCCTACAAATTTATCTTTTTTGACTAGCTCTAAAAGCAATACTCCGAATATTTAAAATAAAATAATAATGTACTTAAAAACGTTAAAATTTGAAAAAATCAGCTTTTCTCAAAATTTTGAATTCGAAAATTAATTTTTTTCAAAAACTCTTCTCTAACTTTAGACAACTGTCCAACTTTGGAAAATGTGTTGAAAGACCTTGTTTATTGTTGTCTTATAGCTGCCTAACTTTGACACAAGAGTAGTTTGTCTTTACCATGAATAATGTGATGTTTATTTTTATTAAATAAAGCATACTTGCACCAATTTGAAAATAGTTAGACAGTGTCTAAGTAGATAAAAATCTAATAAATACGACTGTATATCTTCCTATTAATTACAACTAAATACTTGCATAATTACCTACATATACCTACCTATCTACCTAATTTAATTTTTAATTTTGTAATAGTTATTTCTACCTAAGACCCTAAGAAACTAATTATTTGCAGAAAACGTTTTCTAATATACACACACAAAAATTAGATATTTATTAGATATTAGATATTATTTGATAAGGTAAGAAACCTACTTATAATTATTAGAGTAAGATCGGGTAATGTGGAGCACCTTTATTGTTTTCGGTAATATTTTAAAAACTAAAACTTTTTTTGAAGAGGTAAATAGGCGTTATCGTTCATTGAAACATTCACAACAGCATTTACTAACCCTTATGCTTAATTTTTCTCATATGAATTAAACACTTGCAAAAATTTGACAATATTACAAAACTGACCTTTTGCAAAAGTGGCACATTACCAGTAATAGAAATCTTTATTTATTCTTCCTTACCACCCAACTCCAATAAGCATTTAAACAATAGGCGTGTTTAAGAAAATGAGATCTCGGAGACGTTAGCAATCTCAGATTCATGAACAGGTTTCCTCAGCAAAAATGTCTCCAAAAAAAAATGTAAGATATAAAATTCACATTTGTTAAATAGAGAGAGAAGACCAAAATGCAGAGATCTTCATTATACGAAGAAAAACACATTCGTGTTTTGGCATGAATCTAACCCGCTCTACTTTTCTTCAAATCTGCAGATGAAGATGAATGTAAATCCACCACTATTCTAAGTATTCAAAGTTCAATTTGTAGCGATTCGAGCGCTGTGTGTAGGCTCCCTAAAAAAACTGCCATAATAGTACTTATACACAAATCTACAGTGCAGCCCGATCTTAACATTCACCAATTATAGCAAAAGTTTTTCCTATTTGCCCATAGATGGCGACAAAATTAATTTTTCAACAATCACCAACATATTTGTATGGATTACGTCAAATTTGACATTTCAATCTGTCATCATTCTGTCTATGTACAAAAATCAAAAATCTGCTGTTTGTCCATAAACTTGAAGAATATCCACGAAAAAAATGTTATCTTCTCGGGGACTACTTCTCGGACGAGCGTTCTGTGGTTTAATTGCACAACAACCAATTAAATCAACCTGCATCCAAAGCATTCGCCGGAGTCATGCGTAAGTTAAATTAATCCCCAAATGCAAGGGGTTTAGTGCATCTAAATAAAAACAAAATCCATTGAGGTTAACTGGAATTACATAATTTGAATTTCTTTTAATCTTAATTCTAATAATTTATTTGGTATCAATAATTAAACGTTGCTTATTCTCCAGAGCCAACTACCGTGAAGGTCCCCCTCCCGCATCAGCTATGACACGATTTGGTGCTGAAGCTGTAGCTGGCCTAATGTGGTGGTGGATTTTGTACCACATCTTCACAGAACACGAACACATTACCGTGAGTAATTGAATTTCATAATTTAATTAATTCGATATCTTAATGTTTTCACTTTAAGGGTGAGTTCGAGTATCCCGATCCATCGTCGTGGACTAATGCTGAACTTGGTATTCCACCAGATAGTGAAGAATAGTTTCCTAAAATATTATTTGAAGAAAATGTCTTTGTAATCTTGTAAATGAGAAGTGATAAACTTAATTGAAAACCAAATCCACGATTTTGAGTTTAAACAATTTTAAAATGTGTTCGAAATCAGAAAATCATTTTTTAAAACTAATGTTCGACTTTTGGGGTATTACGTTTTTTTTTCAATATTTAATTTTTATTTTATAAACAAAAATAGTGAAATTTATTCATACAAAAGGAACTTTTGCTTTTAAGCTTGTAATTAATTTTATATTACATATTTACGTTGAACGGTTCAAGTACAATACTGATTATTTTATTGTTCTACTGGTGAATGACCCTTCGTGAATCTTTAATATTGTTAATATTTGAATCTATGTTGATAGCAGATTTCAAATCAAAAACTACAATAAACCTTTAGATTTGCAAAAAATTGGTGAACCAGTTATAAGCTCTGCTTGAAATGAAAAACTTTTGTAAAAATGGTAAGAGGATGCTAAACGTATGAGTTCAATTTTATATTTTACTAAGACATAACTCCACACAATAGATCCTTAGGGTCAGAATTTTCTTGTATTCTGTTTTCATAAAACGCCTTACCGAATAAGGGTGATTATATATGATATATCGAATTAATGGTCATTTATTGTTTTTTTACGATTTAACTAATTTTATAGAAGGTGATTTATTAAACAACAGTTACATTTAAATAATAATATTTAAAATTTTACAACTTCATTAAACTAAAGTATCTATCATCTGTATGATTTCAGATTTTTAAAATCACCAACAAAATATGTATTTTAAAAATCGAAAAACAAATCCAATCAAAAATTCGAAATTGTTAGTATAAAATGTGTCTCAATAAGTTGTAACCCTGATTAATGGTGAATTATTTTTCAAACATTTTTGCATAAAATTTGTCCACAATACCCAGTCTGGGTATATTCTCATTAATTATTTAAATTTAGACGGGCGAAAGTGCCGTTGTTCTGAAATATTCGCGTTGATTTGGGAGAGCCTTATATGGTGGATTTAAAAAATTAATTTTTAAAACATAATGACCTGTCAAACAAAATAAGCAGACTTTAGATGAAAACACTCTTCTTGTGCGAGAATTTAGAAATCAACTCATACCCATCGTTATCATTTCCGGAAAAAAAGTCGATGTATATTTGAAGAAAATGAAAATGTGTTTTCATACTAAAACATAGTACCTACTCTGCTGACGCTAAACTATAAATCCCATAAAAAAATCATACGACGAAATCATAAACGAAAAATTTTGTTCTGCTTTTCGTTTTGCAGTTGAACGAGCGAAGTTGATAATTGTGGGAAATTACTTTTAGTTAGCAATTTGCTACCGTTTTGGAGATCAAAAACAAATTTCGTTACGTAAAAGACCCTGTTTTAGTTGGGACTTTTCGCAAGAAGGTATTTTCCTTTTTCTTTTTTTTGTGGGTGAGAGCGGTGAGGAGCTCACCGATTTCACACACAAAACCATATGGCGTAGTGAAAAGTCACAATCTAAACAGGGTCTAACACCTGGATAATTTGTCAATAGTGAACGGTCTACAATCACTCAGTGATTGGAAAACGTCAAAAATTCTCCAGCAACTTGTTTCCTCTTGTGAAAGGGGACTTTGAGTTGTTGTTACATCAGCTGTTCTTAAATAAGGATAAGGAATTACAACAACTAAAACCTATCTGGATAGCTTTGGATGGGTACCCGAACGCAGTCATTTCCTGATAATGGAAATGACCGAGTTCGGGTACCCTCTTTTTTTTTCTCCAATGAAAACATTCCGTGTACACAAAACTTAAAAATGAACTTGTCTATTGGAATTTTGTTATCATTCCTTCTGTCAGTCATAATTTTTTTTCTAATAAAAATCAAATGAAATAAAAGCATGTTCGATTTACCTGTGTAATAAAGATAACAACATGCTAAAAATTGATATGACAATTAAATTATGAATGCAATTACTAGTACAATACAATAATAACCTTGCCAAAGTTCATTACTTAAAACATTCTCCCAAATCATCTAACAACAAAATTATTGCATCATGTTTGCAAACGTTACCCGCAGCACATACTTTAAACTAAGGAAAAGAGTTCCATTCAATTATTCTCTTCTTGTCGTCCAATCAACTACAAAACATACAACGCTATTATACCGAGGAACAAGAAGTCTCCCGCCAACACCACAGAAACCGACACCACAAGGTAAATTCCAAGTCATTTGGAATAAACTGTTTGGAAAATACCTTCTTGCGACAAATGTTATAAGTTCTGGTGTTCTTATGGTTGTGGGTGATGTAGCAGCACAAGAGTTGGAATATAGAAGAGGATTGTTAAAAAAGCGTTACGATGTAGCCAGAATGTGTGAGTATTCCTAGCAGTTCATTCGGCTGTAATTACATTGAGCCGAAGCATTAATACAATGCTTTTATATAGGGCGAATGTTTGTTGTGGGTTCGCTACAAGGTCCATTGCATCACTACAGCTACGGTTGGATGGACAAGATAATGCCAGCAGTGAATACAAAAAATTCCATCAAGAAAATCCTCATAGATCAAGTAGCTCTAATAATCTAGAAATACCTTAACAACTATAATCGGTTATTTTGTTACAGTTCGTCATGTCGCCAATTTGTATTTTACTCTTTTTCTATCCTGCCTGCTATCTGGAGAACAAGACCTTACGTGAGACAAATGATGAAGTCATCAGCAAGTTCCCGTATATTTATATTGTAAGTAAACAAGCTCTAAATAGTCTAAAAAAAGGCTCACAAGGTAGGTACCTAAGATTTATACAAAAAATAAGTGCCAATCTGTTTGGTTAGTGATCAGGGGGACAAAAGTAATGTTATCGCTTCTCAAGTAAAAAGCGTGATAAGGGACGATAGCAGTAAAATATTTAAATTCATCATTTAAACATACAAAATTAGCGTAATAGCTATAAAGGTAAAAATTATCAGATCTCCTTTAGAACTGCGACCATCTAAAAACACTGACAAGTTTTTCATACATATTTCATTGAGTCCATCGCTGAGCTACAGCGGACTAGAAAAATACCGCGACTCAGTTGGCGGGCGCATGCCAGTGAAAGAGGACCTTAAGCCACAGAATATTCTGAGGGTAACTTTCAAGCCCCATTTATGGTCCCAAATTTTCCAGGGAGATTTTTGTACGCCATAGCCCCCATTAACGTCAAACTATTTGTCCTGCAGATATGTGCATTTTGTTAGAATTTCGCGGCCATGCATAGATGATATGTATCGCGAATACAAAATTTGGCTGTCATAACATCGAATTTTTGTTGAAGTAAAATTTATTCCGCGAGGGATTCACGATAAACAAAAGTACCATACATTTACGAAAAGCACCAAATCTATAAACACTATAAATTTATTAAGATAAAAGTTATCGCTATAATAATGAATTGTTTAATTTAAGATTTCATTTTTGTAATCTATTTTACCAACCTCTAATCAATAAACTGATGAGCTCGTTGTTTCCTTTCCTGTAAGTGCACCGTAGGTTGATTGTCCAATGTACAATTTAGAAAAGTACAGCTTTTATTATTTTACCTTTTACTGCCAACATCAATATTGTTTATTTTTGCCAATTATCTTTCGACCCTGATCACTGAAAAATTCCACCTTTTGCATATTTCCATTCAATTCTTTTCTATGGATAGGTATCTAATATGTATTTTAAAACTTGAATCGAATGCATTATTTCAGACGGATTGGTGCGTATGGCCTGCGGCGCAGTATGTAAATTTCCAATATCTGGATCCCAAATACCGAGTGATGTTCGTCAATGTTATGACGGCACTGTACAATGTTTTCATCTCCTATATCAAACACGACGAAGGGGGCAACTTTTTAGCAAAATTTCAGTAGATTGTTGATAATTTATTTTAATTAACTATATTTTGTTTTCACCTAAGTGAATTTGTAATGCACATAAAATACACAAATTTTTTTTCTTAAAACACATAAATATAGTTAACTGTCCTTAAATTATAATTTTTCATCTGGAGAAGTAAGAAATATAAGAATAAAGTAAGCTAAATGAATAAATTAATTAGCAGTCTCGCAAGCATCAACCCAATCGTTGTACACATCGATTGGCTCTGATAGAAAGTTGATGCTGGTCTGGTAATCTTCCATGCATACTCTGCAAGTTATTCTGGCTGTATTACGGCTTTTGTCCCTAAAAGCAGAGTTTTATATGATTTAAGTAATATAATATGTTTATTTTTTTCTTATATTTACATTTGAACTTCACAAGACTTTTCGTGGTTACAAAATGGACAATTGAATTGCAAATCAAGTGGTTCTATATTTTTACGTTTTGGTGGTGGCTTTCTCTTGGATTTGCGGCGACCCATATTTAGTGTCTAGGAGTTTTTTGTATAAATATTAGTTTTAAGTAAAAGACAAGTAAACAAAATTTCTTATTTTCTTCTGTCTTGAAGATTTGTGAAAAAGGCCGTCCTTTCCTTTCCCCTTTCTTTTCGAATTTTGATGACTGTCAGCAGTCAGCCAGTTGCTGGTTTTGGGGTTTGTGGATCACATATGTGAACTGTGTTTTTGTGGATGCCGTCTATTTGTATTGTTAACACACCGCCTACACTGATTTGAAAAGGATTTTTGTGCTTAGACTGCTTTTAAACGATGCAATTAACCTCTGCGATTTGTAAGGACTTATGCGGTGGCCGGGGTAAACAAAGTTGCAGAGGTTGAAATAATTGAGTCTTTTTTAAACGCTGCAACTACCCCCTGCGATTTTTAAGCACGTACGCGGGGGACGTATGACGTACTGACGTCATTTGGAAATTAAGGATGTGTTCAAATTGGATTTGGAAATCCAAATTCAAAACAAAGTTTAATCTTGTGTAGTTTTTGTAATACATGTATTTTCGTAAGCAAATCTACAGATTGAGGGAAGATAAAATACAGCTGTTTGTTTTCATTTGGATTTGGGAGTGTTCTAAACCTATCGAATATGGAACACTTAAAATCAAAGTTCCCTTTCACACTAGGACGTTTTCTTTTAATTTCTAATTCCCACCAATCATAGATCGTTCATTTCCTTCTCATCTAAAAACTGAAAGTTTCTGAAAACTGTTTCCTCGTGTGAAAAGGGACAAAGATCAAACCAAAAACGAAATGACTGCTTTTAGACGACTGCAATTTCTATCCGCAATTCCCTTTTGAGTTTCTTTCCGATTGCAGCATCCATTTAAACGCTGCAAATTTTAATACCTGCAATTTTCGTTAAATGAGAAGGAAATAATATCTCGTCACTCTTTACTCCGCTTATTTCTCAAACAATAAGAAAAAGCACAAAGAAGAAAGAGCGATAACTCTGCAATTATTTCAACCTCTGCAACTTTGTCTACCCCGGACACCGCATACGTCCCCCGCCTACATGCTTAAAAATTGCAAGGTTAATTGCAGCATATTTGCAGCGTTTAAAAGCAGTCAATGAGTTTCGTTCCATTTTTTTTTTACCAACCCTGTTCTTCAAGATTTTCAGCTCAACTGTCATCTTCTGGAATCTTGTTTACGTTTCATTTTTTCATATGTTGTAATTTTAATTCGTATTTCAATCAATTTTATAAAAACAAATCATTCTAAGATAACCAATCCCAGTTGCCAATCATGGCAAACAATAATATCTATCAAGAAATCGAAGAAAATGGTAAATTTAATATTTCATTAATACTAAATCTAACTTATCTCTTTTCTCGTCAGATTTCTATAAGGTTTTCCTAGATGAAAACGCCGACAAATCGCCTATCGCCAACATGACTATTTCCACACAAATTCACGAACTGTCTAAAGGCTTGGAAACAATTTCGTTTGAATTAAAATCGCAAGTTCGCGAACAACACGGTGCACTTCTATCTCAAGCTACACATGCAGGTCGTTTGGATATTGCTTTGAATACAGTCTCTGGTGATGTTGAACGTATTCAAGCGACAGCACATCGACTTAAAAATCAATTAGATTCACAGTATTCATTGATTGAGAACCAAACTCGCGTACTTGGAAATCTGCACGAAGTCTCACATGTGCTCCGTTCTTGTGGCAATCTGCTTAATCTAACACAAAAGTTAAAAGATACGAAAGATATACTAAAGCAAGCTAGCATTCATTTTGAATTAGGTAAGTTGCAGTCATAAATAGCTCTCTATAGCTGTATAGTGAGTGGGAAATTTAAAAAAATAAGAGAACAATTTCTTACAATGGTTAAGGATATCAATTTGTAGGAGTTTCCTCTAATTTTGTCTATTGGGAAATTCAAATCGATAGTTTAATACCAAGAAACCGCACCCCAGACCATTACATCCCCTTCCCTTCTATGGTGGTGCTCCAAATAAAGAGTTGTTAATGCAATTCCTCTGGACGCGTCTTAGAAACATCTTCGGATTTATTTTAGAATTTGATTTTCTTTAGTATTTTCTTTCTTACGTTTGCTTTTTTGAGCTCGATACATGGGAATTGACACTACGGTATTCCCGCTATTTTGCAAGATGATTAATATTCGAGCGTCACAGTAATTCTATTTTTATATATGAGTACATATAACTAGCGATTTATTTTTTTATTAGTTTTATTTAACGCTTTTTTTTATAATTTCAGAGCCTCTCATTGAGGATTCTGATTTAAGTAAAATTGAATTTATCCAAGAAGAACGCGCCTATGTTATCAGCAGTCGGCAAAAGATAAAAAATCTTGCCCAAATGCAATTGGTTAATGGACTGAAAGAACGTAACGAACTTCAAGTGACCAATACCATAAAAGTAAATTTATTTCACATCTAACAATAGAATATATTTCTCAGTGTTCATATTTTTAGATTTTCATAAATTTCCAAACTCTGGATGTGTCACTGAATAATTTGGTAACAACATTCATAGCTGAAATCGATCAATCTCTTAAAGAGTGCTTTTCTGGGACCGATATATCCGCATTTAATTCTACAGGCTCCCAAATCGATAAAATCCCTGCAATCAATAGATCTCCAGGGGGAGGGACTGCAGCGTCAAGCCGTGGTCCCGGCAAAACACCGCTCTTGACAACTACACAAAATTTCCGGGCAAAGCTTTGGAAATCACTGCATTGGCTGATCTACGACGAATTATATGAATACTGTGAACAAATCATTCTGCTTCGGAAGTCTCTCGAAGACGTTAACCAACTCTCTCGAGCCTCAGATACTGAGATAAGTATAGAGAAGAAGTTTTGGAAATCAGTCGAAGATCTTTTTCGAAAGTCATTCAAGGATTGTTCGGCACACATTTCGCAGGCTCTACAAGAGGGCCTTTCAAAATTATTATCTTCAGCACGGGGTCTGCAAGCGAGACTTGGATCAACTTTTGTCTTCGATGATAGTATTTTTGAACCCCTGGAAGTCGGGTACCTTACAAAGTGCGCTGCAAATATGAAAGCTTGTCTTGCTGGCGTTGATCTTCCTTCAAACGAAACAGTTGATTCTTTCATTCGTGTCGCTTCCACAGAATTAAGCGCCGCAATGGTTGATACTAATTTGGCGAATAAAGTTGCAAATGTTTTCAATTCATGCAGTAAAGAATTTTGGTCAAAAATGGAAGCACAAATAAAATTGGGGACCGATTCGAAACAAGTTGTTGGTATAATTATTTTTTCTTTCATTTTATATTTATTTGATAATTTTTATAGTAAATATATAAATTACTTTTTTAGATATTCCAAATATTCCACAAACGCAGAATATAAATTTGGCAAATATTCTCTTTTACCATTCGGATTCGGTTAAAAGGATGATTTGGAATTTAGGTGATCATTTCTGCAAATCCGAACCTGCAGAGATTGTATTAAAGAGTTTGCAGCAAGGTGAACATTTAGTTCAAGCGATTTTGCAGCAGTTGATGGGTAAGTAATATAAAACGTATTTTTAGAATCTTATTATTGTTAACCTTCCGCTTGATAAATTTAATATTAGTTGAATTGCATTCATTTTTCCGATGTGATACTGATTGGATTTTGCATTTTGATGCGTCTTAACTGCTGAACTCAACAGTCAACATCATAACTGGGTTAACAAACTAAATTGTGCTTTTCTTCACAAATCTTGTCAGAAAAAATAATGTTAGTTTTTTTCAATGCAAGTGAGCTCTCTTCACAAGTCTTGAAAGGAGGAAAGTTATCTAATTTGGCCTGCCATTTTATCTCAATTTAAATATTTTCATACTCATCAAGTTTATTGTTAAAGAAAATAATAAGCTTTAATAGTGATGAATTTTTCTATTTTAGCAGCTATATTATTCACGATTTGCTTCTTATTTTAATCTAATAATTTTTTTTTTATAGATTCCATGATATCAACAATTGGTATAATTCTTTTAAGCATGCATCGTGAACCTGGATTGAATTCCGAAAAAATTGCTACCGCTGGTCCTTCAATGTATATGAAAGAATTACAAGAGTTTATATATCGCACTTGGAATAATCATGCCGTACCATTCGATGACAAAGAAACCACATGTAAATGGTAATTATCGAATAAATAGAATGATAAAAACACTATCCAATTCATCATTTCATCATTGACAGCGGACAAGAATTGGCTATAAGATGCATAGATTTGTTTGTTAATAATCTTGTTATATTACGTCCCTTATCATCGGCGGGAAGAAATCGTTTAAAAAATGATTGTATTTTTCTTGAACATGCACTGAAAACAATTGCTCCCAATCTGGCAGAACTTGGAAAGCCCTTTAGGTAATTTCTCTGAATTTTTCATTATTTTGATTATTTTTAAGTTTTATTTTTTTTTTGTTTAAGGCTTCTTCGTGCAATGTCTTCATTAATTTTACAAAAACCTGAAGAACTGGTTGAACATTCAATTGAAAAGGAATCACCAATACCTTCATATATTATATTATTTCTTTTGTTTGGTCACGCTGGAATGGAACTGCAAAGTCCTCATACTGCAGCAAATTGGTCTAACGAAAGGCTTATTCAATGGCTAGAAGGACACACCTCAGAGCGAGAAAAGTATTTAAATAAATTAATTAATTCTTTTACACTGTTCACGTGGAAAATTTTATTGATGTAACGAACTTTGTTTATTTAGATTGGAACTTATATCTGGTGCATTGCAAAGATATAGGGATATTACAAGAAGGAAGAACACCACGCAGTATGATCCCATCTATCCACATTTATCGAGCTACTTTGAAAAAGCTTTGCAAAGTTTAAAATAGGTGTAAGTTATGTAAAAAGTGAATGTATTAAATAAATATCATATTGAAAAATATGAGAAAAAATATGGTTTTGTTTATTTGCGCCTGTATTCTATGCATTGAATTGCTTTTCACTTCATCATTTGAAGTCGAATAGGCAAAGCCGAAAGGTGAACCCGGATTAATGATGAATGAGTTCCGGCATTTTATTTTCAACATGACGGTTATCTAGTAAAATTTCCTTCTTTTGAAAAATGAGAACGCAACGATAGTCGAACGTTTTCCTAGGAATTGGCAGGAATGGAGGGGATCTACAATGACAAGTGATGAGAACTTTACAAAATGTTTCTGCTGGGAAATTTTGATATTAAATTCCGTTTTGGAACTCATTTTCTTCCGGATCACAAATTCCATCGTAGTGGAAAATCTCATTACGAACGGTGGCAGTTTTTTTCGGGATTCGGAAAACTTTTTCGATTACGATGGAATTCATGATAGGGCTGACAAACTATCTTTTTTCTTTCTAAAGCGGAATGAAATCACTTTTTGATTTACAATTTCTTCCTAAGTAGATAAATTATTTTTTGCATTTTGAAAGTTTAACAGAGCACCAATTCTAGAGCGGAACGAAGGCACTTTCGAATAGGATTGATTTTTTGAACAAAATGCAGAGTACGGCCCAGGAATACCTTTCCATTGCCATGGTTTTTAACGAAACGATATTTCTTGAAGGGGTACTCAAGTCAAAGCAACGTATATAATATACATGCAGGTATTCATTTTGTTGTTACTTTTACAGTTATAGCATCAACAATATCAATTACCGTCCACTTTTTCCCAAGCCTCTGATTGTTACTATTTGTTATGAATTACTATCTAAACTGCCATCTACTTTTAGTTTCTAAATAATCAATGAGAAATGTAACATATTCCACCACTATCAACTAAATTAATGTGACCTTTCAAAAAAAAAAAAGATGTAAATTTACAATTCTTTAAGGATATTCAGTTTTCATTTATTTTGGATTGGTTATTTGTAACGTATTGGTTCTAAAGATACATTTTAATTTTAATTAATTTTATTATAAATTAAATGAAAATAAAACTTTCTGTTCCAACACGTCATCCCTTTTGTCTTTATTTTTATCTCATCTTGAACAGTTTCCTATGCGGGCTTCGCCCGTAACTTTTCTTTAACGGACGACCACGGCGGCGTCTGCTAGGTACAAATGGTTTGGGTTCTTTGCGTGGACGTCCTCGACCTCGTTTAGGAACGACTGCTACAACGTGATCTGTTCCCACCGTTAATAAAGATCCTGGAAAAGAAAAGATTAAAAAAACCTTTTATTTTTCTCTCAAGTTATGAATCGTTTAAATTATTTTGATCGCTTATGTGTGTATAAGACTTTGGCGCACTCATTATCAAATATGTGCAATGCTAAAAGTGGTATCACGTCACCTCGGGTGTTGTATGTTTAAATATTTTGAATAAAATTAAGAGAATTCAAGGTTGTGGATTTAAAATAATGCATTTTTTTTTTAAATAATGTAATAATAAATGTTTAAAATAAATTGAATTTTCCAGAAGCATCGTTTTCCTGTGCCACTTCTTCATCTTCTGTTGATTTCTTATTTTTTGTCTGCTTAGCAGCTCTCTTCATTTTTTATGATCTTCTTCTAGATAAGTCCGATGCCAGCCTTTGACTAAAAATAAGTATTTAATTTTTAATTATTAATTTTTTTTTTGTAACAAGATTAAATATAAAACATTTGTCCGCGCTATTTGCGATGCCGATATTTTTTAAGTTTCGAAACAAAGCAGATGCAATTGTATTAGAAGCAAATTAATGTGCATCGGTGATGCATGACACGAAAACAAAGCAATCCAGAAAAACGACAGACACCTGCAAAAAGGGAAAGAGACTAAAATCCAAGAAATAGTTCAGCGTTATATTTGCCAACAATAGAATAATGCGTAGAATTGGAAAACCAAGTCAATCTGAGATAAGAAATAAAAATGGGCATATATGTACATTGAAAGTAAATCGAATTTTATTTTTGTAATCAAGTTGTTTACACGGTAATGTATACATACGCTTACATATATTTCTTTTCACTTCATTTTATCTAACATTAATTTAACTTTATGTTTTTATATTATATTTTAGCAAAAAAAAGAAATTCCACATTTCAATAAAAATTTATGCGACACTAAAAAAAAACATTCATGTACACTTTCGAAAGCATATAATAATACAAAATTACAAAACAATAATGAAAATGAAAAAAAAAAACTAAATAAAAAAAAAATTCTTTTTGTTTTAATGTTTAATTTATTTCATTGTTTTTGTGTTGTGGTATGTTATAGTGCTGGATGTTGTTTTATTAGTTTATTTTTTTTATTTTTTATTAATTTTAAAAGATTAAGATGAATCGGCTTCGCCAGAAGATTCCTTCTTCTCCTCTTCTTCCTCCTCGTCTTCTTCATCTTCCTCTTCAGAGGTTTCCTTTTTTTTGCTTACTACTGCTGAAGGTTTGCTTGGCGGACGACCACGTCCTCTGCCAGGTACTGGTGGGGGCTTTTTCGATGCTTTTGTACTAGCCTTGGGTGGACGCCCTCGACCTCGTTTAGCAGGAACTGCCGCTTCATCACCGTTGCTTACAGCAGCTTTTTTTGGTGGGGACTTTGCTGGAGGCTAATAATTAGTATGGAATATAAAAATTATAGTTAAATTTAAAGTTTATTAATATCATTTACTTCAACAGCTTCGGATTCCCTCTTCTTTGGTCGCCCCTTCCTCTTAGCATCAGTATCAGCCATATTAGATACTGAAAAGCAAACAATAAATGATACTTAAAATTTTTATTTTTTCATTTTTTTTTTTTTATATTTTTGATTTTATCGGTTTCAAGTCCTTTCCTCCGACAGTTGAAAAGGTATATTTAACAAAATCACACGTATGTGATTCACACGTATGTGATATCAATAAAAATTAATTCCTTTTTTTTTATTTTCTTATTTCAAAATGCAATTAAACCTATTTTACAAATCAGAGTTCTATTTTCTTTTAGAATGTACATATTTGAAGTTTTGTTTTACAGTTTTGACATACATACATACATTTAACTTTCAATGAAACTCAACATTGAAAGTTTTGAGACACAGCTAAAAATGATGACTAAATAAGATATAATTATTTCTGGCAAATCATTTCGGTCCAGCTATTTTTTGGTATTTCAAAATTGAAAATGAAAACGTATTAAAAAAAAATTCAAAATAATTTTGTAAACCTTTTTCGACGAAACAGGCTCGGATTTTATTTTGGAATTGCCGTTAATATATCAAATATGTATAGTATGTATAGCAGTATTAGAAAAAGTAGCAAATGTTGACAGTTATTATTTTTGTATTGCCAGACAAGAGCCTTTCCTAATACAGGGTGGGACAAATAAGACTAACCAATGTTAAATACAAATAACTTTTTTATTTTGCAATACATATATTTTTTTTTCAAATTGCATTTTCAAAATCAGCTCCCACAGCCTTCATGATCAGAAGTTTAGTCGACCGTTTAGAGGGACGGGGTTCAGTCGCCGACCATCCTGAAAGAGGTGCTCATCGAAATATTCGCACTGAAGAAAACGTGGATGCTGTGCGGCTGAGTTGCAAATGATCAATCTGTCTCAACTCGTCGTCGTTTGGGCCAATTGGGCATTTCCAGAACATTGCTGATTCTTAAGACAAACCCATACAAAATCCAAATTGTGTAAACACTTCTACCGTATTCGTTTTCATGTGTAGGTCTTTTATTTGGCCCACCCTGTATGATTTATTGAGCTAAAAATTTAGGCTTAAGGAATACAATAGGATGCAAAAGAAAGTCACAAAATCATTGTGAAGTCAACTCAATTATAGCTTATAGCACTTGCATATACTAAAGATTCAAAAAACTTTTAATAGTCCACAAAAATTGGGGTTTAATCCGGCAATTTCACTTAACATAGGTAACTGGGGAGGGCCTTCTTAATAACAATTTCTCTTGAAGTTCAGTTTTTTCTTGAAGTTAGCAACGTTTTTACTGACCTCATTTCAACAAGGCTAAGACTGGTCAGTGGTCATAGAAAAATTCATGGCCATCAAATACAAAAATTCCAGTCTTACACTCAGGTTCCGTGAATGAGGCCTACATTTTGAATCTCGAAGGTTTTAAAAAAAGGGCACCTCATTTCAACAAATAGTTTAAGACGCTGATTACACAAGTCTTTTTTTCGTTCGTTTCGTCTTTTGTGTTTTTGACAGCTTGGGCGAGGGGTGTAGGGGGAATGAATTAACGAAAGCATTCAATGAAAATTTTAAGATTTTTTCTGGTTGAACATTGACGTATATGGTTTGATAACAGGGTAGAGATTAGCGGTAGCCAGTTTTCAGCAAAAATCGTAATTAAGAGAAAAATCATCGATTTCAAATATCGATTTTAAGATTAAATACATCGACTACAGAAAATTACAAATATGCAAATGAAATGGTTTATGTAAATCAAAAGCAACTTCAACTACCTATGTATGCTTTCTACAAAAAACAACATTATTATAAATATTAAATGTGAAAGTAAATTTTTTTTGCACTTTTTGACTGGTAGGATTTTGGAAATCGATTATTTCATGGGGAAGGAATATGAATACTTTTCATACTACAAGGGGTTTTGCAAGGTCTCAGCAAAGGGAGTGGGTAAAACTATGTAGTTACAAAATAAGGTATTCCAAATCATGTTTAATATCTACTTTCTTTTCTCTTTTCTGCTGTACACATTTTAAAAAAGTAATTCTCTTTGTATACAATTTTCGTTTTTGAAGTTAAGAATTCATTTACCTGGTCATTTAAGATTTAATCCCGATAAAATGTTCACACCACGTAAATTTAAAATATTGTACTTGATAAAACAATATGTTGTGCGGAAATGTTTAGTTACTTTTTACATGTTCTAAAAGGCAAGTATTGGTTTCGTGTTAACAAAACATGGAGAAGTCTAAAAAAGTAGTTTTACCATACCGTCCGTCGATTTCTACGTCTTTGCACTATACGGGGCTATATCAAGATACAGGTTAAACAGGTGGTTAAAGGTCGAGAAACGTTGAAAAATAAATTAAAACATCATTTCTCGAGTAATGTTATCGATGTGAGTTACAGAACGTAGGCACAGTCATTTTAATGCAATTTCTTAGAGGAGAAAATCTATTAAATTAACCCTGAATTTGAAATTTTAATCATTAGAACCAGTTAGAACCTTTATTACAGATTTAACCTACTATGAACAAAAGGCCCTTAAAAAACACTATGAACAAAAGGCCCTTAAAAAACATGGACACTAGTGCAAAAATATGAACCCACCACCGTGTTTAGCTTGTAGGCAAACCAGGATGACAGTCGTGTTTTCCAATCTTTATAATTCACAATCTCTGATAAAAACGTTGCTAGCTCTCCGTCTGATTTCATGAATAGGTTTTTGTAATACAATTTCTTTATAATTACAAATGTATAATTGTATATACATATGTACATACATACATATTACTGAAGCTAATAGTATAGGTATAAAATTTTTATTATAAAAAAAAAGCCTACTTAAACTTGCATTATGGTGGATTTACATTCATCTTCATCTGCAGGTTTGAAGGAAAATAGAGCTGGACAGATTCATGCCAAAAATACGAATGTGTGAAAGAGAGATAAACAAGTTTGTCTGCATTATGGCACTTCCTATAATGAATATCTCTGTATTTTGGTCTTCTCTCTCTATTCAATAAATGTAAATTTTATCTTTATATCTTTTTTTTTTGCAGAATTCGCATGAAGATTAATGTAAATTCACTTTAAAGTCAAAACATTTGCTTCATGTAATTTTTTGATCTATCACTTAAATAAGTTCTTTATATGTACCTATGCAAAAAATATAATTTTCATTTAATTAAGTACAATAATGGTTGCTTATTCCAAGACAAATTTTTTTGACCTTAGATATTATAAAAAACATATTATAGATAAGGTACAGTAGAATGAAAAATGTTTTAAAAATTTGAAGGAAAAATGTTTTAAAAATTTGAAGGAAAAATGTTTTAAAAATTTGAACTTTTGTTGCAGACCTACTGATCACACACTAAAAACTGGCGCTTAAAATACATCAACCTAACACGCTATAATTGAAATTTTTACTTTCAGCTGCAACAAAGTGGTGTAAGAGCCGATGAGTAAACATTTTTATATTTTTAAAATCAATTATTTTTGTATACATCCAATAAAAATTAATTTAAGGTGTTGTAGTTATTTAATATTGTAAAAACAAAAAAACTTCAATCCTATCCTGCAATGGCAAAAGCTAGTCTGGTATCACTCCAAGCTACCATTTCAGCGCTTATTTTCTTCTACCCAAGCGCACGACCAAAACCAACACATGCATGCGGATGCCAATATCGAATAGGCAGTTATTTTTTCGAAAATACAGGTCAAAAAAAACATACAAACAATAAAAAAAAAACAAATCACCGACGCGACGCAAGCTAATGCACCCTATTCACCCGACCGATTAAATAGAAAAAAAAAATGACCTTTGTGCTTTTCCTTCCACCCTTCAATTTAAATTTAATTTAATAATTCGAATTACCAAAAAATCTTCTTGATAATAATAAAATGTACGCATAATGGAAAACTATATAAAATTAAAATCTTCTTTTCTCTACACTAGGAACAGTAGAAAGAAAAAAATTCAATTCCCTTTTTCATTGAAAAAATGAAAATTGGCGCCAAAGCCTTGCACAAATAGCGTTGAAAATTAATTTATTGGACAAAATTTCAAAAAAATATGCCATTATTAAGAAAAAAAAAGTAAAATTAATCGTTTTAATTAAAAACTTTTGAACTGGGCGAGAACCAACAAAAACGCGAAAGAAAAATGACGCCGATTCCAAAATAAACGCCATTATTAAAATTTAATAACTCTCGGGAAGAGATCCGATAAAATTTAAAATAAAATGAAATTGGTCAAAATTATAGAAAAAAAAGTAAAATAAACTCACGTTTTTTTATTTAATTTGATGAATGGGGTAATTTATATTAATTATTTTCTTTTTGAAAATTTCTCCCTTTTATGTTTTTTTTTCACAAGCGCACCACCTTCTTCTTCAACAACACAATCAAATATAATTCCGATTTCAGATTCTCGCATCGGCTTGTACGTGTTCGCGCCGGTAAACACAAAATTTGATTTTGGCAAAAGCAACAAGGCAAACAGAGACAAATAGTATTCTGGCTTGTCAAAATCTATAGCGCCATCTCCTGGAGGTTTTTTTTTTGGTTCAGGTGAAAAGAAGTTTATGTTAAGGGTAGTATCACATGAAATAATACTTAATTAAAACCCTTTTATACGAGGAAACTCCAGTTATTTTAAGATTTTTTGGAGAGAAGTGCACGAAGTTTGGGAGTGAGCAATTTGAAGAAACGTAGTGTTTGTTCAACTAAGACTGCTTTTAAACGCTGCAATTACCCCCTGCAATTTTTAAGCATGTTGGCGGGGGACGTATGCGGTGGCCGGGGTAAACAAAGTTAGTTGCAGAGGTTGAAATAATTGCAGAGTTATCGCTCTTTCTTCTTTTTGCTTTTTTCTATTGTTTGACACATAGGCGGAGTAAAGAGTGTAAAGAGATATTTCCTTCCCATTTAATAAAAATTGCAGCTATTAAAATTTGCAGCGTTTAAATGGATGCTGCAATCCGAAAAAAAACTCAAAAGAGAATAGCGCATACAAATTGCAGTTGTCTTTAAGCAGTCTAATAGGTTTTGAAAAGAGACTAAGTCACCTTTCACGCGAGGAAATTGAGTTTACAGCAACTTTCAGTTTTTAGGTAAGAAGGGCACGAAGTAGGAGGGGGAAACATAGGTCTTCCAGGTCAACGCTTTGAGGAGATTTTGTTGACATTCCTCTTTACAGTAGTGTGTTCAATCAAGCTACTTTAAAAGGAAACTACAAAAATTTTCTACGATTTTTAAAGAAATAAAACATCAAAAAATCTCCAGCAACTTGTTTTTTATTTGTGTGAAAGGGAACTAAGACCGCTTTAAAACGATGCAATTACCCCTTGTGATTTGCTTAAAAATCGCAAGGGGTAATTGCCCCATTTAAAAGCAGTCCAAGGAATTTATATTTTAACATTTTAACATGAGTAGCACATGAGAGTGCGCGCGTATAATTTTTTAAATTGAGTTAAATTTACACAAAATCGACAAAAGTGTAAAAGTTGATGGATAATCTAATTTTTTGGTAAAATATTAATAACATAAAAATTAGAAAAGGTTTGATTTTTATATTTTTATAATTTATGTAATAATCAAAATAGATTTTGATTATTGTATAAATTGACATCGAAATAAATTGTAAGAGGCCTAGCTTTGCATTTTATAGCATCTACTTGGGTTCATTAAAACTCATCATTGAAAATTTTAATTTCTTAATTTTGGAAAATTTAAAAACGAAAGCTTATGACTAAATTATTATTTTTTCAAAAAAAAAAGTACACTTTGGCCCAACTATGATTAAAGATAGTCAGCCGTAAACAACCTGCCCCTTCCTTAGGGTGGAAATTAATTTTTTTTGACAAGAATCAATAATTAAGTCATCACCTTTACATTAGCATCGAATAAAATCACTTCTTTCTTTCGCTTCTAAAATGCCTGAAAATTTAATATTGAAATTTCCTATGATGGTTTTCAAAGATAGCTATAACTAGCGCTTAAAAGTCTTAACCATTAAACCCATTTATTTTTTTAATCGATTTATTGTATTTTATATTGTAAGTATTTATTACAACATTTTTCAAAACCAGAATATTTTCTCCAAAATAAATTCTAGTTCTCGAGATATTTACAAAAAACTTAATTTCATCCAGTCCTCCTAAAATTTTTAGTCCTGTCAAAATTTAGGATGTCCTTTAGGAAATGTTAAGAAATAAAAATTCAGCTTTATCGGAATTTTTTCGAACGTTGATGTTTTTTGTTTGTTTAATTTTCCTTGGATAAGATGAGATGAATGAGATGAATTACCCTGTAAAAGCATTGTCAAAATCCAACAATTTCCAGACTCAAATGTATATATACATACGCAGAGAAAAAACACATCTTAACCGAATATACAGGATGCAACTTGCGTTTCTTTTTGGTTTTTTTATCCATCATGTTAAAAGGAATATAGAGGAAAGGTTTTTATTCCTTCAAATTCCATTCATTTTAAAATAAATCCAGCCCATAAATGTAAAACAATTTTATTACAGCATCCTGCCATAACCCATAACCATGCATATCTATCCCATGCTGCGTTTAGGTTGGAAGCGAGCTAGCTACATGATGTATGTGTTAAGAGGTAGTTAAATAAATAAAGATATAAGATATTCCCCGAAATTATCCTGAGCACATCTGCGTATTAAAAGGTGGCGTGCAGTATGTGTTGTGTATTCCTTTTTTCCTCTTTTTTTTGAGTGCAGCCTTACGAAAAATATTGTACCATCCACGCAGTCCTCAATCCAATCTCTAAAAAGGCTTCTTTCGGTTCTCTGGAGAGGTAGATACTCTGGCATAAAAGTCAAAAACGCGATACGAGAAGGAACGCTTTGGCTTTGGTTTCGAGAGTGTATACTAAGTGGAGAACAAATAGAAAAAAAAGAAGAGTTAACGATATTTTCATTCGGTGAGTTTGGAAAAAAAAATAAATAAAAAAGTTATTTTTTTTTAAACTATCTCCAAGAATAAACAAACATATCTTTAACGTAGCTAAATTTTAATTTACTACCTTATACTCTATTTATTTGGCCTTCCAATGGTGTGTATCTTTACTGAGATAATATATTATGATTGTTTATTAATTAATTATGAGAAATTTCCACCTATACAAGATTTAATTAATAAAAAAAACTGGTAAAAAGATACTAATTATTTATTTTAATTTTTGTTCATGGTAGGAAAATAGAAATGCCTGATATCGATTTGATACATTTTTGTGAATAATTTTCCCTGTCTTGGTGGGGAAAATCATAGAAGTTAAATTAAAATTAAACTGCCTTAAAATCAATTTTCTTATCATCTTGCTACCTTTGATAATAGTTACTAAATCTAACTTATCTCTTTTCTCGTCAGATTTCTATAAGGTTTTCCTAGATGAAAAGGCCGACAAATCGCCTATCGCCAACATGACTATTTCCACACAAATTCACGAACTGTCTAAAGGCTTGGAAACAATTTCGTTTGAATTAAAATCACAAGTTCGCGAACAACACGGTGCCCTTCTATCTCAAGCTACACATGCAGGTCGTCTGGATGTTGCTTTGAATACAGATTCTGGTGATGTTGAACGTATTCAAGCGACTGCACATCGACTTAAAAATCAATTAGATTCACAGTATTCATTGATTGAGAACCAAACTCGCGTACTTGGGAATCTGCACGAAGTCTCACATGTGCTCCGTTCTTGTGGCAATCTGCTTAATTTAACACAAAAGTTAAAAGATACGAAAGATATACTAAAGCAAGCTAGCATTCATTTTGAATTAGGTAAGTAACTCATAAATAGCTCTCTATAGCTGTATAGTGAGTGGGAAATTTAAAAAAATAAGAGAACAATTTCTTACAATGGTTAAGGATATCAATTTGTAGGAGTTTCCTCTAATTTTGTCTATTGGGAAATTCAAATCGATAGTTTAATACCAAGAAACCGCACCCCAGACCATTACATCCCCTTCCCTTCTATGGTGGTGCTCCAAATAAAGAGTTGTTAATGCAATTCCTCTGGACGCGTCTTAGAAACATCTTCGGATTTATTTTAGAATTTGATTTTCTTTAGTATTTTCTTTCTTACGTTTGCTTTTTTGAGCTCGATACATGGGAATTGACACTACGGTATTCCCGCTATTTTGCAAGATGATTAATATTCGAGCGTCACAGTAATTCTATTTTTATATATGAGTACATATAACTAGCGATTTATTTTTTTATTAGTTTTATTTAACGCTTTTTTTTATAATTTCAGAGCCTCTCATTGAGGATTCTGATTTAAGTAAAATTGAATTTATCCAAGAAGAACGCGCCTATGTTATCAGCAGTCGGCAAAAGATAAAAAATCTTGCCCAAATGCAATTGGTTAATGGACTGAAAGAACGTAACGAACTTCAAGTGACCAATACCATAAAAGTAAATTTATTTCACATCTAACAATAGAATATATTTCTCAGTGTTCATATTTTTAGATTTTCATAAATTTCCAAACTCTGGATGTGTCACTGAATAATTTGGTAACAACATTCATAGCTGAAATCGATCAATCTCTTAAAGAGTGCTTTTCTGGGACCGATATATCCGCATTTAATTCTACAGGCTCCCAAATCGATAAAATCCCTGCAATCAATAGATCTCCAGGGGGAGGGACTGCAGCGTCAAGCCGTGGTCCCGGCAAAACACCGCTCTTGACAACTACACAAAATTTCCGGGCAAAGCTTTGGAAATCACTGCATTGGCTGATCTACGACGAATTATATGAATACTGTGAACAAATCATTCTGCTTCGGAAGTCTCTCGAAGACGTTAACCAACTCTCTCGAGCCTCAGATACTGAGATAAGTATAGAGAAGAAGTTTTGGAAATCAGTCGAAGATCTTTTTCGAAAGTCATTCAAGGATTGTTCGGCACACATTTCGCAGGCTCTACAAGAGGGCCTTTCAAAATTATTATCTTCAGCACGGGGTCTGCAAGCGAGACTTGGATCAACTTTTGTCTTCGATGATAGTATTTTTGAACCCCTGGAAGTCGGGTACCTTACAAAGTGCGCTGCAAATATGAAAGCTTGTCTTGCTGGCGTTGATCTTCCTTCAAACGAAACAGTTGATTCTTTCATTCGTGTCGCTTCCACAGAATTAAGCGCCGCAATGGTTGATACTAATTTGGCGAATAAAGTTGCAAATGTTTTCAATTCATGCAGTAAAGACTTTTGGTCAAAAATGGAAGCACAAATAAAATTGGGGACCGATTCGAAACAAGTTGTTGGTATAATTATTTTTTCTTTCATTTTATATTTATTTGATAATTTTTATAGTAAATATATAAATTACTTTTTTAGATATTCCAAATATTCCACAAACGCAGAATATAAATTTGGCAAATATTCTCTTTTACCATTCGGATTCGGTTAAAAGGATGATTTGGAATTTAGGTGATCATTTCTGCAAATCCGAACCTGCAGAGATTGTATTAAAGAGTTTGCAGCAAGGTGAACATTTAGTTCAAGCGATTTTGCAGCAGTTGATGGGTAAGTAATATAAAACGTATTTTTAGAATCTTATTATTGTTAACCTTCCGCTTGATAAATTTAATATTAGTTGAATTGCATTCATTTTTCCGATGTGATACTGATTGGATTTTGCATTTTGATGCGTCTTAACTGCTGAACTCAACAGTCAACATCATAACTGGGTTAACAAACTAAATTGTGCTTTTCTTCACAAATCTTGTCAGAAAAAATAATGTTAGTTTTTTTCAATGCAAGTGAGCTCTCTTCACAAGTCTTGAAAGGAGGAAAGTTATCTAATTTGGCCTGCCATTTTATCTCAATTTAAATATTTTCATACTCATCAAGTTTATTGTTAAAGAAAATAATAAGCTTTAATAGTGATGAATTTTTCTATTTTAGCAGCTATATTATTCACGATTTGCTTCTTATTTTAATCTAATAATTTTTTTTTTATAGATTCCATGATATCAACAATTGGTATAATTCTTTTAAGCATGCATCGTGAACCTGGATTGAATTCCGAAAAAATTGCTACCGCTGGTCCTTCAATGTATATGAAAGAATTACAAGAGTTTATATATCGCACTTGGAATAATCATGCCGTACCATTCGATGACAAAGAAACCACATGTAAATGGTAATTATCGAATAAATAGAATGATAAAAACACTATCCAATTCATCATTTCATCATTGACAGCGGACAAGAATTGGCTATAAGATGCATAGATTTGTTTGTTAATAATCTTGTTATATTACGTCCCTTATCATCGGCGGGAAGAAATCGTTTAAAAAATGATTGTATTTTTCTTGAACATGCACTGAAAACAATTGCTCCCAATCTGGCAGAACTTGGAAAGCCCTTTAGGTAATTTCTCTGAATTTTTCATTATTTTGATTATTTTTAAGTTTTATTTTTTTTTGTTTAAGGCTTCTTCGTGCAATGTCTTCATTAATTTTACAAAAACCTGAAGAACTGGTTGAACATTCAATTGAAAAGGAATCACCAATACCTTCATATATTATATTATTTCTTTTGTTTGGTCACGCTGGAATGGAACTGCAAAGTCCTCATACTGCAGCAAATTGGTCTAACGAAAGGCTTATTCAATGGCTAGAAGGACACACCTCAGAGCGAGAAAAGTATTTAAATAAATTAATTAATTCTTTTACACTGTTCACGTGGAAAATTTTATTGATGTAACGAACTTTGTTTATTTAGATTGGAACTTATATCTGGTGCATTGCAAAGATATAGGGATATTACAAGAAGGAAGAACACCACGCAGTATGATCCCATCTATCCACATTTATCGAGCTACTTTGAAAAAGCTTTGCAAAGTTTAAAATAGGTGTAAGTTATGTAAAAAGTGAATGTATTAAATAAATATCATATTGAAAAATATGAGAAAAAATATGGTTTTGTTTATTTGCGCCTGTATTCTATGCATTGAATTGCTTTTCACTTCATCATTTGAAGTCGAATAGGCAAAGCCGAAAGGTGAACCCGGATTAATGATGAATGAGTTCCGGCATTTTATTTTCAACATGACGGTTATCTAGTAAAATTTCCTTCTTTTGAAAAATGAGAACGCAACGATAGTCGAACGTTTTCCTAGGAATTGGCAGGAATGGAGGGGATCTACAATGACAAGTGATGAGAACTTTACAAAATGTTTCTGCTGGGAAATTTTGATATTAAATTCCGTTTTGGAACTCATTTTCTTCCGGATCACAAATTCCATCGTAGTGGAAAATCTCATTACGAACGGTGGCAGTTTTTTTCGGGATTCGGAAAACTTTTTCGATTACGATGGAATTCATGATAGGGCTGACAAACTATCTTTTTTCTTTCTAAAGCGGAATGAAATCACTTTTTGATTTACAATTTCTTCCTAAGTAGATAAATTATTTTTTGCATTTTGAAAGTTTAACAGAGCACCAATTCTAGAGCGGAACGAAGGCACTTTCGAATAGGATTGATTTTTTGAACAAAATGCAGAGTACGGCCCAGGAATACCTTTCCATTGCCATGGTTTTTAACGAAACGATATTTCTTGAAGGGGTACTCAAGTCAAAGCAACGTATATAATATACATGCAGGTATTCATTTTGTTGTTACTTTTACAGTTATAGCATCAACAATATCAATTACCGTCCACTTTTTCCCAAGCCTCTGATTGTTACTATTTGTTATGAATTACTATCTAAACTGCCATCTACTTTTAGTTTCTAAATAATCAATGAGAAATGTAACATATTCCACCACTATCAACTAAATTAATGTGACCTTTCAAAAAAAAAAAAGATGTAAATTTACAATTCTTTAAGGATATTCAGTTTTCATTTATTTTGGATTGGTTATTTGTAACGTATTGGTTCTAAAGATACATTTTAATTTTAATTAATTTTATTATAAATTAAATGAAAATAAAACTTTCTGTTCCAACACGTCATCCCTTTTGTCTTTATTTTTATCTCATCTTGAACAGTTTCCTATGCGGGCTTCGCCCGTAACTTTTCTTTAACGGACGACCACGGCGGCGTCTGCTAGGTACAAATGGTTTGGGTTCTTTGCGTGGACGTCCTCGACCTCGTTTAGGAACGACTGCTACAACGTGATCTGTTCCCACCGTTAATAAAGATCCTGGAAAAGAAAAGATTAAAAAAACCTTTTATTTTTCTCTCAAGTTATGAATCGTTTAAATTATTTTGATCGCTTATGTGTGTATAAGACTTTGGCGCACTCATTATCAAATATGTGCAATGCTAAAAGTGGTATCACGTCACCTCGGGTGTTGTATGTTTAAATATTTTGAATAAAATTAAGAGAATTCAAGGTTGTGGATTTAAAATAATGCATTTTTTTTTTAAATAATGTAATAATAAATGTTTAAAATAAATTGAATTTTCCAGAAGCATCGTTTTCCTGTGCCACTTCTTCATCTTCTGTTGATTTCTTATTTTTTGTCTGCTTAGCAGCTCTCTTCATTTTTTATGATCTTCTTCTAGATAAGTCCGATGCCAGCCTTTGACTAAAAATAAGTATTTAATTTTTAATTATTAATTTTTTTTTTGTAACAAGATTAAATATAAAACATTTGTCCGCGCTATTTGCGATGCCGATATTTTTTAAGTTTCGAAACAAAGCAGATGCAATTGTATTAGAAGCAAATTAATGTGCATCGGTGATGCATGACACGAAAACAAAGCAATCCAGAAAAACGACAGACACCTGCAAAAAGGGAAAGAGACTAAAATCCAAGAAATAGTTCAGCGTTATATTTGCCAACAATAGAATAATGCGTAGAATTGGAAAACCAAGTCAATCTGAGATAAGAAATAAAAATGGGCATATATGTACATTGAAAGTAAATCGAATTTTATTTTTGTAATCAAGTTGTTTACACGGTAATGTATACATACGCTTACATATATTTCTTTTCACTTCATTTTATCTAACATTAATTTAACTTTATGTTTTTATATTATATTTTAGCAAAAAAAAGAAATTCCACATTTCAATAAAAATTTATGCGACACTAAAAAAAAACATTCATGTACACTTTCGAAAGCATATAATAATACAAAATTACAAAACAATAATGAAAATGAAAAAAAAAAACTAAATAAAAAAAAAATTCTTTTTGTTTTAATGTTTAATTTATTTCATTGTTTTTGTGTTGTGGTATGTTATAGTGCTGGATGTTGTTTTATTAGTTTATTTTTTTTATTTTTTATTAATTTTAAAAGATTAAGATGAATCGGCTTCGCCAGAAGATTCCTTCTTCTCCTCTTCTTCCTCCTCGTCTTCTTCATCTTCCTCTTCAGAGGTTTCCTTTTTTTTGCTTACTACTGCTGAAGGTTTGCTTGGCGGACGACCACGTCCTCTGCCAGGTACTGGTGGGGGCTTTTTCGATGCTTTTGTACTAGCCTTGGGTGGACGCCCTCGACCTCGTTTAGCAGGAACTGCCGCTTCATCACCGTTGCTTACAGCAGCTTTTTTTGGTGGGGACTTTGCTGGAGGCTAATAATTAGTATGGAATATAAAAATTATAGTTAAATTTAAAGTTTATTAATATCATTTACTTCAACAGCTTCGGATTCCCTCTTCTTTGGTCGCCCCTTCCTCTTAGCATCAGTATCAGCCATATTAGATACTGAAAAGCAAACAATAAATGATACTTAAAATTTTTATTTTTTCATTTTTTTTTTTTTATATTTTTGATTTTATCGGTTTCAAGTCCTTTCCTCCGACAGTTGAAAAGGTATATTTAACAAAATCACACGTATGTGATTCACACGTATGTGATATCAATAAAAATTAATTCCTTTTTTTTATTTTCTTATTTCAAAATGCAATTAAACCTATTTTACAAATCAGAGTTCTATTTTCTTTTAGAATGTACATATTTGAAGTTTTGTTTTACAGTTTTGACATACATACATACATTTAACTTGTTTTGAGACACAGCTAAAAATGATGACTAAATAAGATATAATTATTTCTGGCAAATCATTTCGGTCCAGCTATTTTTTGGTATTTCAAAATTGAAAATGAAAACGTATTAAAAAAAAATTCAAAATAATTTTGTAAACCTTTTTCGACGAAACAGGCTCGGATTTTATTTTGGAATTGCCGTTAATATATCAAATATGTATAGTATGTATAGCAGTATTAGAAAAAGTAGCAAATGTTGACAGTTATTATTTTTGTATTGCCAGACAAGAGCCTTTCCTAATACAGGGTGGGACAAATAAGACTAACCAATGTTAAATACAAATAACTTTTTTATTTTGCAATACATATATTTTTTTTTCAAATTGCATTTTCAAAATCAGCTCCCACAGCCTTCATGATAAGAAGTTTAGTCGACCGTTTAGAGGGACGGGGTTCAGTCGCCGACCATCCTGAAAGAGGTGCTCATCGAAATATTCGCACTGAAGAAAACGTGGATGCTGTGCGGCTGAGTTGCAAATGATCAATCTGTCTCAACTCGTCGTCGTTTGGGCCAATTGGGCATTTCCAGAACATTGCTGATTCTTAAGACAAACCCATACAAAATCCAAATTGTGTAAACACTTCTACCGTATTCGTTTTCATGTGTAGGTCTTTTATTTGGCCCACCCTGTATGATTTATTGAGCTAAAAATTTAGGCTTAAGGAATACAATAGGATGCAAAAGAAAGTCACAAAATCATTGTGAAGTCAACTCAATTATAGCTTATAGCACTTGCATATACTAAAGATTCAAAAAACTTTTAATAGTCCACAAAAATTGGGGTTTAATCCGACAATTTCACTTAACATAGGTAACTGGGGAGGGCCTTCTTAATAACAATTTCTCTTGAAGTTCAGTTTTTTCTTGAAGTTAGCAACGTTTTTACTGACCTCATTTCAACAAGGCTAAGACTGGTCAGTGGTCATAGAAAAATTCATGGCCATCAAATACAAAAATTCCAGTCTTACACTCAGGTTCCGTGAATGAGGCCTACATTTTGAATCTCGAAGGTTTTAAAAAAAGGGCACCTCATTTCAACAAATAGTTTAAGACGCTGATTACACAAGTCTTTTTTTCGTTCGTTTCGTCTTTTGTGTTTTTGACAGCTTGGGCGAGGGGTGTAGGGGGAATGAATTAACGAAAGCATTCAATGAAAATTTTAAGATTTTTTCTGGTTGAACATTGACGTATATGGTTTGATAACAGGGTAGAGATTAGCGGTAGCCAGTTTTCAGCAAAAATCGTAATTAAGAGAAAAATCATCGATTTCAAATATCGATTTTAAGATTAAATACATCGACTACAGAAAATTACAAATATGCAAATGAAATGGTTTATGTAAATCAAAAGCAACTTCAACTACCTATGTATGCTTTCTACAAAAAACAACATTATTATAAATATTAAATGTGAAAGTAAATTTTTTTTGCACTTTTTGACTGGTAGGATTTTGGAAATCGATTATTTCATGGATACTTTTCATACTACAAGGGGTTTTGCAAGGTCTCAGCAAAGGGAGTGGGTAAAACTATGTAGTTACAAAATAAGGTATTCCAAATCATGTTTAATATCTACTTTCTTTTCTCTTTTCTGCTGTACACATTTTAAAAAAGTAATTCTCTTTGTATACAATTTTCGTTTTTGAAGTTAAGAATTCATTTACCTGGTCATTTAAGATTTAATCCCGATAAAATGTTCACACCACGTAAATTTAAAATATTGTACTTGATAAAACAATATGTTGTGCGGAAATGTTTAGTTACTTTTTACATGTTCTAAAAGGCAAGTATTGGGTTCGTGTTAACAAAACATGGAGAAGTCTAAAAAAGTAGTTTTACCATACCGTCGTTTGATTTCTACGTCTTTGCACTATACGGGGCTATATCAAGATACAGGTTAAACAGGTGGTTAAAGGTCGAGAAACGTTGAAAAATAAATTAAAACATCATTTCTCGAGTAATGTTATCGATGTGAGTTACAGAACGTAGGCACAGTCATTTTAATGCAATTTCTTAGAGGAGAAAATCTATTAAATTAACCCTGAATTCGAAATTTTAATCATCAGAACCAGTAAGAACCTTTATTACAGATTTAACCTACTATGAACAAAAGGCCCTTAAAATTTAATCGCCCATCCCTAAAATCAGAGCATTGTGCGAAGAACTTGAAATGAGGCAAATTAGTACCTTTTTTTTACAGCTTCAAGGGTCAAAATAAAGAACTCATTCACGGAATTGGAGTGAACGACTGGCATTTTTGTATTTGATGGCCATGAATCTTTCTATGACCAAAGTCTTAGCCTTGTTCAAATGAGGTGAGTAAAAATCAGAGATTATGAAGATAGGAATCTTTTGTCCGTTCCACCCCCCAAAACCTATTTGTTTACATTGTTGTTTTTGTAATTTCATCTCGTGTCGATGAATAGATGTGAATTGCAATAATTTATGCGGTGGTGAATTCATATTTTTGCACTTATGTGCGTTAAAACATGGACACTAGTGCAAAAATATGAACCCACCACCGCACACTGGGGCAGAATGCCCTAAAATGTGGCATCAAATCAGCCGTTAAAGCTAAGAACCTGAAATTTTGCACGATAGCTTCGGAGACCATTCCCAAAATATTTTCAAACCCACCCACTCGACACGCCCACTAAAACGCCCACTTTTTAGAAATGTGCTTATTTTACAATATTAAAAACTTAAAAAAATACTTATTGAAGACCTAATTTTTGTCCACTACACTTACCTTATACACCCACTTTAAGCCCCCCCCCCCTTTTATAGTGAAGAAAAACAAACTAATAAAACGCATCTTAAATTTTGCATAGGTATTTATAATTGAAAAAAAAAATTGCCTGGCTTAAGTTGCTTCTTTTAGGAGTTTGGAGGCTTCGATTTGCCCAGAAGCTATTAAACTCATTTGAGTAGCATAATTGAGGACATTAACAGGTACCGAATCTCTCAAATCCTGCGTTTTTACCCTTTTTGATCGCTCAGAAGAAGTTTCAAAAGTTACTTCCGGACGATCACGTTTTTTTTCTTGAAGCTGATGGTGCTCTACAGAATGAAATTGAACTGTTAAGCCATTTTTTATTAGCCTTAAAAAATTTTTCCTCGATCCTGCAAGCTTTGAGCCACCGAGTCTTAAAATCAGTTTTGAAATGCGAAAATGTTTTGCTTAAAACTTCTTTTGGGTCTTTTCAGTGCTTCTTGTTATTTTAATAAGTTCTTCTGTTAAAAAAATTTAACTTTTCTTCTATAATTATGCTCCCAGAGCTTCTGATAATACCAACTAGTTCATTTCCTGCCAAAAAAAATTGAATTTGAAGAAAATCCTAAAACAACGAAAAAAATATATAAACCGAAGGCACCATACAAAAATACAAATATCACGAGAAGTGCAAAAAAGTAGCAGGATTTTTTGACGAAAATACAAAATAAACATCAAACAAAATAAAATGACACCAAATTTAAAACTCGGACTAACCCGGAACACAACTAAAAGTCTACGGGATTTAAAAAAACTTTAAAACACACACTTTTTAAAAACTGATCACAGGACATCACCTCTATTTTAGGCATTTTTTTTTATTATTATTAATTTCTGACATACCTAATGTTGAAGGCTTCATACCAATATTTTAAAATTATTTGCAGATCAACAAAAATTCGAGCTTTATGCAAAGAAGAAAAAAACATAATTTTTTCTTTCTAAATCAACTAAAAAAAAATCAAGCTTCAACTAAGCTGCGCTGTGATGAATCAGATAAGTCTAAAAAGAAATTATTTGGATTTTTTAATAATGTGGATATTACTTGATCAAAAAATAAAAAAAAAATATAGATATTCTCAATTTAGTTTTTTTAATTAATGCCAGCTTTTGGACCATCTTGCCCCAGTGTGCACCGTGTTTAGCTTGTAGGCAAACCAGGATGACAGTCGTGTTTTCCAATCTTTATAATTCACAATCTCTGATAAAAACGTTGCTAGCTCTCCGTCTGATTTCATGAATAGGTTTTTGTAATACAATTTCTTTATAATTACAAATGTATAATTGTATATACATATGTACATACATATTACTGAAGCTAATAGTATAGGTATAAAATTTTTATTATAAAAAAAAAGCCTACTTAAACTTGCATTATGTTGGATTTACATTCATCTTCATCTGCAGGTTTGAAGGAAAATAGAGCTGGACAGATTCATGCCAAAAATACGAATGTGTGAAAGAGAGATAAACAAGTTTGTCTTTATATCTGCATTATGGCACTTCCTATAATGAATATCTCTGTATTTTGGTCTTCTCTCTCTATTCAATAAATGTGAATTTTATATCTTGCATCCATTTTTGCAGAATTTGCATGAAGATTAATGTAAATTCACTTTAAAGTCAAAAAATTTGTTTCATGTAATTTTTTGATCACTTAAATAAGTTCTTTAGTGATTTTTTAAGAGGTTTAGAACTTTAAAAAAAAAAAAAAACACAAAAAATTCGAAAAAATGAATGAAATATTTATTTGAATCGAGTTTGAACCTTGCAATTTAATTTTTAAAGATAATTTCATCATGCAAATGTTGACCGCGGCTGTGTCTCAGGTAGCCCATCCGCTGAGTCCAATTTTGGCATACTCTTTCACACATATCGGCCGGTATCTCACGAATGAATGCATGGATGTTGGCTTCCAGTGCGTCAATCGAAGCGGGCTTGTCCCTATAGACATTAGCCTTGACATACCCCCACAAAAAATAATCTAATGGTGTCAAATCGCACGATCTAGGCGGCCAATTGACCGGCCCGAAACGTGAAATTAACTGTTCACCAAACTCGCCTCGCAATTGCGCCATTGTTTCGCGTTCTGTGTGGCATGTGGCACCGTCTTGTTGAAACCACATATCATGCAAGTCAAGAACTTCCATTTCGGGCAAAAAAAAGTTTGTTATCATCGCTCGGTAGCGTTCACCATTGACAGTAACGCTGCGATTCGCATCATCTTTGAAGAAATATGGCCCAATAATGCCGCCGGCCCATAAACCGCACCAAACAGTGGCTTTTTCGGGATGCATTGGTAGCTGTTGCAATGCTTCTGGCTGATCTTCACTCAAAATGCGGCAATTTTGCTTATCTACGTACCCATTCAACCAAAAATGAGCCTCATCGCTGAACACAATTTTTCGATAAAAAAGCGGATCCTCGGCCAGCTTTCCAAGAGCCCATTCACCAAAAATTCGGCGTTGTGGTAGGTCGGCTGGCTTTAGTTCTTGCACCAGCTGTATCTTAAAAGGCTTTACGCCCAAATCCTTCCGCAAAATTTTCCACGTAGTGCTGTAACAAAGGCCTAACTGCTGGGAACGGCAGTCTTCTGTCACACTAGCTGATACGGCCGCAATATTTTCTTCATTACGCACAGTACGTAAACGTGTTGGTGGTTTAATGTCCACCAAAGTAAATTTGGTGCGAAATTTGGTCACAATCTTCCGAATAGACTGCTCAGAAGGTCGAGAATGCCGACCATAAAATGGAAGCAGCGCGCGATGAACCTTTCGAACCGAGCACGAATTTTGATAGTAAAATTCAATAATTTGCAAGCGTTGTTCATTTGTAAGACGATCCATGGTTAAAGTTATGTACCTATGGAAAAAAATTAATTTTCATTTAATTAAGTACAATAATGGTTGCTTATTATATGGTACAGTAGAAGGAAAAATGTTTTAAAAATTTGAACTTTTGTGCAGACCTACTGATCACACACTTAAAAAACTGGCGCTTGAAATACATCAACCTAACACGCTATAATTGAAATTTTTACTTTCAGCTGCAACAAAGTGGTGTAAGAGCCGATGAGTAAACATTTTTATATTTTTTTTTAATTAGCTATTTTAAAATCAATTATTTTTGTATACCTCCAATAAAAATTAATTTAAGGTGTTGTAGTTATTTAATATTGTAAAAACAAAAAAACTTCAATCCTATCCTGCAATGGCAAAAGCTAGTCTGGTATCACTCCAAGCTACCATTTCAGCGCTTATTTTCTTCTACCCAAGCGCACGACCAAAACCAACACATGCATGCGGATGCCAATATCGAATAGGCAGTTATTTTTTCGAAAATACAGGTCAAAAAAAACATACAAACAATAAAAAAAAAACAAATCACCGACGCGACGCAAGCTAATGCACCCTATTCACCCGACCGATTAAATAGAAAAAAAAATGACCTTTGTGCTTTTCCTTCCACCCTTCAATTTAAATTTAATTTAATAATTCGAATTACCAAAAAATCTTCTTGATAATAATAAAATGTACGCATAATGGAAAACTATATAAAATTAAAATCTTCTTTTCTCTACACTAGGAACAGTAGAAAGAAAAAAATTCAATTCCCTTTTTCATTGAAAAAATGAAAATTGGCGCCAAAGCCTTGCACAAATAGCGTTGAAAATTAATTTATTGGACAAAATTTCAAAAAAATATGCCATTATTAAGAAAAAAAAAAGTAAAATTAATGGTTTTAATTAAAAACTTTTGAACTGGGCGAGAACCAACAAAAACGCGAAAGAAAAATGACGCCGATTCCAAAATAAACGCCATTATTAAAATTTAATAACTCTCGGGAAGAGATCCGATAAAATTTAAAATAAAATGAAATTGGTCAAAATTATAGAAAAAAAAGTAAAATAAACTCACGTTTTTTTATTTAATTTGATGAATGGGGTAATTTATATTAATTATTTTCTTTTTGAAAATTTCTCCCTTTTATGTTTTTTTTTCACAAGCGCACCACCTTCTTCTTCAACAACACAATCAAATATAATTCCGATTTCAGATCAGAGATTATGAATTATAAAGATTGGAAAGCTCGGCTGTCATTCTGGTTTGCCTACAAGCTGGCGGACGATGGTGAGTTCATATTTTTGCACTAGTGTCCATGTTTTAACGCACACTAGTGCAAAAATATGAACTCACCACTGCATAAATTGTTGTTGCAATTCACATCTATTCATCGACACGAGATGAAATTACAAAAACAACAATGTAAACAAATGGGTTTTGGAGGGTGGAACGTACGAAAGATTCCTATCTTTATAATTCATAATCTCTGTTTCAGATTCTCGCATCGGCTTGTACGTGTTCGCGCCGGTAAACACAAAATTTGATTTTGGCAAAAGCAACAAGGCAAACAGAGACAAATAGTATTCTGGCTTGTCAAAATCTATAGCGCCATCTCCTGGAGGTTTTTTTTTGGTTCAGGTGAAAAGAATTTTATGTTAAGGGTAGTATCACATGAAATAATACTTAATTAAAACCCTTTTATACGAGGAAACTCCAGTTATTTTAAGATTTTTTGGAGAGAAGTGCACGTAGTTTGGGAGTGAGCAATTTGAAAGAACGTAGTGTTTGTTCAACGCTGCAATTACCCCCTGCAATTTTTAAGCATGTAGGCGGGGGACGTATGCGGTGGCCGGGGTAAACAAAGTTGCAGAGGTTGAAATAATTGCAGAGTTATCGCTCTTTCTTCTTTTTGCTTTTTTCTATTGTTTGACACATAGGCGGAGTAAAGAGTGTAAAGAGATATTTCCTTCCCATTTAATAAAAATTGCAGCTATTAAAATTTGCAGCGTTTAAATGGATGCTGCAATCCGAAAAAAAACTCAAAAGAGAATAGCGCATACAAATTGCAGTTGTCTTAAAGCAGTCTAATAGGTTTTGAAAAGAGACTAAGTCACCTTTCACGCGAGGAAATTGAGTTTACAGCAACTTTCAGTTTTTAGGTAAGAAGGGCACGAAGTAGGAGGGGGAAACATAGGTCTTCCAGGTCAACGCTTTGAGGAGATTTTGTTGACATTCCTCTTTACAGTAGTGTGTTCAATCAAGCTACTTTAAAAGGAAACTACAAAAATTTTCTACGATTTTTAAAGAAATAAAACATCAAAAAATCTCCAGCAACTTGTTTTTTATTTGTGTGAAAGGGAACTAAGACCGCTTTAAAACGATGCAATTACCCCTTGTGATTTGCTTAAAAATCGCAAGGGGTAATTGCCCCATTTAAAAGCAGTCCAAGGAATTTATATTTTAACATTTTAACATGAGTAGCACATGAGAGTGCGCGCGTATAATTTTTTAAATTGAGTTAAATTTACACAAAATCGACAAAAGTGTAAAAGTTGATGGATAATCTAATTTTTTGGTAAAATATTAATAACATAAAAATTAGAAAAGGTTTGATTTTTATATTTTTATAATTTATGTAATAATCAAAATAGATTTTGATTATTGTATAAATTGACATCGAAATAAATTGTAAGAGGCCGAGCTTTGCATTTTATAGCATCTACTTGGGTTCATTAAAACTCATCATTGAAAATTTTAATTTCTTAATTTTGGAAAATTTAAAAACGAAAGCTTATGACTAAATTATTATTTTTTCAAAAAAAAAAGTACACTTTGGCCCAACTATGATTAAAGATAGTCAGCCGTAAACAACCTGCCCCTTCCTTAGGGTGGAAATTAATTTTTTTTGACAAGAATCAATAATTAAGTCATCACCTTTACATTAGCATCGAATAAAATCACTTCTTTCTTTCGCTTCTAAAATGCCTGAAAATTTAATATTGAAATTTCCTATGATGGTTTTCAAAGATAGCTATAACTAGCGCTTAAAAGTCTTAACCATTAAACCCATTTATTTTTTTAATCGATTTATTGTATTTTATATTGTAAGTATTTATTACAACATTTTTCAAAACCAGAATATTTTCTCCAAAATAAATTCTAGTTCTCGAGATATTTACAAAAAACTTAATTTCATCCAGTCCTCCTAAAATTTTTAGTCCTGTCAAAATTTAGGATGTCCTTTAGGAAATGTTAAGAAATAAAAATTCAGCTTTATCGGAATTTTTTCGAACGTTGATGTTTTTTGTTTGTTTAATTTTCCTTGGATAAGATGAGATGAATGAGATGAATTACCCTGTAAAAGCATTGTCAAAATCCAACAATTTCCAGACTCAAATGTATATATACATACGCAGAGAAAAAACACATCTTAACCGAATATACAGGATGCAACTTGCGTTTCTTTTTGGTTTTTTTATCCATCATGTTAAAAGGAATATAGAGGAAAGGTTTTTATTCCTTCAAATTCCATTCATTTTAAAATAAATCCAGCCCATAAATGTAAAACAATTTTATTACAGCATCCTGCCATAACCCATAACCATGCATATCTATCCCATGCTGCGTTTAGGTTGGAAGCGAGCTAGCTACATGATGTATGTGTTAAGAGGTAGTTAAATAAATAAAGATATAAGATATTCCCCGAAATTATCCTGAGCACATCTGCGTATTAAAAGGTGGCGTGCAGTATGTGTTGTGTATTCCTTTTTTCCTCTTTTTTTTGAGTGCAGCCTTACGAAAAATATTGTACCATCCACGCAGTCCTCAATCCAATCTCTAAAAAGGCTTCTTTCGGTTCTCTGGAGAGGTAGATACTCTGGCATAAAAGTCAAAAACGCGATACGAGAAGGAACGCTTTGGCTTTGGTTTCGAGAGTGTATACTAAGTGGAGAACAAATAGAAAAAAAAGAAGAGTTAACGATATTTTCATTCGGTGAGTTTGGAAAAAAAAATAAATAAAAAAGTTATTTTTTTTTAAACTATCTCCAAGAATAAACAAACATATCTTTAACGTAGCTAAATTTTAATTTACTACCTTATACTCTATTTATTTGGCCTTCCAATGGTGTGTATCTTTACTGAGATAATATATTATGATTGTTTATTAATTAATTATGAGAAATTTCCACCTATACAAGATTTAATTAATAAAAAAAACTGGTAAAAAGATACTAATTATTTATTTTAATTTTTGTTCATGGTAGGAAAATAGAAATGCCTGATATCGATTTGATACATTTTTGTGAATAATTTTCCCTGTCTTGGTGGGGAAAATCATAGAAGTTAAATTATAATTAAACTGCCTTAAAATCAATTTTCTTATCATCTTGCTACCTTTGATAATAACTAAAAATTGTATAGTTATAAATATTATTAAAAAACTATAAAACTATGATGAGGTTTTTAACCTATAATGTTAAATACAGATATGAGTATTTATGTATATACATATATATGGAATACAGTTCGTAAAAGAAAATTTCTATGAAAAGTGGGAAAATAGAAATTATTGTAAATAACCATGTTTCTGAGAGCATTTTTTTTAAATAATTTTTTTTTTGTTTTTAAATAAGCTTTCTTCGAAAAAGACCTGGTAGTGTTTCAAATTCGATTGATTTTACTTTCGATATTTTATTTTATAGATTGTGCAAAGAATGTGCAATTTTTCGATACTTATACGAGCACGGTTAATATATTCCCGTCTAGATACTTGTTGTAGATACACGAACAACATTCATGCGCTTAGCGAATGCGCGCCTAAGTTTTCTGTAAACAAATTGTTCCCTGTTTTTAATTTTGCTTCAAAGGAGTATTGACAAAGAGTGAGTAATAAAGAGAGACAATAGCGCAAAATTTTAAACGATTTAGTACGATGTTAAAGCCTTTTTTAGTATGATAAAATGGCTTTAACATCGTCCTAAATCGTTTAAAATTTTGCGCCAATAACTTTATTTTTCTGTAGTAAATCCATTCATAATTATGATTGTATATCTGTTGATTAAATTAAGTGGTTTGGTTTGGGAGGCTTGAATACTGAAACCTATACCCACATATATGTACATACATAATATGTACCTTCATCTAAAAGATATTTATATGAATGAATGATTTTTTTTATTGAGACTTCATTTGTTTTGACATTTGATAAGATTTTTACATTCGCTTGCTTAAGATAATTTTACCGACTTATTATTGGTCTGGTATGAATTATTGTGTTACATCTAGAATTTTGATTTTCTTATGGCATTTAGTTTTAATGTATTATATTAATATTAATTTCGTGTTTGCTCCGGGACACGATTATTTATTGTACAAACTTAGAACTAGAAAACAATTTAACAACAGGAGAAGGGGGGAAACACTCAATATTCATTGGATGAACATTGAATGTTCCTCTCCTTCTCAGCACAAGGTGCTGCCAGCTATATAAAATTAAGGTTTTAGTTATCCATTTACATTTGTTTAATTTTTCATTTTGTGCTTTGTATTTTAAAATATTCTTAATCTATATGATACATTTTTATTTCTTTACCTATGTATTATATAAAAATTCATAATTATGATATATTATACATACATTTTTTTGTACCTATGTATTTACAATGATTATTTTTGTACATTTCTTTTATTTGTCGCATGTTTAAATAATTTTGATTTATATAATTTTGGTTTATACGATAAATGGTCCAAAACAGGTGTTCCTAAAGATGTGTATATATTTTTTTTTTGTATTCACTATCCTCTTAGATTTCCCTGGCCTGCTCTCCTGTAAAAAGGTGGAAGGTGAGAGGGGTCGTCATTTTGGAGTTCGAAAAGTTCCCTAGATCTTTCATTAAGGATGCTTATTGGTGACATATAGTATCTCTCCTGTACCGAGAAGTGGATATTTTCATCAAAAATATTTTTCATATTTGGGTTTTCATGAAATTCCAGCCTAGAGAGCCTTTTTCTGGCTAAGTTTGAAAGATAGAACATGAATGGAGTTACTTTCGATTCTGTATATATTGTTTTATTATAATGCCATTTTCCAGAGGGGCGTCTATACTTAGAAAGGCACTTTCTGATTATTACTCTTTCAAAACGTTGTAACTCTTCTGCCACTGTGGGAGAAATGTGGAACCAAGATGAAAAACCGTATGCTAAAACTGGTCTTATTAATGCCTTGTATATTAATAATTTTGTTTTACTATTTAGTTCTTTAGAATTTAATAATCGCTTAAGCAGTGCAGACGTGGCTTTACCTCTAGATAAGGCCAATCTAGCGTGTTTGTTCGCTCTTAGTTTTTCATTAAGCCAGACTCCTAAGTACTTTATGTCTTTTTTAATAGGGATGTTGGAACCCTCAATAGCAAAAGTGAGCTGCTTGCTCTCCCTTACTACAAGGTGGTGACCTTTTGGTGATGAATTTCTAAAACATATTATTTCACACTTGTTATAATTAATTTCGATTGCCCAATCTTTGAAAAATACTAAAACTTGTTGGAGGTGTGCATTTAGTTTTGATAGCGATTGAAAATGTCTTTCATTATTGGCCATTATAACCGTGTCATCGGCATATTGTATTGATGATGACTCAAGTAAAGTCGTTGGGAAGTCGTGTAGATAGATATTAAAAAGAAGGGGCCCGAGAACTGAGCCTTGCGGGACTCCTGCCTCTACATCTACTTCTCTTGAAAGCTTTGAGTTTAATAAGATTCTGAGTTTCCGATTTAAAAGGAAGCTTTGTATCATCATAATAAAGTTGGGTGGGAAATTAAGTGAAATAAGTTTGGCTATAAGACCTTTGTGCCACACCGAGTCAAAGGCTTTCTTGAGATCCAGTGAGCATGTAACCGTACACTCCCTGTTTCTCAAGTTCTTAAGTATTGTGTTTTCTATGTGCAGTAAAGCGTGCTCTGTCGAGTGTCCCTTCATAAAACCGAATTGAGATGGTGGGATTATGTTATTATCTGAGATAAACTCAGAAATTTTGTCTATTATAACTCTTTCTAAAATTTTCCCCAGGTTTGACAAAAGAGAAATTGGTCTGAAGTCTTGAATGTTTACAGAGTTCTTATTTTTCTTTAATGGAATCAATTTTGCTTTTTTCCATACGTTAGGGAAATAATTATTGTTAATACAATTGTTCATAATAACAGTTAAGGTTTGAGTGATGGAGTTTTTAGCTTTCTTAATGATGAAGTTTGAGATTTCGTCGGGTCCAGCTGATTTTTTTGAGTTTAGTCCTTGGATGATGTTGGTTACAAGTGGCATTTTGGCAAATTCAATTCTGTTCGGCGAATGAGAAGGCGACTCGGAAGAGAAGAAATGTATTGGCTGGTTTCTATTCCATGCGGAAAAAGCACTATTTGTTGTGTTAACATTGAGATTCGAAATGGGGTTGCATGAAGATTTGGGAATATATAGGCTTGTATAGAAATTTGCAAATGCATCCAGTTTTTCTTCATCAGAAGAGAAAGAGTCTCCTTGGTATTCAAGAGATTCATATGGATTTATTTGACTATTCTTTTTCCGGCCTGTTAAATTATTTATTTCTTTGAAAACGTTGGCTGACGGTTTTAGTTTGTTAAGTCTCTGTTTAAAATTTTCGTTAAGGTCGATTCTAACTGCATCTTTAATTATTTTACTCAGCAATGCTATTCTTGACGAGAGAGCTCTGTACTCATCATTTGTCTTATTTCCTGCTCTGTGGAAGATACGTTTGAGTTTGGATTTCCAGACCTTTCTCGTTTTAAAAAGTTTAAGCGTGTTGTTTGAGACTTGAATTTCATAATCTTTGCTAACTATCTGATTTGTATGGATGTTAATGCAATTATGTACCGAAGCATTCAGCCTTTCAATATAATGATCTATTCTGTCGTTTGTCAAGTTTTCGTCCGCGGGAATGTTGAGGATATTTATGCGGTTTCCGAGATCTTCTTTAAATAGGTTCCAATTTGTATTTTTATATGATGTTTAAAGTATGGGGATTGAAGGAAGCAGTGAAATTTCTTTGAAGTCTATTGCTAAGAAAACTGGGTGATGATCTGAGATGAGGTCAAGAGTGACACATGCGAAATTTTTTGTGAAATTTGGTGGGTTAATAAGGTTCGTGGATATGATAAAAAAGTCTATAAAAGATGAAGATCTCGGAAATGTAGGTGTATCACTTGCTATTATATTGAGATCAAGAAAATTGTTGTTTGAGTACCAGTTATACAGCTGTACACCATTGATGTTTGTTTTGGAATCCCCCCAGAAAGGGTGCCTAGCATTAAAATCCCCTCCTATTATAAAATATTCGGGATGATTCAATGAGGTGAGAAGGGAGTCTAGGGCTTGAGGTACTCCAAGTCCTAAGTCCCCTGGGATGTATGCTGAAATAATTGTCAATTTTTTTTGTGAACCTGAGCCGTCAACAAAAGGTACGGTAATGGCTGTGGCTGAGAAAGATTGTGACGTGAATGGGATAAATGTAAAATTCAAGCTTTTTTTAATTAAAATGCCTGTACCTCTGCCTTGGTCGTTTCTTACGAATGAATAATTTTTAAAGAACCTGCTAAATCTTTGCGAAAGTCTTGTCTCCTGTAGTAAAAAGAAATGTGGTTGTAAGTCTGAGAGCATTCCACTAAGTTCTATTATTTTGTCTTGTCCTATAAGGGAGTTAATGTTAGAAGAAATAAAGTTTGTTGACATATTTATGGAGAAAGGGAGGCAATAAAGGTTTTTTAAGATTTTTTCCCGCATCATTACATTGTTGGTTTGGCATTACTCATTGTTTATCGGTGATGACTTTTTGCTTGTTGGCAGTTGTTGGTGTTGGTGAACAATCTGTTAATGGCGGCAACATGGTCATCTGTCTTTTCAGGCATTTGGTTCTTACTTATGATTTGTCTGGGCAAATTTTCATAACCATGATCGACTTGCATATAGATTTCCTCATGATCTTCCTGGGTTAGCAGCTCGGAAGGAGGTTTTCCACTGATTTTTATATTAGTAGCACTAGCACTAGGCACTGTTTTGTGGGGTGGCTTTACCTGCCACCCATTTTGTTCAAACATTTTCAAAATGAAAGTAGTTCCTTTCTATTTATTGTTTTTGTTTATGCTTTAATATAGATAGTGAGATTTATCACTTTTATATTGTTTTTGATTTATTGCTCTAACGCACACTAAAATTTCACTTTTCAAAAATTTTTTTTTTTAATTTTAAGTTGATAAATTTATTCACGTCTGAACTCAGCGGAATACAAAACCAGACCACCTAAAAGATATTTATAACTTGATTTATCTTTGACTTTGGTGGTAAACTTCTGCGAAATGTTTTTTATTGTATTTACCTATAAGTCAGGTCTTACCTGCAATCTGAAGTTTTTGAAAGAAGAGAAGGTTTAAATTTTTTTAGCTCGTTATTATTGTTATCATAGTATAGAAAAGATAGAGTTCAGTTTTTTCTTAAAGCTTAGTTCATACGCTTTCAAACGAAATGAAATTTGCATAAAAAAAAATTATAATTGTATTTTAGAGAAAAAAAAAAAACAAAATAATCTTATAGTATGCAATTCTCCAGTCCAATGGGAAAAAACTATTAAATATTTAGGTGTTACTCTAGATAAAAGCCTGACTTTTTCTAACCAAATTTCAGAAAGTATTAAGAAAGCTCAATTTTTAATCAAAATTTTGTATCCACTTTTAAATAAAAAATCTCAGCTCAGCCTTGAAAATAAATTATTAATATATAAAGTTGTTTTTCTTCCTGTTATATGCTCTATGCTTCACCGTGTTGGTACACTTGTACTGAATGTCACTACAAAAAAATACAAATTTGTCAAAACAAGATCCTTAAAACTATTTTAAAATTCCTTTTCCTTCCTTGGCCTTTCTCAACGATAGGGCTACATGAAATTGCTATTGTTTCTACAATAAAAGATAGATGTTCGAAAATTCATAATAGGTACCTTTATTAACAAATGTTTATTGAATGAAAACCCAATATTAAAAAATATTTCTAAATAATTATGTTTATTTTTTTTTATGTTAGTTTTAAGTTTTTAATAAAAGGTCCAATGAGTTTTTAAGAAAAAAAAAAAAATTTTTTTTCTCAAAATAAATATCACTAAACCCAATTATTTCTCCATTTTGTTAAATTTATAGTTGCTAAGAATGTATTAAAATTCTCATCTCTATGCATTAAGTATCTTCTATCATGTATGTATATGTACTGAGTAAATAAAATAAATTGAAAAAAAAAAAAATAATTTGTTTCAAAATACTCAAACATAAAAACCTTTCTATATAAGATCTACATATGTTGATGTTTCCCTTCCCATAGATCACGTACAAATGTTTATATACATACATAATGTATTTATTTATATGACATAAACTTAGCCCTAAGCTAGTTTTCCACTTTGTCTGTTTTTTAAACGAAAAATTAATTTTCGGTATTATGCACTACTAATATACCTAGAAACTTCCGTTAAAAAATAATATGCATGTCTAGATTGCAGGAACATGTTTTTAAAAAAAGCTATGTATGGAAATAAATAAGATCGCGTGAAATACGCCTGTAATTGTGAAAGAAGATCAGAGCACACGACTTTATTTCACTTAGGCATTGAATATGTACAAATATGTATGTTAATGATCCAATAATGTAAGGACCAGGGCTGGGATTTCTATGTTAAAACATACATATTTCTTTTTGATAAAGCAAATGACTTATTGAAATAAAGCCTATTGGAACAAAGGATCAACTTGCTGACATATTCACAAAATCCCTCGATTCAACTCGTTTTCAAGATTTATGTAAACAACTTGGCTTAAACGATTGAGAAGGGGTATTTAAAAACAATAGCAATCGTTTTTTAATATTTATTATTATGAGAAAATTTGTTGTCACAAATTTTCATTTGTTGTCACAAATTTTAATTCCGATTATATACGTTGTGAATACAACATCTCATTTCATCTTTTATTCAAATAAATATATCCTTATTAAAAACAACAGACTCTAATACCAACAAAATTGAAACTATATTTTGGCTCAATAATTCATTAAGTGCTAAGGCTCTCTACTTGATATGAAATTGAAAAATTTTTTAAACTCTACAAACACAACCGGATTTGAACAACCTGAGATGAATCACAAGTATTAAATATATAATTTAAAAAAGTGAATGACAATTTTTTAGATAATTTTTATAAAAAATAAATAACAATAGCTGCATTTTATTATCCACATTTTCTGGTCCGGATCAAATTTTAACACGTAAATACGAAAACAACTTGAATTCCTGCTTTTTATCTGGATCCAATGATCCAAAAACTAGTACTTTTTTATTATTATTATGGTAAGGTAGTGTAAACTGTAGTGCGAGGATAAAAGCCAACAAAAACATGAAAAGCATACAAACACAATTAAAAAAAAGTGATGGTCATATACCATCACTGGCTGTCACTGAGATCCTCCTGTTTGTTTTATTATGAAGAAATGAAATAAGGCCCTTTATATGACAAAACAAAATAAAATGTCAATTTTATATTATGTAAAATAGAATTTAAATAGAACCAATTGTAATTGATGAAGTTTATGACCAAGTTGATATTTAGATTTTGAGAATTTTTAAGAAAAGAGTTCTCATCGGCTTTGTTGGTCGTAATGATGATTAAATGAAAAGAGTATATTTCATTTCCTTTTTCCCAACGTTTCGACGGTGGTTGCCGCCTTCTTCAGGGGTGTCTTTATTTACAAAAAGCAAGAACAATTATTATACATAAAACAAAAGTATGGTGTATGTAGCTTACATGCAAGTTGTTAACAATACAATTAAAATTACAATACAATATAAATAATATTTTAGTTTAAAGACTTAGATAAGTCACTAATGTCAAGTCTTTGATTTGTTATCGGACACTAAGGAACAATATACCGCTGAGATGTTCTGTACGTCCTGTTTGCGGTTCATATTGTTTTTGTTGTTAATTATGTGTAGTGTTTCTAGTGCGTAACGTTTCGATGTATTTTTTTCCGTTGCAAGGATTTCTACTCCTTCAAAGTCCAGTTTGTGGCCAGTCTCAACACCGTGACAAGCCAGCGCCGTCTTTGCAGTACTTTTTAACCTAATATCCGACTTGTGGTTTGCCATTCTCTGTCGAAGAAGCTGTTTTGTTGTGCCGACGTAGCAGAGGTTACATGCCTCATCCGGTTTTCCTTGGCAGTTTATTTTGTACACTACGTCTGTACACTGATCTCTTTCTGTCTTCTTCTTCAAACCAGTGAAGATGGAAACCATGGTTTGATTGGGTTTGTACGCTAAGTTGACATCTAGGTTGTTTTTGTCAACTATTTTCTTAAAGTTTTCGGCAAGTTTAGGAACATACACAACACTCTTGTAAACACCTTTCCTTTCTTCTAATATATTTTCCGATGGGGCTTTGTGTTTTTGGCGTAATATTAAGCTCCTTATAACATCAATCGGAAAGCTGTTGTCTAAAAGTATCTGAGTAACTTTTTCTTCGTTAATGGGATGGAATTTTTGGTCACTCAACGAAAAGACTTTGTTAATGAGATTGGATGCAGTGTTTACCCGAATGTGTTTTGCTTGATTGGATCTGAAGTTCACGAGTCTTCCCGAAGCCATATCTTTTTGATACCAGTCAAAAACGAGCCGGTTGTTGTTTTTCTCCTTGGGAAAAAAGTTTTCGTTGCCCATCGACAAACATAGATTCCCTCTCTTCCAACTTATTGCAGATGGTGAGGAAATCATTAGAAACGTAAAAGATGAAATGGAACAAGAAATTACAAGATCGAAATACAGTAATATGCTTCACTCTTTTCAACGTCACCACCATAACGACAGGTTCGAAAAATACATTTTGAAGGTTCACAAAGACGCTGTAAGCTTTCTTAAAAAGCACAAACACATTGTTATTGTACCAGCTGACAATACGACGAAAAGATGACAGAATTACTGTCTGATCGCTCCACATACAGAGTAACAAGAGGAACCCCTCTCGCTTCCCTTCAGAACAAGAACAATGAGCTTGTAAAATGGTTACATTCCAACAAAATCATTGACGACAGAGAAAGAGCGAAAATGATTACCTACACAGCACAAATACCTGCTATATATGGATTACCGAAAATCCACAAGCACGACATGCCTCTCAGACCAATTACGTCATCAATGAGAGTGCCATGTTATGAACTATCTAAGTATTTAGGAAAAATACTACAGTCTGTGACGAAAGAATCTCCCTACGCAATAAAAAATTCTTTTGAGTTCAAAAACAAGGCAAGGCATCTGGAACTAAGCTCAAATGAAACTTTAGTTTCTTATGATGCTGTTTCACTTTTTACTAATGTTCCTATTCAACTAGCAGTGAATATTATAAAAAAGAAATGGGTAATAATAGGTCAGAATACAAAGCTAAGCCAAAATAAATTTCTCGAACTATTAGACTTCTGCCTCAAAGAAAATAATTATTTACAATTTAAAAATAACTTGTACAAACAAGTGGACGGAATGCCAATGGGAAATCCACTCTCACCTACAATCGCGGATTTAGTGCTAGACTTCTTACTTGACGAATGTTTCAAAGAGGAGTACAAACCGAAGTTCATCGTCAAATACGTTGATGACATTTTTGCGATTGTGGATGCGGAAGAGATTGATAATGTACTGCGATGTCTCAATCAATTTCATAAAAAAATCCAGTTCACTGTAGAAAGAGAAAACAATAGATCCATAGCGTTTTTAGATGTAAAAGTCCATCGCGATAACAACCGGCTCGTTTTTGACTGGTATCAAAAAGATATGGCTTCGGGAAGACTCGTGAACTTCAGATCCAATCAAGCAAAACACATTCGGGTAAACACTGCATCCAATCTCATTAACAAAGTCTTTTCGTTGAGTGACCAAAAATTCCATCCCATTAACGAAGAAAAAGTTACTCAGATACTTTTAGACAACAGCTTTCCGATTGATGTTATAAGGAGCTTAATATTACGCCAAAAACACAAAGCCCCATCGGAAAATATATTAGAAGAAAGGAAAGGTGTTTACAAGAGTGTTGTGTATGTTCCTAAACTTGCCGAAAACTTTAAGAAAATAGTTGACAAAAACAACCTAGATGTCAACTTAGCGTACAAACCCAATCAAACCATGGTTTCCATCTTCACTGGTTTGAAGAAGAAGACAGAAAGAGATCAGTGTACAGACGTAGTGTACAAAATAAACTGCCAAGGAAAACCGGATGAGGCATGTAACCTCTGCTACGTCGGCACAACAAAACAGCTTCTTCGACAGAGAATGGCAAACCACAAGTCGGATATTAGGTTAAAAAGTACTGCAAAGACGGCGCTGGCTTGTCACGGTGTTGAGACTGGCCACAAACTGGACTTTGAAGGAGTAGAAATCCTTGCAACGGAAAAAAATACATCGAAACGTTACACACTAGAAACACTACACATAATTAACAACAAAAACAATATGAACCGCAAACAGGACGTACAGAACATCTCAGCGGTATATTGTTCCTTAGTGTCCGATAACAAATCAAAGACTTGACATTAGTGACTTATCTAAGTCTTTAAACTAAAATATTATTTATATTGTATTGTAATTTTAATTGTATTGTTAACAACTTGCATGTAAGCTACATACACCATACTTTTGTTTTATGTATAATAATTGTTCTTGCTTTTTGTAAATAAAGACACCCCTGAAGAAGGCGGCAACCACCGTCGAAACGTTGGGAAAAAGGAAATGAAATATACTCTTTTCATTTAATCATCATTACGACCAACAAAGCCGATGAGAACTCTTTTCTTAAAAATTCTCAAAATCTAGAACCAATTGTATGTATGTATATAATTGACTTCAACAACAATTATTATTATTATTTTTAAACTCTAAAATTGTTATTATAATTTTTTTTAAACTCTAAAATGCACCGTACATACAGCAGTTATGAGATTTTACGTCATTGAATTTTATTTGTATCTTATTTTGTTTAAAAAAGTGCATTAAGCTATTTCTAGATTTTTTTTACTTATAATGTTAGTTTTAATAAAAACTTTACCATAATATTTTTATTTTTAGGTCAACTATAAGCAGATACTTAAATTAAATAAATCAAATACAATGTCAGATTCTGAAAATGTTGAATTAAAAAAAAGAGGACGCTCAACAGCAGCTGAAAAGGTAAATACTTGATATAAGCTTATGCGATTACTTTAAACTTTAACAGGCGAATTTATTTGATTTTGTCCGAAACACTCCGAAATATGCTTTATTTGATTAAATAAAATATTACGTTAGCCAAAGTTTAGACAACAGAGTCCGTTGTAAGTTTGATAATTCTTAAACATCAACTAAAAATGTTTATACATATATGTATGTATATGTATATAACCTGGACGGCTCTCCAACGTTATAGACAACGTTTATAAATACCTTGACTTTATTATTAACTATTTCAAACATTTAGGACACTAACACCGTTAAATAAGGGGAATTTTTGGTTGTGTTTTACATAGCAATAATTTTTGTAAGTGAACATATGTACGTACATAAACAAAAAAAAAAACACGCCTATTATTACTTTAAATGGTCGTATTTTTTTTATTTCTATTCCAAAAATAAGAAATAAACTTCAGCCTGCGAATCCAGAAAAAAACATTAAGTTATATGTCATGACAGTTTATTCGTTACCTCTAATCCCCACACCCCACAACAAAGAACCTAAGACAACCTCATGTCTCAAAAAGAAAATTGAGTTAAAGTTTCCAAAAAAACTGCTTTGGGGCGACCCCAAAGTGTGAATAACGATATAAAACCGGTTTTTGTGAATAAAAGAATATTCATCTTCTTTATTTATTGCAATACAGAAAAAAGATGTTAAATTGAAATGTATAGAAAATTTAAAGTACTTGCAATATAAGTTTTGATATTAAATTGACTAATTTTTTAAAAGCACTTGAAAAAATTAAATTTTCTTAATTTTTCAATATTTATAATCAAAAAAATGTTATTAAAACAACTGAAATCCAAAAAAAAATTTCGAATAATTGACAAAAAAAACTGCAGAATCATATGAATTTCTTTTCGTAAATTTTCTAAATTTATTAGTTTTGTATTGATATCAGAATAATCATTAATTTTGATTTTTAATGTCCAATTCCTTTCAACGAATTTTTTCTTACATATTTAGCAAGATTTCAGAAAGATTTTAAACCGTTTTGCTTTGAATTTCGCGGTGTTTTAAGACAATAAATTGTGTTTTTTTCAACGAATTTTAGAGAATATTTCAATTATTTATTAAATATTTGTGCATTTTTTGCAATAAACAAAGAAAATATACATTTCGTTTTATTTAACAAATAAGGTAAAGATAATATACGATCAACATGAATGATTGTGATTCTGCTGTTCATGGGCAAAGACTATATTGTTCTGGAATCTTTGCAAGAGAACTCTATTTGATAAGAATTCTCACGTCGTCTCACCAATTTTGATTTGCTTCAAAATTGCAGCCGCCAAGTACCAAAGTACCACATACACAATCACAAATAAAAAATCGATTCTTTCAACAACAGAAAACAATCGATTTTGTTTAGAGAAAAAAAAAACGATTTTTCAAATTATCTTGAACAATGAAATGTTCATTGAACGTATCCAAATGTTCACGAAATTAACAGATTACAGGGATGTCCGGAGGTATATGAGAACACATTTAGACAACTGCTGGAATGCGTTTATAAATAACTCCAACTATTTGACAGTCTGTCTATTTAGACTGTCCAAGATTGTTTTAAGGAAATCTAATAAATACGACTGATACCTATACATAGTCTAGTTTAGTGAAAGTGAGTAAAACAAACTAGAATGGAGAGATGTATGGCCACATAAAATTTAATTTTTTAAACATATTTTTACTTATTTCATCGTCACAAAAGGATGAAATTTTGTACATAGAAAGATTTTAAACCATCAAATACAAATATAATAGTCTGCTACTTCGTCTCGGTCGATACAGTCTTGTTCTTTGTTTTTTTTGTATGTTAAATAAAGGCCTAGTAATCCGAACCGAATTGTAATATTCTAGTCTTTGTTTTTGGCGGCCATAAATCCTTCTTTCATCAAAATATCATCCCTGTACCGATAATGGCAGTAATTCCGTTGCTGGAGCTCTCGGACTATTATATCATTTTGTTCATTGGACATTGTAACATTTTAAAACAGAAGACTTTAGTTAAAGTTTTTTTTTAAATATCTAAGCTAAGAGCCTATAATAAAATAAATAAAATTAATTTTGTTTTGAATAAAGCGTCTTTGATAATAGATAACTTTATCTTTTATTCATATTCAAGCGATCTCATGTATCATCCAATTCAAAAAAAGAAGATAAGCCTGCTGCCAATATGGATGGTGAAACACCAGCGAAACGTGGTCGTGGTCGTCCTAAAGGTGCAACTAAAAAAAATGGCAATAAGACCCAAGCAAAAAATTCAAACAGTAGCAAAGGACGTGGGCGACCTTCAAAAAAGAAGGATGACTCTAGCGAAGATGACGAGACTGAAGGTAATGAAGAAGAAGAAGAGGAAGAAATCAATGAAGAAGAAAATGAATCCAACTCCGATGAATAGATTTCATAAGGAACAATTGAGGTTTAATTCGAGATTTATCAAAGCGAAATAATATGCATTAAGAAGAAATCTACATAAATTATTTATAATTCCAACAAAAATTGTGTGAGCAACAGCAAAGTATTAATAAAATATATCGAAATGTTCAGTGTTCTTTAACATAAGGAGTGAAAGAGGCAGATTTGGAGTAAAAATTTATTAATTAGTTCATATCGCATTCAAACAAAAATTGAATAAAATGATATTAAAGAACAAAAATACAGTTTATAATTTTTAAAGAAATTCAAATTTATCGAAAGGATTTAATGAAATCTAAATGCATACACTCTGACGCCTATAGCTCAGAATAATGATAAATATAACGGGAGAATTTCTTGAAAAAGTGTAAGTCGATAATTGGTAATTAAAGAACATATCCTGTAACATTGAAGGTTCGTAATAAAACTTATTTCATTTTTACTGCTTTTACTCTAAAAATAAAAAACAATTTTTCAAAGTTGGATTTTTTAATATAATCATCAAGTGTTTAAGTAGCTGTTGGAAAAACGGAAAAAGAAAAAGAAAAATATTTAAATAGGACTATCACACTTTAGATTTGGTTTATCGGCATTAAGAAAAAAATATAGTTATCTACAACCTACTTTTAAATATCCTTTTATAGAACAAAATCTCTAAGTACCGTTAAATCAAAACTAACTACACTGAGGCTCGAACAGCTCTATATAATCTTATATTTTAATAGGTATTTAACGTTGGTGACTATGGTCTGACAAATTTATTCTTTTTCCTATATATTATGTACATTAATATGAAATTCTGCATAGAGGTCTTCATGTAGTAAAGTCTTGAAAATAATTTTAGGAGGAATCAAGTGTTTCCCGAATGCTATATAATTTCATTTGGTAATAAAAACAAACAACCAAATTAATTAGATGTATAAGTAGTAACCAAACCTGTCAGTCATGATCGATAATGTGTACTACGCTCGAGACGGACACCTAAAATAAACAATCTAAACAGGGTGTGGGCTGGCTGTACGGCCAGAAAGAAGATACTGAATTATAAAGATATGAAACGTTTCGCCCACCAAAGCCCATTTGTTTACAATTTTGTATTCGTAATTTCATTTTGTGATTATGAATAAACGTGAAATCCACAACATTAGGGGTATATTCATGCAACGTCCTAAAGTCCTCTTAAACGTGGAAAACTGCGTAAACCTATCAAATGTTCATACAAATTTGACAGGTTTACGCACTTTATAACGACTTCACGCCATTACATGAATAATTGAATACCCCTATTATAAAAGGGGATGTGCAGATCTCTATATTGTCTATCAGTCTACATATGTATGATTTATACTGTCTCATTTATATTATCCGACATAATTACAGTTCTAGCTTGTAGGCAAATTGAAAAAAAATCAGAAAAATGAGATCTCAGAGATTTTTCTCACTCAAAAGGTGGCTTAAGTGAATACAAGATTTTTTTTCTCCAGAGTTTTGGCGGCAAAACTGAGAAATTTTGCTGAGGAATCATGTTCATGTAACTGAGATTGTTTAGATCTCATTTTCGTGAACATGCTTAATATTTTTTTTTAATTTTTAACCTTTATTTAATTTTTAAAATACTTAAAAAGCTATATAAATAAATACAAATCCAAAATACAGCTTTTATAAGATTTTTTTACTGCGCAGGTTGCCAAAGTTGGAAGAGTCAGACATTTTTTTCTTATTACTTAGTGAATAGCGAAAGCTATTTTATATACTATTTTATATACTACTAGCAAAACTCCCGCCCGCTTCGCAGGGCGTTAAAAAAAATAGTTTTTTATTTATTTTGCAGCAAATGTGTTGAAAAAAAAGAGATAATTATTAAAAATTAAAAAAAAAATGTTGCCGGTGACAGGAATTGAACCTGAGACCCCTCACGTCTAAAGAGATCTTTCCACTGCACCAAGAACTCTATTATTTTCGAACTGCGCAAATTACTAAATATTGTTCAAATCACTAACCCATGTGAACAATTGAAATTTCATTTCTTTTTTAACAGATTTTCTCAATTTTTTTTAATTTTTTTTGTCCTAAACCTTCTACCCTTATTCCTCTTTAATTGAAAAAAAAATTAAGAAAATCGGTCAACCGGTTTGGCTGGTTAGCGAACGTACACAAACCAAACTTTAATTTATATTTATAGAAGAAAAGATAGATATAAAACCCTAAAACATCATGGACATCTCTTTATTTAAAATAAAGGTTTTGGAGTTAAGGAGCTGTCCAAAGTTAGACATACTTTGGAGTGGGTTTATAAATAAGACTGTAGTAGTTCTCTGGAGTCTGGCACACACTTTTCAAAGCTGCCCATTGCTCTCTCTCCCAGGTGATTAAAAGCTTCACCTTTTTCAAAATAATATGTCTATTTTGGTAACTAGAAATGTTGTAGGTACGATACGTCGCAATACGTTTAAAGTTTAGAGAATGACTAATTTTTAGTAGATTCAAATTTATATTAGGCAAAGTCCATATAAAATTGGACGACAAAAACAAAATCGGGACTTACCATCAAGTAGTCTTGAAAAGACTGCTCTTTAACGACACCAATTTGAGCTTCGTTTCTCTTTTGGTTTCCTTTCGATTGCAAAGATGCTTTTAAACAGCGATTTTTAATAGATGTTAACTTTTTACAAATGAAAGGGAAACATCATTCCACACACTTATACATATGTCTCGAACAATAAGAAAAAGCTGAAAGAGGAAAGAGCGCGATAACTCTGCAATTTTTCCAACCTCTGCTATTTTGTTTACCCTACCACCACATCAAATACATCCTCCGCTAACGGGCTAAAAACTCGCAGGGTAATGTATTTCCTCAAAAAATATTGCGCATTGTGCCGTTTGGCAATAGATCTATTCGTTTACTTCCTAAAATTGCATATTGGCAGTTTCTGGAATTTTTGTGTTTCAACAAATTTCCCATAACTGAGTTTCTATGGATTTTAACATCAAATTGTAAAAAATTGTGCAAATTCACAACGAACAGAGGTAATGAGGTTGGTAACATCATATTTCTAGTAATAGCTTCCAAACATAGGTGTCACTTGGATAGCAAAACACAGTGCTGTTGTTGATATGCGGTGAAATTTGTCAACAGTTTTGTGTTGGTTGATTTTGATTGGTCCACTTCAATCCAATCCGATTATTCCATCTGTCTACTATTTTTTCATGACTAATTCGACCCAAACTTATATCTCCGTTTCATTCATTTTCATCAAAAGCCGCTATGAACTTACTCTATTCCATCTCCTCGTCGAATTTAATTCGAAACCCTAATACATCTAGTTGTCTCCTTTGTACTTACGCGGTTGCTATACACAAAACTTGTCTTCCATCAGATTATTTTTGTCGTCATCTCATTTCCCTGAAAAACTACCGCACCGCATCGCTTCGTTGACATTTTATTTGACCGAAATATCTTTCTTGCATTTATTCGTCGTCTATCCCTTGAATCGGAAAGCTCAGTGCCTCTGTGGGTTTGATTTTAATAATTCAATTCCCAGGAACATTTTAAAAGATATTCTTTGCTGTGAAAAGTAATTGATACATTTTTAAACAAAATGCTGCGTGCCAGTGCATTATTATTAGTTTTGGTCGCTATTTGCCAACAAATCAGCGCCGAAGTTTATTTTGAGGAAAATTTCCTTGATGGTAAGTTTTTTTTCTATGCTCTCTTGAAAGGCAGGGATCTGCTGACGTGGGTTTATTATTTCTGTTAATTCCTACTTTTTTTTAAGTACCAACAGCAATTGGAAAACTTTTGTAATATCAATTAATTTTCTTACAGATTCGTGGAAAGACTCATGGATCTATAGTAAACATCCGGGCAAGGAATTCGGAAAGTTCGTCAGAAGTTCTGGAAAATTCTTCAACGATGAGGAAGCCGATAAAGGTATGTATTTGAGTGTTTTTCATATTTCGCTCCTTTTTTTCGGGTGTGGAGAACCACCTACCTACCCATCCGATCTTTTTTTGTAAAGTTAGCTTAGTTATTAAGGTCATTTAAAATATTGCATTTTTTTCTGGTGTTAATTTTATTGTTCAATTTATTGTCATTCATTTTGGTTTACGAACGGGTGGGAGGAAGTACTAATTTACCATAATTTGGATAGCACTTTTATGGGTGTACATACATTATATTGATATTTTTATATTGTAGAACACTTGGCTTTTGATCGCCTTGTTTTGTATGTACACACATATGTATGTTTCCCAATGTCGACGAACTCGTGTTTTCGTTTTTATTTTGTGGGTGGAATGACTTTGTTTTTCCAATTATCGTCAAATATAATTTTCTTTGTGCCCGAATCTCAAAATATTCTGGTCAACTTGTGTTTTTCGTCTTAAAAAGAAATATCAACTAGGTACCTACCTAAGTGTTTTATCGTAATGGAATAAATTGATACAAACTCCTAATTGCTATACCTTTTCTCACTGTCGACGTCATTTGTGCTCCTCGTTCGTTTCGTTTGGGTTTTTTTTTAGGTACTATAGATTTCATGTGATTGTATGATAAGGACTATAATTTGAGTTTTTGTTTCCTAAGTTGTGTTGCTTAGATTGTATTTTACTAATCAGCTTTATCACAACATTCTTGTAATATGATTAATTCGCAGAATACTTGCATATTGAGTTTTGAATTACTCCACCCATCAAACATTATCGTCGGAAAAAAACAACATAAATCAGCACAAGCACAACGTGACACAGTACTTTCCAATGCTTTCTTTGCGAACCAGAATTGTCGTAATAAAACTAAGAAAACTTTCAACTGGTTTTTAATGTTTTTCATTTTGAAACACTTAATTCAGTCGTTCTATGCTAATTGATTTCCAAATACCGGTTGAATACATTTCAAACTAGACTTAAATTAGTTTTAACAGTTTTATCGGCATTTCGAATCTCATTAAAAATGTAGGTAGGTAGGTTATATTTTTTTTTTTGTATGACTGAATAATTAAAAATCGTTCTTAATAATAATTACTTTTTATCTCATTACTCAACTCAATGATTTTGTGACCAATTGGCTTTAAATGTCGTTATCATTATCTGTAAATAGGCTGTGCCTAGTTGCTTTAATTAAATGTTGATTTTTATTTTGTCAGAATTTATCTATTTTCAATGCTTAAAAACTTTAGAATCCAAGAAATGTACCTACCTATATTACTTATATTTCTGATTATTATCTTTCTAATAGAATTTTATCTATCATTATCTATTTACCTATCTATGTATGTATGTATGGTACAACATTATTTGGTAGATAAGTCCGATTTTATATATACATATACATATGTATGTATGTATGTATATTGATACATGTGATTTATATTGTAGAGGTTTGTAGAAGTATCTCTGTGGAACATCGAGATAACCATTAAATATAGGTTTTATTACATAGTTTGATAAAAATAATTATTATCATGAAATTTCAAATTTATGTCATGCCGAAATTGTATGTGAAATATAAAAATGCGTTATTAGATAAACTTTTTTTTTGCCGCATTTAAAATATTCATAACTTAAAATTCCGACTACTTAATATATGTACAAACATATTGCTTGTGAATCATGCAAAAATCTTTATTTCACTCCTAAATCTCTTTTTTGTGTGTCTAAGCTAGGTTTGTTATGCAAAGACCCGTTTTCAACTAAAACTCTTATGTTCTACTTATTCATCAGCGTTAACTGTGGCATAAGCTCTTATGTTGAATTTAAATATGTATAATGTATGTATATCGTTTCAAATGCTCAGAATATAATGCGAATAAGTTAATTTTTACAGATTTATTTTAATTTTTAATGTAAACATGTATTCATTTTGTTTATTAAAGTTGACATTTTTTTTTAATCGAATGAAAACAATAATGGATTCGGAACAAAAAAAAAATAAAAGAAAAACATAAAAAAAAAAAAATAGACCTCATAGGTATTTAAATTAAACTTTGTATCCGAGTTTATTAAAAAAAAAAACCTGATTTGTATATAACCAGAATTGTTTTTTTTTGTAGTTTTAATATTGACGTCACTCTTATCTCTTCGTACTGACCCAATTTTGTTATCTTGTTTATGCTTCTTTTTTTTTTTTTTTAAATAACTCGTTCCCGTATAAAGATTTGGTGCACTTAAAGTCAAGACTAATTCTTAATTTGATCATCTTTCTTTAGTTTTCACTAGAAAATCAAGGAAAAAAATTAAAGAATTTTAAAACAGTCCGGGAATAATTTTGTTGAAACCATAACAAATTTCTACAAAAAAAAGTCAGTCTGAACTACATATTTAAAAAATATAGAGGCCCTAAGCGCTTCCCCTCACTTGCCTCTTTTCAAAATCGATTTACATATTTAAATTCTTATTGATCGAAGAGGAAAGATTTAAGATGCAAAATATTTATCAAGATATTTGGAACATTTTTTATTAGAAAACAACACACTTGTTAGTTAGAAACAGGGAAAATTTACAAAAATCAGGTTAATTCATGTTTAATAAGATAGTGTTCTTTTTATACAAGAATTTTGTATCATTGATTTTCCTACTTAAGTTTTAAAATTTCTCTGTAATTCTTTTTGCTACAAAATTCGATTTCCCATGGTTGAATTGCTTACTGGTTTTATTCCAGTTCTTGTTCGAAAAATAATTAGCAACAATTAAGCAAGAACAACTAAATAAATAAGTATACATTAACATGTTTTTTTATACGTTTCTGCATACATACATACATATATTTATAAATAGTATTCTCCTTTTGTGCAAATATTTATTTATAGCTATTTATTAAAGAATGCTAAATGCTTCAAAACGTGATAATTTAATTTGAAAATTATGTACATATTTACTCAGAGAACAATAACTTTTACGCTAGAACTCATGATTTTTTTTTTTTTGCTTACAGGTCTGCAAACATCTCAAGATGCTCGATTTTATGCTCTGTCGAAGAAGTTTGATCCTTTCACAAACGAAGACAAACCATTAGTAATTCAATTTTCTGTGAAACACGAACAAAATATTGATTGTGGTGGTGGTTATGTAAAATTATTTGATTGTTCACTCGAACAAACTGAAATGCATGGTGAATCTCCATACGAAATTATGTTCGGGCCTGATATTTGCGGCCCAGGAACAAAGAAAGTCCATGTTATCTTCAGCTACAAGGGAAAGAATCATTTAATCAACAAGGATATCCGTTGCAAGGATGATGTTTACACTCATTTCTACACGTTGATCGTGATGCCAGATAATACTTATGAAGTGCGCATTGATGATACCAAAGTTGAATCAGGTATTTTGGAAGATGATTGGGACTTTTTGCCACCAAAGAAAATCAAGGATCCAGAAGCTAAGAAGCCTGAAGATTGGGATGATAAGGTAGATTAAGCTTGTTTAAAATGTAAGGATTTTTTTTTTAAATTTAAATTGTTTCGTTTTTTTTATTACAGCCAACCATCCCCGATCCATCTGATGTCAAACCAGAAGATTGGGAAAAACCAGAACACATTCCCGACCCAGATGCTACCAAACCAGAAGATTGGGACGATGAAATGGACGGCGAATGGGAACCACCAATGGTCGACAACCCAGAATATAAGGGCGAATGGCAACCCAAACAATTGGAAAATCCCAACTACAAAGGCGCATGGAAACACCCAGAAATCGATAACCCAGAATACAGTGCCGATGAAAACCTTTACAAGCGCAAAGAAATCTGCACCATTGGATACGACTTGTGGCAAGTCAAGTCTGGCACAATTTTCGATAATGTTCTCATCACTGACGATATTGAGTATGCCTCCAAATTGGCTGCTAAGGTTAGCGAAACTCAAGCCGGTGAAAAGAAAATGAAGGAAGCCCAGGATGAAGAACAACGCAAGAAGGATGAAGAAGAGTCAAAGAAGAACGCTGCCGAGACCAAGGACGATGATGAGGATGAAGATGATGATGACAAAGAAGAAGGAGTCCCAGAAGTGGAAGAAGACTCCTCAAACGAACACGACGAGTTGTAAACTCGTTTGACGCCAGATAATTCCACCTAATTGCGTGCCGTCGCCGTGTGTGTTCGTTAGTTCGTTCGGTGTGCACGTTTCACTTGTTTTGTTTAGTTTCCTTCAGTTAAACACGTTTTCATTTATAAAAACAAAAACAACAAAGACTTATTTTGTAATTTATTATTTAGGAAAGAAGAAAAAAGAAGGGGTGTCTAGAAGTATGTTAAAACATCATTTTTATGTTTGCTCCCATTTACGTAAGACCCCAACCTACCCCATCCCATGTTCTCGATAAGTAAGATAGGAAATTGCTTATATTGAATTAAATATTTATATACATTTTTGTATATGAGCTATGATGTGAATAAAAAAATAATATAAAAATTGTATAAACACAAAAAAAAAACTCTTTAAAAACGAATAAAAAAAAGAGAAAAAATACAGAAAAACAAAAATAGTTGACAATGCATTTTCTTTGTATATTTATTTTAAGAACGATATTAAGGGAATCAGTTTTTTTTTTTTTATTTTCTTGTTTATTTTTTTGTTTTGATTTGATTTATTTTCTCTGTCTTGTTGCAAATTATTTATTGTGGTTTTTCTAGAAAAAAAAAATAGAAATCGTTTCAATAAGATGAAAAACAATTTTTATTAACAAATAAGCATTTTTTGTATGACTGATGAGAAATAAATATAGTTTAAAATATGTATAATGAGGAATTTGAATGTTTTTCTTTTTTTTACAACAGAAGTACAAAAACGCTGTTTTCAAAGCAAAATTCAGTCTTTATTTGGGCGTAGGTATCCCAACTCCTTCCGATGATAAGATCACGTGTGAAGCCAGCAGTGTTTCAATTTAAATGCAAGTTTTTAAAAGAATTTCAATAAAAAAATGGTCTGAACTGCTTTAAGCATTCAGTGCCTACGTTCTGTAACTCTCGCATCGATAAAATTGGTCGAGAAACGATGAAAAATGGAACAAAGCTCATACGATTTGTTTCAATTTTCATCGTTTCTCGACTGAGTTTTGAGTATTGTGAGTTTCACTCATCTTAAAATTTTTTGTTTGACCAGAATTTTAAAAGCTATTGTGAGTTTTGCCCGAACTAAATTTCGTCAATGTACTTAAAATCTATATTTTATATACCAACAATGATTTCGTTCGCCTACTCAAAATATGTGAAAATTTAGGATGTCAATGGCATTACATTCAGCCCGAAATAGATGAATAAGTGGAATTTTTAGAATATAAAATTTCCGGTAAAACTCACAATTAGCGAAAAGTGAAATGTCAAATTTTCCGGTTGGAATGTTTTTTGGGTGAAATTCACAATAAGGCTGAATGGGGGGAATTTCGAACACGCAACTTCGGTTTAAACCTTAGAAGAAGAAATTATTCTTCTTATTTTAAGGGTGGGCGAAAGTGAAATGTTAATTTTTTCGGGTGAAACTCACAGTAAGGCTGTTGCAAAAAATCAAACTTACTGTTTCGACGATAGCATCGAATATTTTATTATTCCCTCGTTTGCTATCGTGAATATCCACCGAAATAAATTTTATTGGAATAAAAATCAAAATGACAGCTTAATTCCAATTGAATTTGTCAATTTTCAATTTAAGGCACAGATAAGAGTCGTTTAGAATGAAGACTCAAATCAGCCCATACAAATATTTACAGTAGAAGCGTATTTTTTGGGGATTGTTCTTTTTCTTTTATAGATACAGCAATAACAGCATTTAAGAATGGAAGTGACTATACATTACAATTTTTAACAGTTTTTGCCTTCCATCGTTGAACATACATAGCACCCACTTTCAGCACCCACAGATTTTATTTTCAATTCGCGCGAAGAACGTTAATATACACTTATACATTGGCATACCTCTACTCTTATCTTTAAAAACATATCCCATCGAAAGAAAAATTGATTTTTCAGTTTGAGTTTTGAGAACCAAACGATTTCGCTTTGAAGATGAAATATTTTGTATATCCTATTTGCTGATATACATATGTACATATTTGTACGCAATTAATGTAGGACATTTAGTAAGGAGAAAATTTCTGATTTGCCTGAAAGATTTCTAATATTTTTCCATAAAATATAATTCGTTTACGGGGCCCAGGTTATTTAGGGGGCTTAATTTTATTTCATACTGCTTTGTATAATCGGTAGTTTGCAATAGAAAGAAATGTAACATTTTTTCTGTAATGGCTTCAACAATTGTAGGCTTAGATGAGAAGCAATTTTTAAAGACAAGGTATACCTATGTACCTTATCAGTTGTACCTAATCTCTTTAGGTATCAGTTCCCCACAAAAGGTATTACCCATGAAAAAACATATTAGTTCGATTCGATCTCCAGACCTCCTGATCGGCTTGATAGTCCAACACATTGTTACCAATCTGATTTTAGATAGGTACTATTACAGCTTTTCTTAGGGCAAGTTTTTTGGTGCTTGAGTTAAACCAGAGTTAGTTTATTCCGTAAATAAATTGAACCCGAGTTGACTCAGAAGCAATTTTTCAGTGTAGGTAATTCAAACTTTCAGTTTTCAAAAATCTATACCTATCGAAATCAAAGTGTGACTTTAGGTCTGTTTGGTAACGTGAAATTTCTTGCGAATTTGCACAAATTTTCACAATTAATTTGCTGTCAAAATCCATAGAAAGATAAACTTAGTTTTGCGAAATTTGTTGAAAAAGTAATGTAAACACTGGATAGTGCTTTTATTTTACAAACATTTGTTAGAAATATCTATTTGGTTAATACAGAAAATTCGATGAGTTAATTAGTTACAAGTAGGCTGACCAGACGTCCTCTTTTAAGAGGACAAGTCCTGTTTTTAACCTAAGAAACTTTTGTCCGGTATCTTTTTGAAAAACAAGCGATTTGTCCTCTTTTCGTTAGGTTATTTTTTAATTTTCAATTTTCTGCGAAACTAAACCACAATCAAAAATGTATGTTGGTTGAACAAGGTCTTAAAAGGAATAAAATAGACGGAAATAGATAGTAGACCAATTTTTTAAATTTAAAAATTAAAGATCCCCATATTTTCAATGAAAATAAGGTCCAATGACAAATAAAACAAAAGCTAAAATGATACCTATACTTACTTGAATAGTACTTGAAAAAAAAAAAACAATACTACTATTAGTAGTTAGTAAATTTTCATTTGTTAAATTTATTTTAACTTTAATTAATATCTGATAGATATTTTTTTATTATTTTTTTTATTAAATAACACACTAATTTATCAAGTCTTTTTTGTTCGAATAAATACCTACAAAAATATTTTTTTTCGTTTGAGATTTTTTTGGAAGTCCTCTTTTAAATGAGGACAGATCGGGTCACCCTAGTTACAAGGAACTTAACACAAAAAACCATTAAGATAATGTTTTTTTTTTTTGTAAATTAAAGAAAAATTTCTAGGATTATATTGTAGGACTCTCTGCTGTTTAAAACAATTTTTTTAAAGTATATTTTTAGGAATAAAGCCCATTTCGCCTAAGCTCGAAAAACTCCCTCGCCAACACGAGTTTTTTTTTAAACCTAACCGACGACGCCTTCTATAGTGTTTTGTTGATGCATCTTATGCAATTACACACTGTACTTACATATGTTTACATATCTCTAGAAGAAGTGTAAAATATGTACATTGTTAATAGATGATTTTAACTTTAATAAAATATCAGAGATAATTTTATGTTAAACTAAAACTCATTTTATAAAAGCACTTTTTTTTATATTCCAAAATTGCTCCCCAAGAAACCCTACATGCGTACTCCATCCATAACTTATCTTTCTCTTTCTCTTTATCTTAACTTAATTTTACTTTTCTTCTTGTTGACACACTCAGATTAAAAACCTAAAAACTCTCTTAAAATGTATCTTTATATTGAAGTAGGTATATCCACTATTCAGTATCCACTATAGAATCCATCCATTCTATAGAATACGACTGTTGTATTCAAAAAAGCTGTGCTCTGTGCAATCAACTTGATTTGCTAGTTAAATGCCTCAGACTACTGCATGGTTTGTGTTACCTGTTTCGCCACTACTGTGTGGTATTGTAGATACTACCAATGAACGAACAACCAGCACCAGGCCAGACTGTTTTTGGGAGCTGGTAGGTTAGCCCAACTACCGCATACAAGTACCTGATCAGTTCTTTCTGAAGAGCTTTGCTGGTAACTCGCCGAGTTTTGGTTGTGTTCTTCTTTTGCTTTTCGTATTCAATAAATAATTTTGTTCTTAATTTTAATTTTTAATTTAAAGTCGTTAAATCGAGCTTGGTCAAAGGTAACCTTTAGTATTTTTGTGAATTTGAATTTTAAGTGAATTTTCAAAGGTCGAGACTTCAGAAAATTTGCAATTTCTTCGGAAAAGGTTCCCTATGCAAAGTGTTTAGTTTTGATTTTCAAAATCTAAAATAAAAACGAATTTTTAAAAAACTTTCAAATAAAAAAAAAACGTTATTCGCTTTCAAGACAATTTAATATTCTCGAATCGTATACCTTCATAATATTGTAAAAGTCGCTCAAGAAAAACAAAATTTAGAAAAACATAGAATTATAAAAAGTGGAGTAAAAGTGATGTGAAGTGCGCGTGCGGAGCGTGATTGAAATTTAAATATTTTTGTTGTGTTTTTTTTAAATAAAAGTATAATCGAAACAAAAAAAAAAAAATAAATTATCTCAGTGAAGTTTGTATATGCATGTATATTATGTGTATGGATATCTAGTTGGTGTGTTTTCGGACTATCGTGTCATGCATCCGAGAGATACGTTCAACCAGTGAAGCATTTGAATCTGATTTATTCCACTTCGGAATCATTTAATTAGGACCACATCACGACCTGTTTTGGTGGTTTTGTCTTTTTCTTCCTCGATTGGTCGTAATTTTTGTTATTTTTTTTAATGTAGTTTGTTTTATCGGGTTTCATTTATATTTTGTATTCTTTATAATTCGATCTTCTCCTCATTTAATGTAGGTTGTTCTTGATTCGCAACGTGAAAAGAACTTGAAATTCTGAACTTAATCGTTGTCATCTTCTTTAACTGACACTAAATAAAAATAAAATATAAAAAAATAAAATAAACAATCGTTCGAAAAATTACTGCGCTGTATTATCGGGAGGAACAGATATTATATCCTTGAGATGCTGAGGATCACATTTTGGCGAACTTAATTATTTTATTTTGGTTGGCAATTATAAAAAAGGTATTTTACTTGATTATTGTTTTATTTTATTTTTATTGTCGTTGACTTTTTTATTAATAAAATGCACTTTTTATTGGACTTTAAAGATATGCACATAACCAATTTAGGAAGAAAGGTTATTTAATGTCTTCTTTGTTCTCTTGAATTTTGAGTGCAAAGTGAAAGGTGATATTTTATTATATTGCTCAGAGTTAGATAGGTAGATATAGACAAATTAAGCACTCACAATCTTTATAGTTTTTGCTTAAGTTAGGCTAAGTTAATCATGATGGAAAATCTTTTGAACAAGATAGCATTTTTACTGTTGGTCTCTGCAAATGTATATACCTACAATAATAACAATTTGTTCTACCTACCAAATAAAAACAATAATGCATGCATTTTCAAGTGACTCAGTCTAGTCTAGGTCTAGTTAAATACATCACGAAACTGTTTTATTATTAGATTATTTTATTCTCGAAAATTTCTATTTTATTAAAAAAAAAAATGGGAAGCTTCCACATTTTTCGAACGATTTTTTAATTATTTATGGTTTTAGAAAGAGGATGTTATAACTGTTTTTAAGGATATAAATTGCTTTCTTCCAGATTTCAAAATATTTTTAAAAGATTACCAGAAATCTATAATTTTTCTTGTTTTTAATTTGTAAGACCGTTTTTAGATGGAATTTGGAGATATTTTTTCTACTCGTAGCTTTTAACTGTATTCGACACTGAGAAAAACAGTATATCCGCCCAATTTCTGCATTTCGAACGGAATCGAAATAAAGTTGATTTTTAGTTTCACTCGAAATGAAATTCTATATGTTCTACAGTTGTTTTTTTTTCGAAAATTTTGCAATTATTTCGAACTGTCAAAATTAAAGGTACATTCATTATAAATGTGTTTAAAAGTGAAATTACACTGTGGGGGAAAACGGATACATCATTACTTGCATTTTTAGGTGAAACAAGGAAGGAAAACTCTAAAGAAAAAATTTCCTATATTATGAACAATTTTGGGAGATAAATTTTATATATTAAATTAAATTAATTGTTAAATATCATCATAGTACATTTATGTATATATTATTGTTATAGTCTAGATCCCTTTTCCGATTCTCGTACTGCACCGATTTTGAAAAGTGAGGTTTAAAACGAAGCGAAATTACCTGCTGATTTTACGAATAATAATTTTATTTTTAAAATGTAATAATTTGTTTAAAATCTGCATTTTTGTTTGTTAAAATATTATCCCAACAAAATGAACTCTAAACTGAACACTTCCACTTTACAATTAGTAATATTTTAGCATGAAGTTTGGTTCAATTTATTATAGGTTCGTTCATTTTAAAAAAATGGTGTCTTATTTTTTTGTAATTGTGCACAGGAAAGCTATAATATGTGTTATTTTAATGCTTAATATGGTTCATATCTTCTTACATGTTTCCTACTTAATATAAAAAAGAAAAAAAATATAAATAAATTTTGCTTATATGTATTTTGGAATAAGAAATACAAAACTTACAACAACTATACCAAACGTTGTTTCTCCGTTATTTATGTTTACAGTTGTAGAAATCAAATGCAAACCATCCGAAGATGTATGAAGTATGAACATAGACGTTTAAATAGTTTTATAATATTACAGGCATATGTTTTTACCTGTTTTTAGAGCAATTATTGGTTTGGTGGATAAAATGTGGAGAATTTAATCAAAATTAACACTACGATTATGTATAGAGGTCCGAAAAAGTCGGTTTTGTCGCATATCGTCCGTCATCGGTTTGTGCGTCTGTACATCCGTGCAACTGCGCGTCCAATATAATTTTACTAAAGTAAATATATAATTTTGTATTTAAATTAAAATCGTCAATCTGCGGCATTTACGCCATGTCAATCTTATTGTTAAAAAAAAAATAATTTGAGCTTGAGCTTAAAAGGATGAACAGATTTATTTCAAGTTTAGTACAGAGCATTTACATATACATACATATGTGATTCCCTAGGAAAAAAAAAATAAAGTTTTTGTTGACATACCCGTTCATCAAAAATATAGGGCCTCGTTCGTAGCTAAAGATATTTTTTTAACCAAAATCGGAGCCCACTTCTAAACCCGATCCAGAACACAAACAGCGAACACGCGGGCGGGAGTACAGTTGTGCGCTTTATATGTAAGATAAAAGAAAATGTTTAAACTTTCTCAAAATATATCCACCCACTGACACACCCAAAAATATCTCATTTTTCTTTTCACCTCCTCACATTGACATAACATCTCTGGCAAAAGTTTACTGTTATGATGTTTTTACTTAAGTTTATCCCGAATCCTTGGTGTACCCAGATTTTTTGACGTGAGAAACATGATTCAGCTAATCGAAATCAGCACTTTCGGAAAATCGATTTTTTTTACCACGGCCCCACTGTTGTCTATGGTCGTTTTTCTTTTTTCCTCAACCACGTTTATTCGTATCTGAAATTAAAAAAAAAACATGACCGCTATGAACTGTCAAAATCTGTCCGTTCGCTATTCAAAAACTCTTTTTGATTTAAATGTCAAATGTTAGAATTAAAAATCCAAGTAGAAAAAGAATAGAAAATCAAACAAACATATTTAGGCCTATTTGCTGAAATGAAGCATAAATATTTTAGTCCAAGATAAGTGCTAATCATGTAACAGAGGCAGAGAGAAAAGTAACACATAAACGTTTGTGTATAGAACTTAAATATAATTATACAGTAGAATCTCGGAAAGATGAACGGTTCTATAAGATGAACAGTTCGGAAAGATGAACGAAATATTTTCACTCTTCAGTGCTCAAAAAGATGAACGAGTTGAAATTTTGTACCCGAAAAGATGAATGCTTTATTCCCAACTCAATTTTTTACTTTTTCTTTGCCTTTAGTTCCTCGTATTATATTTATGTAAAGTTATTTAGTTTTGTGAATGGTAATTTTAGGCTTGATTTAACTTGTTATGTAAATTATATTAAATGTTTTTATTTATAACTATATCTTCTTTCTTAACGAAATGTTGATGCTCTAAAAGATGAACAATTCGAAAAGATGAACGTGCCCTGTTTTATATCTGTTCATCTTTTCGAGATTCTACTGTAGTTCAATAAAAAACTCCTAAGTTAATTCTTTTCGAGAAATATATACATATTATTACATACCTATACAATACATACATATATACAGTATACAGTATACACCTCTTATAAAAAGACCATAGTTGACTAAATATAAAAGATCTCTAAATTCTATGTATAATATTTAATTAAAAACTCCATAAACTCGAACTATTTTAAATTCTTTTCATTAAAAAATCCCTACCCAATTATGTAAATCTAAATTCTTTTTTTTTTTAAATTAAAAACTCTATAAATTCAAACAATTTCAAATTCTTCTTAGTAAAATATCCCTTAAAAATATAAATATCTAAAAAAAAAAAAAAATGGAGTTTCTTTTAAATGACGAATATATTTAAACAAACGGGTCTAAAATGCAATATATAATACGTACCTTCTAAATAAATCTTTAAATGAAAAAAATGTATAGATAATTTGAATGCTAATATGGTTAATTTTTTTTAGTTTTTACTGAAATCACCATTAAACTCATTTTGACTTAAATAACACCAAATTAATATAGGCGTTGTCTATGGCAAGTATCACAGAGAAAAGGTTTGATTATTATGTAAACGCTGAAATGGAGACGAATTTACAAAATAAATTTTCTGTTTTTGGAATGGATTGACATTGAACTGATTGATTGAGATTGTAAACTTGGTATGCAAATGTAGTGCACCTAAAGAAAAAATATAATATCCGGAAGATACACATACTTTAACATTATGTGTATCTACTTATATTTATATCTTACAGAAGTAAGGCAAACATAATATGTAGATTACGCACATCGAGTTTGTTTGAACAAGTTGAATTTTAAGCAGAAGTTCATAACAAATTTGGAAAGTATTTATACTTTTGTTATTTTATTATGCTAACCCATGCGTTAACACCTTTAAAGGTTGCGAATTTCAAAGACAATTAATTTGATTTACTAAGATGTAAGATGAACAAAACAAGAGCAGACTGATTTTATTTACATTTATTTTTAAAGAAAAATAAAAAAATCTGTAAAGTATCAATTTATTTTATAAAGCCTATACTTTAGTAGAGTAGTTAGGAGCTTTATAATCAAAAATGTTATACATTGGCGATTTCTTAAGTCCATGTTTTTGATCTATTGAATTAATTGTTATACAATATAGAGTTCAGAAAAACTTTGTATAAAATACAAGCATTGCATAGGTATCAATTTATTTTCCAAATGAGAAATTTAAATTTAAATTTATAAAAATCAATGTACACGAAAAATATGAAACTATTACTATACTATTTTCATCAAAATTAGCTTCCAATCTTTCTTATTAGGTATTTGCTTTAATAGGAGTGTACTTTCATTTTATTTTGTTCGTGAAGCTCACCTCTTAGCATGTTTAACAGGACAAAGAGAAAATGGCATAATAGGTTCCATATTGACCTAATTAGATGTTTATATACATACGTAAACCTACGTATGTATGTATATTTATTTATTTTATTTACATGAATAATATAGAAAAATATATGACATCACATCCTTATTATTAAACTCAAGGTAGACGTACCTATAGCCATGTACACATGTAAGTACACTACATGTATGTATTTCACACTATAATGTTCCTCTCTTTTTATACAGTGTGATGTTTGTATCAGATTCAACAGAAAGCTATATAAACTGTTTGGATTAATTGACCATGTCTCATGGGTCAAACTAAAAAAGTATGTGGGGGAGGGATGTAAGGTTCAATTTTCTAAAACAGCAAGTTAAAATTGAAAAAAGTCAAATTTCTTCGATATTTGTGTAAATTTAGTATATTTTAGTCAGAAATGTATTATTTCTTTTTTTTTCTAAAACAAATTATAAATGGTTTTAAGAATGTTATTTTTTAAGATTCAGTTTATGTCATCGAGAAAAGAGTTATTTTTTGCCAAATATTAAAATAAGAAATATAATTAAGAACAAAAATAGATTTTATTGCTTATTCAGAGAATTTAGGCTAAGTTCAAAAATAAAATTGAATACGGCATATGTATCAAAAGGTCATTTTGACATACGAGGATAATTTTGTTTCCGGTAACTTTTTTTAAAGAGAGAATAAAGGCACGAAGAAATCGCCCCTGCTAAACTATTTAATAGATTTTTTTACATTAGTTTTAAACACTTTTCGTGCGTTCAACCAATGACTTGTCAGAGAGATTTCAAAATGCTTTTACTTTCTTTTTGATTGTTGTATAACAGTTTACACTTGGTTTACCCTAAGTTGAAATGTATATTTTATATAGTAAATTAAAAAAAAAAATAATAAACATACATATTGAATTTTTTAATCTAGTGAAAATATCCATCCGCTGGATTTTTTTATATTTCATTTCCAGCTTACGGCGATACAGTCAAATTTAGCTTGAAACTAGTAAAAATATGACAGCACTGGTAGTTAGATTCTTTTTGTTGGATTTACATTCGAATCTTTGGCATGAATTTGTACAGCTCTACTTTTTTTCAAATCCGCCGATTAAGATGAATGTAAATCCACAATTATCCAGCAGATCCAGATGGTTTAGAAATGTCATTTATCCTATGTGGTCGCAACCATAAAATCTTTTATGTTTTTTTTATTTTTCTGTCGCTCTACCGCTCTTTATTTATGAAAGCTTAAAATATCTAACAAATTTGAAAACATTTTTTTATATGCATCATTTTGGTTAAAAAATTACAAATTGAAAATGCGTTCCAAAGTTATTGAAACTTTTTGTTATATATATAAGTTAAACAATTAAAAAATATACTGAATCTTTTAAATGATCAATACATTTTTGGACGGAAACTCATAAGCTATAAAATTTTGAAGAGTCGCACGAACTTACAATATTTCGTATTCTATTATTATTCCAGCTTACTACATATGTAGGTATGACTGTATCAACGGAACTGTATCAACTGAATCAATAAAAGTGGTTGCTTTATACTGAGGGCTCTCTTCTGTAAAAAAAAATTATGAGTGGTTTTTGAGTACGGGAACGGATCTAATTTTGGTTTATTGTTTTTTTGCTTCTCGGACCGTGTTGCGCGTAAAATATTCATGTCAATAATGCCCAATTGGTGGATGAAAATTTTCTCGTATTTTCAGACATAACTGGAATGCTGGCCTATTTAATGTGTATGGAAATTAATATACCTAATAATAATTTGATTTTACTAAATCGGGATTCTGTGGCGTATACGTAATATTTTTTTCTATCAAAAATGATTATTGATTTAATACTAATTTTAGTCAGAATATAGTTTAAAGAAATTTTGAAATAAATTGATAAATATATCAATAAAGTATAGATAGACACTATCTAAAACTCTGAAATGTGGCTCGGAAACATCTCTAAACTCTACGTAGTTTGTTGGGTAAAATTGGAATTTCTACCTACCATTATATCAACAAACCCAATTTGAAAGTAGTCATAACTACTCTAATAAATGATGCACAAAATTTATTCTATTGGTAAATTTATTTTAATGTTCCTACTAAATTAAACTTATTTTTGGGAACATCTTAGTTGTTGCCAGTTTCTTTGGTCAAAAATTGCCACTTACATTTTTTGCATAAATATATCTGACTTATAATATGAAAGGGTGATCAAATTAAAGCTAAGACGGGTCTCGAGGAACACACATATCCTAATAAATCTTTTCGTCGGATTACCTGTCAAAAGTTATATAAATGCTGAAGAAGCCATTTTGTTAAACGGCGAAATTGGGCAGTATGTGTGTATAAATTTGAGAAATCCAATTTGAATCAAAAAGGAGTAGAACAGTCCAAAAATCCAATTGAAAACCACTTTTATAAAAATAGATATTCATATGGGCGCCACCTATTTAGTTGAAACATTGTATATGCATTAGGAAAATCAACTGTAAATAAAATATAATCGTTATAACTAAAACAAAAAATAAAATGTAAACACAGATGGAATATTATACAAAATAAATCATAAATATTAACATACCCTGCTACGCAAATTGTGTCTTAATATAAATAATAATTAAGGGAATTAATGATGGAAATTGATTTCTTGGTAATTTGTTAATACAAACAAATAATAAAGATAAACCGCATTGACATCATACAGAATACACATATGCACAAACATATATTGATTGAAAATGACTCATTCACAATAAACAATGTATCAGCAAAAAAAAACTAGTTTTTTACCATAACATTTGAACCAGGCATTGAATAAATATTTAAAACCACTTTACAAACCAGTAAAAGTTGTATATCATTTAAGATCTCTTACCTCCCATAAAGTTTATTAATATACATAGTTGAGTGATTCAAAAAACATTTTTCACTACAAAGTGATTAATTAACGCAAATTTGTCTGCACTTCCACTCTTGCACACGCACACCAATCAAAACCCTTAGATCAATAACGCAGTTATTTATGTTGTGTATATTACCTACATTTGTGCATAAAGGGTGGGTATTAAAAAAAAAATCATCTTGGATGAGCCTATTTTTTTTGCATAACCTATAGTCGATGTAAGCGGGTAATTAATTAAGACCCAGTTTTGAAAAGCAGCGTTGAACCTGAGTTTACCCCTGAAAATTGTTTCAGCTTGGAAGAAAAGATAACCTAAATGTTAACTGGATAAACTGAAAAGATGTGTCAATTCGATTCCATTAGCAGACCTTTGATTACTGAAAAGTGCTTTTGAGTTAAATCAGGTTCGGTTTATCTGCAGGATAAACTCTAGTTTAACTCTGTCATTGATAAACTATGGCCCAATATGAAAAATAGAAAGTTGAACATAAAGTTTTGGTATCAGAAAAACAGTGTGTGCGCCTTATAAAAGCAAGTAGGTTGTACAGACAAAGGTTTTTTTACCCTTTCTCTTTGAATTTTAATCGCGAACTCTTTAAATAAATGCGATATCTAATAAACTCGTTCTTAATGAAAATTACTTTATATAATACAAGTAACGTTGTTACTGAAAACCTTAAAAAAATCGACCAGAAAAAGAATAATACGATAGAGCTGAGTTTTACTTTTGACGATCTAAGCTTTAATGTCCGAACCTTATTTATTCTTTCTGTTGTTTTATTTTTTGTTTTGGTTCGAATGTGAGTTTTTGAACTCATTCAAATTTGACCTTATTTGTAGTAGATTACAAATTGATAATAGGTTATTTTTTGTTTCATATGAAATCATTTGTCAAATTTTAATATAAAATCGTGTACATTTATTTCCATTTTACTTTCAGGAATTATTAAATAATATAAAAAAATCAACTATCAAGTGAACAAAAAAAGAAACAAACATTATAATACAGGTGCTTACAACCGGAGCAAATTTCACGAAACACTTTTAATCGCCACTTTGTCCCCCCTCCCCTTTAAACACTAAGAAACAAACAAACGAAATTCCAACAAACAAACAAAAAATTAAAATAAACTGGCAAGCAAATGACAATGACAGTTGGGGCCATATTGGTTTGTTGACCTTATGTCATGATCATGGAAATGAAAAAGTATTCTTCAAACAAGTAATGCCACACACCGCTCTACGACCAATATGGAATGCAATCAAGACATATGACAACATAATATGTCTGAGTCTATACCAACTGCACAAAGAAAAAAAACTCTAGTTTAAAACCTTTTTTAGATTTCTGTTTACTCAAATGGTTTTATTTTTGTGCAAACAGGGTAATTATGTGATAATCAGTCAACATAATTTAAAATGCAACAGAGGAGGTACCGTTGCCGGTGAGTTGGGTTCTGCTCACAAGTGTCGATGTGGACTCTGGTTCAGTTAGGTGCACTATTTATAATATAAATGCATCTATATAGAGGGGAAGGTCATTGTGACCGCCAATTTCTTATAGTTTTGACAGAAAATAAATGATATAACAGGTCTGTTTGGAAACGTGAAATTTCTTGCGAATTTGCACAAATTTTCACTAAAGTTCACAATTTGCTGTCAAAAGCCATAGAAAAAAAAAATCAGTTTTGGGAAATTTGTTGAATAAAAAGGTAAAATAGGCATAATATGATACATAAGACATATATCACTCATAGCATAAGCCGTTATGTTGTCATTGGAAGTGAAAAGTTTTTGAAATGAGTTTGTGAACAAAAAAGCAGGAAACTATGGCAAGATAGAATGGTCTTAGTTCTGAAAAGTGTTACCTATTCTCCGAACACACCCATTACCTATTACATTTGAATAAAAGTTATGACATATTAATAACTGTTAAATTTGTTTTCAATTGGCCAAATCCTAAATTATATAAGTTGACAAGTTACGTGAGTAAGTTATATTATTATATTGGAGCTTCCTGTAACAATAAAACAACCCATTGCTATTTATAATGTATGTCCTGAGAAGTTAAAAACAAATATTTATAAATGGCTGCGGAAATATAAAGTTTAATAATATAAATATGAAGTTTAATAACTTTTTATCTCTATTGAATAGGAATCGGCAGTTTTCATTTTCAGAAGGCGTTTTTAATCATGTTTCATAGCTGTTGGCCAAATATGAGAAAGTAATAGTCTGAGTTTTTTTTGTTGTTGTTGTATGCTCTTGCTAACCTTGAGCAAATATTGCGCATGCGCACTAAAGAAAGATACAATGGGTGATAGTAATTAAGTGGGTAGTTAATAATATTGAAAAACAGAAGTTAGTTAGTAGCTAATCAATCATGTTGTTTTAGTGTTTGTTTTGTTATATATGTTTTGTAACGTGTTTTTCTGAACAAGGTGTTTTTGTTTTCGTCTTTTGTAGTAGACTTCCTCTTTAAATGGATATGTGTAGTATAGGCCAGTTAGTTAAAGCTTATAAGGCCTTAACCCAATGACCGCTCAGTTTTCAAGGTGGCTGTAACAGCTATGTAGCTATGTATGTACATACATATGTACATATATTTTGAAAAAATCAAAGCCAAAGCCAATTCAATTTTATTTTCGATGATTTCGTGTAATAGATAAACAAAACCAAAATCGAGATTTAAATCAAACTTTACATAAAGGTTAATAGGTTTTCAGAATACCGTCCCACTATTATCACTGGGCCCATTTGATAAAGCAAGCAACAGATAAATATGGTTAGTACGTTGAACTGTAACGCTACCGGAGGAGGCCTGTGGTACGTTCTTTTTCTCTAAAATGTTAACTATTGTTAACTCTGATCGTTCCTAAATTGGAAAATTTTAACATTGTGTAACATTATGACGTCATAAAATCGTTCCTTAATTCAATGATTAAGTGTCAGAGTGTTACACTTTGTAATAATTTCCAAATCAACTCCTTGATATGAATTAAAATGTTGACCTTTCAAACGCAGATGAATTCGGAAATGTTTTCATTTCTTTTGTTTACTTTTCTTTCTTTCGATTTGGAATTAATATTTTAATTTTTGTATTTCTCTTCAATATGATTGATTTTTTGTCGATTTTGAGTTTTGGAATTGTGTTCTCTTATTTTCTGATTAATATTATTTTTTAATTATTCGATTCGGTATAGAAAGAAAATTCTATACATTTCGTTTTGTATAAAAATGAAGTCAATGTGAATTTAATTATATTTTGTAAATATGTATGCATTTGTAATAGAAATATTTTTTTTTAATAAAATTTGATGCAATCAAAAAATTTCTTTTATTATTTATTCTGTGTATTTTCATTTTTATTTTCAAACCTTTTATATTTGACAGATCAACAATATTTTTAACATTGATCGTTCTTAAATGAAATGTTAAACAGTTTAACATTTTTTTTAACACAAAAAAATAGTTAACATTTTATAGAAAAATAACGCCACCACTGTGTATTAAAAGAAAATTGTAGATCCCTTCTTCATTCCATGCTAACTAACACGCATACAGAAACGGTTGAGATTTCTATTATTCACTGGGTCTGGGATCTTCACGAGCTGTCACGCAACTAATTAATTTTATTATTATTTTTCACTCGGTAGTCAGGAGTCAGGACGACACTCACCCAATTCATAATAAATCCAAAGTCATCATCGCATTATTAGAACAAACTGCATGTCAAAATAAAGTCTTCCACCGACACCGTAATCCATATTTGAACAATCAACACGATGCACAAAACAATGCTTAGCAGTCTCTCATCGTAGCGTTATTATGCAATCCACTTTGGAAGAAAATATATATAAATATTAATAATGCGCTTTAATAAATAATAAATTAAAAAAATAAATTAATGTTAGTTAAATTAATAAATAGGTAAGTAGGTAATATTGTTGGAAATTTTGCAAATTCGATTCAAAATCATTTAATTTTCGATACAAATTCACATTTCGAAATGATACATATAATTCTAACCAAATTTGCATGAAATTCGTTAAGAAATTTCATTCAAAGCTTATGAACACACCCAATAAGAATAAATTCAAAGTGGAATCCATTGAAAACGTCAAAATTTGATTTATTTAAAAATTAAGAGAAAACAACCAAAATAGTGATTAACGGCCAAATCAAATTCAAAACGAAATGAGCTGTCAAACGAAATTAGTGAATTTTAGATGAATTTTTCACTTCAATAAATTGCGACAAAGTTAAATTTTGGTGGAGAGCTTTATCTAAGAGCTGTTTTATAAGCATTTTTTTTTTTAATTAACCTTGAATTTAGACCAGGATTTTTTATTTTGTGGGGTGAAAGTAAATTAAGTTTTTATTATTTATAAATTACTAGAAAACTGTCAGTTTTTTTTAAAGAAATTTAAAGTCGAAAATTGTATATTATAAAATTATTCTTCATAAAACAGATTCGAATATTATTCTTTTGTAAGAGCAGTAGGTAGAGCTGAATTAAGGTCCTAAATCAAAAGCAGTTGTTCAAATTTAGGGTGTCTTCTTCTTCTGCTTAAGGCGTCACAACAAATTTCAAAAACTTTTAACTGAGGTAATTGAAATATTTAAAATATTTCATATCGTCTATGCACGAGTACAAACAGTAAAATCCATTTAAAATGCTGCAGGTTCACATTCATACATATAACTTTTATAATTAGCTTCGAAGTTTTCAACTTGAAAGTTAAAATGTTTTCACTGAAACAAGATATATGTTCAATTTGTACAAAATGTTCTATTCATTTTTTTTTCCTCTATAGAAACAGAAGGGTATATCATTAATTATTTTACATCCATTCATCCAGTCAATTGCCACAGCAACCAGAACCATAAGAAAATGGATACAGGCAATCTCATATACAAGAGCACTGTAACAACTTAGGCAAAAACCTACAATGAGGACGAGAGGCTAAAGAAAGTAAAACTAGGTTAAGAACAAACTGGTTTGCCCTATCTTCAATGTGTTTGTTTTTCATTTTTATGTTATGCTTTTTAAAGTGAATCCAGCTCTAACGTGTCTGTTGTCAGTTATAGGTACAGTGTATAACTTAACTTTACCTGAGCTGATTGTATTAGTTGTTGTATAGATAGGAAGTGCAAGCTAGAGAAAATGCAAGATGTTTACGTTTGTTGTTGTGTAAAGAAATACCCAAGAAGAATGTTCATAAACTTGTGTGTAAATGAAATAAGATCAAATGGGAAAGCTCTTTCGCTGATGATTTGTCCATTCAATGGACCATTTTATGATTTTCAGTCAAATTAATCTAAATAGATAAGAGTGAGTTATATGAAATTAAAGTAAATTATTATTTAACTTAAATGTCACAGTAATTTAGCCCCAATTTAGCATTAATTTAGTCAGTTTATATTTTTGATATTTCATAAATAAATAGGTCCAAATGTTTAGTCTTTGCACAGAAAATGTCAAATTTTGTAAGGTGAAATTCACTGAAGTTTTTTTAAACTGCGCAAAAGTAAGGAGAGCGTAAATTTACATAAGGGGTCTTCGAAATTAATGCAAAATATTCGGAACGACATGAGATTCGTTGGATCTATCGCATGGTTGCGCTCAGTAAATAAATTTCGTCGTCTTTCCGAATGTTTCCCGTTGATTTGGGAAAACCTTAAATTTACATAAGTCACCCATGTTCGGAATTTCAAAAGAAATCGTTTATGGTCTACAATTTGTTCGTTTTCGAAAATATCACAATTACTTCGAATTGTCAAATTGAATGTGTATTTTGTTTTAAAAAGTTAAATCATACTGCGAATTAAAATTGATGCAATGTTAATAAGGGAAAAAAGGAAGTGAAACTCTAGAGAAAATATGAGACGAACAATTTTGCAAGAAAAATCTACATAAGATTTACCTACACATGTAATAGCGCCATGATGAATTATTTTTTCCTATATTTTTTAAGTTTTCTACTAAACTAATAAAAAAAAAATAAACACAAAAATATAAAGTTTGCTTACATTTTTTACCAAGAAATACAAAAGTAACAGCAACTGCACCATTTTCACAAATAATTCAAAAAGTATAAAATAAGTAGATGATGGAATACCTTCAGAAAATGGTATGAAACAAAATGCAGAAAACCAATTTTAATTCTCGAAATTCCAATTCACAATAACTACAAGGTGGCACAAAATTAATCACCCTATCCGAAGATGCTATAATTTTTGTAAATGGCGTCGTATGTCAATTATATTTTGACATTTGTGAACTAGACAGCTAAATAACTAGACACTTAACAGGAAAAATTGTAAAGGCCCAAATAAAGATTTCCATCACTGAAAATCAAAAATTTTATTTAATAAAAAAGTAATTCAAAAATAAAATTGGATGATTAATTTTGCGACACCTTGTACATATTTCGAACGAATTGTACAACATTCAAATTCACTTTCGTCATGTGAATTCTTAATAAGTTGGATGTAGAACATGGGCCTAATGTGAATGACACACACAATGACAAGTTCTATTTGAAAGTCAATTTAACTTAAATAAGTTGTCGATAACTCTGGGAATAGAAGCTTTTAAAAAAATAATTAATTAATTTTAACAATTCTTTTCTACTCTTATATCTTATATCTTTTACAAAAATTTGTGTTTTCATAATTTTTAATAAAATTTTAACTAACATACACATACATATGTTCATAAATAATGACGTACCTTTTTGATACAACCTTGTTAGAGCTTATTTTTTGTCTGAATGCAATAAAAATATACATATTATACAAAATTACACACATATGTATATACTATACATACCTACATTATTATTATATGAATCACTTAACCTTAGTTTGAACTCAAGCTAATTTTGTTTGTTACTTTCGCATTATTAGCCTTCAAAGAAGAAGACGAAAAAAGTTGGTAATCGAAAATAATATAATAATCACCCCGGGTTAAGGCTCCATTTGGTTCAAAAACTAAGACCAATTTGGACAACCAAAGACATTTATTGCCTTTGTAATTTATGATGTTGAAGCTAATTATGTGAAGATTTGTTTCTTCTTTTATTTAAATAAATATATGATCTGGATTGTTTAATTTGTTACTTTTGATGATTACGTAATATTATATTAAATTTTGTTCTTAGAGAAGAGCTTAAACTTTGATTAATGTTTTAATGAATATATAAATAATATGGTAATGATTTTCAATGCCTATCGATTAACTTTACCGGATATAAAAATGTGCAATTAATAAGAATTGTTTGTATTTTCTTTTGTAAAATATGAATATCAACCTTAGAGTCATTGAAAGTTTTTTTTTTTTAAATTACTAGCAACAATTTGTAGAATTATTATAGACTTAAGTTTCTCGTTCCAAAGCCACAAAGTCTTATTCAAATTTGTCTAGTCTTCTATTAAATACGTACCTAGATAAATAGTTTTTAAATAAATATTTAATTCCAAGTTCCATTATAAAACTGGTGGCAAAAACAGTCATTTAAAATTGGGAAGAGATCTCGATGAAACTGCTGCTGCTGAGAGAAAAGTAATAAATAAAATAAAAACTTAAGCATTTACATGAAGTTTCCTGTGTATGCTTTTGTATATCCGGACCGGAGTCACCAAAGTAACGTAGCAGTAGAACATTAAAATAATGATGAAATTTATACGAAAATAAACTAATTGGTAAATCAATGATGCGACAGCTTGTGCACTTAAACTATCAACTATTCCTGTGTGCGTGTTGTTGGACGGAACCTATAAATTTTTGTGCTGAATCTGAACGGCTTAGATGAGAGGGGCTCTTATCATCACAAGTGATCAGTGTTGCCATGTTCTCTTTTTTCCAGTCATATTTGACCGAATTTCGTCGCAGTTAGCTTGAAATGAAATACAAATTCAGCCGACTGATTTTTATTAAAGGATTTAATAATTTACTATGCACCTTTTAAAATGGTGAAACAATTAATTTTAAAATACACTTCAACTTCACGGTAAACCAAGTGTAAACTGTTATAGTGCGAGTACCTAAGTCTGCAGTGCAGAAAGGATTCCTCAGCCAAATTTCTCAGTTAAGCTGTCAAAATTCTGAAGAAAAAAAATCTTGAATTCGCTTGCTCACCTTTTGACTGATAAAAATCTCTGAGATCTCATAATGATCTGAACGCACCAATTCTGATATTCTGAAAATATTTAATTTTGTTTTGAACTTGTACTTAAATTGTCAGTATTCACAATTAAAATTTAAAAAAAAAAAGTTCTGTTCATTTAAATCGTTTTGTGAATTGAAGTAAACTGAATTCGTTATTAAAAAAAAAATAATATTATAGGTATTTCTTTACAAACCTAATCGAATTTTTTGAAGGTTTAATTTTCTGGTATTGTGAAAACTTGATGGAAAGGCGACACTATCTACTCGGCGATGATATTGCCCTTTTTTATTCATGAAAACAATTAACTTTCATTTCCTGAATTTATTTAAGTTAAAGTAATTTTAACAAAAAAAATTGATACTTTGGAGTGATTAGTTACAAAATATTACAGCTTCGAAAATGGTCACATGTCAAAAATACGACTATTTGTGAAAGGTAACGAAAATCAGTTTTTCGCAAATGTCAAATTAAGTAGGTATTGTGATTTTACTCTGATTTAGATGAAAATACTAAACACAGTTTATTCATTCGTAAACTTATGTAATTATTAGTTATATATGAAAACTTAATGTTTAGGAAAGTTAGTTTACACAAATACATTTCTTCACAAAGTTTAAACTTATGCGCACTTTATTTCCTGTTTAAAGCTTGTAAATTACATATGTGTGACATAGCATTTCTTTTCTTTTTATCTATAATCATTGACAAACATGTCTTATGTAATGACTCGTTAATCTATGTACTTGTGTGAATTATCTAATTAACATGAATCAAACTTTTGTTTATTTTTTTAATATGATTTTGCACTTACCACATTGGCTGAAAATAATTCATATTTAATTTGAGTTTATTAATAGGGATATCAAAATCTGTTAGCCATCAACTTATGTGTTGCTAAACTTTTCCGATAGAATTGAAGAGATATTTTTTCGCGTTTCCAAAATGGTTATTTCCTCAGGGTTATGACCTATACTGAAAACCTTATTTCACAGATTTATTTAAGAATTCAAAAATCGTCCTTCTTGTGATTTGTTCCTAAAAACTGGTATTTTTTAGCTTATTTTTTGGTACTATTAAAGCTAAACACTTAACAGAAACGTATCTCAAAAAATTACTCAACATAAAAATTGGGAAAAAGTAAGCCCAAAATATTTCAAGTGAACTTATCGCTGCCCCTTCCTCCAGGAACTTTGTTAACACCATTATGTAAAAACATACCCCAACCTACCTAGTCTGTAAAGACATTAATCCTTACCGTTTTGCATCATAAAAACTAACGAATGGAATATCTTTGTTCTACTTTAACACAAAATATTTCTCAATTTTCAACGAGTAAGGTTTCACTATAGACTGTAATTAAATAGTTATACGATAACTTTACTAAGATTTGCTAGAAAAAAAAACCCTCTTTAAGAAAAACATAAATTACCAACGGTACTAACATCAAGAAGAAACAAAACCAAACAAAAAAATACAACAATTAACCATATTACCAGACACAAAAAAGAAGGCCATTTTTATACACAGACAGTATAAGTCTTAATCCAAAGATAAAAGATACAAACGTTGAAAAAAACAGATAAATTCGCTACTAATACGTCGAAGTAGATTAAATTAAAAGTTAGTCTAGGCACTTTGATATGAAAGCACATACATAAATTATTTATAAATCAGGTGTTCTGTAGATGTGAAATCTAATATATATCATCTACCTATAAACCCTTTTAAACTTCACCTCGAATGTATTGTTATGGTGTACCATTATAATGATAATATAGCGAGCTACTCTCTGCCTACTGGACTGCACATAAGTCTTTAACAAATAAGACTGAAAAATGATATGCATTACTTAGAGTAATGAAATTGAAATTGAAACTTAAGAAGTCGTCATCGTTGTGTGCACTTGGGATTTTGCAATTTACTCTGTTTTTTTTTTTAATGTTTTAATGCTTTTTTTTGTTTCTACATTTTCATGAAAATACTTTGAAGAGTAGGTACCAACAACTTCAGAGCCCTACCTCACCTGCTACCTGAATTATGAAGAGAAATTAAGAGTGAAAAACATAATATGTATGTATTTTTTTAAAGGCGTGCCATATATGTACGTCAATGGATGACCTGGAATCCTAATTCCCTAATAAATTTCCTTTATAGAGTAGGGCGTGGGTGGGAACTATTTAAAACATAAAGGTATGGCATAGTAAAAACATCGTTAAATAGACATAAACAAACTAACAGTTTATTTAAATATGAAAGGTATTTGCATGGTATGATGATGGATGTGGAAAGAAAACTTATCCAATAGTATATATGTATATATGTACATATATGAAATAGTATTTTAAAGGATATTATTATTTTTTATATCCTTGTTAAAACCGTTTGGGAAATAAAGTGTAAATATAGCCTAGGTAAATAAGACTTCTAACAAAGTCAAATTGTGCTGAATAGTTTTATGTTTTAGTTATAAATATTTTCTTAAAAGTATTTACCATTAATTTGACCCAGGGCTTTTGATTTTTTAGGTAAAATAGGCAAACAGTTTTTTTTGAAGAAATGTCAAAAACAAAGAGTGTATTAAAAAATATTGTGACATATTGTGACGCAAGGGCAATAGATTTTGAGAAAAATGTAGGCAACTGCCCCGAGTACAAGTGTGGAAAGAAGTACATTAAAACAAACGGCTTTACATGTTTTTCACAAGATCTATTGCACTTACATGTTAAAAAGTGTTATAAGCCAAAGTTCTGGATTACAATTATGGTGTAAAGTCGTTGTAAACGTTATAAACTACGTAAACCTTTCAAATTTGTATGAACATTTGACAGGCTTACGCAGTTTACTACGTTTACGAGGATTTTACGACGTTTTTGAATTCACATGATGAAAGTTAATTTTGGAATTCGTAAATTCGTTCGAGAAGCTAATAGTGAATTCAAATTTCGAAAATGATAATTGATGTTTAGCATTTCGGTTTTATTCCATTTCTCAATAGATTCCTACCACTTTATTTTCATCTATAATTAATTGTGATGCTTTTTTAAATTGGTGCAGTTTGCAGTTGGTTTAATTTTCTTACTGCAAAATGTAAAACAACTTTATGGTTTTGTTCATTTTAGTAGGTATTTATTTATTAATATTTTAATAGAAACCACAAAAAAATATAATATAAGAATATAAGAATATAAGAATAATATTGCATCCAGTATTATTTCAGTTTTCAAAACAATTAAAACTGAATACACCTTCAATTTTGGCAGTTCGAAGTAATTTCGAGTCTCCCTTAGGTTTGCAACTTAAGTGTCACTTAGTCAGACTTCAAAATTGGGCCGAAAGTACCAAATGGAAATCTTAAGTAGCACTGTAAAATTAGCCCTTAAATTTCAATTCGAGTTAAATTTAAAATTGATATTTTGTGAAGAATTTTAGAATCTACAATTTTCCCCATAAGGTTCAGATTCTTTCAATATAGAACTGATATACATAGTTTTCGGGGTACAAAAACGGAATTTTGCTCCTTTTAGTTCAAAATATTTTATACTTTTGATCCAAATATTGTATACGTTGTATTGTATACAAAAACAGAGATTCTTTCTTGTAGCGCACAATACGAATGTGGAATACTTATATTTATTTCTCCTTTATGCCCTTCAAATCGTCTCCTTTTTTTGTAACAGTCGCACTGTTGGTATAATTTTGACTGTGCTAATGCTTATAGTATAAACAAAAGAAGGTACATTCTATGTTTCCAGTTACATATTTGAGAAAAATATTGAATTTACACATAACCTATAACCTTATGCCCTACTACATGCTAAACTGTATATTTTCAAAAATTGTAAAATTTGAAATGTTTAAGCGGAACTTGAAACTCTAATTTTCGGCCATTTTCGGAGCAAATGAAGCCGATAAAGAGTTTTTCTACCGTATATATTTTGGTGAGATTACCAAATATATTGAGCATAATAAATCTGTCATTTGTGAAAATTATTATCGCTAAAAAAACACCTTTTCTTAGCCATTTTGATGTGCGATATTGTAGATTTCATATTTTATACGAAATTAAGACGAGATCGAACACATTTAACATTAAAGCATGTTAAAGCTTTTAACTACGCTTACCTTAAATATTATCATTTACCGGCCAATTGATTACATTATGTGAAAGTAACACTGAACACCTCTAAACAAAGTGATTTATTATAAGAAAAGTTTGGCTTAATACAAAATGAAATAAACTTTACCTGTTATGCGAATTTAAATAATATGTATTTTATAATTATTATTGTTGTTAGACATTTCCAAACGAGTTTTGCCATCAATTTCCCTCAAAAAATAACAACGAACATTATTGTATATTTATTAGTTGCCATCTGGAGGCAACAATCACAAAACACTCGCAGTTTGCATCATCATCGTCTCATCACTATGTTGTATATATGTATTTTCATCATATTCATCAAAAGCAGTTCGCTGTGATGCGATTTGTATCTTCGCCAATAGATAGCGCTAATTAGGAAAATTGTTGCAAATTACCAAGAGACACAGTATAGTATGTGCTGTTTGGATTCATATGGGATCCTATTACAAATGACTGGTTGTTCCGTCATCACCTTGGAATACTGACGAGGCGGCATTAGCTTAGCGGCAAAGCACAATGTCTTGGCAATCTTCATACCTCTCATCATCATCACATAATGAATGTATAGGTACAAACATAGGTACACATATAATGAAAATTTAAGGAAAATAGAGTCCCACCGACTTTATTTTGAGGCATGCATTATGCGCGCATGCATGCGTTTGATTAGATGTAAGATGCGAACTGAGTTGCTTCTTGCTTGCTGCATCAATTGCAACAAGGAAGTAATCATATGAGGTACTCAGACGGATACGGATGCACAAACCACAGCGAGTGGCAGTTGGCAGTCGCACCGGATTTTTCTTTCTTTCTTGATGGTGTGATAGTTGTATGAATATTTTAAGTCTTTTGTTGTTGGAAGATACTTCTAATAAATGAAAATGCTGTTGATGTTATGTGGGAATTTCCATCTCACTTCATCCAAGTTGGAACATTCAAAAGAAGTTGATATTAAATGAAATTATCAGTTTCATTATGAATTTTTGAGATAATCATAATGAAGATAATGTGATAAGATATACATAAGTGAGGGATAGGTATAACAATAAAATTGCTGGCTAAGAGTGGCATGTTTGTGAACATAATAATTTTATAACTTGAGATGTCTACGATTTGTAATGACAAAAATGTTTACTAGAGTTGTCTTTGAAGAAGACCCAATGAGAATTATTATAGTTTTGATTACCTATACCTCCTTCATCTACTACATTTACGTGGAAAGTTACAATGAAAGTTAAGATAGTTGTAATTATATGTGACACATTACATAAACAAGAGAAAATATTTATTACGGATTAGGTTTTTGACTCATGGCGTTAAATGGAATACATCTCTAACTGGATATTTCTGACGTGTATTTATGTAACACCAGAAATCCATATTTAACTATAGCTAAGAAATTATTGCTAGTCCAAAAAGTTGCTTATTTTGCTCTACAATTGATATATGTACATGTTAAGCTTTAAAATGTGTTTTGATAAAAACTTGGAGTTTTTGACTTAAGTAGAGGTGCGCATAACTGTTTTCGTTCGAGGTCTCAAAAACTGTATTTTATTAAATAACTCAACTACTCTAGAAAAACTTATAAGTACCCACGCCCATATTTTCCATTTCGAACGAATACGATATAAAAACTGATTTTTAATTTCAATGTTCTACAGTTCATTCGTTTTCATAAATTTCGAAATTACTTCGAACTGTCAAAATTGAAGGTGCATCCAATTTTAACTGTTTCAAAAAGTGAAATCATATAATGCGGATGAAAATGGATCCAATTTTATTGGAATTTTTAACGGAGAAAGGAAGTGAAACCTTTGAGAAAAAATTAGGGGAACAATCTGCGATAAATAAAATCTAATATACCTATTCGATTTGCCAGACATAGCGTGAGTTCCTTAATATAGATTGTTTATTCATATATAAGTTTGTTTTTGTGGTTTCTACTAAAATAATAATAAATAAATACTAAAAAGAAAAACAGCAAAAAAATTTGTTTACATTTTGCACCCACCAAGAAATATGCTTATAAAACTAACTTCAATCGTACCAATTTCACAAATTATTCACAAATCATAAACAAAGTGGCTGGAGTACGTTCAGAAAATGAAATTAACCGAAATGCACAGAACATAATTGTTCAATAAAAAAACACGGCAAAAGACTAACCGCTGAGTTTTTTCTTTAATATGTTTCCAAATCTTAAATTTCAAAAATCTAATGAGACCAATTATATTATTTCCATCTCAATATCTTGTGTGCAGTTTTTTCACTGAAAGGTATAGTTTTTGGATTCCAATTTTCCATTACATAAAAGATCAAGGAAACATCTACATATCTTCAAAGCGCTCTGAGAGTAGTGCCAAAAGCCAAACCTTAACCAATCCTAAAATAATAAACGTTCGTTATTCCATTTAATGTTGTTATTAAAAATCGTGACCGAGAAAAAAAAAGAACCATAGACATAAGGAAAAAATATACAACAATGATGCTGTTTTGAGTTTTTAAAGCTCTTTCCATATTATACTCTCTTATTGCTCTCTCACATGGTAGCATCACACACAACAATTCAGCACCGTTTAAATTTCAAGGTATTCTATAGAGGAAAAGATCTCTGTATATGTATCTCTTCCAAGTACATCTATTATATTTAGTTGCAATTCTTCGAAGCAATTAAAATAACAGTAAATGCAAAAAGTAAACATTTTCCTTCAACTTCTGCGGTGGAAAAAAAAAAGAAATACAAAGAGAGAAAACAAGAAGAAAAAAGTAGAAAAAGCCAACGAGGTAACTGACTTTACGACTTTGTGCATCTTTCAAAAGAGAACGCACGGTGTAAAAGTCCGCGATTGATCTTGGTATAACCATAATATAATCAGAGTTGCATTAAATTTTTGTTGGGCCTGTTTGTGTTTTTTTTTCTATCCACGTTTATTACTATTTCTTCTTTTAATATGCTGAATGTTTTCTTAAAAGTTAATAATTTTTTTCTTTCAAATTTAAATTGTCCTTTTTTGATAACTTCTTATTAATAAATACCATAAATAAACACTATCGGTTTACTGTGTACCACCTGGTGAATTACTTTTTTGCATGCTATGGTACACAGTGAATCAGTTGAGATAGGTTCAAACACAACTCAAAATTAACTGTTTTCCATAAACTATTTAAAAGATTTTTCATTAGAAATACCTACCTATTATAAAATATTAACACGTTAAACCACATGTAATCTTCCGTTTGATCTGGATTTATGCAATGATCCAAAAACTATTACTTTTTTATTATTATGATGGTAAGGTAGTGTAAACTGTAGTGAAAAGTAAAAAGCCAACAAACACATGAAAAATACACAAACACAATGAAAAAAGAGATGGTTATATGTTATATACCACTGTCAATGTGATCCTGTTTGTTTTAATATGAAGATCTGATCCAGATCAGATCATGTGGAAAATTAAATGCAGCTATTATAAGTGCCCCCAAATCTGTAGAAGTTTAAAAATTATCTCAAGTAAAAAAAACTGTTATCAGTTTAGCCTAAGACTTATATTTTTTCATCAACACTGTTCAAGTGGTCTTCAATGTTTTGTTTTTATAATTAATTCCGGATTAAAAATAGTGCTGCGAATTAAAAAAAAACTTCTGTAAAAAAAAAAAACCCTTTATTTAGATGTAGATTGATTTTCCAGCTAAAAAATATATGTTTACCTGACAAATACGGGCCTGGTTAAAGTTAGATGTTTTGTTATAACTATCTACATATATTATGTATACGAGTACAGCTTCAACTGTATCGTGCCGAGGCCGCGGAAAAATGAGCTTTAAATGGAACTATCGGTGAAATATTTTTTCTATATTTTCATTTTCAGTGAATGAGTTTAGAAGATACATCGGAGTAGAGAGACGAGAATAGTGATACAAAGATTCGTGTAGAAACTAGAAAGTCTATAATGGAAATGTGTGCACAGATGAAAAAATGATTAATGATCGAGAGATGGTGTGGTGGCAGGCAGAAGAAAATAACACGATCTGTGCCGCGTCAGCCAACAACAGATGAAATCATGGAATCGACCGATCGACTTTGGAGCTAGAGACACAAAAGGGGACCGTTTAGCATTGCCTCAAGATTGTCTGGTCTGCTTTTTTTTTTGTTTTAATTTTTTGTATCTTTTATATTCACTCTTTGTACCATCGGCAGTGCAATAGACAGTATTTGAAGGTTTTTTTTCATGATGTCTTTGGATGATACTCGCATTTCTATTAAATGCAGCATACCTAGTTATATGCGATTTGTTAAGTTTTTTTTGTGTATCTGCGCAAGTGAGTCGTGAGTGGAGTGTGGAGCAAAATGTGAATGTGACCACAGTTTATTTCTTGGAACTTTGCAAGAGTATAATAGCATCCTACTGAGTGGATATTAATTTTTCTAATTGAATTTAAGTTCGCACATTATAGGTGGGGGAGACATTAAGGGGGAAGTATAGCTACATGGCTTTGTGTTGTTGTCATTGCAAGAAAATATTACAATATTTATGAAGCATTGTTGTAACTATATGTTGGGAATTTATACAACGAGGAAATGTATTTATATAGTTTTGAGATGAGCGTGACGTATGCTTTCCTGATTCATTCTCTCTTCTAGATAAAACATTAAATGGGTAGAGTTTTGTATGTAGAATTAAATTTCAAGGTTTAGGTTTTAAGGCGTTATTTAGTTACATATGTAGGTCCACAAAATATTAGATCTGTGCAGATTTTGCTGCAAATTTTGGTCGAATTATTTATTTTTTATATGAAATTTGACAGAACTTCGGACTAAAATTGGTAGTTTTGAAAAGTGGTGCGTACTTTTTCTAACTAAAGTTTCTAACTTTTATTCTGGTTACCTGCTGTGGAATCGGCTAAGGTGATAGACAACTGTCACATCAACTATACTCACAGACGATTCTCATTGCGTTTTTCATTTGTGTAAGGTGGATTCAACTCAATTCAATTCAATTCAATTGAATACTTTCCAATGACATTTGTCAAAAACATGATTGCCATAGTAAATTTTTCAAATGTTTGTATATTAAACTGTACAAATCCTAGAACGAAAATGACGTCTTTGCGATATAATTCTTTTATTATATGGAATGTAGTAAACTTTTTTGGTCACAGGAATCTGTATTTTTGTCAATTTTGTATCACACTAACCCAAGAATAACTTGTAAACTTCGTTTTCCGAGGGTTGAATTGCCTAGTGAATACTAGAATAATTATTATGGGTATAGGTATTAATTATCTATAAAAAAAAATTCAAATATATTGAAAAATATCTTCTCTTGCTTTTTTCAGATATATGTATACATACTTTACCAACATAAAAGGAACTAATTAAGTGGTATGTAATGTTGAATATCAAGAATCATTCACTGTCGAATTATATTGTGTGCATATGTATATCCAAATAGTTCTCTCGCCTTGTCCAATGTCCATGTTCATTCTCCAAAGAGCATTTTTGATACACAAAAGATTATTTTTTTTTTATTTTTAAGTTTCTTTCACAAAGACAACAAGTAAAAATGAAAGTCTTCAAAATAAAAAAATCAACAAAGATACACTCTCAGTTGTGTTTGAGGTAAATAGTAGGTAATCTAGAGATGCATTTTGAATCCAAAATATAGATAGCATCTTGTTATAACTTAACTAAAACCAACGAACATCCACCATTGAGCATCATCGGTTCGAAGAGTGCTGTTCGATTTTATTATTATATGCGTGGTCGTATAGGCAACCTTTTCGTAGATGTAATCAACTGAACAAGATCACATAATACGTCTTGTGAACTCTCCATTTTCTCATTGTTGTTGTTCTGTAAATTGAACTTACAAACAAAATGTAATTTACCTACAAATTGTTGCTTTTTTGTATTGACGAAAGCGCCATCCAATATAAGCAAGAAGTGATTCACAAAGCCTGCTCATAAATTACTACCTTTATAAAGAAGACAGGTCGGAAATTAATTTGGTTTGTTTTGATCATTTTTTATTTAAAATAATTTTTTTTAGGACAAAGAAAAGTGAAATTTACATCATTCAAACTAAGAGGGAAGTTGACAAAATGAGTAAACATGATGCATACAAAAAAGCAGACGAAACATATGAAATCGAGATTGTTGAGCATTTTATTTCTGGTTGTTTATAATTAAGTTATACCTACGACTTTTGTATTTGTTGATCCCCCAGTATCGACATTAATTATTAAAAGAAAAGAAAAAAAAAATAAACGGAAAGAAAATTAATTTAAAGGTCATTGAATTCCATCTAGATGTATAAATAATTTTGAATAAATAATTTTATTTCTTTTTTTTAAACTAATATTATAATTTTTTTTATTATTGTGAATGATGCTCTAATGTTTCCTTTGCAATTATTGATATCACGAATAAAATTTCCAGGGGAATTTGGCGATAATCTCATTGGATTTTTGTTCGAGGGAAATTTATTCCAAGGACGATTCACGATAGCAACAAAAATTTTCGGGGAAATAAATTATTCCGAGGGAAAAAAAATCTCCTCAAGATTCCCGATAGGTTCCGAAACTATCTCAAGAGTTCTATTTTAAAATTTTGATTAAACAAATATTTTTCAGTACTCCGTTTTTGTTGAATTTATCTGAAAACTGAACTTTGAGCTCGCAACGAATATCTACTTTCGCCAAACTAGTCATAAGACATACTTGAAATTAAACAAATAACTTGCTTTGATGGGATACAATCTTGTATTTATACTTTTATTTTTTATTACATTTAAAAACATACATATATGTACATTGTACAATGTACATACGTAGATATGTAGAATAATCTGAAAAAGTGATTATTTGTCACGTAATTAAATTTCGAATTTATTTTATATAAGATTGGATTAAAATTATTTAAATGAACTGGTATATTGAATTAATATTCTTTCTTATAAAATAAATTCTTGTTTATTTACTTAACTTATCAATCAAATCATACATATATCTTTTTTATATGAATTAATATCTTCGTCAACTATATGTATGTTTTTTATTTTTGTATCAGTCATCTTTGTTTATTTTAAATATAGGTTTGTTTTTATGTGACCATAAAACTGCCAATTAAATACGAACACTTTACTGCCATCACTTGTGTGTTAATAGCTTTTTAGATTTAATTGTCACTTCGTCGACGCACCGTGTGCGAGAGTGAATGTCACATATATAGTAAATTGGTGAGAAAATTTAGGTTGTTAAACTGAAGTTTGTCAAAATCTCAACACTTGTCCCAACCAAATGGGTCATTGGCTTAAGAAATCTTTGCCTTAAGAGTTGTTGTAGTGGACTTACGATGCGGTAATTTAAAATTCAAAACAGCACCACCTACACTTTTAAGACCATATTAGATACCTATATTTAATTCAGAATCAGAGGTTGCTCTTGTTAAGTCAAATTTATTTCGCCATCTTACAAATTCGGTTTAAAAAAAAGAAAAACTTATTGTTGTTTCACCATAATTTATTATCTATTTCTTATTATTAGAATAGGAGTAAAAGAGGTAACAGATCAGGAGTTGAATTTAATAAACTTTAAGATATTAATGAATATCTATAAAGATGGTATGCCCTAAACTAAACTATAGGCGGTGTACAATTTTGTTCACGATATTGAGAACCATAGGCTTATGGTACGCCATCTTGTAAAAGAGAATGTAAAAATTCTTTCGGGATATCAATGTTGCACTGCTCGCTACAAACGTATTAGCTGCTGCAACGTAAATGCACCGACGCGATAAAATTGATCATATTACAACTTTGGTAGCTTAAGCTAAGTACAGACGATTGTCAGATCTTATAATATTGGCAAATATGTCAGTGCAGTGCTCTAACAATAGCTGCCAATGAGCTGAAATTAGCCAAATACCTTTCAATGAAAAATTGTCCGTTCACACGGTTGGCAGTTTTTATCCCAACGTCTTACAATTTCAAGGTTAGCTGATAATTCCCTGACACTGACGTTTCTGAAAATATTTTCAATGTGAAAATTCTCAGTTCGCACAGTAGGCAGATATTAATTAAAAATTAGTTGAACCGTTGACAGACAAAGGATTTGGTAGCTCGTCAACAGGAGGATAGGTAATTCTGCTTCCTCTTCCATTACAATAATTCGGTAGGATATAACAAAAAACACGAATAATATACAAAAACGTACAAGGATAATTTTGCGTCTGCACAGATAGATTTATTATATGACAATGAAGAAATTGTCAGCAATTGTCAGATGTCTTAAGCAACGTCATCAGACAATTTCAAAAGAGTCTAACAGTGTCCTAATTGCTTGACAATAATAAAAATTGTGTGTTCAGACTATTGTCACATACATATGTCACATATTCATTGTCAGATCTTCGTCTAACAATGGCTGACAGTGACGTTTTTGGCAATATTGCCACACAAAATTGTAGTTCACACGATTGGAAGACATTTAGGATAATTTGTTTTACTAACAGATCTGACACTATTGTAAAATCTGACAATCTGTCTGTACTTAGGTACCTTTAAGTTCCTTAGTTTTTTCCTGAGTTTTGACAGTAATACTGAGGAATTTTGCTGACGAATCTTTTTATTAAAAAAAATTCAGCGCACAGCAGTATTTGACACAATACAATATTACAAACCACCAAAATTTATATCAATGCATTCATTCAAAAATAAAATATTTTTTTTTATAAAATACCTAATGAAGGTTCATTGTACATGAATGAGTAAATTTTTTTAATCGGAACTTACACAGTTAAAGATTAAGTAAATTCGGTGACCAAAACGGTTGCAAAAATATTAAGTCACCGGCTACCAATTCCACTTACATCTCACATGTGGCCTATTCGATCAAGCCGGTTGGGGTTAGCCTGATGTTATTGGTTGCCTATGTCACCCACCATAATATGAGTCACAACTAGACACCAGTTCCCACAGTCATATTCCATGCATAATGCACAATTGCACATGCAATATTCATTGCGGTCTTTAAGTTTTGTTTTGTTATTTTTGGGTCCAGTTCCAGAATGATTTATGTATGTAGATACGTATAATGGTTGTTTTTTATGTTTGGGCTCCAAAGTCCGATATACTATAAAGTCGTGCCTAAATAAAAAGTCCAACGCAATCGATTCGTTGCTATCGGCTTTAAAAGATTTTTCTTTGACGGGTGCGGGCAAAGACAACAATTTATAATGCCAAACCTCCTCAGTCCTCCTCCGATTTGATTTGGCCAATTTTGTGGTCGTGGTAAGTTTTTGTCGTACATACTAACTCATGAGAAATGATTACGACGAATAATCCACACTTGGATTATACAAGAGCACTGCCTTTTTCTTTGAACTTATAGTGATATCTATAAAATTTGCTTGAACAAGGTTTTTATAAAGAAAATATTTTTTGAAGAAAAAGCCATGTAAATTGTTGGGGTTTGTTCGATGAAGTTTTATTGATAACAAATAAACTTAGACTATCAAAAATAGTTAGGAAGCGGTAGCATAAATGTATCGTTTCATCGTCGTTTGATAATCCGGAAGAACTTTCCGGAACACTCCGATCCGGAATGCAAATCGAACAAGTTTTTTTTTTTATTTTAAAGGCTGTGTTTCGTTGTAGTTGTGAAACGTCAAATAAAGATGTCAAATTAAAGTTGTTTTTATTTTGTATTATATTTGTTATAAATAGGAAGATTTTAATCCTACTTGTGAAGAAAAAGATTATAAGGGGTTTTTGTGTGATAACACACTTGCAGTTAGGCTGCCAAGCTTCCGCACCATCATATTAATATTCAAGGTTTGAATGAAACAAAAACAACTGAGTACTCCAGCCTATAAAAATCTTGGTGGTAGCTGACCCAAGCACCCAAGTGTTGTTGTTTCATTCAAACCTTTAAACGCTTCTAATTTTTATTCTTTCTTCAAATCTAGAACCGATATTTTTAGATGAATAGCAGTCGTCTCGTGCCAAACGGATGCTTTCAGAAGCATTCGGAATTCTACCGATTCCGCACGACCAAACGAACACGCTATTATATCGAAACTAAAATAATGTCGCATTTACACGAGTGACAAATTTTCAACATTGAGAAAGTTGTACGATACAATATGATGTAACACCATATTGATAAGCTCTGATGTAAACTATTCAGGGAGAAGGTTGTAACAGTTGTTTTGTTAGTGATTCAGAGAGTTCTCGGTATTTAATGTGGTCACCTATTTATTTCATTGATTCAATTCTATATATTACACCTTAGACCGGTAATAAATGAAAATTGCGAACCCGTTTATGAGATAAATAAATTTCAAACCCACATTAATTTATTGACAACCAAAGACCAAAGAGTGAGTTCATTTCATATCTTTATAAGTAAGTACATAACATACCTGAAAATGAAATCATTCCCGCAATGAAAACAATATTTTTCTGTAATCCGTTTATGACTCAACTATCTTGAAAAATAAAATCTCGAAACCTTTATTTGTGTACGCCTCAAGGAATCCCAAACAATTACAAATTATTATTTTCATTAATAAAGCCAAGCCAGGCTTCTAGAGGGAATTGCTTAGGCTTCCTTCTTCTCATTATTATTTCCATAAAAATAAAAAAATAATAATGCATATATGTAAGTAAAAAAAACAAGCTTGGGATTATTTGAGTACAAAGCCATATGACGAATGAGGGCCATCATCGCGCAACGTTTCTCATGTTGCAGACATTGGAGTAATATTGCAACAATTATGGTGCAGCAAAAAAAAATGGCAGAAAGTTGAAACATTAATAAGAATATAGTATATACTCTACGTGTGTTGTTATTTGAAGAGTAGACGTGTAGCTTCGGTTGGTCGGCTACGGCTTGGCGGCGCGTCTTCGGCGTTATGTAGATATACAATGGCAGACCGTCACGTTTTAATACAAGAGCATTGGATTTAGTTCTTTTTGTTGTTTTATTCTATATGTTAAAAATATAAAAACATTTCATGAATGACGCAAGCGTAGCGTATGGTGTTACGTCATTTCGGTTTGTTTTATTTTGTGCACATATTATGCCATGCCATCTATTATTTTTTTTATTTTATTAGTAAAAAATTAATAAATCTGTGGTTAATTTTTTTATGAATATGAGAAAAAAATTATTGAAAAAATGAGACCCTACATACATATATGTATTATAATGAGCTTTAATGCTAAAGTTATACTCGTTTTCAGTAATTGACCAATTATATAAATGTTTGCGTTAGTTGTCAGTTGTTGACAAGAGCGGTATTTCGCTGTTATCAAATTCAACTATAAAATTTTTGATTGATAATTCGGAACAACTCTTGTCTTAAGACCCGAATATAACAGGTGAAAAATCGAATCAATAATAAATCTTATATTTTCTAAACGATGTAAAGATTGGATTCCCCCTAAAGTGTTGTAATGTCTCATAAAAACACTTAGGGTGGTATTCACTGCGCGCTTATGAACGGCTATTAAGTTAATGAAAATTATTTGTACTATTTGTACCATTATCGTTATAGCTACTCATAAGTATTCATGTCGATTATGGAATCTGTAATACTGGTCACTGGATCTCCAGTGATTCGCAGTGCAATGCTATCTTTTCCGTTAGCGATTTGTCGTGAAAAGAAAAGAGAATACTGTACTGAGAATCACTGCAGTTTCAGTATTGCGCATTCCATAATCGAAATGATTATTTCGAGGTTTGAAAATTGAGAGCCACTCTATTTCAATAGGTATGCCCAAACTGTGAAATCACTTTTTTTTTGTTAGTAAATTCAAAATTTTTTAACAGAAGCTAAAATGTATTTTCAAGCACCTGATTTTATTGCAGTTTCAATAGTGTTTCAAATAAATTTTGTTCGATTTCAATTTATGAGCCTATTTAGTTTATGAGCGTTCAGTGCGAATACCGCCCTTATTATATTTACATATAATGCCTGTTTGGTAACTTTTTTTAAAACAAATTTCTCAAAACTTTCTTTCTCCTATCGGTTTTATTTGTGAAATTTTGAAAATTTGTGATATATTGTGCAAATTCTCAAGAAATTTCACGTTACCAAACAAAGGCAATATATAATAATACCGTGTTTTATTATCTACGGATCAAGCTTTGTTTCCAATGAAAATAAATCTAGTTTACATTTAATACATCTTTGCAGGGTTTGTACTGCACAAAAAGATAAACAATTAGATAAACTTTGACAGTACCCATCAAAATACAGATACTGTTAAATTTTTTCTTTTCAAACGGAAGTAAACAAAGATTCATTTGTGTTAAAAGACGACAAAAAAAAATCGAATGAATGCGTTCAGCGCAATGATTACATATATAGGTTAGTTCGATTTGTATAAGAACTTGAAAAGATTAATTTCAAAATATACTAGATTAACGAAATACATTTGTATGTTACATCTATCTACATCTATATGAGATTTTAAAAAGATGAAGGTTCAATCTAGACTTGAATCTCGTTTTAGTGTTCGACATACCGTTATATAGTACATTATCACATGTACTGAATGTACATGTCGTGAATCACTCAGAAACATCCGAAGGTTTAAGGTGTTGAACGGTTGTGGTTAAGCAATCTATTCCGCAAATGTGTTGTTTTTCAAACGATATTTGACGTTGTAACCGTACATTTCTGTTAATTTAGACTGTTGCCAATGTAGGAAACTCTAATTCGATCACTTTCTTCTTCTAAATTTATAACAAATCCGTTCATCCGATTAGGCGCACACGCACACCGCCGACCAATATTATTCCAAAATAACAACTTTGAGCTTCTCATTCTCTTAATACTAGACATGTAGGTTTGATTTATTATCAATCGACATACAACGCACTCGTAATTGTACAACAGCAGCACTACACAAATCCGATATCGTTACTCGAAATGTTCCATCGATACACCATTCATATACAAGATTATGTCTATTATAAATATGTATGTATGTGTCAAAAAGTGATAATGGATTCCCAAATTTATTTCTGTTTTTCACTTTTTAATGTAAATTAAATAATATTCAGAGCATGAACACAAAGAAATGCGGTGGTGGTAATATTGTAAAAGGTAATGTTGATGCGGTGCATTACTACAGGTGGGTCGGTCGGTTCGAATCGGACCGCCACCAACGAACGGTCGTTCAGCGCGATATCTCGGTTTTTTCGGTCCGATGATCGCATTGTTAATCACAAATAATAAAAAGTAAATAAATGAAAAAGAAAATGTTATGCTGCTGTGTTTGAGGTTAATTTACATATAAAGTGGTAGACGATTCAAAAACAAAAAACGTTTTTACAGATTGATGACGACCGGCCACGGCGGCGGTAGCAAAGGTAATTAATATATAAATGGTCAAAAGAAATAAGCGTAAATTAGTTGAAAGTGAAATTTATTTATGTTAATTCTTAATTTTAATTTCCTTGAAAACTATTAATAAAGTATCTAACTCTATATGTTTTGTAGTAAATATGCTGTTTATATATTTTTATGTTATAACAAATTGTGTTTGTTAATTCAATGGCTGCTCATCGCAACCGCCATCTGTTGGCAAAAGATATTAATCTCTTACCGGCGGCGGTAGCGTATATAGCGTTATGCGCATCGCATTCGACTTGAAGGTGGAAGGAAGTATCTTGTACATATTTACTAGTCGAGAGTATATCTCTGTTTTCCTGAATGGTTTTTGTAGCACTCCGGTACTGCATCAGTAGCTCATAAATATGGTAGACGAACGGGGTCATTTGGGGGCTGTTTGTCTTGTAGGTGGAAATCAGATTTTCACTTTGTTTCCATTGTGGTGAAGTGCTAGGCGTTAGATATCCAAGACACCGCATGCTGCCAAGCGGAAAAGATTGAAGACTTTTTTAGTTTCCCGTGAGATGGATCTAGAAGGAGAAGCATATGCATAGCTACATATGTACATAAAATAAAAGATTCCAATCTCTGGCTGACCTTTTCGGCAGCGGCAGCGGCGGCGGTGGCATGTCGTCATTAGTAAACCAAAAATAATTTATTGTTAACATACTCGTAAGTTATCTCTTGAATGCACTTCGGACATGTGTGAAGTGAAAATGTAATTTATTTGTGATTAGAGAAGGAAAGTAAAACGCTTAATAATTTTCTATGGAGTAGGTAGACCCTTAAGCCGGGTTTAATATTATTTATGCAAGATTGTTTTTTTTGTTGTTGTTGCTATTTTTGAAAATTGGTTGCATTCGGTGAGTGAACTCTTTGTTTTAATGTATGATTGACGATTGTTCCGCATCATTAACTAATGCTAAAAGAACATCAAAGCGAAGAAGCGATGGCAGTGGCGCTGAATGTTTTGGTATGCAATAATGATTTAGACAGATGATGATAGGTATTTAATGTTATATATGTACCTAGAGTTGGTTACCGGGTTTTTTATACAACTTTCTTTCTTATGAATGACTTGAGGCGAAGTGTTAATTCATCAAATGCACTGAAAATTCTCATCCATGAAAAAGTTATAACGGGTGATTTTTAAGCTGGTTTGGTTTTGGCAACACTGGTTTTGACAGCTGACGTGTGTTTAGTACCTTGTGTCACTGTCAAACAGCTTCAGTTTGGTTTGCAATTTAACCATGGATCGTCTTACAAATGAACAACGCTTGCAAATTATTGAATTTTACTATCAAAATTCGTGCTCGGTTCGAAATGTTGTTTATCGAAAAATTGTGTTCAGCGATGAGGCTCATTTTTGGTTGAATGGGTACGTAAATAAGCAAAATTGCCGCATTTGGAGTGAAGATCAGCCAGAAGCATTGCAACAGCTACCAATGCATCCCGAAAAAGCCAATGTTTGGTGCGGTTTATGGGCCGGCGGCATTATTGGGCCATATTTCTTCAAAGATGATGCGAATCGCAGCGTTACTGTCAATGGTGAACGCTACCGAGCGATGATAACAAACTTTTTTTTGCCCGAAATGGAAGTTCTTGACTTGCATGATATGTGGTTTCAACAAGACGGTGCCACATGCCACACAGCACGCGAAACAATGGCGCAATTGCGAGGCGAGTTTGGTGAACAGTTAATTTAACGTTTCGGGCCGGTCAATTGGCCGCCTAGATCGTGCGATTTGACACCATTAGATTATTTTTTGTGGGGGTTTGTCAAGGCTAATGTCTATAGGGACAAGCCCGCTTCGTTTGACGCACTGGAAGCCAACATCCATGCATTCATTCGTGAGATACCGGCCGATATGTGTGAAAGAGTATGCCAAAATTGGACTCAGCGGATGGGCTACCTGAGACGCAGCCGCGGTCAACATTTGCATGAAATTATCTTTAAACATAAAAGGCAAGGTTCAAACTATCGATTCAAATAAATATTTCATTCATTTTTTCGAATTTTTTGTGTTTTTGTTTTTTTAAAAGTTCTAAACCTCTTAAAAAATCACCCGTTACAAAGAATAAAGATGGAAGATTTTATAACTCCTTTTAATTGATCAGATATATAATTTTGACAAATTGGTTGCTTGTTAACGGATATGATAGAAAAAATGTAGCTTTTGTTCCCATAAAATTATAGTACCTCATAGGTTCTTGATAACTTTCAACAGCTTAAAAGCACAAAATTTAAAACTGTATTAGGGGAAAATTTTGAATACTCATTTACATGGATTACATAAAAGATTTTTTTCTCTAGATATTCTTTAAGAATTATATAAAATAAGAATCATCAGTTTATTCTGGATTAACTAGAATATTTAGAATGCATTATTTTGATAATGAAATACCTCTACTAAGCGCGTTCAGTGTAATTGATGTACCACGCCCATAAAAGTCATTCATATAATGCATGAATGGCTTAAAATTAATAAATCCTTAGTGCCTGTTAACACATTCGTTTTACTGGAAGTCGTTTTACTGAAACCGCGTCTACGCGATGAAGAAAAAACCCTTTCATTTCAATCTACCCTCCCCTATCTCACGTTAAAGTTCATGGTATCTCTCACTCACACAGTAAAAAGTCTTTCATGCTGAATACGACAATTTAACGCCTTTCAGAAAAACGACGGTGTAGACAGGCACTTAAATTAATACTTATAGACTTTTATGGTCGTTTTATTGCAAGGCGCATCCAGTGAGATAGGTAAATTTTATGTATGCGTAAAAACGAGAAGGATATATTCCATCCCAAAATCCACCAAAAACCTTCTCGTTTCTTCGAACATAAAATCTACCTGTCTCACTGGATGCGCCTTTCAGTAAAACGACTGTGTAAACAAGCACTTTGAATCTGTCTAAAATTCATCTGTCGGATAAATGATCAGAAACTTACTCAAACATTGAAATACTGGCCTTAAGCTTGACTTTATTTAGACAGTTTAGCCAAAATAAATATTTTTGAAAAGGATTTTTGTGTGATAACACAGTCGCAGTTAGGATGCCATCTTTCACACCATTCGCAGAAGATCTCATAACGTTGAAATAAATGTACGAAATAAATACAAGTTAATTACTCGATTTTCGAAATTATGCAAACAAATTTATAACCAGTTATATTAATTGCTTTATTAGTCAAAAATAAGACATGCAGCATTGTTTATACTATAGCAATATTATTTAAATTAATTACTTAAATTTTAAAAATGATTTAATTCTCTAGATTACCTCTCTAATAAAGTTTAGATTTTTCTTAAAAATAATTATAAAAAGAATAATTGGCATAGGCGCTAATTATGGCAATTAGTATGCAGAAAGTACCTAACATTTGAATAAAACTCAATTTATCCATGGGAAAATATGAGACCTAGTTTCTTAGTCGAATAAAATAAGATATTAATCTTTTTAAAAGGTTCAAACATAAATGTTGATTAATTACTCTGATATGCACTATGTATCAGTTTCATCTAAGTGCTTTGTCATCTGAGACACAGAAATGAGAAAGTGTGTAGTATAGAATTCTGGTACCCAACTCTATATAGCTTTGAAATTTAAATTGAATAGAAACAAAAATCATTTTTAGTCTAAGAACGAAAAAAACAAACGGATTTAATGGTGTGGTCTTGGTATAAAAATGATTGATTAGATTTTTGGTTTCACAAAAATGCAACTCGTTTATGCAAGTGTTATTAAATATGAAAGTTTATATAGAAGAAAAACAAACACCTTTATTCGCTTTTTTTTCAATGTATATTTGTATCTTTTTGTAATTTGAAGATAACATATTTTCGTCGAAAACTTTTCTTGTATAGGTATACTTAAACAGTTCATGGTTGCTTAGAAAATTGTAGTTGTTTTTCTTTACAAGATATTAAAACTTCTGAGAAACTCTTGAAACTGAAGTATTATAAAGAAGTGCTGAAGTCAATATAAAATTATTTAAATTAAGTGGCCTTTCTTTTTTAGACTAAGAAAAGATTGTTCGTGTAAGAAAGCAAATATCGTATTAAAGTTAAAATCTTGTTGATAATTTTGAAGGGACAGCATTTGCATTCTACGTTTCGTTTTATAAATGATATGACAAATTATCAGTGGGTACGTTCAAAGAACGAAGTAAGTCAAGTTACTTTAGTTACGAATTGAAAAATTATCTTGAAATTAACGAATTATTCATTGAACGTTCACGAAATTGACAGATTAAAGGGACGTCAATGTCAGTGGATATATGAGGACATTCTCTTCTTCTTCCTTTTTTTTCTACAAAATTAATATAATTATTAAAGAAATCTGATGGTTCAGTTACTTTAAATTCACTTTTTTCTTTACAAAGACTTAAACTTCAAAATTCTTTAAGTGATGCACAATTTGACCATCTATAAATCACTATCCATCTAACTGTAATATTTCAAAAAAACAATGTATGATAAATAACACACAGTTAACATCAGTTCAAAATCCTCTTAAAGTCCATCCAATTGTAGTTTAGACGCTGTATACATACATATATCTTCGGTACTTATTTCCCCCTATTACTCTTTGGATCAATTGACTTTAATTCCATTCTTCACGTTCCACTTCTGGTTCAAAAGAGTTGTCTAGCAGCACTTTTGCAAAATCCTACACCTCAACTTAAGTATTGTGTTCGCTAAGAGCAATTGAATTTGTTTACAGAATTTAAACCCAAACCTACTAAGAAAACCCCAACTTCAGCTGCTCGAACACTCACAAAAAAATATCGAAGCCTATACTACGTACGACGACGACTTGACGTTACGTAGGTTGATATAATTTATTAGAAATTTTAATGAGTATTATGTATAAGTTTCACTCAGTATTATACTATTTAAGAGTTCTAAGTACCGGTACAAGCCGATTTCATTGAGCCCCTTCCCATTATTACAATATTACATTGTGGCATAATCTTTGCAGGCCATCGATTTTGTATTTGTTTGCAAAAAAAAAAACAAATAATAAAAAACACAATATTCAGTTTCAGGCTCTCAGAGTCTATCCACACGAACGACAACCACGTAAACTCTACCTTATTCATTCTCATCTAGAATTAAACAAATGGATCACAGTGTGGTTAATGGCTTAGTTTTGGCTGGGATTATTGGTACAACCTTACAAAGAAAAACACAATGACGACAACGACGACCGACGACTCTGCGCTGCCAGCCGCGGCAAGGCTTTAGTTTCCATGGGGCTTCCGGAAAATTGTTCGTTTTGTGGTTGTCACAGTGGATTGCGCAGTTCATGCTATCGTTTTGATCGAGCTTTGAATTACCAAAGAGCAATGTCAGTGGGAAAATATTCACGATTGTCTATAAATATATATATTTAGTTAACAAACAGACTATGATACTGGGAGTAAACTGTAAGCATGATGGGTGTAGTAGACTATCTATACATTTTTTGTTCTCTATACAAAATTGCACATTGACATTAAAATTACGTCCAACGTAATTTCTTCACTGCCATTTATAGATATTCCTTTGGTTATAGTCTAGATTATACATTTATTTTCTCCAACATTACAAAACAAGGTGTCTAATTTTAGAACTGTTTTTTTTAAACTTTTTTTGTCTTGATTTTATAAGTATTAAGTCCCAGCCTACATATATTCAACCTAAAAACAAAAGCATTTTTTAGTATAAGTATTTTTTAGGAGTATTTGCTCTTGAAAGAAGTGACATGTTTCCCTGCAGTATATCTTTTGTCATAACAAAGTGGAGAACTCTATGGAACACAAAGTGACAGAATTTATAACAGTTTTTAAGGCATAATTTTTACTCACGAAACACATAATCCTCTTATGTACTTTCTATACTTTTCTATGCAGAACATGAAAAGGTTCATTTAGCACAGCTAATGTTCCTTTCAAATAATAGGCAAGTTCAGGAAAATGAAATCTCTGAGACCTCACCAACCTCATTTAAATGAACAAGATGATTTGAATTCGCTTTTACACTTTTTGACGGAGCTAAATCTCTGCGATCTCATTTTTCTGAACCTTCCTAATCTTTGGCATTCAATCCGCGCGTTCAATAATGATAATTTACATTTGAAAATTCAGATTTATGAATTTTTACAGCTACTGATTGGTGAGCTGTCAGATGACTTCATCTAACTATTTATGACAGCTGTCCAATCAGAAGCCAGAAAAATTCAGAAATCTGAATTTTCAGATGTAAATTGTCATGTGTTGAACGCGCGGAATAATAGATGTTTAATCTTTGACGTTTAACTTTTTACTACGTTTTCACCGAAAGTTGATATTTAATCTCACTGCGTTAAAAGATTAAAAAGTAGATTAACTTTGACAGTTCCTATCAAAATGCAAATGCTTTTTCATTTTTTCTTCTAAAGTGGAAGTGAGATAGATAGTTCGATAGTTCGTGAAAGAAAAACAAAGCAAATAATTTTAAATGTCAGAAGGCAAAGGGACAACCTACAATATTTAATTTATTTATTTGTAACAACTACAATTTATTTTGTTATTTTATTGCTACAACGGATTGTATTTATTTTATAATTTATTTCAATTTCCTTTTTAAAAATAATAATTTCCTTTTCACCAAATACGGAAAAGTTTGCTGATTTGTAAGCAGAGAAGAATGGAGCAGAAGAAGAATACAATAATAATATGAGTAGATCATTTGATTCTTGTTTCTTAAAATATTTTATTGCTCTTCTTCCTTGTTTTAAAAGATTCAAAATGCACCTGCCAAGTCTCTCAATACTCAACTAGATGGAGTATTTGATCGCCATTTAGTGTCGCGTTTTGTCTCATTTCGTAGCAAAACTGCGTGGTGGTCGTCACTTATTTGAATATTCCCATCAATTACTTTGAAGGACATAACGACAAACTCTTGTCTAAAATAACTTACTATTTTACACATTATTTAACTTTGATTAATAATAAAATAAAATACTTTTTTTTTTTTAAATCATATTTTTTAAAGCTGTAAAAAAAATTTAAAAAAATATTAAATACCATTATTTTACGTCTTTTTAATTTTATATGGGTAGGTACTAAAAATAGCCATATTATTATGCCAATAAATACAAAATGTTCGTTATATTAAAAACAAGGTCTGATACGACCTCCGGAGTTGTACGGAACATGTCCATTATTCAATCTTTCATAGACACGTTTTTAATTGGTGCATGTGCTTAAAATAATCATTGAAATATTGAAAACTTTATCATATTATTTGGATATTAATGCAAAAATTGATTCTACCATTCTCGGATGGAGCACCTTGTAAAAACAGTGGAGACTCATACACAACACACATACACACACACTTTAATGTTGTGTAACATTTTATCAATTTTGCCTTGCGTGATGTTGCAGTTTCTCACTAAATGGCCTCCACAACAGAATTGTTAGCGTGATTCAGTAAGAAATTGTGTAAGTTTGGTAACCCGCGGTAAACATGAACTAATTTTTCTAGTACCTAATAATTCGCAGGGGGGGGGAATGTTGGTTTTAAACAATATTTAATTAAGTTTGTAAAGTGCTGATCTTCAAGTTGGGAGAAATTCCGCTAACGCGTTCCACATTTGTTACTTATAATACGAAAATACGACAGCAATGGCAATTTGCAACAAAAGACTTTTTACCCGCCAAAATGTTGGATATCTTAAGGTCAGGTTGTTTGCTATTTTTGCTAATTCTTGTATGTATGTATCTATATATTTTATTTGAGGAAATGAAATAGCAAACCATATTTTGATTTAAGATTTTTATAGGTATACTTTAAAAAGTTTATAAATAAATAAATATGTATATGTGGGCTTAAATTGTGCAGAACTTCAATTGCTTCCGCAATAAAAATTATTTATTTATTTCTTTCTTTGAGCTTATCTTTAACAAGAAAATGATTTGTATTAAATGAAGATTACCATAAGATATTATGATTTCCAACTAACATGGGAATGAAAAATATATGTACGAATAATTACTTAGAATATACTACATATTCCCATGACGCGTTGTGTTGTGTATTTCATTTGCTCTTTTATCCCAAAGATAAAGTAAATTGACATTACTTATTTATTTATAATAAAAACATTTAACTATAATAATTTTAAGTTTAATTATATTAGCGCAAAATTTTAAACGATTTAGTACGATGTTAAAGCATTTTTACTATGATAAAATGGCTTTAACATCGTGCTAAATCGTTTAAAATTTTGCGCTATTATGTCTATAAAACATAAATGTAGCCTAAACTACACGGCACTAGTTTGAAGGAATAGAAGTATAGGAAAAAACTTATATTGGAGAAATGAATTGAGCAATAAAATGTTAGGGGTATTCATGCAACGTCGTAATGTCCTCGTAAACGTGATAAACTGTGTAAACAAAGACTTTACGCCATTGCATGAATACCACTATTAATTATTTGGTGCGTTCAGAAAAATGAGAACTCAGAGATTTTTCTCATTCAAAAGGTGAGCAAGCGAATCCAAGATTTTTTTTCCTCAGAGTTTTCACAGCAAAACTCAGAAATTTTGCTGAGGAATCCTGTTATTATCTCCAAGCTCTCATTTTCCTGAACACAAGCGTCACAATTTTCTCTTTAAGACATCTTAAAAAGTTTCCAAGAGCTTTCAACTCTTAAAATAATCTTGAAGAGGTCATTAAGACCCAAAAGCGAATGCATGACAAGTTCTTTATTTTTATTAAGATTTACATTTTATAAGGGACTACAGTACATTTTATAACTTTAATATTGTGTGTTTTGATATGCAATATAAGATTTACTTTAAAATTGTCTTTCTACCTCATTTAAAATTAACGCGATTCCAATAGAAAACTATTTACAAATAAATATTACAAAAAATAATACATATTCAGAGACTACAAAAATAAAAGATATTTTAAATGTCTCCAAAGGTGATATTCTTACTGTATACAAACAAAAGTGTAGGCATAGTAGAAAAGAACAGTGTGAAATTAAATATATTATTTATTTCATAAATATTCTTACCGTAATTCAACAAAATAAATATGGCGAATCAATTCGTGTATACATCCCAAGTATTCCTACCTACAGGGTGCCTCATTTTCTGAAATGTACAAATGTTTTGGTTTTTTTCATTTCATGCGTTCTGAATAATTTTAATATGTAAAATACTGAGCAGGTTAGGTACTGAGCGACTGATTTACTCTTTTTTTTTATAAAAATGAAAGATATAGGTATGTGAAATACGATAGCACTTTTTACCAAATAGATTGTTCACATACGTCATAATAAAAATACTGGCGTTATATAGTTAAAGGATTAAAATTCGTCAAAAAAAATATGACATTCTTTACAAAAATGTGTGCATTTTATATAAATATACGGCCTATCTACAAAACCATTTAAAGAGTTTGTTAAGATAACATAAAATCATGTGTGTTCAAATTTTACAGAGTCAAAACCCTCTTAACGACATCATTTTAAGATATCAAATTTCAAGAAAAAAGAGTCAAAAAAGTGGCGAGAAAGTGTGAACAAAGAGTTAAAAATAAGCCTAGGAGAAAAGTAAATACATATTTCGTTTCCTTCCCGTTCTAGTTTCTGTGAATCAGTATCTGACCTAACTGACCAGGAATTTAATCGCTTAAGTCTCTATTGTATTGTATTATTTTTATATTTCGAAGCAATTTTTTACTTATTTCTGCATTTTAATAATATAAATTATGAAACACCAAAATAATAAATGCGTAACTCGCAAACGAGAAACGAAACACTTTTTTTTTTTCTCTAACCATAGAGCAAATAAATACTACTTGAAGCCATAATTGTTAGCCTTCATTTAAAAACTTTTGAATAAGAACGTTTGCAAAATATCTTCAATATGTATTTGAAAGAGTTAAAAGAAATTCTCTAGGCACAATTTTAATATGCTCCTTTTAAAGAGGTTTTAAAGCAAGTCAATAAAAAAAACACTTGGTATGAAGGTTTTAAAGATATTTAAAAGACGTTTTAGTTATACTTAAAATAAAAAACACTTTTAAAGAGCAAAGTAATATTTTTAATAAAGTGGAATGGTATTAAGAAGATTGAACTAATAGCGTGTTAAGAGCTGATCAATTTGTTTGGAGTATACTCTTCAAGAGTTTATGTGTTGCACTTGATGGTTGACGAGTTAGTTCATTCCGGACTTTAAGCGCCCTCGAAAGTAAAGGAAAGTATCATTATAGAGTTATATATTTAAACGTCCAAATAACTTTAAACTGGCCGTTAAGTAATTATAACCTAAAATAAATAAAAAATAAAATTCAGTTTGAATTTCAGATGCATTCTGATGAAACCACTTCTGTGCCTCTGTCCATTCAGTTGCTTGCCAAGAAATAATTGTTTTTCTTACATAAGTAGGTACACTGTTCACTCCAATTGTTAATCTGAAAAGAAAAATTAAGATCATCAGCCCATCTACCTCATGCAGTAAGCAGACATTAGGTATACAATATAAATGAATGACCTTCCTAAAAAGAATTATAGTACAATATCTTCCTTCTACTAGGTTATTCGGGCATTCTAACGCATTTAATGCTGAAGTAATTGTTTATTTTTTACAAGGCAACTTATAATTTCGCAATAGTTTACAGTTTATTGCACCACTGCATGCGTGGTTATTTTATTTCACACCTCCTGGGTTGTCTGGGTAATGTGTAACAACATAATTTGTTCGCAATTTCAATTTATATGTAGTTCAATTCAGATACGAATTCACGGCTTATAAGCATTGTAATGAGGTTTAAAAATATGAAATAAATGGAATGATTTTGAGACTCACATAATATGTATTTATGTATGTGTTTATTTGGCTGTTGTTTGGAAAAGTTAAACAAAAAGAAAAATAAACAAACAAAATAATACAAGGGAATCTAATGAAAATAAAATAAACTGATTTTGCAATTTGTCTGTTATTTTCTGGTACTTGATTTAAACAAATTGCTTTTGCAAAGATTTTGTGATCATCTTACTTAATTTCAAAAATTAATATCACTTGCAAAAGAGAGGGAAAATTTGGATTAATGTGAAAGAGATTCAAATGATATGTACATATATGTAGATGCAAAAATCTCTGCGAAGTTAGCGGTTTTACTGAGCTGGTTTTTCTAGTCTTGTCCAGCCAGACCAGATCAGTTCCTGTCTATAGCTAGTACACTCCAGTTGTTTTCGCCAATTTGGTTGATATCCTCCATTACGTCAGCTAAGTCGAGGCCTTCCTTTTTATTGTTCTGGGGTGTCTTCGGGCCGGATATAAAAACAAAATCTTTTTGTATTTAAAATTATATTAAAAAGTTAAAAAAACGGCTTTTGATTTTTTTTAAATTTTCATCTGTCAGATTACCCAAAATAATGGCTGTCAATTTTGTAATTTACAGTTTCGAAAATTTCGCTATAAGTTGAAGGTTGTCTTGATAAACAGTACACAAATCGAATGTAATATATTGCGCCAGTTCTTAAAGTTGGAAGCGTCAGAAATTTAAAATGGGTGTTCGAGTGCCCACAAGAACTATTCACCGCATCATTAGAAACAGCAACAAAATATTGAAATTAAACAAGAAAATGGGCACTGGGTTCACAATTTTCCCCGATTTTTACAAATGCACAGAACTGAACAGAAATGAAAACGCTAATGATATTACCTTTAATATGTATAATGTGGCCTTGATAGGGAGGTGTTTGCAAACGTCGTTGAATGCCCAAGTAACATTTTTGCTCTCATAAGATGCTCCAAGAGTTTAACTAGACTAATGTAAGGGAGCTAAAAGTAATCTTGAAGACTACTACTAGATTGTCAAAATACTGTTAAAAGCCTTAAATGGCCTAGTTATGGGAGGCTCTCACCTCAACTTAGTCTTGCTATGAGAATGCGTCTCTTCTAATGAGATGCGCTCAAAAGAGAACAATATTTGTATTTGTATTTGTAAACTTTAAAAAATTATGTATCCTTCTCTTGGAATAATATTGTCTTTCTCATTTTCTCAGAGAGCAACAAACTACTTTTTTATTTTGTGTGTATGTCGCATGTCAAAAAACTGATAGGCTTGTGTGAGAATTTATTTTGTAAGTCAATCAATTATATAATTATTATGCGTTATAATGGCGAAACTTTATATTTATTATTTTTAACACATGGGAACCAAAATATATATGCGGTTGAAAATGTATCTACTAATTTGAGCTTTTACCTCGAAAAACAACAACGCGCCTCTAAAATAATGCATATTTGAATTATTTCATTTATAATTTTCAAAAATTAATGATCTCATTAGCATCCTATTGCAAAGCTTTTGGTATTTCAACTCCCGATATCCTTGATATAGGAGGTATTATTCTCAGATCCTGTAAGCGTTTTCATATAAGTATAGAATGACTAAAACTCTTATAATTGTGTTGTTGTGGGATCATGAAGTCTTCGAACATATGTTTAGAGCTGAAGTTTCACAAAAGGATTATTATAAGACTATAAGTTTATAAAATCCTATTTCAAGAAGAGAAATTTATTTAGAAATAAGATTTGAGTATTTTGAAGAGAGAAAAGTGTTTGACTCTCAAAATAAAAACGCTACGAGACTATTTTAAGTTTCATAACAAGATAATAGTTCTTATGTATAGCAATGGGATGTAAAGGAGTCTTATGTGAGTTTTTTTTTCAGATTTCGAGAGCTAAGCTCTGGAGAGTTTGTTAGTTGGGTGCTCTCAATCGAGATGTTAAATGTGAATAAAGGGACCTCACTTGATAGACCTGATGTTTTCTCTTAACCTGAGTTGTTTTAAAAAACGCTTTTTAAATTTCATAAAATGTTAAAATAGGCAAACATTCAAAAGGCCCTAACTTTCAATTCTTTTTTTTTTATTTTAACTGAAAATTCTGCAGATGACTTATTTATAATTAAAATTTTTTTTAAATTATACCAATTAAAATAAATTTTATTCTTCATATTAATTATTTGAAAATTTTATAAAAACGAGTTATTAAGACTAATCTTTTTTTTATCTTTTTTTTTTTTTAATTTCAGATTTTCTTCTGGGAGCATCTTTTGATCACAAGTTATTAGTTTAAAAGACATCTCCATAGAAAAAAAAAATTAAGATGTCGTCATCAGACCGTTCCATACCTCATCTTCGTGATATTTTCGGAATCAACAACTACTCCACATACGCAACACCAACAACAACTACAACAAATAACAATGGCATCACAACATACAACAATACCGAGGCGTATGTCCATAATCCCGTCGATCTTACCAAGAAACATTCCAAGAAAAAGCGTGATAATAATAAAACCTTAACAAGTGGTGATGTCAAAACCCTAGAACGGCATCTAAGTATGAAGAAAACAATTCGTAAGAAGATCATGCGAGATCTACAACAGGCATTTGTTGAGGATCCAAATGAATTTAAAATCGAGAATTCAAATCACGAACACTTAAAATCTGAAATTCGTGCGGATGCATTTCGTTTTGGTGAAAAAACAACGCGAAAATCGGATAATTTCCTCGATATGCTTAGAGGTGAAAAACCATCGAATGGCAGTAACCATGACAGTTATAATAATGCCAATTCCATCCAAAGCAGAGATTATGATTTCGATAGTTCCGGCACTGGACAAGCAAATGGAGAGAAGCAAAGCTTCTGGCGACGTCTTACGATGAAGGGCAAATCAAAGCGATAGAAAAGTGAAAGAGCTGTTTAATAGCTCAACGCACAAATATTAGAATTCTAAAACCCTTTCTCAAGTTTCCTCAGTTCAATGTTTTCCATTATTTTGTTGGTGATAATTTTTTTTTTTATAGATAATGTGTTGATGGATCACAAGCGAACGCAAATAATTTTTGAATATAATAATTAGTTATAAATTAGTTTAAGGAAATTTAAAATATACATACATAGATATATGTGTATATACTTACAAATGTAAAACTATCTTATGTGGAAATCTCTTTTATAACTTGAATTTTTTTTTGTATGAGTATCTTTATTTTGTATGGTTATAAATGTTTGTTACTATTTATGTATATTTAAGGTGAATTGTTAACTTTTTGTTCTCATTTGTATTTACGTATAAGAAAACTTACATAAAATATCAATTCTTTTATGAGCTTGTCGGACCAATCCTTAATTTTGTATAGTAGATTATGTTCTCCCATTAAAATTTATTTTTCCTTAATATATTTGTACCTCCTATATTGATGATATCAGAGTCCAGATTTTAATCAAACATCAGTAACAGGTGTACTGATTTATTTAAAATTAAGTCGGATTACCAAAGGCATTGATTTAGTCTTATGTATTACATAGAAAGTCAAAATTGGTGGATAGTTACTGCAACTTTATAGATATGTTAAAATACATAAACTTTCCAAAAATGAGCAACACTTTTTTGTCGAATGGGACTTAACTGATGGTAGGCCTTATGATTCAGAAAGGAACTCCATAGCTAATTTTCTTCTTTTTCAGCTTTTTCCTTTGAAACTTAAAGCTGTGAATATTTGGAGGGTAAAGAAAATTCAAGGTTTTATTTCACAATAATTGTTCATCTTTATTTTAATACAAGCTGGTCTGCCTTAACCCCATTTTACCCTATGAGTGGCTATATTTTAAAAAAATATCTGCTCTTAAAGTGATCCTCGAAGTATATCTTATTACTTTTAAAACAAATTTTTTTAAATCCGATATCTCTTTTTTAAACCCTATTTTAACCTATAAAAAGATAAATATTGAAAAAGATTGTACCCTAAAGTGAATCCTCGACGTCTATCGGCTAAATTTTTTTTTAAACAGAAAGAATCTTTTTAAATCGATTGCCTATCAATGTGATTTCTGAGAAATCACATATCTACAAAAAATGCTCCGTGCTATTTGAAGCAAATTGGTTCACCCATTTAGGTTCTAGCTCAAATTTTAGCGAAACACAGACGTACAGACCGACTGAAGGTATGACGAAATGCATTATATCGGATGAATAATATCTACTTTTAAATATTCACAAATGTCAAATACTAGTTACATTGCTACCTAACAAAGGGAGAATTTTTAAATAAAAGTGTTTTTAATTAAAGGGGTTTTTGTGTGAAAACACACTCGCAGTTAGGCTGCCAAGCTTTTGCACCATCATTATTTAGTATTTATAGCATCAATGCAAATGATTTAAGTGCGGATAACCGTTACAAATTAATTGGCATTTATATATTTTCTGTAGCAGTTATTTTCGATGGATTTGTTGGAAAATGATGTGGTTGTCTATATAGCTTAGCTGGTTTTGGTATTAAGATACTCCAACGTTTCAGATTTATTAAGCATTGAGACGGTACTGTAGATGATACTCGCCAAAGAATTCAACGGAAACGTTAAGGTGTATTTTATCTTAATATCTTCCCAAAAATAACTGGTTCCATTTATCATGTTCCCTTGATTGATCAACATTTTCAAAAAAAGTGGAAGCCCCAATGTTCTAAAAGCTATTTGTAAACTGCGTTAATAAATTAAACCAAAATATTTCGTTTAACAAACCTTGAGCGGCATAAACTTTTGTAAAGAACTGAAATTAAGTTAGTTTTAAATTAAACTCTGTGTTAAAGATCGAACTTTTGATGTTATCGAATTTATTGCAGGTACACTGTGGCGTATACTTACTTTTTTGCTAGAAATATTTGAATAATATCAGGAATAAAAATAACCATCATACATTTAATGGGAGCTTTAAAAATGTTCAATATCGAAGCATCTTGAAAAAATGTTCATTATTATTGTTATTATTATAAGAACATTTTTTATGATTTAAAGAAAAAAGAAAGTTAAATAAAATAAAACATCGAGTTCTTTTATATTTCATTAAAAAAGTAACATCAAATCTTATCATAAAATTTAACACAAAATAAATATTTAAAATACACATTTTTAGGTCCCAAATAAGTTAAAAACAACATTTTGATATCAAACTAAATAATAAGTCAAATAATGTTTTATAACTATTAATGGTACTTAAAGATCTGTGAGATCTTAGGTCTGCCTTGAAATCAACAAAACTTGGAATTAAACTCTAGATACACCTATTAAATAGTTTATTTTACATTTGTAAATTTAATAAAAATACTATATGCATAGATTAAGAATTATTTAATTGTTTAATTTTAATATAAATATACATAATAAATCAGACAAAATCCAAATAAATAATATTGAAAAAAAAACATGAGAGTGGATTGTATATTTCTGTATAACAACGGATATAAATTTGTTTATATGTACATTGGTATTAAGGTGAGTAATAATCCATGTGATAATGAACATACGCCAACCAAGAAAATCTAAACGTACAGACCGACTTGATGGTATGACGAAATGCATTATTTTGGACCAATAATGAAAAGGATTTTTGTTTGATAACACACTCGCAGTTAGAGTGCCAAGCTTTCGCACCGTCATCATATTAATATTGAAGGTTTGAATGAAACAACAAATACTTAGGTTTCATTCAAACCTTCAAGTACGTCTTAATTTTAAATGCTATGATTAGTCATCAAAATTTACAAAAAGAAAGATTCAATAGTTTTAGCCATCTAGTCAGTCGTCCCTTTAAGACTCTACATGGGATATAAGCAATGATTTAGTTGATAAAGCATTTTATTTAGTATGATTCTTGGTTGAAAATACGATTAAAAAATTGAAACAATTTGAGTCAGCTGCTTTAAGATTAGAAAATTTTTAAATAGAGTACTTATGTACTTAAAATGATGTGATATTGTTGTTTTTCTGGTTTTTGGGGCAGTCACAATCTAAACAGGGTCATTAGATTTTATTCGAAAAGTCAAATTGAAAAACACTACTACAATTGAAGCTGGTTTCCGTAAAAATTTGTTTGTAAAGATTTGTTTGACAGGAAAAATTCGGTTCATTTTAAAAAAATTTCAAAACAGAATCGAATCTTTAATTAAAGGGAATTCCACAATAGGTATCAAGTTTCATGAGGGTACCATTTTTGAAACAGGTGTTTTTTAAATATAATCCCACACTTTTCCAACTCACTAAAAAAAAAACACCCCATACTTCTTAAACATTCTTCGGTCGTCGCATATTCGCTCCGGTTTGGAAGAGCTTTTATGTTATAGCCCAAGTAACATTTTTGCTCTCATAAGATGCTCCAAGAGTTTAACTAGACTATGGTAAGGGAGCTAAAAGTAATCTTGAAGACTACTACTAGATTGTTAAAATACTGTTAAAAAAGCGTTAAATGGCCTAGTTATGGGAGGCTCTCACCTCAACTTAGTCTTGCTATGAGAATGCGTCTCTTCTAATGAGATGCGCTCAAAAGAGAACAATATTTGTATTTGTATTTGTAAACTTTAAAAAAGTATGTATCTTTCTCTTAGAATAATATTGTCTTTCTCATTTTCTCAGAGAGCAACAGACTACTTTTTTATTTTGTGTGTATGTCGCATGTCAAAAAACTGATAGGCTTGTGTGAGAATTTATTTTGTAAGTCAATCAATTATATTATTATGCGTTATGATGGCGAATCTTTATATTTATTATTTTTCACACATGGGAACCAAAATATATATGCGGTTGAAAATGTATCTATTAATTTGAGCTTTTACCTCGAAAAACAACAACGCGCCTCTAAAATAATGCATATTTAAATTATTTTATTTATAATTTTCAAATATTAATGATCTCATTAGCATCCTATTGCAAAGCTTTTGGTATTTCAACTCCCGATATTCTTGATATAGGAGGTATTATACTCAGATCCTGTAAGCGTTTTCATATAGGTATAGAATGACTAAAACTCTTATAATTGTGTTGTTGTGGGATCATGAAGTCTTCGAACATATGTTTAGAGCTGAAGTTTCACAAAAGGATTATTATAAGACTATAAGTTTATAAAATCCTATTTCAAGAAGAGAAATTTATTTAGATATAAGATTTGAGTATTTTGAAGAGAGAAAAGTGTTTGACTCTCAAAATAGAAACGCTACGAGACTATTTTAAGTTTCATAACAAGATAATAGTTCTTATGTATAGCAATGGGATATAAAAGAGTCTTATACAATTTTTTTTCAGATTTCGAGAGCTAAGCTCTTGAGAGTTTGTTAGTTGGGAGGTACGGTGACCATTTTTTCAGATGCAAAAAATAAGACATTTTTTAATTAAATTACAAGTTTAGAAACAAACGATATTTATTCAAAATATTTGTACTTCAGATTACATACATCAATGACTTCAGTTTGGAGTCCGGTGGGAGAAAGCAACTAGGCAGGTTGTGTCACAGCGCAACCATGCAGTTAACAGTTTTATTTAATCTAACGTAAAACAGCTAAAGTAAATTATTTTAAAATAATTGGTCAATTCAAGTATGGAGCACCTTTGAGGGAAGGGACTCCACTTGGATGAAAACAGGAGATGCCTACGCTCCAGCAACTGTATAGCTTGTCCACAAGCTTAAATATCACTAAAATCTGTAATCCGGTTAAAACGGGTCTCCAGGTGGTACCATACCGCCTAGCAACTGTATCAGACTTGGGATTATGGCTGAATTCTTCACCTTTAAACCAGTGATAGTAACCGACGGATCCTGCATCCTACGCTTTAATAATGCTGACATCTCAGATGTTCAATTACACATCTGAGCAAAATATTCTAAGCTATACTTAGAAACAACACAAGAACTACAAAAGCACACGAATTAATACGGAAACTGAAGAATTCTTAAAGATAGGAAAGTACGAACTAAAGGTGAGCAACCCGCTTCAAACAGCAGCATCAAAAGTGCACGCCGAAAAAGAAAAAAAGACTTCATACATGAAATCTCAGCATGAACCTGCATCCTAAAAACTCGCATTCTAATATTTTATCAGTGCAAATGTGTTTCCTTTTTATTATGTATTTTAAAAAAGAAAAATTTCATACGTACAATTTAATTAATAATCATTCTTTGTTTAAATCATATGCCTCCAACAGTTATTTCATTTATGTATTATATAAAGTAACAACAAAGAAAATTGTATGTGCAATTATATGTTATATATAGCGCTCTCGCTCTATAAAATTAACAAAAGCAAAACTGAGAAAGAAAATTGTCAATCAAATAGTAAGAAAAAACTCTTTTCATAATGCAAAGGCGCATTACTCGTTGTATTTTAGTTGTAAGTTAGTATAGGAATTATTGTATATATGTATATGTTTATGTGACAATCGTCTCAAGCGAATTCATTAAATGCTTATGAGCAAGAGCTGACCAACAATATATATTATATAAAAACTGACCGCCACGAGGCTAACCAGAAAATGTAATCGAAAAAGAAGGCAATACATTATAGCCACTTTATTATACTCTTAAGCTATCGTTAGAATAAGACAAACATGTTACCTGTAATTTGAAGACTCAATAAATTCAATTCAATTCAATTCAATGACTTCAGTTTTTTTAAAACAAAAAATAAAAATACTTATATAGTTATATATCATATATATTATATGTCATCCCTACTTGGACTTCTTAAAAAAGTCTTAAAATCTCCACATTCATAGTCATAATTACACTTTGTTATCAACAGATGTCCAAATGTTATTAGAAATTGAAAACACTCTTTCCGTAGGGGCATCATTCACAATAGCAAAAACCATATGACAGAACTGAATTATTCAAACTAGTGCCGTCTACATTTTGTGCTTAAGTAATTTAGTACTAAAGAAAAAATCATAATTACATCATGTAGCTAGCTCGCTTCCAACCTAAACGCAGCATGGGATAGATATGCATGGTTATGGGTTATGACAGGATGCTGTAATAAAATTGTTTTACATTTATGGGGTGGATTTATTTTAAAATGAATGGAATTTGAAGGAATAAAAACCTTTCCTCTATATTCCTTTTAACATGATGGATAAAAAAACCAAAAAGAAACGCAAGTTGCATCCTGTATATTCGGTTAAGATGTGTTTTTTCTCTGCGTATATATACATTTGAGTCTGAAAATTGTTGGATTTTGACAATGCTTTTAAAAATACAGGGTAATTCATCTCAAGTTTGCCATTCTTTATAAAAATCTTATCCAAGGAAAATTAAACAAACAAAAAACATCAACGTTCGAAAAAATTCCGATAAAGCTGCATTTTTATTTCTTAACATTTCCTAAAGGACATCCTAAATTTTGACAGGACTAAAAATTTTAGGAGGACTGGATGAAATTAAGTTTTTTGTAAATAGGTATCTCGAGAACTAGAATTTGGAGAAAATATTATGGTTTTGAAAAAAAGTTGTAATAAATACCTACAATATAATAAATCGATTAAAAAAATAAATGGGTTTAATGGTTAGGACTTTTAAGCGCTAGTTATAGCTATCTTTGAAAACCATCATAGGAAATTTAAATATTAAATTTTGAGGCATTTTAGAAGCGAAAGAAAGAAGGGATTATTTTGATGCTAATATAAAGGTGATGACTTAATTATTGATTCTTATCAAAAAAAATTAATTTCCACCCTAAGGAAGGGGCAGGTTGTTTACGGCTGATTATCTTTAATCATAGTTGGGCCAAAGTGTACTTTTTTTTTTGAAAAAATAATAATTTAGTCATAAGCTTTCGTTTTTAAATGTTCCAAAATTAAGACATTAAAATTTTCAATGATGAGTTTTAATGAACCCAAGTAGATGCTATAAAATGCAAAGCTCGGCCTCTTACAATTTATTTCGATGTCAATTTATACAATAATCAAAATCTATTTTGATTATTACATAAATTATAAAAATATAAAAATCAAACCTTTTCTAATTTTTATGTTATTAATATTTTACCAAAAAATTAGATTATCCATCAACTTTTACACTTTTTGTCGATTTTGTGTAAATTTAACTCAATTTAAAAAATTATACGCGCGCACTCTCATGTGCTACTCATTTTAGAAACCAAGCTGTTTCTAAACTAAAAGTTGCATGTGCGTGGCTAAATTATAAATGTATTATGCTTCCAAACGCGAAAATGTTAAAATATAAATTCCTTGGACTGCTTTTAAATGGGGCAATTACCCCTTGCGATTTTTAAGCAAATCACAAGGGGTAATTGCATCGTTTTAAAGTGGTCTTAGTTCCCTTTCACACGAATAAAAAACAAGTTGCTGGAGATTTTTTGATGTTTTATTTCTTTAAAAATCGTAGAAAATTTTTGTAGTTTCCTTTTAAAGTAGCTTGATTGAACAAACTACTGTAAAGAGGAATGTCAACAAAATCTCCTCAAAGCGTTGACCGGGAAGACCTATGTTTCCCCCTCCTACTTCGTGCCCTTCTTACCTAAAAACTGAAAGTTGCTGTAAACTCAATTTCCTCGCGTGAAAGGGGACTTAGTCTCTTTTCAAAACCTATTAGACTGCTTTAAGACGACTGCAATTTGTATGCGCTATTCTCTTTTGAGTTTTTTTCGGATTGCAGCATCCATTTAAACGCTGCAAATTTTAATAGCTGCAATTTTTATTAAATGAGAAGGAAATATCTCTTTACACTCTTTACTCCGCTTATGTGTCAAACAATAGAAAAAAGCAAAAAGAAGAAAGAGCGATAACTCTGCAATTATTTCAACCTCTGCAACTTTGTTTACCCCGGCCACCGCATACGTCCCCCGCCTACAAGCTTAAAAATTGCAGGGGGTAATTGCAGCGTTGAACAAACACTACGTTCCTTCAAATTGCTCACTCCCAAACTACGTGCACTTCTCTCCAAAAAATCTTAAAATAACTGGAGTTTCCTCGTATAAAAGGGTTTTAATTAAGTATTATTTCATGTGATACTACCCTTAACATAAAATTCTTTTCACCTGAACCAAAAAAAAACCTCCAGGAGATGGCGCTATAGATTTTGACAAGCCAGAATACTATTTGTCTCTGTTTGCCTTGTTGCTTTTGCCAAAATCAAATTTTGTGTTTACCGGCGCGAACACGTACAAGCCGATGCGAGAATCTAAAATCGGAATTAAATTTGATTGTGTTGTTGAAGAAGAAGGTGGTGTGCTTGTGAAAAAAAACATAAAAGGGAGAAATTTTCAAAAAGAAAATAATTAAAATAAATTACCCCATTCATCAAATTAAATAAAAAAACGTGAGTTTATTTTACTTTTTTTTCTATAATTTTGACCAATTTCGATACTTCATTTTATTTTAAATTTTATCGGATCTCTTCCCGAGAGTTATTAAATTTTAATAATGGCGTTTATTTTGGAATCGGCGTCATTTTTCTTTCGCGTTTTTGTTGGTTCTCGCCCAGTTCAAAAGTTTTTAATTAAAACCATTAATTTTCCTTTTTTTTCTTAATAATGGCATATTTTTTTGAAATTTTGTCCAATAAATTAATTTTCAACGCTATTTGTGCAAGACTTTGGCGCCAATTTTCATTTTTTTCAATGAAAAAGGGAATTGAATTTTTTTCTTTCTACTGTTGCTAGTGTAGAGAAAAGAAGATTTTAATTTTATATAGTTTTCCATTATGCGTACATTTTATTATTATCAAGAAGATTTTTTGGTAATTCGAATTATTACATTAAATTTAAATTGAAGGGTGGAAGGAAAAGCACAAAGGTCATTTTTTTTTTCTATTTAATCGGTCGGGTGAATAGGATGCATTAGCTTGCGTCGCGTCGGTGATTTGTTTTTTTTTTTATTGTTTGTATGTTTTTTTGACCTGTATTTTCGAAAAAATAACTGCCTATTCGATATTGGCATCCGCATGCATGTGTTGGTTTTGGTCGTGCGCTTGGGTAGAAGAAAATAAGCGCTGAAATGGTAGCTTGGAGTGATACCAGACTAGCTTTTGCCATTGCAGGATAGGATTAAAGTTTTTTTGTTTTTACAAAATTAAATAACTACAACACCTTAAATTAATTTTTATTGGATGTATACAAAAATAATTGATTTTAAAATAGCTAATTAAAAAAAAATATAAAAATGTTTGCTCATCGGCTCGTACACCACTTTGTTGCAGCTGAAAGTAAAAATTTCAATTATAGCGTGTTAGGTTGATGTATTTCAAGCGCCAGTTTTTTAAGTGTGTGATCAGTAGGTCTGCACAAAAGTTCAAATTTTTAAAACATTTTTCCTTCTACTGTACCATATCTATAATAAAAATAAATTTGTCTTGGAATAAGCAACCATTATTGTACTTAATTAAATGAAAATTAATTTTTTTCCATAGGTACATAACTTTAACCATGGATCGTCTTACAAATGAACAACGCTTGCAAATTATTGAATTTTACTATCAAAATTCGTGCTCGGTTCGAAAGGTTCATCGCGCGCTGCTTCCATTTTATGGTCCGCATTCTCGACCTTCTGAGCAGTCTATTCGGAAGATTGTGACCGAATTTCGCACCAAATTTACTTTGTTGGACATTAAACCACCAACACGTTTACGTACTGTGCGTAATGAAGAAAATATTGCGGCCGTATCAGCTAGTGTGACAGAAGACTGCCGTTCCCAGCATTTAGGCCTTTGTTACAGCACTACGTGGAAAATTTTGCGGAAGGATTTGGGCGTAAAGCCTTTTAAGATACAGCTGGTGCAAGAACTAAAGCCAGCCGACCTACCACAACGCCGAATTTTTGGGGAATGGGCTCTTGGAAAGCTGGCCGAGGATCCGCTTTTTTATCGAAAAATTGTGTTCAGCGATGAGGCTCATTTTTGGTTGAATGGGTACGTAAATAAGCAAAATTGCCGCATTTTGAGTGAAGATCAGCCAGAAGCATTGCAACAGCTACCATTGCATCCCGAAAAAGCCACTGTTTGGTGCGGTTTATGGGCCGGCGGCATTATTGGGCCATATTTCTTCAAAGATGATGCGAATCGCAGCGTTACTGTCAATGGTGAACGCTACCGAGCCATGATAACAAACTTTTTTTTGCCCGAAATGGAAGTTCTTGACTTGCATGATATGTGGTTTCAACAAGACGGTGCCACATGCCACACAGCACGCGAAACAATGGCGCAATTGCGAGGCGAGTTTGGTGAACAGTTAATTTCACGTTTCGGGCCGGTCAATTGGCCGCCTAGATCGTGCGATTTGACACCATTAGATTATTTTTTGTGGGGGTATGTCAAGGCTAATGTCTATAGGGACAAGCCCGCTTCGATTGACGCACTGGAAGCCAACATCCATGCATTCATTCGTGAGATACCGGCCGATATGTGTGAAAGAGTATGCCAAAATTGGACTCAGCGGATGGGCTACCTGAGACGCAGCCGCGGTCAACATTTGCATGATGAAATTATCTTTAAACATTAAATTGCAAGGTTCAAACTATCGATTCAAATAAATATTTCATTCATTTTTTCGAATTTTTTGTGTTTTTTTTTTTTTTAAAGTTCTAAACCTCTTAAAAAATCACCCATTAGAAAAAAGGTTTCAAAGAAAAAAATACATTAAGAGGACAATTAAGGAAAAAGAAGACAAATTACTGTCCTCTTTAAGAAAAATATAAAAAAAAGTCCTCTAAAAAAGAGGACGGATAGTAACCGTAGTTATAGGTTATGAAAGTAAAAATAAAAGTAAGCGGAAAAGATAAAGGGAAAAGTTGCTAAAGAAACAAAATCAGAAACATCTCAGATGCGTTTGTTTACTTCATTTCTGGTGAAAAATGCTCGTGCACAAACTTTTTCCAAAATTCAAGTCTTGTTTTATTAAGTAAGTAAGAAATTCATTTATTCAAAATCTTAGTTTTGCTTGCTTTTTTATTATAATTTTGTGGTAATTAGTTGTGACATTGAGCTGGCAGTTATAACTAAAAAAAAAACGATTATAATCGTTACGATACGTTACTAGAAGTAACACAAAATTAAAATATAACCTTATATATAAATTTATAAAATTTAATACTGAGTCATACCGCCCCCACCCCTCGCAAACCCCAAAAGCTATCTACGCCACTGCCCCTTTCAATTAAACTTGTATTGAGTTACTTATTTTGAGTTTACCACTTTATGGCTTCTTTTTATGAAATAGAAAATTCAAAATTTTAAAATGCCATACATATACAATTAATTAAAATGATAAATCGAAGGCATCACGGATAATAGGTTTCTTTTCTTCGTCTTACCTTTTTTAAGGTCTTACGAATATTTTGAGCGAAAAATAGTGAATTTCGATTTCTGAAAATGGAACTTAAAAAAGAAACACTATTTTTTTATTTTGATATTCTGTTTATTTATTTTTTTTTTATTCAGCCAATGTTTATTATCTAGTAATTAATAAACAAAAAATTACACACTAGTTAATACAGTTGTTGTTTTCTTTATCATCTATTTTTTTTGTAATGTTGTTTTTATTATTTTACTAAGGGTTGTTATGGCGTAACTATAGATCACCGAATATAATAATAATTATGTTGATTGCAAGTAGAGTTTTTAGTTATAGAAAAAGGTTTTATTTGTATTTATATTTTAGGGTATATATAATTAGTCTAGCATTAACAATAACAATATTAAATTATTTTTTGGGTTTTTTTTATTTTAATGAGATAGTTATTTTATGTATGTATGTAGATTATTTAAATATTTGTGCTTATGTATGAATCATATTACTTTGCATGGTAAGAAACAAAAATGATCGTAAAAATTTAAATTTTAATACATATATAAAGTGATATTTTTTTCGATTTTACGTTTGGTAGTGTGAATTGTTCTGATTTTGTTTTTTGATATTTTTTTTTCTGTTAGGTATACATATTTTCGTTTTCTAGAAAAGTTTACTAGATTTATATTAATTATTTATTTGTTTATTTTTTCTTTATTTATTTTACGTGTTTTCTATGCGATCGTATAAAATAAAAATTTTGCATACTTATAGTTATCTAATACATTATATAAATATTTTTTTCTTTTCTATTTTTTTATGACTAGAATCTATCAAAAAAAAGGAACAAAAAATATTTAACAATTTTACACTTTAAAATGCGTATGCATAGAATTTTCTTTTAGTATTTAAAAAAAATTGTCATGCTTAAGATATTGTCATTTTCAAAGAAAAATCAAGGGTATCCTAATAAAAAGCACATTACTTGAATATACATACACGGAGGAGAGGACCAGCTTACGACCTAATGCAAATGCTAATGCAAAGAAACCAGCGTGTGCATAACGATCTAAAACATTTTTTTGACGTTTTCGGCGATTACCAGATATTTGGTTGCTCCACTTGAAAAAGATTTGATGTTGAATTTTGATTGGATCCATACCATTTCTAAGGATCATTATGATTAATTCATTCACATAATATTTAAAATTAAATTTAATTATGTTGAGACGTTTTTTCCACGACATAAAAAAAAAACTATAAGTGTCTCAGCTTTCCCTATCGTCAGATGGCCCTGGCATATTTGATTGAATATTCTGGGTAAAAAATTCATTCTGTTAAATTTGTAAGAATGAAAAACTCACATTTGGTATTATTTCATTCACAAAAACCATTCGAGTTACTATAGTCGATCAAGTTGAAAACGCAATAATAATTTTCTTCTATCTAAAATACAAATCAGTTTTAAATTTAAATAAACCCCATGTTTAGGACTTCACACCCACAATTTGCATGTTACAGATATTTCACCGGTATAATTTCTAGTCAATGTTTTTAAATACAAATATCTGCATGTAAATATCTTCTATATCCAGAGTTTTTATAACAAAATTTCTTGACTTTTTGAAAAGATAACTAAGACAATTCCATCACTGTATTTAATTGAACTCGAAGATTCCTAGGATTTTAGCATATCCACAAGTCACGATAAACACTTTATCTGTCGAGTTTTATCAAGAGATCAAGGGAGCAGTCCTTTGACTTCACTAATAATTTAATCAAGTTGGCGTCTACAAGGAATTTTTACAACTTCCTAAAACTACAACTCATATTGTCAGGACAATTATATCTGATAAATGCTTTCAGGTCTTCATGTTGAAATAGCAATGTGTTGATTGGAAACATAAGAAAATAAAACTAATTTCTGAAATAAGCTGTAAAATATGTTCTTAGTATTTTGCGAGCTGGGAAAAACCGGAAAAGCATAGAGCCCAAAGCAAATGTGTACTTAAACATTCTAAAATATGTATACAAATTGGAAGCTTTGTCGATAAAGTTAATACAATTCTCGTTTAAAGAAAACTCTCTGCAAGGCACTCTAAAATTAAAAAAAGCAACGTTATATTTTAAACAAAAAATATAAAATTTTGTATAACATTATTAAACTCTTATTTAAATATTGTATAATAATAAATAGTAAAAATATATTAAATTCACCGTCAGAAGATGTTTTAACTTAAAAAAAGATAAAAAAATGGAGGTTCATATTTTCTAAGTGGCAAGTACCTCCATATTTTCTATTGTTATATCCAAATAATTTATGATTTTTTTTTTTTTTTTGCAGTACATAATATTGCTACGTATATATGTATGTTTAATAAATATTTAATGTCTATGATAGAATAAACTAATTTTTGGTTTAAAAAATAAACTGTTCTTGCAGTACAGTAAAAAAAAAAAAGAACAAAACAAAAAGCTAACAAATAAAAAGGTGTTATTTTTTCCTAACTTTTTGCTTTCTCATAAAATAGTCAAAATTATTTTGTAGGAAAATCGGGCCAGTAATTTACATAGTACCTATGTGTAGTTCCTTCGAACAAACGATCTAACCAATTACTCAGATTATCTAATAAATTTTCTTCGAGTAATATCTTTGGTTCGTATTCGCTGTTTTCAGATTCATCTGATCCACTTTCCATTCCTAGAAACGCACCGGCTTCTGGGTCGTCGTTTCGACGAACTAGTTGACGGGTCATTTTCAGCATTCTCTGTTAATAAATAAAAATATAGATTCAATGATATAAATTTTAAAATAAAAATACAACACGAAATTTGTGAGAAGTCACACAAATGCTATCAAAGCTATTTTGCTTTATTGGAATTTCAATTTGTTTCACTTCAAGAAAAACAACAAAAAAAAGTATGCTTACCTTTGCACCACGATTTGTTTCGGGATGCTTAGCATGATACATGCAAAAATATTTTCTATGCCCATTAAGAGCAATCACCGTGCCCACACAATTGCGGGGATTTATTCTCAAGTCACGTGATTCCGAAAGAGACAAACGCAGCAATTCCGAATACCAGCTGAGACCCTTTTCGATCAACATATGACCAAACATAAGAGTTTTACTTTTCCTGTATGGCCAAACGGCTTTATGAAAGCCCGGTATAAGCTTGGGACGTGTTTGCAAATCAGTTATAAGAATGATTGTACGACAGCCGGGCTTTAAAAGACGCACTAGTCCGTTATATTTTTCAGCTCTTAACTCGTGAAGTTTAAGCTCTGGAACATAAGTGCCTGGCTTTTGTGATGCTGTAAGTTTATATGCTACACATATTAAAAGAAAATTTAATACATTCAGAAACAATATAAGACTCACTTCCGTTACTGTTCAGTTGACCTTTGGCTTTTAGAGTTTCTTCTTCGGCCCGGACCAAATAGACCATGACATAGCCAACGGCAAACATAAATGCAATTGTTCCCAAAAGGGAGAGTGTTGCCAAAACGTGTTCTTGTTCAATATTATCAATCATGTATTCGCTAAAGTACAATAGATGTGTCATCACTTTGCCAAGCAAACCTTGAGCATGCTCATCCAAAAGGTCCTTAATTGATTTTCAAATTAATTAATTAAATAAAAATGTATTTTAACTGATAATAATTACTTTTACATAAGCTTCATAGCTTAGTGCTTCCGATGCTCTTAAAAGACGTCGAATAGCATCGTCCAGTTTTTGTTTTGTATGATTGAGAGTATGTTCATCAGATTCGTTTTCCTTACGTTCGATTCCTAAGCGAGTTCCACTTACCCATTCATATTTTATATGTGATGTATCGCGGCGCCAAATGATAACCAATCTAAGAAGCGTATCGTCCGAAGAGCCCTTTGACATGGCATTCACGAAATCGGTTTGTTTGTCCTGAAATGATAATTGTTGTCAGAAAATTAAATAATTCAAAACTGTAAGATAGCACCTGGAAAATATAGGCAAAACGAACACGTTCGGAACTGTAACCGCTTTGTAGGGCGATTTGCCTAAGAGCATTTCGAGCATAGTTATGGGCATCTGTGTTTTCAGTTACAAGTATTACGCAGAGACGTTTCCTCGGTCGGTTCCATTCTGCAGGGCAAACTCCTTAAAATTCAATAAACAGAAATTTATCAACTGAAAAATTTTAAACAGCAAACATTTATATACCTTCCAACATTTCCTGCGAGGATAATCTCGGCAGTGCTAAATATTGATTTGCCGAAATGATATTATTCAAAGTTGTTGTTGGAATATCAGACATGGAAACACTTGCAACTGGACGGACTGAATCTTCATTGAATATTAGCAGAGTATCTAAGCTTGGATGAACCTTGTAACGCTCTTGTATGCCTTTGGTGTCTTTCGAGCTTAATTGTACAAAACTTGAAATAACAAAATTAATTAAAATAAATCAAAGCAGTTTTTTTTTTTTTTTTACCCAAATGCAACGCGATGCCGAAAGGCGAAGGCAGTGATAAGATATCTCAAGCGTGGTTGTTGTCGTGGTTCCATTACAACCGCTCGTACACGATTATCCATCCAGCCATTTAGGAAGCCATCTATTGTATCGTCCTTGATATTTTGAACCAGCTTGTATGGCACTTTCTTCCGTATAAATTCTTTAGATAAGAAAATTACGAATGATTAGACCGAGTTAAAACATGAATTAAGTGAAGCTCCTAGCTTAGTTCACTCCCGCAACAAAATTAATAAAGTAATAATATAATATTAATTTAACTTTGATTGGCGGGGTTCAACTTTTATGGTCATCTAACAGCTGACCAATCAGAGGATCGAAAAATTCAGAAATTTCAGGTTTAAATTTGTATGTCTTTATTAACCCGACATTGTCATTGATTCTCGTACATAAAATGAGTTTCTAACCGCCATATTATTCACTCAATTCATCCAGATTAAAATTTAAATCCGGATGTAAATTATACAAATTTATTAAGTATTAAGGAATTAAGTTTTTATTTGGACGTATCGAATGAATAACATGATGCTAAGCAACGCAAAGTTAAAAGAGGTAAGAGGTATAAAACTTAAACATAGTAGGGATGTACATATGAAATCGCAAAAATTAAAGGGGGGATTTTTTTGCCAATCGTATTTTCAAAAAATATTAATTTCTTCTCCTACACCAATCTCTCTTATTATTATTGCAATTCAAATCTTATTTTTCAAATTTACGATGTTATTATTACAATTACGAATATTTTATAAATATCGATATTAATTCTTAATTCTCATACCCTTGAGCCCGATTTCATACTTATTTAAAGTCAAATAAGTCTTTATTCGACCTACCTTACTCAACATATCTATAGTTTTTGTACAAGTGAAACTTACATACAACGGAATATGTCTACTTTGAAATTAATTTTAATTTTACATTTTCATAAAATGTTGTATGCCTACAATATAAGTCATGACTGTAGCATGTGGTCATTCAACTTACCGACCATTTTTTGAACACTATAAGCACTCTCCCTGTAAATGTAGCTATGCCCGTTGAGAACAAGTACAAGATTTGGTACTTCATCGACGCTCACCTTGCGCAGAAGCATTTGTTCGTGTGCGGCATTGATGGTGGCAAATGTAATCCCTAAATCGAAGGTGAACAAAACAAAATTATAAACGCTGACGCAACAATAAATTAAATGAAAAAAAAAAAAAAAAAACACAAACCCAGTGGCTCCAGAGCATCAATCATTTTCTTAAACACCCCAACCGCTCGTATACACCGGAAACACCAATCATTGTAGAACATTAATATGTGCGGCACTGTTGCGCTTTTCGGGACGATTGTCTGTTCGAAGTATTTGGTTGTCACCGAGAGTTTGTGGTACAAGCTGATGTCTTGGTCGAAGTGGAAACGCTGTCCAAAGAACTCCTCGAAGGGGTCGGGGGCAAAGCGACCGTAGCGGCTGTAGTCATGTTGTTGCCGGAACATGTGCGAGTCTTCGTTGGTGATGCCATGTTGGTCGTAGACGTGTCTTCGGTCTGCATCGCTAAGCAATTCATAGGCTTGTTTGATTTCCACAAACTTTTGCTCTGCCCCTGGATCGCTAGATTTGTCTGGATGCCTGTGAGGGGAAATCATCATGGGAGCTGATTTCATCTTTTTTTGCTAGTTAACTTACCACTCCTTTGCTAATTGTTTATAGGCACGTCGAATCTCTGGGGTGGTAGCATGACGATTGACACCAAGAATTTTATATGGGTCACCTAGATTTGCGGTCGCCGTACAGCTCGAGATGAATAATATCACGAGAAGAACAATGGCAACAATGATGTAGTTTCGTAGACCTGCTGCAGCTCCATTGTGCATTTTTTTTTTTTCGCTTCGGTTATTTTTTGGCCTTTGGATTCCCTGTGGATATTTAAATCAATCCACTCTACAGCGAATGAAATGATTTTTTTGTTTCCCGATTTGCCACGATTGTTATAATTGTTTAAGGTGGCTTAATGGTTTTTTTTAATTGTTAATTATGAAAATTGCTGGTTGGAAAGATTTTTGTTTTTGATCCAGAAGTAAAATTTTTCGCAGGATATCGATCTTTTTCCATCCACTTAATCCAACTGACAGATGACAAGGGATGCAAGATGTATGTATATTTTATTGAGGCTTAATAATTTGACAATATTTTATTTTGTTTTACATGAATGATTAGTAACTAAAGCCGACTTGGAATTGGTCAGGCAACAACATAAAAGTTATAAGATAAATTACTTTATAAGGAGTAATGAAAAATTAATTATAAAACTTCACATTGTTTCATGAAATAAAACATGTTCGCTCAAAAAAAAACATGACAGACAGTTATATGACTTAAAACTAGGTAACAAAAAAAAGATGGCAAAAGAGAGAGAAACAGCGCAACAGTCATACCAAACTGTATGAGAAATTAAAGCTGTGAATTAGAAGTTTTAAAGTTTTCGAACTTAAATAATATGAAAGTAAATTACATGTTGTTTTAATTTTGAATAGGTGAAATTGAATATGTACATTGACAAGAGAAATAGTAAATAAGTTGAAACATAAGTTAGCGAATTCATGTGAGTATATATTAAGTGAGAAAAAAAAAAAAATAATTAAAATATAAATATATTATATACACATATTATTATAATGTAGCTCGATATGAGTTATTATTTAAACAATGTAATTTAGAAAATTGACTAATAATTTATAAAATTATTATATTGATTACATATTTATTTTACTGAACACATTGAACTTTTAATAAAACTGAATTACATATTTTTATTTACATTGTTGTAATTGGGATGTAATTTTACATTTACATAGTGTTAAAAATACAATAGCAGAGAAACAAAGATTACATTTTTGAGTTGATAGATTTAGTTACACAATTAGTTATTTTTTAATTGCTTTTGTTTTTCTTTTTTAATTTTTGTTTTATGTGTACTCTTAATGAGATGAAAGAAATCAGCCCCTATAAGAAAGGGCGTTGGTCGTTTTATAAAAATTCGAAAGAAAGTGACAGTCATCCTCGACCACGAAATGGGGGGTGGACCCTTCATTGAGGATGGCAATAGGGGACATGTAGTAGTTTTCAAGAATCGAATGACTAATATTGTTATTGTAAATGGTTTTAATTAAGGGGTTTGGGTGTTGTCTTAAACTGGTAAGTCTACGTTTGGCTAGGTTGGTTAGATAGTGCAGAAGAGGTTCAACTCCAGAAACATCATATAGAACCTCATTTCTGAACCATTTACCAGAAGGCCGTCTATATTTTTGGGTGCATTTTCTCAAGATAGACCTTTCGAACCTTTGGAGTTCTTGAGCGACAGTTGGAGAGATTTGGAACCAAATCGGAAAACCATAAGCAATTATTGGACGAATAAGAGTTTTATACATTAGTAGTTTAGTTTTTAATTCTACATCACGAGAATTGAGAAGGGTTTTAAGCTTAGCACTAGCAGCTTTGCATTTATTTAAGGCCTGTCTGGCGTGGGGATTCATTTTCCATCTTTCATGGAGGGAAATTCCAAGGTATTTAATGGAGTTCCTCAGAGGGATATTATTTCCTTCAATTTTAAGTCTAAGCTGTTTACTTTCCCTTACGGCAAGATGATGACCTTTTGTAGAAGCATTTCTGAAGCAAATAAGATCGCATTTGGTGGTGTTTAAGTTGATGCCCCATCTTTTGTAATATGGAAGAATTGACGACTCAAGATGTTCTTTGATGCCATGTAACGCATTGTGAGGTCTTTCGTGGGAATCATAAACTATCGTGTCGTCAGCATATAAGATAGACTTTGAACTTCCATTTTGAAGAGGGAAGTCGTGAAGAAAAATATTAAAGAGGAGGGGACCGAGTATAGAACCCTGAGGTACACCTGAAGCTACTGGAATTGGAGAAGAACAAATAGAACCTAAGTTAACAATAAGAAAACGGTTAGAAAGAAAGCTAAAGATGAAATTGATGAAGAAAGAAGGGAAGTTTAAAGCGATAATCTTTGACAATAGCCCATCATGCCAGACCAGGTCAAATGCTTTAGTGAGAAAGGGATGCAAGATGATGAATTTTCATTTGACAGAAAATGCAATAAACCAGGGTTGGCCGTAAATACGATGTACTTGGGGTGCGTTCCTAAATAGGCAATAATTATTATATGAATGATACTGCTGCATATAACACAATGCGACGAGAAAAGGAAACGATTTCGCGACGAGATTCGTCATCATGATTTCAAAATACGGCGAGCTTTTTCACAGCAAGGTCCGTTTTCCTGGGGTCGTATTACGTAAAAAGATAATGATCCTATATCCATCACATCTAAAAGAACATGTCGAATGAAAGTCAAGTCACTCAAGGGACAAATATAATTTATTAAAATTTGCTATGCGTCTGATTGTGTTTTCTTTATGACATGTAACTAAGTTCATATAAGCTTTCAATTTAGAAAATAGGGCGAACATAAAACGAAAGTACAAAGCAAAAGCAGTAATACGAAATCTCAATTTCCAGACTAATCAAGGTCAGAAATTAATTTTTGATAAAAACTTAGGCCCAGTTTCACAGTTGAAGTAAGTGGCACTTAAATGGCCAATGTGAAAGAATCAAGAACAATTCCATAGTGCAAACTAACATCACGATCACACTCATCATCATTACTCAGATTTCAAAACTGGGTTGAAATTGCCAAAATGAAAATCTTATGTATCACTTATTCCAGTAAGTGTGTAACTGTGAAGCTGACCCTTAAAATCTTAAAAAAACAAATGATTCAATAATTAAGTTAACATAGATCGATAAAATAATAGCCATCAAATTTTTAAAAAATACTTAAGGTAAATAAACTCCTATTCTGAGCATTCTACTTGTGTTCATTTTTCACACAAAATGCAGCAAAACCATAATTCCCTGTCTGACTCTAAATCATAGAAAACTAGACCGTTTTAGTAAGCCAATTTGATAGTGTAGGCTATAGCCTAATACTAGGCGTGTTTTTTTGCAAGCCCGGAGAGAAATCACAGAAACAAAATGCAAAATGTAGTTTTCATACAAAATTTCGATAACAAGTATATAATTCACGCCGGTAACACAGTTTTTCTGTGTGCTTAAGTTGAGCCCAAAAAATTCTCTGGGTTTAGCTTAGCCCGTAGGGGATTAGTTGTTGTTTTATTTAACATGGTGATTGTTTAACGCCGGCGTCGTTTTTTTTGTCCAATTTCTTCCAGGCTTACAAAAAAAACACCTTTTAAATGTTTTATTTTTACTATTTTTTTTTTTTGGGTGAGCTATGTTAACAAATAAATAATAATATACATATATAATAATTTTAATTTTTTTCCCATGAGCCCTTAAAATATACACTGACCAAGTTACTTTATGGGTACTTTCATAATTCCATTACGAAGCGATCATTTGATATCATAAAAGTCATCGAAACTATTTGCGCAAGTGCTGACTCGACATTTATGAACACTTTGTATGATTTGGTTTATCTATCAAAAGAATTGCCTACACTCCGGTGAGCAGGGCTTGCGTACAAAGGTTTTCACTTTTTTTTCTGTAAGTTTTTTTTATTTCTTTGCCCGTGGCCTGGCATTGTTTATATATGAAGGTTTTTTTTTAATAATGATTAGGAATTCTAGTCTTGTTGGATATAGTTCACACTAGATATTCATCATAAAATCTATGCAAGATGAACTCTTTTGAGTTTCTTTCCCATTGCAGCATCCATTTAAACGCTGCAAATTTTAATACCTGCAATTTTTGTTAAATGAGAAGGAAATAATATCTCCTCACTCTTTACTCCGCTTATGTCTCAAACAATAAGAAAAAGCACAAAGAAGAAAGAGCGATAACTCTACAATTATTTTAACCTCAGCAACTTTGCCTACCCCGGACACCGCATACGTCCCCCGCCTACATGCTTAAAAATTGCAAGGGTAATTGCAGCGTTTAAAAGCAGTCTTGCTGCGTTTAAAAGCAGTCGGAGAAAAAAAAATTTAGGAATTATTTTTAGCTTTAAAAAATTTTTGAAATTCCATGTTTTTCCTACAAGATTTTTTGATGTGGATTGTGGAATTGAACAATTGTCGGTCGACGTCCTTAAATAAGTTGTGTCAAAAAATAATTTGTCGCACCCTTTTTTGTCAAAAAAAAAATCGCATAAATATGACGAAATACCCCAAAATTGCATTTTTTTAATAATTCCAGCATTACCACCACTGTATTTTTTTTATCTGACAGACTTTTTGGTGTATAATTTCTTTAAACAATTGTCAAAATTTTCAAAGTGGTAGTAATGCTGGGATTATTAAAAAAAAATGCAATTTTGGGGTATTCCGTCATATTTTTCTGATTTTTTTTTACAAAAAAGGGGGCGACAAATTATTTGAGATTTAAGAATTGTCAAATCTTGCTAGCGTGTGTGCAAATCGGTGTAAATTCTTTTTGAAATCTTGCAAAATATGCAAGATGTGTTTGACAGAAAAAATTCGATTCTTTTTCTAAACAGAATCGAATCTTTGGTTAAAAGGAATTCCACATAAATCTTCTTCCCATTCTTTCTATGCGCAAATCCAATTGCAGTATTTAATGAGCTCGCTAAATACACATAGTTTTTGGCCCAACAGAGTTCAACGAAATATTTAATTTATTTCATTGTGAAAATAATCTCTGCTGAACAAATTTTTCCCTGACCGCTTATGAAATTCCCTGACTTTTCCCGACTTTCCCTGACTTTCCAGTTGAGTGGCAACTATGAAATGAGTTCGCCGGGACGAAATGCCGAAACATTTTTGTGGACTAGGCCGTTAAAAACTATTTTGAATCAAAAATTCAATAAGTCTTCTACTTGGCTGATGTATTTCAGTAGTAAATAGAATTTGTATTTGTTATTAAAAAAAAAAAACCTTCATAACTCGAAGGATTAAAGGGTTTAAAGATAATTTATGACAAATTAAGTGAACAATTCACGTGAATCGAAAAATGCGAACAGGTCAGATATCTGGAATAGGGCTGATAGTCTGTCTCATAAACAAAATTCTGCATTTTCCCTAATCCTTGCTAAAGCTTTTAATAAATTTGTTATCTAAATAAATAAGAAATTGTGTCAGCCAGTGCTGTCCCTTCCTTTCATTTAATTAATCATTAAGAAAGGCCAAATTTAAAGTAAATACAAAAAAAAAAACATAAAAAAAACAAGGATTTACAATAAAAATATTTTATTGAGGCACAAGATGTTTAGTGCCAGTTCACTTTCTTTTGAATAAAAAAAAAATCATTTATAAGAGACATCGATCTAACTGTAAATTTCACGTTGAACCTTCTCCCAAGCGGCCATTGGTCCGTGCATTGGCCTGTACTTGACTTGGCAACCATCAGGAGCCAAACGACCTTCGTCACGGAGTTCCTCATAACGCTCACGGTCATATTTGGTGAATCCCCATCTCTTTGAGACGTAGATCTGTAATAAATTATTATAACAAATTTAAAGATGTATTTATGAACAGTTAGTCTTTTATAACTAAGAAACTAAAAAGTTTAGTTAAATTAAGTGTCCTACATTTTATTAAGTATGGTCTCGATGTCGGACGAGCCACCTCACCCCTAAAATGTACATTTTGTTTTTCCTCAGTTCTTAATTTTTGATACAATATGTTCAGCCTTATTATGAATTCAACCCCAAAACTGCTCCCCATTTTTGCTCAGGCGAAACCCATAATAAGGCCGGTGGAAATACCAATTTTTAAGAAGCTAAGGGTAGTAAAATTACGTTTTGAGTTATAAAGGTTTAAGCATTAAATGAAAACCGAATTCTGTACCTTGGTTCTAAAAGGACTAATGATAAAAAAAGCTACAATTATTTATTTCGCTCCTTGAACAGCGTACCGCAGAACAAAAATGCGAACGAAATTTTTACTTGATTGTCGTACATTGTATTGAGTATGGTCTCGATGTCGGACGAGCCACCTCACCCATAAAATGTACATTTTGTTCTTCCTCAGTTCTTAGTTTTTGATCAACAATATGTTGAAATGCAAAATTTTAAAGAGCTAAGGGTAAATGAATTACGGTATTAATTATAAAGTTTTAAGAATTATATTTAAACGTCATGCTGGTGATTGTGGAACATAATTATTCCTAAACAATTCATAACAACAAAAATTGATTTCAAACAAGTATACAACAATGGAATAGGAGTATGTACTTGATTGTCATACATTGTATTGAGTATGGTCTCGATGTCGGACGAGCCACCTCACCCATAAAATGTATATTTTGTTCTTCCTCAATTCGTAAATTTTGATAAACCAATCAATGGAAATACCAACTTTTAAGGAATTAAGGGTAAATAAAAATGGATACATGTTACCAAAACCGATAAAAAAAAGTTATGGGAGAACAACTTAGCAATTACTCAACTGACAAATCGCCATTTTTCTGCATAAAATACGGTTTTTACAAAAAGATTTGTCACTCTATCCAGCATTAACTGCATAAATAAAATAAATTCATTAACTCCAATTGCGCTTTCAGAATTTAATATAAATTGGCCTTGGTTAGTCCGTCAAAAATAGAGCAACAAGGGTGTAAAGCTGTACCCTATTGAAAAACTTCTAAATCTCCCTCACAACCCATGATAAATTCATTTAATTTTAAAATTGCAATATTTCCTACTAACAAATTTTTAAGTTAAACGAACACTGAGATGTTATCAATAATTTATTATTAAATTGTTATACATTTTATTGAGTATGGTCTCGATTTCGGACGAGCCACCTTCCCCCACCAAAACATAATTTTTTTATTCTCAAGTTCAAATATAATACATACATTTGTTATGCACTAATTAAAATTAGATTATTGGGTGATTCGAAATTTTTTCATTATTTTAACAAAACACATCTACGATCAAAATGTATAAATTTATACTTTTATTTGAAAAAGGCTAAATGCAAATTTAAAATGGTACCATATATTAAGGTAGGATCAGACAATAGTACCACCAACAACAAAATCTGTACGTTTTTTTAGTTTGTTTAATCCAGTTCATCAAGATTGCAGAGATACCTAAAACCTCAGAAACATGAAGTAACTAAATATAAAGACCAATCGGACGACCGACGATTTTTATGAAATTTAAAATCCAAACGGAAAAATATACGTTAATACGGTTACTAATACTGTTAATGCACAAGGCCTAGGGCAGACGTCACACCGAGAGAATGATTTCCCAGTCCTGTGTTTTTTGTTAAACTCAATTTAATTTTGATCAAGCTCAGAGCTTCAAAAAATTAATAGTTTTGGTGTTTAAGGAAACTTAACTAGCAGATTGGATGAATTATGTTCTATTTCCTAATATTTAGGTGTTCTATGAGACCGGGTAAAGGGTGTGAACCTAAGTTGGCTGGCTTTTTACCTTATTATTACTTTTTGTAATTTTACGGACTGCAATCTTTTGAAAGAAATTTCAAATATGAACATACCTTTTGCCTTCCTGGGAACTTGAACTTGGCACGACGCAGAGCCTCAATAACTGATGCCTTGTAACGATCGCTAGAGCGCACAGACATAATTGGCTGTCCGATGTGGACACGAGCAACAGTACCTTGTGGTTTACCAAAAGCACCTCTCATTCCAGTTTGAAGCCTGTAAAAAAAAATTAAAGAACACATCTAGAGTACATTTGACAAATTAAAATATTTTACATACAATTTAATAATTTCAGTACGAATGTCAAAAAGAATGTAATCATCGAAATGAATCATAACCCAGTGCTCAAAGCAATTTCATCATAGAAAGGAAATATTTCCAGGAAACAATAAAGCAAACAATAACTCACCTATCAGCTCCGGCGCACGACAACATCTTGTTGATGCGGATAACGTGGAATGGATGAAGACGCATACGGATGTGGAATTGATCTTTACCGCAGTGCTTTACCAGGTATTTGTTACAGCAAATACGTCCAGCCTCAAGGGCTTCACTACTAAGTTGTTCATATTCGTCAGAGACCAAATGCACGCATAGCGGGAAGTCCTCTACGGTAGCCTTCTTCCTGCCCAAATCGAAGATACGGATCTTAGAGTCTGGTACACCACGACAGAACCGTGATTTGGGGTAAGGCTTGTTTTTACAATAACGATAACTGCACAAGGGAAATCTTTTTAGAAAATATTTCAAGTGCGGTCGGTGTAATCGAAAGCTTTTTGTTTCGAAATTTATTACTTACCATCTTGCGGGACGGCGACCCATCTTTGGATCTGAAATCACAGAAAATTTTCACTTAATAACTTGATTCACAAAAAGTTTAAGGTTGAGCATTTTTAATGCAAACATGTTTATGACAAAGTATTTATATTAAATGATGGATGTTTGCGGATAAAATAAACTAGACGTACCTTCTGTTCGATGGCCTACAAGAAAAAGAACGGAGTGAAACGATGACAACCGGAAGCTGTCCAATCGATTATAGCGCTCGTTTTACCCATAGCGGTGAGATTGTGAAGTTTTGTATATAGAATGCGTTCGGAAACTGAGTTGAAGAAAAACTTAAGGCCTGGTCATACAGAGCGCGGGCTGATGGTGCGGACAACAATTTTTTATTTTTTATTTTGAACTTAAGGCCGAAACCACCTAATTTATATGTTGAGCAAAATGTTTGTCTAGGTATCTAAAATTTGAGTTGTAAATCATGAAATCACTATCCAGCCAATTTTTATAATTTACAGCGTAATTTAATTAGAACCTGTTAAATTCAGTGTGCAGATTTAAACCACTGTGGTCTCATGTTGGTTGTTCAAACCTATTCTAAAGTGGGTATTTTCAATAAACAAAGAATTGTAAAGTTAGACTTCTTTTAGGCGACTGCGATTTTTAAGCTTCCATTCACTTTTGCTTTCCTTTCGGTTGCAAGGAGGCTTTCAAACACTGCGATTTTTAATAGACGTTAACTTTGTAAAATGAAAACAGATATATACACACTCCCTAATCCACTTATTTCTCAAACAATAAGAAAAAGCACAACGTAGAATCGGCAGCGCTCTTTCTTCTTTGTGCTTCTTCCTATTGTTTGAGACATAAGCGGAGTAAAGACTGCTTTTAGACGACTGCAATTTTTAAGGGGGTTTCTCTTGTGACCTTGTGAGTTTCTTTCGGATTGCAGCATCCATTTAAACACTGAAATTTTTGTTAAGAGAAGGAAACATCTCTTCACATCTTGAAATGAAAGAAATATTCATTAATCGTAACCAAATGTTCACGAAATTGACAGATTATTACATTTCCTTAGAACACTCTTGGATTTGTCCAGCTAGCCACTGTCTTTTCTTATTTCATCACTTGAAAACTCATTTGTTCGAAGGACCATTTTTTTTTTAAGTGGATTTACCTAATATAGTTTCCTAGGTTTATGGACACGCCCTTTTGTATATGGGAAATTGTTCAATCTTCATTTGGCTACTTTTTATTAAATAGTTTTTTTTTTTTTTAATAAGTGATATTAACTACACTTTAATTATATTTTAAGTATTCATGCAAAGTCGTTAAGTCCCCGTAAAAGTGGTAAACTGTAAACTTGTCAAATGTTCATACAAATTTGGCAGTTTAAAGCCTTAACTACATTAGCCAAAAAAGTGAAAAAGTACTAAATGAAAATTTTCAAACTCATTTTTAGATTATTTTTCTGACTGGGAAACTTATAAAAATGATGCAGAAAGCTTAAATTTTGGTTTAAAAAAAAAATTGTATATTCTTTTTTCGCAAAATAATTGCGCTAGCGGGAAAAAAATATTTTTACTTTTGCAATTTTGCAAAAAGTGGTCAATGTAGCTAAGGCTTTACTCAGTTTACAATGAATTTACCCCATTGCATGACACCCCTTTTAAATCAACTTAGGTACAGAAAATATTTAAAAGTTTTATTTAAAAAAAACTGCCATTCAAAGACAAAAAAGCGTCTCCCGAATAATTTGAGCTCGGGTTGATTAAACAAATGTGTTTTCAGATGACGATTTACAAAAGCATTCCAACAGTTGCCTAAATATGTTCATATCCTCATGGTCGCATACCTAAAATCTGTTGAAAGGAATTCGACATAAGTTGTTGATATTGGGCGGGTTCATCTGATTTTTCAAATTTCTGAATTTATTTTGTTGAACGCAAAAAAATCTAATATTTGAGTCAAAAGTCGTTCCTATAATATAAATTGAATCGAAATAAAAATGAGCTTTAATTATATTCGTAAATTAAGCCTTGAGCATGAGTGGTTGTGAAGTTGAAATTATATGTAAACTAGCAAAACCCCCGCCCGCTTCGCAGGGCGTTAAAAAAAACATTTTTTTTTATTTGTTTTGCAGCGAATGTGGTGAAAAAAAGAGAAAATTATTAAAAATTAAAAAAAAAAGTTACCGGTGACAGGAATCGAACCTGAGACCTCTCACGTCTAAAGCGGATATCTTTCCACTCCACCACGAAGTCTGGAGTCTGAAGCAAATTACTAAATATTGTTCAAATCAGTAGCCCATGTGACCAATTAAAATTTCATTTCTTTTTTTAACAGATTTTCTTTATTTTCTTATAATTTTTTTTTGTCCTAAACCTTCTACCCTTATTCCTCTTTAATTAAAAACAAAAATTAAGAAAATCGGTCAACCGGTTTGGCTGGTTAGCGAACGTACACAAAATTAAACTTTAATTTATATATTATAGATGTAACTAAATCAGCAACAGATTTTATTAATTTCATTAAAAGTGTTCGCATAGAATACCATAAATTATTTTGTATAGATTTTCAAATATTTTTATTGAGATATGTATGTATATGGCCAAAATATAGCAAAAATATCCAATTTTCAATATAAAAATAGTGATTTTTTTAAATTAATATTTAAATAAAAATTGACCAAAACTTTACAAATATCATACACCAACCATTTTCTTTCACAGTAAAAAAAAATTGTCCTAGTCAGCAAAAAGTTGTTGCGATCTTAATCCGTTCCAAGACAAAAGTGGATGTTTACACATCTTTACCACGAGTCCCGGAAAAAAAGTCGAATTAGATTTGAAAAAAAAGGGAAGTAGATTGAGAAAAATCGAAGTAAATTTCAAAATGATTTTTTTGTATGTATGTAAATCTAAACTTTTCAAAACTATTGATTCAAAATAGCGTTTTACGGCATTAAGGCCACACAAAATAAGCGTTTCGTTTCACTTGAAGGTTTATGAGGTTTAATACCGCTTTTTAAATTAATTTAAAAAAAACATAAATTATTTTTAACTTCATTTTTACATCAACTACGCCTTTAACGGGCCTTTTTGTCATAGGATTTTTATCATAGGTTTCTTTATATGGGATCATATCCCTAGGGTATCACAATGGATCTACATTGATCTAAGTGTGACAGTAACAAGATCAACTGTCAGCCTGCTTACCTAACCTAACCTACATTAATATTTTTTAGACATGGTTTTATAAAAAATCTTAGTTTATTGAACAAAAAAACTTAAGCCATTCTTTTTTTTCTAAAGAAAATTAAAATTAATAAAATTAAATTTAATTTAATTACACAAAAAAGTAATAACAAAAAAAAATAAATTTGTATATTTCCATATATATGTATTTTTAAATTAATTTAACTAAAAAAACCAAAACCAAAAAATGTTAATTTTTGTATAATATTAATACTTAATTTTGTTTAACAAAAACAAATATCTCAGACTTCATGTTTAGGAAATTTAATAATTTTTTGTTTTAAAAAAGAACATTCATATTGGTTTACTGTTAGTATAAGTTCTTACAAAAATAAATAACAATGATTGCACACTTTGAAAAGTTTTTAGAAATAAAAAACACTTTAAATTGGTTTTGGTTCACATTTTTTAAATTTTTTGCGGAAATTTTGGGGTTACATACTAGATTGAGAAAAAAAGAAGTAGATTTTGTCGTTTTTGGTGAAATTGAAGTAGGCTGAAAAAGAGATTTTTAAAATGAAGTAGATTTCAATATTTTGGTGATGGTGCGAAGTAGAAAGTAGATTTTTAATTTTTTTGAAAAAAAGAAGTAGATCTACTTCAATTAAAGTAAAGTGGTACCACTGTTACTCATAAGTATTTTTCGAAATTCAAACATGAGAGCGACTCTCTCTTCACCAGGCATACATACCCAAACTGTGAAAACAATCATGAATGACAGCCGGTAAGACACTTATGAGTTTTATGAGCGCTCATAAATATTTACTATTATATTACTTGGCGAATAGATTTATTAAGGCTTTTAAGTGTGAGCGTTCGGTGAATAGCAACCTTAATTTATTTAGTTTAAAAATATAATAACTTGTAGGTACTTACATCCGAAATGTCAACAATAGAAATGTCAACAATAGAAATGTCAAAAGTTAATCACGACTACCAAACATGAAAAGTAAAAATATTTGATTAACCTAGATCGTTTTAATAAACCATATGGGTTGTTGGCAATCATATGAAAAGCGGGTATTTACTTACTTATAATAAGTTAAATGGTCCGGCCTACTCCTTTCTGATTCCAATAAAGTATGTATCGACTTCCCAAATTTACACAAACACTACTGAAAGTCGGCATTTTTAATAAAATGGCTTCTTCAAAAATTTTTCACTTTGGACAAGTAATCGAACGCTTTTAGAATTGATCGTGTTCGAGGAATTATTAAAGCTATCCAAATAGATTAGGTTTTTCTAATCACTTGTGAAAAACAGCCGATGCAAAAACTCAACGATAGGATATATTCTCCAACGCAAGAAAAATAGCAGTGTTAAAAGCATCTTTGCAACCGAAAGAAAACCAAAAGAGAAACGAATCTTAAAAATGGCTGAAGTCGAAACGCACTCAAAACATTTTGACTGAACTCAACGAACATACTCCATTACTTAGTATTCAATTCACAATAGTTTTTACATATTCCACATCCTATTGTGACCTGACCAAAAATTTTGTAAATGTCAAAATGACATTTGGAAATTTCCTCGAAACGGAACAAAGGTGCACAAAGAATCGAAAACCGAGAGCAGTCCGAGTCCACTGTCGTCTTTGCGGAAAATCAAATTTATAAAAAAAAACCGGAGAAAATTCTTTCTCCTGCTCAAAGTGCGAAGAAACCCCTCTCTTTTTTTGTAAAACATTAAACCAGACAATAAAGTAAACAAAGAAATGTTTATTCAAATACACATCCATCAATTACCGAAGGGGCATCCATAAACAAAAATCTAATCTTCCATCTCTGCAAAAGCAAGTAGAACCAAACGATATAATTGTAGGCGTAACAAGCAACAACCACACGACGGGGACGACGACGGACGAATCCAATTTACAACCACGGGTCTAGCAAAGAAGCTCGAGGAAGTTTTCTATTTTTTTTTATTGAATTTCAGTGATAGGAAGAATTCTATTGAACCTTGTTTAAACTCCATGTGAATCTTTGATCTCGAGATTATAATTTTCACTTAATTAAAAAGTTTTATTTCTGATTGTGGTGCATTGTGTTGATTTGTTCTTGAGTTCTGTGGGTGGATTGAGAGTTTTCCTAGGCAGCTGGCTGCTAAATCGCCATGTGGAAGTGTCATAAGTGTGGAAAGCCTGTCTACTTTGGTAAGAATTGCTTCTGAATGAGATAAAATTTAAACTATACCAAATTTTAAAATACTTTTTCAAAGCTGAGAGGAAACAATCCCTGGGCTACGATTGGCATCCGGAGTGTTTGCGTTGTGAGGAATGTGGAAAACGATTGAATCCCGGTCAACATGCTGAGGTAAAATTAATAAAAAAAAACTAATTAAGAGCTCTTAAGGGTTTAATGTGCATTTAAAAATACATTTCTGCAACGCAGTGATGATTAGTTGCATTCAATTTAACGTGACGCTTCCTTCATTCTGCATGTCTCTGTAAATTCTGGACTTTAATTGGTCGATTTTCTCAGGAAAAAAAAAAAGATTTTATAGCTAGTGACCCTAATATTGTGTGTCTTTGTTTTTTCGTCGAGTTTTTTTAAGACTTGGAATCAATTTGACGAGTACTAATTGATTCCGCTACACGTCTCTCCTCCCCCTTATCTATCACGACGAAGTTGCATTGATCTATCCCGACATCTGATTGTTTAGGAAATAAAGAATTCTATTCATTCGTAGAAACTGGGTATCTTATTTACGGCTATTTACTCTGATCTGATTGAATTTGTGTATGAGTTTTCCATTTAGCGAGTTCAAAGCCCTTTTGAGTGAATATTTCTCGGTTTGAGTTCATTAAATTTCTGATCACGTATAATTCATTTGGTGCCTTCCTCTAGAAACTTATTTTCCAGTAAATTATGACTAAGTTTAGAGGATTATGGGATTTTGGATTAAAGAGAAAAAATATGATTTTAAATCATGAACGAAGTGCTCATCATTTTTTTCAAAATCATTCGAATAACTTTTTTTTTGTCAAAAAAATCATTAGCGACAAAACTCATTTTTGAATGAATGGATGTGTCAACAAATAAATTCGTCGGACAACTCCATTTTAGAAGAATGAATTTCAGCCTATTCCTCCCTTTTTTTTAAATGTAAAAAAATTGAACTCGAGAATTCGATCTACATAACTGTAATTTCGTCTGTGTTTCTGTTGAGCTATAGCCTTAACGCCGCCAGCTAACTTTTTATAAAAGTTTTTCTTTGAACTAAAGGTTATTTAAATAAAATTAAACATTTTTATGCCAAAACTGCACACACAAATGCTCGACACAGGATTTGTGCTTATCCATATCTACATGACCAAGCCATCTGAGTCTTGGGATTATTCTTTTGACAGGGCCAATAAACTCCACCCTAAAGCTTTCTCATTTTCCTTTGTAATAGTTTATGCATTTGTGCCACACATCATGTCTAGTAATAATAAGTATGTTCTAAATGGGCACTCTATTTGTTGGACACAGGTCTTTGCAACAAAATTTGCTTCGTTAGCATAAAAAGAAACGACCATTAGTAATTTTCATGATTTGACCTCAGGTATCAGGCATTCTGCTTGACATGCTTTAATATGTATCACGAAGGTACAAATCTCTAAACTATGCCCTTATCCTTATAGGATAAGAATACTTAGTCTAAAATGCAACCTGAAAAAGCTTGTACAACACAATGAACTAATGCGATCGGCTTGCATTCTCAATTTCAACAGCAGCGATGAGATTGGACTAATTTCCCTTTATTAAGTTTTTGTATTATTTTTTTATTTCAATTCGATAAATTTCAAACGTATACCCTTATAAGTGGTTTTAAATTTATTTGTTTTTATAGCATAAAGGAGTGCCTTATTGCCATGTTCCATGTTACGGCGCACTATTTGGTCCCCAACTATTTGGTCATGGCACACGTGTAGAATCGCATAAGAATTTCGGACAAAAGGGTATCCAACGTGCCAATAGTAATGGTACACCAGCGTTTCCCAGAGATCATTTGGAATCAAAATTAAAGGTGTGCAATTATTGTGTATATACATATATCCACAATCTATATAATCCGATTCTTTTTAGCTGTATAACCAATTTTATGACAATAAAAGCCTAGAGGTGCGTAGCCGTGAGGTTAACAATAGACTGATACTTGAAGGTGCTTTACGAGTATATTGGGGTGTGCAAGGTGTGATTCATTTGAAAGAAGATGACGACCAACGGACTGTTGCAATACGTAAACGAAACTCTGGACGATATTCAACTAGCAGCACGGTGGAACAGGAGAATTCTGATAAAGAAAATGACGGTACAGAATCAGTTGATCCAGCAACAACGACAACGACGACTGGCGGTTTAGTAGATGATCTATCGACCGATGTTTCTTTATCAGAAAGTATGACGTTTGATTCGTGCAGTTTGAACGAATATCCCCTATCTGAGGAAGCAACAACACCGACTACACCAACAGCGACGCAATCAACGTTAACCACCAATACGGGAAGTTCGGCATCTACACTCCCGTCTAAGCTCGACAGCATAAATAACTTAGAATGGGATGAAATTGATGACTTATTGCAGGTAGAGAAAACATACACAAGAAAGGGTGAATTCTCGTTTTCTAAAATTTATAAAATATTTCAGGTTGAACGACGATTCAGTGAGAAAGATAAGATCTATGAAACAATGCCAGTTAAGTTGCCATCATCACAATCTTCTAGTGAAAGTTCTCCAACCAAGAGCGCATCAGAGCAAAGTAGCAGCAGTACAACAGAAACATCGTCAGATAATTTTATAACTGCATCCGCTTCTTTGGGAACAACAACAACAGAAACAACAACGACCAATCCTACCACTGACATTGATGATGACACTTTAAAACCGATGGATTTTGAAGATTTCAAACGCAGCATTCATCAGGAATACGTAAATGGCTCAAATGATTTCCCGAAAATTAACGAGGATACGTTAAAGAAAAACCAACCAATCGACCCGTCACGAATAAACGATTCATTGAAACTTTACGGTGAGAATGCAATGAGCAAGAGTTTCAATTGCGAACAGGCTTTGCGTTCTATTGATCCGTCGATGATCAATGACACTCTTTGCAGAAGGGTAGTTAGCGGAATTGAACATTCATCGGCGAGAAATTACGCATTACAGAAATCGGGTTCGGCTAACTTAAATCACAATCAAAATGGTCGATCGGTTTTCGAGAAAGGGATTAATCGTTCGAAGTCTGGACCGACTTGTTTTGAATTTACCGATAGCGAAGATGAATCTTCGACTTTAAAGCCTCGAAAGCCGTCGACGATAAAACGCAATGAACCGCGTTACGTAAATATTCGCATGGATTGCTATCCGAACCATAGTGACAACGACACAAGCAAGGGAGGTGATACAAATAGTTCTGATGTTGCGGGCGAGCTTACGGCCACAGAGACATACATAAATGGGCAGCAGTATCATGTTACTGAAGATGGTGTAGTGTTAAGAAGACCGCCGAGGACTGGATCGACCGCAATTAAGAGGAGGTCAGGCAATAAGAGGTGGGTTTTTCAATTAATTCGCAAATGAAAACTATATCATTCTAAGATAGTAGACCGTTTTTTAGAAATTTACTTCAAGTTATTTTAAGAGACTTAATGTCAGATATTTTACAAGTTCTAAGAAAACCTTCGCTATGTAAAAATAATGTTGATATGAACTTGAATTTGAAGAAGTAGATTAGTACTTTCGGGAATGGTTTAAACTTTGTTGAATAAAATTTCTTCGCGATGCAACATATCCTCAAAAATACTGAAAAAAAAGAAGTTTTCATTAATTAACGGGACTATCTGAGAAATATGTATTTTTAATAAGTTAAAACAAGCTTTTTAGCTAATTCTTGTTATTTTGTGGATTAGTTCCAAAAAACTGTCAAAAACAGTTTTAGGTTATGTTTTAGTCCTCTTAAAACTTAACTGAATCGAAAAATTAAGTTTTCTTTTTAAACTTTTTGAAAGGATTTACATACATAGGTCTGCTCATATGGAGAATTGTCTGCTGATACCCAGTTGAGCAGAAAAGCTCTTTATCCTAACGCTACGATTGACTTGTATGGTTAAAGCTACGAAGAGATCGATTCCCACTAGATTTTTGATTAGATTTACATATGCTCTTTTTCATATCTACAATATAATAATTGTTTCATAAAAAAAACTTTTCCAGATCCCGCACAAAGCTCAAGCGTCGTTGCTCCATAAATGGCCATTTTTACAATCGAGAAACATCATTTTTCACACCACCATATGGATCTCAAATGAGTGTTTGGGTGACATCGTTGGTAACAACTCAAGAAGTTATAAATCTTATTTTAGAGAAATATAAGGTCGATAGCCCAGCAGAGAATTTTTCACTTTTCATTTTGCGAGATAATGGCGAGCAGAAACGACTAAAGGATTTAGACTATCCTTTAGTTGTTCGTATAATGCTTGGTCCACACGAAGATGTAGCTCGAATGTTTCTTATGGATGCTCAAAGGACTCAAGAAATAAGGTAAAAAATAATAATTATTAAATTTGTATAAGTTTACTAAAACTAAAATTAATATTTCAGCAATGAGGTTGCTCAATTTATCAATCTCTCCGTACCAGAGTGCTGTGCAATTTTAAATCGCTACAACGATGAGTTAGAGCGTGAAGTGGCCAAAGTTCGAGAAAAGTAAGTAAACTTTAAATTAAACTTAAATTTCAATTAACAAAAAAAATCTGATGTTATTATTTTCAGATATGCTGAATTGCGTCGTCGCATTGTCAGTCGTATGGAATCTCTAAAAGTTCGTTTATAATCTCGTCATCTATAATTTAGAATTTTCGAAATTTATAATAAATTTATGTTTCGAATTTCAATGGAAATCAGAGTATTTACAGACAACCTAACATTTATATTCAATCATATTCCTAAATAATTGTTTTCTTATACATAAATTAATTTTCATATTTTATAATTGACTATTTTTTTTTAAACTATGGGATTCCAGTTTATTTGATCACCACAATTGCTTTAACAACTAAATGTTTGATTTAAACTTTTTTGTATTCTTTTAAGTATATGTAACTTTTTTTTCCTTTTGACCGTAAATTAGTAAAGTTTTAGACTGAATTAGAGCAAAACATTAAGTATTATAAACAAAAACAATTATTAATGTCTTATGAAACTTTTGCACTTTGGCACATATCACAATATAGTGTGCATGTAAAAATTGATAAATCTCCTTTTGGTGTTTAGTATTTTAGAAGAATAACTAAAATTATAGTGACACCTTCTTACCCCAAATGGTATTATGTTCACAAATTTGTACTCATATTTTTTTCAAAATGTTTTGAATCTCAAAATTATACGTTGAGGTTGTTTTTATTTTTGTTTGTTTTAAGAAAAAAATAAGTAAGAGAATCATTCAATAAAAACTTTAAATTAAGCCATTTATTTTTTGTTTTTTATTTTCTTTTTAATTTTAGTTGAACCAAAAATAGTTTGGAAAGAAATTTTTGGCATAAACAACAAGAAATTGCACATTAATTTTTTTTTATTAATACGAAATTTATTCTAATAACCGTGCCAACGAATAGTTTTAAGAATTTACAATAAAAAAAACGAAAGTGAACTCTTCACTTAACTTTCTCTATTCCTATGAACTGTTTATTTACGTGCAAGAAAATAGTTTGAGTGCCGGGACGCACGGTTAAGATTAAATTAAATATTCAAGTGGTTTTTCATTACAGAACGCCGAGAGTTCGAAGTTAACCAAATTTCAACCGAAACTCAACTCGAACTTTCGATTTAGTTTGAGCTACGAAGGAACGCACCCAATATTGAACGTATCCAATATACATCAACGTATCGTAACGTGTAACAGCACAACGTAATGTGCTACAGAAATTTCGACGTTTTTAGTTTACCCTGCCAGCCGCATAGATGTTTACAAATCACATTTTCGATCCTGAAATTGCTTTTATGCATGTAGACTAAAAATGAATGAGGAGCACTTGTTCGGAAAAAAGCAACCAATTATGAAACGATCGTATGTAATGTATGTATGTAATGTAATGTTTTCAAAAGTGATATTATCATTTAAGACGGTAAAATATGCGATTTTAGTTTTTTTTTTGACATGATTTGCATGTTTAAAGTGTTTAGATCATGTGGGTAAAACAATCATGTCGATTATGGAATCCGCAATTCTAGATCCGCAGTGATTCGCAGTGCAGTGCTCTCTTTTCTCTTTAAAGATTTGTCGTGAAAAAAAAGAGAACACTGTACTAAGAATCACTGCGGATCCAGTACTTCGGATTCCATAATCGGCATGAATATTTCTACAACTTAGGTGAGATGCAGTTTTTCAAGATATTCTCTTAAAGGATTTCTTAACTCCTCGGAAGAGGCAGTGGTAGTGAAAAAAATGGCCAAATTCCTAAACGCAAATTTGCAAAGCAAAACACATGCAAAGCAATTGCAAAAAGCAAGATATTTTTTACATTTGCACAAATGCATTTGCATTTGCTCAAGAAAACAAAAATCTACTACATTTTGGGACTATCTGCTTCGCAGGGATGTTTACGTTTGCATTTTGAAACTGTCTGCTTAGCATGAACCGTTATTGAACGGAAAATAAGATGTGTTAAACTGGTGTGGGATTTTTAAGAGAAAAAAAAAATAAAACTACTATGCCCATTTTCAGATGAACTGCTAATCCTGTAAAACGTCCCACTCGGACCAATTCTAACCGCGCATGGTTTTATTTGACGGTGAATTACGATTGTTCGAATTCGAGTTTCGACAAAAGTAGTTTATCGATTAACAAGTTTTAAGAAACATTTAAATTATAATAATTTTGCTAATAAATTCAGTTTTTACATAAATGATAAGTTTAATTTATTTAATGAAGCAGTAATAAATTGAGTGTGCAACTATCGAATTTATAGGCTGGAGTTATACTAATTAAAAAAAGTGAACAATCCGAAACTCCATCCTTAATGAATTTTTAAACTTTTATCACAGTAAAATTGCATCGATCATATTGGTCTATTTTTTGACACGGATAAAGAAATAATTACAACCGAGGGGGAAATTTGTAGAAAAGCATACGTTTAGTGTAGGCGGTAAATCTTTCTCATCTAATGTTAGAAAGTTTAGTGATCGACTAATAGGCTAGAGTTAGTTACACAGGGTCCAAGGCGATTCCACTGAAGGTGGTTGGTCGATGTGAAATGGCTATAACTTCAGCTAATACATATAAGCTTAGTTAGTATTACCTCAAGTTGCTATTATTTTCATCAAATTCTTTAATATTAATATGATGGTGCAAAAGCAGCATACACTTCTCGTCTGTTATTTATTAAATCCTCCTCTATTTTAAATTCTATTTGAAAACAAGGAAATAAAATATATTGATACAAGTAATTAGTAAGTACCTTCAAATAATATTGTACTAAAAAAAATATAAGATTATAAACTTTATAAAATAAAAATATATCAACAAAATGAAGCAATATTACATACATTTGTGTATTATGAGAGATGCATTTTAACTATACCTATACAATTAAGTCTTTGTTAGGTATATACATATATACTCCAAAATAAATAAAAACAACAACGATGTGACACCGTACACTAATAATAACACCATGAAATGAAAATTTATATAAATATTATTACCACAAAAAATTATAAAAACAAACAAATGTAAAAGTTGGAATTTGAATCAAAATATAACATGTGTTATGACAAATAAAAAATTTTAATTGTTTTGTTTTGTTGCTGTTAAAAAGTGATTATCGAAAAGAATTTATTTTAATGTCTTACGATTCTTAATTCAGTATTTTCAAATCCCGAAAGCCTATTTCTGTACTGTGCCCAACCAACCATTTCTGTATCCTGTGCGCCGTATCTTGTAGCGGAAACTTCTTCACTTCAAACAATATCTTTATAGCATAAATAGCAGAGAGAAAAATTTTGGTATTTGGTATGAAACTTTGAATATAGAAAACAATGTGAAAGATGAATAAATTTTTTGGTTCGAAAAAATATATTTTCGAGTGATCCTTTGGTTTCGTTATAACGCCCTTCGGTCTGAGTAGCTCATTTAAAAGAGGTAGTTACCATACAATTATTACATTATTCAACTATAAACAAGCATATTAAATATTTTGCTACATTACAGATACTAACCACATTAACCGAGTATGTTGTTTGGAAAATGTTAGAATTTAAAAAGTTGAAAGAAATCATTTAAAACTTTAAAATTCTGAATAATGTATACCTACTTCTGATTTAAAATAGATTTCAATGGGCTTTAGTCCACAAAAATTAGCGTTTTGTATCGGGGACCCGATCACACTTGAAATCTACTGAAATATGTACATCTTTTTATTTATTTATTCATTTCAACTACAGACAATAATGTCAAAGTTGTTTAAAATACAAATTTAATTTTTACAATTTTTGTTTTATATAATTTAAACAAGAATACACTTTACAAAGTTAGATAATTTTCCTAACTTGAATACAGAATATGTTTTATTATAAGTCCAGATTTAATAAAATCAATTAAATTATAAAATTTGTTGAAGTCTCCACTCATAACATTAAAATGTTCGTTTAAACCATAATTAACTCTAGAGCTAGAAATGTAGAAATATGCTGGATTTCTAGTCGATCTTGGACGAATATTAATGTTTAGTTGATTTGAAATAAAATATGAATCAATAGATCCTGATAGTGGTTGAAATTAAAACATGACGTTGTTAACCTCTTTCCTTTTTTTCAGCAGCGTGTCGAAAGAGTAAGAATATTTAATCGACTTTCATAATATGGTGGTAAGTGTTATGTTGGGTTACAATCAAATAAAGTTCCCAGGTCATTAAAGGTGTCAACTCTATTAACAAGTACATTGTCGCCCAAATAGAAAGATTCAATTAGATATCGTTTCCGAGAGTAGGTCATTATCTTACACTTATTAGTTAGTGTTTAGGGCCATTCCGTTTCTTAAGCACCATTCGGATTTATTATCATTATCATGTTGTAGAAATATATAACCACTAGAGCTTGTGAAACCATAAAATAGTTTGAAATCTTCAGCAAACATGAAAATCTTACTATATGATCTAGTAGAGTGTATGTCATTGAAGAAAAGTATGAAAAGAAGAGGTCCAATATGACTGCCTTGGAGAACTCCCGATAAGACGTTTATAGTTTTAGATATGAAGTTTCAATTTTACATATTGGATCCTGTTTTCCAAGTACGATGCTATCCATGTCAATATCCTGTTTGGGAACCCAAACCGGTTAAGTTTAGAAGTATTTAGTGGCAAACTCTATCGCAGTCATCAGTTAACTATAAGTGAGCAATATTTGTTAAGTTCGGTTTACATCGATTTTTTCGCAAAAACGAAATGCTAAATTACATGTCTTTGTCTTTGTTTTTAATAAATAACATTCCTTAAAAGTGGAGTAACTTACAGTCTTTAGTATAATGACATTACAGTCACTTAAAATGTTTATTCTTTCGAATCAACCCTTTGTTTTATTTTTTGTCATAATAAAAGATTGCACGAAACCTTTATACCTTCTTGTAGTTGTAACGGGTGATTTTTTAAGAGGTTTAGAACTTTAAAAAAAAAAAAAAACACAAAAAATTCGAAAAAATGAATGAAATATTTATTTGAATCGATAGTTTGAACCTTGCAATTTAATGTTTAAAGATAATTTCATGCAAATGTTGACCGCGGCTGCGTCTCAGGTAGCCCATCCGCTGAGTCCAATTTTGGCATACTCTTTCACACATATCGGCCGGTATCTCACGAATGAATGCATGGATGTTGGCTTCCAGTGCGTCAATCGAAGCGGGCTTGTCCCTATAGACATTAGCCTTGACATACCCCCTACAAAAAATAATCTAATGGTGTCAAATCGCACGATCTAGGCGGCCAATTGACCGGCCCGAAACGTGAAATTAACTGTTCACCAAACTCGCCTCGCAATTGCGCCATTGTTTCGCGTGCTGTGTGGCATGTGGCACCGTCTTGTTGAAACCACATATCATGCAAGTCAAGAACTTCCATTTCGGGCAAAAAAAAGTTTGTTATCATCGCTCGGTAGCATTCACCATTGACAGTAACGCTGCGATTCGCATCATCTTTGAAGAAATATGGCCCAATAATGCCGCCGGCCCATAAACCGCACCAAACAGTGGCTTTTTCGGGATGCATTGGTAGCTGTTGCAATGCTTCTGGATGATCTTCACTCCAAATGCGGCAATTTTGCTTATTTACGTACCCATTCAACCAAAAATGAGCCTCATCGCTGAACACAATTTTTCGATAAACAACATTTCGAACCGAGCACGAATTTTGATAGTAAAATTCAATAATTTGCAAGCGTTGTTCATTTGTAAGACGATCCATGGTTAAATTGCAAACCAAACTGAAGCTGTTTGACAGTGACACAAGGTACTAAACACACGTCAGCTATGTCAAAACCAGTGTTGCCAAAACCAAACCAGCTTAAAAATCACCCGTTAATTGTTGTAGTATTTGGTTGCTGGGGTTTTTAATGTCACCTATTATATTATCAAAACAAAATTCCAAATCCAGAGAGCGCGAAATGTTGGCTTCAAGTTTTGGAACTGCACTTAAGTTGCAATTGACACGTGAAAATAGGTTCTTCAGAAAATATAATAGAGGGCGGAAATTAAGAAACTTGCGTGAGAAAGACTAATTTTATAGGGCGACAGTGATCCAAGCACCCTTTGTTTGAAGTTAGTGTGTTAAAAGAAAAAAAATAAAGAAACTATATGTATGTATAGGTATGTTAGCTGAAAGCAGGTACATATATTAAAGGGCTCTTGAATGGCGATGTATTATGAATTGGAATGGAAAGACTAATGCAAGTATTTATAAATAAGAAAAGAAGTCTGAACGTTTTTTATATCTTATATCTAGTTAGTATTGAATGCCTTTTTCAACTTTAATAAAATGATAAAAATGTAGCGTTGGTTTGGGATAGCCTTTTAAATCCTTTTTGTTTAACAAGCATATTATGCAGGTACAGTACATATTAGCTGCGTTTCATTTTCCCCCCAGATCTAATAGGTACAGATCAGATCAAGAAAATAAAATAACCAATGGACCTCAGTGGCTGAATTTTTATATACACATCTCTTTTGTTTCCCTTTTTTTGTTGTCTTTTTTCTCTACACTACGGCGGCGTGTGTTTAAAATGGATTTCGAAATCCAAATTCAAAACAAAGATGGATCTTGTGTTGTTTTTGTAGTACATGTATTTTCGAAAGCAAATCCAATCTGATTAAAATATGGGGGAAATAAAATACAACTATTTTATACTTGAAATTTTTTAATTCTATCAACAAACTCTTGTGTCATAGAGTTTTCAAATTTAAATAAATTTGTTAGTTTTTTAACTGAGGATTCTGTACGTACATAAAAATATAAATAGAATATATTATTCATATCTTAAATATTATTTAAAGTCCAAGGTATACATGAAATGCACGGCTGTATATTCCTATAGGTTTGTATAAAAAAATTAATCGTTATCCACAAATTTTATCTTTTTATTTTCAGCAATTATTATCTATTATTTTATTATTATACAAAGAATGCGAGAACTGCAATGCCAATGCAATCAAAATGATCAAACTTTAAACCCATAAACTCATTTATTATCCTCTTTGCTAAAAGTGGTTAGATTTTCATTTTCCTTAATCGTTTTCTATATAAGACCGGAAGACTTTTTAGTGTTAAAGAGATGTGTTTAACGACCGTATGGTAAAATACTAAGCAAGGATGACAAAAAATCACTAAGCAGCACAGAAAACTTATTTTGAAAAAAAAAAATAAAAAAAATTAATTTAAATCAGTATTTGAACACCTATGTTTAAAATATTTTGAAATTGAGAAATATGGGTTCGCAGTTATCTAAACTCATACCAATTTAACATATTTCTCACTTTAAATATTCCAAACTATTTCTTTAATCAATTCCGCACATTTTATAATTATAAATTTTTAAATTCATAAATTATAAAGGCCACAACTACATAATTTAAATAACCTATAACCAATGAGATTTTCCAACTGCCCAACAGATCCCTAATTCGGAATGGTTCAAATTTCAATCTGTTTCATCCGGCTACGAAAAAAATTCTGTGAATTATAACCGGGTAGGAAGTTTTGATAGAAATATATATTTGTTGGGTGTCTTGGATGTGTCAAAATTTTGTACAACTTTGGAAATCATAACAAAGTGATGGATGTCATTTTGAAAGATGTAAAATTTGATAGATATCAGCCTGACAGATATAAGAAGCTGTCAGTCTGTTTGATAACTCAAATTTTCTAATAAATTTTCACAAACATGATTTTATAGTTTCTTGGATGTGTCAAAATTTTGACAAGCTTTTGAAACTATAAGAAAATGATAGATGTCATTTTGACAACTGTCTGTTTGGTAATTAAATATTTCTAGCTTACCAATATATCATAATGGTCAGGTCTCTTTGACATTAAAAGAGTTTAAAGCTTATAAGAATATTCTAATGGATAGCAAATCAAACAACTTTTGGTAAATAATTTATGAGATTAATAGTTTTGTTTGTAGTGATTGGAATTTCTTGCATTTCTCTCCTTTATTTGTTTTCATAATTACATGTAATTAATTATTGCTGAAAATGAAAAAAATTGATGGATAAGGATTTATTTAAATAAACCTATACGAATATACAACAGTGCATATCATACGAGTATACTTATTATTGAAATTCTTCCCCAATCGAATCCAAATCGGAGGTTCGAACTTCGACTAATAATAATATTTAAGATCCTGCGATACATGCAATTTTTTCGTTAAACAAAATTCTTTCACAAATTTAATTAAATTTAAAAACATTTTGACAGGAGTTGAGAAATAAAATTTAAAAAAAAAAATCAAGTATGTATAAAATATGTGTGACCTAAAGTATGTACCTCGTTTCTGATACTCAAAGTTTTTTTAAACCCTGTCTTATATGTGTACGTCCTGAGCGTCGAACTTGCCAGCTTGTACATAGTTTGTAGAAGTTGAGTAGGTTCCATGATTCTCAAGAGGAGACTCTCACTAGATGAGTTCTTAAATAAAAATTCAAAGGGGTTGATTTTTTATAATTTCTTTATCACTTTTGTATCTATACAAATTCCCTTTCCTAGGAATGCAGATAAGTTCTTTTAAAATGTTGGATGAAAAGTTCAAAACTTTGATTTGTTACTATATATAAAAATAACTTGATTTTGTTTGCATTTATTCGTACCTATATGTAAAATGTATATATGTATTGAAATGTGTGCCCTACCTGAGTATTACTTTTAGCAAGTTACCTACTATCAGAATATTTACCTACTCCAGTGAGCACGAAAAAAGGCATTCGACCTAGATTCTTCGACCTACAAACACCATAAATGAAGGTAAACAATCATTGTATCCTTAATTATTATAACGACACAACCCTAACATCAAAGCTTCTCTAATATAATCTATATACCTACCCTCAACGAAGACATATCAATGCTTACACATACTCGATCACTTAAAAAAAAAGTTTAATAAGGCACAATTCGTTTCGCCTTTGAAAAATATACGACCCAACAATCATTAAGTTCGATTTTGGATTATTTCCTTCTTCTTGCCGCCTTACGTCGCGTCGCGTCGCATAGCACTTTATGTTTTGTTTAGGTTGGCATGCGGCATGCTATACCTAGCATAAATACCTCCATCCATCCCATTAACCCAATGATTTCTTACTACAAGACGGCTTATTGACACCAAATTGACAGAAAGTAAGAGTTTCCGGCTTTCACTCATCTGTCCATCAGAACAGAACGGCCGGCGGCGGTGGCGGCGGTGTAGAAAAAGAGTTGAGTTCCTTGCTGGTAGGAATATATCGCGTATATAACAATCGCAATTCACAACCCAAAAGCTAAATCTATTCCATTTACTTCATTTGGCTTTGTAATTTTGTAATAAGTTGCAAGAGAGAATACCTCTCAGCCCTTATACTGAGCCAAGCCACCACATCAGGGAATTCCAATTCAATTAGAATTTCTGTGTTTGAGGAGGTATCCTGGGCAACAAGCGTCAGCTTTAAAGTTTGTTATTTTTTCCCAGCTATTCAACGCTACAACAGCCAGTCTTCCCTTCTTCTTCCACTAGGTCTGCAATCAGAGCCCTTAGACGGGTTTTGAATTAGTCGCAATCTTATAACGGAACACGTTAACTAGGGAAGCGGTTATTTTAATTGTTCGTCGTCGTTGTTGTCGTCGTAATAGTCGTCGTGATATCTGAGCCGTGTTATCCCCGTGTCTACAAGTTGTGGCCACAAGGATTTCCACATTAAGTATAGAATGCCAGTCCTTAGAGCTTATTTTGGCATCTAGCGTTGCACCACAAACCGCAAGCAAGCTATAGCAAACACGTGCATATTACGAAAGCGACGTATGACATAGGAGCAGACGTTGCGCGTGGTATTTGTGTTTCGCTTTCGGTTACGCGCCGCGGTTCCGCATTTCGAGTTCTCAATGCATGTAGCACACATGGTCACGTGATGAAGTGTTTCATGAATTACAACAACAATTTTTCACCTGGAATCTGGTGTCGTGTTGTTATTTGTTGTTGTTGTTGTTGTGCAGTGTTGTGGGTGTTTTCTTTTCTTCTTGTTCATTTTGTACAAATGAGTTAGCGGTTTTCTGATGTGATGTTGGCGGGACCGCAGACATTTTGATGGATGATTTAAGCGGGATTCCCGCACCGCCACTTGGTCGGGATTGGTAAGTTTATTTGGGGCGGATTTTCCTATTATAGTACACTACACACACCATTTGGGTATCTCAGTGAAGGTGAAACAATTGGGAGTTAGAGAAAGAGTTGCAGAGTAGGTACGAGATTTTTATTATTATAGTCGACATGTGAGACCGCATACTTCGCTCGATAGTGTGGGTGGGGTGGTGTTAAAGTAGTGACCTTCACTTCTACACACGAAGCAAGGAATTTACGATTCAGGAACTCATAAGTAATATAATTAAGTTTTTTTTTTCAAAAGAAATTAACGACAAATCAGCAGGCAATTTTGCAAATAATTTTCAAGTCTAAGAATTTATTTGTGTTGTTTTTTTTTTTTGTAAATATACCCTGAGTCATTAGAAAAATAAAATAAATTTAAAATACAGGGTTAGTTTTTTTTTATCATTCGGCTCTAGGTTGGATTTATTGGAATAAATTAAAGCTCATTCAGATATTTATGTAAAAATGAACCTTGGGAGAATTCAGCTGAGCAGGCTTAATATGTAGGTTGAATCAATGATTGAAAAAATCATGATTAAAACAATATGGGGAGGAAGAAAAATAAAGTTGAAACCGTGGATATATGGAGTGGATATATATGAACATTATATGACGAAGACGAAAATATGTATTAGCCTTGGAACAAACTTTAAGTAGTTGTATGAATGTCCTATACTATTAATTTCTAGGCAACCGGAAGAAATGGGGGAATATTTTTAATATGATGGAGCAGTTGTTTTGCCATAGTTTTGAGACAGTGGCCGTGTTTTAGTGAAAGTGTATAGCAACTCAGTAACATTTTTAGACGTAAACAATAACAAATCATTTTTTGTTTTGTGCACAAACATAATATATACAAAATTATTTATAATCATTTTTTTTGTTATTGTTAACGATTGTTTAAAGATTTTGCGAGTTGCTATACACTTTCTTTCAAAACACGGCTATAGTATTGAAAAAAACATAGAGTTTCTAAGAACATCAATAGCTGACTAACTTGTCCTTTCAAATGCGGAAGTGCTAAAAATCTCTAATTTTTTTGAAAAACTTTAACCATTGATTTCAAATTTGCTGTTGCTGACCTTTTTCTGAAAGTAGTTGACCTTTTTTGACCAATTACTTAACTTTTAGGTGGAATACTTATTTTTACGAATATTCCACATAAGAGGTGAGAATATCCCAAAGGTAAAGCGGGGAACCTAAGGAAAACTTCCTATTACCGCTTACCTGGGAACTGAACTTACCTTGGGCGGAGCAATGGACTTGCGTAAGAGGGGACAGAAGAAACAAATAAGGAGTTAAAATCCTTAGAACCCACGAATCGGGCCACCCAAGGTACTGATGTTTAAAAAAAAAAGTGAAGCAAATTTGTTCAAAACTAAGTATTCAAAAAGAAAGAAAGAAATTATGGTAGTAGGTATTATCCACTTGGGTGGCACACACTTCCATAATCGAACTCACAACTTATGTCCGACCGTCCATTATGTAGTTACATATGTCGCTACACCTACATACATATTTAGAATATGTGTTTTTTTTAGAGGTATAGAACTTTGAAATGGAATAAAACAAAGATGATTTTTTTAAATTAATATGAAATTTACTTAATTCGAAAGATAATCTTCTGGCATTATAATTTAAATATGATTTCTGGCATATGACCGCCACGGCTGGCTCGGACGTAGTCTAATCTGGAGGTCCAATTTTCGATGACTTTTTTCCAACTTTTGTGGCCGTATATATCAGCAATAACAAGTGGTCAATTGCTTCGGGCTTATCGGCGTAAACTATCGACTTCACATATCCCCATAGAAAATAGTCAAGCGGCGTTAAATCGCACGATCTTGAAGGCCAATTCACGGGTCCGTAACGTGAAACTATGCGGTTATCAAACGTTTCCTTCAATAAATCAATTGTGGCACGAGCTGTGTGACATGTTGCGCTGTCTTGTTGAAACCACAGTTCCTACGCATCATGGTTGTTCAATTGATGAACGAAAAAATCAGTAATCATGGCTCTATAGCGGTCATCATTGACTGTAACGTTCTGGCCAGCATCGTTTTTAAAGAAGTACGGACCAATTATTTCACCAACCCATAAAGCATACCAAACAGTCAGTTTTTTGTGGATGTAACGGTGTCTCAACATACACTTGAGGATTATCATCACTCCAAATATGGCAGTTTTGTTTGCACAATTTGGAAGCGTTGTTCGGGCGTCAGTCTATTCATGTTGAAATGCCAAACCAAATTAAAAATAAATCACTTGACAGCTGACAAAGATGAAAGTAGAAGAGGTATGTCCTTTTTTTATGCGTAATCATTCGTTAAATAATTTTTTTTCCTCATCATTTATAACTCGATTGAGGTCTTACTATAAACTCGTTACATATTATAATTTTTATAATAAATACCGCAATTAACAATCTTTTTATGTCAACATTCTAATTACAATCCATAAATACCAATCTTATTAAAAAAAAAAAAGATCTTGCATTCTCACACAAAGAACGAACACGAATGAGGAACAGAATAATCAAATCCCAAAATAATGAGTTCATCTCCATTCCCAACAAATAACTAAGACTTCGAAAATACAACAACAAAAGATCATACTCCTAGATCTCCATCACGTTCTTGTGTTTCTCATCTCTATAATTACTTGGTCATCATCATCTTTGGTATATTACCTATCTAAAGAAGAACTTAAGATTCTGCGATGTTTTTTTTTTTTTGCATATACCTTCTATATCTACAGTAACAACAGTTATCCAATGTTCCCGTATTACTTTGCCGGTCACTTCGCACGACTGCAAATAATTATTCAGTTTCTTGTCCCTTGCGATCATCATCTAATGTGTAGCAATTTGGCACAGTGTAAGCCCAGTTGCCATAGCCATCAACGTGATCCGTCATTCAGCATCAGCTTAAAAATTCAGTTTCCCGTCGTTGTTTTTATTTTTTTGTTTTATAAGCGAAGAAGAAGAAGAAGATCGCGTAGCACATTACCATTTTAATCTAACCAAATCGGGAGGCTTGCTCCAAGCCAGGAATTTCTCTCTTTCATTTTAGGCTAGATCCATGAACTTTGCTGTCAATTAGATCACATTTCGCTTCGGACTTTATACTAGGTACTAGGTAGGGAATAGGTATACGGAAGCTATGGTTCGTTTCTTGTTGTGGACTATGCTTCTCTACCTCCCTTAAAAGGTTCATCACAGAACGTGCAGTAGTTAGGTATACATAAAGAAGAAAGAAAAAAAAAAGTACAAAAAAAGGTATCTGTATATTCCGCAGTCCAAGAGATGAGATTTGCAATTTGCATATCACGTTTAGGCATTTAAGCCTGATTCCGTGGTTCATAAACTTTCGTCGATGATTGAAACAATCTAGAACGGTTTATATATGTATGTACAGCACCTACCTAGGTATGAAGGTTCATTTTGCTTTAATAAAGGGTGTTTTATTTTAACGCTTTTGTTAAACAATTACGCGGAGATATTAACAAAAAAACGCTCTTTTTTTGTTTGGTACAAGTTAATTCAGTACATTACAAAACAAGTTACATGCAAAATTAATTTCAAAACAAAAAAAAATCTTTAAATTTTGGATTTTTTTGACAGTTTACTGACTTTTTAATTTTTGGTTCAGATTTAGGATCGATGCAGTCTGTAAGGAGACCATGCCGCAAAACTGGATATATTTTTACAATACTCACTGTATTTCTTTATTTCGTTCCGAATAAACAATTTTTGTTTTATTTTTGTTTTCACTCTAGAAGATTTGGAATAAATGGAATATGTACTGAGTTGCGTTCAGTGCAATTGACATATCTATTCTCTTTTATGGCAGATTCAAATTGGTGTTAATTATTTAATAGCAGCAAAACAACATTTCTATTTTAGGATTATCTACATAATTATTTTTATTCAATTGTTGAAATATCACCAAAATTCAATCCATATTGTGAATGGGCCATCACACACTGGATCAATTTTGAATAAGAACCCTGGGTAACTTTTGCTGCAATCACACATGGAGTAGGGAAAGCTGGTTGAAAGTTTTGTGTACTTACAAACATGTAACGGAGTATTTATTTTTTCAATTTGATACTTCGAACAAAAAAAAAATCGTTCGCTTTTTCAAAAATAACAGTTGAAGTGCTTACTAAGTGCTTAGTTAATTATTGTTAATTAACTTCACTGAGGAGAAGAAGATACCCTGAGCTAGAAGTCAAAAGCACTCTCCATCTATGTTTTATAAATTGATGGAATGTGACAAAAAATAATTCAGCAAGTGAATCAAATATATCAGGCTCAGCTTTTTGACAGCAAAAGTGAGGAATCTTACTAAGGAATTACGTTCAGATTTCTGAGATTGCTGAGATATCTAAGATCTCAGTGAGCCTGATAAACCTAAACTGGCAAAATATATTGCGCATCAGCAGCGTAGGTACTCGACTCTATACGGAACAAGCAATATTCACTGTCGTAGCTGTGGGTACCAGCAGGAAAGAAAACTGAAAAAAAACTTAATTTTACTGATTTTTGATTTTGGAAATAACAGAGAAATTAAACAATGTGTGCGTTCCTCTAATTTGAAACTCTGTGATTTTTTTTGTCCAAAAGTACTCATTTTATTTTTTTTAATATAAACCTTGACAGACTTTTGTGTTGTTTTGGGCAGAAAATCAGAAAGGAAAATGAGGATTGTTGTGGTTGATGTCATTGATGTGTGAATATAAAAAGTATTCTACAATTCGGAGAATTCCAAGCTACGACGAAACTTTTGGTTATCAAAACAAATTTACATGAAGATAAATGAGAGTACTCACACTGACGGACGCAACGAAGTTGATCGATGATAATGAAAGTTCAGACCTGCGAATTTTACTGTTAATTCGGCAACGAAATTTTCGTGGCCTTTTCGCACCAAATGTACTATTTGATCACAACAAAAAATAAAAGACACCCTTTAATTGACTCGCTCATATGCTCCTGAAGTAACTCGCTGCCATGCTCACGGGAACGGGATACCAATGGAGGTCGTGTCGGGAGGTGGTGGTGTGCACATTTTGAATCATGTATAGTTATCTTTATGGATTTTATGCCCATTTTAAGGAAAACTAAAAGTCTAGTACGGTTTTGTTCGTGCCCTAACCAAGGCTAAAAATGAGCAAATATATAGGATAGACCTTAGGCTAGTTAAAAACATTATAAGTATGAGCATGAGCATGAGCATCATGGCTTTTGGTTGGAATTATCTATTTAAGTACCCGAATCTGAATGAAGAAATAAAAAGTTATGATAGTCATTATATTGTTGGTTTCATAAAAGTTTATGTTCCGCAAAAATTAAAACACAAAAACAGAAACCAAGAAAATTATTTTTGTCGTCGTTGTTGCAAAATGTAAACATTTATACGATCTACCTGAATTTTGGTTCTTAATATGTGAAACTTCTTGCTACATATATGCAATGAAGGTCAGCTTGGGAATTAACCTAAACAAGAGCTTAAAAAAAAATTAGATACGAAACAAAAGATATCTGTACATGGTAGGTACAAATAATTTTCTGGCATTACCAATTATTAAGCAAAGTGTATGGTTAGAGATAGAGAGAGAGAGAGAGAGAGCGGTCGTTAAAAAAAATAGACACATGTGGTTTAGTTTCATTTAAAAAGAGTTTTGCCAGCAATTATAACAAGAATTTAATAAAAAGTTCCTTTTGGAAAAGAAGACATTTAACCTATAAATGTGGGAGGAGAGAGTATTAAAATAATTAACTTTTGGCATAGATGTGTTAAGGTTAATGAGATTTTAATGTTTTCACACATGGAGGTCTGAAAAAAGACGCGATAATAAACTTAAGCTGTAACTTTATTAAAATTAAATTTTAACGAAAAAAAGCTATATGACAGTGAAGAAATTGTTAAGTGGCTGAGAATATTTAAAAAAAAATTAGAGCAACGGTAAATCTTTTTATCTAATCTCCTTCGTTTAACAAATACATAACGTACATAGTATGAACCTAACTTGAATTTAACACAAGATTACACATAATATAGCAACATTTTCAGAATTTAACTGTAGGCTTAATAAGACAGTAAAAAAGACATTCTAGATTAAACAAATTTTTAACAAACTGGATAATATCTAAATTGAACTGGAATATTCATCATTCCCAGCTTTATTCGCAATCCTTTTGGACACAAATTAATCACGATTTTTTTATTTCTTTTCCAAAAACTAGAGCAAATTTATCTCATTTCCCATATAAATTCACATTTCGAAATAAGTAAGGAATCAGTAGGGAATTACTTGCGAAGTTAACGAACACACCCAAGATTTAAATCCATTGAAAATGTCAAAATTCGATGCATAAACCCAATTGATAAAGGAAGATAAGACAATAAAAATAAGTGAATAGCGTCCATTCTGAATCAAATGAGCTGTCAAACGAAATTAGCAAATTTGATAATGAAAATAGATTTTCTGTCCTACTGTATATAAGGGTGTGGCGGTCACTTTCGCATCGCTCGGATTTTCTCTGATAACTCCAAACCTCAGAGCCTGGGCTAACCAGCTTAACTTCAAAAATGCACAAAACATGATTAAAGAACAACCTGGTTATTAAGAATACTAATCAACACAAAAAGTGCGCATACACCCGAGTGCACCACTGTTGTTTGTTAGTAAATAGATAATTTTATTAAGAGGTCTTTAAAAAATGTTTTAAACATATTATATTATATTCATTTAAGTATAATTTTTTTTCTGAGTTTCGAAAAAAAAATTGACCTTTAAAGCTTGGCAACTCTATAATTAGGCGTATTTTTTTTGGTAGCCCGGAGAGAGTTGGATGAAAAAAACGACGTGCGTCGGTGCTAAACAATTAACATGTTAACTAATACCCTACGGGTTAAGCTTAACCCTGTGTGCTTAACTTTACCACACAGAAAAACTGTGTGACCGGCGGCGGCGTGAATTCAATACTTGTTATCGATAGTTTGTATGAAAACTTCATTTTGTTTCTGTGATGCTGTCGCTAATCTTTGTGGCCGTTTTTTTTCGTGCAATTACTCTCGGGTTTGAAAAAAAACACGCCTATTGTTTGTTTATATAATATCGAGTATAAATTCTCCTTTGTATGATATCGAGTTGGATCTTAGTTCTCATTTCTGCACTCTAAAATGGCGTCAATTAACAATTCATTCAATTTTTCAATAGCTCTTGTTTATAAATCGAAAACCAAAACCAAATCAAATCAATGCATCTCAATAGAAAATTATTGCTCAATCTGAGTCACTCAATTGAGATACACAAGTTGATCTACTCCCAAAGTTGCTCTTTAATTCACATCTACATATAGTATTCATTTCGTATATTCCTACTGAAAAAAGATTTACCATAAACATTGCTCTTCTGGTGTCACCTTAAAGAGGTGAAGAAGGAAACAGTGTTATAGCTATATATTTTTACTTAATCAAGGTGCCGGATCGAAGCACGCCCTATTATTAGCTACGCGCGGAATTAAACGACGAACAAAGGTGGCGACGACTGTTAATCCTCGGCAACAAAGCAGACATGGGGAAAGAAGCACCGAAATTATCTTTGGGGTTTCCCAAAAATAAAACAAACTGTTTGAACCTATAGTTTAGTTTATTTATAAGGAGGCTTTATCTATACGAGGAGCTTTACCAAAAGGTTAAAGCAAAGGAGTACGAGTAGGAGTTTCACTTATACATAGTAGGTATAATATATGTTAAGTTGAATATGTATATTTTGGTACTGCTGCCACAGTCAATTTTAAATGGTTTATGACTTCCTCATTAGACCCCCTCGAGACACTGACGTTACTGATATGCATTTTAACCTCAACCATGCAGATCAGGAGGGCATTGTTGTTGCCACCGCCATTGCTTACCGCCGCGCTATAGTTTAGAAGAGAGAACACAATATTGTGTGCATAACAATTATTCGTCCTAAGCCCAGTGATGGTATACTGCACTGCAATTTAAAGACTTAACAAAAGGAGTTCAGCTTTTAGAAGGTCGGCTTGCTCTGAACTTCAAAAAATTCACTTGGTTTGCATTGTCCAGGTAAAGTTTGGATTAGTCATCCAACACAAACAAGGATTTATTTGACTATTTTTCTATTTATTTATTTTTTTTAGTGATTCTTAGGCTTGAGTCTAGGTGGCAGTTAAATTCAGAAATGGTTTAGAGTTTAATAATATACTAAAGGCCCTGGTTCTCTACCAAACTGTCACGCCACCCAATTAATTTATATTTTAAGATTATTTCGACTTATGCCTTTATATCAGCACTATTCTACTATTGAAAACAGCGAATGGTTTAAGATAAATTTATTTTTCCTTTTCAAACCCAATTCAATAACATCGCTGGCTTTTCTTATTTTATTTTTAGTTTTATTACCTATGTTACTGCAAGGCGTCGCTTTTATTTTGTGTGTGCTTATGTGTTTTTTGTGCCGCACAATTTCGCCGCCCTCCATGCCTCCTTATAAAATGTTGTCTTTGTGCCTTGTAAACCTTATGGACTACAAAATGTATCACATTGTTGTTTGGGTTAAAAATATTTCTGTTTTTTTTATTAAGCTATACAAATTTATTTTAACTCTTTTCTAAACAAATTTCGTGTTGTAAAGTATTTTGCAAATAGATACAGAAAATGTTTTGGTTGTTTTTTTATTTTTACTCCTGGAAAACTTACATCTATCTACCTAACCTACCTCTATTTAAGACTATGTTCATATAAAATTTTGAACTTATTTTACATTAAAAAAAGAAAAACAAAAATGCAGTCAACCGCAGCAGTAAAATTTCTTTCACTTTCAACAAAAAGTCTAGAGATGGAGATACATATTACTGCAGTTCATGTTACCATGCAAATATGATTTGTTAATGTGAATTTTATTGCATAATTGACCAACGGGTAATATCTGGTCTGGACGTATATAATTTGTTATTTGCTGTAGGGCAGAACATTTATGAGTGAATGATCATAGTTGACCAATGACCAAAGTTGACCTCATAAGTTATAACAACTTTAAATTATTTTAAACCAGGTTCAAATCAAAGGGTTTAAAAAAACTACAACATATTTTCAAATAATCCCTCAGGGGCTGTTAAATCTTAAAGTTTGGTCAAATGTAGAGGGCCAAAGGTGCAATATGGTTGATGTTTTTATTTTTATAGATAGCAATTGCAAAATATAAGCAATGGAATTTGTTCGCAGTTATTTGTGTGAAAATATTTTTTCTAAATTGCACTTAACTGTATATAAAGTTCGGTGATTTAGACGACGAACGCAACGAGATTTTAGAATGCATTATGGATGGGTAACACCTATTTTTGCTCAAGTAACTTTTTTGTTGCTTACTAAGAAATTCTTATGGTTTTTTTTAAAATGACAAAAAAGTAAAAAAGTAAATGTGAACACATTTTCCGAGTAGTTAGCACCGTAATTTTCAATTTTCCAAAAAAGAAAAGTTTTGCTGTAATATGCTCAAATTGTGCTACCACATGTGCCGTAAGTATATTAGGTGGTAGTTAAAGATTTAATTGGACCCCAGCATTTAAAATTTTAATTTTATGTTTTGAGACACTCACAAATCTGAATCAATTATTATTCTTTTACACAACTTTCAATGAACTTCAATGAACTTTCAAAAATGAATTTTAATATTTTATTGATAAGGTAGTTTGTAAAATCCGTAAAATAATGCAAGTAATTTTATGTGGAAGGAAGGGAAAAAATGTACCTCGTGGTGTAATGGCTAGTGTATAGGACTATTAGCCGAAGTTCTTGAAATCGCCGCCCATCAGCCTCTGCTGCCTATAAAATAGAAAAGTTTTTTGACGAGTATTGCATTTTATCATAAAAAGTGCCTCTCAAGTGTTTATTATTTGTGTTGAATTTAGCATATATCTAGATTTATTTCATTTGAATTTAGTTCACAATTAATACAATATTTAATTATAAGAACATAAATCTGATTATATAATTAAGTTGCTTTTATTTACGCAATGTCATATTATTTTGAAGGCTAAACCAAATTTATTTTGGTGACATGATAAATGAATTATTATTACATTTCCAAGTTAATGCTTAAATGCGATATATAAATAAATAAATATCTTTAACTTAACCAAGGTAAATTACTTTTCGACAGGAAAAAAATTAGCACACTAATTTCAAGAATTAGTCACATTTATTAGTGAAGGTCAGTTAAAGTCCTTGGTGGTGTTGGTCATTATTTATTATACTTAAGTTATGGTTAGGGTGTCTTGTGAAATAAAACTTCAAATTCTTAATGAAATCGATGTTGAAAAACATTCGGTTCATAAGAAAGAAGTTATTTTTGTTAAATGAATCATATAGTCAATCAAAGAATGTTAAAGAGGTATTTTTAAAGTTACAAACCAAATGTGTCCCTCCAATTATTTTTGAAGATAACTAGTGCAAACGTTAAATAATTTTATTGAAGAACTGAAGGGGAATTCATAGGCGATGATCATGATACCATTGTCAAATATTGTCTCTTTGTTTTTAATATTGAGGTAACTTATAAAAGTGTTGATTTATTGTAAAAGTTCAGTATATTTAATTGATTCAATTAATAGAACTCGAAATAACTCAAAAACAAGTTTTTTAGTGTATGATTAACTTAATTATTCTGTTGACAAAAATCTATCGAAATCAAAGACACTAGCTGCAATATTAATATCCAAATGATCTGATCCGGATCAAATTTAACACGTAAATACAAAAATAATTCTTCTTTCTTTTGTTTTATTATGAGGATCTGAGCCAGATCAGATCATGTGGATAATAAAAGGCAGCTATTATGGAAATGCGAAATAGAGAGGGTGACACTATATACTGAACTATGAAAGGGTGATTTCCATCCATGGTGCCGCCCTCCATATTTGGATAGTGTTTTGACACGGATCACTCAGAATATCTTAACCTAGGTTAAGTTTAACAAATTCAGGATCTAAATTGACTGAAATATATTTTTCAGGAGTTAACTTGGGTTAAACTCCAAGGACAGGGATTATTTTGTGTGTGAACAAGTAAAATTGTTGGATTTTTGGATGATATCAATGCACACTGGGTGTATCCAGCATTAATTGCATCCCAAAAAAGTTATTGTTTTGGTGCTGGTTAGGATTTTGATTTGGCGTACTTTTTTTTTTAAATAACAAAACTAACAATTTTTTAGATGTCGGTGGTGACCACTACAGATCAATGATAATCAACTTCTTGTGGTCTAAACCGGATGATATGGATACAGATGACAAATAATTTCAACTTAGACGGTGATACTTGTGGCAAGGATTATTCACGATAAACATTTAGTTATATCACGCGTCAAAAACCAACGCTGAGGTGCTAAAAACTTTTTTCTGTAAAATTCTAAAAGCTAAAATTTTTGTCTTGATATTTCTTCGAAAAAACTGATAGTAGTTTAAAAGAAATATTTGCAAAAAAAACAGAATTTCGCTATCTTTCACCTCAATAAAAGTAGTAAATTTAATTAAATTACATTTTAATTTAAGTTCTACAACAAAATTCAGTGTTTTTAGAAGTGTAGATATCAATATTTTTTGAAGTTTTGGCATTTTGGGAACACTTGAGTTCCTCCCCCAATTTTAAACCAATAAATTTGATTTAAACGTTTTGGAGAAAGTTTTTTGGTGGTCTTTATTGGTGACCACAAAAAAATTTCTCCAAAACTTTAAGCTTTTCTCAAGTAAGCTGCGACATAATTTTGTTTCTTACACGGGTTTACATTTAAAAGCCTAGCATTCTTCTGATGGGAGGCGTAATTTTTCTGTGGTCTCTAAGCGGAAAAATATTTATGGAGAGTTTTATCAATTGCAAAAAAAAAAAAATAAATATTAAAGAAGACCATGCTGTTATCAATGAAAAAACAAGACCATACACTGGAGCTGGAGGTGGAATTGCAACAGCTGTGAAAAAGTGTCGTACGTGCTATTTTTTTATTTACCGACAATGCAACTGTACAACCACCAGCTTATTTTTCACTTCTTTTATTTCTGATATTTTTTTTATTTAATAAATAAATAAAGAAATGACCACAAAACGCTTAAATAATTTGTTCTGGCTCTTTTTTTCTTCATACAAATTGAAATGTGAAAAGTGCCGCACTTGAAAAGTTAAACGTTGGTGAACTCTTGCAGCACCGACCGACTGCAGTTCCGTTTGCAGCTGCATGTTCGTAACATTAAATTTGTGTGTATTGAATTTTTTGACAGGTGAATTGCACGAAAAAAACGACCACAGGGATTAGCGACAGCATCACAGAAACAAAATGGTGTTTTCATACAAACTATCGATAACAAGTATATAATTCAAGCCGGTAACACAGTTTTTTGTGTGCTTGAGTTAAGCCCGGAGGATTCTCTGGGTTTAGCTTAGCCCTTAGAGGATTAATTGTTTTTGTATTTAGCACTGACGTCTTTTTTTTTGTCCAATTCCCTCTGGGCTTACAAAAAACACGCCTATTATAACATGGTTCAATGGTTTTGCTAGTTGAGTTCGCAATGACTTAATTTAAGCAAGTCTATTTTTTTATACTGTCTTAAGGCTTTGATATGATGAACCGACTTACATATTTAATTTTCGTTTTGTTGTTTTCCGTTTGAAGTAAAATTTAAAAAATAAATCGTTTTCTTTGTCGATAAATGATAAGAACCAACATTGTTTATCGATAAATTACTTGAGGAATTCATCAGGAAGAAATAGGAAAAATTTGAATTCCTAGATCCGTTATGGGGAATTCCTCTTAAAGAAGCAGCGTACTAGACTAACAGCATAGCACTTTTTCTAAGTATCTACATTTATATTCTTTCAGGCAGGTATATCTCTAGAACTTTTATAATTTAACGAAATCATAAAAATACCCCCACGAAAAAAAATTTCTTTGTCTATTCAAACGTCTCTATAGTTTCCTTAAATCCCAATTATCCAAACAATGTTTCCTACTTCAACTATAGTGGTGTTGCATTATACTTAGGTACATATTATATACCATGCATATAAGAAGTCAACCACGGCAATGTCAGCAACGAAGACAAATTAACTCCACGAACTTCATGGAATTCACAACAATATATATATTCAGACAACACCAAACGTAGGTATATAATATGTGTGTATTGTTGTTCGTGAGTGTCTTCCAAATCCATACCTTGAAGAACATGAATGCAACCAAAGAAAGTCTTTATTTCTGAGTGGCTTTATAGGTATTTGATACAATAGAGAAGTTAAAGATACTCTTTTTGAACTTTTTCAAAAGAATTCTTAAAGTTCTTATAAAGAATTATGGGTGTTTGAAATTACTTACAAATCCATGTAAGTTGACACGGCAATAATTACTTGTGGGATGACACTTCTATTGTTAGTTAGTTGGGCTTAATGTGAGTTTGTAATTTGTTTTTGATTTGTGACAAGTCACGTAAATTCCTTGAAAGTATTGTATTCTATGTTGTTGGGGTTGTTTAATGAGATATATATATGTATTTGGAGGGAAACTATATTCCTTCAGAAAGTCAACTTAGAAGTAATTTTCCATGAGTTTAACATGCATTTCCGCTATTGGAAGTATTTTACGGAAATGGTATTAACTTAAAAATAGACTAAGACTAGACGTTTCCTTAGAATGAACAAATAATTGAGTCCACTTTATGCAGAAAATCCCCCATTCAACGTGAATTCTTTCGACTTTTTAACGGCAGGTTAGTTCATTCTGTTGAGGAATGCCGTTAGAATACCGTTTTTTCCACTTAAATCCCATAGTTCAAATTATCTCTGAATTCTCATGTTAATGCGGAGAATCATAAATATGAACTTCATCAACCGTTCCATAAGGACTAAGAGTCCAGCTTAATGCAATGACGAAGAAATAACTTTTAAGTCACATCATCTGTTCGTGGGCTTATATCTTATCTCGTACCAATGGACGAATATTTATTATGCAATTTACAAGCATTTTGATGGATTTCAACTATCATCATCAGACAGCATCGTAATAATTAAATATACCGAATGCTCTTTTGGCTGGCCATTGCACTGGCACTGGCACTGGTACTGGTACTGGACAGACGGACAGAAGAGCCTCTACCTCTACTCCTTCGCAATGCGCCATTTCGCTAATGGCATCTTAAGTAATTCAGTTGCTTGCGAGCTAGTCAATAAATACTATAATAGCTCCACTCCTATATAAAATCCACCCACGACTAATAAAACAGACAGACGTATGTACGAAGTCAGACAACAATTGGACATTTAATACCACATTTGGTAGAGTAATTTCATTTCGGATTGCAAGCAACTATATCGACTCTACATAAAAGTGTACAGTTACAATATATGTAAATAATTTATTTTCTTTATCCATCTGTCAGAACCAGCTTAAGCAACCCATACACGGTCAACAAACAAACAATTGATTGAAATATTAAAAATATTAAAATAAAATCTGAGTGATGAACCTGCGCCTGATTTATATTTTTGGTGACTGTAGTACCGACGAGAAAAGTGAGAAAACGAGAGCAAGCTGTATGACATCTGGGCTGTAATGTTATGAAGATTATAAGTCTTTAGCTACCTATGTAAATAAATAAAGTCTTTGTGAAGCTTGTGGATGCAAAGAAAATTGAAAATCAAAGTTAATGGGAGATACAAAATTACATCACCATAAAATTATTGTACATTATTTTTTGATGGATCCTATAAAGGACCTTAAAATGAAGATTTTTATATACTTAAAAAAAATAATTGAGATATGTATTCAACAAACTATCTCTAATGGTAGTAAGTATAAATGTTAAAACCTCTTTTTATTTTCTTTAATATGCTTTTAAACCTCTTACTAAAAGAGCTCTTAATTAAACAGCTATTTCAAATCATGTTTATCTATTAAGTGTATGTTTTATTCTTCTTTTAATAAAGTGTAATGTGCAGCGAAAACTTTTAATAATATGGGGACAGAAGTTTGGGGCAATAATCTTGAAATTCCGAAAGCCCAAAATCACAAAACCCCGAAAGCACAGAAAACACAAATGGATTTTGTTGTCTAAAAAAGAATTTCTAACACAGTTTTGGTTTTCTTATCTTTTATTACGTTGAATGATGATTTTATTTATTTAATAAAAGTTTTACAAGGGTGACGAATTTTATGTCATTTAACAATTTGAAGCATTTTTTCAGTTTAAATTGTGGGATTTTGGATTTTCGGGATTTTGGGGTTTCTAACTTTTGGGATTTCTAAATTATGGATTTTCAGATTCTGTATGACTCGCCGTGATGGGTAAGTTGGTTGAAGTCAGTAAAGATCTTTATATTGACCCTTAATTGAGATGAGGTGCTACTGAAAGTGTTCTCTCAAAACAAGAATCAATGCCCTTGAACCTTGAAGTGTGAGCCGTTAGTCTGTTCTATTGAAAACCAATTTCCCCTCAATCCAATTTATAAAGTCTTGGGATAAAAACAATCCTGCAACATGCTCACACACCACCACTACCGGTCTGTAATGGCTGGCACTGTTACCACGTGTTCTTCAATGAATAAGGGACTAACAATTCTAGCTAAGGAAATTACAGATCAAACTGTGAATTTAGTTGAATGGGTTATTGGCGACAATAAATCGCGGGTTATGTGTTTTCAATGTTTGGTTTTCAGTTTGAAGAATTTTATTTGTTTACTGGCTAAGTTTTGTTTTTATTGTGTTTTCATTTTCAACGAAACGAGGAATCTGTCAAAATTACATTGAACTGTGTTAGGTTAAAATTACGAAATAATGAAATTGAGTCATATAATGATTGCATTGAGTTCGGATTTTTAAATTCAATTTATTATTGAAAAATTGAAGTACGCGTATACAAAAAAATTTCTCAAGATGATGCTGAGCCCAAGGTATAGTTGCCAACATGGCCTTAGGGTTATCTCTAGCCTTTTCCGAAGTAAATGAACTCCTTTACTACGTGGAATTTGCTTGACTTTGGCGGATGGTACTTGTGCTTTGGTTATGTTTAAACAAAAAACAATAACTGAAACTAATCATCAAAATCGGAACTTTAGAAGATTTTTTCGGCTTTATTTACCTACTTAAATATTTGTTTGTGCTATACGAAAGTATTATCTTTACTTTCTTCAGAATCTGAACTCATACTCTTACATCAAAAGACGTTAATTCTATGTGTAAATTCTGGTTTGTATCACGAAATTTCTCTAGCTTCTTCAATGACAAATATTTCTTCTTCTCATCTCAATTACCGCATTCACGTGTAGAACATTTGATTTTTAATCTCTCTGCCGACTTTATAATTTAAAAAAAAAAAAAACATATTTGATATCAAGGATACGTGATTCCATCCATTATATTTTATTTCGTAACAAATCTCAACTTTAAGTAAACAACACTCATTGCTAACATGCAACCAATGTTTGTTCAACAAAATTTCGGCAACTGAAAAAACTAACCCTCATCAAGAGTTAGGAAATGTATGTCAAACACCTTAACCCCTCTCCCACACTAATAATAAACAAGAAATGGCCCACATTAAATTAACTCGGTACACATTCTCAGATTTATTTTGCATGCTGCCTTTTGTAAATAATGTAGGTATATTAACTTAATATTAAAAAAAAAAAAAAACAAATTCTCTATATATAACAGAACATTCAACATAAATATTTAGCGACCATTATCACAAGTAGCGGTATGTATTTACGTGTCTAATGAACTTTTCCAATATTGACTCGACCCCAGGTATAATTTCTTAAGGACGAATGAACACAGAAAGAAAGAAAGGAAATAAGAAAAATAGAAACAAAAATACAAAATAAAACAATAACAATAATCGAGTGACCTCAATTATCGCTTTGAAAAATGCCCACATAAAAAAAAAAACAAAACAGATATAAATATAATCCTTTGAAGGAAAAACAGGTGCCAACTCAACAAGTTTTTTTTTTTTTTTTTTTTTGTATGTAAAGAAAAAAGGATCCCGATGAGCATCTGCTTTTCAACACTGGTGATTTATTGATTTCAGGAATAAAAAAAAGATACAACAGCTCCGTCGTAGTCGGTCAGCGACGTTGGTCAATGTTGGCAATGTAACTTGTCTTGATGTAATCCCAACACTCCACCAGATACAAATCACTAGCCATGTAACTGACTAAACTGTCACAAGAATGAGGGTTCCTTACACTATGCTTGACGTGTATAAAATTTAAGCAAAACAGGGATGCGTGTGTAATACACTTTATACAGTTTGTTGTGGTCACTTTGTTGGATACTTTTGTAACTACGGAGACCATTCAAGAGGGTGGTGGTGGTAAAACAAGAAAAAAAACCCATATTAGGATACCAACGGGGCTCCAATACACAAACGGTCACTATTTCTTCAATGAATGTCAACTGTAAGCAGTAAGAAAAGGGTTGCCAAATGTTTGCGATTCGCTTAATTTCCAAGCTGATGTAATTTTTACTGAGCTTTTAAAGGATGCCCCAAAATTTCACGCAACAAGTACATAGTTGATTTTGATAGAAAACATCGGTTTTTAATAAACATTTTATTTTTTTGACAGGTTTGTTTTTGTGTGATAACACACTCGCAGTTAGGCTGCCACGCTTTCGCACCATCATATTAATATTAAATGTTAGAATGCACAATAAACAACTTGTGTCTGGCTAGTAAAAAATGTTGGTTGATTCAAATGCAGTTGTCGAACAATAAAACCCAAATTGGGATGGACCTGATCAGTGATCACGTGAATTCGGTAGCATAATGCGTATTGCATATGGCTCTGAATGACCTGAAGTCAGCTTGGTCTGGTTCGCCTTTCAGTGACGCCAAAAAGATTTTCAAATTAAATTGATCGAATGACCAAGCACCACTAAAAGGAGTCTTATGATCCGCGAGAAATAACTATTACTCCAGCCAAAATCAGCCTCATGGCGGAAGAAAATAATGTTGTTCCAAACATTACATTAATATTCATTATTTTCTTAAATTTTTGCTTAGCAATAAAAACAGGTAGTTCTTTCGAGTAACGCTCCATTTTTAGCAACCCTAAACTGTCAGCTGTCAAATTTTTTTTATTGGCAATAATTTGCCGCACAAATGGAATTTCTTTTATTTATTTCAGTTCTTGTTTGAACTTTTGAGTTTTTTACTTCAATTTATTCTAATTTCTAAAGTAGGTTTAGGAGCTTCACCTGCCTAGTTCGAAAATGTTTAAACAAAACTTAAATACAGGCAACTCTGTTTTCAAGATAAAATAGCGCGAAAATTTATCACCGTTAAATCTCCTCCATGCTTCTTTATTTCTTTTAACATTTTCCTTTATAAGCGGTTATCATATAAAATATACATCCCTTGATACAAGGACACCTTTAACTCACCTTTCAAGACAGCATGAATAAAAAAATTTGTATATTTATAAAAAACCAACATCGAAGGCACAAAAGCCTGCTGTCAGTGCAAGACAGGATGTATTTATCATATAACTGACGACGACGAGGATTTGTAGATACATATAACTAAGCCTATTTTAAAACTGCGTTATGAAAACCTCCACGGAAATGTTCCTGTTTTGTGTACGAGTATATTATAGTTTTCTTGTAAAACGAGCTAAGAATAAAATTGATTTTTTTTTGTTCGGCGGCATATATCCTTTTGTAGGTTGGCTATTTCCATACATGCAAGCACACAAATTGTCGACCTTTTCGTCCTGGAATAAATTTCTTCATAGGTACCTCGTATATATTTCTTAACTGTGTGTATTGTATTTATATATTCACTTGCCTTTGCTAAATCAGAATGTGGTATTAAAGTTTGGAGAGTTTGGCTGATGAGTATAGTCCTCTGTGCCTGCTGACCAAGTATTGTAATCGTGGTGAATTACGTTGGTGGAGTAAAAAGTAATACAACAACAAAAAAAAACCTCTCTGTCGGAGAACGTAACGTGCTAATGTCCTAGACAAAAAAAAAATAACTTTATACCCCACCCTTTCGGTGTCTTGGGAGAGGGTATTGGTCGGAGTGTATATCTGCCACCCTTCTTCTTCTTCCATTATAGACTGACCGACAATTTTCCAATATTAGAATATTCAAATGAAATAGAAATGGCTATAATAATACCAGTAAACTCCTATAGGTATAGTAGTTTCGTTCGTCGGCTAAGTGACTTGTTCGTCCTCGTTCATTGCTGAAAATATACATAGGTTCAGATGTGGTCAAGACTTTGTGGCTTACGGGTGCCTTGTTATGCATGAGTGCGGTTTTGTCGAAATTCGGGTTACAAAAATTAATGCATTACGGTATAATTGTCGGTTTTTTTTTTCTGTCGGTGTCGAGAAATCAAGAGTGTTTTACTTTTGTTAATTAAAACAAAAAGAGTATTGTATTTATTTGGGTGAAATGAATGCCGGTTGAAGAATTGATATGTTTTTCAAGTGTGATGTGTTGGTCATTTTTTTTTTGTATAGAGATGTGAATCAAAGTGACAGATAATTGCTACCTATCTCCAAATAAATTATTCTGTTTTTTTTTTGGGTGCATTTAACTTTAATGGATACATTGACGCATGCAGTTTAAATTTCTATTTGAATTCAAACGTAAGTGAAACGTAGGTTTATTAACTAACAACCATCATTTTGTGTTTCGCTTTCAATAAATTTGAAATTGAATAACATTGCTTTTATATGTGGATAATATATTTTGTATTACTTTGTCAATCAAACATTTTATGATATGAAGGAAGTCCTTTATCACTAGATACTTTTGAAATGATTTGTATAGCGAATTCTTTGATTTAAATTGGCGTTTTGAGTTACAATAATTTTTCTACAGAAAATAAATGAAATTATTGAAATAAATGAACATACGTATTCTGTTATAATTATTCCTTTTTCGTGACCTTTAATTCTTAATTCAATATATTTGAATCCTATTTCTGTGGGCTTCAGGTCTTTCTTTCTTTATCTGCTTTTTGTTAGACGACGTTTCGTACTTGTTTAAGTACTTCTTCAGGTCTATTCTGTCCTAAAAATTGTTTGAAAGAAGAATTGTGTTTATATCTATTTTGTAGATTTATAAAATTATATTTATCTTTTTAAATTTGAATATCTTGAAAAAGACGTTGTCTATCAAAAAGTATATAAAGCCCACAGAAATAGGATTCAAATATATTGTACTCTGTTATATGTTAAATTTCATCATTTGTTGAAATAATAGTTGATTTTAAGGGCAATTCGGAGAAATCTGTATACAAATTCAGTTTCTTTACAAAATCAATTCTATAGAACAAGACTGGATACATCTTCTATTCATGGTTTACGAATACTTTATCCCAAGGTGTTATTTTAAATGTTCACTTAATAATTTTAATCTCGATCCAGTACCTACTTCTTTGTATCTATATTAGTAATTTAGAAGTCAGCAATTTTTACAGAGCTTTATAATTTTATAAGAATTAGGATTATCTCCGTATTCATATTAAATTTTAAGAACTCTTAAACTCGGTTAGGTGAAAGTTAAGTTAAAGAGCTTAACACTAAGGTACTTATACTGGTTTGGTTGTCTTTGGGTGTTTCAAAATGTGGGGAGATTACCAAACAAATTGCCATTATCTATACTGTATAAATTTAATAAATTCGCCTTAATAAAACAGACATCAGTTTTTAGTTGCAAAAATAATAAACCTACTTTTTTTTTAAGCAGACATAAAAACAAAAATTATTACAAAACCGAGTTAATTATATTTTGTTGGATTTTAATTAATCATTTAAAACTTCTCTGCTTGATGCATACGATGTTTCTTCTTTAAAGAAATTAAAAAAAAAAAACATGATAAAAATTGACTTTAAATGGTTGTAAAGGCAATTTCAATTAATATATTCGAAACTAGCCCCCAAGAGATTTTCATGCATTTAAGCTTCAAAAATGACTTGTACAAAGGCGAAGGAATAACAAAAATCTCCATCAAACAGTCAAGAGACCGAATCATGTTTCCTGTCACAATGAAAAACTATTTTGGTCAAATTGAAACCAATAAATCTTCTTAACAACACCCATTCCCTTACATGAAGATATAATTTTTTTTTTTTCGAAACTCAAACTCTTTAGTCAAACTTACATCACACTTTCTAAGACCTGAGCCCGGGTGCTGCGTTTAAGACTATCTTATGAAACAATTTCCTAAAGTAAGCATCGTTATAATATACAAAAATAAAGAAGACAAAAAAAAAATAAAACATTGTCGAAGTAAGAGACCTTAACAAAAATAAATCCAATCTTAGCCAGCAGCATAACGAATTGCTAGACATTAGTGGCCCAGCATGCACGCTCATGAATTAAATATTTGCCCATAAGAGAGCGTCATGTCGCCCTGGCCAAAACCGAGGTTTATTTTTTTTTTATTTTTGCCTTCGTATAGCCACATTTTTAGTTAAATATGTAGTTGGGCCAGAGAACGAAACAAACTGTTCAATCATTCAATTCAGATGTATATGGTACATTTGTGCAATAATTTCGCGCTTTCGAGATTTGGCATGCTTAAGTGTCGCATATATGTACAATACAGTTAAATATTTTAGGTTATATGGTATCTCAAACATCAAAGAAATAGACGCCCATCAGCATCACCTCGATGTTAAGTGCATCGATTACCTGCCTATTACATTTGAAGCGAGAAAATTATAGAAGCTATTAGTAATTTACTGTCATCCGCGTTGGTGGAAGTTCGAGGAGTCTATAAAACTATGTATGTGGATTGCAAGATTTTCATTTCTTGGATAAACTTTAATTTAGCTTTCGGCTCATATTTATGAATACTTTTTCTTTCAAATACAAAACTTTGCTGAAGGCTCTGGCAAATTTCCCAAGAAAGAAAAAAAATTTAATTAAATCGCAAATAATTTCGTTATTTTGTGGTAGGTATAGGTAATAATTGATTTTTTTATAAATTTAAAGGTTGGGCACAAGCGAAAGTAAAGTATTCAAATGATTTCGGGCTTACACAGCTTTACCCAGATCCCTATAACTGCAGTGAAGAAAGTCCACTCCTTATTCCTATCTCAAATCAATTCGTAGCCAATTCGTAGCCAAATAAATCACTTCCCAAAGAAATTCAATTTCATTCTTAATTATATGTTGCAATACCGAAGCGTCTCCTCCTTCTCCAAGTTATAGAAATCAGTTTAAATTGAATACCTATTCCTAAAATGCGAATCGTTTTGTGAGAACAATCTTTAAGGTTTGCCCACCATACAGTCAAGACTCTAGAGCGGCTTTCCTTTGAGAGTTTCAATTTGTCCCAACCCAAATAAAAAATAAAAAAAAAAACAAAACAAAACAAAATATATAAATCTTTTTTCTTCAAATGGCAAAACATGCGTTCAATTCAACTTATATGTGTGTTAAACCTTTTTTTTTGTTTAAATTTAAAATCAATATTTGTTGAGGTATAAATCACAGATCGACTGGCACACTTCGCCATTTCATGCGGCATTCAATACAACAAATTAATGAAAACCACGTCCGTCTGTCCGACCCAATAAACATTTCTTGAACTTGCAACAGAGTTTTTTTGTATTTCGAGAAATGTATGCAATTTGATTTGCATTGGTAGAATATGCTGAGAGACGAGAAAAGAAACGGTCAGCGCATTCATTGCGCATAAATAATGTGGGCGCTCGCTGGCTCAGCTCAGATCCATATCTTTCACCATCTCCAACATCTCTAATCAAAAAGACTTAACCAACTTCTCTTCCCATAGGAAGACTGTGATCAACGTGAATAGTGGTTACGACTTATACAAATCAACGATCAGGGTTTCCACTCTCAGTCCCAGATATGATGATGATGGCTTTGGCTTTAACTTTAGCTTGGGCTTAAATCCGAATGAATTGATTTGCCTCGCAAGTCGCAATATAATCAATCGGGAGCGAGGCTAACCAATTCGGGAATAACAATTTCCGATTTGGTAGTGAAATCAAATCGAACTCTGGGTTTGCTTTGCGTTGCGTCCGTCGTCGTCTCTCGTTGTCGTTGGTTATTTTTTATACTCAGTCCTCGATGAAAGAAACTCTGTTTTGCAATTGGAAGCCATTAATCTTGCGTGGCTATATAGCCCCTACTTGTCAAACGTCAGTAAATGCATATGACGGCTGCGTTATGCGGTGATTTGTTTCGTTTAAGTTCTTTGCTTTTTTTGTTTTCTTGGTTAGTATAAAGGTGTAGGTAGAATAAGAATTTGAATTTTAATCTTCAAAATACTTTGAAATTTGTTTGTTAGAAAAGAACATGGTTTTCATTTCATAGATATACCTACTCAATAAATTTTTAAGCAGAGAGCATCAGTAATTTGCATTTGGTTCTGCAAAAGGGTGCTTTAAAACAAAAACTAGCTTCCTAGGTAAGAAGCAGACCAGAGTGTGTTTTTAACGTTTTTATAAAAAAATTTCAATTTTATTCGTCAATATTTAAATTTCTTGCCAAAAAAGTTATGTTTTTGTCTTTTTATTAATTAATAAAAATATGTTGTGGACAAACAAGGAATTCCTGTGATAAAAACAAAATATCTCCCTTTGCACATACAGTCAAAATAATGAAATTTTTAGGAGAACCACTTACTTACTACGGCCTTACCCTCTTCCAACCAGCTCGCTCCCTAGCTAGCTGCTTCCAGTTGCGCATACCAAGTTGGTTGAAGTCGTTATCCATTTGCGCGCGCTACCTAATGTGGGGTCTTCCTCTGCTGCTTAGACTGCCAGGGGTAGATTCGAAGACTCGTCGGGCTGGTGCCATACGCTATACATGCCCCTGCCATCTCAGCAGCTGTATTTTGACCAGGTCGACGTCGCTGTTCAGCACGTAAAGTTCTTTGTTGAATCTTTTTCTCCATACTTTTTCGATACACACTCGGCCAAAAATCACCCGAAGAATCTTTCTTTCAAGCAAATTTTCATCTGTTTTTGACAAGTTCTATGATTTTGATGATCAAGGTCTTATGTAATATCTCGTTGGTTCTTTGAGAGAGGGCTTTACTGCTTATAAATGCGTTCTCAGCCCGAAGAAACAGCGATTGGCAAGAGTGATTCTTCGTTTGATCTCTGCACTGATGTCACTTTGTGAGGTAATAGTCGAGCCCAAGTAGACAAAGTCTTAATATACTTCGAAGTTGTACCTGTCCATCGTGATGTTTTTCCACGAGTCGACGATGCAGAGATTAATTTCTCGATGACAGCATATATTTATATTTTGTCTTGTCCTCATTAACAGCTCACTTCGTTCTCCCAATATCATCTGCATAAGCAAGTAGTTAAATGGACTTTTGAAAAATTGTACCTCTATTGTTGACTTGCGAGTTACGTACAATTGCTTCAAGAACGATGTTAATCGTTGCATGATAACGAGTCGCCTTACCTTAAACATTTCTCTTCGTCAAAAGGATCTATGGTAGTCTTTCCGACTTTGACGGAGCAGCGAGATTTCTCCATCGTCATCCTGCACAAGCGGAGGAGTCTGGCAGGGATCCCCACGTTCGACATGGCCCTATATAATTCTTCCCTATCGACGCTATCATATGCAACTTTAAAATCGATGAAATTCGATTTGAAATTCTTGGGTTTTTCTAAAATCTGTGGGAGTGTGAACATTTGATCGACAGTTAATTTGCTTGGCCTAACTGCCTGATCACTAGAACTGGGGCTGGAGTTGCAACAGCTTTGAAAAAATGTCGTAAGTGCTAGTTTTTATATTCCCGCAACGCAGCTGTAAAGGTATATTAAAAAAACAACAACATTTAACTTTTTTATTTCTGATATTTTTCTTTTAATTTATAAAAAAGCTTCAGTATTTGTTTTCCGGGTCTTTTTTTTTCATACCTACAAATTGAAACGTCAGAAGTGCTGCACGTGAAAAGTTAAAAGTTGGTCAACTCTAGCAGCACTGTCTGCAACAAAGATACTGAATTACAAAGGTATGAATCTTTCGTACGGTTTACTCTCCAAAACCCATTTGTTTACACTGTTGTATTTGTAATTTAATTTTGTGTCTATGAGAATAGATGTGAACAACAACCATATGAAAGGGAGTGTGCGGATCCCTAATGTCTATGTGTGAGGTTTTTACTGATTTTACACATTCTATCTCATTATCGGCAATTTGACAGTTCTAGTTCTAGCTTGTATAGGCAAATTAAAAATGGCTGCTAGGATTCACATCTTTATTATTCAGTATCTTTGGTCTGCAGCATCGATTGCAGTTGCATTGTGTTGTGTTCGTAAGTCGTAACATTGAATTTGTGTGTGTTGAATATTTTGACAGCTATATTCCAACAGGCAACAGCAGGCTCCAGTTGCAGTTCCGTATCCATTGTATTCAGGCAGTAAAATCACAATGATAGGGACTGATCAGATTGTGAACAAATGGTTTTAAGCGATCACACAGTAAAGATGACAGAATTTAATAGGCGAATTTTAGAAGACTTATTCTGTAGTTGGAATAGTTTAGAGAGAGCATCTACTTTTTTGTGAATGGGATACACTATGCCGAAGTTCCATTCATCAGGCATACTTTAATCCGACCAAATTTTGGAGATAACGTTGTGTATGCTCCCTACCAAGTCATCTATCACTGCTTTGAAGAGTTCAGCTGGTAGTCCAAGGGGACCAGCAGCCTAGTACGACTTAAGTTTAGATGTTGCTAGCCGAATTTATAAAGGTTGAGTGGATGGAAATTTTGACCATCATCGTCTAAATTGAATGAATGCCTTATAGCGGAATGTTGTCTGTCTTGGCCGTTTAGCATTCTAGAAAAGTGTTCTTTCCAGATCCTCAGCACAGACTGTGTACCATATTTCTACTCTCCTCCTGGCAGGCTTCTGTTCTTGTAGCCTTGAGCAGATCGATTTACCCTTTGGTAAAATGTCCGGACATCTCCTATGACTGCTTTTAAACGCTGCAAATATTCTGCAATTACCCTTGCAATTTTTAAGCATGTAGCATGTAGGCGGTAGGTTGAAATAATTGCGGAGTTATCGCTCTTTTTTCTTTGTGCTTTTTCTTATTGTTTGAGACATAAGCGGAGTAAAGAGTGAGGAGATATATTTCCTTCTCATTTAACAAAAATTGCAGGTATTAAAATTTGCAGCGTTTAAATAGATGCTGCAATCGGAAAGAAACTAAAAAGAGAATTGCTGATAGAAATTGCAGTCGTCTAAAAGCAGTCTATGCAGGACATTTTTTATTACATATTTTAAAAACGGCAAAAAAATAACTTTTTTACAACAAAATTAAATTTTGACGAATAAAAGTTTAATTTCGTTGAAAAAAAAAACTATTGTTTTGTCTTTTTAAGAATTGATACAAAATTTAATTTTGACAAAAGTAAATTTGTCAAAAAGATATATTTTGGTCTTTTTATTAATTTATAAAAATATTTTGTGAATAAAAAACGAGTTCCTGTGATAGTAAAATGTAACTCCTTTAGGCCTACACGCAAAATAATGACATTTTTAGGAGTACCACAACATGTTTTTATTACATAATTATTATGCAAAAAGATAAAAAAATAACTTTATTTCGACGAATCAAAATTTAATTTTGTTGCAAAAAAGTTATTTTTTGATCTTTTTAATAATTAATAAAAAAATTCCCTTACTTCATTCAATATGAAATCCCATAGAAAAATTGTTTTTTTCTATGATTGTAGTAGTCGACCACCTGTGTAAAGTTTTTTCTTTCTCAGCTTAACGGCACCAATACACATATCTAAATAAATCAATTCATATAACTAATCGATTTTATGAGATAGACTAGGAGCAACTTTTCTTTTAAATCACAAAATAAAGAAAAGCAACAAGCAACACAAAAATGAATAGCCAAAAAAGCTATTACTTTATACAATCTAATAAATCGTTATTTGAACAATTAAATAAAAAACCCACATTTTCTCGAATTAAAAAAATAAAAAATAATAGAAAGTCCTTCAAATTATGTTAATCAAACGAAAAAGTAATAAACCATATTTGGGGCTTGTTTTAATTATTATTTTTTCACTATCATAGATTCAGCTTACAGATAAAGCAACTGAACTGATGGTAAAATGAAATAAGAAACAAATTCTCCTCCAATAAACAAACAAAATTATATAATAATAATAAAAATAAACAAAAAACATCCTGAAACGTGTTTGCGTGCGTGTTATCGTTAAAAAAGAAAGTGCTTGCTATATGAAAATATCTAATCGTTATATGTATAGAACTTTACCTATGTATGCATGTACATTACAATAGTATTATATACTTTCTTCTCTGAATTATTCAAAATATAACTTGTGACATTTTTATTAATAAACAAAAATATTGTATTGTGTTATTGCTCCATCAGAGTATATACACTGTTGAATGCAAGACATGTTATCGAATGATTTATCGATTTTTACTTCATCATTTTATTGGCCATTGACTCGTTTCCTATAAATTTTTTACTATGCCGACTAAATTAGGACATTATTTCAGAATTAAGTTTGACATAACAAACATAGAAATGCTAAGATACAAATAAAATAATAAACTGCAACGGTATTTTCATTTTCAAATGGATTCGATTAACAGGTCTGTGGGTTAATATCATATCGATACATGGAGTTCATCCACACTATAAAATAATAATAATCGATATACGCCATAGAGCACATTTACCTATGTGTTATTTTAGTTTGCACTTAGGACTTAGGATGGTCCGGGCTTAAAGGTCAGGTAGGTATTGATAAAGTATTCATTTATACTATCTATATAGGCATACCAAACATAGAGTAAATACCTCACATCAGGTATCTGGTTTGCCACTTATCTAGGTGCACATGTGATCCTACTCACATGATGGTATCGAGGAACTATTGACCTCCATCAGGAAAGACAATAAGTTAATAGCTTAAAAAATTATGGCCAAACGTAGTCTTCAGGTTTCGGTCAGTGGTCCTTACCAACACAATGGAAACGCGTGTGTTTGGTATTAGCCGGCGGAAAGTATTTTAAGAGCAGTTGCTAAATGTGTTTTGTGTAATTTTCGTTTGTTAAATTGTATGGTCATAATTTGGTAATTGTATGTATATCATTAACTTTATGGATCTTATTGTTAATGTTATTCTATTGATATTCCAAACAAAATAAAAATACAAAGTACAAGGTGTTTTTTTTTCTTTTTCTATAAACGGAGTTAAGCCAAGGTTTAACATAGGCAGTGAATTTTAAATAAATTAATGTTTTGTTGGTTCAAATACTTTTGAAAAATATTGAATAAACTTTTTAATCTGATTGGGGGACAAAATGCATGAATATATACATTATTTATTTACTTATGGTAAATACATTTGAAAAGGAAAGTGCTAACGGTTTCTTTGTGAATATTTTAGAATTGGAGTGGACGATGAAACAGAGCTGAATTGTATGTCTAAAAAAATCATGCGAATTTTGGAATATAATATATTTTCCAAATGTTTTTCTTCTGTCTTCTTGGTGCTAACAGTTTAGTGTGTGTCTACGAACTAATTGTTCATTAGATTCTGAAACAGATTAAAGAAATTGTGAATTTTGTAGGTCAGGTCGGTTGAAACATCTTATTTCGACGAATTTTAATAGGTTCCTATTGTGATTTTTTTTCTTTAATTTAAGATTTTATTTAGCTATATATAGGAATTTTTATTTTACGTAGTGTGAACTGTTCAACAGTGAACCAGTTTTTTTTTTTACTCGATTTTTGAATAAATCAAGGAAAACAGTAAATTAAGAAACGGTAATTGTAATTTCGCCCGAAAGATTTTTGAATTTGGGCACTATGACATACGAAGGTTTTTTTTTTTAAAAAAAAAAACCTTCATATAAACAATGCCAGGCCCTGGGCAAAAAACAAAAACAAAAAAACTTCCAATTTAATGACTAGGAATTCTAGTCTTGTGGGATATAGTTCACACTAGATATTCGTCATGAAATCTACATATGTTAGATTAACTGAATTTAACAAAAATTGCGTATTGACAAGGTCCTCAGTTCCTCACTAGTCAACTGATGAGTCCAAGTGAGATCGCCGGGAGGAAACGCCTAAATTTTTGTGGACTAAAGGCCGTTAAAAGCTATTTTAAATCAGTTATGACATACGTCTTATGTGGCATAAGACATATCGCAATAACTCCCAAATCGATTTGGAAATATCGCCCAATTTTTTTTTTATCGCCCAAAAAAAAAAATTGGAAATATGGCGCACAAATTTATATTTTTCCAATTCTTAAGTTGGAAATATCGTCCAAATATTTTCAATGTTAATTGTTTTTGTAAAATTTTGGCTCTATTTCCTCAATTTTGGGCGATATTTCCATTTTTTTTTTTTGGGCGATAAAAAAAAATTGGGCGATATTTCCAAATCGATTTGGATTTTTTTTAATTTGGACGATATTTCCAAAGTGAACTTTCAATGAAACTTGTTGAAAAACATCGCCAAAAAAAAATTTAACAGTTCAAATTGCGGACAAATCTGTGATAAATTATGCTGAGTAGACATAAAGTCGAAAAGAATTCATCAAGTATAAGTGCGCCAAGCTGTAAACATCAATTAAAAAAAAATGGGTGAAGTGTTCCTCAAAGTAAATGGAAAAAGACAAAAGACAAAATTCAAAACTTATCTATTTAGTAAACGAAAAACAAATATATGAAAGAAAATCGTCTTATAAGACAAAATGGGCAATATTTCCATTTTTGGGCGTTATTTCCCATTTGACTTTTCAAAGTTTTATTTTGGGCGTTCTTTTCTTTAAAAAATAATTTAAAAATTGGAAATAACGCCCAAATCGAGAAAAAAAAACAACAACAATTATTCACACTTTTTTTGGGCGTTATTGCCTTACGCCACTCAAAACGTCTTGGTGCTCAAAATAAACTAAAATTATGTCACAATAACAAAATTTAGAAACACAAGACATCTTTTGGATGATGTGACAATTATAAAGTTGGGCGTTATGATATTTAAAAATTGTTTTGTGCACTATGACATGGAATTTGGGCGATATGTCGATTTTTGGGATCTATGTTTAACATTTTTATTATTTGGTCATTATTACCTTGGGCAAAAAGACCAAACGCTCATTTTATATTCGAATTTCGGTAATATTGCCCAAATCGTACAACAATAAAATGTCAATAAAGTTGTTTTGGGCGCTATGACATTTTTAATTTGGGCGTTATGGTTTTGGAAGAAAAGACCTAACGCCCTTAAAAAGGCTTCTATGACAGATACTATTAACTATGGATAAATGTACAATTTGTTCCAATAATATGGAAATAATGTTAAAAACTGCTGAGTGCCGCAAAGTTTAATGCTAATTGAATGTGTATAAAATGGATCGATTCATATTCCCAGAATATTTTGAAATGTCGAATATTACCATTACCGATATTTCAAACTTTATTGATTCGTCAACTCAGAACTTTGATTAAGAAATTTTCATTTATATGTACTAGAATAATTTAAAATATGATTTTCTAAAGCCAGAGTTGAGTTATTTTTCTTCTTTTTTTCCCCAGGAAAAAAAAAATAAAACTGACAAAACGAAAAAAAAACATACAATTCCATATCGTCTTATAGTTCCTGACTTTCTTGTGTTTAAAAGGAAAAAAATTCTTTATCGTACTTATGCGAAGTTTACTTGTTACAACAGTTCATTGTATGCACACAATACTTGAAGTTGCAATAGTTATATTATTTACACATATAAGAAGATATGCAAAGGTTTAAGGTACTATACCAACGGATATGCAGATTCATTCCAACGCGACGACGACGACGACCGACGTTCTCCGCACAACCCACAAGTCTATCTTGTGGACATCTGCAAATCATCAATCAATCATCATTCCTATATATATTCCTCTCTGTCGGTTATGTCGTTGTCCGTTCGTCTGTCCGTCCCTAAGGCAAGGTTTCTTACCCTTCTTACCTGTGGGATTTTCTGGTATGATAATTTTTGTCGACTTACTCGAATATATACCTCATATAGTATTGCCACATTAATATTTTTTTTTTGAAAAAAATATTTCTTTAAACATCAGATCGCAATTTGACAAATTTGTTAATTGTTCTTCGGAAGAAAATTCTATTAGTTAACTTATTGGATTTTGTCAGTTTTGACTAAAGCTTGAAGAAAAAATTGGAAGATAAGTTTCTTTTGATAAAATTGTGTACTTTTTTACGAACAAAACGTATGAACTGTCAGAAAAACCTATTCTGACGTTTCGACTGAAATAAACCGCAACACAAATTTTGTGAGAACCTTAATTCGGAGTTATTGATAAAAGTCGTATAAAAAAAAACTTCCACCTGGCAACGATGCTCTCAGAAATATACAAAACAAAAATATTTCGAAGAGTTGTCTTAAAGCAACATGATGGTCGACTTGACGTAAGCTCTTCGTTTTAAGTACCCCTTCAAGCGATTGTTTCAAGATCGCGTTCCGTTTCGGATAAGGGGACTTAAAAACGTCAACGCGTAAAACAAACAGTACCCACCCAGTGATGCACTTGAGGATCGTCTGATGGTCTGCGGGCCAGTCATCATTGTCTGAGTCTGAGTTTATATTGCTTTGGAGATGAATAAAACTCTAGATCTTTTGGAATTGAGTGGCATTATGATGAAATGACCATGAAGTCCATCTTTTTGCATCTTATACTTTTAGGTAGTTTTTTTTTTTTTTTTTTTACCATTTTGTTTGTGTATCTTTGCGATGCAAATTTTTTTATAGTTTTGTTTATCTGTGGCTTTGTGGGGCTTTGTGTACGTTTGGCATATTGTTATTAAAATTGTTTTTATTCATAAATCATCGACTGGAATTGGTATGGTACGAGTACGATGGGATAACCGCGAAGTAAGAGACCCATCAACCACGCTCCTTCGTGTATCTTTTCAATTTTGTGTTCGTATAAATTGAAACCAAGGTTATGTGCATATTGTCTGATGGATTATTGACAATGCTCGTTATTGATATCCATCAGAGTTTTTGCGGTATATATACTTATATGGCTATATTGTTGGTTATGTATATATGTATGTAGTTGATATATACTTGAAACTTTATGTAGTTATTTGACTAAAAATGTAAAGCAAGGAATTTGACTCAGCAGGATGTAGTTAACGACGATTGATTGATGAATCGAAAGTTGTTAAGAATTATGGTTGAGGTGGAGCACTTAAAAAGGCATTTAAAATTGCAGAATCGTACAAATGGGACAGAGCTAGGTCTTAAAAAAAATATTAACTAGGTACATGTGTATGTATAGGTAGGTTCTTCGAGACATTAATTTTATTTTACATCAGGACAACAAATTATTGTATGACATGGGAATGTTTTTTATGAAAACAAAAGGTTAAATTGCCATATATTTAAATTTGCCATATTTAAATTTAACCAACTGAATATATTTTTGGAGAAACAATGCTATATTTCCAGATGGATCCCTTTTATTAAGCTAGAGAGCTTATGTCACGTTTTTATGTGATATCGAACAATTTTGTCTGAATAAGGCCAGCTTTCAGCTTTTAAAAACAAAATAATTTTTCTTGTGGAGAATAAAGGTTCAAATATTGTTTTTTTTTTGTCTGCCAAAGATTAAATTCCTTATACGCAAAATAAATTTCCCAGAAACACTGCTCCAAGTGTGATCTTGTTGGGATTATAAAGATAGGCCAGGACTTAAGTAATTGATCTAATCGTCTTTATATCGGGTTTTCCAATATGGACTTGACAACTTTGAATTTAATTTGTGAACGCACCCTTTCACTAATCATCGAACTGTCATTGTCAATTTATTCAGTAAACTCAACATTTTCATCATGGTAAAGTACACGAAGGAGCAACGTCTGCAAATTATAAACATTTTTTATCGATATTCGGAGTCCGTGACTGCAAATTTTAAAGCGTTATCTCCAATTTTCGGTCGTAAATGACGAAGCTCATTTTAGGCTCAATGGGTTCGTCAATAAGCAAAATATGCGTTATTGATGGGGTGAAAATCCACATTTATTTCATGAATCACCACTTCATCCACAAAAAATAACTGTTTGGTGCGGTTTGCATGCCGGCGGCGTTTTTGGGCCATATTTTTTAATCGACGACACGTTACTGTGAATGGCCAGCGTTATCGCGCCATGATTACCAATTATTTTTGGCCAGAATTGGAAGATATGGACTTGGACGACATGTGGTTTCAACAGGATGGTGCCACAAGCCACAGCACACCTTACAATCGATTTATTAAAGAGTAAGTTTGATGAGCGTGTTATCTCAAGAAATGGGCCAGTCGATTGGCCGCCTCGTTCGTGCGATTTAACGCCTCTAGACTATTTTCTTTGGGGCTACGTTAAGTCATTGGTGTATGTCAACAAGCCGACGATGTTGGAAGAGCTCAGACCCAACATTGAACGCGGCCGTTTCTGCCGAAATATGTATTTTAAGATCTAACTACTTTTCACGGCTCACTTGTTACATGAAGGTTTTTGTGTAAAAGAACTTGGCTTTTTTTATCATTAATTTGTTTGGTCTGATCTCACTCTTCTTTGCAAAGATTTGTATTTCTGCAAGGCCAAAATCTTGAAAGATACTAGAGAGATAGTAGGCGAATACCACGCCCTCTAAATGGAAAACCATAAAAATTTTATTTTTTCCTTTGTATGTACTTCTAGCCCTACCAAGTTTCATCATTCTACAACAATCGAAATTCTGAGAAAGTGGGCGGATACCACGCCCCCTGAATGGAAAAACTAAAATTTTCAATTTAGTACATTTACATTCTAAGGTGTCAGGAAGTGCTCCATAATTTTAGTGATCTGTTAGTGATTAAGTGAGTAGACGAGTCAGTTACGGTTTTACCAATTTTTGAATATCTCCAGAACCACTTATGTTAAGGGGTTGAAATTTGGTGAGCGACTGTGCTCGGCAAGCCTAATATTTGAACTTTTTGACTTAATTGGTACCGAAGTTAGGGGGGGTTTGGAAATTACCTGAATTTGTTCCCCTAAATAGGGTATGGTGCCAGAACTTGGCTGTGCACTGCCTTGCCCTTTGATAACATAACCAAAAGTGGTTTAGTCGACAATAGTATTGTGCAAAACGAAATCCTTATTTTTCTGCAGTATTTATTTAAAAAAAAAAAAATATTTCATTTGGAGGAAAATCTTTAGATTCAAGTTCGTTATCTACTCAATTTAAAAAAGAATGATTGTAAAAGAATGCAATGTTTTGTGAGTCACTTCGTCAACAAATTGGGCTTAGTAATTAAAAGTTATCTCACACTTAAAAACTGTTCTTTCATTCAAAATTGCAACAAATATTTTTATCTTTTAAGAACTTAGGTGGTAAGAAAACACCACCATCCCTCTGAAGGAAAAATACTCCTTTGATTCATCAAAGGTATTTCAAGAGTACAAATAGAAAAGTTGCACTCAATATTCAACTTTTTTAATTGTAATCCTAAGATATTTTCCTGCATTGAAAAAATGAATTCCTATAGAATACTATATCACTTATTTATTAACTTTATCAGGGCCGGAACTTTAAGCTTATATTATACACACTCTCGTGTTGTTAGGAAAAACCAATCCTAAGATAAAATTAATTCATTATTCTATAGATATCTTAAAAAATGTCAATCAAAATCCTTAATTAACCAACAATCTCATAACAAAACTTTAAGTATGGTCATGGTCATAGTCATACTTTAGCCCTTTCTATACACATCGCATAGTCCAGAGGTTTTCCTTGGTGAAGAGAGAATCATGACCATCGATATCAAAATAATCTTCTACATACAAGTCGAAGAAATGTGGAGGAAACACTTCAAATCGGCTTATTCCCTTGAGCTGCCAGTAGAGTCATAGGTACCTGTGCGTTGCTTACCTATACATATAGGTATGTATGTTCCTACGAGTATTATTTCTTTAGATATGTCAGATTTGTCTAATGGAACCCCAGATACACTCTCTAGATAACCGATTAGTATGTAATTAATTGCAATTTTCTTATAAGCAAGTATGGCTGTGGATTCTGCAGAATTGAAATGCAATATAGCTTTGCTTTAGAATCTTAGAGAATAAGAAGACTCTCGCCTAAGTTTGTGATGAGATGATGCTGCGTAACTTGTTGCAATAAATTTGAAAAGATATCCGGATTTGCTTTCGTTGGTAATGTGATATAATTTTGTAGTTTACAATTTTGCAATCATATGAGAGAACAAGTTTATTGCTTTTCGCACATTTATCGCAATTTTTTCGAATAAAAAAGTGATAGTAAATGTACATAATCTTTAGCTAAGCTATATATGTACTGTACATATGTAGGAACGTTGTGCATGGTTAGATTGTATGACCAGTTCGACATATTGTGTATATTGATTTGATGGTTTAGTAAGAAAAACGACCTTGAGGACGATAGTTTTAAGGTTAAACAAAAAATTAACGAAGACTGTGAACATGCGTTGTCATGAATTAATGTAAGAAAGTAATTTTTTTTATGAATGAATGAATATGGAATTTATGATAAAATAATTTCATATTAAACACAAACAATAACCGAAACATTCTCATTTTTGCGGTGTCAAGATTTTTTTTAGAAATATCAATGGAACGAGACTACTTGAATCAGTTCGAGCAGCAGAAATGGGAGGTTTTTTCGGGTTTTCCAGAGGTTTAACCCACTTCTTGTATCAAGAGATTACGATAGACACTATAATAAAAAACATCTGAGTTACTAGGTATATGTTCTCGTAATATTGATAGAAACCCCGATATCCAATAGATTGGAACCTTCCCTAATAGGACATGAGTCTTGATCGGATCATCTCTAACCTTTTAAAGTATTCATACTTCCCTTGACCTATATCTAATTATAAAGGGTTTTCCAATAGGGGCTTTTGAACTTAGACAGTTAAAAGCGGCCATATTGTTGAAGTTATCTGTAAAATTAGCTGTCAATTATTCGGTCTGTCTTGCCAAATCACCATGGATAAATTAAGACTTCAACAACACGTGCGAATGATAAAATTGTTTTATATAAAAAAGGGGGTTTCTGTTCGGGCAATATTCCGTGCGCTTCGCCCGTTTTAAGGTCGCCATAATTATCCTACCGAGCGGACTATTTGCAGTGTGGTGAATAAATTTGAGACCACAACTTGGCGAATTTTGTGCCGAATTTAGGGCCGAAACCCGTACAAAATTCAACTGACCCAGGAGCTGAAGTTAAATGAACATAGAAAACGATGTGTGTTCGCTGAATTGGTTCTGTAGCAGTTTGAAACTGACCTTAATTTTCATCGAAAATTCATCTTCAACAATGAGGCCCATTTCTGTATGAATGAGTACGTCAATAAACAAAATTGTGGAATTTGGGACAATACCAATCCACATGAGATCTTAGAGCAGCCAAGGCATCCCGAAAAAGTCACTGTTTTATGTAGATTCTGGGCGTCATCGGTCCATATTTCTTTGAGAACGACAACGTTGGCGTTCGTCAAAGGTCTTGGGTTCGATTCCCAGCTAATTCCACTAAAAAAAAACTGAAATGTTTTTCAAGGGTTACTGTCTATTGGGAGGAATTGACGAATTCTCCAAGAGTACCTATCTATCTCTTGTCAAAAAAGTGGTTTTAACCTTAGTCGTTCGGATTCAGCAGGTCCCCTCCATTCCTGCCAGTAATACGCAGACAGGAATGGTTCAAAGTTGTAAATCACTAAGCCCTAGTTTTACACGAGCTGTAGCGCAACCCAATTTATTATCTATTAACCCTTAATTTTTATTTTGTTCCAAATAAATCCAAAATTCTGTACCTCAAAATTCTGGTATGTCAAAAAATTTTACTTTGCAAAATTCTGCTTACTCAAATTAATTCAGGACCATTCCCATAAAAAAATAAAACGATTGAAATTCTTTCTTATACCGCTACTATTTTTTGAGTATTGCCAAAGGCCCACCTAGAACGGGAAAGGGTACTTAGTTCATCCATTTTGGCTCTAAGTCAAGAGATCCACATCATAAACACAGACCGATGAAAGGTTTACGAAAATCAGTTTTTATGACTTCTCCATTAAAGTTAATTTCGATTGGATCAAAACCTCGAAATTTGTTAAGTTATTAAAGAAACATATAACACGAAACCAATTCTTGCGCCTTAATGAACTAGCGAAACTATAGCATGCAGTTAACGATTTCGCAAAAAATAATCATCTTAATGAGGTTTATATAAATTTAAGTTTATCTTTAACAATCTAAACCAAAAATTCTACCATATTTATAGCTTCACAATTATTATCTTGATTGGTCGATCTTAAGATCAGTTTTTTGTATTGCGCAAAAGAAAATCCGAATCCATCACATTACCGTCTCGAATTGAATGTGTCCACCGCCAACGTATGCCTATAATAAGTACTCATATACGCAAGGCCATCTTATTCAATCGTATAGCTCAGCAACTTCAATTCCTTATCGAGCCAAGGCACAATGAGGCACGTTCAAATTCGATAATCTGCATCCAAGCGTCATTACAACGTAGACCGATGAATACCACGGAGACGACAGCAACGTGCAGTCCAACTGAAAGCACAATCTTCATCGAGACAATCGTTAAAAACGTCGTCGTCGTCTTCAACTTTTAGCCGATGTTGCCATCCTCCATCTTTTTCAACCTACTTGCGTTTTCATTTTCAATCCTCAACGAAAATCAGCAGTTCATTCCACCCAAGTTGGCCTGCAGGGCATAAGGCACTACTCCGCCTCTCTAGGACGGCCGCATGTTGTCCATAGCGACGGCGGCGGCGGCAGGCGGCAACGTGAATTTAGTATAGACATGTGTAGACGGAGCGCCTCTCTAAATTAATGCACATAATTGCCGCAACTAATGATTACGGTTTTTCATTGATTTCGACATTAGAACTCATATTTAGAGGTATGCCCGTGAAAGATCTGACGGAACAGCATAAAAGCTACGGTCTGAGCTGTCCCGGCAACCGCCATTCATTGGTATATGAGGTAACATTCGTGGAAATCATAAATTCTAAACGCATTAACAGGCAAAGAGCCTGAGCTAAACAACCTACGCAGCTTAAAGCAATACGAATTGTGGTCCATTCCAGTTTCCCGCCCTTCTTCTGATGCAAAAAAAAAACAATATGAAAGATTCTGCTTTTATATGCTTCGTCTGATGGTCTTTGCTTAACAAAAACATCATAGAAGATATTTCTCAGCTAAGCGCGTCCGCGTAGTTGTGTATTGTGTTGTGTTTTGTGGCACAAACAGCACAACGCACTACTACGATGACATTATTCTTCCTGAGGGGTGCGCTCGGAAAATGCAATACTCTTTTCTGCTGTAGCTTATCTAACCGCTCCAGTCTTCAGCCAGAGCAACCACTTCATAGGAACTTCAAATTGCTATTCTGAACATGTACTAGGAGTACACAAAACGTCTGTCCTCGTCGTTCGTTGTCCGTCGTCGTCCGTCGATGGATTTTATTTCTGGGAAGACAGAAAACCAACTAAAGGTTAGCCATGGAAAACAGAGGCAACCAACTATTCAGTATACGCATAAGGTAAGAAGGTCTTTGACAGTAAATGGCTGCAGGGAAAATTCTTTCTTCAAACAGAATGAACGTTTATCCAGATAGAAACGTAGGTACACACATACATGCTCGGCGCTCGTAGGAAATATAGGTATACAAAAACAATTCGTTTAGGTGCGTTGCTTGAACTTGCTGAGTTGAAGGTACATATATTGGCTGGTTGGTTTTGGTTTGGTTGAGGCTTCAGGAAGCAAATCCAGTTTGTGGGTGGAGATGATGATGATGATGAAAACAAGTTGGAAGTTCTTGTTGAATGCAGGGTCTACGTTACATGAGGTGGGTGTAGACATGTTAGTGCGGAGGATGAAGAAGGTAAACGAGAAATTGTTGCGCACTTGCGCGTGGTGTGAGAATGAAGACTATTTTGTTGTTGTTGTTGTTGTTGAAGATCGAGACAAGAGAATTATATGTAGTTGCGAGAATGCCTTGCTTGTGTATTTTATACTTGAAATATTTTAATCTCTGTAGAACTCTGTCTGAACTCTGAAATAAACTTGTATTAAAAGGTTCAAAGTACATTATACTTGGTTGACTGTTCTTGCTAATTGATGATCTATGCAATACGACATTTGTGCGTTTGGTAAGATTTTTTCCCTTGACAAGCCAAAGAAAATATTTGTTTAGATATCATAGAATTTTCGACAGGCATATAATTATGTAGTTGTCACATAAATGTTGGAAAACAAGATTTTGGCTAAAGTTTCACTAAAGGTGAGTATTACTCGCTTGAGTATTTGTTGAATTCACTTATAGTTATAGAAATGCAAACATTCTCTATAATGTGGTTTTGGTGCTTTAATTTTGACAAGCATGAAGCTTAGATAACGAATGACAGCAAAATAAATTTCCGATCACGTATTTATTTGGAATTTATGAATTTATTTATTATTATTATATTTAGCCAGTTCACATTTCTGAGATTTCACTGAGCAAACTTCTGTCAAATTCACTAAGGAGAAGCAGAAACCTGAACAAGATTTCTCCGCTAGAAGTCAAAAGCACTCTCCATCTCTATTTTATAATTTGATCAAATGCGACAAATAATGATTGAGCAAGCGGATCCAAAAAAAATCATTCTCACTTTTTTGACAGCAAAAGTGAGGGATCTCACTAAGGAATTACGTTCAGATTTCTGAGATTGCTGAAATTTCAGTGAGCCTGAGAAACCTGAACTGGCTAAATTTTTAAGCAAGCTGATGCGATTTTTATTTTACACATTAGAAATTTACTTAAAAATAATCGCGCAGATTTTATACGAATCGGAGGATATTTGCTTCGAGGTATACTTTCGGACAGCTGTTCGGAACATTTTTCCGACATTATGCAACGCACACCGGTGTTTTGCGTCACAGTGCGATCAATTGCTTTTTTTGAGTGATATTTTGACAGCTCATAAATTTTTTTTCCGATATCCTCCGCCACAAATAGTTCACGGAACTTTTTTAAGGTGTTGAAAAATGTAAGAAATTAAAAAAAAAAACAAGTTAACAAAGTAATTTTGGAACTATTGCTTGAATTTTTTTTATTTTTTTAGGCCCCGAGGAGCAAACGAAAAAAACAAAAACTAGGCAAATCGAGCTTCTGGTTAATTTAATGCAAGAGAAACCCGACGCGTCGTCGTCGTATTCTTTTCCGATGATGAAGGATACCTCGAATGTAATTTGAACCTCGCTAGGGCAGAATATCTCTCAACTGGTTCCCATTGTTTGCTTCCACCTGACGTGCTCTCTCCAAAGTATTTTGCCATTACTTTTATTATAATTTCAGGCCGCAGTGCCCTCATTTTCTTCTCGGATATTGGCCTTAAGCTGTTGCATGGTTCTTGGCTTATTGACATACACCTTCCTTTTAAGGTAGCCCAAAGAAAAAAAATCTGAAGCCGTTAAAATAGGTGAACGCGGTGGCCAATTTAAATCACAAAAACGCAGTATTACCCGATTCCAGTTAAATTCAGAAAAACACGATACTACCCGATTCTTGAATACACCGAGCATACTGAATGTGAACTTGTGGATCATTCGATTTCAACTCGGGAACCATCTTTTAAGGTTCCTACTCTTTCGTTTGTTTAGATTTCTCCTTCTCCTCAGTAAAGCTGGTAGAAGTTTGCTCAGTGAAATCTCAGTAACGTGAACTGGCCAAATAATCTTTAATAGCGTCAATTTTTGCTGAAATATGTGTTATAGAAAAGTCGCATTTTATTTTTGATCATCGGGAAGGTAGATTTTGTAAACTCTAGAAAAAATTACTTTTTCTCGTATTTTTGAAAATCTACCACTATATTGCAAATATTGTTCAAGGAATAATACACGTGCTGCTATAATTTTTTTTTTTTTTATTGAAAAGGAAAATTCTGTATTTGATTGACTTGGTATTGAGCTAATAAAAAAAGTAGTGACCTACAACTCTCAACCATTCCTGTGTGCGTGTTATTGGCAGGAATAAAGGGGACCTACAATCTTCTGCCGAATCCGAACGGCTAGGGTGAAAAGCACTTCTTCATGACAAGAGATACCCTTGGAAGATTTGTCAACTCCTCGCAAGAGGCGGTAACCTCTAAAAACATTTCTGTTTTTTTTTTATGTGGCATAGGCTTGGAATTGAACCAAAGACCTTCGGCGTAACAGTCCAACGCACTAACCATTACGCCACGGGTTACTACAAACGTTAAAATCTCGCAAACCTGACCTTCTATTGTACCTTAAATTGTATTATCTTAAAAATCATATATTATAGAGCAATTATGCTTTGATTCCAGGAGATTTCTTTAAATTTCAGCTTTTGTTATTTTTGCTTGAATTACAACAAAATATAGAATGATAAAACTGTCCCTAATAAAGCTCGATTAGAGCCGAAAATCCTTTTTTAATTTAACTTTAATTCAAAAATTATATAAAATCGAATATATATACTTTTAAAATATCTAGATAAAATATTTAAATGAAATATTATCAATTAGAAAGAATAAAACAATACAAGCCGCCTCGACCCTTTTAATACCTAACGCATAAAAACACAAAATAAGACTAATTTTGTATAAAGTATTATAATATTTTTTTGTTTTATTTTTCAGAAAACCGCACTTGTCAACAAAAACAACATCTCCAGGACCATATATATATAACAGTTATTTAAAGCAGCCCTTAGTGCCTAAGGGGGAAACCATCAGCAATGTAATTGCTTTAAATGCAATCAAATATTTATTCAAATTTGGATAAGTTTAAATTCATTTGACATGCAAATAATTGTTTTGAGGTTATTGTCGCGTGGACGTCCTTCTTATTCGGAATCAAAGAGGTTCACTCGTAAAAGCTTAACAAAATTCTAATTTTACTTTAAACAAACCCAATTCCGAACTTACAGGTTGTTTCAATTTAAAAATACGAGACCAAAAGAAAAAAATAAAATAAAAACAATTTCTAGTGGATTATCGATACGACCACCATCTTTACATATACCACCCATAGTTCATCCTTCCGACCGACGACGAAGAAAAAAAAAAGACTAGTTCAGCTATGCAAATGAGTACATTGGAATTAAAATGGGTGAGTGTGAGTGTTTATTTGCGCGAACAGTTCCTTGTGCTCATTTAACGTTTCGTGATTGATTTAAGTGCAAATTGTTAGAAAAGAGTAAAGTGTTGAAAAAAATATAAAAAAATATATATAAAGCTCTATAAAAGGATAAGGAAGCGAACAAGTGTTGTTGTTGTTTTTGTTGGTATTGTAAGAACACCCGATGAGTAAAAGTTTCAAATCTAGAACGAAATTCAATCCTTGATGTTTTTATACGAAAACAGAAGTTGCAGTACAAAGAGGTGAGTTAGTGAATATTTACAGTTAATTTTCAACTCCTTTTTTTAGTGCGGGGAAAATCTTGAAATTAAATCTGAAACCTTGGAAGAAAAAGGATTTTTAATTAAGTACAGCATTCGTGATGGTAAATGGTTGTATAAAAACAGTATTAACCTGAATTAATATTGTGTTAGCAAAAAAGTTAAATATTTCGATATTTCTTCTGCATGCAAGTTAAGTTCTGACTAGCTTTATTTTTTTTTTCCAAAATGTTGCTTTATTTATTTTTATTGTCTGAAGCTAAATATTTGTAATTTGCAAACAAAAAATCAATGTGCTTTAAGGGATACTTTTATCAGAACCCAATTAAGAGAATTCTCTTCCTTGTTGTCAATTCCCACATAAATTGACAAGACACGATTTAATTTCAAAGCTCATTGATGACGATGACGATGCCGATGACGACGATGACTCCACTCATCCATAAATCATATACCTCACCGAGTCTGAACTGGTTACTTCGACCAATCACAACCTAACAAACTAATTCAGAACCAGGAATTAATTTCAGAAAGCAGAACTGTGACCGCCTGGAGACAATGATGATCTGATTGTCCATCTGTTGATTGATTAGACGTGCGCAGCCAATAGTTGACTGCACTCTTAGACTACAGTCTCAGTGCTCAGTAGAATATCTATCGCAGTCTGTGTTATAACCTCTAGGGCGGTATAGGGTAATCACAAATTTCCTTTTTTTCCTTGTGATATTAATAAACTTCACTTTGTCCGTTGCAAGGATAGATCGCTGGTTATTTTGCCAGGAACAATAGCTAACAAGCAAACTCATTTCCATGACAAAGATAACACATACACATAGGTATACACAAGAGAGTATATAACTATAAATAGCTTCCAGAAGTAGTTTTTTGCTTGCTATTTTGCCAAAAAAAAAAAATATTAAGATTCCCTTCCCTGATCTGGGTTGGTGGCGTTGGGTGAGAACCAATGTGCCTTCGATTCTATTACAGGAACATGATGAAGTGCTGCCGTAAGCTGTGAGTTCCCAAGTCGAAGACAATTTCTATTTTGTAACCATTGCCAGTTGGGACCGTGATCCGTGAGCATGATAAAGAAATTCTTGCTATGGCACATCACATCATTGTATAAGTACATATACATTTACAGGGGCCTTTGGTAGAGGCAAAACAAAAAGTCTATAAGCGGGAGGAGATCCGTGCGCTGCGGATGCTGGATGCTGGAAGAACGAACCCAGCACAGTGCAGCGCAAGCACAGCGTTCTAAAGTCACAAATTGAAAAGAATAAAGGATATAAATTGAAATTTTCACGCCACCAGGCATCGAAGACTTAAATTATTGCCTACTGATTTGCGGTTATTAATTTATTGCAATATGTTTCAAATTTATTTTTCTCTTACTTAGTTTGTGTGTGTTTTTGTTTTTATTATTTTTGATCAGCAAAAAAAGAGGTTGTTAGAGTTCAAACTTTCAAGAGAATTTTCCTTAATTGCCTTCTTTTTATGGTATATGAAGAAGACAAATGTTTTCGTATAGAATTTTAATAAACGTGGGTTCTTAAATCTTTTTTATAATTGTAAAAATTCGGACTTATGTTTTTGGGTCTTTAGCATTGATAAATGCAAACTTTAAATGAGGCAGCTTGTGCAATAAAATTTCTCTCGGTAAACAATAAACATTAGTGGACAGAGTATTGAATATTGAAAACAACAATGCCTCATAAAATAAATAAATTCTGAATTTCGATATGAGCTATCCTATGTCACACCAATACAAAAATCCCTTCAACTTTTCAAAAAGTCCCAATTTGTTCCTTTCTATTTTCCACGAAAAAAGCTGAACATTAGTATTAAGTATGGCTATACAAAGAGTTGTTTTAATAAATATCGGTTTAAAAAGCTTTAGTTGTTAGTAACGATTAATTCATTTCGTGGTTTCAAGTTGGTACCGCTGGCGTTTGACACCTGTCAAACTCAGCTTTCATTGAAGTGTCAGTGTCAAGTTTGCCATTCACGATAATGAATCGCTTAGCAATCGAACAACGCGTTAAAATTATTAAAACTTATTACAAAAGTAGTGACTCAAACGTAGCCACTTTTCGCGCTTTACACGATGATTATGGTCTTCATAATCGACCGAGTACGCAAGTAATCGGTAAAATTGTGAAGAAATTTGAAGAGAGTGGAAGCATTACTGATGTCGTAAGGCCTCTGCATCATCTTAATGCATGCTCAGTCAAAAATATTGCTGCTGCAAGTGCAAGTGTTGCTGATGATCCGAATTCATCGATTTCCCGGCTTTCACAGTAATTCAACGTGTCAACAAGCCACACAACGGGACCAATTATGGCTTTATTACTTTAGAAGTTTCCTGGTCGCGTAATTTCATGTTTTGGCGATATAATTGGCTACACAGATCATGCGATTTGACACCGTAGATTTTCTGTGAGGCTACGCAAATGGAATTAGTGACAGGACTGAATATCTTGAGCCTTAAATGTTGGTAAAATAGTTGTTTTTCAAAGTACAAAAACTTATGTGCTCTACGACATTTTTAATTTAGAAAAATTGAAATGCGTCTTCATAAGTAATTGACATATCCAATACAGAAAATCCTTGAATCATATTTAATCCAGAAAAAAACGATTTTAGTATTTTTCGGTGACATTTCTCTTTAAATTCTCTACTACATATGTGGAGTATAGAATTTTATAGAATACCAGGCAAAAACACAGATTTTTATTTTATTAAAACTTGTATTGCTTTGCTGCGCTATCTATAAATTACCAATAAAACGCAGCTATTATATTATTTTAATGATATATAAGAATTCACGGAAATCATATTTATGCGTCCATAATACTGGAATGTTACTTATTACTTTTAAGTTTTAATTACGTTAGTGAGGAGCGCTCCCGACCACACCTGGAACTGACATTTCATTTAGGCTCGAAACTCCATCCTTTACTGAAAACTCTAAAATTGAAAATTGCTCTTATAACTTTTGCAATCACATGAATGACTACCACATATTGTAATTTCGAAGGTCTAAACTATCATTTGTATTTAATTCATTAAGAATATTTCGAAGTTTACTCTTCTTCTAAACTTCATCAAATTTTAAAGACCTTCCTCCAATAGATTCCTGGTACGTGGTCCCATTAAAACCAACTCTACTCTAGGTAATGCTGGAATAAAAAAGCTCTTTAAAAAAACACCTTATTTTAATTCGTTATAATATTTCTCTAGAACTAACAATTCATTCGAAAATATACTAACTTCAACTTTTGAAAAATTGTTACTGTCACTTCAATTTGTAAGTCTTATCTTTCAATCAACGTTAAATCACCTATGACAAGCACTTCAAAACTTCACATTAAAATATCAAATTTCGTGTTGTTGTGACACAAGAACATCTAAAATAAAAACCCTTTTATTCAAAATTCAAATGAATCCATCTATCAACCGAGACAATATCTCTCTCCAGAACAAAAAAAAAAAAACTGTATATATGAGCACAAAAACTAATGTCGCCCTATTTAGCACCTGACAATGTCAAACCTAACCATCCGAAAGCCATAACATTAAATCACCAAGTCTATACACTAAGAGATAACCTCGTGTAGATGTTTCTATCCTAAAAGCTAAAAACAGAAATAAGTATCAAGTTGCATGTTGGTTGTTGGTCCCGATTTTTAGTGACCCGTAACAAATCAATATGGAGTTTCATAAATTACCTCACTTAAGTCAAAGTGTCCCATTTGCATCTAATTGCTTATAGGTTTCAACTTTCAACGAATCGAAATTTCTTGAACAAAAATCTAACAACTTTACCAAACAGGAAACCATTAAAGGAAGTAACTTCCTTTTATTTTTATTAGTTCGTTAGTTCGTCGAGCCGATCGGAGGTAAGACCACCCGACCGTCATTAGAGTTATTCTATGTGGTTTTCCGATGAGCCACACCACACCACGCCACCACACCGAACCTTCCTGCACGCCTGCACCACCCTCACTGTAAACCATGCATGTTCCTATTTTTCGTGATTAATGGGCGATGTCTATCGCTAGCCTTGACTTTCGGTTGACCTGAAAACACAGAGTCAGTTCGACAGCGTTGTCCAGTAATTGCCATAAATGGATTGGAACTCCCTCGGTATACCCAGCTATCGTATATGTGTGTCCTCATGAAATGACATATTAGTCTAATCGATTTATTCAGTTGGAATTTTTTAGGTACTGACCGTCGCGTCGTCGTCGTTGGGGGTCTGTTGACATAATTCTGGTGACTTATTGAAAATTCATTTGTTAGGCCCCTGTCTCAGCATTCGAATCAGCACAAGGCAACAACGCTTCGTCGCGTCAGTCAATTTCCAGCTGGGAGCGAATAAGCATTAAGGACAAGTCAGATGAAATTTAGGTAATTGCGTTTTAGATATTGGAACCAAGCTTGAGTGACCAAAATAAGTAAGTAAGAAATACTCAAAAACTGACAGGAACAACAAATAAGTAGGTTGGTCGCAAATCATAAGCTCAAAGGTCACTTAGTCACTCCACCCCTTCTCATCTGAGATAGACCTGCAAATGGGTGTTGGACTTTGTTTCTGATATAAAAACAAACAAACAAACAAAAAATTGCCGTGTTCTAAGACCAATTGCCTCCTGGAACTGAAAGTGTTGTCGCACGATTTGAGTGGTTTTTGTTTCTGTTCACTGGCGCTGCGCTGAGCTGCTGGTCGAGTGTGACTAATGCAAAAGTCATGTTCTCAATTGAATTTGTATTCAAAAAGGAAACCAGAACTTCTTCTGTCTTTAAAAAAAAAAAACATAATACAAAGCCTAAAGGACAATAGTTGTAGGAAGTGCAACGTGCAGTGCATGCATATATTGTCAACAAGCTCATAACACCTGTGTTGTGTTAGGTCAGCAAAAAATATTTTTGTTCGAATGCAGTTAAAACGACGGATAACAACCAAAAAACTAGTTCATAGGCTAAGGTGTGTACAGCAAAAATAAATGCAGCTGCCTTAGCTTACTCACTGCAGAATTGTAAAGTTTTCAAAATACGAAACAGAGCTATTAAAAAAGTTTGACAATTTTTGTATCAAATGTTGACAGTGCAACTGAGTTTGATAATAATGAATGATGTTAATAATAACATATTATTTAAAAAAACAAACAAAAAAACAAACACAAACATATATACGCCAGTAAGACCTAGGGTCTTATAAATTAGGCAATGTTAGAAGGAATAGAAGGATAGATTTTTGTTGGCACAGTGGATTGAGAAATTAGGTTTTGATTTTTCTCATTAAATCCCAGAGGTGGCGTTCAGTTGAGGGAATATAGAAAAGAATGCTGCCTAGACTGGGGATCGAACCCACACATCCAAGTTAGCAGTCAAGCACTACTTCCACTGAGCCGGGGCCACCCCCGGATAATAAACCAATGAAATATTGTATCTCATTTCCGAGAAGGAAATTTTTCGTTAAAATGATTTAGCTAAAATATTTTATAATTATTTAAAAATTCATAGGCTCAATTCTTTGTCACATATTAGGTGGTTCCTTTACTTTGGAAATCCGTAATTTTCCGTCTAAAATAACACAAAAGCCTGTCAAAGTTTATGTAAAAAAAAAAATAAAACTACCTACATAAAACACAGAGATTTAAAGCAAATTATGAACAATCCAGGGATGTGACAGATACGTATATTTCATATAAGACAGTTGGGCCAACGCTACGATGGGATTCGGTACAAGTGTACATTAAGGCTACGACTGCGACTACGAACAAAATTTTTGACATAGTCTTAAGAATTGTTTGCCAAAAGCGTATGGTGACAGTGAATGTGTTCGAATAAAATAAACGCCTTTCTTCAAATAAAAGTTAAATTATTTGTCATTGTCCGATTTCAATTCTAGCGGTGCGTGTTATGAACGAAATCAAATTGATTTTTATACAGATTTATGAACTTGTTCGGCTCTAAAGTTTTATAAGTTCGAACGTGTATATCAGAAATAGGATTCCCAGGGTTCAGGCCTGCGTATGCTGTGTGAGAAATAAAGGGTGGGCCAAATACAAGTTTATTTTTAAAAATGCAATAAAATGAACAGTAAGAGCAAACATTCACATTAATTATGGAACACAACGTCGTTCAAGTGGCTGCCTCAGCCATGGGGCATGGCAGGCGCCCCATCCTGCATGGACCAGAGGTTGCCAAACCCATGTCTGCAATTCCATAAAAAAAGTCGGTTAACATGTTTCTGTAACGTCCACCGTTGACTGAAGCCTCATTTTCAAAGAAAAATGGTCCATTGCTTAATTTCGGCAAAAACTTCTTTTCAAAAAACGCACTGTTTGGGCTACATAGCAACAACAACATTCACTTTGGAAATAAGTTTTTAATATTTCCCAACGTTGGCGTTGTTTAAGCGTAAATCGATTCTTCTCGTTCCCCGGAGGTATGATACTGAGCGGGAAAGATGTCAGTGTCAAAATAATCTATGATTTAAAAGGAAACCACTAGATGGCCCACCCTTTATATAGGTCCGGAAACACCACACCCGAAATTTAAAAATACTATATTTAATGAATCAATCTTTATTTTAAAACGCAAACGTTAAGAGAATTTTTAATTCTTCACTTGTAATCTACCTTTTAGGATCCATTTATGAGTGTATCTGAACGCGCCTAAGTTTTGCTGTCAAAGGTAAATATTGAAGACGACAACATTAAACGAATTTTTGCTATATCAATATTTAACGAAATCTTTGCAAGACTAAAATATTGTAGTTAGTTTACCGACTGAAACGGCAACCAAAAATAGCAGGATGTAATTTTATGCAAATTTTAAGTCTGTTTCTTCATTGTTTGGGAAAAAGTTTGTGCTTGAGCTTTTTGATGTTGTTGTTGTAATTTTTTGACCAAAAATATAAAGTAAGGAATGTGCATTTGGAATGTTTCTGATTTGTTTCTGGGTAAATGTCACTTTTGACATTTGACAAATAATAAAAGCCAGTAGGTAAAAAATGAAAGGAAATGAAATGAAAGTTGTTAATTGCTACCTTTTGTTGTTTTACCTTTCTATTTGTTTTTTTAAATATCGAGTTTTGACATTTCAAATTCCACTTTAAATGGATTTCACTTTCCACTTGTGTGTGTTGTAATTGTAAGGTTCGGACGTAATTAAAATGTGATTTCGATACGACATGGTTTGTATGACAAAACAAAGCGATGAATCGCGACGTAGAAACGCGCTCTGTTTGACAGAGCCTTAAAGCTTACCTTTTTGTTTAATTTTCAATTGTATGATTATCAGGGATGTCCAAAGATAAAATTTGACAGATTGTTCGAAATCCAAATATTGACTCGAAGACAGTACACTTTATTTTAAAGCTATTAAATTTTCTTTTTATATGACACACATCTTCTGTGGAGAATTCAATTATGTTCATTTGAATTTTATTGAACCCCAAAAACAACTCTAGCTGAAGTCAAAGTGGGGGTACGGATTGCACGATTGCACGAATGAAACGACGACACGGGCGGGGTGACAAAACTAACTTTTTCGGACTTTTTTCTCATTGAAGTGTTAACATTGCACACCCTCAAAAAATTTTATATGCAACCAATAATTAACTTAACGATTGCTTAACGAAACTTGAATGTCATAAAATAAATTCACTCAAGAAGCGTTTTAAGTTTAAAGGCAAGATTACATTTTATATTAAATATATTTTATATTTTATATTAAATGTAGTAGTCATTTGTGATTTTAACTGGATAGGTTTATACAACTTTTTTTCCCTATAGTTATATTTTCTTTTCCATAATTGATTGCTGACATTAACATTTAGTCTCAAAAGATATCTACTTAGAAATCAGCAAACAAAAAAGAAACGATTCAATTCGAATAAGCCTATTAACAGCCCAATAATATTTGCATCGTCCTATTTCTAGCATCAAATTGAAATGACGAGTGCCTCGTAATGTCCATCGTAAAACAAATTGCACCAAACCACATTCCCCATGCATCATCATCCTTCTACAAAAGTCCAATCCATAATAGATCCTTCATCATCCATGTATGTTGCAGATAAAGGTTGCGTCTGCCAACACAAATCAGCTTTCCCGAAGGAAGGGTAATTTCATTTCTTTGTTCCTCATCCGCTCATGTATACGATTGAAACAACTCGCATGTGGCATGCACAGTGTAAACTCATCTATGCAACATCGAATCCATTGAACTCCTCCGTAAAAATCTTAATTACAATAATTTTGACCTGTTCCGACTGCACTGCCGTCATAGAAGAACAGAACATCTTACTCATTGGATAGATGCACCAAGATGACCAATTACCCTCACCACCAGCTACAGATGATGACGACTAAGACTAACCAACCATCCGACCCAACGACAACGACTCTTCGTTCAAAACATCATCCAAGAACCAACCGATCGAAGATGCCGATGCCGATGATGCTCGCGCAAGCGCGTCCTCGTTTGTTTCGCACGAATTTCCATTTAAAAGAACAAATCAAAGGGCTGATGTCTATGCTCTTCGTCTATGGCCATAGATCCCAATCCCACGGTCAGATACCCCGAACAACAATAGAATGAACTTCACTATACGTGCATTGCCAAATAGAAGATCGTGTATCTGCACTTGAGCCTTCTTCATTGGTCTATGATTATCTGCATCTTCAATCCGCACAGATCAGCAGAACAGTGTGGAAGATGAAGCAGGCAGCAAGACGGCAGCTCTAGCGTCAGCAGCGCGTTGAAATCAGAAGAACCATGATGTTCAAGCCAAAGCAGAGCGTGGCCCAGCGAAAAAAGCGTGAAGAATCATTTTGAAGGTCCGTCATCGTATTGTATATATACCAGACCGTAAAGTACCTATATTCTTCTTTCAAGCTAACACCGGAGAAAGATTGAAAGATCTACCTTCAAATGATCGTGATGGTAATTTACCCGCCCGACCAAGAATTTTGTTACGTCATAATATTATTTCGTCTTGAAATTAGATAAATGGCCATAGAAAAAGATTGCCTCGAATGAGATTCTTTTCTATAGATAAATGCTTATTGCCGGGACGTGGTGAAGTTTAGTAGAAGATAATCTGTGCTTGTTGTGATTTATATGAAGATCAAGCTTACGCAAGTCGACTGGTATCTAGGTAAAGAGCAGAAAGGAGATGAATTTTCAAATCGTCCAACATTCGGCCAAGGACTGTTGAACTATAGGAGGAAATCTTTAAGTTCAGCTAGGCGAACACTAAAATTACACTGAACAAAATAAATTATAAATGTATGTATTATTTTATTTGTCGAAAAAAGTATTTTAAGAAAAATTGTAATCAATCGAATTCGACCATATTATGATCCAATTTTCCAGTGGGAGATCATGCGTTTTTTTTTGGGTTTTAATTTGAGTGAACTTGAACTCCTGAGTCATGTGCTTAGGTCAATTTAAATCTCGAACAAGTCCGAGAATCAAGACTAAAGCCACAATTAGGCGCTTAAAATTACATCAAATTTTGTCCCAAAAGTGTCAACGCAATTGATTGCTAGCGCAGAATAGTGTCAATGCTTTAAAGAATGCGTTGATTTAATCAAGACTAAAGCCACAATTAGGCGCTTAAAATTACATCAAATTTTGTCCTAAAAGTGTCAACGCAATTGATTGCTAGCGCAGAATACTGTCAATGCTTTAAAGAATGCGTTGAAACGTTTAGATCATATTCCTGCTGTTTTTAGGCCTTTTCCGGAGCAAAAAATTATATCTTAAAATTTCTTATTTTTGTAGAGGTTTTTTAACAACGTAGATAACATCCTAAGTCCATGGCATATTAAAAAATTTGTTTCGTGACGTCAAAGAGCCAACGCGTTGACCATTTGTGTTAAGCGTTCAATCGTAGTTTAACCCACTAAATTTGGTACAATTGATTTAATCAACTCTGACTTTAACAATGAGAAAACGTATTACGGGAAAGCTAGTCGTCCGTGTTTTTAGTAAATAGAAATCTCAAACTTTTGTAAACATTGGGCCAATCAATGAAAGAAATTATGACAGCAGTTTTTTGTTCAGTGTATACCTATTGCATTTATTTATTTGTTTTATATAATTGCGTACTTGCGGTTGTTAAACTAAATTATACATGTAGAAAAAGAAATTTTTTTTGGTTTAGAAGTTTGACAAAGTTTTTAATATTCTATGGCGATTTTTTTTTTAAGATTATTATTTTATGGAAAATTGAATTAAATATGATAGAAAAAATAACAAAACTGTTAAACAGTTTAAAATGGAATAAATCTAAGGCCCTGTAGTCTGTACTTTATAAACTCAGACAAAAAGTTTAAAAACTTTTCTTCACAAAACTTTAAAAAGCTCTTCATTGAACATAAACGTAATGATTATTTTCGTAAATATAATTTATTACCCCAATCACTTCACAGGGTTCCTGCAACCCTCTTATAATTTAAAATGTATTCTAATACATATTTGATGATATAATCGACTTTAATGCGAAATTACATTAGAATCCATGATGCCGTTTGAGCGTTATTGAAGAACAAACATCAAAACCAACAAGTCCTATTGATACGTTAAAGTATACATAGTTAGCGAAGTAAAATTTCTCTCGGTAGAACAATGAGGAAAATAATATCCACTTTATTTCTGGTTTGTTTATTGGTTTTGTTATTGTTGACTGAGAGAACTTTTACTATGCCCCCTAAAATATTCTTTCTAATAAAACTAATATTAGTAGGATACAATTTATGCTGCAGGCAATAATTATGTATGGAATACAATATTGCTCATGTGCCCAATAAAATAAATCGGAAAAATGTTCAATTATAGACAAAACCATTAAATATATATGGTAAGGGATATCAGTAAGACCTTTCCCCACTGCGAGAAAAAATCTCGATGACCAGGTTGCTCTAAAAAGTTGAAACTTTAAATTTTTTCTTATCAAAAATATCTACACTATCAATTTATTTTTTGTGTTTACCTTCTAACTGAATTGCTCCTATTTCAAATACCTAACTTCACTTTTTTTTAACTGCTATTACTCAAAGTTGTAGTTTTGACAAACTATCTTTAACTTCAACAAGCTGTCAACAAACTGTTTGCCTTGGATTGGTTACGCGGGCGTCGTTTATATTTAGTATAGCAGCGGTACCTGAAAGAGACCCAAAAAAAATGTCAAATTGAAACCAAAATTGTATTTCTTGTCGCGCACTTTGTAAAGTTTGTTATACTGAAATAAATAAGTGAACACGTGCGTCAACTCAGTGTTTTACGTTATACTATACTAACTTTAAATGCAAAAAGCGCATTCAACTCTGCACGGAAAACCGTTAAAAGCGTTAAACATTCACAATTACTATGGCGACTTTTACACTCCTACCGGCTTTTTATGGTTAACAAGTTTATTTCTTTAAATTTAATTTGATATACATTTTGTCATTTTGATTGTCGTTATGAGGAAGTTACACTTCTTAAGAAATAATGTATCTCAAAACTACAAAAAACTAAAATAACATTTCTAAGTATAGTTAGTTTTATTTGCTCTGTATTGTTTTGATTGTTCGTGTTGTTATGGGGAATTCCCTTAGGATGATGAGGAACTATACCAGACAAAGAGACAGCATCTTACATAATATTTTCGACCACAAGGCAAGGCAATAGAGTCATCTCGGTTGACTTTCATGGCGGTCGGTGGCGCACATAGCGGTCTTGTTTTTTTTTTTTAAATATAGGAAACAACTTTCACTTCATGGTTTGGACCTAATGCGCACCAACAGCCACCGCACATACGTCAAAAAGTCAACAATATATGTACATGCGCTTACCTATTCCGTCCTCTGTCAATATAGCTTACGGCTGGGAGTTGGGATAAAAAAGGTTTATATATGAATGAGAGTATGCAGCTTTTTTGTATATGGCAAATCTATGCTCTGTGTTTAAGCTAAAATAACAAAAAAACAAAGAAAAACTAATTGGGGTCATAGCTGAAGCGGGATTGGATGTGGATTAATGTCGGAAAGATTAAACGGTCATTGTTGGGTTTTGCGTTTTTAAACAAACTGAAGTGACTGCAGAACAGTTTTTGTTTTTTGCAACTACTGGCAATTACCGTTAATGCAAAACGACAATATAATGGGGGAGTTTGAATGAATTTTGGCCGTCCATAATTCACAGGAAAAAAAATTATTCTTCGGAAAGGGTATCATTACTCAATATCCTTCAAGATATAGAGTAGAGGGTTATTTGGGAAAAGTGTGCTTATTTTTAAGGTAGTACTTTAGAAGTTCTGGTAATACTTCTTATAAATAAGTTTCTGGTTTTGCTCCAACGGTCATCAGGCTTGTTTTATTGGAAACGCTATCCGTTGTGTAGAACGATTTTACATGCATTACAAATACAACACCGGCAGAAGGATTATGACCGATAAAAGCTAAAGTATAATCATAGTGTGAATGCATTTTTTAAGTTTATTCGAGTTTCGAATTAATTTTGTAGAACAAATGATGTTATTACGGTTGATATTTGAATTTTATCTCGATGGATGTATTTATGGAGTAGTTGTAATTGTAATATTCCATTGAACAAACAAATCAATCTTTATGATATTTGTTGGTCAGTTTTTATTTCTAAGATCTTAGAGAATTAATCTTATTACTTTAAACGAGCTATTCTTGTATATATGTATGTATATTTATGTATATATATATTTATATATATTTGGTTTCTCGGAAATGGCAACAACGATTTTGATAAAATTTTCAGAGTTTATTACAATAAACGAGAAAAAAAATAGAAAAATTGATTTAGTATAATCCGCCCACGCCCACTTTTCTTGCCTCTTAGTATGACGGAAACAGCTGTAAATGTCTTTATTTCTCGGAAACGTCTCAAACGATTTTAATGAAATTTTCAGAGTTTACTTTTATGAGTACGAACAAAATTAAAAAAATAAAATTAATAAAATCCGCCTACTGCCACGCCCAATTTAATTAGTTTTTGGTTTTTCGAAAACGGCTCCTACAATTTATTCTTATGAACGAGAAAAAAATAAGAAAATAAATTTAATACAATCCGCCCACTGCCACGCCCACCTCTATTATTTCTTAGATTCTCGAAAAAAATTTTAACGATTTGAATGAGGTTATAAGAGTTTATTCTTATAACAAGAAATTGAAAAATTCTTTTACTAAAATCCATTCACTGCCATGCCTACTTTTATAATTGCTTGGTTTCTCGGAAACGGCACCAGCTATTTTAATGAATTTTTCAGCGTTTTTCTCCTCAATAAGAAAAAATATGTAAAGAAAAATTTAGTGAAATCCGCCCACTGCTCCACCCACTTTTTTCGTTTTCAGTTTATCGGAAACGGCTCCGACAATTTGGATGACATTTTCAGAGAGCGTTCTCTTTTATAGGTAGGAACAAAATTTAAAAAGAAATAAGTAAAAGCCGACTACTGCCACGCCCACTTTTATTAGTTTTTGGTTTCTCGAAAACGGTTTTAATGATTTGCATGAAATTTTCAGTTTATTTTTACGAACAAGAAAACAATGTAAAATTGGACTTAGTAAAATCAGCCCAGTGGCACGACCACTTTTATTATTTCTTAGTTTATCGGAAACAATCCAAACGATTTAAATGAATTTCTTAGAATTTATTCTTATGGAAAAAAATTAAAAATTGTTTTACTAAACTCCGCCCACTGCCACGCCCACTTTTATTATTGCTTGTCTGGGAAACGGCTGTAGCTATTTAGTGAAATGTTCAGACTTTTTTCTTATGAACGACAACAAAATTTGAAAACTAGATTTAGTCAAATCCGCTCCCTGCCACGCACACTTTTCATACTCCTTGGTTTAGTAATGTCTCTATTTCTCGGAAACAACTTAAACAAATTGAATAAAAGTTTTAGAGTTCATTCTTATAAGTGAGAAAAATAGAAAAAGAAAATAGTAATATCCGCCCACAGCTCCGCCCACTTTTTTGCTTTATCCGAAATTCAAAATGTGTCAAAAATCATTGATAAAAATATATTGGCTTTAGCAAAACATATTTTTATCTATCCTGCAAAAATTAACGCCGATGATTATTGCAAGAGGCAGAAACAACTAGTTTTTATTTTTACTAAAGTCTACGAACAAGCCCTTGCTCTTGGGTTTACTTTTTGTTTGCATTTGTATACAGCCGAAATATGTAGCTGTAAATTTCAATCGTCGTTAAACAAAAAAGAAAGATAAAGGTAAACGAAAAAATAATTTTGATTTAAAAATTTTATAAAACATAATGTACATATTATAATAACGAAAAAAATCACAGGAAAGAATGAAAAAACTGCATTCTTTGATTTGATTTTTATTTTATTTTTGAATTATTCTGACAGTTATTTAATAGTATCAATTTGAAGTATAAGAACCAGGCTACTGCCGATCAGTTCTTTTGGGAATTTCTTACTGTAATTGTTAAATGAAACTAACCGCTTCGTGTAAATGCTCAATAATGACTGAAGTTTTATTTAAATGATTCAATTAACAGAGAATTATTACAGTTTAAGAGAAATTTTCTGAATAGAGAGGTAAAGAAAGAAAATAGACAGGCATGTGCAATAATATAAACTTCTTAGCAGTACTATGAATAGATTCCCAAAAAAACACGCTATCAACTATAATCTGAACTTTTTCTGATGAAGTGGTAAATGTTGAAAACATTTTTCTATAGTACTAAAGAACCTTTAAACCTTTCGGTATCCTTAGCTAACCTTGTATACTTAGTTCTATTCATCTTATTTTTTTTTTATAAAACCCTTTCTTTTTCATAAACAATTTAAATTCTCGACAGCATTTTACACTGATTCATTTGCTAGTAGAAGTTATAAAAAGACAATAATTTAGAATTAGAATTAAACGGCTCTCATAGCTGCCTAGGATATAGGTACAAGCCATCAAGACTATTATATTGAATTATGCACATCCTTTTGCAAAGTTCATTTCCGAGAGATCCATAGGCCGCACCAAAAGAACAAATGCACTTCAATTTACTTATTGGCACCTCATTTCTTAGGCTTCTTTGCGGGCTTGACCATGCCCAGCCAATCGGCATTATGTAGTAATAGCATAGCTTCACTGAAATATGATTTTTATTATCACTTAGTCAATTCGAAATATAGGAATGCCACACCTGCAAAGGATAGTTTTGCAGTTTTTTTTTTTTTCAAATTCAATTGCATCCATAGGAAGCGTTAAGCCAAGTTAAATAAATTCTTATCCCGCACTGTCTATTCATTGGCAACTCTTATTATAGACAGTCAAACAGGTCGAGACCACCCAGCTGGAATTGAGTTAAGGGCCACATTTATCATCTGGCACAGCATGAAGGACCTTATGCGGACTCAGCGTGCCTTTGATGATTTGCAAATTGAAAAAAAAACTACCTCAGCATCACATAAAGATTCATCCAAATTACACATAAATTCGATGAACTTGCTAGGCATTTAATGCTTATCACTTAAAAAGATTCTATCTCTAGAAGTCAAAAAAATTCTTCCTGAACTTCAATTGATGTTTAATCAGGTCAACGAATTGTTTCAACGTGCTTGCGCAGTTTGAATAACAGTGATAGAGAGGAAGAGATTTGAATGCAACTCAAATATAAGTGAAGAAACGGAGAAACAATTTACCATCAAGATCAAAACTCCCCGTCAATATTGAAGAATGCATTCGCATTCGGCATGGTATAACGAAATGAATTAGACCTCAATCTGCATTCAAAGTGGGAAATAGTTGGACTGAAACTGAATGAGAGGTGAAGTGATCTCACTTCAAATTCAATTGCTTAGAGTCTTCGACATTATCGCATAGCAATATCAAACATCGACACCAACTGGAGCAGCCCGGGCGACCGACCGACGACGCGACGTTGAAGACTCATGGTGATTCGATATAAGATGGCAGGCAGTCTGTCAGTCTCTTCAACCCGTCGTCGCTCGTCGTCGCACTCCTCCATCGAGCTCTCAGCTATGAACTATACCTTTAATACGTCTAACAACAACTTGTGGGTTGAGTGGGCCTCATCTCAAAACTCAACACTATCGATCTTGGAAGCAATAATTGCTCGAACAGCACAACAACAACGTGACTTTTATAGGTTTGCCCGATGTTGCTGCGCTCAACGGCGGCGGCAGAGCGGTGCAGGACGGTATAATAGAGTTGAATGCGGGAGATGTTGCTTTTGTTGTTATTGGTTTATGCAGACAACGTAGCTAGAGGTGAGGTCACGTAACGGATTCAGGGCTTTGAACTTGACAATGCCGTTTCGAATAGTATTCCGGGATTTGTTGTTGTTATGAATGCAACAAAGGTACAAATACTACAGGTATACCTACCTTCAGATGGGAAGTGTGGATTGGTTTTTAAGTTCATGAGTGGTGTGGTGATGCAGACACGTGATGGAAGCATTGAGTGACAGGCCTCAAAGACAGGGCGCGATTGAACTGATGGGCCATCATCATCATCAGCGATGGCATGTTGAATGTATTGTTCGGACATGTTTCGCTGTTTGTGCAAGTTATAGTGAGTCAGTGTTTTTTTATCAGCTTCAACAAATGGTTATAAAGTTACTAAAATAGTTCTCGAGGGAATCAGGATTTGAGTTCTTGTTTTTATTTTTTTTTTTATTGTGAAGTGGCCATTGGTTCAATTAGTCGATTAGCTCTTGAGACATCTTTTGAAAGATAGTTTTAAATCACTTAATTAAACATTATTGTGTTAAAATTAACATAATTTTTTCTATAATTTGCCAATACTCGAGCGTAGGTGGTGTTGGGTTATCTACAATTTAGTCGATACACATAGCGCTCAAAGGATTATGCACATATGATTTGAATTTTTTTTAATTAGAGGCGAAAAATAGGGCAGGAAATCATTCTACATTCGTGAAGTGCGGTTAAATGAAGAATGTTTTAAATATGGTCTTAGTAAAAAGTGACGGGTGTTTCTTGAACCGCAAGTTAAATTGCCGTTAAATTGTTTCAGAGCAGGAATGCAACTGATTAGTTCACTTTTGATCTCGTCCTTAAATATATTAAAGTCAAACCAGTGGAGGAAACAAATAATGTATATGGTTTCGTTGAAGGAAGTATTAATACTTTGTTTCGGTCCTGGCAACATCTACCGCAAATGAATTCGAATTTTATATTTTAAAATTCTTTGTATTTGGCAGGAAAATCAGACTTCTGTTCAAATTATATAAGTTTTACCTCTCGGACAATGTATCAAATGCATGTTAATTGCCATTATAAAAAAAAAACATCGTCTTTTTGGATGAGAAGATTTTCAATCTTTGGTGTTAAGTCCTTCTTTTTTGCTAAGGGGAAATTCATAGATAAAAAGTGTACCATCACGAAAAAGTCCTAAAAGCGGTTCTCCTATACCAAAGGCACGCAAGCAATTTGTACACAGATCGCAAATATTTTTACAACAGCATTGCACAGTGAACTCACATTCATCTTTTTATCAAAAGTTGACCTGATACCATAAAGTCAAGGATCACTCACGTATGAAAGAACAGAAAACAACACAACCGGAATTTGTTTTACTGAAGTAAAAGAAATTGGTGAAAGAATACCGATTAAGCGCTAACTTTCTGTTAGACTTTGTACAATTTTATTTGAGCGAAGAAAGATTCGTTGAACTAATAGAACAGTCAAACAAACATCGAAGATAACGATAATTTGTAACAAGCTGAACTTTTGATTCAAAAGTTTAAAAAATCCAAAGCTTTCTTATATCCCTGTTTTTTTAAATAAAAAAAATATGAAAGAAAGAAAATTTCTTATATTTAAATATTATTTCTTTTCTAAGACGACATTTTTGATAAAACACAAGAAACAAAAAGTAAAATTAAGCCGGCAGTTACGAAGGGACATTTTGGAATGTGTGAATGTGTGAATGTGTGAATGTGTGGGTTTTATTTTCTTCCTCGCTTATCTTCAATCTGTCACTTCTTTGACAATTCAATAAGGGTGGGTTCAGAAATTTTGAGGGCACGCATCACTTGGATATTTACACAGGTAAATTTCAGGAAACATATACGTAATCCCAAAAAATCTAAATCTTAATCGGACAAAATTCCCAAAAAAATCGAATACCAACAAGACAAAATCCATTCGATGGCGCTTCATGTACAAAATCCCAAATAAATAATCTTTTTTGCTAAAAACTATAAATCTCCACAAATACCCAGTAATTCCCAACATATTAAGTGAAATTTAACAAAATAAAAAAAATATTTATTTATAAATAACACCGATCCAATCCAGGCGCGTATATTATAATTCTAATAAAATGAGCCTATTGCTGTAAAACTTTTAAATATAAATGTTTTTCTTTTTAAATGATCTCCTTTTATGTTTGTGATAAAATATTTTGCATTTTTTCACACCATTTTACCCTATAAATAGTTAAATATTTGAGCAAGCGATTTAAAAATTTGTTTTCAGCAGTACTCTTTGACAATAAAATTATGTATTGAGATTGCTGAATATAGCGGGTGTTGCTTTTATACCTAACATATTGCGCTATTTAAAAAAAAAAGGATATGAAGACAGGCGCATACTCGAATACAAGGTTGTGTTTTAAAGCAATCGCTGAAGAACTTTTGGAGATTTGAAATTAGGAATAAACAAATACTTTTATTTTATAAAAATTTTTATTTATAAATATTTGTAAGAAAACATGAAAATTGTATTTAAAATAATATAAGGAAACAGCAATTGGTATGAATAACTTACCTCAAATAACTGAAGTTTGTCGCTTTTTTACTTAATAAAAAGATAGGTATGCTTTAAGTTTTAATAACATTTTACCTCAATTATTACCAGCCGTCCCTGTACTCAGTAATTGTATCAAACATTTGTGCAAACTCTTTGGATATGCAATTTTTTTTTAATATCATCACCCAAAAAAAAGAAAATAAAAATCAAAAAAAAACTATACACCCTACTTTATAGACCAAGAAGTAGTGCATTAAAAATCAATGTGCTGGATGGCCCCTTTTTCCAAATGAAGACCAAATATCCCCTGCCCTCTGTGATCTCCGAATGACTTCATATCTAGAAAAATCAGAGTAGGTACCATTAGGACAATCACACCAGGTTATACAGAGTGGGCGAGGACACTGAGTGTTTTTCTCCATCATCTTTGTCGTTCGAATTTTCTCTGACCAACTCGCTTATAATAATATAAGGAATTCAGTTGAGAAACGAAGAAGAACGAAACTCCGAGAGTACCTTTCCGGGGCTATATGGTTGTCCACGTCGTCGTTGGTTAGTCGTCGCAGCCGTTGTCATTGGACCAATTATCCTTTGCTCTTGGTGTTTTTTTTCGATTTTTGTTTTATTATAGCTATTGCTACGTGATAAAACTGGACAAGACCTAAATAACCAAAACCATATTTTCAAGTTTTTTTGCTTCTCTTTATTGCACAGTGCACACTCATGACTATATAGGTACATAATAACCTCCATATTAAATTTTCAACTTCATTTGCATTCAACTGCAAGTTTGGACGAAAATAAGGCAACATCATATAATCTTCCATGGTTTGTTGCTTGTTGCAACATTGTATCTACAGTTTGGTTAACTATATAATGGCGCGTAGATTTCTATTTTTACGACAAAGAAGATTTGGCTTGTGTTTCTTTTTTTTTTTCTTCAGATTATATCAGTTGTCTGAAGGTTAATAATTTTATTTGGAAAGATAACCTTTGAGGTTGATTGATCGAATATGAAAGTGTTGCTAAAAAAGATTCAAAACAAAAAATATCGGGGATTTGGAGCTCATAAATGTTGAATGAATCACTTGTTCGATTGTTGAATTTGCTGTAAATACAGACAAATAAGGTACATTTTAGTTCGAAAAGTATTGAAACATTTCAATAGGAATTTATATAAGTTTTTGAAATCTTCAATTTAAAACTATGGTTAAATAGATTTTAATGGGATTTTAATCATTTCACTGGCGACGATTTTGTCAGCTGTCAAGTGATTTATTTTTAGTTTGGTTTGGCATTTCAAGAATTGAAGCCACATGGACTACCTAGAAAGGCGTAGATTCTGTCAATGGGCCCAAAACAAGATTGCCGTTGATCCCAATTTTCATAAGCGAATTTTGTTTAAGCGATGAAGCTCATTTTTGCTTGAATGGATACGTCAATAAACAAAACTGCCGTATTTGGAGTGATGATAATCCTCAAGTGTATGTTGAGACACCGTTACATCCACAAAAACTGACTGTTTGGTATGCTTTATGGGTTGGTGGAATAATTGGTCCGTACTTCTTTAAAAACGATGCTGGCCAGAACGTTACAGTCAATGGTAGAGCCATGATTATTTACTTTTTAGTTCATCAATTGAACAATCATGATGTGCAGGAGCTGTGATTTATCACAAGACGGCGCAACATGTCACACAGCTCGTGCCACAATTGATTTATTGAAGGAAACGTTTGATAACCGCATAGTTTCACGTTACGGACCCGTGAATTGGCCTCCAAGATCGTGCGATTTAACGCCGCTTGACTATTTTCTGTGAGAATATGTGAAGTCGCTAGTCTACGTCAATAAGCCCGAAACGATTGACCTCTTGGAGGACAACATTCACCGCGTTATTGCCGATATACGGCCACAAATGTTGGAAAAAGTCATCGAAAATTTGACCTCCAGATTAGACTACGTCCGAACTAGCCGTAGCGGTCATTTGCCAGAAATCATATTTAAATAATAATGCCAGAAGATTATCCTTCAAATAAAGTAAATTTTATGTCAATTTTAAAAAATCATCTTTGTTTTATTTCATTTAAAAGTTCTATACCTCTAAAAAAAACACCATTTATAAAAAAACATAAGTCTTTTTGAAGCTACATCTGTCATAATTGGCTGTCATTCATTCAGTCTGTTTTATTAAATCACTGTTCAGGTGAAATATTAATCCTGAAAACTAGATGGCGCTCAATCAATTTCCTTTTGGCGTCCATTTATTGTTCACGAAATATCCCGAAATTTCCCTCATCAAAACCTTCCTTTTAACTAACTTAATTTAGTTCTCTCTCTTTTTGTAATACCCATCTTAAAGGTAAGACCTACAATAAAGCTAAACTCAACCCAACACTTATACTCTTTTATTTTCCACTTGATTTTTTCCACTGAATCGGCACCCCAACAATCACCATAGAAAAATATAGCGTTAAACAACACGTGCAAATTATAAAATTGTTTTATCGAATTGAGTGTTCTGTTTGGACAATGTTCCGCGCACTTCGCCCATTTTACGGTCGCCATAATTGTCTTACCGAGAGACTATTCGCAGTGTGATGGATAAATTTGAATCCACCCGTACATTGACGAAACTCAAGATCTGCCGACAACATCGCCGCTGTCCGTGAGTGTGCAGGAGAATCCGAGACAGTTGATTTCGCGTCGCTCATAAGAACTCGGCCTTTCGTAGACCTCAACTTGGGGAATTTTGCGTCGTGACTTAGGCCTGCACCCGAACAAAATTCAACTGATCCAGGAGGTGAAGGTAAACGACCATATAGAAAACGACGTGTGTTCGTTGAATGGGCTCTGGAGCAGTTCGAAACTGCCCTTAATTTTCACCGAAAAATCATATTCAGGGATGAGGCCAATTTCTGGTTGAATGGGTACGTCAGTAAAAAAAATTGTCGAATTTGAGATCCAAGAGCGTCCAATGCATCCCGAAAAGTTATTATTTGCCGTTTGGTGTGGGTTTTGGACTGGCGGCGTCATTGGTCCATACATTTTTAAAACGATAGTGGCCCTTGAAGCCAATGATGGTATCGGCCAAATTTAGCCTGATTTATGCGCCAGTTATGGAAAATTGGACATTTTGGATGCGCACCACCCAGCGAAGCCGCGGCGGACATTTGAAAGATGTTTTATTCCAAAGATAATGACATCCATAAGCCTTTCAAATACTACAATGTTTAAAGTTGTTTTACCATTGGAACATTAAAAAAAAAAAACAACGAAAAACTATTCGAACATTTATCAAATTTTTTATTCAAACTGAAATTAAATTGCCAATCAAATATCAAATTATTAAATAATAATCTGCTTTATTTAGTAATTTCACGAATTCCATTACTTGTAATACCAGCAATTACAATTTAATTTAACCTGTTTTTTTGTATCTCAATACAACTACTATACAATGTTGTTACTTCCCACGAGCTATACAAACATGTGGCACTATCAACATCCAACCCACTGGCCACTTTTGCCACTTACAACACCTGCCAAACCATAATTGCTCCCCTTTATTATTACACTCTAAGCTTCTTCGAATTTCAAATTTTGTGACTTAATTTTTGGACTAAAACTTCGATCCACCTCTAATTAAGACTTCAAACTGTGCAGAGAGATAAAGAGATATAGAGAGAAACGACGGGTTCGTCACGTTAGAAAATGCATGTGTGCAATTTAAGAAATTGCAAAAATGCATCTAGATAAAAAATATGAACATATGTACCTACAATGTACATATGAACTGCCCCGGTAGTAGTGGTGGGAATCTGGTTAATTAAAGTGGAAAATTTTAATTTGTATTAATTTATGGCAATGCCATTTTTGAAAATAAGACGATAATCAAAAAGCCTAAACTTCCATTAGACATCTTTGACGATAAAAGCATATCTGTCACACTATACCTAAAATATATAAAAACCTAAATATAGGTACAAGACTCGTATATAGATAGCTTAAGTTGTATAGTTGTAAGGTAAGCATAATGTTAGATTATAGTTATGAAATCGTATGCCTCCTTAAGGAAAATGGGGTGCGGACAACTCAAGCTGGCAATGATGATGGTGAGGGCTTTAATGCGGGGAGGAGGCGTTTTGTTCACGTTTTTGTGGTTAAGTATAATAATAATTGTGTGACGAGTTGATTGCGGCTTTTGCGGTTGAAAGAGATACTTCACCCTAAAAGGTGTTACAAATAATTAACACAGTGTAATGGATTCGCTGTGACAGGTTCTATTAGTTGGTGTACGTTTGTGAGAATAGAAATTCTTTGATCGATCTGTCGGATTAGAGGGTGGAGTTGGTTATAAAAAAAAAAAAAATAAAAAAATAAAACAAAATGACAATTGAGTTCTGTGCTTATGGTATGTGACAGAATTGACGGCAAGTAAAAATGTTAGAATAAGTATTTTGTACATGCCGGCGAATATACCTAACGGTTTAATGTAATTGGAAATTTATTTATTTTTTCAGTATCGAACCCATTTGGTCACCCCCAACTGAGTGGCTAGTATTACCAAATATGTCAGAATAATTTCATACTATATGATTCTTCAGATTGCATGTACATTGTACAATTGTAGCTGTTTTCTTGTTTTGCATTTCAAGGACTGTTTTTTTTTTTTTATTTTAACTCAATGGTCACAGTTAAAAAGTTAAATAAATCTAGTGATTTTTTGTTCGCATATACAAAAAATAATAAATGGAAATGTAATGCGAGATAAACGTTAAACACCATTTTCTGTTTCCAAAGTTTGACAGTTTATCGATCATATTGGAAAGAATTTTTAAAAATGTTTGTCACTATAAAAGTTGTAACAAATTTTCTTTACTAGCAATAAGAGCCACAATCGATCTTTTGCGCACCAAATTCGCAAATCGTGTAATCAGTCGTCTTGGCGATGTCGCCATTGGCCGCCTCGGAGCTGCGATTTGACCCCTTTGAACTTTTTTTTTTTTTTGTGGGGAACTGTGAAGAACTGATGTTATGCCAGCAATCCGAAAACGATTCAAGCACTTAGGGCCAATAGCATCCAAGCTATCCGTGAGCTTACAGCTCGAAACCATGAACAAGGTCTTGGAAAATTGGAGTGACAGAATGCGCTATCATGTGAAGCCAGCCGAGGTAGCCACTTAACGACGCGACGTTGTGTTCCATAATTAATGGGAATGTTTGCTCTTACTAATAAAGCCATAGTACATGGAAAAAATTTAATTTTGTTCATTTTACTGCATTTTTAAAAAGAAACTTGTATTTGGCTCATCCTGTATACACAGTGACCCTCTGCTTTTTTCCAGATATATGCCCCAGCCCCTGACTGAATGAAGCTGCCTTTTTGAACTTTGTACCTATTTGTAAACATTAAGTTAAAGAGATAAATGGTTTACTGTGTACTAGGGGTGGAAATACCACTATTTCGAGGATACAAAAATATAAAAAGAACAATAATGAAGAATTTTTCTGAAAAAGAGAAGCTATAACAAAAACTAAATATGTACACATATCGCTCACCGCCTGCAATAATGGCACAAAGCCAAAAATTTGAAATTTAAACTGTGGACGCCATTATGATTAAAATTAAGACCTTTACATTTCTGTAATATCGGCACATTGATACTTCTTCTCAATTACGAGAGATGGAGATGTTTCATTATGGTTTCGAAAATGGCGCTTAAAGACTTTCGATGTACATTGCTTAATGCAATAATGATACTTTCCCAAAAAGAAGGCGGATGCCGCCCCTTTTTGAATTCGGAAAAAAAGTTATAAGTAAGTAATGCCTTTCACATCAAAATGGAAAATCCGTGTCAGGATAGCCTTATTTAAATCGCTTGTATCTCGAAACTAAAAAAATGCGTTGTGTCATTATTGCAGGCGGTGAGCGATATGTACATACACCAAATTTAGTATGATGCTAGTGCTAGGTTAAAACTGGATTTTCCAAATCTTATAAACAAGTTATAATATTATACTAATGGCCATATTATTCACTCGATTCATCCAGATTAAAACTTAAATCCGGATGTAAATTATACAAATTCAATGTAAATACATTCAAATTTAATTTTAAGTCTGAAATATGATATTTTAGGTATCTCAGAGCACTATCTGTAACTATCGCATTGAGATTAGTTGGCGATAAAAGTTGTGAATAAAAACGTAGTTTAGAAGTTTTTTGTTATTCTTATTTTAATGATTCCTCTTTCATTAAATTTCAGTTGAATTGAGCTTGGGACAACTTTTACTAACGAAAAAGAAATTGAACTAAACTGAAAGAAAAGTAGATATCCATCACGCGCCATTATGATTTTTCTTGTATCGCTCATTTTCGTTCGATCACTGCTGTGACTTTGCGACTATTACAGTTCTACATTTAGCACCGAAATCGTTTTCTCATATAATTTCCTTCGGGCTTAAAAAAAAACGTGACTTTTGTAGTGTATCTTAAATTTTTTTCCGTTTCGAGACATTCGGTTCCGATTTCAAGTTGGTTTGGGAGAGGTTCTCCATTTAAAATAACTTTGAAATCTGAACACGCTTATTTGTACACCTACATATTTTCAAAATAAATAATTTGACGTTTAACGAACAGCTGATTCAATTGGACAGCATTTGAATTAAAAAGGTCGTTTATGCAAACTTTTGTGTAACTTATCATTTTACACAATTCGTAAACTTACGACGTTGCATGAATACCCTTAACGTCTTTTTAACATTTTATTTAAATTAAAATCACCACTTTTTAGTATCATACTAACTCAAAGTGTCACTTTGACAATTTGTTGTATGTTTGCTTAGTTGTTTGCATGAATTTTCACTGTTTTAGGAGTGTTAATCTGGAGAAAATTAGTTTTTTTAGAAAAACATTTTAATAAAGAGCTTTAAAGTTAGAGAATTGTTTAGTAGTACCTTAAAATCAGGCTGTTTAAAATTTGGCGATGTTTCTTTTTATTTTGGCATACAAAACAGGATGAGTTCGAAAATGTCAAACATAAAGTATTAATGGGGAACTGAACAATATTCATGGGCACCTGGAAGGTATCCCGGACCCTATACATATACATATTATTTTGCATCAGTTTGACATTTAGGAACCCATTTTATTCAGCTTATTATGGATAAACGATTACATGTCCTTCTAATTAAAAGACAACCGTAATAAAATAAACTTACTTCACTCGAGACTCAATGTTTTTGTTCAAATTTCCGTTCAAACGTCAAATATTTAAAAGCATCTTAACGAAATTAGATGCGTTGGCATAGCTTTGCAGCCAAAATATAATCAAATATTTATTAATAAACAATTAGGTAATTGCTAATTGAATTTATGTAGTAAATCTTAACACTAAAAATTCATCAAGAACTCTGCTGTCGGTCACTAAAGATTATTATTTAATCTGCATCTTATCTACACTTTCTCACAATGTGTGATCTTTTGCAAATACACTTTTTCATTTAAGCTTATGAGTATGGAATCAGCGTTTGTTTTCTAGTTGTTGGCAAAAGTATCTTAAGTAAACCTACTTGTGTAAATTAGCTAATTAACATAAACTAACTTCACTTTCGTCTTATTGATAAGATTTCACACTTAACTCACTTATTAAAGATAAATCATGTTTAATTTCAGTTTATTAATAGAGGTGTAAGTATTTTTTTTTTTAATTCCATTAGTCTCAAAAATTAAAACAAAAAAATAAATCAAAAATTATCTGATACATTCTTAAAATAACACTAACTCACTTTACCAACAATTGGAAAGCTCAAAATTAAAACTCAATCTTAAGGTTAAAGCCTATACCGAAACAACAGTAACAATATCTTGCATTATGGGTTTTTTTTTTTTTGGTGTCAGCTCCATGGGAATGCTCATAATTTTTCTTTATAACATTTCTTTATACAGTCTTTTTATTTAAAACAAAACCCGGTTAAATTGGTCTTCAACTTACCAGATAGATGTAAAACAGTTAAATCCAATCACCATCATCAACAAAATCTTTGTGAATGGAAGAACTCAGATTAGTGTATAGTTTATTATATAAGTATATTTCTCATGAGAGGAAGTAAATCTCTGGATCACTACTGATTTTCACAGAATTTCCCAATCCAATTGAATTGGTTAGCAAAATTCCGACTAGCTAGTGGCCTGAAGCTAAAGTTAAAACGTTCACGTTCACAATATAGACACAAATACTTACACATACATACTACATACATATAAGTTTCATTATATATTATTATTGCATAATAAAAGATGCCAACGGCAACACCGAAGCAATTAAAGGAGAGGCCAAATGTCCATGGTACACCCTGCAGCTAGGGTTGCAATTAGACCAATAGATCAAGGCCTTAAAGCTTGCTTCCAAATCTAAGTGAACATCAAGACAATCATAACAAGAACCACACAAAATAAAAAAAATTCATCCTTACCTTCAATGGAAGAAACACATTTTGTCTACCTATATTAACTTCTTACATTATCCTGGGAAAATTGATGCGAATTTGTTATACAAACTACGGCAATACTTGAAGTTGTAATGGCCGAACTGACCAGCAGAACATATTCGTCGTCGTTTTGTTTCGAACTGGTAATTACAGTTATTATTGAATTCGATGCAGAGTTAGTTAGTGTAACGGAGAAGCAGGTACAAGGGTAGACATTTTGTGGCAAAAAGATGGAAAACAAATTCGGTAAGTCTCATAAAAACAGTTGTTGTTGTTGTTCCAACTATGCTATACTGCACCCGTAAAAAAGCCTCTTGGTTTGGGTTGTTCAATTTAGTGGCAGGCTATAAGTACATGCCGCCCACATAATCTTCATAATTTTGCGGTCCATAGTTGAGTGGATGTCATGGAGGAGCATTATAAACGAATATTATTGTTTTGTTGTTGGAATAGAGGAGGCCATGTTTGCTTTTCATCATTTCTTCATGATGTCGATTACGCCATTATGGAAAATTAATAGCCCGCAGGGTAGGTTTGGCTTGAGTGTTGTTTTATTTCTTTTTTTTTTAGTTGTTGTTGTTTGGTCTAGTCATAAAGTTGAGGTAATAAGGCCGAATTTGGTAGGAAGCTGGGAACATAATATTGAGAGACTATTTAGCAAAATACTGTTAACATTGTTTAAGATATTGATGGAAACGAATATGAATCGTCATGGGCTGGGTAAGAGTAGATATAGGAGTGGGATTGGAATTTGCCTGTCAAACAGTGGGGTAGAGCTATCTTAAAAGTGGAAATAAATATCAATAAATATAGACAGATATAAACTTTATTAATTTAGATATATGTAAGTCAATCACTTTTATAGGTCTAAATATAAAAAAAAAGTTTATGATTTTGAAAAGTAAAGTTTACTCTCAGAGTGACACTAAACGCACATGAACAATAAACATATTCTGAATTTTATTATTTTTTATAAATTTAATTTAATATTTAATAAGTTTTGTCAATTAAATATAAATTCTTTAACAAAAAAATTGTTTCTGTACAAAAAATATTATTTACATATACATATTGCATTATAATATTCCAAAACAAAATTGTATTAAATGTGTCCCACTGTGTGTAGTTTTTTACTCAGAGAATTGAGTTGTGGGAATAGGGGAGTTCAGTAGTTAAATTTGTAAATGGTAAAACATTAAGTTTGATTATACTTTGACATTATGACGTTTATTGGTTTATGATTGTTTGGTTAGTAAAAGTGGGTCATTGTTTATTAGATACTGAAAAAGTGACAATCTATGTGAGAATAATAATAATATAACATCAGACACCTTATGGCTATTTTGTCATCAATTTCATATAAATGCAGTTAAAATTATAATTAAGAACTGAAACCTATACCACCTGTTAAAATTTTAAAAGTTCTGTCATGTCTTTTTAAGTATTTAACGTTGTTTATATAAAAATTGCCAATTAAAGTCTTTTAAATCTAAATCTACAGTTCAGTGTTCGATTAGCGAAATTGTTAAAGTAGATTATTTGAAGAAGTCTAAAACTCTTTTTGAATTGCTAGTGCTTTTTATTGTTAGCGGAAAAATTTGACATTTGACACGACAATGCATCACACAGCTTTAACCAACAAGCCCCTCCAGCCAGCCCGGCCCCTAGCTAGCATTCTCCAACTGGCCATGATTACGTTCATTCACCATTTGTGTATTCTACTTAAGCTGGGGTCTTTTTCCACTGCGTATAATCTATTAATTATATAATCAGCTTAATGACTAGGCAGACCTCGATGTATAACCCATCGAACACATCGTCGAATTTTTACCTCCACACTTCATCGACATACCCTGGACCTGAAGAATCTGTCTCTTAAAATAAGCAAGCAAATTGTCATTCGTTTTTGACAAGGTCCGTTCTAAGTCCTATACGGCAGAACCCGAGGATGATTAAGGTATTGTATAGGATCGCCTTGGTTCTCTGAAAGAGGACATTACTATATAAATGCCTTATTAGCCCGAAGAAACAAAAGATTGACCGAAGTAATTCTTTAGTTGATATCTGTATGGACGGAAACTTTGACTATTATCGTCCAAGATGAATAAAGAGTTCTGCCTAGCAGCGGAATCTTGTCTAGAAAAGTATTTTTTCCAGATCCCCAGCACAAACTCTGTATCTTCTATATTATATTCCCTCTCTCATCTCGGTAGACTTGTGCTTTGACCTTATAGCCTTGGGAGATCATCTTACTATTTGGTAGAACTTTCGGACAGTTCCTCGAATTTCTTGTGCTTTTTCTTTTTTCTTCTGAGAAATCGGCGTTGCTTCCTTTTATAATCCATAGAGCTCCAGGACTTCTCTCTCAGCAGATCATTTCCTATAGTCGGCAGCATTGGTAAGCCTCGTTCTTGGCAGCATGTGTCAGTGGCACGCTTCATCGAAACAGGGGTTTAGTAAGTTATGTTCACTTAGTGAACTCCGGCATATTAGTTGCAGCACTTCTGATGGTGGTCTTCAAAAATTCTAACGGTCTCCTGTGATAGTAGGTATATCTTATCCGTATCCATACTTGAGATTCTATCAAGTTGTAGTTCGAGTCTATATAGCCCCTCGAAATCCATGAGCAATCGTTGAGCTGCGGGCCTTTCAAGAACTAAACATAGAATCAAACACTTTATTGATCTATATGAATTAATATTCTGTCAAAGTTTTATAAAAATTCAACAAACAGTCTATCAATGACAGTAGGAGTAGGATAGAATCCAAAGCAATAATTTTATATACATATATAAATAAATAAATAATAATCACCTATTTCTGATAAAAAATGATCAACGCAAAGTGTCCCTAGGTATACAATTTGCAATCACATAACAATCGTGAACCACATTAAAGCGCATTAAACAAAAAATTATCAGATCACTGATCGTCACCATTCTCAGCCAATATCTGAAGCAAGTGAAATGCTGTTTACATAAGACTTACACCATTGATCAGACTATATAGTTAATGGTTACCGCAAAAGAGCAGCAAACGATCGTGTCCGCATCTAACCGCGCGATGCACAGATTGTTTCCCCAGTCTTACCCATAGATGCAAATGACTATACTTTAGCAATAGACTATATTTGCTTGGACGATCAACCGACACGGACGTATACAATCTCCTCATCGCCACCGCGCATGATATTATCAAGTCATATTGGACGATACAATTTATCCACAATACAAGACTCTCCTGATGTGCCTGCCTGCTGCGGTCTAATTCCATGTTGTTTCTATAATATAGGCTATGCTAAAAGCTAAAAAGGCTTTGGAATTCACTTTCTGATCCCAGATCATACGTGATTCCTAGTTTTATGCTTCTTTTACTTGTCTCCTTTTTGTCTCTTTCTCTTTATCTTCCTTCTTGTGTATACACAATGTTGTGAAAGTGTTTTTCTTTTTATTTTGTTGTTGTTGTTGTATTGGCTTTATTTTTCTCAGGAACTCAGGAGATTTGAAAACGAGAGCTTAACTGGGTACTGGAACTGGGTAGGTGGCTTCTGGCTTGTGTTCATGCAGTACATATCTATGAATGTATCTAAAATCATCGAAATGAATGTTTGTACCTACTTCCCGTTTATAAAAAGGAATTTTCGTCAGTAAATAAAGAAAGATTTTAAGATGAGACCCCAGAGCAAGTTTAAAAAAAAAATGTAAATTAAAGTTAAAGTAATCAACAATCAGTCGGTGATGTATATTTAAGCAGGTAATCAACGAATGTATTTCCAGGGACACAGGCAATAGAATTCGAATCAATCGTATAATGAAGCACATATTTTATAGTCTTACAACTTTTTTTTTAACGAATTGAAAGCTAAAATTGATAGAATGTTTAATGTGAATATAAACACGATGCTATTTCCAAACAATTTTTCACTTACAATAAACGAGCTCCACGAAATTGGGCCGCAGGAATTAAGACCCCATAAGTTGAAACAAAATAAGGCCCCAAATGTGGGGTCGTTTTTCATAATGAAATAATGCCCCATTCAATAAGACCCCAATTAAATGAAAAAAAGCCCCAAAAACGAAATAAGACCCCAATTTGTTTTAAAAACATTTATATTTTTTTTTTCAAAAATTAAATAATACTATCTACTACTATACTACTAAAATCGCGTGATTTTTGTTAGCTTTTCTGTTGCTGAATTCAATATGAAAATTTGTGTTCAACACGGTCCTTACATTGAAACATGATTGCGTTATTTTACAAGATCAGAGTTTTCCATTTTTGGATTTTCGGATGATGTTTTAGAAAAATGAAATAAGGCCCCAAAATGTTTTTCAAAATAAACCGAAATTAAACCCCAAAATTCATGTTGGTGTCATATTTCAGTAGTAGCCAGTAGCGTAATGGTTAGTACGTTGGACTGTTACGTCGAAGGCCTTGGGTTTGATTCCCAGCCGGGTTACTGCCTCTTGCGAGGAATTCACAAATCCTCCTAGAGTATCTCATGTCATGAAAAAGTGCTTCTCTCCCTAGCCGTTTGGATTCGGCAGAAAATTGTAGGTGCCCTCTTCTCCTGCCAATAGCACGCACACAGGAATAGTTGAGAGTTCTAAGTCACTAGACCCTGGTTCTACACGAGCTGTAGCGCTGACCAATTTATTTATTTTTCATATTTCATTGGGGCTTTGTTTCATTACGAAATATAATCCGAAAAAATTAAATAAGGCCCCATAAAATCAAATAATAATACCCCAAAATTTGATAATTTCGTTATTTAAATAATAATAATTGTAATTATTATTTCGGTTTTTCTTTGGGGCCTTATTTCCTGAGGCCTAATATTTCGCGGAACCCAACAGACGTATAGTATACTCGAGAGCACGCGGCCCATTCAGCAACGGGGCTCCGAGAAATTATGACCTAGACAATAAGGCCTAAAAATAAACAGATAACAAGGCCTTAAATTCGGCATAATAATCCCCCAAAAATAAATTAAATGAATTTTAACAAATGAAATTGTATCGTACTCTGCTTACGAGTGTATTTATAAGAATCCCTCTCACCCTAAAATATATGTATGTCTCTTTTCACTATATATAGCAAACAACCAAGCTCATGTAAAGAAAAATGTTAATAAGATTTACAATTCATTCTGTTTTTGTGTAAGCTCCGGCAAGGTTCTGTTTTAGGGCTATCTCGAGCAAGGTCATTTTTAGTGCGTGTTAAGCAAAATAAATGTTTCTAATTATACAGAAATAAGAACAAAATTTATTTTTGTCATAAATCTGTATTTTCAAAAATGAAATTACGCCCCAAACCGCAACAAATAATTGGATTGTGTCCTGATGGAACAATTTCTCTCTGAAAAGAACATTTGCTTAAATGTGCGGATCAGGATTGAAAACCAAGCCTTCAGCAAGGAATAGAATAGCTGATTATAAAGTCTCGGGAATTTTTACTCACACTTTTCTTCTGGCAATAACAATAACTCCCCTAATACTCCCTTATTTTACCATTGCACTCTTGTAGTTTAAAGTTTAAAAAAGCTGATTGAATTGCCTTTATGTTTGTTAGTTTTTTCGCCAAAAATTTAAGTCATTTTTCTTTTTTTCTGCGGTCCATTTTAAATGGAGTTAAAAATGTCAACTTTTTAAATAAACCGAATTAAATCAGGTTTTGTTGTCAGCTTTTTCGTTCGAATCCTACAAATAAGAAATGGTAACTCTGAAAAATTAATACTTCCACTTCAAAACAATACTCCGCTGCTTTGAAATCTATAAATTGCACTCCATTGTTGAGACTCCACCACCTGCAACAAAATACTATATTTTCAGCTTCAGTCAAATTGTTACACTCAGACAACCAGTTTCTATGAGAAAAAGTAAGTCTTTCACTGTCAATCTGCATGGCTGACGTTAACTAATCCTTTTGTTCACGATAAACCTAGGCATCTCTGACAGGGAGGTGACAGCACGCGTACCATATATGATCAGAATATTGCCTCTCTTCGCCGCCGCCGCCGTCGCCGCGGCAGCAGATTGTTGCAATAAACTGACCACGAGACCATATGTCTCACGCGCCTGACACAAATAAATCCCATATCATTGCTGAAAACGTCACATTCATTTCACAAAACATCATTTGGCTTTTATGAGACAACAGGGAAGAGTCAGCGTAGTTTCCGATCCTCATATTGCAACATCCCTTAGATGTTTGCCGCCACAAAGTGTAATAACGCCACAGCGACGATGCAACGCATATCCTAGAAAAGGCAATAACAACATGTTTGTGCATTTCATAATGTGCGCGATGACGACGACGACGACTCGCCAGATGGAGCCATAGGCCTATAAGACATCATCGAATCGCATCGATTGCGCGATGATTGTCGCAGACCAGTGGCGCAGATACCTACAATATAGCATCATCATTGGTTGCTGTCACAATCTCTGCTCGAGATTGCCCAGTGAGCAGTACAGTTGTTGCAATTTTGCCTTTATAGCTAGACGCATTCAAGCTATGTTTGATGAGGTTTTTAAATATAATATATGTACCCTCAAGAAGCCTTCGGAGACGACTATTCAGCGGTGTGGTTATGTACATATGGCTGACGGGAAGCTTTCATTAATGCGTCAAGTTTCTCGAATTGGCATCACGGTATTTCATTTGTGTGTGCAGCCTAAGTCAATTAATTGTGCGGCTTGTTTCGTGCGCTTTGCGTACAAATCCAATCCATGAAAGATATTTCAATCAAGACAGAGCGTATAGATTGGCGAGTCTATGAATATAGTGATGGCGCTCAGATTCACTGGCACATCACATCACGCAGTATATCAACTTTTGCTGATGGTAGTATTGTTTTGTGGCAATGCGACACAGGCCAACGCAACGCCAGCACCGCAATTAGTTGTAATTTTAAACAATGGAATGTTTGAAACTTTAAAAAGATACAACGAATTCATTTAAGTAAAAATCCATATAATTGATTGAGGTACATAAAACGCCACATGCAAAGACATCGAGACATTTGACGCTTAAATAGTTTGTATATTTTTAGACTCACCATCATGGAGCTATTACATGGTCTGAAGGACACAATGATAATTACTTCTAGCGAAATTAACGAGACAAATATATCTATCTATAACATTTGTCCATGATGATATCTTTATATTGAAATAAAATAAATGTAGATAAGCATCTTAAATGTCCAATTTTCTATAACTCTGGCAGATAAATCAGACTGAATTTGACCGATGGAATGGTTTGTGTTGGCTTTGAGGGCCACTGTGGTATATGGCTTATTCTGCGACTTCAGAAAATCCCAGAAGAACAAGTCTAACGGTGTAAAATCGCATGGTCTTGGTGGCCAGCTCACATCACGTCCACGTGAGATGACCATGCCCTCAAATCGCTAATGAATCGCTTGAAACTACCTGTCGTTGGTGTCCATTTCAACCTATTCAGATCAAAAGAAGTTGGTAGTCTTCGACCTATATCGCTCGCCGTTGATGATGATGGCCTGGCCATCGTCGTTCTCAAAGAAATATGGACCGAAATGGCGCCAGACCAAAATCCACACCAAATAGGACTTTTTCGGGATGCATTGGAAGCTCTTGGTTCTCATGTGGATTGGTATCGTACCAAATTCGACAATTCTGTTAGTTGACATAGGTACCCAGAAATAGACCTCATGCCTGAAGATGATTTTTCGATGAAAATTAGGGTCAATTTCGAACTGTTCCGGTCCCATTCAGCCAACACACGTTGTCTATAGTCGTTTACCTTCACCTCCTGGATCAGTTGAATTTTGTACGGTTACAGGCCCAAGTCACGACGCAAAATTCGCCAAGTTTAGGTCTGGGAAAGCCGAGTTCTTGTTAGCGACGCGAAATCAACTATCTCGGCTTCTCCTGCACACTTATCGACAGCGGCGATGTTTTCGGCAGATCAGTTTCAAAAATTTGAAAGAAGAGAAATTGATCAAAAATTAAATATAATAAAGACAGTTTAAATCTTTACAAACCAAGAATTCACACTATAAGCTTTCCCATGTGAAATTTAACCATTAAAAATATGAGTCAAAAACTTGAGTTTTAGTTAAATTCAAGAAAAAAGCCAGCTTTAGTATCACTCTTCTCTAGAAAATGTTCCCCTGATCACAGATCAGTGAGCGAATCCAAGGCCAAGGCCAAACAATCGTTCGACTGTTGTGCAAATTAAAAAAAAAATCTGCCGACATGACACGCGTTGCTGGAAGTGTCTATGAATGAATGTGAACCCCGCACTAAAAGTTTGAAATTTCAAACCTCCAAGCTGAATTAAAACCATTAAAACGACAGCTATAGATTGAAAGGGCGTTGACGTTTGTGATGTTTAGTATAATTGTTTCACAGAAAACCCATAACATGCAAAAGCAAAATTAATGTCAAATTTAATTGGAGAATTCAACACAATTAAAAATATAAACAACAAATTTACGACACGAGACACGACGCAACAAAACACTTCCAACATTGAAACTTGCCGAGAGAAGAAAGATCCATACAAATTTCAATGGGTATACAAATACATACATATGATACGATGCCGTTTAGATGAGGTGAACAAAAAACAGCAACCATATAAATATAGGAGGTGCGATTCTCTGATGGGAATATTACGATGAAATCTGCAATGTGATTTATGTACTTCGGGACTATGATGGTCGTATGAGGCATCATATGCTTGTTGGGCATCGCATCGCCGCAATGGACCCCCTAGAATCTTCTCAATTCTATTATTATTCTTTCTTCTTGATATCATTGCATCTTTTCTAAAAAGTAACCGCCTTCAAAAAGCTACTATATTTCGTATCCTCGTGTGGCATCATTTTAGCACCTTCTGCACTTCTTATGATACTTCGTATGTTCTTGGACATTTATACGGGTGCATTTCAGTGGCAATTATGTGGTATAAGATTGATTATATAGATTCTATGCAAGTGACATGAATGATGTTTTAAGAATATTGTTGGGAAAATTCGTATAGTTTCGTATTTGTCGCAAATTTATTTTATCACGTCGATCTGACATATTTTTTTTTTTCTTAAATGTTCGCAGCATAATTTGAAAATAATATTAATTTGGTTCAATTACGGAGTTCTTTGATTTGTTGCAAAATCTTGGTAAAATGTTCGAATCGATGCGCAAAAAAAAAAAACAGTACGTGATTTCTTTCTTCACGAGCTAAAGTCAAAGCATCAGATATATGATGAACCAGCTTCCAAGGGCTAGTGACTTACAACTCTCTATCTAAACCATTACTATGTGCATGTCGTTATTGGCAGGAATGGAGGGGACCTACAATTTTCTGCTGAATCCGAACGGCTTATGAGAAGAACACTTTTTGATGACAAGAGATACTCTTGGAAAATTTGTCAATTTCTCGCAAGAGGCAGTAATCCGTCAAAAACATTTTTGTTTTTAGTTGACACATGCTGGGAATTGAACTGTAGACCTTCAGTGTAAGAGTCTTACGCACTAACCATTACGCTAGGGGCTACTAAAGGCTTTTCCAATAGGGACTTCTTTACTTTTACAGTCTGTTTTGCCAAATCACCATAGACGGCTATAGGGTAAAATAGCACGTCCAAATGAAACAACTGTCTTATCAATGCGCGCTTCGCCATAATCGTCCTATCGAAAGTAGTGTGGTGGATAAATTTGAGTCCACTGGTTCAATAAACAATCAACCAACACCCGTACGTTGACAAAATGCAAGATCCTTAAATTAAGGAGCGGCAAAATGATCAATGACATAGCTCTATAACATTAAAATCGTGCTTGTTGATTTTACAGTTTGAAAGAGAAGACAGTTTTGGTGGTATGTGCTCAGAAATTACAGTCTGCACAACACCCCTTTCGATGATAATGGATAGGTATAGGCTGATCGAGTTTGGGTGTTATATATAATACGCTCCTGGAACGTACATATATTAGATTAAGGATTTTCCAATAGGAACTTCCGAAACTTGACAGTTGATAGCGCCATATAGTTGAATTTAAATCTGTAAAATTGGCTGTCATTTATTGGGACTGTTTTTCCAAATTACCGTGGAAATATATAGCAATCAACAACACGTGCAAATGATAAGATTGGTATCAAAATAGGCATCGTTCCACACGTTTCGCCCATTTTACGGTCGCCATAATCGTTTTACCGAGAGGACTATTCGCAGACCACAACTTGGCATATTTTACGTAGTGACTTGGGACCTGTATGCAAGGTATGATTGTGCCCGACCCAGTGGCGTAGCGAGGGGGGGGCAAAGGGGGCACAGGCCCCGGGCGGCACTTTGCTTGGGGGCGGCAATTTTTCAAAATATACGGGCGGCACTTTGCTGCAATTTTTCTAAATACGTTAATGTAAATGGTTTTTGTATGTTATGTTTTTATATTTTCTTTTCATTCCGATACAGTTTTCTGTGGATAAATTTTATCATTCAGATGAATTAGTTAAACGTTTTCGCATTTTTTATGACGGGAGATAAAATTCAGCTTTGTCCCACGAAAAAGAGTTGCGACGAAAATTATTTTCTTCCCTAGATAGGGTCAATGTTGAAATACAGGAAAGGTTTCAGCAACTAAGGAATTTGGCAGACAAATTTGATTTCCTTACGCCAGCCAAATTATTGGACGATAATTACGAATGTAGTTTGATGAATCTGATGAGCATGACATTGATAAGAAAGAATTTAACATCGAACGCGTGCGGTTAAGGGCTTTTATATCTTCCTCAGAAAAGAAAAACAATTTAATTAATGCAAGTCCTCTTGAACTGTTAAAATTTATTGTGCAGTTAAGGTTAGAAATCAGCCTGCCTAATATTACCATAATGTTACGTTTATTCCTTACCGAAGCTTCTCAAAATTGAAGCTAATTAAAAATTATTTAAGGTCCACGATGAGTTCAATTAGATTGACTAATCTCGGTATCATGGCTATAGAACAGGAAACGACTGAGGCCATTGATACTGATGCAGTAATTAAAAAATTTGCTTCAGTGGAAGCTCGAAAAAAGTTGTAATTTTTATAAATATTTTTTAACTTTCTTACTTGTATGTAGGTAAATTATGTAATGTAAAATGTAAAGATCTTTTTTTTTTACTTAAAAAAAATATTTGCATTAAATCTTTATTTATTTATGTGTTATGTGTGACTTTAATTTAATTAAATTAAACAAAATTATGTAAATATATTCTTTATTTACTACAGTATTTACAGTTTTTAAAAAAATGAAAGAACAAATTCAGGAATACAAAAAATTATAAAGAAAATGCAATGTACAATATTGTACATTATGTAATGTATTTTTTTTAAATTGAAGAAAAAAAAAATATTTACATAGAAAATGAATTACAAACAATAGTAAAGGAGCTAGAGCCTATGTTGTGAATTTTTCAAGGCGGCACATTTTACGAAGTTCTTATAACTGGTTACTGGTTGAAAACTTAGACTGACAGTTCTTTCGAGAAAGTAAAAACAAATCGGAAATATGTATAGGTATGTTAAATCTAATCAAAAATAGTTCTGAAAAATTTTAAAGTATAGGTAATACATGTTTTGCTAAGTAATTGGTGAATCTTTGAAATAGATAATTAGAAGTTTCGATTCCATCTAAGATAAGCTGTGGTAATTTCGTTGAGCTGCAAAAAAAAACGTGTTAACCGTTTTTAAAAGATAAAACCAGTTTTGAACACTTTAATTTTGATGGGCTGTTATGAAATATATTTAAGTTAAAAATAATCCTTGGCCAATATTTCTGTTTCTTCATTTCCTTATGTATAACAATAATAGAAATACAAAAATATTATAGGTATAAAAATTATTATGCGGTTGATTTTTTTTAAAACCGGTTTTATTTTTCAGCAATCATCACCCGATTAGACACTTCTATCTACTTAATATAATATAAATAAATATAATAAATTAAATTATAACAAGGTAAGTTAAGTAGCTGTTTCACTTTGATGTTTTTTAAAACAGCAAACAAAATTAAAGGCCCAGAAAAAAATTGCTAGGGGTGGCAAAATTGGCTCTGCCCCGGGCGGCAAAAACCTACGCTACGCCACTGGCCCGACCGCCACAAAAATGGGAAATGTTGTGAAGTCCTATATCAATCGAGGCTCTACTAACCTCCTGAGAAGTTCTATGGCACTAGCATCAATTATTGAGACGAAATTACTAAGAAACCATCAGAGAAGAGATGCTGCATCTAACGTAGAGGGTCGTACACGATCACAGTACACAAATCTAAGGTAATATATTTCGCAGGTTGTCAAAGTTGGAAGTGTCAGGAATTAAAAATGGGTGCGTGAGTGCCCAAAAGAACTAAACACCGTATCATTAGAAATAACAACAAAATATTGAAATTAGACAAGAAAAGGGGCACTAAAACCACGATTTTCCTCAATTTTTAACAAAAATGAAAATGCTTATGACCTTAATTATGTGTGCTGTAATACACTAATTTGACTTATTTGGTGTTTGAAACTAGGAAATGGTAGCTAGGGACAGAGCAAGCTTGGAGAAGCTTGTTGGTTGAGTCCATATGATACTTGCTTTTATCAATTATTTAGGTACAAGAGTTATATTTTAAATCAATTAGGAAATTGAAATGCAAGTGAAATTTCTACTTTAATACATTTTAATGTAAAAAAAGCTTGTTACTGAAACCCACAAAATTAGGATTCAACTATTTTAAATTAAAAGGTCACGAAAAAGGAATAATTATAATTATTCTTCTATTTTTATTTTTATATCAAAATAATGGATGATTTACGAGTAACTTTTTCAACTTCTCAAAATTAGAAATTAAAAATTAAAATGAATAATGATAAGTTCCAGTGATAACTATAACCGGTGCTAAAGTCACAAAAAAGGCTAAATTACGAAGTGAAAAAAAAAACGCTTTTAGTGTGACCATATCTATGTCTGAACTCCAGAAAGCTTAACGCTAACCATTTTTCTTATACATTTTTGTTGATAAATAAATCTTGAAAAAAGAACCAATTAGTGTTAAAATTAAAGGCTTTGCCTGAAAAGACTTTAACTAATTGATCAAGTTTCCACCTTTTGCTATTTAAAGAATACTAATTGAATTCATACCATGTTTCAAAGGAGAACCCATTCGCTCACACACCATTATAACGATTCAAGGACACAACCAATCTCTTTCTTCCAGATAAATAATGCTTACATCATATTTTCTGCGGAACCGATTACAAATGATGATAAAATAAAAATAAAAATAAAAAAAAAAAACAACCTCAAGGAAGACGGCCACAAAGAAGATCTCCATATGGCTCCTTGAAAAGAAGAAGGACGCGCTGACACAAAAATATAACATTCATGTTTTGCCATTAATAATGGCGGTCGACGGATATGCGTCGCAGACTAGATAGCAATTTTGTCAGACCTTATATACCTACAATACGTTTATATGTATACGACGAGTTATTACAGTCTAGCGTTCGAATCATTATCAATTAATCACGTTTTCACCTAGGGTTCCACCGGTGGGCCTGTGTTTTTTATCTGATCTGAAAGATCAGCGTACAATAACATTGCAAACGCGTAGCGTCGCCCAGTAGCCGTATACGTAGGAACGCAAGATTCCATCGACGACGACCGACGACGAAGCGAGGGCATCTGTTGAGTGCTGATTAATGGTCTTTGATTTGTATTGGACCTCGAGCCAGTTCAAATGTACTGGCGATTCGTAAACACTTTAGGGCACAAATGGCCGTAATTTCAATCGTCCAAGAAGAAGTTAGGTTGGGATGTTATTGCTCTGTGATGGTGATTCCCAGCGATAAAGCTAACCAGTGTGCGAGTGAACAACAAAGTTATGTTTGGGGTGAGGAAAACGTGAGTCACGTCCCAGAGGTTCCGATAAATCTATACTTACCTATCCTGTGTATGTATACGAGAATACATTTTGTAAGTGCATATAAATACAAAGTCATTCAACGGCACGATGATTGTCACTTTCATTACATCGCGCACCGAACTAGGATGTTGATAATGACGGTAATTGCCAGCGATAATGTTGCAGGAAGGTGGAGGATGAGAGTGCAAAAGACTGAGTGTAACTACTACACAACTAACTATTGCCATTGAACTTAATCGGTGTATTGGTAGGTATAGGTCGTTGTTGGGGGTTTGCTGGTCAGACAGACCGAAATGTTGTTTATGTGCTTCTCACTTGCTGATGTTATCGAAGTGTAAAATTGTTGAAATATTTTAGCGCTTCTTCAAGGGTATATGATCAGCAGTGGTGGTGGTGGTTGGGTAATGGAGACGGTCTGGCGCGGCGCGCGTCGCATATTCAAACAGAATCAGATAAACTTAGCACCCCATATGCTTACAGTGGAGTTGTTTCTAATTCAAGGGGCCGAAAGATTATGATTTTTGAAGGGGCAGAGTCATAATTGTCCACAGGCCAAAACCCATCTTGATTGGCAAAAATTCCAAATTAAATTCTTGTGGACTTTCGACCAATCAAGGGTATAATTTTCTTTGCTTGAATTCCTATTCCAAACAAATGCTTTAGAATTATGTGCCCGACTCGTTATCTTGGAGGACAATACTACCATAGGTGGACCGTTTCAAGGGTTAAAATTTTAACTACCTTTTGGATCTTCTGTCGGAGGTTTAGTGAGGGTTAGTTCACAAACATTTAGTTTCTAGTTTAAAAACAACCGAGGAACTGACGCGCATATTTTAATTTTTTTGGTCTTAAAACTTAATTAGTCAAAGAAATAGCTGAGTATCAAGATGAAAGTTATCAAGTTGTTGGTGGCGTGTACAGACAGACTAAATTTAGGTTTCTTTTTCCATCTTTCTAATCATTGAGTGTTCCAGACGGAACTTTTAGCGGTCAAAGAAGCTTCATCTTAGCTTAAAGATAACATATCCACTACGGATAGCCGCACCTTCTTAGACAGCCAAGCTGCTATCAAATCTTTGGACTCTGCTTCTACAAATTCTCTCGTTGAGATGGCGGAGCAGTGCAAAATGTACTCTTGTTAGGTTCCGGGCCATAGGGACATTCCAGGAAACTGTAAAGTTGATGAATTGGCTAAAACAACAATACCTATTTTACCAGATAAGACAAATATGGGAATACCTATCGCTACATGTAAACTTATGCTAGAGCAAGGTGCTATAAAGAATATAAACGTGGAATAATTTCACCACTTCCTTGGCTAGAAAACAAATCTGGCCAACACGCTGGATCTGAATCGCTCTAAGCATTTGATAGCTTTAAGCAGACTACACATTAGCTCCGTAATAGGTGTCATAAACAAACGGAAACGCTAATAGGTAGGCACGCCAGGTGACTAGACGTCTACTTAAATGATTTCTGCACAAGCTGCATGGAAGAGAAAGAAACAATTCTTTACCTTCTTTGCATCTGTCCTGCTTCGTAACAAAGATATAGACTCCATTTGGGAGACTTCTATTACAACGATCTGAGTGACCTAGCAAATACTTCTATAAGTAATCTTCGTCGCTTCATAAGAAGCTCTAAATGGTTAACGAGTAGGAAAAAGTTTTCCTAGATCCATGTGCTATCACAATGGGCCAACAATTAGTTTAAGAGTGTCGGTTTTTCGGCCGACTACCTCACCTTAGTTGAAAAAAATCGACTCAGTCGTTTAGACTGTATCCGAGCTAACAAACCGGCAGGTGGAAGAACTTTTTTCGTCGCGTCCATCGTCGCTTTTATGATCGTATAATTTTAATCGAAGTTTCAAGTTCGATTTATTTTACGAATGCATTACTTGCCATATAGCAGATGTATAAACGCCAGTCATGCAGTCAATTTTAAACTCTTTACCTAAAAAGAATAAAAAAATCACTTTGTTTAAAGTAAAAAGCCTGGTTTATTACTGTCAGTCAAATTTAGGTATTAAAGTGAGTCCACTATTTTTAACTACCTATTATTCAAAGGTTGAAGTTAATTGACTGCGAATGTACTGATTGCAGTCTTTAACTGACCGTAGCCTTTACAATTATATAGAAAGTAAAAATGTAGCTTGGATTTGTACACCGGGAGGCGGCACCATAATCTGGCTTTAGTTCTTTAAAAAAGATGAGGGTGATAACGTATCGCTCAATGGCCAGTGCTTCAGAAAAAGAATTCGCAATTATTTGGTTTCACTTGTCACGGTCGCTTCTCTATTTAGCGTCGAAATTGTTTCCGCATTATGGCGGAACATGGCTATGTTATAGAGATAGAGCATGTGGTTCGAACGATTCCTTAACCCAGGGAAGGTGAAAAACTAGATAAGAAAAACTAAAGTTTGTTACAAACGTTTTTGAGTTCTAAATTAGTAGGTTTATCTGGCACAGATTGTATTCGGTTTATACGGAAGAAATGTCAACTAGTCTTGGTATGTTTTAAGCTTTTCAGAAGCGTTAGCCCTAAATGTAACATTTGTGTTTTTCGGATTTGTTTGGTCCCATTGTATTCTTATTTCCATTGACAAGACATCAATTGCAATTGCGTTCGCAAGTTCTAACTCCAAACCGAAAAGACACGAACACACGATCAACAAAGCGCGATGTAATTACAGGACTATGGCAAATAAATTTCACTCCAACAAAATCAACACAACATTGAGAGGTAATTTGAAATCAATTAGGTCCCGTGTTGCAAATTCTTCAGCATAAGGACAGAATATAAGAATAACAGCCAGCCACGATCACGTCGACGAACGACGACGACGTCCAGCTCCAGATATCAGCTAGCATAGCAGGAGCACACTTGCTTGTATGTATGTATTGTATAATTCTAAGCAAATCCATCCCCCATATATTGAATCGAAGCAAAACTCCAAACGGACATCTATCTCGCTAACTCTTGTCCAAGGGGAGCGCTTGTCCATCTGTCTATCTGTCGAGAGCGCGACCTTTTGCCAGTGCCAAGATCGAAACATTGTGAGATCTTGAGCGATGGAATGACTATCTTTGAGTATCTGTGGGCACTGGCTTTGTGTCTTGCCTTGGCTTGGGCATTCACTACTGCCGCCGCTGTTGCTATGCCTGGGATCGCATGAGGAAATGTCATGTGAACTAAGTTATAGCATTGGATTGGATTGGAAGAGTTCTTACTCTTTGTCGGCAATTACCGCATAAACGCATCTCATAAATTTGCCATAGAAAGAAAATGCCAAACAAACAAAAAAAATGAAAAGATAGATACATCTATTGGTGTGGTGCAGATTGCTCTCGGATAATCGAAGCCGCCACCGCGAGCTGGCGCAGCCATCCCCAATCATCATCGACATTGGCAAATACAACAGATGACGTTTGTTCTATTCAACTGTTTGATTTTTATACCTAAAGTTGTCGTTGGATGGCTTAGTGAATGTTGTATTTATTTTTGATTTAAAGATATGGATCTCTGCAGTGCAGATACTACATTTGATGGATTTTTTTCATTTTACTGATTTTTATTCCTTTCGAGCATGAACGATAAAGTCTTAGTGATTTGCAATTTGTTCGACTTTCAAGAGAAAACCAAGAGCAACTCATCAGCATTGAACACATTAATTGATATTGTCGTATTGAACGAGTAATAAATGAACCAAACAAATAATTGTATGAAGTTAATATATGCAAAATATTGTTTTTTTTTTTAAATATAGAGTTTGATTTCATTTAAATTATTCTCTGTTGCTGAAAATGTTGAATATTGTTATCTATTATACAAAGCTATGAAATGAAAAGTTTCAAGGGAAACTATTAAGTCTTTCGACTAACCGGGATGCTCTGATGAGCCGAACTCTTTTCAGGTAATCAAGTTTTTTACCATTTTGGGAAATTTGGTATCAGGAATCATCTTCAAAATTTTTAAGGAAAATATTCCTTTTAGCAAAATAGTTGCGTCTCTTTTTTTCAGTTCTGGTATCGGGTAGTCTAAGGCTTATAGGTTCTGAAACGGTATCAGCAGCTACTACGCCTCTGGTGGCACTCAAAACAGCAGGCTTAAGGCTCTGGTACATCAGTTAGTACTAAGCTGGTTAAAAGATCTGGTATATCTGCATGTAAGGAATCCTTTGGTTGCAATCACTATAGGTAAATACATTTACCTATTTATGAACTGAGGGCCCTTATTACTGGTGAGGTAAGTCAACTTTTTGTATAAGGAAGGCAGTTGCTATTTGTCCTCAGTTTTATTGGTGATCGAATTACCTTTTGATTAAAGTTTCAGATAAGTTCAACAACCATTTACGTTAAGATTTAAAAAATGGTTTATCCGCATTAACTCTGCCAGCCAAATACTTTTATTCTGCAATGAAAAATGTAGACCATGAGAAAAATTCTTCCTATAGAACGTCTTCAATATTCAAGTTACTATACGCCATCAAAAATTGATACATATATGTATAAACTGTCAACTGTCAGACATATACGTCAGTATAAGAAAAATCGTCATCTATCATTCTGAACACACTACTTCACTCGTTTTGAATTTCCCATGCACGCATTTTCAGGATATCACCGCTGTGCCCGCCAACATCGCGACATACCTATAGATGCACATAACTGTTTTATATCTTTGATGCGAACAGAATCCACTTTAAATGATGTTATTTTTTTCTACTAGTACATAATACAAATATTTACGCATTCGAAAAACTTAGAATTGGAGAATGTTTACGATGCTGAAGGCGATAGAAATTTTATTTAAATAAATGTAACTTACATACTGCTCAAAAAATTGTGTGCCAATATTCCCCTGCAAAAAAAATAGACTTTATTGTTTTAAGGTGGTGGATCATTGGGTAAGGCTTTAAAGAATATATTGATATTGATATTGATATTGATATTGATATTGATATTGATATTGATATTGATATTGATATTGATATTGATATTGATATTGATATTGATATTGATATTGATATTGATATTGATATTGATATTGATATTGATATTGATATTGATATTGATATTGATATTGATATTGATATTGATATTGATATTGATATTGATATTGATATTGATATTGATATTGATATTGATATTGATATTGATATTGATATTGATATTGATATTGATATTGATATTGATATTGATATTGATATTGATATTGATATTGATATTGATATTGATATTGATATTGATATTGATATTGATATTGATATTGATATTGATATTGATATTGATATTGATATTGATATTGATATTGATATTGATATTGATATTGATATTGATATTGATATTGATATTGATATTGATATTGATATTGATATTGATATTGATATTGATATTGATATTGATATTGATATTGATATTGATATTGATATTGATATTGATATTGATATTGATATTGATATTGATATTGATATTGATATTGATATTGATATTGATATTGATATTGATATTGATATTGATATTGATATTGATATTGATATTGATATTGATATTGATATTGATATTGATATTGATATTGATATTGATATTGATATTGATATTGATATTGATATTGATATTGATATTGATATTGATATTGATATTGATATTGATATTGATATTGATATTGATATTGATATTGATATTGATATTGATATTGATATTGATATTGATATTGATATTGATATTGATATTGATATTGATATTGATATTGATATTGATATTGATATTGATATTGATATTGATATTGATATTGATATTGATATTGATATTGATATTGATATTAATATTGATATTGATATTGATATTGATATTGATATTGATATTGATATTGATATTGATATTGATATTAGTATCTTAGCCCATGATTAATAAGCATATAGTAAATTCAAAGGGTTCTTTAAAAATGAATAATTAAGTGAAAATCAATTTTGCATTTCTTTTTATAAAATACATCATTTCATTATAAATAGGTACCTTAAATTGTTTTGAAGAGTATAAGCCTCCTTTGCAATCAATAAACTCAAGAGTATAAGTTTTGAGTTCATCAGACATGAAGTCACTCTGACATCCAGTCTGCCACAATGATTTCGCTTCATTTATCGTCAAAATGCCTGCGGGTTACGTAAATGCAGGTTACATACACGACCCCATTTGGCTGTAATGGTCTTAGACCGCCATCACAAAAATGGTCTTTGCCACAACTTCACTATAATATAGCTTCATCTCTAAATCCAATGATGTGTGTTCCAATTGCAATGCGTTTTTGATCCAAGGCACGTTTAAAAGAGGAGAGTCCCGTCAACAAGGCTCCAGACTTGAATTGAAACTCTTATACACATGATAAAATGTTGTACATTGAGGGTGGACGCGGACACATGAAGAGGGGACAAATCCTCACACAAAAGGAGGTCTTCAGCGGCAAACAACACCTCCAACCTTACTATTGGTACATATAAATATACATATACATTAGATCAAAGCCTTAATGCAATCTAATTCATTGCAACCACTTTCTGTGGCGATAGCGCGCAACCTAGTAGAGATCTGCGGCCTCAGATATTGGAGCACCATCACGTTTGGCTGCAACACAGCAATGGCCTAAAGTGAAAGTGAATCGAGATTCAAGTTGGAGCCGAAATATAGGACTTATAGGCAACGGGATTCAAGTAGATATAGTGGGAGTGTTTAGTGCGGCCACCGCTCGAAAATGACATAATCCCAATGAAGCAAATGGGGCGACAGATATTTCGGCCCGTTTAAGCCCGATAGATGGCGATAAGTTATGAAGTGTTGATAGGGGGTGTTGGCGGCAGCAGCGCGGCTGTATTACATGTTGATGGTGGTGGTGGAGTAAAGCAAAGGAAAGGCGCGGCTTTTAGCCTTAGGGTCATTTGCGAAAGAATTCCACTCTTATAATATGTCTGGTGGCTGTGAATAGGTATATGTGCGAAACGCATTTAAAATCGATCATAACTCGAAATCGTTTTGGCACCAATTGCGGTCTATTAGTTTGGCTAGATTGTAAAATGCGTTGTTGAGTTGTTGTTGTTGTTGTCGTTGTTTAGTGCAGCACAACGACCGACGACGACAGAAAAAATTGAGTCGAGTCCTGATTAATTATTTTATCAATCTATTTTGTGTGTAATATCAAACTAAGGGTATATCAGGTTACTTCAATGTTGTTGTTGTTGTTGTAGCCTATAATGTTGGCACGACTTGGAGCCTTGTTTAATTTTTTTGTTGTTCGTATATTTATAGGAGAAGAATGTCCTACTCTGATAGTGATGGGTACCTCATACATGAGGCAATACAAATGTCACATACACCGCTCTCAAATGTCCCATCGCCTCAAAGCAAAAAAATGTATTACCTCACACCTCACTCAAAACAACAAACAAAAATCTTCTCTTTACTAATTTTTGTCTTCGTCATTGAATTTGTTATTGTATTAACATCAGCGGAGAAAAGAGAAGCAGTAATAATGAAACGCATCGCTCCTCCTCCTCGTACTGCAACTGCATACTCTACTCGCAAGTCACAACAGTAACACAATCCCTCTCTCTTTCACCTAGGACATTTGTCTTATAACTACAAATGAATGAATGAGTGAGGAATTGTACTACAAGTACAAAACAACCCAAATGTCCCAATCACCTCAAATTTCCCAGCCAACTCAAAAGTCCCAGCCACCTCAAATGTCCCAGCCAACTCAAAAATGTCCAGCCACCTCAAATGTCCCAGTGTAACAAAATTCGTAACAATGTCTTAGGTTGTGAAATTTGAAATATGTGTGGAGATGAAATGAGGAGAGAAAATGAAAAAGACACACGATTGTTACTAAAAGGAAAGGATTGAATATTGAAATGAAGGAGTAGGTGAAAGTGTATGTTTGAAGAATGTTTTTTTACGATTGCAAATGCATTCATTTTTTTAATCATGGTTTTTTTCTAAATAAATGTTAAAACTACAGAAAAGAAAATATTGATGTTGATGTTTTTTATTTAATTTTCGTCAGAAATCAATATTTTATTTGAAATTTATACCCAGTAACGTCAAGATTTTTTTTAATGAAAATTTCGATTAAATAAGTTTTGTCCTATGCGACATTTGAAGTGGGACAAAGTACCACCTCATTTCGAAAAATGAGTACCTCATACAAACTCATTTGAAATGCGTGTCCTACCCATCATTATACTCTGAGTGGATTGCATAATTGAGCAACTACATTACGTTTTTTCAGAAAATGTTATTCATTAATTCTACATGACAAGCATTTTAAAAATATCAAAACCTAAACCCATAACGATATGCATTGCATGGGTTTGGCTGAAAAAAAAATAAAATAAACAAGGATATGGAAATATTTAAGTTTAAAAATGTGACATAAATATTATAATAATAAAATGGCTAACATGATATTGGAATATTTTTTATAGGGTTTAGCTTCATGCCTACCGAGATCGTCAAACCAACATTTGCCCTAAAAAATACTAAGCCAGAGAGGGGAAAGCAAGTGCCCTTCTTGCTGCCACATTTCGAACGCCTATGCTCAAGTTGAACAGAATCAAACTTACTTCAAGTTTTTCTCTAATATTTTTTGACAAAAGTAAATACTTATTCACTTAAAACTTTTCTTTATGACACCCTCCGAAGCGAATAGTAAAAAACGATTCTGTTCGGATACAGAATTTTTCAATACAAAGTAACGGCCTGCTTCTACGCAGGGATTCTCATTCGGCACAGTCTCGGATTATACCAAGTTTCATGACACTCAATAATTTTAATGAACTTTAATTGTATTTTTTTACTATAATAATTATTTTTTATTATTTTTTATCTCAAGAACACACTTCAGAATATTTAAATCAATCTTGTGAAGTAAGAGGAACGAAAATAGAGAAGCTGTTTCTTATCTTTCAAGTGGAACGAGAATAGAATATGTTTCTTATCTATAATAATTCGCATCGCCAAAAATGGCATGATTGTAAATAAAAAATTGATTAAAGTTAACTTATCAACCAAGGCAAGCTGATAAAACAATTTTTTAGGTTTATAATGCCCAAATGAAAAAAAATAAAAAGCACGACTGGATCGCATGAACTTGCTCTTGTGGTTTAAGAAATTGAGAATTTAAAGATTTTATCTAATACATTTATTAATATAATTTATTAATAATAATATTAATCGGTTTTATTTAAAAAAAAATATTTTTTTATATTTGAAATTTCTTTAACATTAAAAAAATAATATGCACAAACTTTGCTCTTATGTCTACTGTGGTTTCAAATTCTGAATTGTTTGCATCTATTTATCTGATTTTAAAAGAAATAAATTAGCTATGTGAGTATACATTTTATGCGGCTTGCCAAAAACCTATATACCTAAACAATTTTTAACATACAAAATCTGAAATGTTCAATAAAAAAATTTAATGGCTGATATTAGGGGGGTTCACATTCAACGACGTGTCGCTCGACCTAAGTAGTTTTGGTAGCGTTCACATACAACGACTGTCGTACCGACATGAAATAAATTTCCAAAGAACGATCATGGTGCGTAGCTCATTATTTGCACCAATGCTAGCACATTAATTTAATTTGTTTCCTCTCTCGTTTTATTATTTTGCTTACAATTCAACCCATTCCCTTCTAATCTTACAAAAATTATTGAAAAAAGACGTAAAATTGAAATTGAAAGTAGACTGTGTTGCCGGGAAGAAATATTTCAAGGTAGTACTGAAGCCAAAAAAGAGGAGTATTTTGAAAAAATTGGAGTACAGACATTTTTTAGTCTTCAAACTTTATTTAAAAAAAATCATCAAGAAAAAAAATCAGTTACAAAAAAAAAAACATAAATAAATAAATTATTAATTTTAAGAACAAAAATAAGTAAATATCTTTTCTACCACACAAAATCTGTCTTGTGTTATATTTGCCTTTTTTTGCCTTTACCTGCTCCAAGGAATCCAATTTCAATAAATATCTATACAATAAAAGTTTACTTTGAATTTTTCTAACAGGAACTACAATATTTCAAACATTAATTAACAAACCTTTTCATTTTATTGAACTATACATACAAATTTACGGAGCTCAAAAAAAAAACAACCACCAAACCAAAATTTCAAGTAACAGGTAACCATAAAATAAATACCGAACTGACAGATGTAAATTGAACGTAGACGTCCACGCCAACGAAAAACAAAAACCAACAAGAAAGAGGGAAATTCCCTTTTTTGACGACAGTTTGGAAGATTAAAGTGCTGCCAAATTTGATTTAAATTTAAAGTGAATTAAATTTATTAAGGTTAACATTACACTTTGCTGCAAGTGTAAGATATTTTAGGTCTTTAAAAAAATAGGAGTACGAATGTAAAAGGAGGAGTACAGGAGTACGGAGGTGTTGAAAGGAGTACAATACTCCTATGGGTGTACTTCCGGCAACACTGAAAGTAGATTCACTTTGACAGTTGCTTTCAAAATGCAAATGCTGTTTTATTTTTTCTTCTAAAGTGGAAGTGAGATTGGGCGTTTTTCTTTTTTATTTCAGAGCAGAGCCAGAACTGTCAAAAAAAATTGTGTTTCTTTTTTAGCTCAGAGCATTCAAAGCAGGGATTATGAATTATAAAGATTGGAAAGCTCGGCTGTCATTCTGATTTGCTTACAAGCTTAACATGGTGGTAAGTTCATATTTTTGCACTAGTGTCCATGTTTAGATTCGTAAGACTATTGGCCCTGTGAAGATTTAACAAGATTAATTTTAGATTTAAGAATTAAATCTGTATGGTAAGTCTTCTAAATTTGAAGAGGATTTAGGGTAAATCTACTTAAATCTTAACGTATCGGTCGGTGAAAACGTAGTATAAGTCATTTATAGCATTAAATCCTCATTTGATGAGTGACAGATCCTGGATGCGTTCAGAAATATATCTCCACGGGTGGAAACACAAGAAGCATAGATTTTTCGGAATGAAGTGTAATGCAGCATAATTTATAATTGACCTCCCCCCCTATAAAATCAAATTGCCCTCCTGTGGAGCAGGGGCCCCACGTTGGGAAATACTGCTTTAGATTAAAAAATTGTTCAAAAATCTATATATGTAGTTAGAAATAAATTGATTGAACAACCCCTGAAATTGCTTTGACACCAATGCGATGTACACCATCTGTATTCTTAAAAAAATCTCAATTTATGAGAAAAAAAAATTTAAAATCGTTGGAGCGGTTTAAAAAAAAAAGTAATTTTTTATATACCTATAAAATTTTGAAAACATTTTTTAAAATTGGCATGCCATTTTTTAGTATTTATTAATGCAAAGTTTAAACAATTAATTTTCAGACCAAGAACACACGCAACAGTTTTTATCAAAATCGTTATCAGGTACAGTTATTTTTGAAGCTAAAAGTAATTTCAATATCACCATCACTTCAAATCCTTAAGTTCAAAATTTTAAGAAAATCACCACAATGGTTTAGTGTGTAGGGCGAGAAAATGACAGAAGTTCGTCTCATCCCTTTTTTTTACGAATCGTAAAGTTGCCCTAATAGTCTGTATCTATATTGCAAGCAAAATGATTACAGTTAAATAGCTATGGACCGTTTAAAACATTTTTATAATTTACTATATTCATTTGTTCCAAGAGCAGAAAACGTTCTCCCTTGGTAAGTTCAAGTTATCATCAAATAAATTTGAAAACTTTCAAATTGATTTCATTCTTTCTAGGAAAGTGCACAATTGCATAATATTATTACAAGTATTATACAAATTATTAAAAATTAAAACAAAATGGAAAACGACATTGTATATCGCTTGGCCATTAAAGAAGATAAAGAAGAAATTTTGCTGTTTTTGCGAGAGCATTATTTTCCAGATGAACCATTGCATTTATCGCTAAGACCACCAGGGCAGGATACCTATTATGAAGACTATACGATGAGTTGTGTGGACACAGCAAATCGTTTCTGCTTACTTGCCCTCAAAGGAAATCAAATTATTGGCATTCGTATGTGTGGACCGAAGGGACCGGATGAAGATCAAAAATTGTTTAAGGAAGCTTCTAAAATACCTGGTAGCCAATTCGAAAAGATTTTGGTGATATTAGCAACACTTGAAAGAGATTCCAATGTCTTTCAAAAATACAATAATAAATTCAATAGATCTATGCATGGAAATGGTTTAGCAGTGCATAAGGATTTTCGTGGAATTGGAATCGGTCTGAAGCTGTTTGATAAATCGATTCAAATAGCTAAGGCTCTAGGTTATAAACTTTTTACTAGCGATTGTTCGAATATATATTCAGCTCGATTGTCTGAACTTTTGGGAATGGAATGTGTCAATGTTTGCAAAATGGAAGATTATCGTAATCCAGGGAGCGATGAGCAGGTGCTATTTCTACCGGAAAATCAAAAGTACATAAAAACTTACGCAAAACTAATAGAATAAAATTTTAGTTAACAAATAAAAAATTTAATTTAATTGCACGGTCTTTATTAGGGGCGCGGACGTTGCCAGGGGAACAAAATTTACCAACACATTTAAGAAACCGGAAGATTTATCGCCTAGATTATACCTATAGATGGTCTACATAGTTTAATTGGTATAAATGTTGTAGGTGGTCTAGAGGCCTATACAAATGGTCTTTATAGATGGTCTAGATTGCGAAGATGTTCTAGATGGTCTTTATGCCCTAGGGCCTAGACGATATAGATGGACTAGATAGTCTAGTTGGTCTAGATAGTTTAAATGGTATAAATGGTCTAGGTGGTGGTCTAGATTATCTTGATGGTTTAGATAGTCAAGAGAGTTTAGATGGTCTAATTAGTATAGATATTTAAAGCAATCTAGATGGCGTAGAGAATCTAGATGATCTTGATGTTCTAAATGGGCTAGGTTGCCTAGATGGTCTAGATTGCACAAGATGTCCTAGATAGGCTATTTAGACGGACTAGATGGTCTTAATGGCCTAGATGGTATAGATGGACTAGATAGTATAAATGGTATAAATGTTTTAGTTGGTCTAAATTGTATTGATGGTCTAAATTGTCTATAGCGTCTAAATGGTCTTAATGACCAAGATATTAAAGGGTTTTAGATAGTCTAGATGGTTAAGATATGGTCTAGATGGTATAAATAGTCTAAACAATTTAAATGGTACGTATGGTATAAATGGCCTAGATGGCCCATGCAGATGGTCTAGACAGTATTGATGGTCTTGATGTGCTAAATGGATTAAATTAAATATATGGTATAGATTGCCAAAATGTTCTAGATGGTCTGACAAGATGGTCTAGATGGTCTTAATGGCCTAGCAGACATAGATGCGATAGAAAGCCTAGATGGTTTAGATATTATTAAATATTATTAATGGTCTAGACAGTCTGATGGACAGATGGCTTATACATATGGTATTATTTAGATTGTCTAGATGGTCTACTATGTATGTAGATGGTCTAGATGGTATTGATGATCAAGATTGTGTTTAAGACCAAGATCGTTGAGGTATTCTACATAAACGGTTTAGATGGTCTCGAGAGTTTAGATGGTATAAATGGTCTAGTTGGTCTTGATCGTCGAAATGCTCTAGTTGGTCTAGAAAGTATAACTAGAGGTCTTACTTGGGTATTTACATGGTCCAAATGGTCGCTACTGTTAAAATACTGCCACAGTCATAACTTCATAACTTCTTAAATGAACTATATACAGTACAGAAAAGACTTCAGTTTTTACAACTCTACTTCATACTTAAAAAAAATCAAATCTAAGAGAAATCTAATAAAACAAAAAATCATTTTCAGTCGTTACATGTTAGATCCTAAAAGAAAATTCGTGCTGCGAAACTTCAATTATAACATTTGAACTAAAACACTAATTGCATATCTCAAATTTACATGTCATACTTCTAACACCACACCACACGAACTTCTACCTCTCTCAGCTGCGCATGATTATTAAATTTCTTCAAACGGGAGGCGTCATCAGCCACTTCCAATTAGTAGCCATGTCGCGCATCCTCACAAAATATTCTCATCGCTGAACTTCACGAATTATATATTATACACAAGTATCCGAGCGTATATAGAAAAATATGGTCGCGTCAGTCGTCGTTGTCGTTGTCGTTGTAGTCGTCATCGTTGGTCACACCATACAGCGTGCACTGTATCACGACGCGCTTGTTGCATCTGCAACATTGCTGCAACTTCCACTGTCAGTAAGCAAAGCTGAGATTTCCATCATTCTCATCACCTTAAGCATCGCACAGCTGAATCCGGATTCGGGGTCTGCATCTATTTTTGGTGCCATAAAGCGATTTATTATTGACGCCGAAAGCTAAACAGTTTGCACCACAGCTACGTCGCATCTCAGCTATGCTATTGCCCGGTCACAACCACGATTCCACATATGTTTGACAGTCGTGGTGGCTATGGTGGCACCTAGCGTGCTATTACACCCTCTCCTGCTCTCCAATGCACTCTCCTTGTGTCTCACTGTCATCAATATTATCATGCCCGCTCTTGTGATTTTCCGGCACCGTAACATGAGTTGCAATTATAATTCACTTTAAATCTAACACGATTCCCCGAGCTGCCGCATCCGCCTCCACCTCCACCTCTATCGCATAGCTGAAATTTGTTTCGTCTTCGATCCAACTTGGCTGCTGGTGGAAGTTGCGAATGGCGATCAATGATCGAATATATCGAGCGTCTTCTAGAAGTTCCTCCTCCGACTACGAACTCGGCGACGACGGCGACTATTGCACGTCGGCATCTTGAATTGTTCTGAATTCCATTCCAGCCCCGCAACAATCCCCCACTGTCCCGGTCCCGATTAGACGACTGCGGCCATCTTTGCATTTGTAATCATGGGAACTCTGGTGGTGATTATCATTCAGCTCACGATCGATTAATTCCATAAGTTTTATTACAACGCTCTATTCATGATCATCAATCTTTTGCACTGATTGCTATATTGCCGTTGGGGGCCCTACAAGTTTTTGTCGTATAATAGTTTGCAAGTTGTTGTTGTTGGTTCTTGTTTGGTGTATAGTAGCGGCTAGCGCGGCGGTGGCGGGTAGAAATGACGCAGCCATTTCTCGAGAGAGTCTGCGCAACAAATTGGACGTCTCGGTGCAATCCACTAAGTGTACGCGTCTCGTTTCCATGATGGTAAAATGGTAAAAAGTAAAGCACTTCGCTTCGGATTGTGTAAGATTCCAATAGTTGCAAGTTGCACCGCAAAGGGGTTTCTGGTTTTTTTGTGTTTAGCTATATTGGATAGACAACATGGAGCTTCCTCATCACCTATATATTCCAGATTTGGACTGCCAGCCCAAGCAGGGTTTTGCGTTTTTACTTTAATTAATTAAGAACCGATTGGATGTGGTTGTCTGAGGTTGTTGTACCTTTTTTTTTTTGGTTTTTATTTTGCCGTGCAACTTACGTCAACGCAGAGTCGCTTCGCATCCTTAGTAGGTGCAATACAATCTCAGGGGAATCAATAGAGCAAGATTGCGTTAGACAACTCCAGTATGCGGTGTTCAATTAACAGCAATGCTGTTGGACACATGCACAAACTGCTAAGATATCTACTCACTCGTTATCTACGAGTGTTTTGTGTTTTATGAAAAATGCTGTATGCGGAGGATGCAATTATACCGGGGTCATAAATGGTAAGTGTATAGTGATTTTATGTACAGAAGAATTTTATAATAATGATGATTTAGGGCAACATGATGTTCGGAACAAAATTTCTGCAGTGACATGTTTTAATAAACTCTCATATCAATATTACCAAATAGGCATGTTATGGAGGGTGATTTGCAGGAAAGGAAATGCGCTTTTCCTTTGTTTAGTTGTTGTGCTGTTACACATTACGATCCCTGTATGTATATTGGATACGTTCAATATTGTGTACGTTCCTGTGTAGCTCAAACTAAATCTAAAGGTCGAGTTGAGTTTGAGTTGAAATTTAGTTGACAGTTCGAAATCGCCTGTAAAACCTAGCACTTCAATATTTAATTTGATGTTCACACATCTTAACCTTTAGTCCCGGCACTCACACTTTTTTTTTTCTTGACATAAGTTTAAAGTGTAAAATACCACATTGGCGCGTTCCCTTCTCTCATCCGCCGGGCTGTTAAAGTCATTTTTCCCTCTTTATTTATTTTATAAGACAAGTATTGGGACGAATTCCTAAACGAAAAACTTGCGCAAATTATGCTAAGCGGACAGTTTTAAAATGCAAACGTTTTTTTGTAGATTACGGTAATAGGATTTTTACGTTTTTTTTTAAGAATTTATTATGTATACTGGTGCTTCTGAATATTTAAAAAAATATTGCAGTTAAAAGTTTTAAAAATTATTTATTAGTATTTTTCCCTCTTTTAACATTTTTTTCATCAAAATGCGATCAAAGGGAAAGAAAGTTCCCCTTTCTATATGATCTTAACTTGATAATGATATATGTACATGTAGGTATACTATATGGAAAGTTTTGGATTCGTAAAAAAATCAAACTCGAAATTTTGATTAAAAAAAGTGGTATCGCATTTTTGTTTGTCTGTCCTGTCCTTTAAGCTGCAGCCTTAACGGGTCAATTTTCTTTAAACTTGTTACTTAACTGTTCTTTCCCCGACACGCTTTTTTCATTTTTTAATACCAAAAATAACGGTACGTGCGGTACATTTTTTTTTTACTAAATTATGAAAATCTTATTTTTTTTTCAAAACGTGCCCACAACTTTTTTAATAAAAAATAAATTAGTTTTTTTTTACAAAAAGCCTACCATTTCATAAAAAAAAATCGGAAAAATATTTATAAATGATACCTCCCATAGAACTATTTGTTTGATGGCGATTTTCTCAAAAACGGCTTAACTGATTTTGACCAATTTTTTTTTGTAAAGAAAATCTTTCAAAATGTTTTAAAAGTATTGTTTACCAAAAATTTACAATTTCTTTTTTTTTTGGATTTTTTAAAAAAAGTTTCAAAATCTTTTTTTGAGATCTTAATAATTCGAAATTGGTAGGTTTTTTTTTTAAATTGGCATTTAGCAGATTTTTATTAAAAATTATTCTTATGATAACAAATAACGGTACCTCTCCTACAAGTATTTAAAAACCGGTAAGGAAAATCAATTTTTTCTTAAAAACATCTCCTACGATTTTGATTAAATTTTATATGCTAATATCATTTCGATATTGTATATTAAAAAGCAAAAAAAAAAATAATATCTCATGATTTGAGATTTGTGTATGAAATCAGATGGTGTACATCGCGTTGGTATCAAAACAATTTCAGAAGTTTGCTAAACAATTTATTTGCAATTGTATCAATTTTTTAACAATGTTTTATTCTAAAGCTTAAGTCCATTGCAAAACTGTGCTATATTTCACTCACATAATACTACCGTAAACTAAAGTACGTTCTTGACAAGCGGCGTAAAATAAAGGCTCCCATAGCTAATTTATTTCATTTAAAATCAGATGAATAAATCTAAACTATTGAGACGCATATAAGAGCGAGTTCGTGCGGCCCAGTCGTGCATTTTATTTTCTTCACTTAAACCAACTCAAAAGTCATACCTTTTCCCGGATCGGTTTAGCTTTCGTTTAAAAAGTGATAAGAGAATTGAACAGTAAAAACAAAATTAGCAACCTGTTTCATTTTAAGCTTTTTTGTCTTAATTTTTAAATTGTAAAATAATTATTTAAATTTTGAAAAATTTGAATTCCAGAAATATGAATTATTCAAAACGAAAATTAATTTTTTTTTTTAAAAGTTCCTAAAAAAATTTAATTCAATTTACTTTCTAAAAGCTTCCCCCCACCTGGTTTCAATGTTTCATATTGAAAGCAAAACTTATATAATGTAAATAGGGGAAATTGTAGATTGTTAAAGGGCCTTAGGTCGAAACTAAATATCCTGATTACCCACCAGGGGCTTCGGAACTTGTGAAATCGTGTTATGTCTTTAATTAGTGCTAGTACCTGACGTTGTATCTCTAAATCCTGTTCCCGATTCTAAATTTAAAGTGAAAGAAAACCGAGTTACATGATACCAAAGCCGAAGTCCAAAAATGCGAATTGTCATATCAACCAATAAAAGATTGGTGAGCAAAACCTTGGCTTAAAAGCAAAATGGCGAAGAAATTTTTTCACACAGTGATTTGAAATTATCTGCCATATTTAAACAAGTGATGTACATAACACCTTTTCAATGATATACGTATTATATGTGTGGTCGTTGTTGAATCCTAGACCAGCAGCGTCTATAAATGTTTGCCGATTGTCCTTTGAAAAATTAATTGTTAAAAATTCAATTTTGAATTTTTAAAACTAATTTTGAAGCCCAAATTTTAAAAATAAGTATTTGCCAATTTAATTAAATAATTTGATAAATTTTACCTTGTTTGACATTTTGAGAGAAAAAAAACAAGAGTTATAAATAATCCAATGAAACACATTTTCTTTTTGAGAAAAAATAATGAAAGCATTTAATCACTATGGAATTCTAATGCCCCTAATAGTGGGTCATAAAACCAGTGATACTAGATGAGATTTATAAAATTCCACTGAATTTGAATAAAATCCAACCATTTTTGTACTGAAAAGATAAAAAAAACCTATTACCTAAACATAAAAAAAACGCTTTTATGAAAAGTGAATTAATACCTATGTAAGCACCAGCGATTATTCAGTCGCAAAAAATGGAGCACATGAATTTCAATGTGAATCAAATTTTTCTGGCGATTTTAAATCTAAAATTGTTTTTAATTTTTTTTTTATATGAAATATTATTTGAACTTTTTAGAAGCTCTTATGTAAAAAAATTCATTAAAATCGGTTCAACAGATAATGAAATAATAAGAAAACAAAAAAATGGTTCTATGATAAATAATGTTTTATTTTTCAATAATATGGTAGATATCTTAGTGATATTAGCTCACATATAAACTTTAATCAAAATCGTAGGAGCTGTTTTTGAGAAAAATTATACTTTCCTTACCGGTTTTTAAACACTTGTATGGCAGGTAGGTACATACCGTTATTTTTGGTCATAAGACTAATTTTTATTTAAAATCTGCTAGATAATGTTAAAAATTGATAAATGCGAAGTTTAAAAAATTTACCAATTTCTTTTCAAAAAAAAAAAAATTACTCTTTTTTTTTTAAATCGAAAAAAAAAATAAATTTTGAGTATTTTGGTATACAAAATTTAATTTTTTTTTTAAATATCAAGTTTGATCAAAATTTTTAGTTCGATTTTTTTACGAATCTATTACTTGGTACATATAGTGCCTATATGCATATAGGAGGTAAACAATTGGAGAAAAATAGGTAGATAGACAATTTTAGTTAGTTGTTGTTATGGTAAAAATGATAATATTTTCTTCCCACAAAAATGCGATTGGAATATTTTTCCACCATAAAATCCACCATGAATTTTTTCCCACCATTATTCCTACCAAAAAGATATTTTTCCACCATTTTGGTTTGAAGAACTACTATAATATGGTAGGATTGCAGATTGGTGAACTTAAATGTTAAAAAGTCAACACTGTGGCCCATGAACCTTTGCCCCGCCAAATAACATTCTAAATATTTTTAACATAACTAAGTATAAGTTTTAATTTTTGAAAAGTCTGTAAGTTGACGTTAGAGTTATTTCGAATGCGATCGTCTAAATGTTTATTCAAAAAAGCAGGCTATTTATTTTTTTGCATGCATAAGTGTCCCCCTGTCCATAATATAATATTTAAATCAACACGAAATTAACTTAAACCAAATTAATTTCTCTTGCGTCACAAGAAAACTACCCCTTTATTAGATACCTACTCTTGCTTTATTCAAAATAGCGTGTTGAAGTCTAATTATAATTCCAACACCCCACAGGCTGCGTGTCGCAATTTGATCACCCAACATCAATTTCTTAAATTCATCAACATTCAACAAAATACATAAATTCCCAGTTATAATTAACGAATGCCTTCACAAAGCCTTCACTAAGCTCCCATATAACTTATTCACAAATAAATATCTATATACCTGACATTTATTCGATATCTAATCCCGTGAGCTCGAAACTTCGTTCAAAACTTAATTTTCCTCATGAAATTGACAAATGACACCACCTGAGGCGTCAATGCTGTCGCCCTCGACGCTGTCATTGACAAATGCAATAATTATGCTGGCCGTTTGTCATCGCGTCAACTTTCAATTAGATGCTTCGCAACTGTAGGTGGACGTCCGAGGACCATCGTGCCGACGACGACGATGATGACGACGCGACTTGGAGTGCCTGATGCCTGCGAAATAAATCGATTTAACTACACATAAAGCCGATTTCTGCTTTTGAATCCATTTGTGATATGGGAATGGAATGGACCGTCATAATTGAAATCTGAGTCAACACTCTTCGGACTTCGGCAGAAACTATATGTGCTGGTGATTATTTCGCAACATAATATTGTTGGCAATCCAATTCTCTGGACAATATTCTCTGCGCCACCGCTGCTACCAAGTTGCGTTGCATCGTGTTGGTCGCCATTTGCAATTATTGATTGCAACCAGGCTCTTTGGTGCGCGATAATTATCTCACCCGATCATATTTAACGAGAAAACTGTACGACCGACAGCAACGATGGACGAACGAGACGAATAATGTAGTGAAGGTAGTTAGTATACGCCACCGCCGCCGTTGCTGTGTGCAGCCAATAAGTTTGATATAAATTTAATAAGGCAGTTAGTATAACACGAGTCATTTATAATCTTATCTTGTTTATAGATCAATTGCATTTCGCTTATCAGACATTTTATCTAAAGTGTTCTTGTGCTGAATTGCTATGTGAATTTGTATAGCTGCGGAAATATTGGGAAATTATAATAAGAATCATTAGTAGCATTTGACATTATTTGAGGCAATTTGTTTACATAGGTTTTATGCAAATTGTGGCAAAATATGAAGCTTCCAACTTATCCTCTGAGCGAATTTTAAATGAACCATCGAGAAATTACTCACAAATTCATAATATAGCGACTAACATTCGTAGAAACAATATTAATTTTAGGTCGCTTGAAAACAAAAGAGTTGAACAGAAAACCTTAAAATTAAGAAAATTTTTTTTTTTATACTTTATAAGAATTAAGAAATCAAAATCAAAATGCCAATTACACTGAGTTTGTTCTTATTTTTTTTTTTAAGTTTAGGCATCAAAACGCACCCTGGAATCAAAATATATTCGACAACCATAACTCAAAATTGAGTAGCAGATCACGAATTGCTATAAGAAAAAAAACTTCTTTCAAAAGCAAAGACAAATAGATATCAAGACGTTAAGACTATACCTGTTCCAATTCAAAAAAAAAATATGATATGACTCCTTCTGACAGACTTCAAATCGGTCAATGCCCAGAAAATATGTGCAGCCCAACTCCCACTGTGAAAGAGAGCGATAGCATCAGAGGTAGTTTTTCAAAAACCTCTCCCATGTGGTCTAGTAATTAGCAAACCCAAATGTAGTCCACATGCACCGAGATTGTCGACAAGTGGAAGCTCGTAAATCTTCTCGTCGTCGTCGTCGTCGTCGTCGTTGATGTCGGCAGTGGCGGCACATGTAGCTCGCCAATCTATGGCGGTTTCTCTAGAGTGGGCCGCTACTGCCACCGTCTCACCGCCACTGCCGCCGCTGTCGCTGCCCCAGTAGACATGTGTCTTACCCTGTATGTTCCACCCACCCTCGACCAATATGTATATGTATATATGTAATTGTCTGGCATGCTAGCAAATTCTTATTGCTATTATTAATCATGTTTACTTAACTCTGCGAATTAATTACTCGCGCTTAGACTATCGACATAATTCCATGGAGCGTGACTTTCGCTTTATTTATTCGATTAGCTAGATCGATTTATTTTTTACTGTTCCTTTTTTTTAAATTTATTTTCATCTATGTACATATGTTTTTTTTGTAAATTGATTTCAATGAATCTAAATCTGAGTCGCCCTATCGGAGCATAGGCACACGCACGCTGAACTGTTCATTGATCGTGTGCTGTAAATAGAGTTAAAAAAAAAATGGCGGAAACGCTATAGTAATGGTTTACAATTTTAACGGACTCCGCAGAGCCAAATGATCAGTTTTCAAATTTGTTAAATTCATTGTCCAGAGAGTTAGTTGCTATGAGTGTTTTTATCTTCACATTTTATTTGAAAGCCGGTATAAGAGTAAAGGGTGGAGGAAATGCATATTTCATACGTTTGGATCAATAAATTGCATGTCCAAGAGACAGAGGTCTCTATTTTAAGAAGATTTTTGTATCTTTTTTTGAATTAAGTTTCGGGAAATCGACTGGTTATGCAGATGGAAAATACTTCTTTGATTTGTGTGTATGACGGATTGAAGTGGATTTGATTTCAGTGTTGCAACGTCAAAGGTGTAATATTGGGTAAATTACATTTTATGATTTGTTAAGATTATGATACAACAGATCGAAGTTAAGCGATAAGAAATCTTTTGAAATTAAAAGAATATCATATTTATTGTGTTATAATAAGAGTCTGGAATTGAAGAGTGCGTGTAAAATTTTGGAAATCCATTTAATTGAAGAAAGCTCCGAAGGAAATTCAACCAAATTAAAGCATATCTATAGAAATTATTAAATCTATCAGTTTATTCAATTTTGTTTAAATATAAATTAAATAACTTTTGGAAGTGGAAAAATGTGATCTATTCCCAAATTATTTGTTTTTTGGTTTCATCCAAAATATTTGGAAACGATTTGGAAAAAAATTAATTTATAAATTATTTTTTTTTAAATACATAATATGATATTGGAAAAACTGGTTAGTTATTTTTAAATTCACATTTATAAATAAATAATTAAAATTAGCTTACCAATGTTTGTTTCTAAAAAATGATCAAAACATTTTACATAATATATAAAAAATATAACTATTGATTTCTTGTAAAAAATAATTCGAGGTTTTAAGCAAAAAAAGTGCATTAAGTAATACATTCCGTCGTCGAAGGTCTGTGCGTCCACTGTAATTTGAGTCTAAAGAGAAAAAGTCTAACGGCGTCAAATCGCACGATCTCGGTGGCTTGTTCACATCGCCCTTGGTCCCCATATCATCCAATTCAAGCCAAAAGAAGTTGGTAATAGCGCTCGCCGTTGAGGATGATGACCAGTTGGCCAACGTCGTTCTCAAGGAAATATAGTCGGATGACGCCACCGCCAGCCAAAGATCCTCACTAAACAGTTGCTTTTTCCGGATGTACATACATTGGAAGCTCTTGGATCTCATATGATTTAGTACCGTCCCAAATTCGGCAATTTTGTTTGTTGATGTACTTATTCATCCAGAAATGAGCCTGATTGCCGAAGATGATTTTTCGGTGAACATTAGGGTCAGTTTTCAACTGCTCCAGAACCCTTTCAGCGAACGACGCAAAATTCGTCAAGTTGTGGGCTGCAAAAGGGCGAGTTCTTATGAGCGACGCGAAATTGACTGCCTCGGATTCTCCCGCACACTCTCACGAAAAGCGGCGATGATTTTGGCAGATATTGCGTTTCGTCGACGTACGGGTACATTGGTTGATCGTTTACTAAACCAGTGGACTCAAATTTATCCATCACATTGCCAATAGTTCTCTCGGTAGGATGATTATGGCGAAAATAAAATGGGCGAAGCATGCGGACGTTGCCCAAACAGATCACCCATTTTGATAAAAAATGTTTTATCATTTCCACGTTTTGTTGAACGCTATTTACATCCATAGAGATTTGGCAAAACAGATTGAATACATAATTAATACATTTTTAATTTTTTGACTTTAAAATGTTTTAATATCGAGTTTTAGAATTTCTAGAATTTTCTTTTATATGGGTGACTTTCTTGTATTTACAAGATCTATCGATATATAAAAAAAAACAAAAAACTCTTTATCACTTTTCGTTTAGAAAATATAATCTAGACCTTTCTCTTCTTTTGCCCTAATTTACCCTATTGAAATTCCGACTAAAAAGAAAACACGTATTTTAAAATTTTTTAATTAAATTTCCTTTCATATGCATTTATTTTTTTTTAGCACTAAAACCTACCATATGGGCTGAGTCACATAATTGAAAAAACTCAAAAATCGACCTTTAAAGCGTGGCAACCCTATGCCTTGACCATATTTCGCCAGGCAACCCTTGCGCAAAATGTTAGTTAAAACACTATCTAAAAAACTGCATACCACTTATCCGGTAACTCGGTGAGGGTAGGTCGTCCTATGGCGGGTTCTTAGACTATTTGTCTTTAGATCGAAAAACTGTTGGTTTAAGAGTTTCTTCATCAGTAACTTTCTGAGATCTAATGATAAAAAACGATTATGGCTATCCAATAATTGTACAGGTTTATAATTTGGGGGAATACAGTTTTTTCCCAAAGTTCTTTCTTAAATCAAGATATAATGGTAAATGAAAAATTTTGTACGCAAACATTTACAAAAACCCAATTACATTGCACTCTTGATTTACCTCGCTTTCTCCCATATTCTGAGTAAAAATCAATGACTCGGCGCGGCGCAGCGCAGCGGTAACGAAGCGCTTCAAGTAGATCCACTTAGAAGAATTTCGGCATTAACACACATAAATTCTTTGATGTGCACCACAAAAGATTGGAATACCGTAAAAGATACAGCATCATTTCAAAAGAAAAATCTATTTATTTACGTGTAGGTATAATATCTCCCAGTGTTCACATACATATCGTCAACAAAAGATGCTCTTATATTGCCAAGTTTGTTTGTTTCTCCATCATGATATGTTTATTGAGAAATAGGCCTCAAAATCCGAAATCCCATCATTGCACAAGCCGATAAACAGTTTACGGAGGTGGATCAGCATAGGTACATAAGTAACATCGCATCGCAGCATCGTCATTCGTCGATGGTGATGGCGGTCGGTGGTGGCTTGCTATATTATATAGATTTTGATTTTGAAATTGATATAGGTAGGTAAACTAACTGATTGGGAGAAAATCAAGTGATATTAAGGTTGGTTCGCGTATGATGGCTGGTCTGGTGTGTCGAATGTTTATGACACTGTTAAGGTTTGTTTATTTATTTATTTTTTTTTTTTGATTGTTTTGGTGATCAAGGTGTGTTGACTTTAATTGGAAGAGAAGGCTAGTGGGACTAATAAATCAATTTATAAAAAAAGTACTGAATGCTTGTGATATGTAGGTACTATTTACCTTACGCAATATTATTTTTGAAGTATGTACTTACCCAACCTATAGCCAGTGACCGGAATTCTTTTAGTAAAATGACAATTATTAACGACAGATAATTTTTAAATTAATAATAGCTAACTCCTTTAATTGCTTGTTCGTTCATTAGTTTCTAGTTTTAGTTTTATTTCAATCGAATTTTGACTTTTTAAAATTCAAATAATATTATTAGTACCTATGTACATACTAATATGAAGCTTTAAAATGCAAGGGAGGTGAGTAACAGCGAAACAGAGTTAGTATAGTACATATTATAATCATAATGTTTAAAAGAAAAGGTTTATTTTAAGGAAGTGAACAAAAATGACAATTTATTACGGTTCTATTTTAAAAGTACTACTTATGCTTCCATGCAGGACCAAGTCCTTCCATCGCACAGTGGACCGTTTGTTGAATTTTCGCAACAAAAATCATTCCCCAAGCCAATTACTGACGAAAATAAATACAATTTACAACAGTAAATGATTTGGAGACGCTGAATACAGCAGTTTTTATTTTTTTTTTTTAATTTGAAATGGGGCTTCACAATTTAGGTCAGAATATGGTACAAAATTCTAAAAAAAAAAACTTTGCCAAAATTCAGAAATTTAGTTAAAATTTTATTAATATATCTTAAAATGTTTGCTTGATTTCATATAAAAGAGCTGCCAATTCAGATATGTGTGTACCAAATTTAGAAAATCAAATCCAAAATGGTGGGAAATGTTCCCAAGGGCTTATAACTAATTGTTATTCCTTAGATATTATTTTATTGAAAATGATTCATTAGACACAAAATAATTGATTATGATAGAAAATTTGACATACCAACCAAATTTTAGGTCAACAACTCAATAAACTGAATTTATCTAAAATAAAAATTCTGACAGCTGTTGACAGTTAGAAGACAACTGTTAGTTCAAATTCTATGTAAGATTTACGAGTTTGGCAATTGCATGCCAGCTGAATTCAGTGTTCACAGGATTATTGAGTTTGAGAGATTATTTCAACTGTTTAATAAATAATGGTAATTTGACGGTTGCTTAATATCTGTCAGCTGTCAGAATTTCTGTCTGACTTTAGATACTAAATACTATATAAAGCTATCAGACAAAATAAGAACGTTTTTTTTAAGTTTCCTTTTAGATTTGACCTAAAATTATAGTGTTAACTTTTAATTGTCAAAATTGTCAAATTTCAATTAGAATCGATTACATTTGGTATAAAAATTATTTTTAATATAATCCTTTATTGAAAATATATATTTAAAAAATTAGTTCTGATCTTATGGAAACATTGCATAACATTTTGGATATGCTTTTGTAAATTTAGTACATTGGAACCAATTTTAAAGCAGTTCAAACATAAACAAAACAAAATCTTGACTTGGAAATCGCTTTTTTTTTTTTATTTAAAAGTTTTGTACCATATTCTGACCTTAGTTCAGAAGCCTCTATTTCGAAATACAGAAAAGCGTAAGTTCCACTGAATTCAGCATTGCCAAATCATAAAGTAATTTAATTTTATTAAATTTCGTCAAGAATTGCAATGTTTAATAGGAAATGACTTTTATCGCTAAATTCAATAAACGGACCACTGTAAGCCAAACTATACTTTATACATAGTTACTAAAACTCTAAAAAAGAAGGGAAAAAGTATTTTTATGGCCAAATTTTCCACTTTTCAAAAAACAAAAATCGGACGTAGGCGCAAAGTAATTGAGTTGATTTCTCGTCCCACTTCTGTAAATGTCATCAAAACTGGTTAAGAGGTTCCCTCACCCAGTGGACCAATATATGTGCACCACCACCGCCGCCGATGTCGGTACGTTTACTTCGGGTACCTAGAGTAACTTTTCCAAGTAGCAAGGAGAGCATTATTGGCTATAAACTGTTATAACTGTTATACACTAAGATTTTTCAGGCTTTAACTCATATGTGTGATTATAATTGAGCTACGATTTACAGTTCCTCCAAGCTCTTTGCTTCAATTTAATAGTTTCGTTCGTTGTGATTGAACTATTAAAGGGTTTGACTTGCACTTAATTAAAAAAAGTTTCAGTCCCTCTAAGCTTATGTTTAACTTTTTAAGCAGTTTTATATATCAATTCTTTTGAGATTTATATCGAAGAACTCATTGAAATTGAAACGTTCCAGGCTAAACATGTTCAATTAAATTCAATAATTAGTCAACAAAATAAAAAATCAAGCAACAAATTATGCCCAATAAATGCCCCCTGAGGATAACATCCGCTATCAATAAAATATTATATACAATTCACATACAGCCGTGAAATTTAAAATTCGCAATCATAATTTCCGTAATGATCCTTACAGACGACGTTGAGAACGCAATTCATGTCAATTAGTGTGGCACAGTAACAATTGCCTGTCAGAAGAATGAAGACGGATCTGTCTGCGATGGCGCGTCCAGGTCCACCACAACAACGACAATGAACAGCAACCATCTATCCATGTATATATGTAGATGCGTATTACTACTATATTATCCTTTTGTGATCCCATCCACATTCATCCATCCACATCCATCCATTTGCCGTGCCAGTCACGTCGAGTTGTGTGTAAAGAGCAAAATTGCATTTAAGATCATCCCATTCCGTGGTATAGGAGGAACAAAATGCCATTCCTGCGGCCATGTCATCGCTGTTTGGCCCAGCTGAAAAGTTCATTCTTCTTGGCTTGGGTTGGCTTACACTCGGGCCCAACGACCGAACAAACGCAACTCTCAAAAAATGACACGAAGTACTGGACGATTATTGACGGTACTTATTAGGAGTGATGATCATTCTCGGTGCTCTCACAAACCAGGAATATATTTGTATGAAGTCCCGAGGAAGTGAGCCCTCATAATCTTTATAAATTGATGCAAGTCTTTGGGTTTGGTCTTGATGTGGACGACTACGGAGTGGAGCTGGGATTTGAAAATGCCCTGCCATTAGGGTAAAGTGTTTGTTTGGATGGCCATGCCAGAACCACAGAGCAAGGTGATTATTGTGGCGATGAAGTGCAGAGGTGCGATTTATGGGAACGAATTTTCTTGTGGAATTCTTCACGCGCGTATCACGAATCAAGCTCAATTTTGTGTGTACACTGGTACTTGTATATAAGTTAGCTAAGAATATATAGTGTGCCTGATGTGCCTTGATCTTCACGTGCATTCAATAAAATTCGCGCTCGATCGATTAAATTGAATTGGCCAAGACGACTATAAACGCACCTATATAGTGATGGTAAATTGCTTGATATAGTGGTGCAGATCAGCTCCCTAGGGACTCAGGCAGGACCCAACGCGCAATGCACATCGACGGTCGTTGGTCGTCGTGATGTATGATGCGATATTGCGTGTGATTCCTTTTGTTTGTTATTGGAATGGGGCGCGATCAGAAGAGGTGTGGCATTGTAATTTATATTTTGACCGAACAAATTTAACAAGTTACACCTTTTGTGATGTATGTTTTACTTTATTTGTTTTATTTTTTTCTTTTTTATTTTCACTTATATTTTTTCAGGTGAGTTATAAAGGGTCATTCATTTTTCGGTTTCGAAAGTAAAGCTAAATAAAACACACACAGTTATACATTTTTGATGAAAACTTTATTTCGTTATAAAGTTTGGACTTTGCCATTAAGTGTGAAAAACAAAATCATTCAAATGACCGCCTCGGGAAGATTCGCAACATGCGAATCTTTTGAGGTATTTTTTAACCACTTTTTCGCATATTTCGGGTGTTATCTCGGCCATAACTTGGGTAATGTTGGTTTTTTAATGAGTCTAGAGTTCGGGGATTATTCACGTGAATACGGTCCCCCACAGCCCCACAGAAAAACAACTAACAGTGTAAAATCGCATGATCTTGGTGGCCAATTGACGTCTCAAGGACGTGAAATTACGCGACCAGGAAACTTCTCACGCAATAAAGCCATAATTGGTTGTGTTGTGTGGCTTCTTGCCTCGTCTTGTTGGAACCACATATCGTCCAAGTAATAATCTTCAATCGCCGGCCAAAAAAAATCGGTCAATTGCTGCGAACGCCGGGAAATCGATAAATTCGGATCATCCGCAACACTTGCACTTGCAGCAGAAATATTTTTGTCTGAGCGTGCATTAAGATGATGCACAGGCTTTAAGACATCAGTAACGCTTACAGTGTTGCCGGGAAGAAATATTTCAAGGTAGTACTGAAGCCAAAAAAGAGGAGTATTTTGAAAAAATTGTAGTACAGACATTTTTTAGTCTTCAAACTTTATTTAAAAAAAATCATCAAGAAAAAAAATCAGTTACAAAAAAAAAACATAAATAAATAAATTATTAATTCTAAGAACAAAAAATAAGAAAATATCTTTTCTATCACACAAAATCTGTCTTGTGGCAGATAGCGTAATGCATAGTTATATTTGCCTTTTTTTGCCTTTACCTGCTCCAAGGAATCCAATTTCACTAAATATCTATACAATAAAAGTTTACTTTGAATTTTCCTAACAGGAATTACAATATTTCAAACATTAATTAACAAACCTTTTCATTTTATTGAACTATACATACATACAAATTTTCGGAGCTCAAAAAAAAAAAAAACAACCACCAAACCAAAATTTCAGGTAATAAGGTAACCATAAAATAAATACCGAACTGACAGATGTAAATTAAACGTAGACGTCCACGCCAACGAAAAACAAAAACAAACAATAGGGAAATTCCCTTTTTGACGACAGTTTGGAAGATTAAAATGCTGCCTAATTTGATTTAAATTTGAAGTGAATCAAATTTATTAAGGTTAACATTACACTTTGCTGCAAGTGTAAAATATTTTACGTCTTTAAAAAAAATAGGAGTACGAATGTAAAAGGAGGAGTACAGGAGTACGGAGGTGTTGAAAGGAGTACAATACTCCTATGGGAGTACTTTCGGCAACACTGAACGCTTACAATCTCTTTAAATTTCTTCACAATTTTACCGATTGCTTATAGCCGTTCGATTATGACGTACATAATTATCTCGTAATGCGCGAAAAGTGACTACGTTTCAATCACCACTTTTGTAGTAAGAAAGAAATGAATGACCCGTTACAAGCGAAAATGGCAATAAAATGGAGTTTCTTATATAAATTGATGGTAAGTTGGCTTTTGTACGCGATGCATGAAACATGATTTCAATTTTATGGATTCATTTCCGTGTGATTGTTTTGTTAATATGTATGATTAAATAATTCCTTTATTTTTTATTTGTTCTGTATATTACGAGAAAAATAATTGTTACTATAGGAACTTCTTATTGGTAAAGGGAATAAGGAAACGGGATGGAGAATATAAGTGGAAAATTATATTCGGTGCGTCGAAACCTGCACCATCCTAGTTATGAATGAATTTCATGAATAACGATGTTGGAAAAATTGAGACATTGAACAGTTCGTCCAAAAAGTTTTCTCCGAAGGCTGCTTTTCTAGTCTGAATTCTAGACTATAGATTGGGGCATTCACAAGGAGATCCATCATTTCTTCATTTTTATACTATGGCTGGCAGCTGGAAGAGGATATTAACAGTGAAAATAATTGTTTATTTTTTCTTCTGGTCGCCTCAACTTCATACGACAATCAATATTTTACTATTGAACAGCTGATACTTGCCTAGCTATAGGTCACTTGCCCATTCATTTCCCCAAATTTCAATGTTTGCCGCAACCCTGATAAAAGTTATATTGAGTTTAATATTGAGGGTTCTCAGCTGGACTATTTTGAAGGATGATTCAACCGAAACAATGGTCTTAACAGCTTACCTGTCATATTTCTGAGAATAGCAGTATTTTGGTTCTGGAAATCTGGTTTAGGTCTTGTTTGAGTATTTTGCATTCTTTCCTAAATTGCCAGTAGTTGCGACTAAAAAACAGAAGCCAAATTGGGTAGCCGAAAAAACCTAAGAACATTTGAACATTCAGAAATAGTGCCATCAGTAAATGTAGTCTTTTGTCACGATGCGACGTAACCCTACCAATCCATTTTGAATCAAAATTTTACTTTGAAATCCTTAGTGATGTTCATCATTAATCTAGGAAACCTGTTCCCTACTATTGTTAAACCATTTCCAGGTCCTTATGAAGGGTGCAAACATATAGGTATTAGAATTTGAATATAAATCTCCCAGATGGAGCCTACATCTTTACGATAGTGCAAAACATGTATAGAGAAGCTAAGTTACTATTTCCTCAATGTTTCCTTATCCATGCAGCTTCTGAAATAAATCATTAGAATAACCACCAATCTGCGCCTATAATGCAGTGTCTAGTTAAGACACCTATTACAGAGCTAATGATAAACCTGCTAAGAGATATCAAACACTTAGGTCAAGTTTTTCAGCACCAGATCATACCAGTAACTAGTTATGCCAAGTCAGTCAAGTAAGATTCCGAGTTAAGTCATGGAATTTAGTGATGTAACTTTGTACTAACTGAATAGATATATGTCTGGCAGATGTGTTTAAAAACATTATTGAAATAAAGGGGGCGCCACAATGAAAATCGTTTATTGTCACTCTCAATGGAAATCGCATAGTGCCGCCCTCTCTACTTCGATAGTGCAAGTGAATTTCGTTACCACACTAAGATTTCGATTGATTTATGCGATCAACGGGCGTGTTCTCTGCCATTTCTTTGCGATACTAGTATATATGTACATTGGGCCATTGGAGTAGAATTTTAAGAACTAACATTTTCAAATAGTTTATTTTTAAAATATTGTTTTTCCCATTTTCAGCCTTTGGTACTTTTTTTCAGAACAAATAATTCCAGAAAATTATATAAAATCGATTAGATGGAAAAAGACAAAAAACGTAAAGAAAAATGAATTTAGTTCATTGAGTTTTCATCCCAGGTCGAAAATATGATTTGTAAAAAAATTATAAGCATTCAACAATGCGCCAGGCGAATCCCAATCCATAAACTAGGGTTAAAAACAAAAAATTATGTATGTAATAATTATAAAATTAAGAATTCTAAAAATAATTTTGTAAAAAAAAAAAGAAGTTGTATGACTGTTACGTTCTACTTCCGCATCGTTAATTCATTGGTACAGGGATATACATACCCGACAGTACAGTTCAATAAATATAGAAATTTTATTTAAAATTGTCAGCTGGCTATGAGACTTTAATTCTCCGATATCATTCTTTGCCATGTGATCTTTTTAACCCAAACGTTAGTTAAGATCATGACATAAATCGTTTCCAAAACAAAAAGAATAAATAGAAAGCTTTTACAAAAAGATCATTGTGAAAAATATCAACAAATTGTAACTGCTCTGCAATAAAGTCCTCCCATTATATAGCTATAGTTTGCATAATAAACCTTCTCATGCTGATTTTCTCGCTGTGCTAGCCTCTCGATCTAATGCTCATTCAGAGGATCTATTAACCAAAACAATCTGAATTCAGTTCATCCAAGTCCATACCCCTTGTCTTCTTTTTTTCTCATCATCCAAATGTGCATCAACCAACATTCATAATCATAAACAAATGACCCACAAATGCTGTCTTGCGAAAGGTGTCATATCCCATTTTATCCGAGACCATTTCTTGGTGATATTCAATTCTTCCTTCGTGTAGGTACCTACTTACTTTAAGCGAAACCCTCTTGCTCACAGTGTAGGTATGTACATATGTATACCTGGCTTCATGAAAATAATTTACAGTTATTCCTATTATTCCAAAAGTACAACAACGAACGGCATTTATCTGATTAATATTCCTTACCAATTGCCATTATTGCCACAACAAAAAAAAAAAAATCATCTCTCTTCATGAGGGTTAGCCCCAGTTTACACCGTTTAGCTTTAGTTATAGCCAGTAGCCAAGATAGGATATGACTTCTGCAGCAGAATACTGAGTTTGTCCTCCGGAGAGGCGTCCTCCTCAATCCGACACAAAGATTTAACACCATCTCCAACTTCAACTCGGCTATGTGTCTTTGGCATGTGCAGAGATTTACTGGCATCGAGTTGTGATTAAATTTGCACCAAATTCACCGTCACCATCATCAGTGGATTTATTGCGAGGTACTCTGTGTGGTACTGGGGCAAGGAGGAAGGAGGAAGGGGGTGAATAAAATCCAGGCGAACCACCACCAAACTTTATAACAAACAACTGCCCCTTTTATTTTCCTTTAAATAGCCACACAATGCATAATTGTGCATTGTGCAACTATTTCTACGATTTGCTGATTTTGTTTGTGTTGTTGTTGTAACTTTGGCTGCGATATATATACTCAAGGAACTTCATGGATACAGACCGAATTGAGCTTGTTGTGGCTTATTATAGTCCGGAATACGGACCAGGCTAGCGTCTGCGCGGCATAGATACTTTTACTCAGCGCAGTTCTGTTGCGGACAGATGTGGATACCAAATCAGCTTTTTCCTTCTTTCGTTTTTGGGGTCTACCACCTGGTCCAAACTTAAAAGTATATCTTAAAGATACACACTCACTGGAGCTCTGAGCTGTGCTGTGCAAATATAATAGCCAGGGCGGGTGGCTGGGTCGGTTGCTAAGTTGGCGGTGCGGTGTAAGGATGTGAGGCAAATTTATTGCTCTGTGATACAGATCATTGTTGGGTTGTTGTTGTTGTTGTGTGATATGTGTGCTGCTGCAGCAGCAGCAACTGTATTCACTCTTGTCTTCGTTGGTAGTATAGATCGTGAGGAATAGGATTTTTGGTTGCTCTGATTCCGGGTTACGCCTTTGGATTGTTGTTTTTTGTTTTCCTTTTTTTTTTTACTTATGTAGGGATGTAGAAATAAATGAATTTGTGGTGTATTGGTGGTGGTGGTAGTGTGGAATTCGGGACAAAAATTAGGCAGTCAGAGAGGACACTTTGTTTGAACATATAGCCATGCAGCACGAAAGTAGGACAAAGGGCGAATTTGTGTGGTCTTGTCTGTATATAAAAAGCAACATATTACGTTAGCTTTGATTTATTAAGGTCCAATAGAAATTTCCTAAGAATGCTTAAAATATTGTATAGTTTTTGAACAAAAGACCTTCGGAATTCGCTTTGATGAATTTTTTTTATTTTGGTAAGAAGGTTTTGTTTCAATCCGTGTGGGAACTATTTTGGTAGGTTAGAAGTTCTTAAAAGGAAATGACGAACGAAATCAACAAGTTAAGAATTTTTCGGAAGTGGGGAGGGGGGGGGGGGGGGTGAATGGTTTTCATGTACTGAATTTCACTAGTCCTGCAGTTTCTAAAGAACAGATACAACATTTCTTAGAATATTTGAGGAATTTTGAAAACAAAAAAATGTTGCTGATCCAGCAGATTTCTGCGAAAAGCTAAAGGAGCTAAGAACCAAAATAACATTTTATAGATAAATACGAATAAATACCTAAATCTTATTCTAGTTTTTTCCTCCAAATCTTCTGGAAAACGACTCAAACGATTTTGCTTCAACTAATTCCAAATTGATTTAATTAATTAAAGAACTTTCCGCTAAAAATATCGATACCTTAATAAAATGTTGAATCAAATCTTTTGAATTATAAAATAATTATAAATCGGTTTTACACCACTGTGGTGCTTTTTGTCGAGGCTCAAGTAGGCTTTTCGTATAACGTGGTCCAGTTTAATCCTGCACTAGTCGTTAGAAGAAAAGAAATTTACAATATTTTATTTTTAACCCAAGTTATAAACAAGTGAGTTAATTCATGCTTACAACTCACTAAAGTGAGAGAGGAGTAATAATATCAGTCGCTACGGTTCTTTTTAGGACCAAACAAGGTTTTAATTTCCTTGAAAACGAATGCAACAAGAGAAGAAACCTCAAACTATTGACCTCCATGTCCTTTGACACCGTATAATTAATCTAGCAGATTGATAAAGAACTTTCACAAAATGTTTATAACACTTAAAATAAGCAGATTGTCACTTTTTTTGCAGCTATTGTCAGGAATTTATCCAGAAGAGTGATTCCTGATTCTTCGTAGAGCCTTTGATTGCTTAAGTGCTTCTGTCGTTGTCGATCAAAATGGAGTCCTGTGCAGATCCGCAGAATTTTCCTCTCAAACGCTCCAAGTTTTTTCATATTGCTTTTGGAAATGGTGATCCATACCTACAGGGAAACAGTTCAGATTTGGCTGAGTTGATTTTTATAGCCCAAAGTAAACTCACGTGCTCTTCTACTCTTCGCAATGATCGGGGAAAGTGATTTCCCTTATGAGGCGTCAACATAGAGCAAATTCATTTCGTGTTTGGGTTGAGGTTGGTCGGACGTCTATATATTGTAAAGATACGGTCCAAGCTTTGATCCTTGAGCTACTCCCACTCCGATGGTTTCGGTTGTCGAATGGCTGTTTTCAATCTGGAAGAAAAAGGACCTGGAATTGAGAAGACTGAAAATAATTTTAATTAGTGAATCTGAAAAACTAAAAAGGGTTAGTTTGTGTTGTGTATTAGTCCCCGTATCCAAATGCTATCAAATGCTTTCCCTTTATCGAGAAAGCGTACAACAGCACCCTGGTGGATGTTGAAAATTCTGGCAATATCGTTTTGGAACCTAAGAATGGTTCTCACGAAATCCGAACTTTATATGGGGGATAATTTCGTTGGCATTGCAAACCGATCCAAAAAAATAAGTCCTTCCAGGATTTTGCTAGTGTTGCTTAGCAGGGAGATGGGGCAGTATCCAGAAACCGTGGTTCTTCACTGTTTCCATCTCTTCGGGAAATAGCAAAGTTGACACAGTTGTTTAGCATCATGAATTGGGGAAACATCACTACATGTTAAAGTTATTATTTTTTTTTTTTTAAGTTAGAAACCGTGTCTAGTTTGGATGATTTTGTATATACTACCTCAGCTACTTCTTCGGGGTTTGTGAAACTTCCAGTCGGCTCGGGATCGCTGGCAAGGTTATCATCGTTGAACATGGTAATTATTAATTTCAGTGTCTGTTGCTGCAGCCGCTGTATTGTTGTTTCGACTTCCTTGAGGAATGCAAGGTCGTTGGTTGCATTTGGCACAAAATTTCCTTCGAATTGTTGAAATTTCTTAAGTCCTCTTTTTATATTATCTGCTACGACATAGTGTGAATTATAAAAGTAAAAAAAGTAAATAAAGTTGTATATAGTATCTACATACCTATCGGTTTTTCCTCATTACCTCCGATGCGTTTTTTTCAGTTCTTTTGTGACCTTTTAAAAAAATCTCTTTAAAAAAAATGGCTCCACAAAATATTTTATATTTAAATTCAATTCATTCACCTATGCTACATTTTGGTGAAAAAAAAAAATATTTCTCAACTTAACTGATGTCGATATCCAAGAAGACGCGTATTAATCTTTTTTAAGCTTCTTCCTGACAATCCTAAAAAAATCCAGCCACATCCACATTTATCGAACTTAATTTGAATTTCCATACTTAATTAACTGTGTTTGCCAAAAAATAACAGAAATTAATTCAATTTACTTCCAAAGTAACGCAACCTCATTGACCTAGATTTCTTACAAATTAATTTAACTTGTGTTAGCCATTTTCGACTAAAAGAGAACCCATGTTTGTTAAGTCCCTTGATAGTACACAGGCAATTATTTTATCGAAGTCCTATAACAAGCATGGTACAACTCACTATATGCAAACTGCAGCTATCAACATTTATTAGTACATTCGGCTTAGTTCACAATATCCACACACTTAACACCGCGCAGCATAAGCTTTGTAAATAGATACATAGACTTAGCATAAGCATGCTGATTTAAAGATTCAAAAACCCACCGACATACGACAACATATGGTTGAAGACAAAAGACTAATGCCGACAGCCAACGTTGCCGCTGCCGCCGCGCCGACGAAAGACGACAACCGACCGTTTTAGGCAGATTATTCCAAATCTAACACTAAACGATCCACTGGGGAGTAGCTATTAAGACCGTGTGTCCTACTTCGGCGCGTTGCATTGCAAACAAACGCACATGAATCTTAAAGCATTCTTCAATATGGCGGATTTGTGGAATTGCCGCTCTTGCGTTGCATTGTTGATGTTGTCGTATGGCAGTCGCATCGCATCGTATAGTCTCTCGTTGTCATCGTCATTTTAACTTGTCGACCATAAACAATGTGTCGTTGCCATGTCTTAAGCCTGGTAATAACACATAATAAGCATGTTCATGTGATTCTTCGATATAGGTAATATGCCCACAGAAACACTGTGCGCCATGTTGGATCTGATCTCTCTCTCCCTTATTGAGATATTTCATCTGAGATGTTGCGATCTTCAACCCCTGCCTTCACCTATATAAGCCAGCTCTTTATCCAGACCCTGTGATTCACAAAAGATTATGTCGCAGAGATTTCCTCTTCGATAGTTCGATCTGCCATCATTGGTCGCCACTCACCACTCACCACTCGCCACCAACGCCACTCTATATGTTGGCGTTGGTTGATTCAACACATCTTCAAGGCATCCGCATGCAATAATCGGTTTTGGGGATATTCGTATTTGTATATCTGGCCAGAGCACATTGTTGTGGGCATTTTTATTAATGAAGCCTGAAAGATATTAAGCATCCTTACAGCGACATTTTTATTTTTTGTCTTTATAAATTGGAGAATGCCTTTGTATCGAAATCTTCGTAGGGTATATGAATCGTTAGTGCAGATAAATATATTTGTGACACTTAGAGGAGCAAACAATTTAATAGTAATTTGTATATTTTTTATTGGGCTCTGGAATCTAATAAGTGGGATATTCGCAAGAAATTATGCCATCGAAAAGGTCAGTATTTAGACCAAAAAGGTCAACTAGTTTTAAAAATTGGTCAGCCATAAAAACTTGTAATCAATGAATGGTTAAATTTTTTCAAAGTTATTAGAGATTTTTAGCACCTACATAGTTTGTGGGATATTCGCAAAAAGAGAATACTAATTAAAAGGCTATTAAATTTTTATAAAAGGCCAAATTATTTTAGCAATTAGTGATCCATATAAGTTTTATTCAAAAGATTGTAAGCAACTCGTTCGTAGGATATTTAAAAAAAAAAAATTATCATCTGAAAGCCCGATTTGTCCTGACAAAAGCCACCATTTTCAATAATTGGTCAGTCATAGATTTTGTGTTTACATTCTTAAAGGTCGTTTAGATTACTAGCAACTCATTTGTGGGATATTCAAAATAAATATCATCTAAAAGGTCAATTATTTCTCGTAAAAGAATATGGTTGACCAACTTCTGGAACTAGATTACTTTTTATGAGGATTAAGGTATATTTTTTCGAATATCCCACAATCTCTTGTCATGAAAAAATAACTCCATATCTCTAAGCCGTTCGAGTTCAACAAAAAAAATTATGGGTCCCTTCATAACCTGTGTGTCCTGAAAGCCCTTGAATTGTATTAAAAAAAAAATAGGGTATTATAGAAACTACCTCAGCATAACTATGTTTTCCTGTCTTATATTGATTTTTATAAAGCCAATGTTCACGCAGTTAAAATAAAAGGTCTTCCGCGTACGAGGGATCTGGTGCAAAATATGGACAGCGATGCTCATTTTTGCCTTTTGGGGCAGAAAATATTTATGTTATGGTTCGTGTGACGGAGACTGTTACGAGAATCGAGTCGATTGTGACCATGGGTATTATAGCGGCAGCGTAACGAAGCTATACTCGTGCTGTTGCTGCTGTTGATGCAGCTTCTCAAAGTCTTATAAAATTGTGATGGTGCGGTGACGGTGCGGCAGCAAAAATGCGGTGTAACATGCCATTGAAGATGCAATAATGCATCCCGAAGACGACGAGGACGACGACAGAAAAGAGTATAAAAAATACAACCATTCGAGCATAATATTTCTCTCGCCATGAGATGAGATTGGCCATTTCCACAACATGCGACTAAAGCTGCTGTTTTGTGTTGATCGAAGCTCAGCGCGGCAAATTGCATGTTCTCCTGGACTCTTTGATACCTTGATACCTATGCCATTTTTTTTTTCTTCGTGACGGCAGTTTTTGGTGCGAATTTGTGATCTGGAGCGAAAGTGATTATTTGAGCGATCCTTTTCGCAAGGAAGTGTATATTAACGGTGTCAATATGGAATGAATTGAATGTGATGTTTTTATGTGTGTGATTATGGATAATATAACCAGTTTTATCCTCCAGGTGGCATAAATGGAAGTGTATATACTTGTAGGTTAAATTTGTAGTTCTTCGATTAAGGATAATGCTTTTGTGATGTAAGCACTTGTTTTAAGCTTACACGATATAAAAAAAGTTAATAAATTATGACAAGAATTGTTGTCTTTTATAAACCATTAATTTTTTTTTGCTTTTGATGAATTCTTCCGGATTTGTTGGAAAAAGAATTCAAGAAATGTGGTACTGTACATTGTTAGACTCCGTTTACATTGAAATCCCCCGTTACGGACAGCTCTCTTATAAGCCGCCTATAACAAAGATTTTATGTTTTTATGATTGTCTTTAAACGACTATCACTTTCCCAGATTCGGACAAGAATATCTGTTAGAATTTTTTTTACAAAATTCCCTTTAAGTGGGGACTTTTGTTATATTTGAGTGGGAAATTCTATTTTGGGACTATTTTCCCACCTACACAGGAAATAAGTTAAAAAAAAAAAAAAAGCTTACCAAATGCATGTTTTCATAAATACAAAATAAATTATAAAAAAATTTCGGATTTTTATGTTCCTTTTGACTGGGACTTATGTCCCGAAATAAATTATGAGACTTACATATGTCTAAGTCAAGTACGACAAAATTTCTTCCTGACTTATGCACCGTTATTACCTAAGCGTAAGCGTATTCTGAAAGCCTTTGTGAATTAGCCACAAATTACATCGGTCCTCAAAGCCAACATAACCCATGGTCAAATTCAGCCGATTTATGCGCCTGCACCGAAGACATGGAAAATTGGACATTTCGGATGCGTGTTGCCCAGAGAAGCCGCAGTGGATATTTGAACTATGTTATATTCCATACATAATTACATCAAAAGGCCTTTCAAACAAATACAAAATTTCACACACACACTTTTCTTTTATTTAAATTTAAAGATAGGAAGCGCTTATTGAAAGACCTTGTTCTATTCTTCTTTATTCTTAGAACTTTTATTATTTCATAAAAAATATTCCCTAGAAATTCTCTTATAAAGATGTTTTTACTTTACCCAATTTATGCGTTTCCCCCAATTTACTTGGGTTATTTAAAGTAGATATGTAAAAATATTGGCTAGTTTGATATTTTGATGTCAATTTTTTTTCCTAGCAATTTTCAATGAAACGCATATAAAGGGTTTTCAAATATAAGAGGTTTCATTTTGAATAGCCCGCTATTTGGGCAGCTGTAACATTTGAAGCTGTCATCTTTTAACATTTGACAAATAAAAACTACGCCATTACTAAAAATGGAACAATGGCGCTACGCGCCACACAAACAATGGCGCTACGAGCCACACAAACAACGAAACAATCGCAATTTTGCTGGAAAAGTTTCCTGACCGTGTTATTTCTCGAAGAGGTGATCACAATTGGCCACCGAGATCTTGGGATTTAACACCTTTAGACTTTTTTCTTTGGGGCCACGTGAAAGATAAGGTCTATGCCAATGCTCCACAATCCATTCGAGACCTTAAAAATGGAATTCGTGAAGTTATCAAGGACATACAGCCGCAAATGTGTGAGTTGGTCATGGAAAATTTCATGAAATAAACATTTATTGATTTCTTTTTTTTTTGCTCGTTTTCGTTTTTTTTTTTTAATATCAAAATAAAAACTCTAATTGGAAAACCCTTTAGAATTGACTTCGTTTTTAAAACTCACCTACTTTGCACATGAGATCATGTCTAGGTCGTATACATATATTAAAAGACATACATAAATATGTATACCAATTTTGCTATACATCCATCGAAAGGGACAGGACTATACCCAAAAGGAAAACCCAATTAATATTAAATAAATCTTGAACAACTTTAACCAAATTTTACAGAACATTTATAATATTTTCTTACATAGTCGTATATTCCTTGAATGTCATTTAAATGAAAATTCATTGACCCTTCCTCAGCTTGATAAAATTAAATATCATCATTAATATTTTAAAACTATTAATTTCATGAAAATTCTATATAATCATTTATTTAAATCCAGCTCCAGATTGCCAGTGGGTTTTATTTTTTCCTTTAAGGTCTTAATTGATAAGGTGTCAAGCGGCAAGTTCAAACCATTAATTCACCAAAAAAAAAAATAAAAAATAAAAACAGAAAAAAACTAATGGCATAGCATTTTAGTTGTTGTTCAGGGTTTTGTTGGTGTATTTGATGTCTGTCACTGTGACTACTCGCATTATTTTAATGATGTTATAGGTTTTATTTTCACAACCGGAATTACCAAGACAATCTAATCTAGAATGAATGACTGAAGGAAGATAATATACATATTATATAAAAGGTGTTTTTTTTTTTAGGTGAGAAAAAGATGTTTTATTTCACATTTTGTCTAAGAAATGTTTGACATTTGAAGAAATGATAACTTAAAATAAACGGCCTCTTGAAAATATAAAAACATAATTACAAAAATTAATTTATTTTCCTATGCAGCGACATGGTTTGGAAAAAAATTTGAGAAAAATCCTTCCACTACGACGCACGCCTACCTTTATTTTATTTTAGTTTTCTCCTTTTTTAAATATCTTTGGAAAGTTAAAATTTTGTAATTAAACTCACTGAAACCTTATGTATGACATTTATTATATGTTCCACCCACTACCACACCCACTTTTCTTATATTAAAAATTTTATATAATTATATAACGTCCTTAAATAGGCTAACAATTTATAATAAACCTCACTTGAGCCAATACCTTGACTTGCGCAATTTGTTTTTGAAAATCTACCTACTACCACGCCCCCTTTTTCTTATATTTGAGATTCATGATCCTTACTTTAAAGCACAAGAAAGTTGAAATTTTGTAAATGACATTTCTTGAACTTAAAGCATGACATGTACATATAATTATTTTAAAGTACGCCCATTGCCAGCCAGTTTTTATATATTTAATTTGTACCTAATAAACTTATAAATTTAAAAATGTTGTGCTTTAACAAATGTTCAAAAGGTGGCGCTGCGAAGCTAGTAATTATTAAAAAACAATTTTTTTTTTTAAATAGATCTCTTTTATGTCATGCAATTAAGCATAGGTATTTGAACTTCTTTTATAAAAAGGTCTGTATTGAATTAATTGGAGTCCTTATATTAACACGTAGCTAAAAGATGTGAATTCAGAAATGCTAATAAAACTAATCATTTTCTTAAGTCCGAAAAATGAAAAAAAAAAAAAAAAATAACAAAAAGTATATCTGTCAAATGAAATAAATTGTCTTCATCTTCATAGATAATATTTTAATTACTTTAAAAAAAATCAACTTAAAAAAAAGACACCCTTTAAATAAAGCCCTCCCGTTGTGTCAATTTACCATATCCTATTATTTCCAATCAAATGCATCTTAGTGGAAATTTTATGATATGATTGCTCCATTTCAAAATGAAAATCATTCCCCATTAACTTGTTTACTCTTTGTTCTTAAAGTTGCATCGCGTTTCTAATTTAAATCACACCACGAAACGTCCATCGCCCCACAGTGGCACCTGTTGTTTTAGACTTAATTAAATCTCATTTTTATTCAAATATTTAGGTATATACAAAGCCATACTCATTTGAAAATCCCGATAGCAAATAAGTCAATTACACATTGAGTTAAGACAAAAGTTAAATAAAACGTCCGTATCTTGTCCCACAGTTTGAGAAACTAATTTAATTGATTAAGGCATTTCTTGAAGATGAAGAAGTGTCGGAATGTTTATGGTTCCTTGGCTGTCAGTGATGTCAAATCCACATTAAGATATCGACCGGCATCTCAATGATCGTGAGAAGTTGCTGTCTTTGGACTTTGCCATAAAGCATTGCCGCTTCTGTGTCTAATATACGCAGTAAATCAAAAAAGAAAGAAACGATAATGGTCGGAAAATATCAATCCGGCCTAGTTTTTGTTTTTGTTTTTTTCTTTTCTATTTTTGTATCTTAAAAAGTTAAACTGAAACTTTTTCTATTTTTGTTTGGCAAGAGTTGCAAAATGCTACCGATACTGCTGAAGTCGAGCAGATGCAATTTGCTGCACGATCTTGCCAATTTATAGCCGAGCAGTCACCCTAAGTAAGGATGATGATGATGTTGTTTGGTGATCCTAACTTCAGAAGAGGGAGCTTAAAGAGCTCAGTATTGGCAGTGGCAGTTACTGTTATATGTATAGGTACATATAGTAGCAGCAGCGGTATTCCATCGGTCACATGCAATAACGGTGTTATTGTGTGCTGCTTCTACTACCGCCGCGCCGACTTTGGCCAATTTGTTGCGTGCGCACATGGCCTTATTGCATATAGGCACATATGTACGTGTACAACTTGCTGATGTTACAACATTATACTTGCAGCCATTTTTGCTCCTGTCCTGCGTCTGTTTCTGGAGTGTAGAAGGTCTTTAAATGATGTAACTAACTAAACTTATCATCATCATCATCAGAGGGTTTGTGTACACAGTGTTGTGATAAAAATTCTAAACTTTTTTAATTAATATATATTTTTTTATTCTGACATTTTTTGATATGATTGTTCAAAGGGTGAAGGTAGAGATTATCAATTTCGAATTATCGAAAATGGATTTCTCGGATACCATTTTTTCTTTTCGTGGCGTAAAAGGCTTTCTATTAAAGTAGTTAGTACACAATTGTTGTGTATTTTTATTGTTTAAGTGCAAATATTATAGCTTTCTCAAATTCAGACAGAAGCCCAGGAAAACCAAGTTAAAAATTGGCCAGACTTTAAAGAAAAAAAGGGCTCTCTTAAATTCGTATCTTTCGGTTGCAGTCTAAAGGGTTAGGTCGATTTTCTTCTTGGTTTTGTGGGCACTCACTCTCCCAATTCTTAAATTATTTTAAGACCAAAACTAACGGTACCTACCATACAACATTTTTTAACACTTAATCATTTCAACTTTTTTTTAAATAAAATTAAAAAAAAAAATCCGAAAAGTGGTTAGAAATAGAACTACAGTGAAAGCTCTACTTGCGGACAGCTCCAATAAGCGGACAATCCCTTAACACAGTCTCATATTTTTCATAACTAATTTATTTCCTTTAAAATCAGATGAATAGCTGTTCAGGCCGTAAGATCACAGTGTGATCGTACATGAGGGCAATTATGTGCGATCCTGTTCAAATGCAGTTAGGGTTCCCAACTTTTTTTCGACCGATTATAGTATTTTTCACTATTAGCTATAAAAAATATAGTACTCTTCAAAAATATATAGTATTTTATAAAAAGGTTAAAAAAAAGCCAAACATATTATTAGTAATTATTTATTTTTATAAAAGCTATAGTTTTTTGTGCTTTTAGCATCGTTTAACAATTTTGTATTTAAAATAAATGTGTCATAGGCTTTATCGCAATCAATTTTCAAATTTATGTAGCTTAAAAGTTCATTTTTAATTAGTGAGATGCTTGCTCTATTCCTTTCTTCTTGCCATTTGGAATTAATAATTATTGAAAAAAATTCTTACTGTAAATCATAGAGTACCTATATTATAATAATATAGGTACTCTATGCTGTAAATGCAGAAGTGGCAGGAATAGAGAGTAGAAAAGAAATTATTTTACATACATTTGGTATGTTGTTTTCGGATTTTTTTTAAATATATTGTCATTTTTGGTCTGTTTTTCTGTAGCTAAACTCATTCATATTTTTTATTCTCTTAAAAATTTCGTTTAGTATTAAAATTAGTCAACAATTGATTTGAATTGAGACAATTCATACAAAAACCGACAAAGAAGGTTGGAAAACCCTTACTTAACATTGAATAAAAACTCACCTGGCCAATTCCACTTTTTCCAATTGTAAATATTGCGTTGCATGGTGTGCATTAATGCATTAAATGCATTTTGGGGATCATTGGTAATCCAGTTAAAAAACTGTTTCGCATTCATGTTTATATTTTTGTAGTCTTTTTTGTACCTTTCGTTTTTTAGGTGTTAATTACCACTGGAGTTTGACGAACTTCCACTGTCGCTTCCACTTTCCATATTTAAAACAAGCTTTTATTTTTAAAACATTCGAAAACTATAGACGTTTGACAGCAAGACTTAGTCTCATTAGGATACATGTATAAAATGGAACCTTAAGGTGCAATCAAAGTGTGTTTGATCTTTGTTTATATGTTGCAAAATGATTGATAAATCAAACTGAAATATAGTACTTTTTCGTACTATATATTTCTTCAGCAGTATATAGTACAGAGACCCGAAATATAGTACAATACTATATATTATAGTACGGTTGGGAACCCTAAATGCAGTTGACATTGTATTGACATCAAAAATCATATATAGAAGAATTAAAAAATTTATAAAAAACAAATCAAAAGAATGAAGGGATGTACATCATTTTACACAGTACCGTATGTCTCTTTTTGCTTTGTATTTGCAGTTTAATATCTATTGGATATCTCGTTAGATTATTAGTTATGGATCAAGAAATGCAGGGAAAATCGAAATTTGTTGCTATATGATGATGTTACGCTTGAATTGCAATGATTAATGTCTCAATGGATGCCAATGTGATCTGGAAATGATTTTCGTGTTTAATTTGCAACGGTATAATCGTATATAGTGAGCAAATTGAAATAATGTTTTTTTTTTTTTTTCAATCGGAGGAGGTTGGTTAGATGGAACACCATTACGTAGCATAGTCGTATATAGCTTATAAGCAAACCAGTAATGAATTCATTGTTAGGTCGAAATTGTATAAGAGCTATACGATGCTGGAACATCTAGTGTTGTTTATAGAGTACCTTTATGAATAATAAGCTTGATATCGTAAACACAAATTTTTCTGCGCTTTACGATGGGAACTTTTTAACTAAATCTATATTTCTTTGTTCACGATGTATGTAGGATGTTAGAATGGTAATCTATAGATTTACATATATTCAAATTCCATGAAATGTTTATTAAATTTTATAATTTATTGGTAAAATTATTTTACGTCCAAAATGATCAAAAGGCAATCGGCCGCTTCTATGACGATTTCTAGTTGAAAAGTGCTTTGTATATGTATGTATATAGGCTTTTTGAAGGTTTATTATGCCAAACATAATTCTGCTATTTCAATTTTAGTTTATAACATTATGATCTCTATTTTCATTATGAAATATAACGTATTAAATGTCAACAATATTGTTAATTTTTCCTAACCTACCTAGAAAGAAAGTCTTCTTATGTAAATCAATGAAAACATTTGGTATGTCCACGACACTTCGTTCGCTTTTTTTGTAACAATTCTACGGTTTCATATTTCATTTTTGATATGTTAACATTTAATATATTTTTAATATTGGGTACGTTCCTTCGTAACTCAAACTAAATCGAAACGTCGAGTTAAGTTTGGGTTGAAATTTGGTTGACAGTTCGAATTCGCCGCGTTCTGTGATGTAAAACCAGCACTTAAATATTTAATTTTATGTTTACACATCTTAACCGTGAGTCCCAGCTCTCACACTTTCTTTTTTTAAATACGATACATTATACATATGTACACATTGTACATACATACATACATTACATACAGGTACTATGTTTATGGCTAGTTTGGATTACAATGATGGCAAAGTAGAACAGAATTTGTCTCGCAATTGTGTTTGTCCATTCAGATGCATTATAAAGGTGGGTCGATTTTATATAAACTTGGTACTTAGCGTCTACCAAGCGTATCCAACACGTTTTTTTAAAACAAGTTTGTTGTTCATATTAGCTAAGTAAATTGGTTAATATCGACCAAGTACGTTCGTTAATATCAACCAAGTATGTTCGTAAATATCTACCCATTACGACAGTTAGGATAATCTTTGTATGTATGTTGGTTATTATCAACCAATTATGTTGGTAGCCAAAACCATTATGTCCAAAAATTTAACCCATTAGGTTTTTTAATTCAATTGCAATCCAAAAATACAGGTTCAAGAATGTTGGTTAATTTTAAACAATATTGCTTAACCGTATTCGATCTGTTTATTTGTTCAAACTACCATTCTGTACAAGCACCATTCTGTAACAGAAATGTTCCTGAAAAATGGTCATAAATGGTACCTCCCATAGAACCATTTTTGTACCAATTTTTTTAAAAAATGCTCTCAAAATCTCTTGTTCAAATCGTGCTGGATTACAATTCCCTGTGGGTCGTATCCATCGTTTGCTCCGAAAAGGAAACTATGCTGAACGCTTTTTTTTTAAAACCACTTCAACTATCTTTAAAATTTGATTGATTGAAAGGGGTTTTTGTGTGATAATTCGTATGCCGTTAGGCTGCGAAGCGTTCGCCATCTTATAAATATTGAAGGTTGACAAAGACGTCGGTAGCGGAATGCGTAGTGCATATGGCTGTGAGGTAACTGAGTTCGATTCTCAGTGAGACAAAAATTTTCGAGATTCTCATTAATTCTTCATTAATGAGGCAGTTTGAATACTTCAGAACAAACGGTTAGTCATTAATGAATAAAATAAAAAGGATGGGTCCTAAGGATCTATCTTGCGGTATTCTTGAATTAATCTTAAAATCTATCAAATAGATATGGAATTTAACTAAGATTTTGTGACGTGGCTCGAACGTTACAAAATGTTCTTTAATTCCCATTTTCCTTAATTTAAACAGCAAAACTCGAGGTGAGAGTTTGTCAAACGTCTTACTGAAGTCTGTGAATTATAAATCAGGCTTCTGTGAAGTCGATTTCCTAAAAACCGAACTTGATGGAAATGGTGCATATAATACCTACCTCTGTATAAGAATTATACCTTTTATTCTTGATTCGTTCATGGCTCAAATTGTTTCTAGATAAGTTAACGGATTTTTCAATTTAAATAAATATATATAGCGGAGGTAGTGGCATGAACATAATCTGACGATTTTATTATTGGTTTTATATTTTCTTCGATTTTTCCAATACCAGAAGGTTTAAGATATTCAATAAACTCGACTTCAAAATACAAAAAAAAAAAGTGTGACAGTGAAAAATTCGCTGAACTAGGTGTGTAGTCGAAAGAAAATCCATAATTATTCAGTTTCACATGCCAACGCATACCTGTCACCCATAGCTGTTAGTATTATTTTTTATTTTCATTCCAAGCCAGAGGAGAAATTGCGAGTCCACAAACATACATACCTTTAATGAAAGCCTCCATTCATTAGCATTCCCATCCATAAGCCTGCAATAAACGTCTTTTAAGTGCAGCCATCCAAACAATTCGTCACACGCACGCAGTCAAGTAATCCAAGGAAGAGCGATGATTATCCATGGTAAATAAATAATAAGCCAAATATCCTGTCGTGCATTTATTCGCGCGCTCACATTATATCCTGTCAAATTTGTTGCATTTCCTCTTCTCCTCTGTTTCTGTTCCTGCAAAAACACTACTTGTCAACACCTTAAGCTTATTATATAGCTGTTGCAATATATATAATGGGCTTGTCTCTCATGCATAAAATTGCCATTCTTAGAGCTGCAAAACCAAAAAAATTAAAAATTCGTCTTCGCCGCGTGCATTGATATGAAAAATTAAAAGTGCAAACTGCAAATTATGCGCGCAGCTGAATTTGTTGTCGTATATGTATTCGTATATCTGAAGTTTGTGTAGTCGTCTTCTGTCTTCTGTCAGACGGCACGACGACGCGTCTGTGAGTCAACAACGACTTCGACGACATGAAACAACGACAACATTAGTCAAACGTCAACGCGCGTAGCCCAAACTTGGGGCTGGATGCACATGGCCTCCGGCCACCGATTTCCGACAGCGACAATGCGCATAATGAAACAACGCAACGAATTCTCGCGCTGCCCCACACCGCCGCATACTTATATCTATAGTCTATACCCTTGCGTACAAATAAATAAATTTCCAACAGATACAGATTGTTCACGACACGCAAATTAATTCGAGAGAGATGCCGGGGCGTGGCTGTAATTGAATTGATTGCACAAATGGAGTTGGCTCTTAAATCATATTTTATTTTGCATTGGTTCGCTATAGTGTTGCCGCACAACAACAAAAAATTATCAATATTATTAAACATTAATTTCAAAAAAAATAATAAAAATAAAAATTGTTTCGTAAAATTTGTAAAATGAGAAAAAATCGGGCTGTCAAAATTGCTTTCAACTTGTTTTGTATTTATGTTAGCCATTTCAAATCCTTAAATTAAGTTAAGTTAAACGTGAGTTAATCAAACGTCACTTCCCATTCTGTAGACAAAATTGAGCTCAAACTTTACAATAAATAATTTTGCAATATTTATTAGGATCAGTTTTCAAGTGCGAGCTCATCCCATTTTCGGAGTTAAACTCGAGTTTTCTTCTGAAAAATGTTTTTCAGTTTAGTTAGACTCCAAGTTTAATCCGAGTTAACTCATCGAATTTTGTAAATTAACTCGGGATTAACTGTATATAGGTATGTTTCTGACAGATGTCTGTCAAAACACTATCGAAATAGAGAGGGTGTCCTTTCCATAGTGCCGCATAATGTCGGCCTCTATGTTTCGATAGAAGCGCATTTCATATTGTCGCACTTTAATTTCAATAGGTTTTTGACAACTGAAAATTAAAGTTAATCTTACCTACACTGAAAAACTGCTTCTGATTTAACTGGAGCTCAGTTCATGTGCCGGATTAAACTAAATCTGGTTCAGAGTTAACTCAGCACTGAACAATTGGTCCTTAAAGTCTAAAATTTAAAATAAGTCCGCAGTCTATTTGCAAAACTTTCTCGATTTAAGATTATTTTTTTAATGTGATTAAAAGCAATGTACTTTATGTGGCACAATGGCAATACTGGTAAGGTGTATATTTACTTTGAGGTGCAGTGGCAAACTACCTTAGACTGACATGCGGTGCCGAATTTTTTCTTCTTTCAAATCTGAAAATGAAAATCATCAATTGCGTAGTCCCAGGGGTCTAATAATTGGCGAAGGGATTTTTTTCTTTTTTTTACGATTTCTGTTGGCTGTTTAGAATTATTTATTTTATTTAGATATTTATACTATATAGACATTCATATTGGATAGATACTAAAGGGTGGAGTGAATAGATTCCAGAACATACATAAATAATATTGTGTTTGATATAATTGAATGAAGTTGACTTGACAAAGCCGCACCTACATATATACAACTCTGGTTATTTATTTATATTGACTGTCACTTTGGACATTGTTGCGATTGTTTATGGAAATTTAAATAGCATTTGAAATACAAATTCAAATATAAAAAAAAAACGAAAAATTATAGTAGTCATAATTAAGTGAATAAAGTTAATGTTGACAAGGAAATATATAGCAGAAATGCAGATTATTATGATACTGTCATGATTTACAATTTGTAAAAAAATCAGAAATATAACAAACTCATAACAAATTAACCACAGACAATTTGTTATGGTTTTTTGATAAAATGCCCTGTCAATTTTAGCATTAAATGAATATTTATAAGCAAAATAAAAGAGAAGCAAGCAAAAATTACGCCAAGACCGTACTGTAGAAATAGACAAGTGATTTTATTACGTAATTAACTTTTTGTTAAAATTTTTACTTTTATAAGTTTTTTTTGGCTTTTCATTTTGCAAATTAGCTATTTCGCATTTAATTTGTTGGCAAGATTTTATTTTTATATACTTACTAGTATATTTCGGAAAATTAAATGTTTCATTTTTCGTATTTGATTAATTCACTTATAATTATTATAAATTCATTATTAAGCATTCTTGTAATTAGTAATTAGTTTTTTTTTAAACTTCGTATTTTAATTATTATTTTGCATAGTAGGTACAATAAATTTTAAGGAATTTCGCGTGAGATTAAATTTTTGGGAAACAAACAAATTAATATTTAGTAATTTATTACGATATTAAAAACCGCGAGAGAATTTTTTGCGAGTTTACTCAAAGAGAAAACTAAAATTCGCGAAACAATAAACTATTGCGAGTCAATTGAAATTTTTTTCCACAACTGCGAAGTACGCCCTTCTTAACACAGGCTTTGGGATTTTGACAGTGGACTCAACACAAAAAATCGACGAAAAAATAATGCACACCAAGTTATATAGCAAAGAGAATTTAAAAAACACAGCTTTTACCACTTGAAATCTTCCATTAAGAAAGGACTGGAACTGGAGGGACGATGATGTCGCGTGACGAGAGACTTCGACACAATTTTTTTACTGGTGGCTCAAAGATGGAGTGTGGCCCTGGTGTTGGTTCAGGAATTTTTTTCCGAATCATTAAATATCTCTGAATCTTTTCGGCTACTTAATTTAGGGAGTGTCATTCAAGCTGATTTACTGGCAATTATAGGTAAGCATGTAAGAGATACAGCACCCTAACAAAACCGAAATACCGCTATCCTGAAAAACAGTCAAGAAGCTGTTAAAGCTGGTTCAGCAAATGCCCTGATGAGCTCGCGAGCCTGTATGTAAACCTTAAGGTCACACTTATCTGGGTTATAAGTCTTAGTAGTATTGGGGGAAACAAGTGGGCTGGCGAGCTGAAACAGTCGTTCATTTCCTCGGCAAATGCTCCGTTTGGCTAAAATGAGTCCACAATTATTTAGTATCTCTGGGCCTCGCCACAAATTGACAAGCTTGGCATATTGCTGTGGGACTCAAAGAATGTAATATTGATCTAAAATGGGAGAATAATCCTCTTTTAAAATTCTTCACTCACAGGTCCAACTAGTTATGGACTTATGGTATCAAAACGGCACACTCTAATGCTGATTAGGTCAATGAGCTAAGTTGCTCGTGGCCTCCATATTTCTTTTCTCTACCTACCTTAACCAATACTTTTTCTATTAATGCAAGGAAAATACTTCTTAATATATGTACCTACCTATAAGTCCTTTCCTTTACATCACAAGATTTATTAAAACACATATATTTAAGAGACAATTTTTATTTAGAGATTATAAATTGAACCCGAATCTTATTGGCATTGAAAAAAATTAACTCCAGAGGCTTTTATTTTATTTATAAATACGGATTTCCTAGAATTTATAAAAATAAAATTGTTATTCAAATTGAAGCAAGTAGAAATAATAATGACTTGTTTGGGTCATATTATTTGGAAATATCAATCAATTATCTCGCATTTATACATATTATGTAGATGCCACTGTAAGACAACGAAATGTTGAAATTTTTAAAATTTAGACTAGTACGAAGCTTGCTGTAAATTTTGTCTCGTACTTTTCTTTCCAAACATCAGCTAAAAGAATAGCTAAATTTTGACATAAAATGTGTCACAAAAACCATCTTGTAGTCTGAGAAGAACAATTTAATTTTTAATAGGATATATTTAAAAAAAAAAACAAATTTCATACAAAATTTAAGAATTACATTATCTGTCAACATTTTGCTCGAGAATTAGAATTAGTCAAGAAAACCAATAGGAATTCGCTCACGAGAATCTGCGAACAGAAGGTAGTTGGTTTTGGTTCGACTAACGCGTCTAACATTACGCTAGTTCAAATTGACGTACTTTCATTTCTAAGCTCGCAGGCAAAATTTTGATAAATGAGGGATGTAGAGTAAAAAACAAAAATTTCATTTTTATACTTGGTCTGCCTCCAATTCGGCTTAAAAATATGGAATCATTTTGGAGATATGTATATTTTAGTATGGGAGCTATTTAGCACGATCTTAAAATTTCTCAGCAACGTTTGACGCGTTCAGAAAAATGAGATCTCAGAGATTTTTCTCGCTCAAAAGTTGAGCAAGCGATTTTTTTTGACAGTAAAACTGAGAAATTTTTGCTGAGGAATTTTGTTCGTGTAACTAAGATTGCTGAGATCTCATTTTTCTGAACACGCCTATTAGTAAAAGTCAGAAATTTTGTATTTTCCAAATTTCATGGGAGTAGCTCTTGTTAAGAAGAAGTTCTCTTAACCGTTTGGATACGGGAGAAATTTGTAGGTCCCTCTATTCCTGCTAATTGCATGCACATAGGAATGCTTGAGAGTTTTAAGTTACCCAAATTACGCAATTAGGTATTTATATTTACATTTGCTAAGCGGGCCACCCAAGGTAGGTACTTATACTGTTGTCTAAAAAAACTAAAAATTGACAAAAGATGATTTATGAAAACAAGTTTTACCAGCAAATTATAGAATTTCCATATTTTGGAGTTTTACAGTACCTAACATATTCAATATCTGATCATCCATCCCATCACTAAATGACCACTTAATTTTATTTATTATTTATTTTTCATTCCAATTAAGTGCGAAACAAATAAACAATCATTATCATTCCGAAGTCAAAACCTTTACGGCCTTCAAATACCAGAATTTCTTTTTTTTTTCTCAAAAATATTTATTTAAATACAAAAAACAGCAAGAAATCGAAAAATAAATAATCACTTCAACGCACACAACTTTGTTTGGTTTTTCGTTAAACCTCCGCTTAAAAATTATACCAACTTGCAATGTCTATTTCTAATCTCGTTCTGTCGGCATTTTAGAAATTTATTTACTTAACACACAAGACCACAAACCAATCTAAATCACGTACGTTTGTACACATCCAATCGGAAATTAATTAAAAGTCAAGTTCTCACTCTATATGACCATAGGAATTCTCGTACCGCAAATATGTTATAGGCTTTAGTTTACACATGGCACGACGAACGACACGACGACGACGACGTTGTGACGTTGTTATGTGAAACAGGAGTAGTAGCTTTATGTTGTAAATATATTTGTATAGCGAATAATGGAGGGCTTCTAGTTATCCAGACGTACCTAAATGTAGCTTCTGCTAATGGACTTTACTTAAATACACTGCTGGCAGATGCTTCTTATTTTACATTCTATAACCCTTTTCACAGATATGCGAAAGCAACTTAACAGGCTTTTGCGAAAAAGATAACACAAACAAAATTTTGTTTTGTTTTTATTTTTTTTTAAATCAGCTACTTGATGATTTATTTTAGTTTAAATTCGTGTTTTTGTATGCTACAAATGGTGCTTGAATTTTGAATTTTTAAAACAGAGTCAGAAATAGAATACAGTCTGCATCATCTGATTAAGGGCACTTTGCTAACAAATAGAAAAACAATTGCGCAGCGCATTGATTTTTAATTGCTGAGTATTTTTCAAAATCTGGCGGAATTCGAAATAACTTTGGTTCAAACTTCTGAAAATCAAAATCCCGAAAATCCAAAACTTGAAAAACCCACCATCCAAAAAACCCAAAATACAGAAATCTATAATGCCGAAAAACCAAAAATACGGAAAGCCCAAATTAAAACCCAAAATCATGAAAAAAATACAATCTCAAAAATAATTATAATTACCATAATAAATCCTGCAAGCTTCAACCAATAATGAAGTTTTCATTTTAAGTCAAATCCAATATCCGGAATTAAAAAAAAATATAATATGAACACATTTTCATTTTCTTTTTTGAATTGATATAAAATCGAATTCGAGATTTTGATAAAACTTGACATTATACGATGATACCGTAGTCTTAAATGTGGTGCAAAATTTTTCATACATAATTTCTCGAGATATATTATTTTTTGGGGATTTTGGTTCTTCTTAATTTTCGATATGTTGGATTTTCATAATTTTTTTGCACAAAGTTCTTATATATATATTTTATTTTTGGGATTTTGGGTTTCACTAGATTTTTGATTTTTAATTTTGTGCAAAGTTTTACATTTAATATTATTTTTCTTGATTTTGGTTTTTTAGACTTTCACTCTTCGGGATGTAGTGATTTTAAGTTTTCGGGATATTCGGTTTTCGGGATTATGAGGTTTCGGCAATCGGACCATAATCCCATTAACACTACTATAACTTCTGCTGAATTTTTTAAATGCAAATTGCGTTTAGCCTCCGACAATTTTTTTGAAAATCCCAGAACCAAGGGGCTTACAATTTCGAAAATGATTGCCCAATTTTGCTGAAATTTTAAAAGTTGGTTTTTATTGGTAAAGATTATTTAGGAGGGGCTTAGGTAAAATCGCCCATTGCCAAGCCAACTACCACGCCTCATTTAATCATATATTAGTTTTCTACTTATTGAACGTCCTTAGAAGTTTAAAATTTACGCCTACTACCACTACCACTCCCACATTTCTCATGTTAGTATTTTCTCGCTATCCCTTAAAAGACGGAATCGAGTACGGAGAAAAAGATAGATAGCTAGTAAAATGTGTTGGTTTCAAATGCAATTGTCAAACAACAAAACAAATAGCTAAAACTCCAGCCTATAAAATCTTGGTGGTAGCTCACCCAATTGTGATTGTTTCATTCGAACCTTTAAAACTGAATATTTATAATAAATTTCTCGCAAAAATCCTTATATGTGCATTTTTTAAGGGTGTCGAAGGACAATTCCCATCTCAAGAAAGTTGACATTTTATAATTAAATGAACCTAAAGCATATAATATGTATAAATTTCTTTAAATTCCATAGACTGCCACCCACTTTTTCTATTTGAGATTTTTCTTCATAAAGTATAAAGTATTTTTTGAAAGACAAAATTTTGTAGTTTCTGAAATGTTCAATAGGTGGCGCTGGGATACGCGGCAAGGTTCAGATACTTTGTTTATTTATAAATTATAACTAATTTAATTTAATTTTAGGAATTTGTTTAGAAAACAGAAAAACGGGCTTAGGATTTTTTATCCGACTCTACTAATTTTTTGCACCTTAAGCGAATTATCATGTATCTTTTTGCATCTTTTTTTGTCAGCACAATTTTATTTGTCGAAAGCCGTTTTCTGTTTCAAAATCCAGTATAGTATAATTGCTCTTAATGAAGTGCTCACGCTTTCAATTATTATATATACCTACTCTCTTCCCATTGCTTAAAAAAGACGTTTTAATTAAATTATTTCAAAGGCGCTCAAACTAACTAAAAAAAAAACTTAAAAAATAAAAACCATAAAATTCCTCATCTTAAGTCCGCAAATCATGACAAATGCATTCACTTTTGTTTTTTGTTTTTGTTTTTGTGTTTTTTGTTTTTAGAGGTTTTAAAAGATTCCAATGATATAACCGATTATACTTCTTCCTCCATCCGCATCTCGCTGTAGGTGACTTCAACTTTATAGAAAGAGAGACTCCTACATTTTTATATCTAGATACAATATATATTATATAGTTTGGTATATATGGTGACTTTCGAAAAAGACTTTCAATCAAAAACAGGCAAGAGTGGTAACTTTTGCAATCAAACATTCACTTTGCATGGACCATTTGCCAATGCAAAACGCACTCACTCTGGCAAAGAATGATTAATTATTATCTCAAGCCCGCAGTTACAGTTTGTATCAAAAATATAAAAAGCAACTATCACCGTCATCGTCGTCGTAGTTGTTGTCGTTGTCGTCGACGTTGTGCCTAAATCCGTTCTCTGGCTTCATGCCACCGGGCTTTCGAGTTCGAGACCGAAATAATAAACGAACTGCTGCTGCGGCTACCTAAAGTCGATCTTGACGGCCATAGAACTCTGTTGGCTGGGGCTTCTTGTTGTCTGAGTAGAGTTAACCTGGGAAGGTGCGGGTCCGGGTTGGTTTCGTTATAAATATACATATACTTATATTGTAGGTACATAAACATACATATCTAGATAAATAAGCAACAACTTCTCAATGCCGTTCAAGGCTGTTTGAGGCTGATGGTGCGATGAACGTTTCGTTTGTGTGTATATCTCATATGTGGCTGAGCTGCTGCTGAGCCTCTTATATATGCTGCCTCAAGCTTTTCTTTTCTTCTTTTGCCCCTCTTTGCCAACTCTTTGAATTTGATTTCTTGTTTGGGGCATTTAATCATTTAGCAGTTCGTTCCTCTTTGAGTTTGATATTCCTCTTAGGTGAGTTTGTCCCGCAATTGACAGGTTCGTGTTTTGATTATTAATTTTCTTGGATTTGTTTTTATCTAGAAAATGTGTGTGTTTATTTTTATTTTTGTTATTATTGTCAAGATAGCCCACTTAATAAGCCTAAATTCCTTATAATATGCTTATATTATACAAAATTTAAGAAAAAAAAAACATTCATGGAGTTATGTTTAGTGCTAACTGTTAGTTCGTTTGGTAGGTAAGTATAATTAAGTTTCAGTGACTTTAAAAATATGTTGTATACATACATGTATATAATTTTCTTGATTTTCTTTTTGAGTTTTTATACGGTGGGTCATATAGGTTTTTCTATTGCTACGGGTGTTTATTTAAATTAATATTTTAATATCCCGCCGCGCGCCGCAGCCCGAGCCACCAGCAACTCGCACGCCAAAAAATATGTAATTTGCACACCGAGTCGAAGATTTAAGGATTCAACCCACTTTTGTCTCCTAAGAGCCCTTTAATCCGCCAAGCTCCTGTTCCATCAAGAAACAAAGAGCAGGAGCACCGTGGATAGGCGGAAGTCGGGTAATACCACCAGTAGCAGCCCATTCAGATCTATTTATTCGATTCTGCCAGTAAAACTTCCAGTACCTCGCCGCCGGAGGTTGGACCCGCTCTTCCTTGAAGTATACATCTCAGATGCCGCAAAGTGTCAGCCTCTGTTCCTAAACACAATTTGAAATTAGCTTTGCCGGTTTAAAATTCAATAGAATCACAATAAGACCAGGCGCTCACATGCAACTTTTAGTTTCGAAACCGTTTGGTTTCGATTTTGAATCCTATAGGTTTATATGAGACGCAGCGCGCACGTGTATGTGCGCGAACTCCCATATAAACCTAAATATAGGACTCAAAATTGAGACCAAACTGTTTCGAAACTGTTTAGTTGCATGTGCGCGCCTGGTCTTAAAGAGAGCCAGGACCAGCGTTGCCGAAGTGGCACGAACATTTTATCATGGCACGGTGGCACGAAAAAATTCAATATGGCACGCTTTTTTTGTTTCCATTTTTTACTCCAAATAAAGCGAATTTTGAAGAAGTTTTGAGAAAATTGCTCCAAATGGAGGCCAGATGGAAGAAAAACTGGCAAAAACTCTTATTTTTCATAGAACAAATTATTTCTTCTTTTTTTTTTTGTTTTATTTCACCCCACAATTAATTTATATTTTTTAAACATATCTACGAATTTTGGTTTTTTCCATATGGCACGAAAATGACACGATTTTTTAGAAAATGTGGCACGGAAATTTTTTTTTGGACGGCAACGCTGGCCAAGACCATGAAAAAAGAAGCAGAAAAGAATTATCTGACCATGCTGAAGAGTGATGCCCCCAAGTCATCTTGTGAAACCAAGAAACCACGAGCAAGAGCATCACCGAAAGGATGACGTCACCGGGTAATACCACCAGTAAAGTCCATTCAGATCCATTTATTGGCGATTTTTCCAGTAAAACTTCCAGTACCCCGCCGCCAGAGGTTGGACCCGCTCTTCCTTGAAGTATAGACACCAGATACGCTGCCAACACAGCCTTTCTTACTTAACATGATTTGTAATTGGCTTTGCCGGTTTTGCTTGAAAAATCAACAGAATCGAAATTAGAAGGAACCAGAGCCCTGAAGCAGAAGCCAATTGGATCACCAGGAATGCGCTGCCGAAGTGTGATGCCCCCAAGTCATCTGGATTTTAACTAACAGTGAATCAAAGGATTCCGGCAGCTCAAACCGCGATTAGTCCCGAAGTCGGAATCGGACCCGATATCAGTGGAAAATCAAGCAAGGCGAAGTATTTTATGGTTAGGTACATAATTGAGCCCCTTTTTTCATAAGAAGCTGCGGGCCCCAGTTCCAAACCAGGTCCCTTACCCATTTCGGATCTCACTACCCCTCGGGGAACCACTTACCAGAGACCGTCCAAACAAAAGGAACAAGACCGTCACCGTTCCGCCCATGCTCTTAGTTTCATTCGAGGGTATAATGTTCAACAGAGGAAACCATCAAAGAACTTTCATCATTCAGCGTCCCTGATGGAGTAGGATTTCCGTTCGATTGAACAAGTCAGGGACACAGGCCGACGTCAAGTTCAAAAATCTTACGAAAAAGATCATAATTGAGTAACCATCCTCAAATTAAGTCTAAAATTTGAGAAGTAAATATTTTTAAAAGCTTAAATTTTAAAAATTTCGGTGATACAAAAATTCTTTCAAAAAAATTAGAGGATGTTATCATGCCCTAGGGTGAAATTTTTATAAGGTAGACTTAAAATTTGATCAAGAATAATTTTTACCACCAGCAATAATAATTTGTCTGTGATTTATTTAAACAATTAAGAAAATAAATTAATCTCTTTTATTTTGTCTAACTTAACAAAATCCTTCCACATAAACCTTTTAGGCCTCAAGGTAGCCTGAAGAAAAATAATTCATTTTAACTATCTTACCTTACCATACCATACCAACTGACTATGTTGCACGAGCATCAATCTCTTCAAAATTTCTGCAAATAATATCTCAATGGCCCATGGGGAGCATGATTTCTTCGACTCATATTACATAGCTTACTCATATACATCCCATATCCGTCGACATCAATAACTCAACCCATTTAGCTGGCGGTCAAATCTCGAATATGCGGTCCACTGAACAACATCAAGCCCCCATATCATCTGAAAGGATTATAAATCCCTTAAATGCTTGGAATTAATGTTGAAATATTGTTAATTATACCTGAATTAAGGAATTCGATCTGTAATCCAATTCATTTGAATCTGAATCTGAGACTACTCGTATATATTGTATGTCCGAGATCCGTGTCGCCCTTTTCTTCATATGCATATACATACATCGGGATCTCTGCGGAAGGACGAAGAGGGAGCACAACGCGGCTGCTGCGCAGCGTCCGATGGTGGCAGCCTTCCATGACTGGCACTGGCTACCTGTAATCAATTATCGAGATAAAAAACTGAAAAAAATACATACCGACGACGACGACGCGAACGTAGGAACTTCCCAGTACAACTTCGTTTAGCCATCGTCGTCGGTCGCGCATTGAATGTGTGACGGCAATTATCGCAGACGTATGGAGTCCAAGTCTCTCCCTATATATCTGTTGAACCGACTCGTAATATTTTGATAATTAAACGTTAAAAGGATTAGGATTGAATAGGCTGGCATTGTTTTTGGATGTCTTGTTTCTTTTTGGAAATGAGAACTGCCTTGAGAATGAACTCAAACGAAGACTGGGTAATCGAAATAACTTGCTAAGTGATTTATTTACTGTCTGCACACAGCAGCGCTATAATTGTAAGCTTGGGAAAAAAGCAAAAGTGTTTGTAAATTTGAGTATAATGAAGAACGTTGCGCATATGATACCTATAAAAGGTTTTTGATTTATATTTAAATGGTTAAATAAGGCAGGAATTTTAAAAATGTTATTAATGAGTTCTCTAAAATTGTTTTGTTTTTTGTTTCAAATTAAACGCTTTCTATAACATACGAATAAAAATAATAACTAATTTGTTTACGGGTTTGCACAATAGCATTCGAAATATTTTTGAAAATTGTAACATTTCTTGCATAAATGAGGCATTTTGAATAAAGGAGGCATTTTGAATACTTCAACACTGAGCAGAAGTTAAATCATCGATAAATAAAATAAAAAAGGACGGGTCCTAAATGGCTACCTTGTGGTATTCCAGAATTAACTTTAAACTTATTTGATTCACAATCGTTGAAAAGTAAGATCTAGCAAATAAATAAGATTTGGGCCACGTTAAAAACTAAAACACAAATTTCTAGGAAATCTCGACGTGAGAGTTTATCAAAACCTTAGGTTCCGAACCCTATGAATTCACAATCTTCTTGTTTTTATTCTAAAAAAATGTGTAAGTATACAATATCCTTTTAATTTCTAATGTTACATTAGAGCGGCCACCCAAAAATGACAACAAATTAATGATAATGAACAATTCGAATTGAATATCAATTCCAAATTAGATACAGTAAAACCAGCTTAAGAGAAACCCGCTTAAGTGAAGAACCCGCTTATCTGAAACACTTTTTTCATCCCCGAGCATTTCTCGACAATGGAATTTTTCAATCCACTTAAGTGAATTTTTTTTTAACTTATCCGGACTTCGCTTTAGTGAATTTTTTTTCACTTAAGCGGCGTTCGGTTAAGTTAAAAACCCGCTTAAGTGAAAGAAATACTGTGACATTTTTCCGTTTCTCTTAAGCGGGTTCTACTGTACTTTAATTCGACTTGCTTTCTTGTCTAGGCTTATTCACATATAGGTGTAGGGTAGGTTATTAATTGTATGTAGGGAAAGTCAGGGTGCACAAAAATAAAGCAACAAAAAGAAATTATAAAAACAACAAAACTAAAAAAATAAAATAAAAACGCTTCTATGCCTGTTGTACTTTTGAGTATTTTTAGATAATTATTTTAAGTAATTTGAAGTAGTTTTAATTAGTTTTTATATTATTTTAGGTAGTTTGTAAGTCTTATATAAAAACCAAAAAATTATAAAAATTTTAAGTTTTTTTTTCCAACAATTCTTTCTTGATGAAAAATAAAACTCCTATTGAATATTAGCACTACAGTATTAAAAGGCATTAGTATTAAGTTATTATTTAGTTTAACTTAGAGCACACCCTTGGGGCTAGTATAGTTGTAAGATATTGATAAGCAGGCTAATTTTTCATGAATTTTTGCCTTGTTTTAAGATAGTTATAAGTTTGAATTGAAAATAAAAATTAATTAAAAAAAAAAAGATTAATATAGGTATGCAAATATTTCTTGCACTATAAGCACAGCATTTGGTGTGACTGATGAAGAGGGTGATACTAATACTATACGGCCATATTATTAACTCATTTTAAATACAACCATTAAATGCAAAGATTTAAATCCAGATGTGAAACGCTTTAATCCAAATTTTTGATAAAAAATATAAAAACTCTCAAAAATAAAAATATAATTAAGTAAAGCGATACAAACAGCTAACAGTAAGCGTGTATTTCACGAATAAAATCTATTTTTCTTTATTTATTTTTAAATTTTCCACTTTCTTACTTAATTTATATATTTTAAATATTTTTAATATATTTATTTGATTTCTTAAATTCTGGGAGCGTACAAAAATTATGAAAATATGAAAAACAAATTAATAATTGATGGCTTGATTCCAAATTTTACGAGGAAGTCTTTAAACAAAAAACTATATATATTCCAAATTTATTGATTTTTATTAGTTTTTAAATTGTATGTACTCAAACGAACATACATCTACATACTTAAATTATTTTTTTAAACACACATTTTTTTAAAGCAGAAGACGTCTTGATTTTCTTTTTGACATGAGATCAATCACCTTATATGGATCCACATTAATATCTGAATGAACAGATATCATAGCAAGTGAGCTTAATCTTTCATTCCCCATAACGCTTCGGGACACGGTTTTAATCCTTTTCATAGTTGAAAAGGTTCTTTCAACACTAACTGTGTCTTTCAAGTGAAAATATTGCAGCTGTTCAATTCATCGTCGTTCACAGCAGTTAAACCTTAAACCAACACTTTTGTTCTTAATTTCTTTTCACTTTTGTTCTTTAATTTTTAATAAAAAACAAATAGAAATTTCTCCAAATTTATATCTTTTATTTAAAATTTAAAAATACACCTCAAATTTGAATCCCCTTATTAAATGTAGAAATTTCAAAACATCGTCAAAATTGGAACTGAACTTTAAAAGTTCGAAGTAAAAACCTTTATTGACTCGACTAAGGTGTATAATCTTAAACCTAAATTCGGACACTGTTTTAATCCTTTTCATAGTTGAAAAGGTTCTTTCAACATTAACTGTGGTCACTGGAGGCGTGGCCAAAACCGTAAGCAAGAAGTTTATTCCTCTAAAGTAAGTCTTGTCACATATATCAAGCAATTTTAAAACTTCGATAGAAGGATCAATCGACAATATTTTTTCGCGCCAGAGAATGTACTCAGCTTTCACAGCTGACAACGAAATTGCATTATCAAAGTAACATGTTAGCTTTTTCCATTTCGTTGACCGGTCCAACTGCAGAAAAACCTGGGGGAAGGGCTTGAAACGATGGTAAAACGTCTTCGTTGATCATGAATCTGTCCGTAAGATTTTGTATTAACGAATCTATGCAAGGAATCAATACAGACACTCTAAAATAGGATTCAGTAGAAGAGGTTTCTGGATTGGAACACGTTGTGTGTTTCAATGAAGTTCTTAGAGCTCTTAATTCAACTTCAAATAAGTCTCCTAAATTCAATACAAAATTGTATGCATACCTAAATAGTCTCTTGTTTCTTAACGAAGTGTTTTCAAGTAGTTGAGAACTTCAAATAAACTATACCTACCTGGATAGTCTCCTTATTTTTATAGATTTGAATTAGTATATTAGAAAGTTTTAGTTTTTATTTTAGACTTTCGGAGGGAGCTTTAGCCCCTGAAGCCCCCCCTCTGGCTACGTGCCTGCTTCCAGGTTTGAAGAAAATCGACACATTCATTAAACATTAGTCAACTTAAAATTATTAAAAAAAAAAAAATTAATAACAAAACAGATGTTTTCGGAATAAACTTAATCATTTTCATAAACAAATATAGTTGGTCCGCCCGGCTTCATAAAATATCAGCATTTTAAAAAGTAAAAATAAAATTTATAGAAGCTTAAACAACAATTTACAATGAATTTTTTGACATGCTCAAATAATTTTTATACATAAATGTGACAGTCTGTAAGCTCAACGCCATCATCTGTTAACGTTCCCATTTTTGTGAGGGATGAAATCAGCCAAATTGTCAATTCCGTAGTGTTTGTCATTTTTTAGAATCAATATTTTCTCATTCCCATACAATATGGAATTTTCATTAAAAGTATACAATTTCGAGTTTGAGCATTTTTTCGAATTTTCCAGTGAAAGTTCCGAATCCAACAAAAAAAATCTCCATGCGAATCGTGGTATGTTTAACCGAGTTAATGTTAGCGAATTTATTTATATATATTAAGTAGATTAATAAATAAATCAATTAAAAAAGTCCTTTTTTTAGGTGTTGCTAAATATACAGACAAACCGAACAAAATTGCGAAACCCACTTTTTCGACTTCCCTATCATTCTAATTCTAAATTTTATCAAAATTAAAATCAAAACTTATAACCTTACCGTATATCCATTCCATACCTTTGTATGTATCACAAGTAAAAATATTAGCATTCATTTTATTTAAGCTACGTTTTAACAAAGTTATAAATAAAATATGTAATTTTAAAGCTTTAATCCGTCTGTATGTATGCATATTTATATATTTGCATATACATATATCTCTTTTCTTCAAATAATTGGCATTCTCTCTTTCTTATCAATTCTTAAGAAACTACAATTAAATTACAATTCACCGTTTAGAGAGAAACAATTTATTGTCCCACATTTTGATTCACATTTCGTATATGATCGGTTGTTCTGCCTGAAACGTTTTATTTTTATCTAACCACACCACAGAGCAGATACCTAACCATAAACCCCAAGCTTTATTTGTATCTCCAATTACCTTTAACATTATGTACAAAAAAATATATTATTGTCTCGCGTGATTAATGATTTCTCTTGGAAAACCCAAATTTTTAAAAATCAAATCACAAACGAATTTTATTTAACTTTTTTTAAATCTAAATACATACAACAAAGAATGTAGATATGTATATGTATGTATTTTTGGGATAGATGAAAATCCTAGCGTTTGTGTTGCCGGCTCAAACTTGGCAACACTGCCGGTTGTTACTGAGCGAGTTAATGGTAATCCCATCACCAACTTAAAGCCGGAATTTGTCTATGCTTCTTTTTGTGTTTTGATTTTTTAGTTTTTTGTTTACACATCATCTTCGCACTGTTCATCGATCTTTGTGATCAATAATAACAATTTATAAATACAGAGAGAGAGCAAACCATCGATCGAGTATCGAATTGTCATCTCGGCTTTGAGACAAGAGCAAGGCTTTAAAACTCCAATTGCAACTAAATAAACCGGTTAATTCTCCTATACTCATACCAAATAAAATAGTTGGTTACAGGCCGCTACTGTAGATCGATTCGAACTTATTGAGAAAAGTCAGTTATTTCGTCTTACCTTCTTCCCCGTGACCTGAGCCTGGCTCCTGATATCTAACAGAGCGTTTATTCGCTTCGTTTACCAGTTAGTTGTTTTTTTTCTCTTCGTCGTCGTCTTTCTCACTCTCTGGTTTGATCGTTTACTGTGCCTCACCTGAGACCGATCATGCAACAACAACAGATTAACTGAGATTTTTTTCCACACCGACTCTGCCTAAGCTGCGTATGATATACGTGGGACTGGGACTGTGGTAATGTTTTCTTGGTCGATTGCTCCGCAGTACCATTTTGACCATCGCGCTTGATTAGTTCACCGCGCGGACCGAACTATCCAACCAAGTTAAGTTTCTGGCTTAAGGGTTTTTTTGTGTCAAAAAAAATATTTAAACGTTTTTACTAAAAGGATTTATTTTTTGTTTGATTTTTTGTTGGTTGTGTTTTGTGATTTTTTTATGTTTGCGGTTTTCTTTTCGTGCGTTAAGTTAAGAGTCAGGATGTGAATGGGATTATTATTCTGATTGCCGACAATTAGTGGCGAATTAATTGCCTTATCAGAGATTTCAGAGGTTTTATTTTGTAAGGAAACAAAAAATAAATTGCGAAGAATTTTAAGAAGTGAGTAAAAAAAAGTGCCATTGTGAAAAAGGGATTTTCTTCCCAAACTGAGATTTTTTGTTGTTGTGACCTTTTGTTAATTTTCGATGAATGCGTGATTCATCTTAAGCACTTAAGGTGCATAAAAGATTCAACTACATATTTCAGATTTTGTTTTTTTTTTTTTTTTTTTTTGCAAAAAATGTTGTCTGATTCCATTGTGTTTGCCCATTTACTCGTAAATGATCAACTATGGTCGATTATTGTGTAATTATCTAATCGAGTGAAAAAAATAGTTTAAACAACAACTAGTGTGTGCAAAGTGATTGAGTTAGTAGTTTGTCCATTTTCAAATGCACAAATAAAGGAATGAAAGAAAAACAGGAGTGAGTTATAAAAGGATAACACAAGACAAAAAGAAGAAAAAGAAGAAGGAAAAAAAAAAACAAAAAACGACGCCAAGACAATTAATTTCCCATGAGATCAGGGATGATGGATACTTAAGCAGAGAGGTGATCTTTTTAGAACTACAACAATATTCATCTTTAGAGATCCAAAAACATCAACATCCTCATCAATAACACCAACAAACAACGAAAACCTTATTTAAAAAAAAAAAAAAAAAACAAAACAGAAAACAAGGTTGGAAGTTTCCTTTGTGGATTTAATTACCTGCTCAAAAGAGGCACACAGAGATAATTTTCAACAGGTAAGCGGCTAAACGATTATTATTATTATTTTTTATATAAAGGAGCCAGGAGAAGTGTTGAATTTCTTATGGGAAAATTTGTTTGCTGCGGTATTTTTTTTTTATTTTTTTGGGACAACAAAACCAACAAAAAAATAATATTAAGGAATTTTTGAATCTTTTTTCTCTTTTTTTTTGTCATATGGGTTTTGTTATCTTTGTTTTGGACTGTTTTAAGAATGTGAAGCACGTTTTATTTTTGTTGTTTGTTGTTGGATATGATGACAGAGGGTTTGAGATTTAATTCATAAAATTGAAATGCAAAACGGGATTCTTATATGTCTGAGAATTTGAATTTCTTGCAAGACAATCAGGATATTTAAAGGTATAGGCATGAAATTGGGTTACGAAGTACTTATACAATTGTACATAATAAATTAAGGATATAAATAAGAAGGAAAATGGGGAGAATTTTGTTAGTCATGGTCGGTCGTATTTTTCATTCTAAAAATTTCAGTATCGTTTTGGTACCGGCCGCCGGACCGGGTTTTGTATTTTTGTGGGAAAAGTATAGAACAAGAGTTCTAATAAGCTAATTCAAAATTTTAATTTTGAAAATTAATTTTTCACACACTTATTAAAACAATTTAATTTAAAAAGAAAGTTAAGAAAAAAAAAATTGTTAGCTTTACAAAAATTTATATTATCACATTGTAAATTTTGCGGTTATTTTTTTTTTAAATTCATTTCCTATTTTATTTTTAGAATATAAACGAGGAGATATATGATCCCTTTCCCCTACGAATGTTTTCTTGCCTCGATTCAACCTTAATGCTCTAGCTTCTTGTAAAATCTTATGTGTATTATTTTGTAAAAACAATTAAACTAAATTTTTTTAGAACTATAAGCAATACACTACCTATATTTTTTATAAAACATATTGAGTTTTATTGTGAGTTGCACCCGAAAAATATTTAATCTTAACATTTTTTGCTCAACCGGAATTTTAAAAGCTATTGAACGAAATTTCGTTCGCCTACTAAAAATAATGCTGTCATCGGCATTACATTCCGTCCGCAATCAATTTTTTCAATAATATGAAATTTACAGTAAGCAAAAAATGAAATGTCATATTCTCCGGGTAGAATGTTGTTCGGGTGAAACACACTATAAGTCTTATTATTTTAATAAAAGTATTTACCTATTCAAATTTTTTGTTTTGTTGAAAATGTAATAGATTGCGAGTAATACATTCGAAAATAAAGGTGATCAAGCCCAAATTTATATTAGTTTTTTTATTTATAACTTCTAAGTAACATGCTCTATAAATAAATTTCTTATAAAGATTTGTAGAAAATATAAATTTTGAATAGAAAGTGATGATGTTTTTTTCATAAAAAGTATCAGAAATACAGAAAAACGGAAAAAATAAAAAAAAAAATACATATTTCCTACCACACAAGTCCAAATTTCCCGCAAATTAATATTTACATATATTTTTTTTCAAACTGCATTCAAACTTTACTCACTTCAAAACTTTTTTCAGATTTCCTATAAGGGAATCCCTCCAACTAATACTCTCCAGAGCTAAGCTACCGAAATCTGAAACAAAAAACTCCCATAAAACTCTTTTATATCCCATTGCTATACTTAATACTTTTTATCTTGTTACATAAATGGCTCTCATAACTTGTTTGTTTTAAGAGTTAAACACTTTTGCAGCTTCAAAATACTTAAATCTTATAGCTAAATAAATGTTTCTTGTTGGAATAGAATATATTTTCTTTTAAGAATCCTTTTGTGAAAATTCAGTTCTTAACATATTTTAATAGTATTTATATAATCCCATAAAAACAGATGTTTTTAGAGTTTTAGTCATTTTATTCTTCTATGAAAACCCTTATAGGAGTATAATGCCTCCTATATCTAGAGTGTAAATACCATAAGTGTTGCAATATAGGATGCTAATTAGATCATTAGAATTGGAAATTTAATAAACGCATAATAAGCACATCAATTTTTTGACATAAAACGACATAGACCCAAAAACCAAAAAGTAGTTTGTTTCATTCTTTAAATCCTAAATGAGAGAGATGTATGTATATATGACTTTTTAAGGTTTCTTTTGAGCACATCTAATTGGAAGAGTCGCATTCTCATAGCAAGATTTAACCGAGGTTAGAGCCTCCCATAAGTAGGCCAGTTAACACTTTTAACAGTATTATAACAATCTCGTAGTATTCTTAAAGATTACTTTTAGCTCCCTTACATTAGTCTCGGTTAGCTCATGGAGCATCTTGTGGGAAGAAAAATATTACTTGGGCGTGCTTTCGGCACTATTTTTAAAGTACGAAATTTGTGAAATTATTCTTAATTTCATTATATAGCGAAGTAATTTATGAAGAAAAATAATTAAATGCGAGATGAAAATTGTAGAGTCAATTATACGAAATGTTTATTTTTAGAAACAATAAATTAGCGAAATGAAAACTTGAAAAAAAAATGCTAAATATAAATTAAAATGCAAAAAAAAAAGAAATTGCGAAATGAACAAAAATCAAAATAATGACACCCCTACCTATCCATTTTTCAGTTTTAAGAATAATTTTCCATTTAGCTAGCATACACAAAAATTGAAAATAGGGCTTAAAAGAATTTGAGGTTGAAACGCTGTTTAAAATTTTGCTCCATAGTTTTTAGAGTTGAGATGTGAACACCTCGATTTGGCTAATGCTACGCTGTAACACCATTTTGCCTTTAAAAGAGTCGCCCCATTGAAGCCTTAGCATAAGTTGCGTTTATTTTTTAAAACCAACTGATCGATTAACACATACGCGGGAACACATAAGCTGAACATTTTTTCCGATTTTCATCTTTCATTTGGTTTGGAAACTAACGTGAAGTTTCTTGCGAATTTTCGTAATTTCACAATTGGCTGTCAAAACTCATAAGAAAACAAAAATCAATTTTGTGAAACTTGTTGAAAAAAAATACCAAACAGGCATATTATTATATTTAACGATGTTTCGAATAAACTTTTGGGTTAAAAAATAAAGCTCGGCAGCCTCTGGGACCAACTTTTCTTCAAATCATTTTTCTATCGCAAGCGGCTAAAGGGTCTTAACTCCCTTCGATACTAGTCCCTGTAGTAAGTACATAGCATCTGTCACGCTGTTGGTCTGATGATCAAATACCAACATACAAACAAAAAATACGAAAACTCTGTAGAACCAGCGCCTAGTTATTAAAAACTCTTAAGAATTCATGTGTGCGTGATATTGACAAATTGTCTTTTTTTAGGTGGCATATACATAGGTTGGGAATTCCAGCCTATATTCCGAACCTGAAAATAAAAAAAAAGATTTTTTCGGTGGTTCTGGCTCTAGCGAGAAATTAACAAATCCTCCATGAGTATCTCTTGTCATGACAAAGTGCCTCTTCTGTTAGCTTGCAGATTTGGCAGAATACTGTAGGTCTCCTCCATTCTTAAACCCGGGTTCTGCACGATCTGTGGGACTATGCAATTTGTTTATTTACTGATACTATTGACACAATGGAGTTAAAGAATTTCACTATAATTCAAACCTTCGTTTATTAAGTCGTTTATTCTTTTATTAAGTACATTTGTTGGTCTCGTAACGACAGTTTTTTTTACGAGTCAGGTTATTAGATACGTCCGTCAAGTTAGTATTACTACTTAAAAATTTTTTAAGAGCCCAATAATTGGATCTTTTTGGTTACACTTTCACCTGTTACAGTTCCGAATTGATAAGGCTGATACGGCACGTGTTTATTTCCCTATGTATATGTTACATAACGTAATTCCCTCCTATATTTGGTTGATGATTTATTTAAATTATATATTTTTAATTTGTAAATTAACAACAAAAAAAAACATCCGTTGTAAAAAAAAGTTTTATTGATTAAGATTCAATTCTATATGATTGCTATAATTAACGACTTTTCATAAAAACTAACAGATATATCACGATTTTTATGATGAACGACCTTTGAATTGAGAAATTTTTCTTCTAAAAATAAAATCAGGCGTTATTAAGAATGGTAATCCGCTTAAATTGAGAAATCATTTAAATATTTGTTTAAAAAAATATGCAAATCACTTTATTTGCTTAAAAGATTTGTTTTTTCAAAAATGATAGATTAGATCGATGATTTAAAAAAGAAAGAGAAAAAAAATCAAACAGAAGCATTGAATGATTTAGATAATATTGTTAATTTTTGTTTAGATATTTTTTTTTATAATTTCTTACCTTGAATGTTGACAAATGATGCATGATGCTTGCTTTATTTGCCTCGATAAAGGGAACAAAAGATAAACCCTCGAACACACACAATGAACAAAAATAATAATAAAAAAAAGATTTATTATTAAAGATAAACTTAAATGATGGGAAAAATTGATTATTTATGGTTGTACATGGTTTCTCTCCCAGTGATATATGGTAACAGTTTTGCAAAACAATGAAAATATCTAATAATTAATTATTAGATCCATGCGTAAACTAAACTAACAAAAAAAATGTAAAATAGTTTATTGTATAATTTACACATCAATGACTACAAAATGCATCAATCATCAATAGTCTTACCACAACCGCATGAGGTTATTTTTTTGTATCTAAGCGAGGTTCCACACGTCATGTGAACCATATTGCATTCTTGAGATACTTTTTATGACACATAACACATATTGCATTCTTGAGTTACTTTTATGACACATGAACAAAATATTTGACTGAGCATTAGACAATGGAAAAAAAGAAGAATAGTTAACTGGTTAAGTGCAGTTTTTTGTATTGAGATGATGAGGACTAGGAGGTAGGTTAAAATAAAACAAAAGACACAAAACTTTGACGAGCTATTAAAACCTCATCAATGCAGTGTGGATTATAAAGTGACCTACACCATCATTATTTTGAATTCAGCTTCTATTTTGAGCAAAAATATTTTCATACCAATTTCATTTGGAGAAGAAAAGAAATAAAAAAAAAAAAAACTATTAATGTAGTAACAAAATGCAGGTCAACGCTGCTGGCAGGAGTGTAATTTAAATAATTTATTTTAATGGGAATATAATTTTGTACAAAACTTTAACTCTAACTTACACTCTTGAGTCTTTCTTGCTTGACGGATGATGGACCACTGCAATTTTTGTAAATATATAGATATTTATCATTCTTTTAAATAGCTATCCGTTGGATTGGATGTTATGTGTGTGTTATGTAACTAAAGCAAGCAGAATAAGGAAATGGATTGAGTTTGAATAATATAATTTATAATCTTTTGAAATTTGATGGTTGTAAAAAGTGTTTACAAAACTTTGATTTTAAAATTCTTGATTCTACGAATTTAATTTCACTAAAATTCATTTTCATTTTTTTTTTTTAATTTTATATCAATTTTAGAAATGATTTCATGGGTTTGGATTTGACTATTACTATGTTTTATATAACTCACAACAAATCGTGGCTGATATATGTCCATTTGCCTTCGCATTGGTTTCTATATGCTTAAGGGTCAGTTGTACAAACATAATTCAGCTTTGGTTCAAGATTATGACCCACTGATTTCGGCTGATTAACTGAGGTTTAAGACTGGTTTAAACATATTATATATATTTGGCTATTTACTTGAACCTTGAATCTCAGTTGATCCACCAAGATCAGTAGGTTAAAATTGCTGAAAAACGGTTTAAATATTTGTACAACTGGTCCTTAAATGAAACTCTCCACCAACTGAGACAAATCAATTCTATAGAAATGTTAGATTCTTTTTTGACAGAAAACTGGGCAGCTGGTGCTTTATCATTTTATAACTTTTCATCAATTTTAGCATTTTCAATGGGAAAATAAAATTTGTAGGAGCTTCAAACAGCCATTTTTACACAAACATAGCAGTCGTAGAGCATAATTCCAACTGTTGGCGATCTCATTTTTGTTAGGGACAAAGTGAAAAAGTGCCGTACGTGCTATTTTTTACGTGCAAACGATGTAGCTGTACAGCTATATGTATATTTTAAAGAAAAAATAAAACCCCAGCTCATTTTAAACTTTTTTTTATTTCTTATAAACGTATGGACCGATTTGCTGCAAACTCGAGACAGAGCATTTTTGTGTGATTCCCTTGAGTAGAAACAAAGTAGTTGTATGAAAACTGCGTTTCAGGTTTTTACTAAAAAAAATCGCTTACACAAATAGTGTTATTTGTTTAAGTTATTCACTTATATTTTTTTAGTAACTGGACTGATTTTGTTATAATTTTGCATTTCCAGTACAAACATATTGCATTTAAAAATTTCGAAAATAATTACAAAAAAAAAATTAAAATAGTAATTTTTTCTAACTTAGTGTGTAATCTGGAGTTCCACAAGGTAGCCACAAAGGATCCCTGCTATTCCTTTAATTATTCACTAGAAATCTGAAAACACTTTTAATGCATTTTGTTTGTCAATCGTTTCAAGCTTTGCAGAAAAGTTCTTCAAGATAATTTTTTTTGGGATAGTTTTTTTTTATTACTGAGTTAACTCTTTCGTTAAGCCTAAGTAAGTTATTTCTGGAAACAAATTGAACCCGAGTTAAATCAGAAGTAGTTTTTCAGTGTAGAATTAAATTTAACTATTGAAATCTAAATTCGACAATATGGAAATGTGCTTTCACTATCGAAACAAAGAGGGGGACACTACGCGAAGTACTCATCTTCATTTATTAAAAAATATTTATTCAGTAAAAGTTAACTACTAACCAAATTCGTCGAGTAAACTCAGATTTAATTCAGGATCAAAATTGACTGAATAACATGTTTCAGAAATTAACTTAAGTTTAACTCCGAAACTGGGATGATATCGCAGTGAAAAGCTGGACTTTAGAATTTAGATGTGTAGCATAATTCTCTGACCTAAGTGCAGCAATTCCTGACAAAAACTCCTCACTTTTATTGTCAAGAAATGCAAAAAATTGTTTCTGGATTTAAAATTCACTACCAAATTCTGACACACTTTCTAAATTAAATTAGAAGAAAAGAAATAAAATGTTATTGTTTGCCTACTTCTGAGTTAGAAATGCTGTCTAAAAGTAACATGGGTCAATATGTGAGCTATAAGAATTATAAATAGGTCAATTGTGAGAAATTATTTAACGAAACTTGTATTTATCAAAAAATTAACAAATTTTATTGATATTTACCTTCTTTATAAACGTTTGTCTTTGTAGACTTTCTGCCAAAATCTAATACAATTTCTTTACGGTTTTTAATTATTTTCAAAATCAGTAGAAAAATCTAATAATTTGACCTTTGATTTTTGTATAAGTTATGGTAAAAATGCTGATGTCAGTTCAGCAAATCTCAGTATCTGACATTTCTCTCAAACTTATTTTCTTGTAATTTTAAAAAAATAGAACGAACAAGTAAAAATAAACATACATTATATTCCAAAATTACAAACAATCCTTCCATAAACTTGGCTTAAAATAATCCAAATAAGGTCTTACACTATACTCTTAGAAAATAAAATAAAATGTTCAATAAAACAAAATACATTTTAGACAAATAACATGATTTTTCTTACCTTTTCATATACCTTCTTTGATATGGAATCAAATAAATCTTCTTAATTAGTGATATACACCTCTTAAAGCCTGTGTTAAATTTAGTGTTCTTGCCAATGCAACCCAAAATATCATCGCCAGCATTATGGACTTATTAAGTAAAATTAACTGAAATCTGATCAAGTCTTACTCAAATCAACTAAATTCTCATCAAAATGGCTTGACAAGATATCACAGTTTTTTTTGTAAATTGCTGATTTATGATGCGACCTGGCAAATTGCTTTGCACGCTCTGTCCTATAATAAAAAAAAAAAAAAATAAAAACAACACAAGTCCTGTCCATTAGAAACTTATTTTATTTATTTAATTTTTTTTTTTTTTTAAATCTCAAAATTGTTCATTTGAATTGTCTGTCGTGTTCACCATATTTGTTGTTTGCTCGTTGCAAGATTTGGAGATACTTAAAAACATACATAGTTATATGCGTTTTGCTTGCCAATAATACGTGCGACCATATGTCGTTAAGTAGTGTCGCCTTATTGCGCCGCCGCTGCTGAGCCCCCAAAGAGGCTCATAATTTTTATCTCTCCACTTAGTGTGGAAAAAAATCAAATAAATCTTCAAGTAAATTGCATAAGTTGTTGAAGTTGAAGTTTTTTATCTTTTTTTTTTTTTATTGTGCTGATGTTGTTGTTGTTATTGGTGTGTTTTGTTCGTGTTGCCGCTGCTTTTCGCGGAGATCGAAGTCGCGTTAAGTAGGTCAGACAAGGCCGCAGAGTTGAACAGATAATTTAATTTGTTTTCATCTTATTTCGTTTGTCTCTTATACATACCTGCGCTGCGGTTTATTTTTTAACTTTTTATCTTAATTTAGTTTTTTTTTTGTATTTCATTTTGGGGCATTTAAGTTTGGAATAAATACTTTGGCGAATCGATGATGATGATGATGATGATGAATGAGTTGAAGAATGCGGTAATTATTTGGCGCAGCTTAAAATTTAAGCAACAAAAAAGATGTGTGAATCAGGCAACTCGTATGTGGAGAAAGAGATAGGAATGAAGAAAAGTTACATTTCAAGCCACAAAACAGAATGGGGTGACATGTGCGATGTGCTGTTTCTTTTTTTTTATATCTTTATTCAATGACACGAAGACAAAGGATGTTAATTTAATTGTTGAAAGGAATCCATTTATTTTTTTTTGTTTAGCTTTCAATAATTACCTGAGTTTTTTGTCCATCCATATGTAAAGTTGCATAATTGGTGTGCCTTTTGTTAATAGTCAACAGCTCTTTTGTCCTTTCACTGAATTCATATACCTACTTTCACTGATTTGTTCAGTGGACATGAGACTGGCATGGCAGCGGCGGCGACTTAAAGACTATCCTTTAATTTTAGAAATTTAGGGTGAGTCTTTAATATGTACAGTACAAGGTGTGGTATTATGTTGTGATATGTTAACAAAAATGAATTATTAACAATGAAGACGAAGGTACAAAATGAGTAAGGTAATTATAAAATTCTGTTAGTTAGGTACAAAAGGTAGATATATGGTTGTGCTTAGATGTGATACCACAATCAGTTTAAGATGATATCATAACTTTCTAACCTGAAGCGTTCGATTTTGGTTTTGAATTAAGAAAATGTTGGTTTTTCATGTATAGATCCTAAACAATGAGAGTTTTCGAAAGCAAAGTTCATATACAGTAACTGATCTTCTGCAGAAAGCTTTAACATTTCTTTCCTTACATCGATCATTTAAACGATATCATTATCAAAGTTTTACTCTTTAACGGCTAAGTTATTAAAAAATTATTAATGCCCATTTTGAAGATTATAATATTTTCTACAAAAAAAAAAATTATAAAAATTATGTGAATGATCAGTAACAAGACGCATATTGCTACTTTAAAAAGGCGAAGTGTTAAAATATAGATTTTTTGCATATTACTCTTAACGGATAAGTTTTATCAAATTGTTTTTTTTTTTTTTTTTTTTTATTTGTAAATTATTAGACCCTTTATAAGAAAGTATTAACATGTTTTTCTAGTATTTATAATTTGAAAGATTACTCACATTTAAAAAATGTTAAAGTCAAAAATACTGGTTTAAAAAAAAAATGGTCAAGTTATATTGTACATAGGTATGCGAAAACCCGATATTTTCAATATTTGATAATGAATTACTTTTTATGCATACAGTTCGCAAAGAACTTTTTAAAGGAAGTGTTAATATTTCTTGTAGTGAATAATAATGGGTGATTTTTTAAGAGGTTTAGAACTTTTTTAAAAAAAAAAACACAAAAAATTCGAAAAAATGAATGAAATATTTATTTGAATCGATAGTTTGAACCTTGCAATTTAATGTTTAAAGATAATTTCATGCAAATGTTGACCGCGGCTGCGTCTCAGGTAGCCCATCCGCTGAGTCCAATTTTGGCATACTCTTTCACACATATCGGCCGGTATCTCACGAATGAATGCATGGATGTTGGCTTCCAGTGCGTCAATCGAAGCGGGCTTGTCCCTATAGACAGTAGCCTTGACATACCCCCACAAAAAATAATCTAATGGTGTCAAATCGCACGATCTAGGCGGCCAATTGACCGGCCCGAAACGTGAAATTAACTGTTCACCAAACTCGCCTCGCAATTGCGCCATTGTTTCGCGTGCTGTGTGGCATGTGGCACCGTCTTGTTGAAACCACATATCATGCAAGTCAAGAACTTCCATTTCGGGCAAAAAAAAGTTTGTTATCATCGCTCGGTAGCGTTCACCATTGACAGTAACGCTGCGATTCGCATCATCTTTGAAGAAATATGGCCCAATAATGCCGCCGGCCCATAAACCGCACCAAACAGTGGCTTTTTCGGGATGCATTGGTAGCTGTTGCAATGCTTCTGGCTGATCTTCACTCCAAATGCGGCAATTTTGCTTATTTACGTACCCATTCAACCAAAAATGAGCCTCATCGCTGAACACAATTTTTCGATAAACAACATTTCGAACCGAGCACGAATTTTGATAGTAAAATTCAATAATTTGCAAGCGTTGTTCATTTGTAAGACGATCCATGGTTAAATTGCAAACCAAACTGAAGCTGTTTGACAGTGACACAAGGTACTAAACACACGTCAGCTGTCAAAACCAGTGTTGCCAAAACCAAACCAGCTAAAAAATCACATATTCTATACCTAACTTTCGTGTTGAGGTTAACATAATTTAAAAAAAAATAGATAAATATATATTTCACAAACTCGACACCTTTTTTGAAGGAGTAATATCTGATTGTAACTGATTGCTCATAAGGAAAAAATAGTAATTAAATTTTTAATTGAAAGTATTATAATTTATAAAATGAACAGACATTAATTTTTGATAACTTCCGTCATTTAAGAGTAAAGATCGAAAAACCAGTCGCACGTGGAAATAAAACCCGTGGGTCATATTTCCTAAAATAAAAAGAAATAACACCCGCGGGCGCTTTTTCTTTTTTGAAATAGAAACAAGAGCTATGGGTTTTCATTTTTTTTTCCTTTTAGGTTTTAATTCGAAGATTATAGGAATAAAAACAGTCAACAGTCTTCTTGGACAACATTACTTTTAACTTACTCTTTGGATCTGCTGTTCCTCTCACGCAACTCCGTTGCTCCGCTTAGAGTATGTTCAGTATAGTCAGGCAGGCGCCAATATCAGAAGTTTTATTGGACAACAGTTAAAGAATTATTGAATCACACTGTAAGTATGGGTCTTAATGTCAATTAAGAAAAGCAATAACTGCCACAGGTCTTAATACTTTTTTGTGGTGAGTCTTATTGCTCTGCACCGTAATATTTTTTTATAAATAACGATATTTCTTAAATAATCGATTTTAGGAAAAAAAATTGTAATGTTTTCTCTTAGATGGTCGCATATTGTTCAATCTTTGGAGAACACGTCTTACAAATTACTTACCGCTTAAGAGTTATATGCGAAAAACCGACATTTTCGTCATTTTTCGATTTTAGAAATGATCATATTTTCTAAACTGTTAATCAGAAGAAGAGAGTATTACATCAATAGTTGTATAAATTAACATAATCTAAAAAGCTGTGCATAAGAAACCTTTATGTAGTATTTACCTTTAAAAAGTTATATGCGAAAAACTAATATTTTCGACATGTTACTCTGAATATCTTTGTACGAAAAATAATTTTTAATCAATATATGTGCGTATTATTGGAAGGAATAGAGGGGATCTACAATTTTCTGCCGAATCCGAAAGGCTTAAGTAAGAGGCACTTTTTCATGACAAGAGATACTCTTGGAGGATTTGTCTTTTCCCCGCAAGAGGTAGTAATAGTGACCCGTGAAAAATATTTGTTTTTAGGTGGCATATAGGCTGGTATAACAGTCCTATACTCACTCACTAACCATTACACTACGGACTTATAAGTTCTATGTCACTATACATTTTATGTTTCCGAGCATTTTTGCAGTTCCAAGACCATCCACCTTAAGAATATGAATCAACTTGTAGATTGTAGAACACACACGTTAGATAATTTATTCCTAACTGTCTGTTAATTATATACCCAAACTTCCTACATGAATATGAATATGATATGAATTCGATATTAAACACAATTATGTATAGAAACTAATTTCAGAAGCCATTTCCATCAGCCATATAATCATTCGAATGCCTAAACATTTAATTTTATCACACAAAAATTTTAAAATTCATTCACAACACTACAATTTAAGAGGCTATTGTCCCGTCATAAAAAAAACCCTCCTCTATATTTTTTTGGTAGCCCTTATAAAACATTTGACTTAATCAATGTGTCATAAACTCATAAGATATTAGGAACAACAATAGTTACAAAAAAAAACGACGTATCTTAACTTAAAAAATTATGAATTGTGTCGTGTGTCTAATTTTAATCATAAATTCATTTTTTCCAAGTCAACAAGTCATAAGCTTGCGATGCATGCTTATCAGCGATGAAAAGTGTTCATAAGTGGAAAAACGATTAACAAGGTTGAATAAGAAAAACTTAAAGGTAAATACAAACAAAAAACAAAAAATAAAAATAAAAATGTTGTCCCTTTTTTTCGCTCTTCGTAAAGGTAGGTAAGATACAAAATTATCATACGGTGGACATGGAATTTTAAATTATTATTTTATGCCACTGTCTGTCTTGTTAAAGAACCTGTTGTTCAACAACAACTTCAACTTTAACTCGTGTCATTATGACGTTTGTTGTTAAATGCTTCGACACAAAAGATACTCTGCTGCTTCTAAATTAATTAATTTAATGACATTCCATCAGACAGGAGGGATGCATTCGTCGTATGCATACTTGATATCCACAAATGCAATTCAAAATTTTGTATATATATTTATACATACATCGATTAATGTCAGAAGTGAGATGTTCTTCTTCATTGTTCCGTATATTATAAATAAGTTGTAACTTCCAACACAACATGTTCTATTCCCTAATTTGTCCCGAAAACAACAAAATTTTACAAAAGAAAAAAAAAAAACTCTTCAAGCCTACATAAATCTTCGTTTCTTGGTCTTTCAATACTTTGCCTTTGCTGGCTCCTCCTAATGAAAGCGGACGTCATTTGGCCCACGCATCTTAACAAAGCGCTATAGAGTTTTCAATTCAATCAGTCACCTCACCTTCATTGCTCGCAGTCTCAGCAGCCCCATCACTCTGTCTGAAGCTGAAGGTGACATGTTCTTTTTTTTTTTTTTCTTGTGTCGTATGTATTGTTATTGCTTTGGTTCATAATGTGTTGTACCACTGTCAAACGTCAAAAGGGGCAAAGAGCCATAGAGTCACGCTGCTGAGATCGATGCTGTTGTAATTACACAAGATGGCTCTAATAAATTTTTCTTTGACAGTTATGTCATGGTTTTTCGAATTGACTCTGATTCCACATCTAAACTACCAAACTAGAGTCAGATGTCAATTTGACAGTTGATGAAACTACATTTGAAGATTAACTTGTTTTTTTTTTTTTAATTTTTTATTTTTAATGCGAATGAAGTAATTTTCAATTAAATAAAAAAAATTTTCATATTCATTTAAGAGTCAACATTCTGACCTCATAATGGACTTATTATAAATCCAATTTAATTTTTATTTAATTATTTTGCTATTATTGTCAGACGCCCCCGCGTATGGATTAGATATAAAATATCTCTGAGTTTAATTACAATCATTTAAATGGATTTTCCATTCCATTCCAGCTTTACCTGAGTGAATTCATGTTCGAATGGGTCTCGCTCGATTGTAACTATTTACGGCCTTGCATAAGTTTATTATTTATTTTTTTTTCAGATTCTTATTTTATTTAACTATGGGTATTATTATTTAAAAGCAACAATTTTTTTATTACAATATTGTATTACGCGTATTTTGATAGTGAGATCCCTGGGGTGACAAAATAAAACACTGTGGGTAGAGATGTTGATTATAAAATATTTTTTTTTTTTTTTATAATTTAAAATTTTCCCAATATGGCGCTCAATTAAGTTGGGAACGCATTAAAAATGCACGATCATAAACATTTAAATTGCACACGACGACGAAAACACGGTTACAACGACGACGACGATGATGACGGACGTCGAATAGAATTTGACATAAACAACGGTTAATTGCAGAGTGCAGTAAATAAGAGTTGGCTATATTATATTTTACGATGACAAATATTTATTTTAACTGATTTATTGGTAATTTATATATTATTTACAATCCATATAGTTGCTAAGTATGAGAAAGCAAAAAAAAAAAGAAATAATAATATTTAACTTGGTATAGGTAAGGTTTAAGCTTAAGTTGCATATTATAAAGTCGGTCACATTATAATGCAGTTTTTATATTGGCATTTCTGACAGACATTGGAATGTTTTTACGTTATGTAGGCAGCACTATCGGACAGACGACTGAATGGTTTTATTTATGCATGTCGCCAGTGATAGGTTGTTGAAGGTCGTTTAGAAAATGAGTTTTGTTTTCTTTTTTTATGATTAAATTTTTGAAAGGCAGAACTGAACGGTGGTAGTACAGTTACTTTTAAGATTAATTCTGAATTATAGAATATTTTGAAATATCTAAGTAAATATAATATGTGGGCTTGGTATAGAATTTAGGATATTTATAATGCTCTCTGAGTGTTGGAGGAAACAGCATTTCCATATGATTTCGTTTGACATTATGTTTCAGTTATCGAGATTTAAATAAAGAATCAAAATAGGACACATTTTGCAATGCGTCTTTTGTTGATCTCATCAAGATGTTTAGGAAATATCCATTTGCGAGACTATATCTAGTCTAAACTCTTCAGTTGAGACTTGAGAGTTAAGTCGGAACCAAAACTATCTCATGTTGTGTGTTGTGGAGTGATGTGTTGACTGTGTACAATAATCAGAATTTTGTCTTGCAAACTTTAATTTTTTGTCTTGCTATTTACTTATTCTCTTCCCCGAACACTCTCTTACCTTTCCCACTGAAAGAGACCAGCGTGGTATGGCGCAACCGGTAAAAGATTGTTTCCGACGCAACACAACACAACATATCACACGAAACAAATATGACTCAACGCATATTAAATACATTGAAGCGACAGCGAAACACGACTTCACAACACACCATATACGAGATAAATGTGAATCCGGCTTTACTCTCGTTTGTTGTGTGAAAATGAGAAACATTTTCGAAATTCTAATATCGCGAGTTCTCGGTAGAATTTTTAGAATAAATTTCAGGGGATTGCTTTCATAAATGTGCCCACTTCATATATTTCTTTTGTTAATTATCGGATGGAAGAAGTGAAAGGGTTACAAGTATGGTAGATATAAGATTCGCAGTTGATTGCAGTGTTTTCAAGGAAATTAATAAGCTAAAGTGTTTAATTTCTAAGAGTTCGTGCTTAATTTAAGCATCCACTTTTCTCTCTGTACATAAGCTTAAACGCTTGCTTATTTTTGAAATTGAAGATCTTTTGGAGAATATGTCACAAAAAACAGCTGATCTCTGAGAAGGAATTGTAGTCAAGCATTTAAAAGAATTTATTTTCATTATTTCAAGTGAATTTAATCAAATAAATGGATTTTTTTCTTTAATTGATCGATTTTTTTTAGTTGAACTGCCACTTATGGGGAATTGAAAAATCCTCCTTGAGTATCTCTTGTCATGAAAAAGTGTCTCTCACCTTTGCCATTCGGTTTGGCAGAAAATTGCAGGTAACTTTCATTCCAATTAACAGGCAAACAGAATAGGTTCAGAGTTGTAAGTCACTAAGCCCTGGTTCCTAACATGCTGTCAATAAACTATTTTATTGTCCTAACAAATTCGTTCCTTCAAAAAACAAAAAAGTACATTGCCGAAACAAATCAATATTGTAAAATATAAATAAATTATTAAATAGGTTCAATAACAGGTTGAATGAAAATTGCAGTTGAACAAATTGTTGTTAATTTGGGTAGCTGTTAATAGTCCCGTTATAAGGTAAACAAAGATAAAAAAGATAAGCCCAATCAAGAGGTAAAATTTATGTGACCCATTATTTCTTTATAAATAAAGATGATAGAACTTTTAAAAAATTGTTAATTGATCTAAATAAATTGGCACATCCGTCATCATCTTCTCAAAAGTTCAAAATCTTTTTTGAAGTCAACAAAAAAAAAATAAGAAAAATAAAAAAAATGATTTATTTTACCATCATCTTAACAGAAAAAAACATTCTTCTTCATTGTTGAATTGTTTAATCAGCTTTTAAAATATTTTTATGGTCAAAATTTTGTTTTAATCTCTCATTCAAAATATCATTAGTTTAGATTTATGTATAGATTCTACCACCAACACTCATAAATTATGTGCCCATGCTAAATCGATCATTTCCCACTCATATTCAAGGCCACATAATATGAACATATACCCAATGCAGTACCAAATCTTTTCTTCAGCTTGATTATGTTAAGGTTGTTTTGTGTCTTGTCTCTTGTATGTGTCGCCTTAAGCATAAGATCGCGTGTGTTGAAACAGTTTCTTAATACAACAGACCCCAAAAAATTTCTTCAATTATGGAAATTATGTTTGCCATCGATGATGGAGATGAAGATGATTAACGTTTCCACAAAAAGATCATCAGACTCTTCAGCAAACATCAAGAATATACAAATTTGAAGAAAAGAAAAAAAAATTATATTATCCAGCTGAAAGAACCGGAAAAGCAACTCTTGCAATTATAACTCTTCCAAGAGATTTGTGAACTCAACTTAAAAAATACAAAGTATACACACTCCTCCATGACATACTTTTTCCAAAGCTCATAGAATGATTCGTGTTTGAGGGGATTTCTAGTTAAATTTCTTCTACTTCCACAATAATGTTCTTCACTGTTCCTAATTCATAACAATTCTAATTAAAATTGTATTTAAAGACGCGACCACAAAAAAAAGTAAAGATCAGGTTTTTTTTTTTTAATGAAAACAAACAGAACTGCGCGATGCCCATCAATCAAAGTTTGTTTTTTTTTTTTTATTTTTTATTGGGGCTTTGGTTAAATGAATTTGAAAGCTTACAACGAAACCAGAAAATTAGATCGGTCATCGGTCACGAGGAATCTAGTTCACGCCTTCGGACCAATTTGGGGCTAAATATCCATCTAGTCAGACTACATCAGCTCTCGTTACGAAATGATGTGTGAAGTGCTCAAGTATGTACTTTCTATCCCACGCTGAGTATAGGACATGTATATACATATTTTTTTAATTATTGTAAAGCTGAAACTAGTTAAACGGTTATGGTCAAAATTTTATGCCCCGTGTCGTATATAGTTGAAGTTAATTATTTTTAAGCTTGGTGGAATGTTATGGTTATGTTATAGAATATGTAAGCAAGCTTTTGAAATATTTTCATAATTTGGCTTTTAAAAAGTTATTAAAAATCTTTCTCAAGTGATCTCTGAAAGGAAGTTGAAAAAAAATTTAAAGAAAGTCCAATGTAATAACTAATAAGTATAAAGCCAGGTTTAAGGCTTTTTAAGACTTTTTTTTTAGAATGCAATAAAGTCTGAAATTGACATGAATTAAATTTCTCTGTGCAGTAAACGGTTAGAAATTATTGTATTCGTCATTGTAATTATATTTCATTCATTAACATTTGTCAACATTTTGAGAATAATTGTTTTTTTTTTTTTGATTCACATAAACACAAAAAAAACATCATCACAGCTTAAGAATATAATATTTATACCAAAGTTTTCTGGATAAAATAAAATTGATTTATTTCCATAATCTCATTAAGTTATTAGGAATACGACCGTCAATAATTTTTAAGCAAACATTTTGGCTTCTTAATTAATATAGATTAAAACCCTTTTACCTTGAGAATCCAAAACTCAACCCTCAAATTGTAAGCTTCCAACAGGACCCTTATCAATTTCCTTAGTATTTTTTTTCTAAATATATAAAAAAAAAAAAAAAAAACCATTAAAGACATGACTTTTTTACTTAGGACCGTTAATATTCGCCTATACTACAGTTATTGTCAAGTATCAATTATGATAGGGTATGGCATATTTCGCAAGAATGGTCCTGCAAACTAACTTTTCGCGGGGGTTCATTTTGCTGTTTTTAGTTTCGCATTTTTACTTGCGATGTAAAGGTACTAGCTATGTGGCAAGTTATGGATTCTTAACAAAAATCCAACTTGAGATTTTGATCAAAGTTGACATTGCGATGATTGCGAATTGTCTATCTTTTCTATTCGGCTGCAGCCTAAACGAGTGGATTGATTTTCTTTAAACTTGGTATACAAAGTTTTTTGGGCATTCCCAGACGCGTTTTTTTTTTTTTTTAAGACTAACGGTAGGTACCTGCCGTACAAATTATTTAAACAAAAATGTGCGCACAAATTTTTTGTTAAAATATAATCATTAATATTTTATACAAAAAGTTTACCATTTTTAAAAAACAAAAAAATTTCGGAAAAATGGTACCTCTCATAGAACTATTTTTTTTTTTTTTTTTTGATTTTCTATTTTATCAAAAACTACTGAACTGATTTTGACAATTTTTTTTTGAAGACAATCTTTCAAAAAGTTTTAAAAGTACATATTGTATAAAAAAAATATTAAAAACAAAAAATTGTTTGTTTAAATTTTTTTTTTGAGAACTTAATAATTTGAAAACCACTTGGTCGATTTTTATTAAACTTGGCATTTAACAGTTTTTTTTTTAAACTTTATCTAGCATATTTTAAATATGACAACAAATAACAAGTTTTTAAAAACCGGGAAGGAAAATTTAATTTTTCTTAAAAACGGCTCTTTCGATTTTGATTAAAATTTTTATGTGAACTAATTTTAGAATGATCTACCATATTATTGGAAAAAATGAAGGTATTTATAGTTTAAAAATGGTATCTTTCATTGAACCATTTATTGGTTTTCGACTATTTAAATATCTGTTGAAGTGATTTTAATGAATTTTTTTACACAAGAGCTTTTAATAGTATAATTAATATTGCATATCAAAATTATTAAAAAAAAAAACAAATTTTGGATTACAAACAAATTCGAAATAATTTTTTGAAAATTCGATATTTTTAAAATAGGCAGATAATTTTTTTGAAATTAATTTTTAAACTCCATTGTTTTCAAAATTTTATATGCAAAAGCTATTTAAAAAAAAAACCGCTCCTAAATTAAAAATTTTTTTTTTCTCATAAAGAGATTAGAGATTTGTGTAAGAAATCAGGTGGTGTCGAAACACTTTCAGAAGTTGTTTTTATTCAATCTATTTCTAATAACACTGGACGGCCAGTATATCGAATGCCGATATAACGAACGTCCAGTATAACGAATCACTATTTGAAGTCTATTAATATATCTCTACTCTATATAACGATTGCTGTTCAATTTCAACTGTTCCATAGTTTTTTTTTTGGCGTTCACCGTTTGTCTGTACCATAAAATAGTAAAAGTAATCTGTTATTTTTGTATTGGTAAACATTATATTTTCTTATTTTTTTGTTTGGAAAAACTGTTTCGATATAACGAATTGGCTGGACATTATTGGTCTTATTTAATAAACGTTGTCTAACTTAAGACAACTGTCCAACTTTGGAAAATGTGTTCAAAAACCTTACTTATTGTTGTCTTATAGCTGCCTAACGTAGACACAAGATTAGATTGTCTTAACCATGACTAATGTGATATTTATTTTTATTAATTAAAGCATATTTCCAACAATTTGAAAATAGTTAGACACTGTCTAAGTAGACAAAAATCTAATAAATACGAAACTATATCTTTTGTCCAGTGTATATTGATTTTTTTAACAATTTTTCAGTATAAAGTGTAAGTTTTATCGGTGCTAATTTGTTTATATTTATGTACTCACATAATGCTATACCATAAACTGATCTACGTTTTGGGCAGGCGGCATAAAATATAGGCTCTCATAACTAACTTATTTCTTTTTAAATCAGATGAATGGATCTAAACTATTCAGACTTTAAAACCACTGTGTGATCGCACATAAGAGCAAGTTTTTGTGACCCAGTCGTGCATTTTATTTGTTTCGCATCAGCCTTGTTTAAAAATTTCTTTTTATTTATGTACAGCCTTTGTAAATTACATCAGAATTGGTGGATTCGTTAACGAAAATAATCAAAGTGCTATAGCTTTTGACATTAATTATTGTTTCTAAAAATGGATCGTTAGATGACTGAATCGTAGACTGATACAATTTCTCAATGTCTCAGGAGACTCGGATACATATTTTAACTAAAAGATCTTTCTTATTACAAAATTTTAAATCAAATTCGCTCATTTCTTGATAATCTCTCAAAGCTAAAGAATTCCCTTAGGACTATCAGACTAACAGTGATGGCGACTAAAAATGTTGTCTCGTCTCCTATTGAGTTCACTTTCATTTCCAAAAAAAAAAATCACTTTGACTTTCCCATAAATCGATAAGATTGCGTATCTATCTGACGCATTCGAGTTTGGTTTGCATATTTTATAGCTCGATTCGCATACGAAATCGAATTCCGCGAATAAAATAAACCAAACCAGAATATCAATCGATCTTATCCACATGTTGCTCATATGTATGTATATGTAGGTATTCCACTTCTCCAACCGATATATGGGAATGGGAAGTCATTGATCGTTTGTCTAAAGATTTACTAGACAGGCATTAATTAACAATAAGTTAAACTTGTATAGCCGCACTCGAATTCTTATACTCAATTGGAATTGGAGATTTTTATGAAAATATAGTTTGAGTTCCGTGTTGGCTATATGGAAATTGATGGTAGATATATTTGAAATTTGTTCTTAAAGCCAAACTCATTTGTTTATGGTTGTTGCTTAAAGATGTTAATTAAAGTTGACGATTTATTATATTTAGAGTCAATGAGGTTTTCGGTGTTCTTCAGGTAGTAAGATTGATGGGTTTGGTGAGTAAGTAACATGTTTGCTGATTTGTTTTTTTTTTTTTTTTTATGCCAAATATGCCATAAAATTCTCTTCTTTTTTTTTTGTTGGGAAAATATTAGTGTCTGTTTTTATTAGAGTATTACGGTAATAAAATAAAATTTGCATATCGTGCCTATATAAGATTGGTTAAGTCGTATAGTTCACTTTATTCTATTTGTGAATGTTCATCTATAAAAGTAACAAATTTACGATATTTGCCTGATGTGTCAGCTAATTGAATGACTGTATCATTTTTTTTTTTTCATTTTTATTATTATTAATGTAATTTGTAGTATTAGATACTTTTATTGCTTTGTTTCGTATTTTATTTGGTGATGTTTTATGTGGCGAAAGGAATTTGGCACTTCTTTTGTTATGTATAATTTCGCATATAAATATTGGTTGTATAACCCAGATATAAGTCGAATGAAATCTTTTGTTTTAAAAGCTTTTGGTTAATCCATTTGAAGGTGAAAAATAAGTGAAGAGGCCAAGGTTAGAATTTTTTCACACGCTATATATGATGACATTATTTAATTGTTAATCGGATGAAAATCTTAATCGAAGATTAATTTTAGTCATAATTTAACGAAATTTTACATAGAGACGTTGTAGTACATTTTTATAGTATCGGTTGTTTAGGTTAAATTTTATTCGCAAAAGCATTCATTCGCTAGTGTCCATTTAAGAACCAACAATTTTTAACTTTCCTGCTACACGAAAGCACCAAGCAAATAAACTTATTAAAGTTATTAAGCTTGTTTCAAAATGAACCAGTTTGAAACTTTATCCCCTTTTAATTTTAAAACAAGAAAATCATGAATCGAAAAGCTTCGAATTGTTGAAATTCCTTCCATCCTCTTGTTATATTTTCTGCTTCTCCATAGTGTGAACTATAAAGACGACCAAAAAAATAGAATTATTTTGTGTGATGATGACAAATTCGTCGAATTATTTTCATGATGCGATACATTGTGATAAAATCAGTGTTTATTTTAATGTCAATACTAGATTATTATTTTTAGTAAAAAAAAATATTTTATTTTGGCCCAACCTTTCACATAAAATGACTTCTATGATTTTAATAATCAATGGCAAGGTTCCTAGTTTAATAATAATTGAAAAATGAAATAAATACGAAATTCATTTCATGTGGAACTTCATGCCTAAATGGAATTTTTTTGTTCAAGAATTAATAATTAAGTCATCAGTTTATATTGGCATCAAAATAATCATTGATTTTGATTTAAAAGTGCCTCAAAACTTAAAATAAAAATTTCCAAAGAAGGTTTTGAATGGTAGCTATAACTAGCGCCTTTTATCTCATCACTTTGAAAAGGTTGCTGCTATAGAACGACTCATGCGGTATTGATTAAACTACGTAGATATATACATATGTATATGATATATTTTAAGCATTTACAAAAATATTGCATTTCAAGTTTTCCCCAAAAAAAAATACGCATATATAACGAAAATAGGATTTTGACTATTTCAGAGAAAATTTTGGATTACTATTTAATATATTTACATTCATACATCTTTTTAACGTCTGAAAAGGTTTTCTTATACAATTTTTCAATCGAGTGCTTCTGAATAATTAACAACATTGTTTTTTTAGAACAAAACAACATTTAAAAAAAGGTACTTACCAAAAAGAAATAGCACAGCAAAATTTTTAATTTTTTCTTCAATTCAAAACTTAAAAAAAAAAAAATGATTTTTTTGGAAATTCTGCTGCCCTCTTTAACTACCACTATAACTGCATCAGTGAGTTTGATCTAACCCCAACACTGTGACTTATTTACCATCAGGGGCAGTACTTGAGACAGTGTCAATTTAAATTTCAATGTCAATTTATGGGTGGGCATTTCATTACCAGACAGTTGGAGTAGCTATATAGAATTGGCGATAAAACGTCAAATGATCTTTTGGTCTTTGAAACCATTTTCTATTTCATATTTACCATGTCTAATTTTTTTCAATTTTAATTTCAAAAGGAAGCTAAAGTCATTCAAAATCGCGGAGAAACTATTATGAAAATGTTGTAACGTTATAAATTTTCATTTTCAGAAATTCCATTGTTTTTTTGTATAATTTTTAAACAATAAAAGTGGAAGCAATGAGTAAGAGGGAATTTGTCCATAGTTGTCAAAAGTTATCGACTGTGAGATGTAGATATACCCACTTATTACAAAACTATGCCCAGTTTATTACGTTACAAAAACTTCAGAACATCTTGATATTTTGAAAAGTCAAATTCTTTTGTTTAATGGGCCACTATTATACTATTTTACATAAACATAATTTATTTTACTATTATTATTTAACACACGACCTCTTCCATTCATATTTTCCGAGTGTGATTAAATGAAGCTCCCACTTTGTTAAATTGTTTTTTTTTTTTTTTTTTTTTAATTTCATCAAAAGACGATTATAAGTTTTTTATGTCTGTTAAATCATCTTCAACAATCACAACTAGCAATCCACGATGGGATGGGGTAATTGAAAGATTTCCAACATTCAATATCATTACCATAATCATTGCCACCATCACCTTCACATACACATAAGTGTATTTAATGGAAAATTAATTGGGACTCCATCAAGTGAGCAAGCATCTTTGTCAATTCAAAGAATGCAAATTGTGTCTACTTATACATCATATCTTTTTCATCTTAAACCCTTTTTTTTTCAAATAATTATATATGCACAGATACGGGTGCCTGTCAGTGCTGTCGAAAGTACTACCGTAGTTAATTTTTTTTTTATAACTAGATCAAAAATTATGTATTCAGAATGCTACTGTTTAATTTCACTTCTTTATTATTTACAAACAAAAAAAACTGAACATCGATAAAACTTTTGAATAAACTCAATTTTATTGTATTTAGTAGTAGGTACCATTCTATTTTGACAGTTTTAAAAAAATGCACATTTAAAAAAATGTTTTTTTTTTCAATGTATATCAAGTATGAAGTTTTACAAACAAATTGGAAGAGTTTATTTGTACTTTCCGTAGAATTAAGTAAAAGTCGACAACACTGGAATTTATTACCATCATGTCGGTACTAAAACCAACTCTCTTACGAAAGAAAGTGAAATCAGATCTTGAAAAAAATTATGAGTGATGAAGTTCAAACGTTAACCAATTAATATAAGCATTAATAATGCCTGCGCAGTATTAATGCCAAAACACTGTCACTTTTCATTAAGTTACGTGTGTCGTTTATCTTATGTCTCTTACGAGAAAGCTTTTTCTTGACTAAATCATATAAAACTGCCTCTTTGATCGTGAGATTTGTTTGCTCTTGAACAAAATGTCACATCGACTCTACTCGCATAATATGATGCTGTGAGAAGTAGGTATACGATACGAGTATACAATTTCATATAAATTTAATTCGTTGTGCACAACTTAATGACGACTTAACGATGATGAGAATCCAATTGCGCATGCAATTTACACTGTGAATTTCTATGCGTCCTCATTTTCATCATCGTCGCCGTCGTGGTCTTTTTTTTTTAGCACAGACATTCACCTATATGATTTGTGTAGGCGAGCGATCGAATTGTCGTGCGGCAGGAAAAAAAAGGCGAAAATAAATTGTAAGCACAACTTTCGCTAGTTGTCTTTTGAAGCCTTATGAAGAAAAAAACCGGCTCCTGCAGCTGAAATTTTCTGGAAAATAAAAGGAATCCCCATCAGCTAATGCACACCGCATAGCATACACACACAAACACCTAGTTTAGAGGAGATCTTAAAAAGAGAGACTAACCATAAGTAAGTAGATAATATAGCTATCGAACGGGTAGAGGAGGTTAGTTGATGGTTGCTTGCATCATCAATTTTTGCACGCTTGAAAATCATAATTTTCCATTTGGTCGTTATGCAATCGATGATGGAGGTGACGGAGCAGAAGTGAAGGCTTTTCAATTAGGAAAAGTTGTTGCTCCCGAACGATTGGATTTATATAGGAGTAGTTTTGGTTGTAAACCACAGATTGTATACAACGCCTAGTTCTTGTTTGGGTATGAGGACTGTGCTTTAAGATGGTTTTCATATTTTTTTGTTTCTTGAATCTCACTTTAAAAATGGAGTGTAGTTTTTTTTTTATTTAATTTTACTTTAAGGAGAGGTTCGTTGAGGTTTATGGACTGAATTTCAATAAAGCTGACAGTTTGATTATTTTATGGAGTTAACTTCAAAATATTTATATTTACAAGGAGCTTATATATATAGGTGGAAAAGGTCAGGTAAAGTTGAAATAGATTTACTAAAGTGTTGTAGGAAATTATCAAGATGTAATTTAAAAGAAAATTGTCTCGAAAATTGAACGATTCAGTTTTGCACTAGCTTTTGCTGGATAATAACAGAAAGATAAAACAAAAGACAATCTGTTATATTTAAAAATGTTCTCAGTAGATCTGGAGAATGGTTGTGTGTCACCTTTTAAAAAAATATTTTAGAATATTAGCTAGAGATTCGCAACATAGTAAGAAGCTACGACTCTACCTAAGAGCCACAACGGCTTGTATACTAAACTTTCTCGTGGAATCCTAGCTCCTGACAATGGCTATGCTAAAGAATCCCCGTGGATTCGAAGCTCCTTACAATGGCGCCCAACGTGGGGCCCAAATCTATAAAGCTCAGATTAAGACCTTAGCGCTGGAACTAAAAATGTACCATCGCCATTTTTCATGTGCTAAAGAATCCCCGTTAATTCGTAGTTACTTACAATGGCTCCCAACGTGGCGGCGGCGGCTTCCAAATCTAGTATCCCAAAAGTAACTCTTATTTGAAAGCTAATGGCATTTGAGAATCAGATTACCAGCAGAAATAAAAAAAAAATATTTTTTTGCATGCTTATAATTTTGCTTAGACATTTTTCAGTACTTATCAACAAAGATTTAAAAAATTAATTAAAAAAAAAATCTTCTACCCATTTTTGAAATTCAGATTAAAAACAAAAAATTTTTCAAAATTTGTTTATGATGTGTAAACATCTATGCTGAGAATAGGGTAAAATAAAAACGTGTGCCTTACGTCTAGGACGTTACAAGTAATACATTACGTGTCACATATACCTAACCGATACGATATGAAATCTAGCACTCGTGCGAACATTTATGTTTACAGATCTTAACCGTGAGTCCCGACGCTATTTTTTTTTTTAAATTTTTATTTGCAATATTAAGAAATGTATTAAATTTACTGACAAGGTCCTCACTAGTCAACTGATCAGTACAAGTGAAATCGCCGGGACGAAACGCCAAAATGTGGACTAAAGGCCGTTAAAAGCTATTTTGAAATGATCTTAAATACAAATTTTTTATTAAAAACTGATTTTACTAAAACAATTATTTATGTAAGATCTTTAAATAATTTTCAATAATATTGCAAACCAAAAAAAAAATCAAATTTTGGATTTCAAAATTCAACAATCACAATAACGATGGCTTAATGCATTTTTTGTCCACACGGAAATTTTAATCAAAATAAAAAAAAATAAACGTGGTATGGAAGGTACCCTTAATTAACTATAAAAATATTTTTTTTTAATATCATAGATTATTGTTAAGAAACCGCTTGGTGCCGAAGTTAAATAAAAATCGACTAAATTCGTTTTCAAAAAAAAAAAAAAAAAAAAATTAACAAAAATAAGTAAGTAAGCAAGTACCGTTATTTTTGGCACCAAAAAATGTTAAAAATTGTTTCGGGGAAATTATCAAAAAAACAATACAATACATTTCGACTTAAATCTATATACCAAGGAAATCAAAAGATTCCGTTGCTAATGAAACGCGAATTATTGTATCCTCCTAACCTCAATTAATAGCTTTAGGTTCATGTTCATTGTAAAGCAATTTTAAATATTCAGTAGTAATTCAACATTCTACTCAGTGAATTTTTTTAATAAATTTTATTTTATATATGTATTTTTATTTTAATGCATTGTTTTATATTACAAAACATTTTTTAACATTTCATTTTTCTTTCCTTTTCAGGTACAGTAAAATGGACTTATTTTTAACTCCAATTTAAGATAAAGGTATTTTCTTCCATAATTTTGTATCTACTATATTGTCTTTGTTCGAAATAAAAAAAACATAGCCTAAAAGTAATTGCAATTATCGGCTAGAATTCTTCCAAAAAAAAGCTTTAACTTAACAATCAATCCATTTAAGGATTTCTTACAATAAACTCGAATTTAAACATATTTCAACACCAAATTTATTTTCATACCCATTGAACTGCCAATCTTTGTAGGTACGTAGTTTTATTGAAAGAAAAGTTCAATTTTGTTCATTCTCTTCTTAACCTCACTGCAAATCTATAAATAAATATAATCCAAACCCGCATTAAAATCGAAAAAAAAAATCAACAAAGTAGGTAAACAACAAATAACCCAACCCAAAAGTTCGCATCGCCCGATTATAACTCCACAATCCTCTAACCGAAAATGTGTTAGATACTTTTAATCTCGTTTATATATTCTCTACACTGTTGTTGTCCATGTAGTTTGTTTAAATTTGTATTATTTGTAAGTGTCTATGTGTGTTTTGTTAAGGTATGAAATGTATGCATAATAAACAAAAGTTCAAAAGCCTTTTGGCCAAAAAAAAAAAAAAAATAAAATAAAATTTAAAACTAAAACCCGGCGATTGTTCAAAACGTCATGTTTCTACTTAACAAAGATACAGCGCAACATCTCATTCCTGAACTACTACTATAGAGTACATATCTAAGCACCTATAGAGATACATATATAAAGAGGTTTAGTAACCCGCGCTCTACAAATTAAGCGTTGTGCAATTGGAGGCTGCTGCAGCCGTGCTGCTTGTGTTAGATGATAAGTTGAGTCAAGCTTGCAACTGATGGAGTCACAATGTTGCAAAAAAAAAAAAATATAACAAGGAACAGACGATAGACACAATTCCTAAATAAAAAGGGTAAAAATCTCCAAACTCTACTCACTGATATAACTGGTCAACCTCAACAGCCTTTGTGTGCTTGCTTCAAGCTGCTGTGTTGTACTATATTATTGCTATATAGCTAAAAGTTAAAAGGAAAAAAAAAAAAAAAACAAAATTGGTAAAACTATCAACAATCAAGTCTTTTTGTCTTGGTCCAGAGCCATAGTTCAGTTATTGCCCGGCTGCAACAACTGTTACTTTTTATCTTTGTGCTCCTGTGTAGGTACGATTTTTTTTTTACTTTAACAAAAAAAAAAAAAACCAATCGGCCATATTGCTGCGTTTATTGGTATCAGCTGCGCTTGTGCACATGAGCTCACTCATACAAGAAATTTTACTCGGAGTTCAGCAGCAAAATTAGATGGCAGCAATCAACTAGTATTGGCGAAAAATAGCAACGTCTAACACACCACAGCTCGTCTATGCCAAAAATCTAAGTACAACCGGATTTAATAGAAAATAGCAGTATAACGTAGTTGCAGAAACAGTTAGCGTCATTTTTATAAATTCAGATCAAAATTTATTTGATTGCATTTGGTTATTTTTCGAACAAATTCGCGAGACCAGTATGCTGATTCTTAACTTAAATATTTAAGTTTAATTCATATTTTGCAAATACCAAAAGAAGGCTAAACAATATAAGCGCAAAATTTTAAACGATTTAGTACGATGTTAAAGCCTTTTTATCATAGTAAAAATGCTTTAACATCTTACTAAATCGTTTAAAATTTTGCGCTATAGAATCTAGGCAACATATCAAAAATTAAATTAATTAGTGAGATATTATTATGTGAAATAATGAAATGCGATATAAAAATTACGAAGTAAAATGTGCAAAATGATTTGCGAAGCAATAACATAGCGAGTTTAAAACTTGAAAAATAAAAAAATAAAATGCGAAATGATCTTTGTAGTTGCAAAATAAGAAAAAGATCATTGCGAAATAAAAAAATAACAAAGAAAATCCCTACAAATTAGAACCTGCTTCAGAAAATGTATGAACTGGTAAAAAATTGTGTACTTGAGATTTTGATCAAACTTGATACCTACAATGATGATAGGGAAACGAAAACAGTGGGTTTCGCCAATTCCATGCGTATATCTATCTGACTGTCTGTATGTTAAGCTGCCGCCTAAACGGATGGTTGAACCATGTAGTTTTTAGAATTACCACCCCCAATTTTTTTTTTAAATTTGTAACCGAAAATAACGGTAAAGGCCATAAAAAAGAAAGACTTATTTTTCTCAAAATCGTACCCACAGAATTAAAAAAAAATTAATACAATTATCAAATATCAATTGAAAGCTGAACATTATAAATTATTCTTCAAATTGGCGTGAAACTTTTTTTTTTCTAATAATTAAGTACACAAAATTATTAAAAAAAAACATGTACACAGTTCTCAAGTTTAGTTTTCACAAAAGTAAAAATATACTCAGAAATTAATTTATGTCTTACTAGCTGGCCCACTCCATCTTCGCGCGGGGAGAAATAAACTGTGCCAATGCTGTGGTGAAAATCGATAAAATTGTACTTTTTCGATACATTCGATTTTGCTTAAAAGTAAAAAATTTTTGTATGTGTATGAACCAAGAGCATAATTTTATATTAAATAAAAGTTTTTTTAAAGTATCAGTAGTATCTAAATACAAAGAAAAAGTTATTCGATTCATTCCCGATATTTTGTTGGATTTTTTTCAACTTTTTCAAATTTTTGGTCTTAACTTTATGTCTGCTTCAAAATATTTTATACTTTTTAGTAAATGCTTTAAATATGAAAATAAAGGCTCTTGACCAAAAATCAAATTTTGTTGAAATTTCTACAAAGTTTGGCGTTTTATTGTTTAATTTTCCTGGACTTTATAAAATTATCTAAGACCAAAACCAAATTTTTGTCGATTTCTGGGGCACAACAGTATCTAAGTTTTTGAAGAAGTGGGCGTATCAGTGGGTGAAAATTCAATGTGTTAATTTCTTATGCCATCTTTTATCATATTAACAAGTTTTATCAACATCAGTTAAGAGGTTCGGATTATGTTGAATTAACACCCTCTAAATCTCCATACAACCAAAATAGTTCAATGTTAAATTTGTTCAAATTTTATGATTCCATAAATTTCTACAAAATAATTAAAAAAAGTTAAGAATTTTTCTTTTATTATTTACAAAATATTTGTAAAACAAAAACAAAAAACTGAGAAATTTTAAAATTGGATACCAGTTTTTGTTTTTACCCCATTTCACCCTATAAAACCACTTTATTAAATTGAGTCCTTTTAGTGTCTCTTTGAGAGAAGATTTATTTTCGATTTATCATAAAACATTTTCTTATTTGTTAATTAGTTAATTGCATGAAGTGATATTATTTCCTAGTTTCTGAATGTATTTTCAACAAAATAGACATTGAAGTTGTTTGTATGTATACAACGAATGACTCCAGGGGCTTGGCCATGCTGCGAAATGATTCTTTAGCGCTTTTCGGCTTGATTGTGCTCCATACTATATATACATGAGATGTTGATCGGTTTTTATTTTATTTATATTTTTTTCTTTTTTTTTTCAATTATTTATTATTACCGCATATGCGCCACATTAATTCCAATGCAGATAATTAAGCAATAGATAGTTTAGTCAGCCACCAATCCGCCACCGCTATACCGCCATCACCGCTCCCGCTGCACCTCGATTATATATAGTTTGCAACTTACTATAGATTTCCTATTTAGAAAAATATAGTGAAAAAAAACACATATCTCTCAGATACATGTTGGTATCTGGTTTTTCCATGTTGTATATATTTTTTCGTTTTTGGTCTAGGTAGATATACCCAGCATCTATTCCTATATTCCACAGAGAATAAAGCTTTTTACTATAAAGTGAGTGTTTAACTGAATTTCTTAATGATGAATTGCGCATACATTTTAAGATTTTTTTTATTTATTCGAGTATATCATTGACTGAATGTAATTCTACAATTCATACCTATCAAGGACGAATGCTTGAATAAACAAAATAAACGAAATCAAAAATAATTGCAATTTTTTTCGTGCCATTGTATCTTTTTTAGATTCAATTATCGATCCGTACTTATAGTAGTCATACTGATGGTGGTGTAGCAGCAGCTGGTTGCTCTATTATTACGACAAATTGAATCTAAAATGATGGCGCCGAATGACGCTGTGCTGCCGCCGCGCCGCCATAGTGTCGTGCCGATGCTGATGTCGAAGCCGCCGCCGCCTCTGCCGCTTGTAAAGCTTGAAGTGGTCAAGGTTGTTTGTTCACTGTTTGTCGTCTATCTATCTATCTATATATGTACCAAGTAGTTTTGGTATCTTAAGCTATTAGATACAGATTTAATGAATTTCATACACTTAATTGCATCTCGTATGAGTTATTTGTCTTTACGATCGTAACTCAACATTCTCTATGCAGTGCTTGGAAAATGCATTTATAATGTCCAATCGATCTAGAAGTTGGTTGTTTTTTTTTTTTTTAATTTTTCAAATGTGCGCAGCGCGAAATTCTAGATTGGTAGCGATGGCAGTGGCGGCAGCAGCGGCGGCGCATGCGCAGAAAGTGAAATATTTACGGATAGATAAAAATAGACAGTGTCGCCGCGTTCTATCATAATAACATACCAGTAATTCCGTTTGCTTAATTAGAAATCTATTTCAAAAAGAAAAAACCTATTAGCTAAGATTTTTTTGTTAGTAACCGAAGTGTTATGGATGAATGTAATTATACAATGGTTTGGGTGGAGTTGATTAACTTTTCTTCAGGGATCGGACCGGATGGCGCTTATAGGCGGCTTACTCTACTCATGTCTTGCCAGATAGAAACTTGATTGGGAATTTGTAAATTAATAAAGGCAGGTATATAAAATGATTGATGGGAGAGATTTAATCAGATGGTGTGTGTGATGGAAGCTTAATATAAAGAGGAAGTTTTATTTTTATTTTTTCTAATATAAAAATGGTGGTATTATGGTGATTTTTATATTAAAGATTCCTGCCTGGTTAGGGGTATTATATTCTTTATGTAACTTATACTAGATAGCCTTCGAATAGAATACAAAAAAATTCATTAAAATGATGGCATTTGCAACAAGCGTATACAAGTGTCTGTGTAATTTGATAGAAGGCAATTGATTGATTAATCGTATAGCAATAATTGACAGGATACAAGCTACTGAATTGAAATGGAATGTTTATAATTATTGCAGATATTGATTTGACACATTATAAGAATATTATGGTGTAACTTTCTACATATATGACGTCTTTGATGTTTTTTTTTTTCCAGCAGCCAGTGAAGCGTGAATACGAGCGTATGTACAAATTTTAAGTTATAAAAAGGACAAATCACATAGAATATTGGTATTTTGGGAAAAATTTAAAGGACTGTTATACAGCATGCTTTAATAAAATCTCAATTTTTATTAATTCATAAATATTTTTATTTTGTTGCCTTTAAAGGAATCTCCATGGTCAATGGAATAGTCACAGTCCAATTTTTATATAAGATTTCAAGTACCTACGGGTTCCAGTTTCTTCAACGGATTTTGTGGCTATTACTTGCGACATAAATGCACTGTAGGGCATTTATTTAAATCAAATTATTATTTTCAATCAAACATCATGTAAAATATGACTTAGAGAACAGGAAAAAAGGGGGTACCAACGTTCTGTCTGTCTTTCAATATCTTGAAATTGGATTATTAATTCTTTTATGTTGAGATTTGATTTGAAGCAGTACCGTTTTACATTATTTTTAAATATACTTACCCACTCAAAATTAAAATACAATTTTATTTAAGAAAACTGCTACTAATCCAATATTCGTATGTACATATCTTCGATATTCCGTATTCAGTATATTTATTCCCCCCTCTGGCAAAAATTCTGCAGACGCATATGAACGAAATGTTTTGTTGCTTTCTCTATACAAAGAAAGTATTAGTTTCATGTTAAAACAAAATTTCAAGATTTCAATCAAAACAATACTTCGATGATCGAGAAATCCGAAAAATTGGGTTTCGTCATATCATCGATGGATCTAATGCCTCTTGCGTGGCTGTGAGTCTGTGCGACCATAGTAGTTTGAGCCAGAGCCGAAACGGGTGAGCTCATTTGCACCAAATTTGTTACATAGCATTTTCGTATGATTCGCTAAAAGAAACAATTTTTTCGAAAACAACTCCAAAGATCTCGATTAAACTTTGTATCTGTAACGACCAAAGCAATTGTTAGAAAATTGCTTTTCACATTTTTGCTAAAAAATTCACATCACGAAAAATATGGTCTTGAAGAAAATTGTCTTATTTTTAGCTATTTTCTATGGCTCGACCGAATTTGTTACAATTAAGTAATCGGATGGTTCTAAATAAAGCAAACAATACTGCAATTAAAATGTATTTTTTTAAACAAAAGATCCATTTTCAGTGCTTTTTCCTTTTTTTCCATATTTTTGTTAACTTAAATATGTGTGGATATAAATATTTTAGTTGTTAAAGACAAAAGCAAGTTCATGATCGCTCATATTTTTTTTTCATTACTTACAATATTTTTCGACTAATCTCTCAATTATGAATATAAGTGAAGCCTGGCAGGTTTTACCTTCTGTATTGTTAGGGCAACGCTTCCATTTTTGTGAATTTGTTCTAAATTTTCGAGCACTAATTATAAAAAGACCGTCATCATACCAAAATCTAGTTTTATATAGTATTTATGCTTACCACCCGTGAAAGGGTCAAAATCTCCTTGAAATTGCTTTATTTGTAAATGTAACTAGTTTTCTTAAAAAAAAAAAGTCCAATGATAAGAAAAAGCTATTAATAAACATAAGATTTCTTTGGGGTTGGGGGCAAAAAATGAATTCATTTGTATTTTTCAAAACTCACAAGTATAAATATAAAAATCTCGTTCAGCTCTTGGAGCCTCTTATTAGAGGAAAAATTTTACTTGGTTTCCAGTTCCAGCAAAATTGTTCCGTTTCCTTTTAGATAACAATTAGTATGCCAAAACATACAGTATAATACGGATATTTGAAACTCTAAGAATTTAAAAAAGTTTTGCTATCTGAATTTTTTGTATGCTCAAAAAGTTAATCGACATATGTACCTGAGTGACATAAATAACGGTTGGGTCATCTAGTGGTATCTTTTTAAATCATATGTTATTTTGACACTGACACATGTTTCCCGCTAGAAATCTTGACAGAAAGTCAGTATCATACCTCCGCGGAACGAAATGAGTCGCTTTACGCTAGAACAACGTTGGGAAATATTGAAAACTTATTTCCAATGTGAGTGCTTGTTGTGTAGACCAAAGAGTGCGTTTTTTGAAAAGAGGCGCATTTTCATCTCGGCGGCTATGCTAACACACAAAATTGCCGCATTTGGGGCTCGGAAAACCCGCACGTTATTGTAGAGAAGCCAATGCATCTACAGAGAGTGACAGTTTGGTGTGCATTGTGGAGTGGTGACATCATTGGACCATTTTTCTTCCAACTTCGAAAACGTTTCGGTCAAAGGTGGGTGTTACAGAGACCCGTTAACCGACCTTTTTGTTTACTGAAATTGAAGACATGGATTTGGATAACAGCTCTAGTTCACGCAGGATGGCGCGCCATGCCAGACAGCCCATGCCTAAATCGTGTTATCAGCCGTCTTGGAGATATCAATTGGCCGCCTCAGTGGTGCTATATTTGACCCCTTTGGACTTTTTTTTGTGGGAATCGTGAAAGACCGATGTTATATGCCAACAATCCGGAAACAATTCAAGTACTTAATGCCAATATTATCCAAGCAATCCGTGAGCTACAGCCCAAAACCATCAACAAGGTCCTGAAAAATAAGAGTGACAGAATGCGCTACTGCGAAGCCAACCGAGGCAGCCACTTGAACGATGTTGTGTTCCATAATTAATGGAAATGTTTGCTCTTACTAATAAAGCCATATAATACATGGACAAAATTTTATTTCATTTTATTTAATTTTTTAGAAAGAATATGTATTGTTGCCCTGATGTTTAAATACTTTTTTTAAATTTATAAATTATATTTTTTACATATCGGTAAAGTACTGTCATTTACATAGGTATACATAAAACCATTACTACTTATCTAAAGCTCCAAAAATACTAATCATTATAGATACACATTTTCATGCAGGTATTCATAGTATCTGTACCTACCTACATACGTATAATTTATGAATGGCAAGATTTCACAATAATTTTCAAACTATTAGGTGTGGACAAATTGCTCACAGCTTGTAAAGATACATTAATCATCTGTTTGTCTGACAGTTTCATACTCAAAGATGCATGACATGAGATTTCTTAGTATAATTAAGTTGTTTTTAATTATTTTCCAATCATTTTCACACCTGCTCTGAATTATTCAAATGTAAATAATTAATTGCTGCATTCAACTAACTCTAATGTTTTAATACAAAGGCCTTATACTCTATATAATAACATTATTTCCCAATGCAATGCTAGATAAGGCTTTGTTGTTATTTTTTTTGTATTCTTTTTGTTTGCTTATTAAATAAATTACAAAGACCAAAGATCTCTGCCACAGGCTGCACAGCATAAAGAAAATGGTATTTCAATTTTTTTATTTCTACAAATTCATTGCAACAAAACAAAAGTACGCCGCGTGATGCACGCAAATGATTAACCTTCTATATGGAGAATCAATATTTTCAAAATTTGTATCTCTCCTCTCTCTGACTTGAGGTAATATTTCTGATGGCGTCCGAATTGAATCGAACAGTTTCTTGGACAAAAACTTATGAATTTCACTTGAAAGCTGAACGAACACAATTCACAATCACAATTACCACATGCAGCATAAATAGAGACAGAGAGAGAGAGAATAATTTCTGCAAGCCTGCTATTCGTATGTGGCATGCTGCATGTATATTATGAACATGAAGTTCGAGTGCGAATGCGAATGCGCGCACATGGTTTCTTAACGAGATTCTAGAGAATTATACTCTCGGTCTCGAGCACACGCAGGCTTTCCATTAATAATAAATTTATGTGCATCCAAAATGCGCAGCATAATGCACTTTGCCAATGCGGCAGCAACGTGTTTCTATGCGACACGGATGTCATTTAGAAAAGCCGCTGCTTAGCCCATCAGTTGTGTATATTACGACGAGTATGTATAGCAACATAATGCTGTGAGAGCGTTTTAAATTTAGTTGAGTCTCACATGCAACAAATAGTTTTATTAGATTTGCCATCAAATTAACGAATTTGTTGAACAAAAAAAAAAAAAAAAGAAGTTATGGAAGACGCATAGTGAAAGTTTCTCAACAAAGTTTGGCGCCACTTTTGAAAGGATGAGGACCAAAAGGCGCCAACTACTTATACTTTTTTACAACGTTAAGCTGATTGCGTCGTCGCGTCGTGTCGTCGTTGGTGGTAATGTTGACAGCATGTTGTGCAATTAGTTCGCCTTGACGTAATTGTTGTTTTATGGAATGTGTGCACAACAGAGCTACTGTTTGTGCGTAAATACATCATGCATCTTATAGGAATGTGGTTCAGAGAATTTCTGGGGAATTTTTGAAAAATTTAACATTTAAAGAGTTACCTAACTTTTAATAACTTCAATTGATAAATGTACAGTTTGTAAAAGATTTAACGTAAATAGATAATAATTTGGAAGAGAGTTATTTTTTTTCTAATTGCGAAATAATCTGGTTTCACGAAAATGAAAATAGTACCTATAAAGACATTTTTTTATTTCACCCAAAATACTAAAAATACGGGGAGAGGTATTACTTTCAACCAACTGTCGATTAGCAAAAACCATAAAATAAAATTTTCTCAAATAAGAGGTTTTCTCAATATTTACAAATACACACACCAGTAGCAAAAAGTATATATATAAAAAAATAATAATAAAAAAACGATATTCCTTCAGGATCATGAATTGTTCTAGCATTTTTCTTTTTTATTTCGATAACCATCACGCAATTGCCAATCGTGATTTGTATTTCTAACGAGGCGCAAATAGTTGTTTACGTACAACTTAAAATTTGCTGCCAACAACTGCACTGCATGTTATCCCTCTCAACCTTCACCTCCATCCATCAACATATGGAGAGAGAGAGAGCTCTATAAGTCTACTCTTCCATGACCATTTCCAATCGATTCACAGAAATAAAAATAAAAAAAGTACAAATCAACGATCCATCGTCAGAATTCCAAACAAAGAAAAACTCCTATAGCCATGCCATTGTGCCATGATGATACAGCAAAGACGCTCAAGAATGAAGACGATCGCATTGCAATTGACTTGAAGCTCGATCTGAACGTAAACCTGTTCAGCAACGACCTATGATGATGACAACGACGTCATGTTGTATGCATTTTGTCAGTGAATCGGGCAGAGGAGTAAAGCTGAAGCTCCTTCTAAGCAAATTGCTCCAGCAATTTCAGGAAATCATCCACTACCAACAATAATAACAACAACAGCAAACGAAAAAAAAATACTGATCCATCAGTGTGGTTTTCCAGCGAAGAAGTCTCCATTTGTTGGAATTTAATGCGCGTTGAAGTGCAAAGTGAAGGCTGTCGTTAGAACAATTTTCGAATTTCAATTAACGCCCTTTTTTCACATGGAATTTCCTGTTATTGTTGTTTTGTTCACTCTGGCGTATGCGCAACATGATAATGAAAAAGTTGACTATATATTTATTATCATTAGAAAAGGAGTGGTGAATTTTGCAAAATAAGTCGATGTCAATCTTAAAAAGTCTCATTTGTCGCAGGTGATAGTTTGTTCGATTTCTTTTTTGGAAACACCGAAGATCCACTTAAGGCGCTCTTTCCTTTACAGGTCAATATTAGAAGTGTTTTGATATTTAGATGTTTTTCCTGACAATTTCTTTCAATGCACTCAACACATTTTACCTTAGAGATACCATTCAAATCAAAACATTTAAATGTTTGTTGAATTTTATGTTTTTCATTGCCTGGAGGTTGAGAAATTAACCTTCCAGCCGGCTGCTGCTGCTGCTGCTGTATACCGCATGTATAACTAACTATAAACAACGAGATCTTCTTTCTTCTTCATTTAATTGCATTTAAACAACAAGTGTCCAATTAAAAAGGAACAGATCAATCTGATGCAATTGGCTTGATTAGGTTTCGATTCGATGCATTGAATTAAATTGATTAAATCACAAAATTTCAATTAAGTTTAAAGATACTCCTTAAAGTGGTTATTTTTGTTGTAGAGACCAAAAGAAGGTCTCTCAATATAATAAGAATTTTACGATCGCTTTTCAAAATCAGAAAGCTATTATATTTGATTTATTGTAATATGGGAATAGAAAAAATAACAACTTATATACACACTGTAATTTTTAAGTGTGATTGAAGCTTGTGGGGGTTTTAAGTGCATTTTTGTTGAAGGCGGTGTGCAGAGAGTACAGAAGAAAAAAAAACATATAAAATCAATTAGAGAAAACAATTTATATGAATTTTTTTTATCTAAGAAGAACTTTAATGTTTAATGATTTGAAAGTTTCTAAGTTCTTGAGATGTGATGAACATATAAAATATCAAAGCATCTAAATTTGTTTTATTTTTAGCAAAATAATTATTTTATTTAAAATATTTGCATTATTTTTTTTTAAAGGTAGTTGCTAATCAACATTTAATTTCAATAGAAATCAAGTTATGAATCTAGCCTATTTGCCGATGGCAGCAACTTAATTTTAAGATGTCAACTTTGAATGACTAATTAAATCATAAGTTATTGGCTTCAAAAAATTAGCACAAAGCTCCATCGACTCTTTGCACTTATTTATTTTCAGTACTAGGTAACTACTTTTGAACAGGTTATGGAAATACAAGTTCAGGAGCGCTCATTATAAAGATCTCTCAGCTTATATTTTGCTCACAAGTGTGAATAGTTCTAAAAATATCATGGAAGTGTGTTTGAAACGTAAAATAAGGAAATGCCAACTCATGTGTAAAGAAAGCTTTTACATATGGAGGGCTCAGAGGTATACCGAACCAAGTCATAAAAAGGGAATTCGAAGATATTGAAAGTTGAGGTAAATAAACTGCCATTAGAATGCGTGTTAATTGACTTCATTTTTGTACCTTTAACTTAGAAACGAAATACTTTCTGACTTAGTTCATTACAGAACAGAATAGAGTCTTACTTTGCGCACAAAAATAAGCACAAGTTTTGTTTTCTTTTTTTTTTTTTTTACTTGGTTCGGTACAGCTGTGAACCCTCCATATGTAAGGAACCGTTACAACATCTTCATTGACCCAATTTACGATCTCATTGCACAATTCGCTGTAAAGTGTGCAACCACCTAATTTAAATTTGAACGAAATTTGGATTCTTAAATTTCAATACAATTTTGTACTTTCTTTTTTTTTTTTCATTTCACACTGACTTATAGCAGCGGATTTAACAAGGGGAGTTGAAGAAAATGACAAAATTGCATTTCTTTTCCATCCCAGTGTGGGTACAAATCTAGTGTGTAGATAATTTAGGATCGGACAATGGACAGTAGCCTTTGATAAGGTGTTTCGGTGAAAAATAAGCGTTGCTTAGCAGAAGCGGCGAGTATACTCTGTTTGAGAAGCTGATCCTGATCTAAATTTTTGCTATACAAATTAGAAATCGTTAGGAACATAAGCTTGAGTAGGACAAGAATTATTATTAATATTGGTATTATGATATATTTATGAAGGGTTTTTTTTTTTATAAAAATGGCCAACCATTTTGTTTCTCTGAGCTCCTATTAAAGTTTGAAATTGAATTGAAATTCTATTATTTTTTTCTATTAAAGCCTAATACGCAGCTATTAAATGTATGTGCAGATGTAACAAATTGTAGTAAATAAGGCGTGTTTTGTAATTCAATTAACTACGCGTAGTTAATGTTGTAGAAAATGTAGTATAGTTAATTCGGCCAACCCTGATCGAGGGTTTCTTCCGTTTTGTTCTCAAAGTTGCATTTTGGACACAACAGTTTCGATTAGGATTCCCGACTGTTTAGTTCCTACTGGCTATAATTAGTTATTTGAGTTGCTTAATCTTTTATTATACAAAAAACCGTGTTAGTTCTTTTAATACTTTTCGAAATACCGTGCTATTTATCTTGAAACAAATATTGTGAATAAGAATTATTTAAATTGGGTCTGTTTCTTTACTGTCTGGGAAAAGTTTGGGAAAAAGGCTCGAAGTTTTTGATGTAGTTGTTGTAATTTTTGACCAGAAATGAAAAGTAAAGAAACGCATTTTGGATGTTTCTGATTTGCAACAGAAAATATTAGTAGTTTGAAAAGCAAGAAAAAGGCAGTAGGTAAAATGTTCGTCTAGATTCTTACTGATGGGGAAATGAAATAAATTTAAAAAAAAGTCAAAAGCTCTGTCATTTTCTTTCCAGAAAAAAATAAAGAAATACATTTTGGGTCGATCCCGCAGACGAGTAAAGAAACAGACCTTTTGTGTTCGGAATTCAACATAAAAATAATAATTGGAAATTATCAATTGAAATTAAGCTATTTTTATTCCGAGTTAAAACCCTTTAAGTCTTAGCTTGTTGCTACCTTAAGAATAATCCTGGAGACTGGCTTATCTCAATCACGAAGAAAAAGCATCAAAATATCATTTATCACTTGTAGGTACATATTAAGGTAATTTTCATATATTCAAAAAAATATGCCTACAAAAATATTACAAAAAATTGATAAAAAAAATTGTTTTTTTAAAACTAATATTTATCCGAGAAAAAAATCTCTGAAACATAAGCAAGTTTTTTTTTTCATTAATTTTCTGACTAGTTAAACTTTAGCTCAAACCGTTATAAACTCTTGGTTAATAGTGAATTATTCCTCAACCATTTATTTCATTAATGGATATATCTTGATTTTTAGATTTTATAATTTTTAATTTACATGTGGCATTCTTATACTTAAAATATCTTAATTGGTTTAAATAAAATTAATACTCTAGCACCTCCCATTAAGAATAAAGTTTTTCGACCCTTAATCAACTAAACCCTATTTTACCCTACTACGACATAAACTGCAAAAAGTCCCGTCTTTATTAAACAGAATCTAGGACCCTTGTTATTAGTACTTAAAAATTGTTTGTTTCATAAAGATTTAACAATAAGACGGTTCTTATTTTGAGATGTGGATTGCCCATTAAATACCACCGACCAAGGTGGTCTAAGAACTTCTACTACCTTGGTAACTTTTTTGTAAATATGTGTTTAGGAATTTTTAATAAATTTAATGGCTTTTGCAGAACTGTATAGATTTTTAATCAGGCATCCGAGTTAAGTACATCTTTATTGATTCTCAGGTAGAATTTTAAGTGTTGGTAAAAAAAAATTTCATTATGAATACCTTTTATTTCTAAACGTTAGCAATTTGTTTTGCTTTAAAATTACCATGCTAATTTCAACCGTTTTTAATCCCCTCTTGTAATTACCAAAACTCAATTATCATATCAATTGCTCTTTAATAATAATTATGATGGATGTATACTGGTAATGAAAAACATGATTCAAAAAAAAAAAATCTCATGTTCAGTGATGTAAAACGACTCCCTCAGAAGCGATCATCTGTCATTAAAAATAAAAAATCAAAAAAGTAAAATTTAACTGCTTTATAGCTAGTTTCAGAATATTTTATAAAACAACCATGAACAACATATAGCATGGAATTTTGTATCGCCCCAGTGCTCCCGCTAAACGGTACAAATCACACAGATACATTCTTTTAACCACTGCTAATCCCGTTGACACATACTGACTTTAATCCTAGCCACCTATTTCGTAACCCAACCTATCAAGCATCAGGCATCGCAGCTCTGTAGCGATATGCTGAAATTCCCAAAGTAGCTTTCCTCCTCCTCATGGATCTAACTATCTATAGGTATGTACAGAAAGATATTTCTATGAGCATTATATACGCCAACCATCCAACAAGATTCTTATACAGTTGATGGGATCAGAAGACCTCGCATCGTCGTCGTCGTCTTCGTCTTCGTCTTCATCGTTGTTGTCGTGGTCGTCTCTCTATGCGCCAAGACAGAAACCAACCCATGAAACCAACTATCACCATCAGCCCACTCATTGTTTCCCACTTTTTGAAATCCCTGCCAGATGTCACCTTCCATCCATTCCATTATACCTCTACACATCCTTCAAAATGTCTGCACGTCTAGTTTGTATTCAATGTTTAAGAAATTGAAGAGAGACTCATGGGTCTACTAACTATAATTCTAGGGTGGTGCGCAGTAGTTGGGTTAAGTCGTATTCTTTCAGATCCCCTTAGACCCCGTTTGCTTGCACCAAATTTATACATATAAGAACTTAGAGTGCGCGTCGTGTCTCAATTATTTCCAGCGAATTACGGTAATAAGCGCATATCGACCGAACGACCGACGAGAACCATCAAAAGAGGCAGAGTCATTTTAGTCAGACCTAAAGGTAGATAGATATATAGGCACACAATTCATCTATCTACATATATGTATGTGATATAGCAGTGAAGACGTATAGAGTATAAGTATAGTTGATGGTGGTTGGTATTCTTTAGGTTGACTTGATGGTCATACGTTGTGGCACAATATCTCCCCTGGGTCTGCCGCAGTTCTCTGTTCCACACTGACATGTGCTTTGGTATAGAAAGATACAGTATCTTTGTATCTTCTTTGCTGAAGCACCTAGGAAATGCATTTTTAACCATGACCATTAGATAGAAGGCTTTCTTCTCTCAACTTGACGACGATGACTGTGATCGTTTCCTTTTTTTTGGTTTTGGTCTTGGAACAGTTGGATACAATGACGACCTTTAAAATCACTCTTCTGCGATCTTCAGATATACACTGTGAGACAAACAAAATTGCTAAGACATGAGAATCTTTTATAATTTTGCCTGCAGTTAAATACACTGGGAGAAACTTTTTGTATAGTTGAATCCTAATTTTGTGGGCTTCGGGTCTTTCGTTCTGTAATTATATTTAGATAGATGACGTTTCGTATGTGTTTACGTACAGAGACTTTAATTCATTTATTAAACAAAGAAAATAAGTTTTATTAACGAAACAAGTAAAATGTTACATTGGTATCAGAAGTGGAATAGCAAGAAAAAATTATTTTTGTTTAAGAATTGACGTACAATTTAATAAATTTTTATTTAAATGTACTTGTTTGGGTGAATGTATTTTATAAATATTATTCTACACATATTAATTCTCTCGGCTACACACTTTGTTTTATACCCCGCTTGAGTTGCCCATTTTACGATGGCGGAATAATCCCAGAAATAAAATTCCAGAAAAGGCGATTTGTAGCTCATTTTCCAAGGTCTTTAGCTTATGAATTTCTGACAGTGTAAGCATATTTTTCTGAATGCCAGAACAACCCACTTGTATATATACTACACTACACATGAACAAATCCCCAATAGCAAATTGGCCATTTCTTGGTATACCTAGTCGATGTAGTGCCTTATACAAATTTGTTTGCCCAGTTACACAAGTAGGTAGTTTTAGGAAATGACATAGAAAAAAAAAATAAAAGAAACATTTCTACACGACTCTGACAGATTAACAATCATTCCTAAGTCTTGTATCCAAAAAAGGACTACCCGAACAGTCTCCGTTGGATTTGTTTTTTTCTTAATTTCGAAATCAAATTTGAATTTTGCCCTCTTGCGACAAGATTCACGGGTTTTTTAAAACTTTAATTAAGCAATTCGTAGGGAAACATTCAGAGAAACATTCAAAGAAACAAAAAATCAACAAGTAGTAGTCAAAGAAAAGAAAAAAAAAATATATACAATATACATTGATGCGAGAAGAATGATTGTGATTTACCTTTGGTTTGAATGTTTAGGCCAGGAAGACCATCAAGACCGACCTCCAGTAGCCTTTTCATTCAATCTACGATAAGTTTATTTTCGTTGATGTTGTGATGTTTAAACGAGTATATACACATTCAGTCTATAGACGCGCTATTTTAAATTCGTATTCGTGCCGTAAATATCGCAGAGCTATCTTGGAAAAGCTGCCGAACGAACAACGAACATGCGGCCATTCTTTTATGTCGAAAGACACACTACACTGCTGCTCTCAGAGATTCAGAAGACTCTGTCTGTATATAGATGAGTGTGAACTTTGGTGCGAGCAGCAACTTAACAAACACACAACATCGAGAGGGGAGGGCAGGGGAACAACAACAAACATTGACAGATATTACTTCTGGTATGGCACCGATAAGGCGCACCAGTGTCAAATGTCAGTTTTAACATCCTTTTACGGTGTATACGTGTATTTTATGTGTTGCACACATTTTTGTTGAGTGAGAGCAGGAGATACTCGCAAAAGTCACAAACATACATGGCTGTTAAAAGAGTGTTAAAATCGGAATGCAATATCTTTTTCGAAACTGACCAACAATAAAAAACATACCTATACATATTTACTTGAGGATATTGTTAGTTGCACAAGGAGCTGAGTAGGTATAGGTATGTTACTCGCTCGTAGTTTTATGTGAATGTGAAGGCTCTTGCGCTGCTGCGTGACAGAAGAATTGATTGCAATGTATTGGAAGTAGATAAAGAAAATGGAATTGTTTATTGGGGTCCTCAAGAGTATAGTAGGTATAGCTATAAGGACGTGTGAGATTGTAAATTATGTTTAAAAAAAGTGCAAGTTCAATGGAGCACCTTATCTACGAGTATGTAAAGGTATACATATTTATGTTGTTTATTTGAAAGTTTTGAGTATTTCGATTTATTTGCTGATAATATACGAGTAACATGAAAAATTATTCGATTCGAGGATTCATAAAGTTATTCTTTTTCAATTTGAATTTACTTGAATCTTGCTGTAAAATCGGTATTTTTTTTTATCTGAATAAGGAATCTTAATGGATAACGTTAAATTTTATTCTATTTGAAAGTAGATAACATAAAATTACGACTGGATCGCACGAACTCAATAGTTAATTAACACCCATATTAATAAATGCAAGTTAGCGACAAGTAATGTTTAAGTCGTGGATTAAATGTAAAGTGTGAGCATACAAAACTATTTCGAGTTTGAAAGCCTTTCCATTTGGTCGCGATCATGAAAAATGTTCACTGACTGACAGATCATTAAGTCAAGCTCTAAAAACATTTGAAATTGTGAGTATTGAAAATAAACTAGTCAAGTAAGCCCTCCACATTTTAGTCGGTAATGATTAAATAATAAATTTCTCTCATAAGTTGGAGCTGTTTCAATATTACTCTACTTTAATATTTGGAACTATTAATCTCACTACTTTTCACTTTTCAGGGCTCATTTGTTACATGCAAGTTTTTGTATAGAAGAATTTTTCTTTTTTTAACATTTCTGTTTTTGGTCTGATACTTTTATCGATAAATTGAAAATGAAAAGTTATAATTAAAAATAAAAGACGAAATTAAAAATCCTTGAATAATTTAATGGTTGGTCCAACTAGTTTCTTTTTAAAAATGGAATAAAATGAACAGTAAGAGCAAACATTTCCATTAATTATGGAACACAACGTCGTTCAAGTGGCTGCATCGACTGGCTTCGCAATAGCACATTCTGTCACTAAATTTTCCAAAACCTTGTTGATGGTTTCGGGTGGGCTGTAGCTCACGGATTGCTTGGCATTAAGTGTTTGAATCGTTTCCGGGTTGTTGGCATAACATCGGCTCTTCACGGTTCCCCACAAAAAAAAAAAGTCCAAAAGGGTCAAATCGCAGCTCCGAGGCGGTCAATTTATTGACATCGCTAAGACGGCTGATAACACGATTTGGGAATTTGGTGCGCAAAATATCAATTGTGGGATGGGCTGTGTGGCATGGGGATGGCGCGCCATCCTGCATGAACCAGAGGTCGTCCAAATCCATGTCTTCAATTTCAGTAAATAAAAAGTCGGTTAACATGGCTCTGTAACGCCCATCAATTGATATTTGAAAATCGTTAAAAGGGTGATAAAAAGTTAGAACCCAAAATGACTGCCCCAAATGCCACAGATGTTAAAAAAAAAGATTTTTGCTTATTTTTCAAGTCCGAGAATCGATATATATTTTGATTATTCTTTTTTCATTACCTTTTATTCAAAACAGTTGAATCCTAATTTTGTTGGCTTCAGGTCTTTCTTTCTTGGTTAATTAGATTCAAATAGCCGACGTTTCTAACGTGTTTACGTACTTCCTAAGGGTTATTCTGATAGTCCTAAAAATTATTTAAAGGAAGAAGGTTTGTTTTTAACTATCTCTTTTCAGATACTTAAAATTTTTTAGATCTTTTAAATTTGAAAGTCTTGAAAATTTGAAACGTCTTTTTTAATGTAATCACAGAACTCGACAAGTTCGAACTGTCAACCAAATGTATACCCAAACTCAACTCGATATTTCGATTAAGTTTGATGTACGAAGGAACGTACCCAATATTGAACGTATCCAATATAAATGAACGTATCGTAACAGCACAACGTAATGTGCTACGGAAATTTCCACGTTTTTAGCCGCCAGCAAAGATGTTTACAGCAAAAAAAAAATCAATCTGCGCTCAGACAAAGTCTTGAAATTTTCATATAAACAAGAATTTAAAAACCTTGCAAAAGAAAAAAAAATCATGAGATGCAACATGTAACTCCAAAATAAGATTTAAGATAAAATCTGCTTAAAACGCCTCCATCACTCCATATATTTTCTAACATCTGTAGTGCCTTACCTAATTTTTTTAATTTATCATCTAATCAATTTACTGAATTTTGACATTCCAATGCGATTGATTCAACCCACTGCCGGCTATAGCTGCCTTTGCCTTTAGTCAAAGCTTATTTTCGACTTCCGTAAGTAAGCCTATAAGCTAAACAAAAAAAAACGTATACCTGATATTTATTTGATGACGTTTGAAGAACACAAATAAATTCATTTCTTTAGACTTTAAAATTAAAATTCAAATATGTCTTTTGTTTGTATCTTGAAATACGAGTATAGCATATTCCTTAAAATTAGTAAAAGAAAAAAACACGTGATTATGTAAATGAAGAGACAATCCAAACGGCAATAGCGTCGACGCCGAGCGACGTCTCGCTAACGTCGCCAACGTCGCCAACGTCACGCTGTTGGTCGGTTATGTTGTTCTTGTTATTCTTGTGTAACAGCGCCATTTTGAGTAGGCGTAGATACATATCATTCATATCTGTATAGTGATAGTGATCTATTGGACTACTTCTTGATCTTGTTAGCACTATAAATCCTGATTATAAATCAACGATTCGTTGGAAAAAAAAATAAGCTGCTTAGATGATATTAATAGCAGACATCTTTTCTCAAAGTCTGCCCTTAATCCGGCATAAACTAGAATCAATCACAATGAAATCATAAAATTGTTGAATCTTTTCTTAGAAAACCACCCAAAAGCCGAAAGGTTCGCATCAATGGGCTGCTTTGAGGAATTAACCGTGGGACTTCTCTTATAAAAATTAGTGTCATAATTTAGGTCAAACCAGGTAGAATCTCCGAAAAAAAAAAATACATTTTTATTGTGTTAAGTTAGGTAGATGTACGTATTCTATTTTTGGAATTTTATCGAACTTCCTTGTTTGATATTTCTTACACACGAGTAGTTTGACAATGAAGGGTTTTTTTTTTTTTACAACTCAACCAATTTAAAATTTTATTTTTGTTATTCTTGGACCATGGTGGAGTATCTCTATCAAAATTTCGGCAAAAGTTCAAAGAAACGAAACATCTTCTTAATTCTTCTTTTTTTTCTATAGATTCTAAATTTCGCCATTTTTTGTGATGGAATGAAATAAAAAAAAAAAACGATTAATTGCGACAGTATATTAATTCGTTGGAATTTTGGAACCCTTCTGAGGGCCTTCAATTCGGTCTGGTTGGACTCCCGCTTGGTGAGAAACAATAAAAATGCCACAAAAGAACCCAAGGAGGCGGTCGATCGACAAGCCACCGATCACAGCTCTCGCACAGCTCGATTTCAGTATTCTGGTTCTGATGGTAAAGCTTCGTTATGTCATCAGGTTTCGCCTCTTGGTCGATGAATTGGATACACTGTGTCTGGAATAGAAAGACTCTTAGTAACCCTAAGCACGTTTTAAATTCTCAAGTATAAGGGAACAGTTTGTTCGCATTTTTGTTCGACGAAGATAGGTACCTCTACCTTTATCAAGAGCCTTATTTTTTTTTGTTTATCGATATTTATTATTGGGAATGCATAAATAATAAAATTTTATATATTTTTGTTTTTTTTTTCTGTGCAATCGATGCAAGAAACAAAGAATGAAAAAACATGGAAATTCCATTTGATATTGATTATGGAAAATTATTCTACGGTATAACTATGCTCGAAGTATCTTTTGCTTTTTGTTTAAAGATTTTATTACTTTTCGGCAACATTGGGTGCATTTATTATTGTTTTAAATTTTTTTGAAGATTGCTTTGTTTTGTTTCACATTATTTTTTTTTTTTTCATCATCTTTGATTTTGTTTTACCAAAAAAAAAATCATGCATTATAATAAATTTCACCATTTTATTGCAGTTTTGTTATGGTTTTGGGAGCTTGCCAGGCGGGGTTTGTTTTTTTTTTTTTTTTTTTTTTTTTTGAGACCGTAAAGTAAAAAAAAAATTGTTTGAAAAAATAATATACCTGGATCAAAGTCTAGCTCTGTGGAAGCATATATATTGATTGATATTATTATGTTGTTGAGAAGTTCAGGTTTAGTTTGAAAAATAAAAATAATACGCTTCTTTATGTTTAACAAATAGAAACAATGTCGTAAACTTTCGATCAAATACATAATTGGATTCACAAATTTAAAGCTGGAATGTTTGTTATTTGTTTATTTATTAATTTATTGATATGGACTGAGACTGGGTCGAAATTCTGCCTTTCCACACAAAATTTTCAATTTGTTTTCTTTTTTTCCATTCTGTTGTTCGAAATTCTTGCAATTTATATTTTTTTCGGAAAAATAAAATTTTGCTTATTATGTATTTTTTTTTTATTATAAAATTTTGTTTTTTAAAGAAATAAACAAACAAATTATTATTTCAAATCAAAAAACATTAGGTATTCAGAAGCCACACAACACTTAGAGAAGAATATTCTTATTTAAATACTAACATTTTCGATTTTTCAAGTTTTCTTGGAAACTACTCTTACGATTTTGATAACAAAAATCTAAGTTTCCAAATTTTTAATAATTTTTGTTTTGTAAACATTGTAAAAAATATAATAAAACGTTAAAAAAATTGTGCCGTGTTAATAAACAAAGCTAATGGTTTTCCAACATACGAATTTGATCACACGAGAAGCGAGGTTAATGCCGCAAACACTCAATGACAGCCCTTGTAATTTTTTTTGTTATTTCGAATGCAATCCTCACCGCACCTTAAACTGCAATTATTTAAATTGGAATGGCATGTCTGCCAAAACGAAACACTTCCTTTAGTCAAATTATTCCTTTCACGACGTTGTTCATCAGTTTCCCAGTGCCACTACAAAGACGTTGTTGATTGATATTTCAAAGCATTATTATTACCGGTCCGACATTCAATTGGAGATTGTGAGGCTGCCATCCGGGCAATTCGAGCAAGTCTAAAAATTCTGTTAGATAATTGTTGACGACATCATCTTTGCTAAACGGAATCCACAGATTTCTACGTTATCGATTCGCCACCAATTTTACTTTTAATTTTTAAATTAAATTCAAAATTAATGTTTGTTTTTAGCACGTTTGGGAACACTTTCCGAATTATTTCGGTCTATTATTATTATTTCGAACTATTAAAAATCGACGGAAATTATAATAGAGCCAGTTAAAGTCAAATGTTTGTGATTTTGTCATTACCAATGTCCATTAATTGTGAGGCAGTCGGTGGATGTAAAAAAAAAATTCACACGTCTTGTTTTAAATTAAAGAGAATTTTTTTTTCAGATTTTCAACTTTTTAGGGATGTTGTAAATATTATTAATTTTTCAGGCTGGTTTAAGCTATTTTGACGAACACATAAATTCTTCATGTAAAAAGAAGCAAGAACAATAATAATGATTATAAAAGATGAACAGCAGTTTTAGAATAAAAGTTCGGTGCAGGACTCTAATGCAAATTAGTCAAATTTTCCCTAAAGTCTTTTTCTTAATGAGCTTTTAAGATATCTTTCTAGAGGCATAGTATTTAACAAGGTCGCTTTAAGAGGCTTGATGTTTACATACTACATTGTTAAACTGCCATCTGAAACATCAAACATATCTTGAACACTTATGATGAGATTTTATTTTTTGTTAATATGTTTCTTGAAAACGTTTATTTTTGAGATAAAAAATTTAGCTTACGCAATTCTAACATAAACAAAAAATGCCCATATTTAGGGTAAAATAAATAACACTTTGTTGGAAAAAAGAACTATTTCAAAACTAAGTCCATACTGGGGATTAGATTTGGTTAGTTTTCAACCTATAAATAACACTGTGTCAAAATATCTAGTGAGAGGTTAGGAACAAGTGGAAAAAGTAACCATATTTAACCCAGAGTTATTGGTTATTTTTGAAACATACAAACAATCAAGTGGTAAAAATTATTTAAAATTTTATCTCTAGTTGTGGTATGGAATTTTTAAGTTTGATTTAAGTTGGGATAAAGTCAAATCTTTATCTCATGTAATATTGGTTTTATTTTGACCGTAAAGAAACTGAGAATAAACTCATTTCTAACCAAATTATGACCAGAGTTGGTTTTTTTTTTTAATAATACAAATTCTATATACTACTGAAATACATCAGCCAAGTAGAAGACTTAGCATTATTTAATTGGACTTGTTGAATTATTGATTCAAAATAGCTTTTAACGGCCTTTAGTCCACACAAATTTAGGCGTTTCGTCCCGGCGATCTCACTTGGACTCATCAGTTGACTAGTGAGGACCTTGTCAATACGCAATTTTTGTTATGTTCAGTTCATCTAACATAGATTTCATGACGAATATCTAGTGTGAACTATATCCAACAAGATTAGAATTCCTAGTCCATGACCAGAGTTATTTCAATTTTTTTTTTTTTTTTTCACGCAGTTCTATTGTGGCTCAAGTTCTTAATTGTTGCTTAGGGTACTCTTTTGTTTTTCGAGTTATTTTCTAGTCTTCGTCTTACCCTATCTGATTTCGCAGTAGGTTGTATTATTAATAATACCTCATAAATTTCACCTTACGATTTGTAAAAAAGGAAAAAATTGTTTGAAATGGTTCGAAATGAATTACTAAGGAATGCAATAAGAATGCACTACGTTGTTAGTGAAAAAGCTCCAATCTTATACTGAATGCTTATATACATTCATTTTTTTTAAAGAGATTAATTTATTGAGTCGCACTATACGAATTTAAAACCTGTTACAAGGCAAAATATTTATCCCTAAAATATCAACAGCACGAGATAAACATTTTATGAATATTGTGGCTTATAAAGTCTACTCAATGAAGTCTTTAGAAATTAAATATAAGATGACATTGTTATCCTACTTATATACCGTTATTATAAAGAAGTAACTTTTTGAGCTAGTTTATGTTGGACTATAATGCCATATTCTTGTTCTTCGTGACACAGTTTCAAAAACAAAGCACATATACAATCGTTGTTTGGAGCTCATTTTTTTTTCATCACGATTATATAAAAGTGTTCCAAATTTTTCCTTTGTCTGACAGAGAATAACCTCGTTAAGTTAGTAGGTAGGTAGGTTTTTTTTTTTTCTCTCCTTTTACAATGAACATCGACTATCCTAAGCAGATGCACCTTACTTCATCCTCAGCCAGTGATCTAGAACTTGATTTTTTATAGAAATTCCTTTATGAAGTCCACCCTCACCACACCATATATCCCACTGCACGTTCTACATATATGACCAAGAGTCACGCAAATGGTCAAATATTTCACCTTTTGGCCATCATCGCCATCATCATCATATAGTCAGAATCAAAACATTCACAATTATTGGCTTTTCTCAATATAGCTTCAGTTCCAGCGTACAACGTCAATGCACTCTGGAAGTGCACCATCATCATCATCATAAGACCATAGGTCCCTTGGATGTACGACGATGACGAGGTGTATGTATTTTTTTACGGTCAAGCGTGCAGGTTACTTAAACCGTTTTTAACTTGCAACTTGCAAGTACTCCTCAGGTTTCTCATGATGCGCGTGCATAGTGCACATTTTTTTTTGTCTGTGCCTTTTCAAAAGGTTTGCCCTCTCTCCTGTGACCATAGGATTGAATCTATCCCGATTCAAACAACAACAACAACAACGACAACGAAGACTTTAACGACGATGACGACCGGACCTTTTAAATCACTACGCGCACTCACTCACTCAGCACGCTGCTGCCGCTGCTGGTCGATCGAACCAAATCGAATCAGCAATAGTGTATAAGGCTCCCGCATAAAATAGGTGCAGATGTTAAGGCCCCCAAACGACCATAGAGCCGGACAAAAAATACGAGTCCAACCGTATAGATAAATTTTCTTCCTTATTATGCCATCAGTGCATTGGGATTGCACTCTCATCAGGAGTGAAGAGCAAGAGCTATGCGACTTCAAGCCGTATACTATCCCGCGATACAATCGAAGAGATTCGTGATTTCGTCGAAGTTTGCACCGCTCTGCCATGGCGGATGTTGCATATCGACAGACGGTCGTATGGTCCCAGAGACGGCGACCATCTGCAGATTCTATGACTCTTCTCTGGCTAGACCCATGAATGCAAGGTATAAGGCAAGCTTGGTTTTTGGGGCTTCTTAAGTGCGCGCCCCGGTTGATTGCCCACTGAAGCAACTATAATTAGGAAGTTGCATGAGATTTTGCGTGGTATTATATGGCTGAAACGATAGATCATCGTGCCACAGCCGCGGCGGCGGCGTCGGCGCAGACTTGGAATGATGCTGCATCATCATCATCATCATCATAAGTGCAAAGGTGGTGCAATCATTAAGATACCGATTGGAGAATCTATTCACCAATGCTTATTTTTTTTTTTTATTATTTTGGGTGGAACCTATAAAACCGATGAATAAACCAAGATACCTTGAGCGGGGTCAATCCTCTTCGGGGCGAATCTATACTTCTATATCTTAAGATAGATACCTACCTAACAACTCTACTGCAATAAATGCAATTCTCTCTCGCCTGTATATAAACGGAAGGCTCAATGCACTCAATTATTGAGTGTTTCGGCAGATGATATCTTCTTGGGATGCAATTGTGAATTGCTTTTTTGGTGCGCTATCAATCGCGATCTGTTATTTTATTGAACTGAATCAGGCACATTATATTATTGTTCTTTCTGTTTATATATAAAGATATATAAATGCTTGGGCAGAAAAAAAAGTATCTACAATTAAAGTTGCAATCACGGAGAAGCTATAGCAGAGCTCAAGCAATTAGCCTAGATTTGTTTGTTTTTGTTTTGTTCGATCTAGCCGACTATAGAAGCGACAGAATGTATAGATGGTACTAAAGTTTATCTGAGGATCACTATCTTGTTGTGTATTCTGATGAAATAATTATCCTTAAACGAGAGTTTAGGGTTAAACATATAGATCGATGAACTTTCGGTTTTTGTTTATGGCCTCATTCATCCCCTTCTAGGGGATACAAATCAATTAAGTATAGTTCCGTTGAATCGATACTAAAAAGCAATAAGTATATACCATTTCTAGTATATTTTAAAACTGTTTAAGAGCTGTCTAACTGTTCTACAGTACCTATCTATTATATTATTCCAAGAAAGGTTATGAGATAAGTCTTAAAATCAGTTCCGAACTATCCGGATTTTTGAATACATGATTGAGCGACATCTCAGACATTTTTCTGGTTCAGTGAGCTATCTCAAATTAACGGTACTGATGACTCGATAAAAAAACCAATCGTTGCGTATAAAGCCAAAACAAATACCAGTTAACACTCCCTATTTTCCTGTCCATTGAAGCCTGGAGTGACGGGAGAAGCCCAGGTTTAAAGTCGTTTGTTTGTTGCTTCTGCTATCTCAGACTATAATTTATTGACGTATGCTATCTCAGACTGTAATTTAGTGACATCTGTTATCTTAGACTGTGATTAACTGACGTCTTCTATTTTAGACTGTAATTTCGGTCCGCTTTCTCAGGCTCTGAATTAGTAACGTTTGCCTTCGCAGACTGTAATTTAGTACAGTTTGCTATCGCACACTGTAATTTAGTTACGTGTATACTATTTCGGACTATAATTTATTGACGTCTGCTATCTCAGACTGTAATTCAGTGATGTCTGCTATCTCGCACTATAATTTAGTGACATTTGCTATCTAAGACTGTGAATAAATAACGTTTCCCTTCTCAGACTGTAATTTAGTACCGTCTGGTTTATTAGGCCTCAGACTGTAATGAAGTATGACGTCTGCTATGACTGTAATAAAGTGACATCTGCTTTCTCAGATTTTGAATTAGTAACACTTGCCTTCGCAGACTGTAATTTAGTGCCGTTTGCTATCTCAGACTGTAATTTACTTACGTCTGTTATTTCTGACTCCATTTTAGTGAGTTCTGCTAACTCAGACTGTAATTGAGTAACATCTACTGTTTAAAACTGTTATTTATTGACATTTGTTTTTTAGACTGAAATTTAGTGACGACTGCTATTTTGTTCTCTCATTTATTGATGTCTGCTACATCAGATTGTAATTTAGTGACGTCTGCTTTTTCGGACTCTAATTTAGTGGTAATATCTGCTATATCAAATATTGGCACTTACGTACATAGGTGGTCCAAATCCACTTTATACAAAATTGTCAAGATCTCGTATATAGTTCCCAAGACTTAATTCATTGATTACATCAATCAACGACCACACCTTCCATTATAACCTTTTGTCATAAATTTTTGTACGTCTTAATTCAAGTAACTAGAACAAAAAGCTCGTTAAATCAATGAATTTATTTAAACACATTCTTATATACAAGATCTTAACAAACCAACAATTGAATTTCGCACAATTCCCATAGAAACCTCCCATCATGATGCCATCAAAGAACCCAATAAGATGTCTAACAAATTACTCGAAACAACTTTATCTAAGGGGACCATCAAAAGCTGACTTCATAAATTTAATTACATACCTAACCTACTGTTGAACGTATCTCAATTCACCATCGATTTGAAAGCTTGTTAAACAAATTGTTGGAGCAATGGAGCTTTGCTAAATGTTTTTTTTTTTTTTTTTTTTTTAAACTTGAAACATTGTTAACTGCAATATTTGAAATGACTCATTTTGTAGATATTGTAAACTTTAATGTGCGACAAGAAAATTTACAACATAGGCGCCATGTCCCCAAGAACTTTATAATAATAATAATAACATTTGAGTGGCTAGGCGGTTCGGTTCGGCTCGGCTCCACTTCACGTCCACAGTCTACCTATATGCACATTGCCACATTCATACATCAGGAATAATGTCAGACCGCCTCTTAGTCGAGTAATGTGTCGCGCTATCTTTTTGCGGTATTTGAGCTGCAGTCCATTGTGTCAGCACATTCATAATTCGTATATAGGGGTATCTCTATTGTCGTCAAGCTGCAACTCTCCAAGTCTCATTATTCAAGCGTTGCCCCTTTTTGTCTACATTTTCGTTATATGTATATAAATGTGGAGCTATAATTTTCCGCCCACCCGGGAAAATATGCTAAATTATGATCTTGTTCTTTTGCATTTGAACATAGGTAGTATATTAGAGATAGCTACACTCACAACGCAACGTGCGCATTTCGTATCTATGTGCATTTTCACACCTCATTTTTTGCGACGCCATCCACCGCCGCCGCCACTGCTGGCTTTTGTGAGTCCCAGTCCACACAAAGACTGCGCCTGGCTACTTTGATCGAGAATCTCCAGCGGAATCGACGATATCGGTAGGTATGTTACAGATGGTTATAAAGGCTAGGTCAGTCGATCTGGGGGAGCTATACAAGCTATAGAACGAATGGACAACGCTATTGCCTCATTGCTGTGTGGCTATAACATGCCTCTCAACAACGAAAAAATTGATTAAATGCAAATTTTCTTTAATTAAATTGGAATTATCTCTAGCGCATTATATGCGCGCCATGACTTACAAGCTGAGGGGGAGGCGATTTATAATAAGCATCAACAGATCATTTGCTTAGAAGCTGCGCCCCCTTGATTATAGATACTATAGTGTTACATATATTTTATTTATTTTTTGTTCGTATGGTAAGCGCATGAAATATCGTGATGGAGTCTTGTTTCCACCATCACAACACAAATATGGGGTTGAGATTGCGGGGGGTTGGCAAATGGTTTCAAAAGAAGTAGGAGAAAACGCATCTGGAAACTAGCATTTTATGCAAAGTTTAGATGTATCTAAGCAAGAATTTTGCATTGATGGAACGATTAGAATCGTGTGAAGCGTTGTCGTCGGTCGAGTCAACATCGACAACTCGCAACTCAGACGATGGACGACCACAATGACTGCGGATACAGATAATATTATTATATTAAAATGATTTGAAGGTGTCAGGTGTCAAATGGCCTCCTCTCCTGATGGTTATGTTGATGATAATGATAAGGTAAGCCTTTCAATATGCCTGATGTGAAGGGAAAGAAGAAGACATAGGTACCTACATAAATATAAACTGCAGTGGGATTGTGGGAGTGGGGTTTTCAATTTCAATTGTTTATTCTAGTCACGTTTTAGGGCCGTTGGAGGCTCCTTCCGTTTCGGTAGCCATCCATGTTTGCTGATGATGGTGATGGATTAAGGAAGAAAAAAATTTAAATATCAACAATTTGATGAGATTTATGTTTCTTTTAATCCCACCACCACTACACCATACGCCTGAAGGGATTTTATAAGTGCATTGTGATTTGTGAAGAAGAAATTCAAGTCACGCAAAACATTCAACCATCAGTTGCAATTAACTATTAAAAAAAAAGAAGAAGAATAAAACAAATGAATGAACAATGCACTTAAGGTGTGTTAATCGAAGATTAAATCATTTCCGTTCATCCTGATGGAATGAGACTTTTGTAATTTGTTAATTTCTTATAAGTTGGTTATAAGACAAAACCACTCTCTTGTTTTAGTAAAAGCTTTCCGAAATAAACAGATCTTTGAAAACAGCATAACTAAGAATATATCTTCATCATATCATAAAAACAATTACAAGAAATAACTCAACACCAGGCTCAACAAGAGGCCTACGCGTCTAAGTACCCATTTAGTTGAAGGCCATATGTTCTGCAATTTTCTTTTAAAAATCATAATTAAGATTGATATTGCTCCTAATTTTGTTGAATAAAGGAAGTTTATTAAAAAGTTTAGAAGAGGTTTATGAAATAAAGTTCATTATTAGGAAGGGGTAAGCGAAGGCAAGTTGGTCCCAGTTGCAAATTAACTATTAACTTCCAATAACTTCAAACTTAACCTTTCAACGATACCGCTGCTGTCAAATAATTACGGAAAGTTTATTTGAAGGTTTTTTTTTAATAATACAAATTCTATATACTACTGAAATACATCAGCCAAGTAGAAGACTTAGCACTATTTAATTGGACTTGTTGAATTATTGATTCAAAATAGCTTTTAACGGCTTTTAGTCCACAAAAATTTAGGCGTTTCGTCCCGGCGATCTCACTTGGACTCATCAGTTGACTAGTGAGGACTGAGGACCTTGTCAATACGCAATTTTTGTTAAGTAGTTCATCTAACATAGATTTCCTGAGGAAATATGACATAAATCTACTGGTCCGGAGAGTATCTTTCCTTTGTTCTGAGGAGTTATTCTATAAGGTTGGCAAAAATTTGCATATAAGCTTCTCCATCTAACCAACTCCTCTCTTTCCGAATGAATGAAAACCAGCCTGTCTCGATAAAAGGCCAATCTATGGGTCTATTATTTCCTTAGGTCATAGAAACTTTGACTAAGGGCCACTTTTTTCACAGCTGAACATCTTTAATTAATGATTATTGCAACTGGCAGATAATCAAATGTACATGGTAACTATAATTTGAGCCCTTAATCATCTAAATTACTAATAAGCCGATTTAGCGATTTTTAATTTGAGCCTATTAAATTTATAGCACAGGTTTAACCTACTGTGAATAACCTAGCCCTAATTATGATTTGTTTAAAAAAATAAATTTTTTTTGTAGCAATAGATTCACTGCTCACTGCTCATCCAATAGTTTATTCCTTCGAACCTTTATATCGGTTTTGATAATATAGGATTGAGTTTCTGATATATTTTAACAAAAAAAAGAATATGCTTGCTTCGTTGGTGAACCCGATCCATTTTTCATTTCAAAAATAATCCCTAGTAAAAGAATAATTCACAATGGGAATAGCTCAATCAATGAATTCCTCTCCGAACAGCTTAATGAATGAATTCCTCTCCGCATTATCCACATCTGATTCTATTAAAAAATATTATGAAAAATAAAAAAAAATGGTTGGCGTGACAGCTCATGTAGAACCAAGCCTAATGACTTACAAGTTACAACTCGCTCGCAATCATTCCTGTTTGCGTTTTATTGGCAGGAATCGACGAATCCGATCGGCCAAGGTGAGAAGCACTTTTTCATATTATTTGAGAATTTGTTACTTCCTCACCCAGAGGCCGCAGTACTCAAATATATTTTATTTTGATTAGGAATAGGCTGAGCTCCAGTCGCAAACCTCCGAGGGCATGGCGGGCAGCTCAACACCCTAACCATTACGCCACGTGGTATGTGATACGACTACCGAGCGATCAATTGGTGAAGTTAATTTTTTATTTTTTTATGAGACATTACTTGAAGCGTTATATAAAAACTTAACAATTTATATATAACACCTGTTATTATTATTACCATTTTTAATTTTGTTGTCAGGAATAAAACCAAACGACAGCTTAATAATATATACCGTTCAATTCTTGAAGATTATTTTTGATCTCTTACTTCTCTAAAAGAATATTGAAGAATATTAATTCATCACTTCCTTAACTTTCAAAACCAGATTGCAACTTAATTTGTCTTAAAATGTGAATCCACCAACAGCGCAGCACTCTCTATATTCAAGTCGCACCTTAAATTCTTACGACGATTATACTCGGGGTATTATTTAGGTATCTTTCCAGATACCTACTATATACCGATACCGCTCCCTTGCATCTTGATACACAGTAATATAACCAATTTATTCGACAATCAACATAATTTATAATCAACTCTAAAGTGATTTATGCTGATTTTTGTCACCGGATGTGTTTGACAGCATTAGCAATTCGCAACCACCACTTTAAAAGCATACCCACAAACTTAATCCTTCACTTCTATCCTATATTGACTTTTTACAATGGAACCTCTCTTATTTTATTATACATATATCTAAAACCTCGATGACAGCAAATGATTAATGAAATTAATTCTTTATTTCGTTTACAGAAATGGCTTCCAGCAGCATATCCCCAACACCAGCACCGAAACCGAAACCACCACCCTCGTCACCACTAGCAGCACCAGCACCAACATCATCATCATCGTCATCATCATCGACATCATCATCAATATTATCATCATCAGCAACATGCCGCCGCCACCGCCATCGCTGCTGCTATCCAACAACAATACAAAAATCACCATCACAATTTTTCCATTTGCCCGCAACTGCAACGCATCGAATTCTAACAATCAGCCTTTTAATTGGCGTCCTATGTTGGCCAACGCAAATTCATTGCGTGGATCCAAAATTCGATCCATCGACACGAATGCGTTTGGTTTTGGTGCCGGCCGATGCCCAGGTGGGTTCTGTGATATATCGATTGCGTGCAACTGACGAGGAGTTCGATTATCCTCTGACGTTCGAGCTGGTTGGTGATGCCTCGGCATCGACCGTGAAAATCGAATCGCTTCCATGTACAAAGTACAATTCTGTTTGCCAAGCGAATGTGATCTTACAGCGGCGATTGGAGCCGGGACGATACTATGACTTCCAGGTGTCGGTGAAGGATACAAAGGGTGGCATGACAACGCAACGTTGTTCGATAACAGCAACCAATTTTACAACACCACACGACCTCATATTTCCCCATAAACCCGGCATCATAATGATACCAGAGGTAAGTTTATACTTAATAAATTTTTTGTTTTTGTTGTTGTTGCAGAAAATAGTTTTATTTCTAATTAGAATTTAAGAGATTGTTCTTCAGACTTGAGGGGCAGAGAATTAAAAGATTTCAATCTTTTGCAAGAACTCTACATCCTTTCCATTTAATAAAAATAATAGTATTTTTTAAATCTCTAAATAATTGATAATAAGATTTAGTAGTGAATTCTCTGTTTACGTTGGAAGCTTTTAAATGAAAAATTACAGAATATTGTAGTCCCTAAGACTTGACTACACTTTTTGACTTCTTTTTTAATAAGTATAGGTATTCAAAAATCATTGGGCCACCCGCTCGCTTCCCACACAGGGTCAATTTTGAAACAAACTAACTCCAGAGTAACTTCCACTCAAGCCTTTATCACACCTCGTATTTACTTCGAAAGCTGCGAATCAAAGAGTACGAATTTCAAATAAGACGATTTTGGATTTGATACAATCTATCATCTTGCCAAAGATTTAAGCGATGAACAAAAAAGAATTCAAGCAGAAAAAGAATTTACGAAGCTTCAAAAACTGTCTGAAACTGTTGACTTAAGAACACAAAAAAAGCAGGGATAGTAAAGTAGCAGGAAGAATCGTCCGAATCCTGAAGTTAATAGTGCGGAAGATTACTCTTGTATGGACGGTGTTCCATCCATTTCAACTCATGAAGCATGCTTCATTCGAAATTGATAAATTTATTAATACTGTCGAGTTTTATCAAAAACTTGTTGGTGCTGGCCATATGCTGGTCTCGTCAACTTCAAACGTGGAAGAGATATTTTTTTATGTAGCACCAGATGTGGACAATCTTAGAAAAAAAAAATAAGCCCAACATCAATATGTTACTAAGGGTTTTTTGCTTCACTGCCGGTATCAACGTATCCCACCACCAAGTAGTTTAAAAACGGATAAACACTTTTCGAAGGAACTGCACAAATTGGAATCACAGCGGACTGAGAATATAAGCTTTAACGTAAACGCCTTCCGTATAGGACTAATTTCACGATGGGCCTACCCACAATATCGGGACCGGAGTAAAGCGCCTGTCAACACCCCAGACACTTTTGGTAAGCTCCGAAGTACTTGGTGAACCGTGTTTCTGTTTCAAGAATACTTCTGAATAACCACAACTAGCACGAACTCCCATAAGGGGGTCATCCTCAGTAGAAAGACTGGACCGAAGTCCAGGGGCTAACTATATCCCGTGCTACCAGGCTTTTCGTCTCTGGTAAGCCACTGGCTTTTAAAGCAGCGAGTTTTTGAAAAATCCGGTTGCCTGTGCCCTCAAAAGCGTCCCCAATTCAATCAGCAGTTGAAAAAAGAAATAAATTGATGATCAGATTGGGGACACTTATCATGCACCGACATGCTGGTTACACGAACATTTAACATTTAACATCGAACATAGGGTGCATAGGTCCATAGGATATACCCATAGTACATCGCCCGGCATCGTACATCCCGTTACGGTTTCAATAACCATGAGCAACAGGGCATTTATTTTTTGGTAACCACGAAAGTGATCAACGTGTTAATTTTTCCACATTGAACGGCATTGAGACTATTGGCTTCGGCATCTGCGGGTAGGGCGAATCCCCATAGATAACTTACTTCACCCCCAAGCCAAATTGATGCTGTCTCTCCTGGGGGGGGGGGGGGGGGGAGGCTATGGATCAGATGAATTATCCAAAAACAAAGTTTGATTCGAAGCTTAGACTTAGGTGAGCTACCACCAAGTTTTTATAGGCTGGATCGATCTAAAACAATAAATGCACCTATAAATAATTTTGATTTTTTTTCAAACTAAATAAAAATATAAATTTATATGGTCTGCTGTCCCTTCCTGAGCATTACACAATTTGCAAATGGCATTGCTCACTTAGCCAAGGATGATCAGGTGTCTTGTAAGTTAGCAGTGGTTACTGAAGAGTGAGGAGACCCGTTATTTTCCTTATGCTGTTCCTGACAAGATGAAGACAAAATAAAAAAAAAAAAAATTATGACAACATCCAAGTCGTGTCAATCCAGTATTTTCTAAGTTCATGTGGTAACTTTTCAGTTAAGATATTTAAGTTTTTTTTTTTAAATTAAGTTGACGTAAATAGTAAATAACGGGTGATTTTTAAGCTGGTTTGGTTTTGGCAACACTGGTTTTGACAGCTGACGTGTGTTTAGTACCTTGTGTCACTGTCAAACAGCTTCAGTTTGGTTTGCAATTTAACCATGGATCGTCTTACAAATGAACAACGCTTGCAAATTATTGAATTTTACTATCAAAATTCGTGCTCGGTTCGAAATGTTGTTTATCGAAAAATTGTGTTCAGCGATGAGGCTCATTTTTGGTTGAATGGGTACGTAAATAAGCAAAATTGCCGCATTTGGAGTGAAGATCAGCCAGAAGCATTGCAACAGCTACCAATGCATCCCGAAAAAGCCACTGTTTGGTGCGGTTTATGGGCCGGCGGCATTATTGGGCCATATTTCTTCAAAGATGATGCGAATCGCAGCGTTACTGTCAATGGTGAACGCTACCGAGCGATGATAACAAACTTTTTTTTGCCCGAAATGGAAGTTCTTGACTTGCATGATATGTGGTTTCAACAAGACGGTGCCACATGCCACACAGCACGCGAAACAATGGCGCAATTGCGAGGCGAGTTTGGTGAACAGTTAATTTCACGTTTCGGGCCGGTCAATTGGCCGCCTAGATCGTGCGATTTGACACCATTAGATTATTTTTTGTGGGGGTATGTCAAGGCTAATGTCTATAGGGACAAGCCCGCTTCGATTGACGCACTGGAAGCCAACATCCATGCATTCATTCGTGAGATACCGGCCGATATGTGTGAAAGAGTATGCCAAAATTGGACTCAGCGGATGGGCTACCTGAGACGCAGCCGCGGTCAACATTTGCATGAAATTATCTTTAAACATTAAATTGCAAGGTTCAAACTATCGATTCAAATAAATATTTCATTCATTTTTTCCAATTTTTTGTGTTTTTTTTTTTTAAAAGTTCTAAACCTCTTAAAAAATCACCCATTATTTCGTCATATTTAATTATGTTCCATGTAAGTTCAAAGAGATTAATGAATGCAATCCAATAATTTATATTGATAAATCACCAAGACCACCCTAACTACACTTCCGTCTCGTAAGAAAACCCTTTTTTTAAATAAGAGGCAAATAATTAATCTTCTATAACCAAGTCATATACATTCATTATTTCTAACGATCACTTTAATGAAAACTCAGGGCCCTATGGTGGGATTACTAATAAGTTCTCATTAACTTATGCTTAATCAATAATGCAACACGTGAACGTGTACGAGAAGGGTTTGAGGTTTATGAAGTAAGAAAAAAAAACTTTAAACCGGCTTTTCTTCAACCTTCAAGAAATCCCAAGAAACAAACAAAGAAAAAGAAAAACAACAACAACAAAAAGAAGCCAAAGCCAAGTAGCCGGTTTATGTGTGGTACGGTGATATACCCAAGTTAACCTTAGATAGATAATCCCTAACCAAAGAGTGCGTTGACCATCATCGATCATCAAAACTGGATGCGAGTCACACAGAGGCGTTTTGATTAGAATCGTCCCAGTGAAAAAAAAAAATAAATAAAATGTTTATTGTTGAATCTAAGAGCTTCAGCTTAACGGCGTGATTGATAGACAAGTGTCATTTCTTGGAGGATTTTTTTTCTCTTTATACCTATACCTAACCTATACTCTTCGAATTCAATAATTCCCTTTGGGGAAACTAATGACCAACGACGACGACGACGGAAATGATGGAAGTGATGCTTAAAATTCTAAAAGAATTTAACTCTGTTAAAGGGCCAATAAAATGTGTATAGGTAGGTACGCTACATCATTCTGTGTGTAATAACTACAGGTTTATATTTACTTTATTGTGTTGTAAAAATGTTTAATGTCCTTCATCTAAGAGATTATTTTACGTTGCGTTCTTCATCTGAAGTAGTTTTTTTCTTAATTTTTTATTTTTATTTAAAAAATTTATAGAGGTGTGCCCTTAATGCAGTTTTAAGCTAATGGCCATGGTTTTGATATCGGTTTCGTTTTAGGATCTCTCTGATGGGATGAGTTATTTTAATGTTTTACAGAGCAACAAAATAATTTTTATGGCATAAGAGCATGCATATTATGTATCATAACTTTATCATTAAGAAAATTTTACCCCGAGAACACCGCAAAATTGCTTTCAGAAAGGGTTCGGACTTATTTTTTTTGGTAAAATCGGAAATATCTTACGGTTTTAAGTTTTTCTTTTTTAAATCAAAACTCTGATGTAATCTTTACAATTTCTGATGATTTCGTTGAAGTCAGCAGCAATGCAGGGGACCTACAATTTTGCCAAATCCAAACGGTTATAAGAGAAGCAACTTAATTATGACTAAAGATACTCTTGGAAGATTTTTACTCATAACAAGCAGTAGTAATAAAAAAATAAATTTTTTGGTGGAATAGCCCTGATTCAATAACTATTACACTAAGTGGTACCTCGCATCCAACTCCAAACTATCACGTAGAATATAAAAGATTCCTGCAAGGGAAAAAAGGATCTACGCTTATTTGTATTGTACATATAGTATAGATGCATTTAAGATTCAATTTTGAAGCCATTATATTTGCTTGAATCCATGCTGGTGAAGTCTTATATTATGATCATCAGTTTCCTCCTGTTCTTTCTTGTCATATTCCTTGGCGTGGTAAGATTGACCACAAACCAAATTCCAATTTTTTTTACTTCTGATAATTTCTAAATCAATCACGTTTAGGTTTGTATGTCAATAGCAAAGTGCATGGTCATAACTCCACAGGCCAAAAGTCCATAATGGATTTTTGCCCACTTAGGTGGGTCAAAGGTCCACAAATTTATTGTAAACTTCTAACACACCTTAGTAATGGGCCAGAATTCTTCAGGAAATTCTTGTGGACTTCTGGGACTTCGATTGTGGATTTCTAACACAATTTTATTAATTATTAATTATTGACAAAAAAAAAAAAAACATTTATTCTGCTTAAGCTTAAGATGCATTTTAGGAAAATTGAAGAAAATAAAATTTGTATTTGCTTAAATCTCATACTGGCGCTCTAGTTTGATGTATTCTGGGCGTTTTCTTTGACAACCAGTACATCAAGTGGGTGCTTCGCGGGTTCAAAGTATTTTAACTGCCATTTTGCGTCCTCTGTATATCGTTCACGAAACTCTGTTGCTCCACTTAGGGTGTGTTCAGTTGTCAGACAGGAGCCATCCAATGGTGACAGTTTTCTTTAATAAAAGTACTTATGACCTACTGTTTCTTTCTAAAATTAGGGAATATTTTTACTCACTTCTTTGTGGAATTCTGGCTCATCAGGGTGTGTTATAAGTCCACAATTGATGTGTGATTTTTTAACCTAACCAAGTGATGGACTGGGATGACCTTCGATCTGCGAGATTTTGAAATTCTGCCGATCGAACCCCACATGTTTTTATACAAAAACATCGCGCCTCAATATAGAATGAGTTGAACTACACTTCTGAGATGAGATGTACATTTCAGAGAAAATCGGTGAATTAACTTCTGCTAGATCCTTGAATTGGATTCGCAAAAAAATCGAACTCGATATAATAATCAAATCGGACATAAAGATAATAGATTTCAACCCAATTGTCATATCCTAACAGATATACTGCCAAGGGAATTTTATTATTAAAACCGGTCCTTATAGTTAGTTTCAAGCCAAGCGAGGCGGTAGAATCAGACGTTGTTTTTAGATAACCCACCCATTAGTAGAGTAATAAAATAAGGCTTCAAACATTTTTGTAATTTACCTTTCAAACTGAAGTGCTAGAAGTTTCTGAGGTCGAAAACCCTCTTTTCATTGTGAACTAGTCAATAGAAATATTTATATCTTTATGGATATGCTGAGATCTATATAAGCCATTTTCTCATAGAACTGTTTTTTTCGCATCATTAACGTCTGCATTGGATTCGATCAAAATTTAAACACATCAGAAGATCCATTCTATTTTTAAAATTGTCGCTTATACAAAATTTACCAACAAATATTTTATGGATTTTTTTGGAAATCCAATCTTTCGAAAATTAAATAAGTGTGCACACCGAAATCGGTGCAATTTTCAGATTTCTAAACTACAAAGAATGTGATTTAATCAAATATCAAAATTCTTTATTCATTTTGTCTGCGATTCATGTATCTATAAATATAAAGCATTAAGATTTAAAATTATAGACCATTGATTTGGTTAATTCAAACTCACTGAGCCATTGGCATTTTGCTCCAGATAATTATAATTCGCAAAAAAAAAAAAAAAAATAAATACAAACTTGATCACCTTCAGACTTAAATTGATTTTTTCATATCACTCCACAAATCAGACAGACGCATGAATTCCTCCAAACCGAATTAAATCTCGTTTCGCAAAAATCTTGCAAACATCCACAGTAGATATATGTACATATTTGCGAATACATATAAGAAATATATAGAAAATAAATCCAAGAACCCTTTAATCTCCAGACGCCTTAATATGCCCCCGTATAGCTACTTCGCTAATATAAAAAAAAAACACCAAATAGAATTGATATTTTTTTTATTTTTTATTATTGGTCTGCGGGATTTTTGTATATATCTGGACTGGATCTAAATCTGAATCGCCGGCCCACATTCACGCATGTCATTAGATTTATAGCCACCACACACATAGACGGAGCTACAAGCAAAATGGCCAGAAGCCGTATTTGCAGTCAGCATTCCAGTGCTAGCTCTACTACCGAGCAACTACATACATATTTATGTATCTAAGCTAAGTCGACCGAACAGAGTGTCTGACAAGCGACACGCAGACGCCAAAAAGGGGAATCAATCATTCGCCGGCCAAAGAATGTGACACAACGGACTTGGGCTCTCGTAGACAGACTTAGGCTCGGACAGACAAATAAATAGTAAAGATACTTTATCTGGCATGTTGGGCTTCGAAAGAGTGGGCCCAGTCGTCGTAGGTATATACCATACCTTCTCTTTATAACAAGGACCGAATGTGGTGTCAAAACAGTTTAATTTTAAACATCGCACTTAACATGGCATCTGTAGCGTGTAATTATCCTTAATTGCTTGAAGTCACATTGGTATATAAGAATGAATCGTCACGTCAATGTCATCATCATCACCTGGCCTGATCTCGTCCGGTCGGGTTTGTTTCGGTTCTCGGTAGTCCGGATGGTAGGTAACGTAGGTAGAAGTACCTGCTGAGGATAAGGGATGCGTTTTATAAAGCAGTTGCCACTTTTAAAGGAACACCAATCATCGTTAGGCTAAAAGGAAACCAGTTCCTTGAGACTCTTGGCATCAATTGAAAGAAAGAGGATACAAAAAAGTGAAAGGCCACTCGTGGTAATCACTTAACCACAGGAATACCCTCAAGGAGTTGCAAGTGAGGATCGATTTAATGTAGGTAGATAGATAGATGTAGGTATCTGTAAAATGTATCTCCTTCCAAGAGCTCAACATGAGCGCCAGCCAGTGCCATCAGGACTTGATTTTCAACAGGAAACGGTTAAGGTGATGCGATTGATGAAAATGCAACAATACAATGTGTTTGCGGTGTGTGTGAGTGTTTTATTCTTTAGCAACCATGTGATGGGGACTTGTCTGGAAGGCTTTTTGAGATCCATTATAACCTCAAGGTGGTGGTAATGGTGAAGGTGAAATTTGAGGTTAACCAAAAGAATCTGGTTTATTTCAAGTTAATTCATGTTTTATAGGTTGGTATTGTTGCCAAATTAGGGTCTGAGATTGAAGCAATTTATATTTACACTGCACACATGTAGAAGAATTGCATTCCGATGGGTAATTTCTTTAAATTTATAATAAACATTAAACTCACAAAAAATGCCTTCAGCTATAGTATTTTGTAAAAGATTGACGATTAATGTTATGAGGTCGTATACAATTGTTACATAAGGTCTGTTTGTTTGCATTTATTTCGCCGCGCCGCCGCGAGGGTTGTTTTTTTTTTTGTATGGTTTTGCTGGTCAAATTTGTATGAAAACTTTGCAAATGTCCGTTGTATAGTCGTATATACCTTTAGGGATCAAAACTAAGTGATAGTTCTGAAAATTGCACACAATTACAAAATTAATTGGGTCAGTTGAAATGGAGGTATAGCCAGTCAGCCTTGGAGAACTTTTTACTCCAAAATATGATGCAAATGGTAAAATACAAATTGATGTACCTACCACAATATGTTTCTGCATCGCTGCCACCTTGAAAATGTCTTAATTTATTTTAAAATATCAGTGGATCTTTGGTCACTTACTATTTAGAAGTTAATCTGCAACAAAATGTGTTGTGTTTGTCATGGGGAATCGGCTTGAAACAAAGTTATGGAGGAAGCTGAAGAACTTATCAGAAAGGATGGAGCTTGCATGGAATAAAATGTCAAAAAGGAAGACTTCTTCGGCGGGTCAGTTGATAAGCAAAGCCTCCACGAAATGGCATCAGATAAAGCGCGTAATACAGTGATAAGAAGAATTAAGTTTCAAAGGCTAAGGTCACACATAAAACAAACTGATGGTATCCAGAGTCCAAACTATCAAAATATCAAATATCAAATATCGGGTGCTAATCGCCGCATGGGCTGCATATCCAACATTTTATAGTATTCCCATTTTCTTGTTGCCACAAAACTCAGGACTTGACTGTCAAAAGATACGATTTTGCGTAAGGTTTAAAGTGAGAGTATTTGCCAGCGAAGCTGTACGTGTTCCCAGTACTGCGACATCACCAAAGGGTTAGCCAAAATTATTTTAGGCAATAAGCCACCCCAGAGAAAAAACACGTTGTATAGTGACAAAGTTGTACATCATCAGTAAAAGCTGCATCAGCGAAAGCTGCATCAGCGAAAGCTGATGGAAGATACACTTGCTAAACTGCTGTAGCGTTAAACAAATACAGAGAGTAATGAATGAGTAAAGAGACAGGAGTAGGGATAAGGGAGGAAAAGAAGATCTTTCTAAGAAAGTAGAGGTCGCAGTAAGACTCTAACCCAAAGGAACAGTTGTGGAGGTTGTGGATGCTGAACAGCAGCCCCTTTTTGAAAATGTCAAATAAACGTCAATTTTCTTGTCAAATGATCGTCATTTTTTAAAGAACTCCAAAGTTGTGCCGAAAATGATGCTATCGAACATATGAAACCTTAGTCAACGTACTGTGTGAGCATCTTAAAGCGTTACTGTGGCTTCCGACCCGATATAGATCAGCCATGTCGACAAAATGTTCCCACTGCAGCATAACCTAAAAAAGACACACTATTTTTTGATTAATTCATATTCGTACGGTCGTATTTATAATCGTTGTTTAACCTTGGACAACTGTCAAAGTTATTGATGAACATTTTTTTAGTTGATGTCTAAGAGTTATCTAACTTAGACAACAAATTCGGATGTCTAAACCTTGATAAATGTAAAAATCAATTTTATCAAATAAAGCTTATTTCCAACTATTTGGGATTCTCAAGACACTGTTTAACTAGTCAAAAATCTAATAAATATCCCTGTTATGTTTTAACGATCGTCCAGGATGTCCAAAGTCACGATCATTCATACTGCATTATGTTAGAAAATTTCAGGGCCAGGTTATTTAAATCACAGAACTTCTGTGAATCTTGAAAATCTGCTCCAATCCCGTGACAAGGGTTCGTTGTTTTGACCACTAATCTGTGTCGGGTCGGTTATACTAAAAGAAACCGCCTGGTAGACTTTGACGGTTCCGACAAGTATATGTGACGATCAACATCAGCGATACAGGGATCAACATAATTCTTATATGTCTCCTCCCAAGCTTCATTTTAGCCCATAAATTTAATTCTATTTCTGCGAAGAGACGTTTTCGTTTGTAAAAAAAATGAAGTCAAATCTTATACAAAATCTTAAAGAAAACATTTCGTTATAAATTATAAATTCAGATCTTTTCTAAAACAGAAATTAATTAAGAGTGAAGATTGCTGTGGGATGCTTCTGCATTTCTTCCCATTTTATAGTTGATAGCTATACGTCTTCCTATCCGTTTCAAAAACATAAATCACATAAGAAGGTGAACTTCTCATTCCTTACCCTATATACCACCATCGATGTTGCACATTCAAAGGCGTATCTTTTGCATCTTTATTATAATTAGCTGGTATAAAAAATTAAAACACCATTGATGACTCGGATAAATCTTCCTTATTTTTTTTTGGGGGGGGGGGAGGTGAATTTCAAATTACAAAAAATGAACCCTAATCGAATTATGTCTATCTTAACGCACACTGGAAACTTGATCCGTATAAGATTTTTTTTTATTTTTTTAAACAAGGGGATAAACGAACCTACATGAACAAAGAATACGAAGAAGCCTCCCTTTTAAACGAATAAAAGTTCAGAGATAAGAATTAAAACCGTGATGGGCTTTGAAGATATCCGCTAAGCTATAGATCACATTCAGAGAGAGAGAGACTTAAAATTCGTTTGAAAAAATTATCGTAAATTTAATGTGTCGAAACAGATTGGTTTAGATGAACCTTTTTGATATGGCAGATATCGCTAAGCGCATGATAGCTCTGAATAATTTGTGAGCTCTATTGTAGGTACCTACGTATATATTTAGAGATGACCAGAAAATTATCAGTTTGGAAAATATTTTATTTATGTTTATCTTAATTGCTTTTGGGTATTATTTCTTATTTTCTTTGTCTGTTTTGTTTTTTTTTTTTCAGGATGCCAAAAGGGGGACCGAATTAGATTATGTCATATCAAGAAAAAATCCACATTTTCCAAAACCAGTCTACCTCGAGCTATGGGTAAGTTTTATTTTAATTTTTCTTCTTTTGGTAAAGAACAATAGTTTGATTGTTTTTTGTTTCTATAATTATAGGGATCACCCCTTTTTGCTATTAGACAAAAGATTGTTTCACCCGATACAACAGAAGGTACAATATTTCTACTTGGACCACTTGATTTTGAAAAGCAAGCCATGTATCATCTAACCATATTGGCTAATGTAAGTATAAAGAAAATATATAATTAAATATTTTATAAGTCTCATAACGAAAAAAAAAAAACAATCGGAATGGAAACATTTTTCCAGGGGACAGCTTGAATAAATTTTCAAAAGGAATTCAAATTTGAATAAAATAACAGTCTTCTGTTGAAAGATCGTTTTTGAAATTGATTTAATGCTTTTACAGCTAATTCCTCGAGGGTCAGAAATATTTTATCATATATGGCCATTGTACATTGTGTGGCTAGTGTTCAATACCGTTAAAATTAAGAAGAAAAGTTAAATACTTAGTGACTATTAGGAGTTCATATAAAACTCGACGAAGTAGATATATGATATTTTGCTAAATAAATTAGTGGTATGACAGCTCTTGGAGAACCAGACCCCGGCGACTTATTACAACTTTCAAACACTTCTGTTTGCGCGTTGTGAGTAGCTGGAATTCAAGGGGCCCTACAATTTTCTGCCGAATAGTCCTGTCAACAAAGACAACAAAGATTTTTTATGATGAAAAAATAATATAACTTTCAAGTTGTACGATTGTAATATTTGTTAGAAATCATATCTGAGTAATTAAAAAAAAAAATGTGTGAGTGCCGGGACTCATATAAAAAATTGTGTGAGTTGTGGGACTCACGGATACGATATGTAAACATCAATGTTCTCCAAGAGCCCAAGTTTTGTTATTGAACATACCCAATCATAACGTAATGTGTGACACGGAACGTATTACACGAAAGGCTCAAGTTTTTAGTTTACTTTACCGCCGCAGGCATAGACGGTGCGAAAAGTGTTGTGCTTAACACCTCATTTTGAAAAATAATTTTTAAATAGAGCTTACCTGCTTATGAAAAAAATTAAATATAAAAATTGTAGAAGATACTTTTATACTCTAAAACTTTTATATTAGCTGATAAACTGTTATGAGTCAAAAACTAAAAAAGTATACTTTTACGGTGGAGCTGCGTGTAATACGCACTGGACACTATAAACAGAGAATAAATAATGATTTTAATACAGTAACGTGGAAAGTATTTTATCGAACAGTGTTGGACATTTATAGAAGAATCTTCCTCCAGATGCCTAAACCCAACATCTTTGTACTTGGAACCTTAGAAGTGAAGTTCAGTTATTAACCATGGACAAGGTATTTCGAAAAGTTAGATTTATAGTTGCGTCAGTAATTTGAGTAGAAAACATCTTAGGAGAATAAATTCGCTAGCCTTCTTAGAACAGACATCTAGTGTTATGACAAATTTGTCAAAATCTTATCAAATTCTAACGAAATTTGTCATGATAAAATTTGTTCTAATATTTTACAGAAAACTGCGACGAATTTGTAGAATTGTCATCTATCAATTTTTATGAAATAGGGCCCTTAACTGATTAGCAGCCTTGCTTGGTAAACTTCTTCATTCTTTCAAAAATATCTGTGCTTCAGCCTACAAAACAAACAGTGGTGTTTCTTTGAACTTAAATCATGGTTCATGGCGATATTCTTTTAAAAAAAAGATTTTAGCTTCAAGCTACAAGAATTTTGTCGGTCAAAATTTAATAGAACCAAAAATAGCGAGATTTTTTTCGAAATATTTTTATCAGTGATACTGCGCTCTTGTGATTTTAATCATTGAGTCTCACAAGTCTGTTGCTGCATATAAGAGTTCAATCTGGTCTTGAGTCTTTATACCTTCCTACCATTACCTACCTAAATCATTTAACATTACCTACCTAAATCATTTAAAAAAGAACTTTTCATATTGGACGATATAGAAATCCGTTGGACGAATCTTGATTTTCGCCACTTTTACTGCAGTTTCTTCTGGTATGCACAAAAATTCAATGTGTTGTTTGCTTTTTATGATTTATAGTTTTATGTAATAATATTCCACACGCAATTGTCTACAATGCAAGAAAGTCCTCTTGACCTATTAAACGAATTGGGTTTTCCAAATATTTTTGAATTATACGGAAGCATACCGCTACCGCCGCCGCGTTGCCGTTTGAAGACTATTCCCGTTAAAAGACCTGAAGTCAGTCGTAAAAAAAATAAACAGTTTTAAAGTTAGGTATTCGTTAAGTTGATGAATTAATGAAAACCAATAATTGATAAAATCTGTCCAACTTACACTTTTTAACCATTAGATAACTCCAGCCTAATACTCTCAAAAGTCCTTGAAAGACTATTATATCTTTAAATATATACATAGATAACTTACATAAGAACCTTTGGCACTGTTGCGAATACGGCGCATATAAAACATCTTCGCAGGTTCTTCATCATTTCATAAAAAAATAAAACCTTATATGTTTTTTTTTTTTTATTATTTTCTTTTTTTTATAGCTTGAGATAAAAGACCTAGCCAAAGAATTTAATTTATTTATCATTTGTTGTATCTTAAGATTTTTACAACAAAAAAAGAGGACTAAAACAAAAATTCCTGCAGCTCTCTTTTTTAACAGATTTGTTATCCCAAAATAACCCCCTACGACATGACAGTTCGACATTTATGGCAATTTATAGTTTTTAATTAAGCATCCTCACTTAAGATCTTTATATAAGATAAAGGTAAACTTAGTTCGCAGTTTATAAAAAAATAAAAAATCTTAACAAAAAATTATATAAAAAAAAAAAGAGGTAGGTAGGTATAACTTGGAGCACCCGCCGAAGGCGCGATAACAATCAATTCTATGATTTATAGTTACTGCCATTGCCTGCCCCATCGCCATCGCCATCGACACTGCAGACTAAAGGTATACGAAACCCAACAAAACATCAACCGTCATCAGAGAGGTCCTCTTGTTTCCCCTCCTTGGAGTGTCATTTGATCGCCCATCTAGCAGGGATTTAATTTGCCTCATTATCAACCCTTAAAATATGCACAACGCCACCCGAGAGGGATATTTATATCCAAGAAAATATTATATTCATCCCAACGACGACGACCGACCAAACGACGACGACGCTTAGCCGTCCGTTCGTTCGTATAAGTTTACACAATGGCCAAAGGCCATCTGGTGGAGGATATCTGATGCTAATTCAAAGTGATAGTAATTACCGATCCAGGATAAAAATGCAAAGATATGTGACACACGGTGCGGAATAGTATCTTGGTTTGGTGCTATAGGACTAGACGAGGACAGGCGACTAGGACAGGATTAACAGCCAATTCAGCATTACGGACGACATGATGTCATGTCACAAACATTCGAGAAGCGTTCATGACAGAAATACCAATAATGACGCGCTCCATCACCGAAAACATTCTTTTTTTTTGAGACTTATATAGCGACTTGTATCCGACTATGAGAGCTGCGTTGCAATTGCGAACAAATAAAATGGTGTCCACATGGGGCCACGCAACGCATAAAAATAGCCCCACAATTGCAACGTTCGGTGAAATATTGCCACAGGCAAATCAGAAAGAGCATCTTGTTTAGGTTTCTGTACTTTTGTGAGCTGTGAGTTTGTGGTACAACCAACAAGGGGGTAATGATGCAGAGGGTCAGAAATATGGGCACAAAACATATTATAGAGGCAAATAATACCTGAGACTCCATAGGGAGGATATATAGATTGCCATTGCGCGCGCTGTTATACAATATTCTGCAAGGTCTTTGGGCGAATACGAATACGAATACGAGTATACGAGTATAATAATAATAATGGGTGTGCCTGTTGCATGGCACCAACTAACGCAGTTGTTGTGGCCATAATTGGCAATGGTATGTGGTTGACTAGAATGTCAGTGAATTGAGGCCTGCTATGACCAAAGAAATAGAAGTAAAAAACATAATATAGATACTTACATACATATAAATGTAGAAAAAAAAATAACGCGGAAACACTTTGTATTGTAATGTAGGTACCCTATAATGAAAATGATTGCGTCCTGTTTTTAAATTTACTTTTTTTTTTTTATTGCGAATTCAAGTTTATATCACAACTATATTATTAAACCATTCGAACTTTATGGTTTAGTGTATATGTTTTTTTTTTTTTTTGTGTTTGTTAATCTGCATTCCTTTTGAGTCATTTAGATATCTGCCCAAGTACCCACATAAGTGGTTCATACTAAAATGTTTATGTTGAAGTCATTTGAAAAGGTTTGTAGTTTGATATAGGATGGCTTAAACATCGATATTGGGCTGTTTCCAAAACGTGTTCAAAAACCTCGTTTATTGTTGTCTTATAGCTGCCTAACACAAGAGAAGATTGTCTTAACCGTGAATAATGTGATATTTATTTTTATTAAATAAAGCATATTTCCAACCTAGCCAGCGTCTACGTAGACAAAAATCTAATAAATACGACTACTATTTTTTAATTTCCTAAAACGGAATAAATCATATTAAGATTCATATTTATGAAAAAAAATATTTAAAATTATTAGGAAAATATTTTTAAACCTATTTAAAATCTTAGTTCCTAAATAGGGCACAGAAATTCTTTTAATTCATATTTTAGGTATATAAGAAATCATTTAAAAAAAAAAAAAAATTAAATAAAAAAAAATAAAAACTTACGGTCGTATTTATTAGATTTTTGTCTACTTAGACACTGTCTAACTATTTTCAAATGGGTGGAAATATGCTTTATTTAATAAAAATAAATATCACATTATTCATGGATAAGACAATATAATCTTGTGTCTAAGTTAGGCAGCTATAAGACAACAATAAATAAGGTTTTTAAACACATTCTCCAAAGTTGGACAGTTGTCTAAAGTTAGACAAAGTTTATAAATAAGACCATTAGTTTATAATCGTTTTAGTTTCATAGTTTTAGTTTTAGTTTCATTACAAACCTGTATAATTCATCGATGTTTAAGCAACACTAGCTTTGATATTTAGGAACTGTCAATCAGTATAATGTAGTTTTTAATAAGTTAGTTCAGTTAATGGGCTTAAGCTTAGCACGGTTCCCAACTCCCAAATAACATTTTTCCTCTCATAAGATGCTCCAAGAGCTGAACTAGATTAATGTAAGGGAGTTAAAAGTAATCTTGAAGAATACTACTAGATTTTTATAACACTATATTATGCTAAAGGCGTTAAATGACCTAGTTATTAGAGGCTCTCACCCGACCTGAAATTCGTCCTTGAATTGAGAGTCACTTAATGCATTAAAATCATAATTTATTCTCTGTTAAAAGTGGGGATCCACCTAAGAAATGTCAAAATTGGAAAAGAAGAACTTTTCCTACATATGTAAATAGTTTTATTTTTAATAAGAAAGTGTATTTTGTCTTCAAAGCAAAATACGGATTTGAGTACATATTCTTTGTTTATGTGTCAAGTGTTTTAAATTAAAATATATATTTTTTACTATGTTATTTTTAAATTACTGTTTTGTCAATGGTTTTAAGTAACATCATTTATTTAACTTTTTTGAAAACAAAATTAACATTTGAATGAAAATAAATTAACATTTAAAATTTTAAAAACATCTTTACAAAATAAACCAATAAATTATCATTGAACGCATAAGCCCCTGCAGTAGATATGTATTTTCAAAAAACAAACAGAATTTTGGTCATACCCAATTTTAAAACCCGGATTCCCCAATAAACTACTTGTGCATTGTTTGGAATAAAAATTGGTATAATTAAAACATTGCCTAGTTTTAGGTTTTCTGTGCTTGTGGAATTAAGTTAAAAGATGTGTTTTTTAGGTCAGTACTAACTTTGATTTTGAGCAAAACACTTGAACTTTCATTAAATATAATTATTAACTTGTATTTAATTGAGAGAATAAAATATGTTATCAGTTTCTAAAAACACAACTTTGGGGATATTTTCACCACGACTGGATCCGATAAATGTCATCAGCGAGACAGTTTTAAAACACTTTTTCAATCACTTCTAGGTCCTGTTTCATAAAGACACATGACTGGTGACAATTTGTAAAGTGATAAGTTATGCCAATTGTCACATTTATGACCCATAATTAATTTGAAAATTTTGTAGAATTGTTGAAAAATATATTTGACAATAGTAAAATTTTCGGATCATAAAAACCTTGTCATGAAAATGAATTATTCGAGAATTGTCATGAATTTTCTGACAAATTAGTATACTCACAATTATTTTATGAAACAAAAAAGTTAACAATTTACATATTTGTCAGTAGGTATCTATTTTAAAATTGTGACAGGCATTTTAGTATCGGTCAAGTTTTAGCAGTGAAGTTACATGTTAAAAGTTTGAGAGTTAAAATTTGTAATAATAACACCACAGAATTTTAATTTGAATTCGTGCAACTACTTTTAAAATGACTCATTTAAGCACCAAAGAGAAAGAGACACATTTTGTTCGCTAAATAGATTTTCCCCTATATAGAATTTTTCTTAGGTAATAAGTATACAGAATTTTAAAATACAGAATTTTTTGTAACCATAATTTTAATTTATACAGTACATATTTTAAAGACAGAATCTCAGCCTCACAACATTTTGAATCTTACTCTAGTTTAATGTTTGTCAAACAAGCACATCAATCAGATGTAACTCAAAAGTACCTATGAAAAGCTCTTTTTTGCCTAATTAGTATAGGTCATCATTTTTTGTATCACTTTGATAAAAAAATAAAATAAATTTAACTTATTTTAACTATGGGAAAAATCGAACAATTATATTCAAACTACCTTAACTTATGTATAAGTTATTATTTTATTAAATTAGTCATTATTATGCTTGCCCATGTAAAAAAAGCTTTTTATCAAAATCGAAACGGTTTTTTATGTACATTATGCATTATCTACCAAAAGAAAATCCCATCGATGTAATTCTGTCCAATTATCTTGTTTAACCTTTCAAAAAATTTAAAAAGCCACACATTTTTCTGACCCCCTGTTTCGAAACACTATCCCAACTGTTTTCGCTGTCGCTGTGCTAACAGAAAAAAAAATTACTACTGAAATTTTCTTACCCCCAACTTTACTTAAAATAAATAAAATAAAAACAACTTCATGACTTCTCTTAAAACAATGCCTGCTGTCGCTGTGTGGTGCTGGTGACTGTCGGGCGATAACCTTCTGAATATTATCGCTGATGTCTGTGAATCATACTTTTTCTTAAACCAGAATTTATTTTTCAAACTCTATATATGTACCTACCTACGAGTTGAATATTTACCTATACGTTTTTTATTACCAGCCCGCCGCAAGCTTATACCTAAATACCCATTTGTCCCATAAGAACGAAAAGAAAACAAAAAACAAGAGTAGGTATTATCAATTCAAAAACACAATTTTAAAGTTAAAGAGAAAAAATATATAACAAAGCCCCGACAACACAGAATCAGACATTCCCAAACATTCAAAATCCAAAATTACCCTTATTGACTGACCGGACTGACCGACCGGGCCAATGGCCAACCAAAGTCAAGCCAAATCGCTGCAAGCAGCGCGCACTACAAAAATAAAACGCTTGTTTTTTTTTTAGCCAGAAATCTTATTACATCGCCCGCTGGCCACAGTCAATTCATACATTACAATTTCTGGCCAAAGGGGCTGCTGTTGCTGCTGCTGCAACAGTTCAACCACACTGCGACTCCACACGGCATTAAGGCAATGGTCAGTCAATTCAGATGACTGCTGCAGTTGCTATAGTTAGCTGCGCTGCGTTCGAGACTTCTCGCCGATTCCCATGTTAACAAGTTACAACATCGTCGAACACCGCTAACAGGCAAACAGAATTCTGCGCACAGAGAGTGCAGCAGCACGAAATACATTTACTTCGCTGATATACTTGATTTGTTGTTGTTATTTTTTCTCGCTCAATGTTTTTCGCAGTAAAATGCATTTTTCAATTTTGTAACAGCCAACCTTCCCGAACTCGACCACCCTCCCCACAATTTTCGCTCTGAGTGGCTGACGATGATGCGGTAGTGCATTATACTCACTCAGACACACTAACTAAGCTATTTAGCCAGCCCACTCAGCACTCGACGGTTTACGTACGTATTTCATATTCGTACACTGTGCTGTGGCCGGGCCGGGAGTGCAGCAAGTAGATATGCAATGCAACGTTTAGCTGTAATTGCAGCAATGGCCATAAAGTTACGTTTTGTACGTATATGTTTATTTGTGTGCTCCACCAGAGTAGCAGTACAGAGGAAATAATAATAGTTAGGTTTTTTAGGTACATCATTTCATTCGTTTCTGTGGAGCTGTGATGTTAAGGTCTGTCTGGTCGTTCTCGTTGCTGTGTCATATTTTGTTAGCACTACAAAAAAATAAAAATTTTACTTTGTTTTTTTTTTTTTTTTTTTTTGTGAAGAGCACATTTTTAATGAACATACTGAATTGTATGGAAATCAATAAAAAGTTAAATGCCAAGATAATTCAATAAATGTTCAATTTATGGATAAATGATAAATTGAATAATAATGCAGCAGTTTAAAAAAAACGCTTTCGATTAACTTTAAGCTTCTTAGAAGCTCTATATAGCAACGGGAAGCGCTTGTCTTTTTTTGAGTATTAAAACGTCAATGAGAGTGGAATGGAATTTTATAATTTTAAGTTTTTTTCTTCAAAATTTTGGGTTTTAGTCCAGGGGTGGGATCGTGTAAGTTGATTTGCGAAATGAGAGGCTCACAATCAACCAATTCAGTAATATTACATTACATTTGATAAAGAGCTAAAGAGCGACATATCGTTGCTGTAGATCGAATACCTTGTAACCCAGAAAAGTGAATTTTTCAGGAGAAACAAAAAACTTGACATAAATATATATTCTAAATTTCAATAGGGCGATCAAGAACAAAGTGCTTTTGACTATCTAAAAAGTGTCTTACGAACAAGCCTGTACTCGTTCTGTACGAATCTGCGGATCATGAATTGGTATGCGAGATATTTCAGCAACAAAAACGCATGGGTCGATACGATGTATTGCTATTTATGCGTTTAGCTTTAAAACTTCTTAGGCTTACAAGTTTTTTTCATTAGATCCGGAAAGTTGTTTACTATAAAAGTGCTTTTCTGGGTTACGAGGTATTCGATCTACAGCGACGATATATCACAACAAAAATGTGATTTTAATTTTCCAACAAATTGGGCGTATCTGCCGCAATACGACTAGAGTTACCCCCAGCCTACAAAAATTGTGCAACTTTTTCAGAGTTTTTTTTTTTAAACATGCATACAAGCAGAAATAAACATTTATGTGATTAAAAAAATTTGCTACATTTCGGAAGATGAAGAAAATATAAGAATTATATGACAAAGACGTCATTCTATATTTTCGATATAGCTCATTACAAATATTTCATTCATTCACTATGGCAATCGTTTTTTTTTTTTTTTGACAAATGTAATTTCAAGTATTTAATTAAACTGAATTGAGTTGGATCACCCAATGGGGCTTACTAATAATAACCAAGCACTAATGTCGACTATTAGTAAAGTGCAAGGTTAAAATGAAGTGCGGAGCTTAAACACAATCCTTCTAATAACCAATTTAACCTTCTCATTAAAAAAATCCTCACACTTTCCATGAATCTACTACAATTTCTAAAATATTAACCAATCACGGCACAGACAACAGATAAACATTACTCGAAAATTCCTCAAACATGGGTAAAATACTTTTTTTATTCGGCCCTAGCGAGGTATCCGTCGGAGCGGAAAATTCTCCGATTTTATACGAATCGGAGGATATTTGCTTCGAGGTATACTTTCGGACAGCTGTTCGGAACATTTTTCCGACATTATGCAACGTACACCGGCGTTATGCGTTACAGTGCGATCAATTGCTTTTTGTGAGTGATATTTTGACAGCTCATACATTTATTTTTCCGATATCCTTCGCCACACATAGTTCGCGGAACTTTTTTAAGATTTGTGTAAAGTGTTGAAAAATGTCAGAAATTAAAAAAAAAACATGTCAATAAAGTAATTTTGGAACTATTGCTTGAATTTTTTTATTTTTTAGACTCCGAGGAGCAAACGAAAAAACAACAACTAGGCAAATCGAGCTTCTGGTTAATTTAATGCAAGAGAAACAGAGAAACCCGACGCGTTGTCGCATTGTTTAGTATTCTTTTCCGATGAAGGATACCTCGAATGTATTTTGAACCTCCGACAGAGTGTGCGTTAAAAAAAAATTTCCGCTCCAACGGATACCTCGCTAGGGCAATTATCTTTCCAAAAATATAAATTTCAAAACCATCAAAAATAATCCTGATTTATGGAAAATCATATATTATAGGTATATCTCGATTTCAACTTTTATTTGAAATTTTTGTTACACACATATATCCAGGGGTTTAAAATATTTACAAAGTCTACCGATCGAAATAAAAAATATTTATTTACCCCTTCCCCCTTTTGGACATTCACGATTAATTATATTATCAAACCAAAAAAACTTTAAAACAACCAAGAACTGTCAAATCGGCTTTCACAGAAAACATTGTTACCAATTTAAAGTTCTCCATTTCTTTATTTTATTAAAATGTCCGGAACGAATAATGAAAACAAAAAAATTGCCATTGTTACTGAAAAAATATAACTTTTATCGGTAAATTTTGGAATTTCAACATTCGAGGGTTTCAGAGTGATATGTTTATCTATTGTTTGCTCTGGATCTAAAGCGCTCTAAGCATTTGATATCAGCTTTAAGCAGATTGCACATTATCTCCGTAATAGGTGTCATAAGCAGACACTATCTAATAGGTAGGCACGCCAGGTGACTAGGCGTCTACTCAAATGATTTCTGCTGAAGCTGCATGGATGACGAAGAGGAGGAAACAATTCCTCACCTTCTTTGTACCTTCCCTGCTCTGTCACAAAGATGTAAACTCCATTTCTGAGACTTCTACTTCAACGATACAAGTGATCCAGTAAATACTACTATAATTAATCTTGCACGCTTCATAGGGAGCTCAAAATGGTTTAATGTGTAATGACTAATGAGTAATGAAAAGCATTCCTAGATCCTTGTGGTATCACAGGCCAAGAATTGGTCTAAGTGTGTCGGTTTCTCCGCCGCCGATAGCCACTTCTACCTATCCTAACCTTTGCTCTTACGAAAAAAACTCGTTGTGATCTTTTTCTGTAGAATTTTATAAGTATCAATAGCTCTGACATTTTTTCAAACACAAACCGAGTTTTGAAGATATTTACAAATGAAAAAGACATTTTGCCCCGTTTGCCTCTTTAAATCAGAAACTCTCTCCCAAATTGAAGGTAGGTACATTTTAGGAAATGCTAAACACACAAAAATAGTGTTTTTGACCAAAATTCAGCATTGAATTTTATTTTTAATGAAACTCTAAATTTTACTTCGTTTTATTTTACATCATTTTGGACTTCAAGTAAAGCTAGGTGAAACCTACTGTTATACCGTTAAAGATAACGCTTCGAGTATCAGTCACTTGAATGAGCAGTCAGCAAGCATTAAGACAATCTAAACCATATAACTTCCCGACTCTTTTCAGCCCACATATTATACCTTTAATGAATGAACAGTAAATATTTGCGCACCATAAAGTTGCAATTTACCGTTTTTATTTTATATTTGTTTTTCTTGTGTTTTATTATTATTAAAATCATTTCATCGTAATCTAAGGCAACTTTTCGATCTAAATATACATAGGCCCATTAACCGCTTGAGTTTCCATTTCCAATTAATTTATTCATGCATTTCAGACTTCCATCAAACGGTCCAATTCAGTTCTAATCAAAAACTGTGTGTGTGTGTTTGGTTGCCTCTCAATTTAGCTTTAGTACATATATGTATTATGTTAACCCAATGCAACAGAGCATGATAATATTTATTTTAATTACGCACACGCATTTAATTAGACAGGATATGTCCATGCCGACGCAAAATGTGTGCCTGTGCATATTCAACTCTTCGTTAAATACAAAATTCTCATTCCACCTGAGGAGATTCTATTGATTATATTCTTTCTGAGATTTTTATTTATTTTATAACTCATTTTTTGTTTATTGTATATTTACAGGATGCCTATGCTGAGTCGGGACAAGACAGCAGAAACATCGCTGGACTTGAAGTTGTTGTGATTGTGCAAGACGTTCAAGATCAACCACCTGTCTTTACAATGGCTCCACCTGTTACGAAATTACCACCTGGTATACTTCCTGGTGACAAGGTACGTTGACTATACTCACAGTACCGCTTATCTTATGTGTTAAGGGACATACATTTTTACCATAAGAACGCATTAAATAGGTGTATACAGTTATGAATATAAAATTCTGAACCAAATGAGAGGGAAAATCAATTTAAAAAGAAATGTAGAAGCATGGGAGGAAATTCATTATAGCTACATACGGACGGAGTCAAGGTGTTGTTTTGCGGTTGGGGTTGTGTTGAGACGTTGCGTTGAGAGGAAAGGATTTTTATGTTGTCCCATCAGCTGAACAAACGGGATTGATGTGTCTGAAGGTTGTTTCTCGAATTTTGTAGTTTATTTGTATTTTGCGTAGTACCTATGTATAAGTAAAGACTTTAATGATTTTTTGATAAAATGCCAAAGATTTTCGGATCGGAGGAGTGAAGCTAAATTGTATTCATAGTTATTATATTTAGGTACGTAAAACGGAAAAACGTAATTTCATCACAGATATACAGGGTATCCCGAAATCACCGCCACGGAAAAAAACTATGAGTTCTTGAGGTCATAATATCATAAAAACCGTTATAAGTCGAAAACGAGAAAATTATCAATTATTAAGTTTTTCGACTTGAAATTACCTCAGGCATTTTTTTGTTTTAAGTAAAAGATTTATTCCATATTTTTTAAATCAAAATTTGAAAATCATGTCTGATGGCAGTTCTTTTTACATTATTTATTTCTGAGCATATATTTTATGAAATATTCAGCATTTTGTGAAAAAAATTATTTGGTGCATAACTTTTTGAGAGAAAAGCTCCATTTTCAGAATATTAAAAATGTCTTACCCATCAGATAACTTTAAGGCAGAAATTCCTGAGTTTTTAATTTAAATAATACTTTGTCTTAGAACAAGTTTAAATTAATTTACTTTCTTTTTTTTCGAATTTTATAAATGTTTTGAAGATTATTTGACTCTTTTCTTGAGGCTGAGGTAATATTTCATTGTAATCCTATTCTAAATATCATTTCATAAACACGAATTGGCTCACCTTACGGGATGAGATTTACTTAAAAGAAATTAACGGTGAAAAATGTTAGGAATATGAATCTGATCCAGCTTAAGGATTATCCAAAAAAAAGCATGAGTAACACTAGAAATTTAGTTTTTAATATCAACCCACAATTCACTAAATCGAGAGGGGAGTAACATTATCAGCGACTAGGACTTTTTTTTTAAAAGCAAAACCGTTTTACTTTACTCGTATGCGAATGCACACCTAAAAGGAACCTATTACTGTTGTAATATAAACCGAAATAAGCTGGCAAGAGCAACTTACTCTTTGCCCTTTTAATTCAAAAACAAGAAAACCATGAGTCGATATGCTTGCAATCGCAATGTTCCAATTGTTGAAATTTTGTACGTCCACTTCTTACATTTTCTACTTACACAGTGTGAACTATAAAGGCCACAAAATAAACATAATTATTTCGAGTTCGTCGAATTATGGCTGGTAGATGACTGGACTGGAATATGTTGAATGAATGAAAGTTTTGGGGGTTTTAGTTGCACTGCGACCTTAAGATCAATTGTGCCTCAATTCAGAGCTATACATAAATGTGGTGGCTCATTTACAGCTCTCCCTCCAAATTTGATTCATTAAGAAACTTAAATAGTTGGGGTATTTTTAGAGAATATATTAGCATTTAATATGTAAGTAATATGTTATAGTAGAATATTGATGTATAAGGTGCTGGTGGTTGGTTTATGTGAGTTGGATAGTGATGTTCTTAAAGCTTAGAAGATTAGTTAACTTTCGGATAAGGAAGTTATAAATTTAATCACTTCAATCATACTCTCATTTGGCTTAAAAAAATTGACAAATAAAAAAAAAATAATTATCCTACTGCACTGTTATAGACTTATAGTTATAGTCTAAGCAAAAACACTCCGAGTCACATATATAGTATGCGTTAGTTCTCATATCTTTAAATTAGACACATACTCGTATAGTGCCTTTAGCCTAAAGGCGCTTTGCTCTTTTTATCTGATTTTCTTCGACATTTATTGAGCTCTCGCTAGCTGAAAACTCTTCTATAGTCCAGAAGACCAATATATGTAAGTAGTATAGGTATAGCAAAAAAAAAAACAAGGAACCTTGCGACATCCCAATGATAAGGAGACGCTGGCAAAGCTCTTTTCAATGGCAACATACATGAGAGATAACCTTTTGGCATAAAATTTATGTGCATATGGTGTGCAGCAAAGGAGATGTGCAACTCTTATACAACATTCAAGAAACATTGATATCTATGAAGTACTATCAAGTATCCCCCATTTCGTGGATGCAACGTATTTTAGAACTGTATATACGTATGGCAACGGCAAGGCTATAGAAAATGGCTGCAATATGGCGGGCGGAAATGTTTGGTGTTGATCGTATAGTGCTGGTGGTGGTGGAGTGAGATAGTTCCATTAGACAAATGTGCATATATATGTATGTACCTACTATGTAGTGTATCCCTGAAAGGAAGGCTGTATTAGAAGAACCTTTTAATGAGTTTCTTTCATAAAAAAAAAAAAACTTTTAGTAAAATATCTTTGGGACACATCACATGTGAGATGTGTTTTTTTTTCATTTTCATTTGCCGTACTACCTCGAGTATGTGCTAATTAATCGATGCAACGCGGAGAGTCTATATACCTACTTTAGAAATGAGAAGAAAAACATTGCCTGAAGGATTGAAAATTTTAAAATTGTTAACTTATTTTTCTTCTATTTTTTTTTTTTTTTTCTTCTATGTGATTTCATCAAAACTCGTAATGCAACAACAACAAAAACACAATCTGTATACACAACGCATTTTGTGCTGCACATCTTTGCCTCAACTCTCAACATTGACTCTTGCAGATACTTCAAGTTCATGCTGAAGATGGCGATAAAGGTAATCCTCGTGAGGTCAGATACGGTCTAGTCTCCGAAGGGAATCCATTTACCTCGTTCTTCGATATCAACGATACCAGCGGTAAGTTTTATATATTTTTCTTTTCCATCTGTAGTGTACATATATGTATATGCAACATGTATGTACATATGATATAAGTTTTCTTTAGTAATAATTAAGAGCGCATCAGTATAGCTAACCTTTGGAGATTTTTAAAGAGCTAATGATACCTTAAGACCAAGTTCTTACATTTTTGTTTTGTTTTCTTTTATGAAGCCCGTGTTTGGAATGTATACCTACGTATAATGAATATGAATGTTAAAAGTCAAAGGAGATAAGATTCTTTGGATTGAATAGTAAAAAAAATATTCACTCACTGAATAGCATTAGAACAGTTTTATTGATTTTTTGTTTTATGTGTTTACTTTTCAGAAAAGACTTAAAGTTATATTGATAAATAATATTATTATGTACAATTTTATTGCAATCCTATAAAGATATAGGTAATCTATTTTATGAGGGTTATTATCCTTGAAGATAACCGCGAAACGAATTGTATATCTTCTTTGCGTTAGTTCATACCTCTACTAATATTATTATAAAAAATAAATAGGTTGGTAGATTGCAACTCCACCACCCCCGAAAGAACTGATGCATCATGTAATTTCTGAAATTATGTTGTAAGTTATAAAAATAATATTAAGACTTAAAGAATTTTGTTTTTTAAAGCTAAACAAAATTGTTTTCATTTCGGTTATAGGTGTCATAAAATTTTAATTTTTGTTGTTGTTGCTGAATAGGGCAAGTATATTGGTTTTGTTTACAAAAAAATTAATAAGAGGCTTTTATGTGTAAAACTGCTAACAGTAAGGCATTCATTTTATGGAAACAAATTTTGAAAATCATTTAAACGGGTTCTTTATTGCCTTATACATGCTCTTTTCGACAAGGTATATACACATCATTTATGTATATGGAAAGCTTTGGATTGTTAACAAAGAAGAGAACTTTTCGCCTCCCCGATTGACCCTAGGCATTTAGATTTCAATATACCAAAGTAATTATTACATATAAAATGCGACAAAAATCCAGAGCGAGTAGGTTATTGGGTCGAAAAAGGAAGAAAAACGAACAAAAGGGGGGTGTATTTGCCCACGTTGAGGTGGTGATGACGACAATTTCTCAGAATATAACTTTGATTCTGCTGATGCATCAGAAACTGAATAAATTGTTTGTACTTTTTATTAATTTTATTAAAGAAGTGTTTTGGCTCTTAAAAATAATCAATTTAAAAAAGAATATGTTTATTTTTTGTAAACAAAAATTCCATTGAAAGTAGATAACACTTAACACTAAAAGGTACAAATATATCACTTACATGTTATTGTAAAAAATCTCCTAAGAAGCTAAATAGTTCGTTATTTATCGGAACATCAAGATTGAGGTCTTTAAGCTCAGGCAAAATGACTGAGCACTATTTATTTTTTTAAGTTGTCATATTCCTGACACAATAATTAGAAAATGGCAATTTTAAACCACCCAGATCTACCACAAGCTGAGAAAAAAAAAACTTTCAGACTTTTGAATTTTATATCATGACACTTGTACCTATTAACCCAATTACTGACATTTTGGTTCTAGTTTTTGTCCCAGAATTTGTTGACACCTCTCTGAGACTATTAAAATTGTTTTTTTTAACGCTATGAGAAATTTAAAAATGTCGATTATTAAAATTTCGGCAAGTAGACAACAGTTTTAAAAAGAACAGTACCATCGTAATGATAATAAAATTCTCTTTATGTTACTGTTTATTTAAATGAAAATACCAACTAGGGTAAAAAGGAAAAAAAATCAAAAACCAAGAAAAATTGATTTAAAAATTATGAACTTTTCAAAAATTCACCTAGCCATGAAAAAAGCTTAAATCAAAAATTTTGCAAACACAAATCTTTTCATTTTTTATCGGCTTCTCAGAAAAAATAAAATGTATTTCTAGAAAACATTTCCCTGATTTTATGTGATTTTTTCTCCAACGTCCATTTTTCATTTTTTGACTTTAAAATGTTTTTTTTTATCTCGAGTACTATAGATTTTCTAGAATTTTCATTTATGTGTGTGACTTTCCTGAATTTACAAGATCTATCGATACAAAAAACTCTCTATCACTATTCGTTTAGAAAATAGAATCTAGACTCTTCTTTTGACCTAATTTACCCTATTGAAATTCCGATTAAAAAATAAATACGTACATATTTTAAATTTTGTAAATAAAGATTCATTTCATATATGATACTTTTTTTTAGCACTAAAACCTATCATATTGGCTGGGTCACATAATTAAAGAAGCACAAAAATCGACCAACCCTATGCCTTGACAATATTTCACCAGGCAACCCTTGCGCAAAATGTTAGTTAAAACACTAAACTGCATACCACTTATCCGGTAACTCGATGAGGGTACGTCGTCCTATGGCGGGATCTTAGACTATAATATAATAAATCAAAAAAAAAAATAAATAAATAGAAAAACAAAATAAAAATAATGAAAACATAGGTAGATAAAGTTAAGTTAAAATAGAAGAAATAATAAACTTAAAGCTGAAGATTGTCTATCACTAAAGAGCATCAAAGAACCGTCTTAGTCTTGCCTTGAACCGAGAGCATTCCATCATTATAGTTAACCAACAAATGCAGTTTTTAAACGAATTTTTAACATTTTTAAAATCAATGACACCTTATTTTTCAAAATCGGTGTAGTATGAGAGTCGGAAAAGGAATCTAAACTATAAAAATAGATAGCCAATTCGCGATTCTAAGATCTCACTGAGCAAACTTCTGTCAGTTTCACTGAGAAGAAGGGGAAACCTTTTTTTTTATTTTTTATTTATAATTGATCAACTGCGAAAATATCAGTCTCAGCTTTTTGACAGCAAAAGTGAGGAATCTCAATGGGGAATTACGTTCAGATTTCTAAGATTGCTGAGATCTCTGAGATCTCAGTGAGCCTGAGAAACCTGAACTGGCTTAGTATATATGTATGATGTTAATGGGAAAATAAAAAATACAAAAAATATATCCTAGATTATAAGCGGTATCGCAATTGATTTTCTACCAAAAACTTAAGTATGCATCAAAGAAAATCTAATAATCTCTTAAAATCCATTATCAAAATTCAAAAAATATTTTATCATTGCTTTTAATTTATTGATTTTCAATTTAAATCGGATTAAAAAAAAAAAAACAAATTCCTACTTATTTAAATTTTCAATAAGACGATACTTAAATTAGCCTTTAAATAAATTATTCTTATCAAAGAAGCAGGTATTCAAAAATTAAATTGAAAAACTATTAATTTACGTTCTTTAAAAAATTCAAGTGTGGGAAGCCATATCTATTTTGTACTTAAAAAGGAATTATCTGGAACAAAAACAATAAACCAAGAATATATGTTTGTAAGCCTATTATGTAATATATCAGTTCAGTTCAGAGATACATTTGACTCATGTTAACTTGCACACACAAAACTGTAAATTCAATCATAGGGCAATCTATTTCATTTACTTTATGTGTTTAAATAAAAGATACACCTGTATAACTCCTCCAAATCTCATGTTTAACATTGAAATCTCATCTTTTTCTAAACATTTAAGATGCACCCACACATTAGGTATATAGATAGATCTTCTTTCAATGGAAGAGGCTCGCGCCTAAACCGATTAAGGTTTCCACTTTCCCGTCTGAGACATACCCAAAAAAATAATATTGATGTGTCTTGCCGCACCTCAAGTGACATCCCAAATAATGATCATTTGTCAAAAACCACAGTCATTGCCATTGAATCGTTTAGTCCCTCTCTTTCCTTCATAGAGAAGGTGTAAAAAATCTAGTTTCATTCTTATCCACATTCCACCTACCTTATACAAGTTAAATAAATTCAGGGATCTAATTATTATTTAAAGCATAAAATCGACTTTAAAATTTATAGAATGTAGTTAAAATGAGTGCACATCATGGAATGGAATTCATCAGATACATTTTTTCACTTAAGATAGAAGAATATAGTTTTTTTCGTTTCCCGGCAATGGTACAGCGGCGGCGGCGGCGCAGTGGTGTGATAACATCAGAAGAGGAGAATTTTTTTTTTATTTTTATTGACAGATACATTTCGGGGCGCCCACTCAAAACAATTTCACAAATTAAACTTTATGTTAATTTTGATGTTAGATACAATTACAAAGTTCAATCTTTGGTTTTTGTGGAAGTTAACGACCGTCGCGGTTGCGTCGAATGAAACAATCAACTGTCACCGCGCTGCCGCCGCCGCCGTGTTGTTTTAAAGATCTAAATCTCTAGCTGCCATAAAAAGTTTCCAGAGTAAGATGTAATTCGAAGATAGGATTTTAATGGTTTGCCAGCCTTCAAACATTTTGTAATAGATTTTCAGGTGGAAATAAAATAAAATGAAATAAAATACAATCATGCAATTGAGTTGTGTTATAGCATTTGCGGCTATCTCCACCCACACCCAATATACATATAACTCTGTCTTTTCCCGTAGATCTTGAAGTTTTTTTTATTACATATATTTAAAGAAAACATAAAATAGTGCTAAAAGCATGTTTTGTTTTTGTGTTTTTTTTTTCAAAAAATATTGAGTTGTAAATTTTACAACAATTTGCCATTGAGTTTGGTTGGAATAATAAAAAAATAACACCTCCTTCATATGCAATACCATCAGCGTCTGACGGTGGTGCTCTGCGCACTTCGAAACATTTGAATCTTTTATGATTTTTTTTTATTTTGTTGTAAAAATCCAAGAAATACAACATGTGATATGGGTTTCGATTGGCGTGGGAATTGCAAACTTAAATTGAGAAACAAAGAAAAAAACAAACAAACGCTTTTATTGTGTTAAATTTGAAAACAGCCAATGAAGATAATGTCCCTACTTTAGTTTAAATTTACTTCTTTTTTTTGGAAAAACAAAACCAAATTGTTGAAATGATGGTCGTAAAATTGTGGCTATTTCTACTTCTTGATGAATGTGGAAATTGAATTTTATGTAACGTTTGGATATCCCAACGATAAAATTCCGAGGAATTCGAGCTAGACGAGACATTTGGTCAAGGTATAGGTTTATTGTATTGTTGCTGTCAAGTTGACAGAATTTATGACTGTAAATAATTGTTGATGCTTAAGGTGAAATATGTAAATTTGTTCTATTTTTTTTTTTTGTAAGAGAATGCCACCTATGTAGTTGATCCGATTAGTATGCAGATAAAGGAAGATTTTTTTTTTAACTTAAGGCAGATAACATCACTTTTTCGGTTTAAACGTAAAACAATCTTGTCCTTCGGCCAATATGCTTTGAGAATTTGTAAATCAACACACAGATAATGATATAAAAATCATCTTCAACACAATAAAATACAATTTTTATATCACCTAAATGTTAAAAATAAAGAGTTAAACAATTAGCAAATTTTTAGCTTAGACTCTTCAAAGGTAGAACTTCATATAAAAAAATTCTTTTTTTTGTTCAAAATTTTTTTGAGGTAAAACTTTAAAAATGTAACATACGATTTTAAAATTATTGTTGAGGTTAAATTCTCAAAACGGACGTCGAGGATATTTGAAAGATTTATAATTTGACAGGGTGAACTAGGGAACAATTTAAAAAATGCATTTGATTTTAGATTTTCTTTTTTGGAAATCTCAGTTACACGAAAAGAATTCTTCAGGTCTTTGTTCTTCTTGTGTCTGTTGTTAAAATACTGAGGAAATTTGAATTTAAAATTTAGTTATTTAAAGAAGGAAAAAAAACGATTTGTTTTTGAAATATAATTTTTTAAAGATGTACCAGCATATGCATCTAAATTTTAATTTAGTTACATGTAATGCTCGGTGTTTTGCATAAGATGTACGACAAAAAGCTACGGCTATAGGTTTTTCTAACTAAATTAAGATATTTTAGCAAAAATAATACTAACAACAAAAAATATTACTTTCATTTCTTTTTAAAGTTTTGTGTTTGAAAATTAATTTTTTCCAAAACTATATTCACTAAAAAATGCATGACTGGGTCGCACGAACTAGCTCTTATGTGCGATCACGCTGTGGTTTTAAAGTCTTAATATAAGTTTTAAAAACTTTTCATCTGATATTTTATGCCACCTACCAAAAATATAGCCTAGTTTAAGGAAGTATTATGTGAGTACATAAATATAAATAATATAGCACCGTGCTGTCTTGCACTTCGCACATACGCATGAAATTTACAGTTAGACTAAACAAATTTTAAAACATCGATAAAATTAGAAATTAATTAATTAAAATAAATATCTGACACCAACGCAATGTACACCAAGTGATTTCTTACACAAATCTCAAATTATGAGAACAAATTTAAAAAATCGTTGAAGTGGATTTTTAAAAAAATATATTTTTTATATATAAAATTTTGAACATATTTTTAAGACAAAAATTGGTACGCTAACTTTTAGTACTTATTTATGCGGAGTTTAAAAATTAATTTAGAAAAAAAAAAAAAATAATTTTGAAAACTATTTAATCAAAGTCGTTTTCGAATTAATAAGTTATCAAAAAATTTTTAGAAACTTTTTTTAAAAATCCAAATAAATTTTTTGGAAAATTTTGGTTCAAAATTACTGTAAACATTTTCCATAAAAAAATTGATCAATATCAGTTGAACTGTTTTTGAGAAAATCGAAACTAAAAAAAATGTTTCTATGGGAGATACCATTTAAAACCATTTTTACGATTTTTTTTTTTTTTAATTTGTAGGCACGTATTTGAGAAAAATAAATAAGGGGTTTTTGTGTGATAATACACTTGCAGTTAAACTGCCAAGTTTGGCCCAGGTTCGATCCCCAGCTGGGGTAAAAAGTTTTTCAAATAAAATTGAACAATGACCAAGCACCACTAAAGGAGTCTGATGATCGGCCTGGCAGTCGTTAAATAGCTATAACTCCAGCCTATAAAATCTTGGTGGTAGCTCATCCAATTGTTATTGTTTCATTCAAACCTTCAAAAAATAAATAATTTGTTAAAAAAATTTGTACGGCAGGTACTTATATTTTTGGTCTTAAAAAAAAATGAAAAAACGTGCGGGGGGAATGCCCAAAAAACGCCCAAAATCGATACACCCGTTTAGGCTACAGACAAAATTGAGAGACCAACTTTTATCAACTTTTCATCTTTGATCAAAATCTCGAGTTCGATTTTTTTTACGAATGCATAACTTGCCATATAGTACCTAGAGATTGGTAGAGTTACTGATGTCGTTAGGCCTGTGTCCCATCGTAATACAGGCTCATTCGAAAATATTGCTGCTGGAAGTGCAAGTGTTGCTGATTTAGGGACTCAAATGAGTCCCTAAAAAACCAACAAATATGTCCATACATTTTGGAAATTTTCTATGTTTTCATTAGACTTTAGGAATTATGAAGAAAGTTTATTTGTTGCTAATTACACACCTAGGTTGATATGAATAAAAACGAGGTAGATGCTCAGAGAAGATGCTCAATTAAAAAAAAAAGCTAAGCAGTTGCTCTGAAAATGATCATAAATTAAGGAATTTTATTCATACCAAGTGGTAGAACCAAAAATTTTAGTTTTGAGCAAGTGCTAGTTTTTTCATACTACCCTCTGTATGTAAATATTGGAAGCAATTTAAATGCAGCAGATAGCTTAACCCTTAGTCGGTGTTTTAAGTCAAAATATCTTCTAACTGATGCCTCGTATGTAAAAATATTTCTTGTATTAAATATTATTATCTATTAGGTGAGTGTAGATAATTTTTGACAACTTCACCATTTAAGAGAAAAAAAGGTAAAAATCCGAATTTTTAAATTTGACCATTTTTTTTTTAATAATGAAATCCTTCAAATTATAGATATCAGAAAAACATGTTAATGGTTTTTTTTTATTAATGATCCATTAATTTACAAATTTAGTGAAAAAGTCGATAAAAATCCACCCGTTGAGAGTTATATTCGAAAAATCTCTATTTTCGACAATTCGCCTATTTGAAGTAACGATAGTAGCGCTGGTCGCTTCCAAGTCTACCACGAAATATATTGTTAATTTTTCTTCTGTTGACAAGCCACGGCCCCACTATTTGTGTGTGTGGTTGCTGTCAACAGCCCTCCATGCCTTCATACCGTCTTCAACTTTTTGATCAAACCAATATGCTAATAGGGGCTTTATGCTAACAACACGACTTAGGATTTTTTTTTTGCTCGTTTTGCGACTTCCACATTCTAGGTGTATCCATATACCTTTTACCTGGTGTGTTTTCTTATATAGGCAAAGAAGGTAAAGATATAACTTTTTCAAACCTCTGACCAAGTTCCCTTGAATGCACATTTGCTTCCATAAATTCCTGGTACTACTCAAAGCATACTTCCTTGTTACAACGCTGTTTGGTTGGTTAATGGGTTTCGCTTTAGCAATATAGACTCAACTCCAGTGTAAGCAGAGTGGTTTTGTTATAATACTAAGAAAAAGGTTTTGGCCAGCACACTGCAGTGTCGAACTAACAAGCACTGCTTTTAACTCAATATTGTTGTTGTGTTTTGTTCCTTTCAACAAAAAAAAATATATATAAAAGAAAATTGTAGAAAAAAATAAACCAGAAACGGTTTTTCTCTGCCTCCAAGGCTATATCGTTTTTGTTGTCTTGAGCTTCTAGCTATATGAAGTTGATGATTCATATACTTGGACTTGAGTCCCAATCCTAGGCACTGATGTGTGCCTTTATACTCTCATCGAGTTTTGCAGTGCACTTACCGCATATGCAAAGACAAAAGATCCAGCAAAAAGGCTTTATAGAAAAAAAAAGAGGAACTTCAACGATGTTGCAACATGCCTTGGAACATACATAAATTTGTTGGCAGTGATTTGTTCATTTTAGTCGTTTGTAACTTATTTTTGTTTTTGTCTCTTGGACTTTTTTTCTCGATGTTCTTTTGGATGATGGTAAATTATCCTGAGTAAAGGTTCCGTTTTGTGCTTATATGGACAATTTGTAAGTCGAGGAAACTATCATGTTATTAAACGGTTGCATGCGAGCGAGTACATACATACATATATAGCTGTTGAACAAGCTTGGAATTTGTACGCAAGCGGCAGGAACCCGCTTCTATAACTTTGTTATTGTTTTTTTTTCTTATGCCAGGGTAATGTTTACATTTATCAAATTTCCAAGCGGTTAAGATGTCTACAAGTCAATGAATCAATATACGAGCGATGAAGATGATTTTACATTGGAAATGATGAGGATGCATAATAATCAAGAGTTATTTAAAAGAAGTACATCTCTGTTCCATATCCTTGAGAGCATGCGCTGATGAAGACACAGAACTCGAATTGAACCCGCTATATAGAAAGTCACAGTAGGGGTGGTCTCTGGAATTTGTTTTTTTTTTTCGATTCCGGAACGTTTATCAAATTTAATGACATTTAAATTTTTTGTGTTGCTGATTTTGAGGTCATAAATCATTTTTTTTTTAATTTCTTGAAGTTGATTAACATACGAGGTATATAGTATTTGTTTCAATTACTTAAATTCAGAGTAAACTACTTAAATGTATATTTTTATAAATAAACTATATTGAATTTAAAATTAAACCGCATCTCTTTATTTGGAATGAATGCAAAAAATTCAAACTCTCTGGTTTATTTCTTATGACAATTCAAAGTTGTCACTGTTAGGGAATGAAATTGAAATGTCAAAATTATTGACCAATCGCAATTCTCAGTCGTGTCTCATGTGCAAGACACTTAAGAGTGAAATATTGAATTTCTTTACCATTTAGCCAGTATATAAAGCAAAGTGTTCTTTTCATATGTACATACATATATCCTCTCCTCAGCATCCATCACCCATAACTCTGTAGGCTTCTGTTCTGATGACCTTTAATCCTTGGGTGTTAGTGTTAGTGCTTTTTTAAAGATCTAAGAAAAGTTCTAGTTAGTTAACATTTAAATGTTGGGGTAGGGACATTATGTCCACATTAATATTAAAATTCACGATTATCTTTTTAACCACAGTGAGTGCGTTATAAATTTAAAAAAAAATACTTTTGATTTGTAATATTGCAACAAAATGTATTGTGATGTACCTTGGGTTCTAAGGCTGAGGTATACTTGTCGGATCCAACGTGGCAACGTCTAACTAAAGGAGGTGCAGTAAACTTTAGTATAAAAGGTCTTTCTTTATTAAGACTCTAAATTTTAATGCAAATTTACAAGTCTTAAGTTAACTCGTTGCAATAAAATCTACTTTTAAAGAATATCGGTCTTCGGGTTGTTTTCTGTCTTCTGCGGCTTGTACTTCACTTCGGCTTCCTTACTAGGTTATCTTATTACGTCTGAAGTAAAATATCAACGGCTTTTAATCGGCTTATCAACGGCTCTTAACCGGCTTATCAACGGCATTTAACCGGCTTATGTTTATTTCTACTTAAAGCGAGACCACTGGTGGCGGAGGTCTTCATTTATAATAAAATCACTTACTTACTTTCCTCTGGTATGATTACTAAAGTACACACGGTCACTTACTCTTTAACTCTTAATGTTTTTAAAATGTTTACTTTGTTTTTCCGTGATTTTTGGGTGTTGAATGGTTTTCTTTCATTCCACTTTTGGTTGCGAGTGAGTGTTAACTCTAAGTTTGCAAAGTGCAAATTTTCATACGATCGCTTATATATGTACTTTCGTAGCCCGTCTCTCTCCTACCCTTGTTCTAAGCAAACGAGAGTACCTCTATTCGTCGTAACGGGGGGTTTGCGGATTGTGGAGGAGTTGTTGTTAGAATTTGTTAGAAATTGTGTTCAGCCGGTATACTTGTATCAATTTATAATTGATTTGGTTTTTGGTGTCAACAAATGTATGATAGGTCACGCAAGGTTAGATTGGTGATGTTTCGGTTGTGCCAAATATCACTGAAAACACAGTGGTGGCCATCAGGGAGTAAATTTCCTCTGGTGGTTTGCTTATGTACGTATTTTCTGGGCCGGGGAGGGGGGTAAAATGTAATGCTTCATTAAAGTATGTATCAGATAATAAATAAAAACTTTAGTCCCAAACATTGCGTGAAACAGGCCCTTAGACTCCTTTTTCCCTTTACTTATCTGATATCATAATTTATATGTGGTTGATAGAGACGTGCAGCTCATACGAAGAACTTTCATAACCTTTTGGTTTGAGTTAACTTCAATTTAATGGTTGATCATACCTTTTGATTCTGTCTGTAATTTTGTTTTTGTTTAAATTAATTCATCAAAAAATATTTGTCGAGTCATCGCATTTACATACATCCTACTCTACTCACTCAAATCATTTCTTCTTCGTCTTTTCCACTTCTAGATAAAAATAAGCACAAAATTGACCTCAATCATTATTGAATCGAACCAATCTATAAAATATACCTACACCACATTCAAGACAATATTATATGCGGTGCATCAAATTAAACGTCAATCAACCGTCACCGCGCACATTCAAAATCAAACGAAACAATAGATCTCAAAGTTCAACCTGTAAATATGTATATACCTATACAAAATGTTCTCTTGTACTGTATACTCTCTGGTACCTATCTACTCATAACTGTACTTTGAACCCTTTATTTTGTTTCCTTTATATGGTAATCTTTAGCTTCTATTCAAATGGTACCTAAAGCGCTAGCACATCAAGATTCTATCGTTTCCATCGATGCCCAAATTCAATCTCCAATTCTAACACCTCCCTACTTTACCATCAGCATGAGACTCTTGTCAAATATAAAATGCACGAAGAAAAACCCAAAGCCCAATAACAGTATAATAGAACTTATTGATGTATAGATGTGAAGTGGGACATTGTTTTTTTTTTTTTTTTTTTTTGAGGATAGAAAGTTTCCTTTAAGACTTTTCCATAAAAGGCCAAGCACAAAAGAATATCTATACAACAATGCATAAAAACCCACCCGGCTAATGAGTAAGTCGAGTAGCACACTAATACTGCTTTATAGTCGTGTATCCTTATTCAATCTGCAAGGCTCTGTCTTCTGGCTTCTGCCCATTGTCAACATCCGAATGCAACTCTGTAAATATAGGAAGCCCCGTTCGAGAGCTTCTCTTATTTATTTTTTTTAATATATTTTGCCAGTGTGAATTGGTTTGTCTTTTGTTTTGCGCGCAGAGTCGGCATTCGACGTTGGAGGAAGTCATGGGAAACAAAATCATCTCACACAGCCAGCGTGCCGTCATGACTTGGATGGGTTTATACCTAGGACCTTAAGTTCTAAAAAAAGAAAAACAGGGTTGGGTAAAATCGTTTGTATTTCCACCCCACCCACTAAATGGACCAACAAATAACCGACCTTAAAAGTCAGAACAAATAATGGGTGATTTTTTAAGAGGTTTAGAACTTTTTTTAAAAAAAAAACACAAAAAATTCGAAAAAATGAATGAAATATTTATTTGAATCGATAGTTTGAACCTTGCAATTTAATGTTTAAAGATAATTTCATGCAAATGTTGACCGCGGCTGCGTCTCAGGTAGCCCATCCGCTGAGTCCAATTTTGGCATACTCTTTCACACATATCGGCCGGTATCTCACGAATGAATGCATGGATGTTGGCTTCCAGTGCGTCAATCGAAGCGGGCTTGTCCCTATAGACATTAGCCTTGACATACCCCCACAAAAAATAATCTAATGGTGTTAAATCGCACGATCTAGGCGGCCAATTGACCGGCCCGAAACGTGAAATTAACTGTTCACCAAACTCGCCTCGCAATTGCGCCATTGTTTCGCGTGCTGTGTGGCATGTGGCACCGTCTTGTTGAAACCACATATCATGCAAGTCAAGAACTTCCATTTCGGGCAAAAAAAAGTTTGTTATCATCGCTCGGTAGCGTTCACCATTGACAGTAACGCTGCGATTCGCATCATCTTTGAAGAAATATGGCCCAATAATGCCGCCGGCCCATAAACCGCACCAAACAGTAGCTTTTTCGGGATGCATTGGTAGCTGTTGCAATGCTTCTGGCTGATCTTCACTCCAAATGTGGCAATTTTGCTTATTTACGTACCCATTCAACCAAAAATGAGCCTCATCGCTGAACACAATTTTTCGATAAACAACATTTCGAACCGAGCACGAATTTTGATAGTAAAATTCAATAATTTGCAAGCGTTGTTCATTTGTAAGACGATCCATGGTTAAATTGCAAACCAAACTGAAGCTGTTTGACAGTGACACAAGGTACTAAACACACGTCAGCTGTCAAAACCAGTGTTGCCAAAACCAAACCAGCTAAAAAATCACCCGTTATTTAGCCGAAGGTTTTATTTTTTTTTAAGTTGTCTTAGCCAATGCACTACAACGCCATGGCGTCAGGAGAGTATTTTCTGCCTCTCTGTGTTGCTAACACACACTCGCACTAGAAGAAGAAAATAATTCCCTTCCCATAGGCAAAGCCACGAGTGAAGAACTTACCACGAATTGCAATTAGAATAAACAAAAAAATAAAAAATGACGGTAAACGAAAAATGTTTAAAGGGAGAGGTTAGGAACGACAAAATTGAGCATGATCGTAGGTACACCGAGAATGGTTTGAATCTACAGTGCGGTCATATTCTCTAACCCGGAAAGGCTCTTTTTTGTTCATTGGGAAGTTGAAGGTATAAAAGAGCCAGTGAACAGTATTTTAATATGATATTTTTGTAAAATTGTCATGTGACTTCTATGATGTCGCCGAATAATAAATTAAAATGATAATCATGATGGCAATCGGAAGTATGGGCAATGAGAATAAAATAAATTGATATATGAAAGCCTCTTTAAAAGGTCTGAATAAAGGATTGTGGTTTTTGGTAGTGTTTTCTTTGGGCATAGCTATACTGTCTCCAATGAATCATACCTTAATTTGAACTCACAAAAATGATACAAATCTTCTACTGTTTCCAACATTAGGGATATTTTTTGATAGCCATGATAATCTCCTTAAAGTACTAAAAAATCCTATCCGATTTGAAAGTAGCTGTAAGGTTTTTAATTTTGTTCCGATCTTTTCATATTTTGTTTGTTATATTCAAGAACTTCAAAATAATTCTTAAATAAGTTTGTTATAAATTTTTCCACGTTGATTTTATTTTTTAAAATGTACAATTAACAAAAATTTGAAAAGATCTGCTTGTTTTTTACTAAAAATGGTCATATTAATTTTTGTTTCTTATTATAAACCAACACTAATTCCCCTAAGACCAATGTTTCTTAAGACTGTCATTGAATGCTAATGTTTTTTTTTTTTACAAAACAACGAAATAATATCTTAAATAATGTTATTATATATTATGAAGCAAGGTTAAGCATTTATCATCTTTTTCTCTTCATGTGGCACCATGTTGATTTAGTGATTTAATTGACTACTTATTAATAAACATTATGCTTACCGTAATCTTATAGCAATCACACAGCTTGACACCTTAGGTAACACGAGAGCACAGCAAAACAAATTATATTTATTTTTTATTTTTTCACAACATCCGTATATCATATTTCCTTAAGAATGTGAATTAAGAATCTTTGTTCATGATTCTTCTATTAATAAAAAAAAAATATAAAAAATTGTCTATATACATAAAATGTTGTATTGAATTCTTTTATTGTAATGTTAATTTTCTTTTAAGGCGGAATAATAAAGAATTATGTTAAGGTTTTTGAAATTCAAATTAAGTGGGTCGATTCAGTTAGACATCTTCATGTCGTGTCATAAAATGTTTTCCGTTAATAATCTAATGAACTTAGTTATAGATTAACAAAGATTACATTAAAAGATGGCTTAATTTCTTTCACTTTGTAATCAATCAAACAATGTGGCAATAATTATGTATTTTTTTCAACATTGGAACAAATTTTGCCGATTTTTCAGAAGTAAAATAACACATTTTCATACAAAAGCATTAAATACGTGTGGAATTGGGATTCGTGTTGAATGTTTTGATAATAGCCGCGTTTTATTATCGTCAATAATCGATATGGTTCACCACGATAAAATAAAACGATGCGGATCATATTGAGAACAGTGTTGTATACTCATCTATTTTTTTCTTATGTTTATTTATTTTTGATGTAGATGTTGTCTTTTTTCTTTACACTACAATTGCACTACCTTAACTAATTTCTGAATCAATAAACGAAACCCCGATGGAAACCTAGATCCAATTTTGTTTTTGATAACCCAGACCCGTAGATAATAAAACGCGGCTTATTTTGCATTAAAAAATTGTAATAAAAAAATTAATTTGATGTTCGCTTTTCAATAAGCTTATGAAAATAGTAGAGTAGAACAAGCCCAAGTTAATCAGTATACATTACATTCAAATAATGACGCTTAATGTCGAATGTCCAATAACCCAGTTCAGGTTTCTCAGGCACTCTCAGAAATCTGAACGTAATTCCTCAGTGAGATTTGGAATTGCTTGCTCATTAATTTTTGTCGTATTTAAACTCACTCTCCACCTCTTTTTTTAAATTAAAAAGAGATGGAGATTGCCTTTGACTTCCAGCAGAGAAATTTTGTTCAGGGTTCTACTTTTCCTGAGTGAAGCTGAAAGAAGTTTGCAAAAATACCAACATTATTCGATATCATTTTTACCACATATTGACCATCCAATTTCAAAGAACTGAAGAAAAAAATCTAGGCAAGATATGTTAATAATATTTATTTTTGGGAAACCATTTTCATTGAAAAATACATAAATTGAGTAGCGCAACAGCTTATATAGAACCTAGTGATTTACAACTTGCATGTTTTAGAAGGAATATAGAGAGGACCTATAAATTTCTGGTTTTTGTCCTTTATTCGTTTTGACAGCTAGTTGCGAATGTTTGTAAGAAATTTCATGTTACCAAAGCGACTTTTTATGTGGCCGGGTTTGTCAACACTGTAAATTGGACAAATTGGTTGATATGAGATTTTAAACTATCCAATAGAGTTTTTAATACTTGCAGCCGTATCTATAAAGAAATTTTTGTATATTTACATCATAAAGCAAAATGGAGTCTGGTTTAATTGCTCTTGCTTTGGACTATAAATCCTTTTTTCTCTTTCATTCTATTTGGTAATGAGCTCGTTTTTTGTTTGCCTTTTTTTAAAAACTGCAAAAAAATCCTAGAAGTATGCAATTTGTACATTTTTTTGAGTTTTGTGAAACAATCGCCGTTTAACTAAGTATCAATGGGAAAACGATTACATATAGATAAGAATTTAAGTTACGTCTTTTAAAGTCAGTTTAAATATTTAAGCACACTTAACTGTTGGCTGTTTAAATCTTAAAATCGCCGCTCAGATTGTCACTTAAAGTTAAAATGCTTGAACGAACGTTTCGTGTTTTTTTTGCAAGTCCATATAGAGTTGTACAAAAAAACGACATCGTAGCTTAGCGATTTATACGTAAATACAACAACAACTTAAGTCCATGTGAACTAATGCACATATCTAAGTTCAGATAATTTTAAGAACTTAACTTTAGTCCCGGTAAAAACTGTATTACCGGCGGCGGCGTGAATTATCATTTTGCTATCGATAGTTTGTATAGAAGCGTCAAATTATCTGAGTCGTCGAATGAAACAATTAAAAAAATGGTATAGCGCAAAATTTTAAAAGATTTAGTACTATGTTAAAGCCATTTTAACATAATAAAAATGGTTTAACTAATGTTTTTATTTAGTTTTATTTAATGAATGCGAATAATTTTCTTTACCTAGAGTTTTCTTTTTATTTTTATGATGCATTGCTGGTTAGTTTTTGTTTTGCATGCTTTCCACAAAGCTGAAAGGTTTTGGTAAGTCCCGATGTCGTTTTTTCGACTAATTCTATATGGACTTGTAAACAAAAAAAAAACCCTATTAATCCACCTCGATTGTGCAATGGAACCAGGCTTACTGTCAAAAAACTGATGCTAAACCTTCATCCAAGTGACAATTCAGAATGCAAAGTCAAAAGGAGAAGATGTGGACTGAGTTCAAAAAAAGTTTTGATGGGGTAGCGTAGCGTATACGTGGAAACCCTGATATAAAAATCTATATATAAGGATTTTGTGATTTGTATACCCCCTATTGCACGTGTATTAAGCAATACACATGAAAATAAATACTTCTAAATCGTACCTATGATGTTTTGTAATCCAAAAGACTTTGAAAAATAGGTACAATGCCGTAACTAGTTTTTTGGAAAATGTTTTCTTTTTTATTGGTGTAACATAATAGATATCAGATATAACCTTAAAACCCTTCCTTTAAACTGCAAAATATCTTAAAATCGCTTCACCCCGGTCAGTTATAATTTTTTACTACACGTGTGCACTTGACACAAATACACGTGTAATTAGATACCCGCCTAAAACCGAGAGCTCTAATACCTACTTATTTTAATGTATGTACATACTCGTATATGAGAAAAAAAATTAAAATTTCTGAAAAGTTGATCATCACAAAATTTTCTTAAAAATTGTATTTCTTTTCATAGTCGGTATTCCCGCGGTTCATTAAACTACCAGTCAAATAAAGAAATTAATTCTTCAAGTTCATTGCCCACAGCCTATTGTAGTCCCCATCAGGTCAATTAAAATACATCAATATCTCGATTCAAATAATATAGATGGTAAATTGTTCCTGTATACCTTTACCTATTTAGTTTATGCAAGAAATGGCTTTATATAGCAACTGAACAGATCTTGTATAAAATAAACCACAAAGCCTTCCAATAAACTCCCTCAACTGTCAGAGGTCACCAAAATCGCATCTATATGAGTTGAGTTGAGTATATCTCTCTCATTGACAATACCAAATAGTAAGCAATCCAAAATCCAATGAGTTCGGTTCATCGGCCTGATGGACCACGTTGTTGTCGTGGACGTTTGCCAACCTTTTATTCTCTCTTATTTTTTTTTTTTTCTATACTTTGAGCAATGAATATGTTCATTATAACCATGATGACGATGGCCACGAAAGACTGGGTAGTATACCTTATAATTCCTAGCGGACAAGCAAGAAAGCTGATGGAAGACGAAGAACGACAACGGCGACGACTTCTCGTTGATGATGATGATCGTCGTCGTCGTCTTCGTTATCCTCCACATAATATAAGCACAAGCACATTGGTATTCCGAATGCTCTTCGTCTCGAACCTCCTTTTATCGAGCTTTATAGTCTCGAAGATATAGCACCCAATGATGGTTGGCCAGGCTAGGCCAGAGAGAGAGAGAGACCTTTGGTAAAAGAAAAACATAATGTGCCATGCCCAGCTCATGATGCCATAGTAAACCACGTGACATACGTACAATATTGGCCAAAAGTGCATAGACGACTTACCGACGACCGACCGACGTCGATGGTAAGTCAGTCGCCTCCTAATGTTTTTTGTGTCTCAGCTAAGTTTAGCGACCGCTGCCGCCGCCGCCGCCGCCATCGTCATCCGCCCCAACATACAACCGTGACTTGTCTTGTAATTTGAATAAATCTTTTAAGCCACATCATATACTACTAGTGGGACGACGACGAAGACGTTGTTGGTTGGACTTATGGACAACTTGGCCAAGGACGCGCGCAGGGCCTGGGGTGTTAGTGGGCATAGGAAGAAGGAATTCCACAGCTTATATTCAAGTCGAGTCCCCATAATGAACACACCATCCATAGAATAAAAAAAAACAGCCAGACCCCATTCCATGTTGGCGATTTTGATTTCCTTTGTTGGAATTGCAACTCGCATATAGATACCCGCACAAACATATCTATCTATTTTAAAGTCAAATATAGAGAAGAACCAAGAAGTTGAAGAAGGCGTCGTACTATAGTCAAATCGCCAAGGCATGCAAACCAAAATAACAAAAATATATAAAGAAGCCTTGAATTGAATGGACAATAGTGTTGTTTGTTGACTATAATAAAGAAAAAAAAAGATACATGAATCTCTCTCTCTCTCTCACTCTCTCTCACATACAGGGGTCGTTGTTGTCGTACCTATAAGTTCCTGTAGTTGTCGAATTCCCAACATACACTAACAAACAATGTTGCCAGAGAAACAGATAATGTATGCGCAACATATTAACGAGCGACTCCTTGTCGAACAACAAATTCACATATTTATGGAAGGTCTTTGTCTTAAAAAAATAATAAAAAAAAAGAAGCTCTTCTAGAGAAGTCACCCCGTGATGTGACCTTTTGTGAGTTGGAGTTTCTGCCTTTGAATCCCTCGGTTTGGTTAACTGTTTACTTGGCCAAATTGCCATATCGGCCGAAGCAACGGCGGCTTGGCGGCGCCTTTAATGACAAGAAATGCAGCAAAAAATAAACAAAAAACACAAAAACCTCTGGACTTATAAAGTCCCCCCAAAAAGCAAGCAAAAACCAACATGATGCAGGGTAGAACTAAAACTCTTGTGACCATTTTCTCATGTATCTTGGATGTTTCATGTTTTTACACGAGACGTGAAGCCAGTACAACTCCATATAATGCGTTGACAGAAGGTCAACAAGGCGCACCTTTCTTGGAGACTCGCTATATGTTTAGTCCCAAGGTAAAGACTGTGATGATGATGGCATTAACCTTTTCGTCGAATGAGTACTTACGTCATGTGTCAATTATGTCTGTCAAAAAACCGCGAAATGATGACATTTGACAAATTACCAATTAAAAAGGCGACATCACATCACTATCGATGACAATGATGATGGCGTCCAGTCAAAGTTTAACGTCATTTACAAAAAAAAAAAACCAAGTAGACAACAACTTCCTTTTCGATGGAAAACAAAATTACAAAAAGTAAAATGAGGAAGTAAAAACTTTTTTAATACCTTCTATACGTGTAGGTAGGTATATAACTAGACTTTCCCAGACTCATTGGCTATTCTGATGTCTCGAGTATAAGGTGGTAAGCTTCATACATATATGAGTTCAACCACCTTTAACTTAAAGCTATACGGCGGCGGCGTGGTTAAGAATGTTGCCCTAAAGTTAGGTAGGTACCCATTATATCTTTGACCCTACGGAAGTGCTATTGGGGGGGGGGAGGGGGGAGCGCCATTTCTTTTATTATTTTTTGTTCTCCTTTTCACCGCAAACGGAAGAATAAATCGGCCGTCACGACATGGAGCACTTATAGTTTTTAAGTGTACAGAAAATCAAGGTAGAAAGTCGATTGTGTTTTATATAAAACGGAGCTTTTGATGTATGTACATATATAAAAAGGAAGGAAGAAAAGGGAAGTTTTGTGATTATTTAATTACAATTTTTGGTTAGCATCAGGAGCGGGAGCCAAGCAAAAGTTCTATATCATCATGTCGTAGAATTCAAGGCAGACGAAATTCAAATAAATCTAATTTTTAACGTGTGTGGTTAGGAAGGCTTTCCGTACATGAAATTGTAAGGTTATTTTTGTTTAGCCAAAGGAAAATAACCAAGAATAAGTTTGACTTACCGTCTTATGACTATAATTAAAAGTTTCCGGCTTACATTAAGTGTTGTCGTAAATATGAAGAAGTGGAACTCAATTGGTAAGGAGAATTGAAAATTTAAATTTTTGTTCAATGAAATCAAAATATGTATTTATATTTTGTCAACATTCCATGCAAGTGAGAATTTTTGCATAGAATTTTTTGCACGGGAACTGTTTATTTAGGCTTAAGCAGACAATTATAACGAGGTCAAATCCTACGATCTCCGTGACCAGTTAATACCTCATTTGCGTGATTTAACCATTTGATTTCAAAAAGCTTCTGTAAAATATTCATTGTGGCATATTAGCTGTGTGGTACTTAGCGTCTTCGTGCTGTCTTGTTAAACCACATTTCGTTCCCATATCTATATCACCCAATTTGGGCCGAAAGAAATTGTTTATCATCAACGGAGAGCACTACCCGTTGTTGCCATCGTCATTTTCGAAGAAGTGCCAATACTGGCCGATGATGCCCCTGCCGGCTCAAAATCCACACCAAACTGAGACTTTTTGCCGAACGCGTTCCTTCTTGATGTGGATTGGCAGTTTGGCACTGTTTGAACTCCGGAAATTTAACTTGTAGACATACCCGTTCCTTGTGATGAACATTATTTATTTATTTTTAAAGAAATAATGCTATTTTTACACTATTTCACCTTATACATATAATATGTATTTTAATATTGAAAAATGTTTTACTATTAAGTTATCCCCAGAAGAGTTTTTTTTATTAATAATACAAATTCTATATACTTCTGAAATAACGGGTGATTTTTTAGCTGGTTTGGTTTTGGCAACACTGGTTTTGACAGCTGACGTGTGTTTAGTACCTTGTGTCACTGTCAAACAGCTTCAGTTTGGTTTGCAATTTAAACATGGATCGTCTTACAAATGAACAACGCTTGCAAATTATTGAATTTTACTATCAAAATTCGTGCTCGGTTCGAAATGTTCATCGCGCGCTGCTTCCATTTTATGGTCGGCTCATTTTTGGTTGAATGGGTACGTAAATAAGCAAAATTGCCGCATTTGGAGTGAAGATCAGCCAGAAGCAGAAGCATTGCAACAGCTACCAATGCATCCCGAAAAAGCCACTGTTTGGTGCGGTTTATGGGCCGGCGGCATTATTGGGCCATATTTCTTCAAAGATGATGCGAATCGCAGCGTTACTGTCAATGGTGAACGCTACCGAGCGATGATAACAAACTTTTTTTTGCCCGAAATGGAAGTTCTTGACTTGCATGATATGTGGTTTCAACAAGACGGTGCCACATGCCACACAGCACGCGAAACAATGGCGCAATTGCGAGGCGAGTTTGGTGAACAGTTAATTTCACGTTTCGGGCCGGTCAATTGGCCGCCTAGATCGTGCGATTTGACACCATTAGATTATTTTTTGTATGGGTATGTCAAGGCTAATGTCTATAGGGACAAGCCCGCTTCGATTGACGCACTGGAAGCCAACATCCATGCATTCATTCGTGAGATACCGGCCGATATGTGTGAAAGAGTATGCCAAAATTGGACTCAGCGGATGGGCTACCTGAGACGCAGCCGCGGTCAACATTTGCATGAAATTATCTTTAAACATTAAATTGCAAGGTTCAAACTATCGATTCAAATAAATATTTCATTCATTTTTTCGAATTTTTTGTGTTTTTTTTTTTAAAAGTTCTAAACCTCTTAAAAAATCACCCATTACATCAGCCAAGTAGAACACTTAACACTATTTTAATTGGACTTATTGAATTTACAAAAATTGCGTGTTGAAAAGACCTTCACTAGTCAACTTATGAGTCCAATTTTTGATGGACTAAAGACCGTTTGAAGCTATTTTGAGTTAGTTCTCCCCAACGTCCACCCTCTAAGTAAGAGCCACAAAACGAATTGTTTAAATCGGATAGTTATCAGGTTTTTGGGTTACCACATTTCACACTATAAATAGTTAAATTAAAGTGATCCTCGGATTCAAAGTTGTTTACTTTTTAAACAAAAAAACGATCTTTTAAAATGGATACCATTTTTTGTTTTTCCCCCATTTCACCTTATAAATAGCTATATAAAAAAAAAGCTTAAAACCATTTTATAAGAATGATCTTTCAAACGCAAAAAGAATTTTTGAAATTGGACATGCGGTTTCTGAGATTATCCCGGACGAAGATGAAATAAAAGATAAGACAAAATATAATAACAATGTTCCAAGTAAAACATGTACATGTATTGTCATTAAATCGTTCAAAAAAAATGCGATTCGGTTATTTTTAGATTGTTTTGAGCGATTTGACATACAGAGACCATGAGGTCTGTTGACCATGAGGTCTTGAATATTTTGCGAAATGCGAAATTTCGGTAATAATTGCTTCCTTTTGATATTTTCAGTTATTAAATTTTAACACGAGTTAACTTACCAATTTTTTTTGATTTAACTGAAAAAATGATTTTGATGTTTATTCTCCGAGTTCGTTAGGTCGATTCCTATGCATTCTTTATTGAAATGCTTTTTTACTTAATTTTAAATAAATTTATGTCAAGGGTAAATTAACTCTGACTTAACTTACCACTGGGCCCTATAAGACTCTATAATAAGGCTTTATTGATATGAACGTGGTCGGCTTTGATAACAAAGTTAAAAATGTGAATTTATTTATTTCTAAAAATTCCTTCTTAACCGGTCAAAACAAACATTTATCTTTTATCAAACATTAATTAACAGTTCTTTTCAACCACTCGCCAGGATCATTATGCAAACTCTACTCAGAACAATTACCATTTTTATTGTAAAAAATATATCTACCTCGTTATAGGCTTCATATTATAATCTTCAATAAGTACACATATTATGATATAACTTCTTCTTCAAACTGTACCGTTAAATCGATAATATTTTCTCAACTTTTTTTTTACCCTAAACATTACATATTAAATTACAGGTGAAATATTCCTTATGCGGCCGCTTGAAGATATCGCCGCCATCACACATGTGGGTGACCCCGTCCTTCTAACAGTGGTAGCAGAAGAGGTTAAGGTTGGTCGTGATGAGCCGCCAGCAGCTGCAACAACCGTTCAACTTGCATTCTTTCTCCCCGAACGAAGCAATTCACCGCCATACTTTGAGATCGATCAGTAAGTACCTACCATCTAGTATACCTATCTACCATAAACATAAACAAAGACGATGCACACATATTTACATAGCGTATTATATGGCGTGCAGTGCATCTTTCAGATACAACCTTAAGACTCATCACATCTCTTATTCTCATGTTTCTTTCTTAACATCATTTTTTATGGTTTTTTTTCTAGCTATGTGTCACGTGTGGATGAGAATGCACCGCAAGGAACTGCACTGACATTCGTCGATCCGTATGTGCCACGAGTCTATGATGACGACACTGGCAAAAATGGTGTATTCTCCCTCACCCTGCTCAATAATAACGGCACCTTTGAGATATCTCCCAATGTGGCTGAGCGTAGCGCATCATTTTTGATACGCGTGCGTGACAACATGCTGTTAGACTATGAGGAACGTCAATCGGTTGAATTTCAAGTGCTGGCCCAGGAACTTGGACCGGCAACTAACCTGTCGGCCATTGTCAACGTAACGGTATATATTAACGATGTGAATGATAATCCGCCGGTATTCACTCAGACCGTTTATACGGTCGAGTTGCCGGAAAATATGACAGTCGGCACGAAGGTGGTGCAAGTGCATGCCGACGATGTTGACACTGGCATGGGAGGACGTGTCCGGTATACGGCGATTTTGGGCTATCTCAACACTTCGCTTAATTTGGATGCTGAAAATGGCATAATAACCGTCTCGACGAATAGTCACGGGTTCGATAGGGAGATCATGCCAGAGTACCATTTGTATGTGGAGGCTCGTGATAGCGATGGCACCGGTAATCGGGCCCAGGTGCCGCTGGTCATTAAGATGATCGATGTTAACGATGAGACACCAATATTCGAGAAGAACGTGTACGAGTTCATTTTGGCAGCTGATTTACAGAGCTTCACCTCGCCGGCGTATATTAAGGCTGTGGACAAGGATGCGACGGCGCCCAATAATGAGGTGCGCTATGAGATCATCAATGGGAATTATGACAATAAATTCTCGCTTAACAAAGTCAGTGGTGAATTGACGGTGCAGGAGAAGATCTTTATGCGATCGAAGAAAGAGGCTGTAAGAAGCCGAAGGCAGGTCACGCAATCACCCCTTGACAATGACATGTTTGTTTTGACCGCGAGAGCATATGATTTAGGAGTTCCCGTAAGGTTCTCAACGGCCACCATTAGGATCTATCCACCGGAGAGTCGAACGAGGACAGTGACTTTTGTAGTTCCGGGATATAATCCTGACAAAGATAAAACAGCTGAAACATTGTCCACCATTACCGGGGGTCGAGTGATTATTCACGATATTCGTCCAATGCAGGCCGATGAACCTGGAGCCAAGAATCTCAAGGGTGATATTAAGGAACGGAGCGTAGTGACGGCGACTGTGCTGTACGAAGGAGCATCAGTAGTTGACATTTCACAAATTCAGCAAAGATTATCGCAACATAATGGATCATATGCGATAATGACAAAAGAGGAAGTGGACAGTGATGTGAGTTTGTTTTCTTTGAATTTTTAATTCGTCGTTTCTAATGATATCTCTTTTCTTATTCAGGCATTGTATAAGGCTGAAAATAAGTTACTTTTCTGGCTTCTGATATTACTCGCCACTCTAGTGGCACTGACGATACTTATTCTCTTGTTGTGCTGTATATGTTCGTGGTGCCCTCTGTATGGAGCCGCTAGGTGAGTCAAATCGAAACAACTATTTTTATATGAATAAATTCCTTGGAGAAAAGTCCTGTAGAAGCTTAAACTACTCAAACTCCTTGCTTATGAAAATAAAATATAATTCGGAAGTAATTTATCTTATTTTATAAGGCCTTGTCTTGTCAATAATATCTTTATGTTATTTATATAGGTCTTTTGCATGATTAAAATAAGGATTGTTAGGAAACTCAACATGCTCAATTTTTGAATTACCAATGAATTAAATAGATTTGAGATTATAGCATTTTATTTATAAACAAATTTTATATCAAGCCTATATTTTTAAACATATACAGACAAAAATTGACAATACAATTAAAATAAAAGATTTTTGGAAAAAGCTAAAGGTAGCTCGCCATAGCTTTTATTAGCAGCTAAAGCTAGACAGTTCTATAGCTTAAGCTTTGTTTTTTTTTAATAAGAAAATTATTATCCTAAAATATAGCTTTAGATAAAAAGTTCTATCTTAATAATTTAAGTTTCCTTTTGTTCTGCATATTTTATTTATGTGATAGCAAAGTAAGGAAGTATCGGTATTGAAAGTATTGGTTTCATGTAAAAAAAATATAATTTAACTTAACATTAGGAAAATAAATGACCGTTAACCGATTTGTTTCAAATGGTGCAGAGCATTTGTATATTATTTACTGAAAAAAAAATCGAAATATTCTGTTAGCTCATTTAAGATTGGTAGATCCACTTCCAATACAACGTTTGCGCTATTTTTAAATTTTCCCAAAAACGGATTAAACTTTTTACCTATAATAACCAAATCAATTTTAATAAATCTGTCGTTAATGTTTTTGGCAAAAAATTTAAATAACAGAAATATAACTATAAAAGGTTTTTTGAGAAAATTGTCTCATTTTTGGGTTATAACAGCTTGTGAATTCTTCAGCTGCATTAGTTTCTCCATTAAGGTACCTTCGTCGTTGTTAGGTTCTGTTAATTATAGTCAGTATAACTAGTTGTAACAATTTCGGAAAAATCGTTCAATGTGTTCTATGTTTTTTATGTCGTTGCTGCGTTTCTAACTTGAAGTTAGGGAAGATTTAAGTTTCTTATATTGAATTGTTTATTGTCTTACTTACTATTTATAAGCCGTTAATATATGAGTTGTAATAATTTAATTTTTCTCGTGCAATGTTTTTGATTTTTTTATTAAAATTATATATGAAGTTGGCAAAGTAAACCAAAAAACATAGAAAACATATAAATCCCGCAATAGAAGCAGTAATTAACTACATACACTACAGGTATATCATTAAAAAAATTGATTTTTAAAATGCCATATTTGGATTTTATTGTAAAATTATAACAAAAGCAACAGCCTGATTCTTTTAACGAGTTATTGATATTCAAAAATAACCTATAAATAAGGCAATTTCCATAAAAAACGTCTAAAATCAATTTTCTTGTTCCGAGTTTTTGAGTAAATCTATTGCAATTGCTGTAGATACCTTTATAAATTACAGGTACGAAAATTAATCGAAATCATTTAAGCCATTTTCGAGAAAAATTGAAAAAAAAAATTAAATAGTTTTTAGCCCAATTTACATTGTAAACACACTCGTACGGAAAAAAAAGACGATAAATATGACGGTAACAAAATTTTTCACTTCTCCGTAATCTTGATTTTAGATTGGATAAAAACCTCGATATTTATTTTACACAAAAGTAAAAATAACAAATATCTGAAAAGAGATAGTTAAAAACAAACATTCTTCTTTTAAATAATAATTAAATAATATCAGAATAGACCTAGGGAATTAAGTAAACATGAACGAAACGTCGTCTTTTTAAATATAATAAAGAAAGAAGGAAAGACATGAAGCCAACAAAATTAGGATTCAACTATTTTGAAGTAAAAGGTCACGAAAAAGGAATAATTATTTATTTTTTTATTTTTTTTATTATTTTTTTTTAAGAAAGAAAGTTGAAAATCAAAAAAATGGTTCAATGAGAGGTATATACTGTTATTCATTGATTAGTGTAAAATTTCCCTTCCCTCTCTTTAAACAGACAGATTACCAAACTCAATTTTTGAAGGTCTAAATTTTGAAAACAAATCTTTTTTGCTAAAAACAAGAACTTGATGAATGAAGTTATATTTTTTTATTAATTTTTTGTTTTGAACAAGTTCGAAAATAGATCTATTGCGTGTTAATTACTGAAAATAGTTTTTTTTTCTAATAACTATAAAATTCAAGGGATTAAGTAGAGAACATTAGAACAATCATACACACAAATTTTACTCAAAACAATAACATTCACGTATAACGAAAAACTAACAAACATAATTTTCGCTTCATCAATAAATCCCAATAAATAATTAAAAATAATTTAATAAAATTAAAAAAAAAACCTTAACCTTAACATCATTTTCTCGTTCTCTCTTTTTTTACTTGTAGCAAGAGAATAGTTAATATCAGTAGAACTGAAGACGATGTTCATCTAGTTCATAGGGAAATCGCAAATGGAAAGCAATCAAAATCTGTTCAGGTAGATTTTGTAAAAAAAAAAATTAAAAAAAAAAAAAAAACAAAAAACTTTGTATCTTGCACAATTAAATTAGTTTTCCTTTTGAGTATGGTTTTTTTGTTGTTTTCTTAAATTTATCATTTAACAATTATTATACACAATGTAGAAGTAGTTGCGGTTTTTTAGTTTCCATTTTTATAATTCTTAAAAAAACATCCATAATTTGGGTTTTTTTTAACTCATCATACAACCACACAAAAATAAAAAATATAAACAAACATTTAAATAAAACATTAAAAATAACATTAGATTAAGTTTTTTATTTTGGGCATTTTTTTGTTTGTTAAATTGAGTGCAATTTTTATTTTGCTTCAAAAATGCTTATTTTTATTTAAAATTAAAAACTATAACTAACGAATATTTATATTTTTATTTTTATTTTAGGTCGCCGAATGGATGGGAAGACGAGAGGCGTGGTCGGCAGAGAAATCATCCGATACACGAACGAAACCTACCCGTTGGGAGTTCCACAATGGACATGGTGAACAGCCTGACGAAAGCCTAGGTCGTCCAGGACGAGCTGCTGATGCCGATGGAGACAATCTGGAAGAACGACATAATCGTAGAATTAAATCAGCCGAAGAACAGCAACGTAGAGTTAGAATCAAGTGAGTAGACCTTAAAATTTCCAAATTCAAATAAGAATTTTTAAAGAAATTCTCTCTTTTATTTTTATTCAGGAACACTCAAACAGCCAAAGACGATACTCACTTAAGTAGTTTCCATAATAATTCTAGAACTAATTTAGTAAACAACGAACGCGAGGTATACATAGAGGATATAATTGACGAAGAACAGGACACTGGAACACAATCATTTCGAAACCGCAACAGACAGAGACGAGCTGCACAGCAACAGATTGATGATGATTCGATGAGGCGACATGAGATCGATCGGGGCAGTGACTTGGAGTACAATGGTGGTGCTCGTGGAAGTTTGAAAACTAAACGAGAATACTTCATCAAGGATGGGAATGTTGAAATTCTGCAACTTATGACAAGGGATAAACAAGGTGACGAAGAGGACAACATCTATGTGAATCTTCCTTTGAAGGCAACAACGAACCTATCACATCCACAACTTCTGATGGTTGACCAAAGTGGGAAGGAGATACTTATGCGGCGATTTATAGAAGAACAACCAGATGGCAAGCAAATCATTCGAGAGCACTACCAAATTGTTCCCGGAGGAACCAACTACATTCAAACAATGCCAAATGAGGTTCAACACTCGACTTACAAGGACACGTTTCCTTCGGGGAAGAGTGGTCCCAATAGCATTGTTTTTTCGCAAGCGGAACCAGAAGTCAAAATCATTCACACCCAACCAATGCAAGAAGGAGCTGGAATGGGAGAGACCACCACCCAAATGCAGCCAGCCATTTCGAATCAATCACTAACCCAAGAACTGGAGAACTCTCTGAAGCAGCAAAATGCTCTGCTCCGTCAGATTCTGATGGAGAAAGAGAAAGTTGATCTGCAATATAGCCAACAAGATGTGGCCCTCGAAACCCAAAGCCTCCCAGGACAACCGATGGCAATTGCAACCCAAACTGATTGTGAAGCAGGCACTCAGACCGAGGCCGATATGATTGTTAGTTCATCATCGGTCAAGCGGCAGCGTCGGGCGAGAAGTGAGAATGACGATTCTTTGTCTGAGGATGAGTATGAATATGTCCGTTTCAGCCCACCGAACAGTCCTGAAGGTGTGTACTGGATCAAGCGAAAGCGACAAAAGAAACGCTCAAAACAAAGACCGGGAACACAATTCCGAAAGCGTGTTGTGATGGTCGAAGATGTCAAGAGGAAAATTCGAACTCCCATAAAGGAAGAAGATGACGATGACTACTATGAGTATCGAAAACGGTCTCCCCCCAAGAAACCAATACGATATCATGGAGAAACTAAAGCCAGTTTATTGCGTCGCATGAAAAGTGAGGAGAATAAGAAGCTTGCTTCAAAGAAATCGGCTTCCCTGAATCGAGAAGTCCTTATGGAGATATCGGACTCTCTGGACGAGAAAGGAAGTCCCGATGAACGGGTACGTATTGAACAAATGGAATATTATGAGAATTCCGAAGAAGATTCCGATGCCGATGAAATAGTTATTAAAAGTAGTGCACTTCCTTCAACTGGTCACAGTAAGCCAGAGTCTGCCCATTTTGAGATCCACGTCTCAGATGGCAGCAACAATAAAGTCTATTCAAGATCTTCTTCTGAGCAGAGAAACTACAAAGTAGAAGAACGAAGAGCAAGAAGTCCGGATCCTAAACCCAGACTTTCTCGAAAAGACAACATCGTCCAGCGCACCTCACAAAGACGATCACAAACGGCATCAGAGCCCCCACAAAGCCGAGTGATAGCGTCTAAGGGCACAAAAGTCTCCACCAGCGACGTTCGCAGCTCGAAACGAATCAAAGAGCGTGATTTTCAAAGTGACACCAATCTGCTAGACCAAGAGGATGTGCATGACGATCAAAGTTCTTCCAAGGGTGTACCGAAATATATGGACTGGTACTACAGCAAAAAGAAGCCCGACACCAAACCTATAAAATCAAAACCAAGTACAAAGAAACTGATTAGTGGTTCTGAGAAACGAATCACCAAAATCCGCCTCCCAAAATCCGATGATAGTCATCCGCCCACCACGTCAACCACTCCGGTGCCACCTAGCGATGAGAAATACAAACCCGAACCAGCACCTCGAAAATCCCCGCCGAAAGGAGCTCGTCTTCTTAAGGAAGACGTCATCATGAACAAGAATCATAAGCCCAAGATCGAAACTGAATCAAATCATCCTCTGTTGCAACACTCCGAACACCGGTATGAGCATGAGTATGACAATACCTCAGAACTACCACTTGCCCCCACAAAACTGCCACACTACATGTACCCCGAAACACCGCCACAACCAAAAAGTCAGGCCAAATCCAAGGACCTGAGACCGAAGCCCTCGCCCATCAAGGAGAACGAAATTAAGGTCACCAATTCAAAGATTTACATTCAGGATTCATCGGCGCAGTCAAAGCAGTTAAATGTCGCGACTCTCGAAGACGATCATGATTCGGGAATAGCTATGAACTCTTTATTGAACAGTATGGGCCGACGGAATCCAATAGCCGAGAAGAAGAGTGTCTTTTCCATTGCCTACGACGATGTGAGTCGAGTACAAAAAATTCAATCGGGTAGTGATTCCCCGCAGTATTCATAACATCAGCAGAAAGAGTAAATAATTCTCGGAGCTTCCTTAGAATTCTCTTGTTAAGCCTTGACTTGACGTATGAGCTTCTTTGAATCTAGTCTCAAGGCTACTAAGCAGGAACCTTTGTTTCAAATTGTTGTTGTTGAACAAACTCTGACGTCACCGTGTGCAGGATTCGTTTATTATATTGTTCCTTTGTCCTATTTATTTTTTTGGTTTTTAGACTTAAAAATCGTTGTGATAGTTAAATAATGCTTTAAAAGCATTGTTTTGTTTAATTTCATTTTTATGCTTAAACTGTAAATAAATTTATCTTTAAAATGTAAATAACTATTAAATTTAAATTTAAGAACCCAATGAAACAAAAACAAAATACTTTAACAATCTTGTAAAAAAAAAAAAAATACTTTTATAAATCCATTCCTACAGCAACTGAGTTTTAGACATTAAGACGGTTTTAATATAAAAAGTGAAATGTATCATTTACACTTCTTGTAAACTTTAAAAATAAAATAAAATATAAAAAACAAAAACACAACAACTGCAAACTGCCATATATATTTTGTATGATGTAATACTAATTATTTTTTTGTTTGTTAAATTTAAGGGAATGTTTTAAGAAGAAAATGTGTTTTTTTTTTAATTATTATAATAAATTATGGTGCGAAAAAATTGCAATTATAGCAATTTAAGTTAATGAAGTTTTGTAATTACTTGTTTAATTATATTGTAAATTTTTAAATTAAAAAAATATAAATCTATACAAAAATAAGTCTTTATACGTTTTGTAGATATTTGAATATTTTAATTTAATTTAATCTTAATGTGTAATAAATTATCGAATTAAATTTTTTAAAAGTTAAATAAATTTTTTCCACAATTGTATTAGTAAAATATTTAAGAAGAAATACATTATATTATTGAAAGAAAATTAAATTTTGTATTTAAATTTCCACCAAGATGAGATTACGAGTTTTATAAAAATGTAGAAGTTCTATCTTTTTAAGCTCCCACCAAGAATGCTATTGGTAAATCGATTCTTTTTCTTCTATTAATATCGGATTAATAAGTTTTTAAACTTGATACGGACGAAAGATAATCAAAAAAAAAAAAAATGAAGACGAAACAAAAACCAAGAAACACAAATCGAAGATACGAAAAATTAAATCTGAAAAATCTAGACGCATTAGTATGGAAAGCTGAAAAGCATACAAACCTATATTATGTTCAATTTTCAGGTGTAAACAAAAATTTAACTGAAAAACTCGATAAGGAAAATTCAGTCACTGCTCTGACATTTAATACTTTGGAAATTTAATTTAATACTAACTAAACCCTGCCACGTTTCGCAGAGTCACCCATTGAACAACAGGTTTAGGAGATTTTAATTGAAAAATTTCATCTTTCTAGGGGATTCTCAGTTATAAGAAAAGTGGGCGTGGTAGACGACGGATTTCCACATTAAATACATATGTCATGGGTTTAGCTCAAGAGGGATTTATTATAACATTTTTAGCGTTGTAAAGAGGTTATTGTATATGTATGTAAAGTGGGCGTGGTAATGGGTGAGACAAATAACAGATCGAAAGTGTCGAAAATTCCCAAAAAAATTTAAGGCAAAAAAAATCAGAAGAATCAGGATCATCTTTAGGGAATTTCAGCGAATTTTTCTTACTTTAGATCCAATAAAAAATTTGTCAGTTTTTTTTTTTTTATTTTTGAAAGATATGCAAAAACGACTTACAAGGTTCTGCTGCACATTAACCGTCGCGACGTCGTCGTTGACAAGTCATACTTTGATATGAAGAGAGCTCAACTACAATATTTTGACTTTATTAGGTTATCAATAATTAGAAATTTAAAATATGATAAAAAAGGGTGTGTCAGTGCGTGATTTTTATTCAAACCACCACCTTCTAAATAAAACGATCTCGCTGCCAATAAAAAATAATACTTTAAAATTTCCGCGAAATTGGTTGAATAGTTTTCCAGTCTAACACACATTTTCTAATTTGAATTTACCTTGAAGCAACGATTGGAACGTTGCTTCTATAATATTGTTCATCAACTTTTTCAAAGAAATTCTAGATCTATTACAAAACGTGGAGCAATGTTTCTAAGTAGAATAATAGGAATACCAATTTTCAATTCTAAAAAAATGTGTGTTGAAAATCCTGGCAAGTAAAGCGGATACGAAAACTCAGTTGGATTATTCACAGTTTCGTCTTGATTTGTTACAGTATTCAGATTCACTGTACCTAATTATTTTCTCAGTAATTTTATTTTGAATGCCAATTTTAATAGCATCTATACATCAATGTTTTTGGCAACCAATATTGCTCATTCACGTTGTTCAAACATGAACATGGAATAAATGTCTATAAATAACCGAGGATTAGTGTAGGTATGTGTATAGGTAACACAGATCATCATGAAACAATGTAAATAATACACTTTAAAAAATATTATTTAAGGAAGATATTTTTGTAGCATAAAATTAGTATTCATTTAGATTCACACGGTTTTGTTAATATTTACCGAATTATGTGAACAATTTTATGCCATTGCAATAAGACTTGTTAGACTATACCTAGCAATTATTAAAAAAAATAAACAGTTTTAACGCATTAACTATGAGGGTCATATTGTGAGATTCCGCAGAAATGATTCGTGTTATTTATTTTTTTTTTTTTTTTGTATGGATATTTTTAAAATTTATAAATAATACCATAATTCTTATTAAAGTTCTTATATTTATTACATTACTATAGCTGGACTGTAGGTAATTTTTTATAAGTTAAGTTTCAAAACTGTTAAAATAATTTTTGTTCAGGGCCTTTTTTTGCCATTTCTTGCCAAATTAAAGTCTTTTACTGAAAAAAATGCTTCAGACTTATAAATTTAAAGAATCCAAGAAAATAAAGTTGGTTTCATGGAAGATATAAGCAAAAGTTATAATACATACTTAGAACAGTAATTTTTTTGCAAAACTAATAAAATATAAAAAAAAATTAATACTTTTTGTATCACGGTGTAACATTTACTGTCACTGGGAACCGTTATTTAAAGATGTTGAAGGATTTTTTTTACCCAGAACTGCGCGGGAGATGTTTCCCTTTCAGCAGGATTTTGTTCCAAGAAGATGGAGCAACTGCACACATAGCCAAACCGGTTGTGGCGGAACTGCAACGAAAATTCCGAAACAAATTAATATCCAGAAATTTCACTTTACACCGTTCCTCTTGAGGTCACCTGACCTGATTGCATAAGATTTTTTTTTTTAATTGGGTTTAATTCAAGCAAGAGGTGTACAAAACTAAACCAAGAAATTTAACTGAATTGAAACAGAGTCGGCTAAAACGATAATTAAGGCGATCCCGACTTCAACCCTTTAGGCCGTAATGAATAATGAATAATTTTCTGGTGTCGCATATGTGAGAATGAGCAATAAAACAAATAACGAAATACATTGATTAAACAAAATATCTGAATTGGTTAATGTAGCACGATTCATACGCTACCCTCTATTTACTTGGATGAAAGCAAGTATGAACTTAATTTATGCATACGAGATGTTCTTTATGTCGGGTTTGTATCTTCGTCAGGAAGAAAAACATGACTTTCAATAAATTAATTATTTAATCGGATAGATAAAAAACAAATAAAAAAAAAAAAAAAAACTATTCTTGTATACAATCCAAACTTTATTACAAAATCCTTTAAACTTTAACAAGTTTGCCAAATTTCATTTAAATCCGTTAAATGGCGTATGGCAATAACACTCAAGGAAATAACGAAATAACAGTGGGTTCGAGGCTGGGTGTAGGCAAAGTCTCTTTTGCATTTAAAGAATCTGTATTTAAAGAAGCTTTGCATAAACTGAGTCTCGCACCTACCTCAAATCCTATAATGAGCCCAAGCAGGGGGCAGCATGCCCTCCCTTACATACCTCACTGTTTATACGCCGCCGTTTTAATTGAAAATGAATAACATTTATTTTATTTTTATTTTTGTTATTGATTATTGATTATTGAATTATTGAATTATTATTTCTTTTTTGAATTTTTATTTATTTATTTATTTTTTATATAATTTTATTTTATCAAAGTGAAATAAAGTTGATTTGATTTAAACGGAGTTGTTTTAGTACAATTATTGACAAAGTTTTAATTTGGGCGATATTTCCTATGAATTGGTCGTTATTTCCTTTTCTGGATTTTTTTTGGGCGATATTTCCAATTTTGGGCGTTATTTCCTTTAAAAAACAATTTAAAAATTAGAAATATCGCCCAAATCGAGAAAAAAAAAACAACAATTGTTCAGAATTTTTTGGGCGATATTTCCAAATCGGTTTTTAAATAGTTAGATTTAAAAGTTTTTTTTTGTTATTTTAGTACAACATCAAAACCCTCAAATTTAGAAAAATATAAATTACATACTTTTTTTTAATAATTTTTTCTTTACCAAATTTTGACCAAATATCCATAAGAGTATTTTAAACAAACGAGTTTAATTCAAATCCGTTTCCGTGACAATGTTCAGATTTCCACTCTTCCATAGAGTACCATCTCGTTTTGCGTTAAAATTCTGAGCTCATATTTTTAAAACGTTTTTGATAAGAAAATGTTACATAAACTAAAATGTGTAGCGTGTAGCGCGTAGCGTGTACATTACGGGTCACATATACATGGTACGATATGTAAGCCAAAATCTGGCACTCGGTGAACATTTGTAATTACACATCCTAACCGTGAGTACAGACACTCACATATTTTTAAGCCCCCTACTTTTAACTAACTGAAACTTTTCACAAAACCCACAATCCGTACCAAATGTATATTTTTTTTATGCATTTCGACTAAATAACTAAAATGATCGACTGAATAAAAACTCTCATAAAAAAAAACGCATTCAAAACCTTTTGTGTTAAAACTTTTACCAAAGAACTATATTTTTTTCTCCATAAAACCTTCATCAGTTGTTAAATATCATAACAAAAGTTTTATTGGTATACAACTTTATAGAATGTTTCTTTAGGTTGTGGCTATTAGTTGCATTCAAAAAATCAAAAACTGTTAATTGAATTTAACCCACCCTAATGTACATTACCTGGTTAAATAAAAATGAAATCGGAAAAATATTGGTAGCCACATCTCCTTCTCCATTCATCTAACAAATAATATTCATCAATATTTTTAATTAACAAAAGAATTTTCCAAAAACAAAATTGACCCTCTACAAATTCACATAGGTATATTTCTGTATGAATTTCACCTCATTCATGATTTCATTTTTACACTCCCTTTAACTTAAATTAAAATTTAAAAAAAACACTCAGCAGCGCATTCATTTATTTTAGTTGCTTTTGAAATTTTAAACACAACTTAAAGTCATAGCAACTAGGTATGGGGGTCGCAGCACAAACAGATGTGTGATGGTTTCAAAAGTTCTCTAAAATACACCTGTGATCTGCATGTTTTTCAGCAAAACGCTTAAGCTCCAACTTAACTTTTTATTATGGCTTGTGTTTGTTATACTTTCCTATTTTATTATAGTGAAAAGTAATGTTAATCACAAATGCCAGGAAATCAGAAATTCAATTCCCATCTGGCCATCCATAAATTAAACCATATTTATAGACTTGTTATTTCGTCATAGGGCAAAAAACTGTGCAAATCAGCTTTGCCCATTTCGGTCGCTGAGCTAGGTAATAAAATAAGTTCAAAGCCGCCACCTTCTCTTATAGCGATATAATACTGGGCGCTCATGATAAATTGAGTGCTGTTGAGTGTTTGATTCAATTAATTTAGATTTTTTCTGTTTTCTCGTTGAAAGAGTTTTGCACGTCTTGTCATCGTGTCCGTCGTGGTTGGTTGGAAAGTTAGACAAAATACCTTCCTATATGGCATCTGACTATACCTTTGGAATTATGCTCTGTGAGCTGCTCGCCCATTGATTACCGCAATGATCCCAGATAATTTCAGAAAAAACAACAACGAAAAATACAAATGCTGTCGCTGGTGGATGATGATTGAATAAAAGTTTGTGTTTGTGACTCCAAAGATTCCACTGCCCGTGTGCGCACATGCTTGCCTGTTAAAATATTGAGAAACTGACGTTGTCGGCCATGAAACTTATTTATTTGGCCAGTGCTGTCAAGTAAAATCGTTGCCGTAAGCGGCCATTAAAAACTGTTTTAAAACGCCATCAATCATATGAGTGCTTCGTGGACTTGTTCGTTTAAATAACGTGACAGTTAAAACGGGCGACAGCAGCATCAAACAAATAACGCATTATGGCACTATTTTCAGTCAAACCGTAGTTTCTACCAGGCTTTCAGAAATTTTAGCTCGCTCCTTGGATGGCAGTGTTAATTTTGCGCCTTCAAGTTTTGCATTTTTTATGCCATTACTGACACTGCGGTGCTTGTTGGCGAAGCGGTTTTTCTGCTTAAACGCTGTCAAAAGAGAAGCCAAGTGGGTGGAATGGAATGGCGGATGGGATGAATGGGTTGGGTATATCGCTCAGTCTAAACACGATGACATTAACTACGACGACAGAAAACACATTAAAACAGTTTTTAGGTGGATGCATCCGACAGAAGAGCCTCCACACGGAATTACGGTGGCCTCATCAAATGGAGCACTGTCTTTCGTTTGACTGGGAGCTCTGAATAATAAGGAGGAAATTGTTGAATGTAAATCTACGTAGGTTTGTCGTGGAGACTGTTCTCACTGCTCCCCAGTAGTGTGTTTGGTTTGTTGTTGGTTTTTATATAGTAGATGAAGCGAATGAGCTGATTAGTATAAGGTATACCTATTACCTATACTTAAAATATTTTCAACACTACATTTCAAAGGCTGGGCAGCTTGATGGCAGTGTGTTTATAAGAGAGCATGAGTATAAAATGATATTTATAAAGCTAACTAAAGAGGGGTAATAAAATGACATGATAGGGAGTGGAAGCATTTGAGTATAGCGTACAGAAGAAGCAAGAAAATGAACCTCTGAATTATGGTTGTTGTGGATGAATTGTTTAAGCGTAGTAATTGAAGATTTTGATAAAAGGCAAGTATTGGTTACGCGTAGACAAATTTTTTATCAAATAAATAAATCCTATTATAGTTACAAAGTGGCGTTAAAGTTGCAAATGTTGGAAAATGTCAATTCTACTTTGACATTATTTTTGCAGTTTAAACAGATAAAAATACTCGTCAGCAAGACATAAATCATGATACCCTTAAATAACGCGGAACAATTGTTTCTTTTTTTTTGCGGAATAATTGGCAACAATAAATTATAGCATATTCCGATAGGGTGACAACTTTTGCGCCATCTTGTATCAATTATAGAAAAAGTTAAAATAATTATTTAGATTCGAAAACAACAGAACCAATTTCGCTTATATTTTTAAAAGATTGTTCCTTTGAGCAGGGATATGTTTAAGGAATTCGTTTAAGTAAAATCCACCCACGCCTACTCTTATCTTATACCATTTTTCTCTATTTTGAATATCTTTAGAACATTAAATTTTTTTTTTAATTTCTTTTCAATCAAAGTATGGCATATGTTGTTTTTCCCGTTCACTTTGTATTTCAATTTCAAAACTTAAAATGTGTAGTTTTGTTAAAAAATCACCAACTACCATACCCATCTTTCTTTTATATCAAATTCCTCCTTACTTTATATCCCAAGAAATTTTAAAAGGTTTTGAACACTTGTATGGTAGGTATCGTTGTCTTAATTTTTAAGAATAATTTTTGTTTAAAATTTGTTATGGATAATGTTAAAAAATTGCTGGGTGCGAAAATTAATTAATAAAAAAATTGAAAACTATTTTTAAAATCCCAGAAAAAATAACTTAAACATATTGGTATACTATATGATAATTTTAAACTTTTCCATAAAAAAAAAATTGTTCAAAATCAGTGGAACAGTTTTTGAAAAAGTCGAAAATCAAAAAATGGTTCTATTTATAAGCATTTATTGAATTTTGTTACCAAAAGGTGGGCACGTTTTTAAGAAAAGTTAAGTTTTCATTAATTTTTAAACAAAATGGACAGCAGGTACCGTTATTACTGGTGCTAAAAAAATAATTAAAATATCTATTGGAGCAATGTCCCAAAAACGATAGGGACCAAGTTTACAGAAAATCAACCCGCAGCTGAACGGATAGACAAAATTGCGAGAGCAACTTTTTTTCGACTTTGTTATCATCGATGTGTCAAGTTTGATCAAAATCTTGATTCCGATTTTGTTACAAATCCAATAAAACTATGATTTAATTGTCTAAAAGTTTGATTCTTGAAGATATTTCGTTGAAACATTAGTTTTAGGCTTTTAGAGACAAAAATCACTCATTTCGCTTTTTCTAAAATGAATGATACTTCTCCGAAAAAACCTTGAATCCAAGCTTTTCTAATCTCAAAAACATCTTTAAGGTATGAAAAAATCAGCCTCCCCATTTTAGTTTACACAAATGGGGTGTTTTTTGACTAACTTATTCCTGCACTAAAAAGAAAAATTTTATAATCTCTACTGTAACAAAAAACGTGTTAGCTCAATATGAGTTAATGTCTTTCTGTGTAAGTAAAATTGTGCTCTATCAAAGTACCTATAGGCAAAACCTTGCTGCTGCTGCTAGTGCGAGTTTTCTATCAACAAAACCAAACAAAAAACTCTCATAACACCACTAGAAAATTCTCAACAACAAGCAAGAGCATCTAATGTTTTTGTTTGCAAATTTATTATTTCATTCAAACTTATACAACCTGCTATTTCACATGTTCACCTAATGCTAAGTATCACATCTTTTGAGTTCAACTCGTTCAACATTCTATTTTCAAGCAAAGTTCAGCAACACTCTGGCGTGTTGTTTAGTTGCTCCCAAACGTCATCATACCCCTGCCCAACAACTATGGCAACTAGCAGAGTAAGTTTCAAATAAAATAACAACAACTAATATAATGTCGACTCTTTCGTTGGACTTTCCCAACTGTTTAATCTGCACTTCTAATATTTTCTGCCATTTAAGAGTGCTACCAACACAAAAAAAAAACAATCAGTCTAATTTTTTGCTCTCAATATCAAACGAGAAGATAGTGTAGTTGCACTGCCAGGCAACTCGTAGCTTCTTTATTTATACTCATTGATTCATTGTGTAGCACAGAGCTCATAGGAGGGAAATAGCTGAACATTTTTGTTTTGGTACACGTGCCACCCTCTTTCCTCGCATACACTTAATATCTTAAAAGATAAATTTTGCCTTCAATTTAGATACCAAAGAATTCTGGTCGCCTAATAAAGTTGATCAAAAAAGTTAACCAAAGTGCAAAAAATAAAAATTTCTCTTAATAACAAACAACGTACCAGTTATACGACACACTAGAATGATACAAAACCGGCATATTGTGTACTTTGTTAAGGGAAGGGGCCTGAGGTATTCCTCATTGGATATTATCTACTTTATCTGTATCGAATGGAAACAAAGAGTTTGTGTGTTTAGTAGTTTGGTTGGATTTATTTCTACCTCGAGGAATTATATTTTCATTCAAATTCAAATTAGCCTAATCGAAATGGTTTCTCTTTTCCCCTCAGCCATATTAAAGAGATGCCACAAAAACACTACTCAGAGTCTGAGTCAATAGAAACAAAAACTTCCACCTTTATTTTTTTCCGCCACTTTGTATAGTTGCGCTTTTTCTCCGCCATCATCACTTTGGATACATACCTAACATACCAGTTTAGTTCATCTGAAGTGAAATCTAATCACAACCACCCAACCGGCATTAGAAAGAAACAGAATTAGCTGCTACCTTTGCTGAGTGCCTGGTCGAAAATTCACATGTTCACCATTTTCTAATGCTCTTTCTAAGTCCACACTAGTGTTCTTTTTTTTGCCATAGTCAGGTTTAGAAAAGTAATTGGTCGATTGTACACTTTGCATCTCTGTCGTCTCATCACCTCTTGTCCCACAAATTGTTCTTGAATATAAGAGAGAACAATTGTTGGTGTATATATTTTTTTTTTTAATTTAAACTTGAATCTGTTTTCATTTTATTGATTAGAAAGACTGTTTGTTAAAATAGCTCACAGTACAGGAAAGAAACCCTACTGAATTTGTATTTAGAATGTTTTACTTTTAAGTTTTGGGTGCGGAAAAAGAGTTTTTGAAGTTTACTTTGTTTTTTAGTAAGAGTTTGTTTCTAATAGGATGCTTCCCTGTTTTTAAGAGCTTCGGAAATATTTTTTTTCTATTTTGATTTAAGTTGACTTTTGTAGCTTTATTTTTACTTAACTCAGGTTTTTTTTTTTTTGTTTGTCATAGCTTTAGACAATGCTTATAGAGAAGCTTAAAAGCAAACATATAAATAAATATTAAACTTGAATATAATAGCTTTTGTTTTTGTTAAAGCAAAGTTAAATTAATACAATAAGCTATAAGATAGGAACTTTGAGAATCTTTATATTACCTACCTATAAACGTAATCCAAGTTTTCTTGACATACAATTTTCAAACAAATTTAAGAATATTTTGTATGAAGAATGTTTCGAGACAAATTAATTAAAATGATGAAATATCTATCTCCCTCTGTGTATGCGGAAGGTGCAATTTATTTTTAAATTACTTAAAATTAAAAGATTAAAAAAAAATGGCAACACTTACTATGAAGCACTAAAAACCAGTTTTCAAAGCCCGAATTCTGTTCATTTATTTTATTAAACCATAATTAATACCCTTTGTTTTTTGTCTGTCGGTACAAATTTTGCGGTCAATTTAAAAGTAGCATAAGGAGAAGTTACTTTGAAATCAATTATCAATTAGTTTGTTTATAGTTCAAACAATATTGCATCTAAAAAATTTGAAACTATTTTATTTTAACAAATCAATTTATTGTACTCGTGACTTTTTTAGTTTTTTCCGTTAAAATGTACCTTCATATCTAAAGACAAGAGGAACTGCGATCCAGTCGTGCGTATTTATTTATTTCCAAAATATAAACAGTATGTACGCGCGCGATTTTTACCTAGTTGTCGAATGTTGGTAAATGAAAATGTTGCATGAAATTGATTGAAGAACCTGTTCATATTTCGATATCATATTTTGGTACTAACTTCATGTTGTGAATTTCATACTGGTACACTGAGTACTAGTCTTAATAAATAAAATGAAATCAAACTGTCTGATGTATGTAGCAATATTTCAAAATTTAGATATGGAAATAAACGTGGAAGGATATAACCGAAATAACTATACCGTTTTGCAATTCGGATGTGTATCCTAATTTAAAAAACTTTATTGAAATTTTGCAGGTTTAGAACGTTCGTTTTGTCGAATATTCACAAAGAAATCCATGTAATACCTGAAGAAGATAAGATATGGTGAATTAATTTACAAAAAAAAGAAGAGTGGAATTTATCTTTCCATCAAATTCTGTTTATTATTGCAACAATACAAATATTTATTATTTATTTATTATCTTTCATTTTTTAGGTTTTTCCTTTTTTTTGTTTTCTTATTGAAATTTTACTTCTTATTCATATATGGTGGGTAAAAATAAGAAAAGCAGTGACACCTTAAAAAAAATTACACAAAAATTAGGATTGAGCCTCCTAAAAAAAAATCCTGCTGATATATTATTATTTATGAAGCTTATTAAATCAATTTCAAAATAAATGTTTTGGTTTACGAATTCTAGGTATTTATTGATTTACCTATACTTTTCAAAAAAAAAAAAAAAAAATTAAGTCAAAAAATATTTATTTTTTTTGTAAATATGTAATAAAATAAAAAAACAATTAAACTTGTTGAATTATTTATTTAAAATAACTTTTAATCTCCTAAAAATTCGGTTATCTTACATTGATTTCATAAAAAATAGAAAAATAAATAAATAATTCCTGGTCCTGGGCAAAAATCTTCTATAATACTTGTTCCTGAATTCAATGGTTTAAAACTCATATTAAAGCTAATATTGTTTATTCCTACAAAAAATTAAATGATTAAAATGATTGTTGTGTGATAATAAATAATTTTATTTTCTGTGTTTAATATTTGCTTGGCTATAGTTATAAATAAAACTGAATTAAGTATAAATATGTAAATTTGTTTGCAACAAAAACATTTCTTTTGCAAATTTGAAGGTTTGAAATTAATATAAGCTAAATATCAATAGGATATTAATAGGCTAAAATATTGTCTGCACAAAATTGCTTAAAAGTTTAGCTTTTTTAAATCTTTTGACAAACACTTTTTATTTTCTTACGAAAAAATATTTTTATTTCATGTAAAGAAACAAATAATTTATACAAATAAAAGCTCCCTAGTCTTGGTTTGCTTTATTTCTAAGAAAACCTGTTCTTATTTTAATATTTTCAAGTTCTTTTTTATTAAAACTTTTCTAAAAAGGCAAACTTTTATAACAAAACAAAAATGTTTTTTAAAGGGATCACTATGGCGTATACGTACTTTTTTTAGGTTTTGAAATTTACCATACAAATAAATAAATTTATTCGCGCGATAGATGGTGTAGGCCCAGGGCCTATAGTGAGAACAAAAAAAAAACTCGTAAGCATTTTATTATAAGACTGGAGGGGACTTAAAATTTTCTGCCGAATCCGGTCAGCTATAAGTTAAGAAACACTTTTACCTGGTACGTATTCATTCATTTCTGTTTATAGGAAGCAGAGGATGCGATCCGATCCCACGACCTTCAAGGTGACAGTCCTATGAAGTAACCACCACGGAATATAGTGAGTAAGTGCATGTATCCCATCAGATTTTATTCCTTAATTTGCAAGTACCTAAGAAAATTATTTTGATATATCAAACACGAAACTCTAATGCTTCACAGTAAAAAGAAGATATTTCTTTATCATTTTATCATTTTGTAAAAATCATAAAAATAGTTTATGGAGTCTAAAGCCTTTTACTTTGCTTCTAATTGTCGGATTTTCAATATTAAAGTCTTTAAATAAAAATGATAAGTGTACGAATTGGTGACCTTGTTCTTGATTCGTTTGTTGAATATAGGCTTTAGGTCAAAAAACAACTTGTTTCATTTTACCTTAATCACATTCAATAAACGATTAAATAAGGCTATTATGATAAGGCTATGTATATATAATGGAACCAAAAATATTGTTCACTATCACAAAAGTGTTATTTATAGTTTGAAGTTTAAATTCTTTCCACTAGTCTCAAAATTATTAATTAATTTCAATTAATTATTTTCAATTTTATTTTCATTATCAGCTCGACTGATTAAAATTAAATATTTTATACAGAAGCTCTATAGTTCAAATATTGTTGCATGTCAAAATTTTCAAAAAATATCTCTTGGATTTAAACAAAAAACTCAAAATCAATTTTTGAAGATTCAAAATTAACAAACACAGGTTTTATATGCTTTTTTTATAAAACTAATTTTTGACTACATGAACATTATTACCGCTGCAATGGTTTTTAGTTTTTTTTTTTGATTTAATTGAATTGAATCAGAATTCTTCGTTGCCAGGTTTTTTTGTGATTTCTCCCTACTGTGTGAGTTCACATGAATAGTACTAATTATTAATATTAGAATAGAGGATCTAACTCCATACCTTTTGAAGTTAACATTTATACTAACTGCAGTAGGTGAATTTTATTGTAGATATTTACTCACTTATACACTTCTTGCTAGAGAATATCAAAATTCCCCTCCAATGAAGCCTGCATCCTATCTAATCCTAAAACATAAACAGGTTTGAATTAAATTTCTACCATTTGCACAGGTTTAAACTTTATTTGAATTCAAACGATAATATGTACGGAATTTATATACTCGTAAATGCTTAGGTAGTATTTGTACAAAATTTCTATCTCTTTGTATCGAAAATATCTAAGTAAGTCTTTGTGAGCATAGAGCATATTGTAGTTGGTTTGACATGAATGCGGATGCAGAACTGTAAACGAAAATCCGTTCAGTAATTCGAGTATAGCCTCTCCGAATTCATGCTGTCCTATTCGGTAGTCTACATCTCCAAAATTCCCGTTGAATGTGTTTTCACATTCAAACGGAACAATCCTTCATATATCCTTTACAGTGTATAAACAGTAGATTATGTAATGTATATGTATAGGTATATGTTCTTTGGAACAGCATCCATCATGGCTCCCTATCATGGTGTAAAGTCAAAAAACAACACATGGATCCGTTTTTTGTTTTTGTTTTTTTGTGAATGAGCGGAGCATTTCTTTTATTTCCTTTTTGTTTTTTTGCCATCATGACGGGAGGTATGCATCCTCGACTCACAAAATTAAACAAGTACCTCGGCTTCGCATACCCAACTAGCATATATCTAAGTATATAGGAAAAAGATTGGAATGTTTCCTCCCTCTTGGTAAATGACCTTCTCATCTGACTGCAAAGGACGCAGGAAAGTACCAATACAAAATGCTTTCCCTTTAAGGCCTAAAATACATTCACAAATAAACAGAACCAATACTAGTGGGTGGGCTTAGGCTTTTATTTGGTGAATTTACCTTTGTTGGCCAAGAATAATCAACCGCCTGGTATTAGGTTTTAGGTTGAATTTGGTGTCACCAGTGATAGACACAAGTTGAGATTTCTTCAACTCTTAAATGTTTATTGGAAACTTAGCTAAAAGCAGACCATGAAAACCAAAAAAGTAACAAGCCTGCTGGATGAGAATTAATAAATGTAGAGGAATCATCAACGAGTTGCCATTGTTGAGAAGAAAAAATGTAATGGAACTTAAATACCTTTTAAATGCTTCAAGTTTAAACGACATTTCAGAAGTAAGAGTTGGTTTAAAACTCGAAAAATCCCTTAACAAAGAAGAAATTTATGAACAATTTGTACCCTCCTTATATTTTCTAAATTATTTGATTAAGGTATGAAATAAATACAGGTTTAAAGATTAAACTCGACAATCAAGTTAACATCCAAAATATTGAGAAGGATAAATGATAAGTAACGTTCAAGTACATTTCTCGGCATCACCCAAGCATTCAATACATATATCTTCCCTCATCTCACGAACTCACGTAACTGTTTTTTTAATAACTTGGGAAAACGGATTTTATACCTAAAAATTGTCCGTTCACACGGTTAGTAGATTTCATCCAAAAGTCTGACAATTTGATTGTCAGCTCTTGTCTGACAATTTTTGGACAATAATATATCTGAAAAATTGTCAGCTTGAAAATTTTCTGTTCAAACGGTTGGCAGATTTATACAAAATTGTTTTGATTGTTTACATCTTTTGGGGGGAGGCATCATTACTTGGCGGATGTTCTGTAGCATTCTTATCGATTCCTCTGCATTAAATAAAGAATCTTTTTCTTCTCTCCTTTTAATATAATATGAAATATTTTCGACCATTGATGCCTCCCCCATTGTTAGATTTTTTATCTATTTTTATTCAGAAATGCGACAAAAAATCAACAACATGCAAAAAAGAATTAATAAAAGACAAATGGCGGCCGAGCATGAGCACTTAATTTATTCCGAATAAAACTACACAACACAAGGAATTGATATAAAATGTAATTGAAGTGAACTGAATAAATAAACTCAAAAAGAAAATATTTATAAAGCAATATAGATATTTTCTTTTTGAGTTTATTTATTCAGTTGTGCAAAAACTAAAAATTTCCAACACAAATGTTTTTTTATTTCTCTTTAACCAACTCGACTCCAACCGATGGGTTTCATTGACATTTCGAACAATGAAGAAATTGTCAGCAATTGTAAGATGTTTTCAATGAAAACATGTGACCAATGAGTCTGACAATGTCCTAATCGTCTGACAATGATAAAATTGTGTGTTCAGACGATTGTAAGACATTTGGGACAGTTTTTTCACTGACAGATCTGACAATATCTGTCTGTTCTTAGCTTAAGAAGCGTTTTTGTAAAATGTGAAAAAAAACAGTAACGTCAGTTCGTGAGATAGGGGAAGATATAATCTAGAACAATGGATTGAAAATCAACAGGTTTTTCTACAACAGACGAATCACATTCTGTTCAGAAATACAATATGAGAAATAAATCCAGGTAGATAGCGCTTACTTTTAATTTTTAATATAAAATTTCGAAAATTTAGCCAAGTTAAAATTAAGTAAATCATTTAAGCCGAGAGGTACGCAGCTTCAGCTAAAAAATTAAAGGGAATTACTCATTTCTTGCCGAGAGTGACCACGAACGACTTTGGTATCAAATGAAAGGTGGCGTTGGGTTTTAAGGTATATAGCTTATTTTTGAAATCGTTAATGGGAAAGTCGAGATATTTTAGCTTGAAGTGGCCGATTGAAAATTAAGATTTCTATTTTTTTTTTCCAAATAAATTGTTCATAATGTGAGAAAAAAAAAGATGTTAAAAAATGAAAAATGTGTTTACTCTTGGCCAAGGCTTCATAGTAAAATAATTCTTTGGCACTTGTAATATACTAGAGCTAGCTATTGAGAACCACGCTGCTCTAAATAATGACAGTTCTAAATAATGACATAAATCGACTTAAGCTGTTATTCCAAATCAAAAGCCCCTTTAAATATAAGAAAGTATATGAGATTTAAAAATAACTTATCTCGAGTTTAGCTGATTTTTACAAAACGTAAATGAAATTTTCCTATTTTCAAAATAAGTTAAGTCATTTTTCAAAATTTAAAATTCAGATGAACAATTGTTGTTGCCTACGCATCAGAATTAACAAAACTCTAGGTTTAGTATGAAACACTAGGTTTAATATGAAAACACATTAGGTACATTTGTTTTTTTCGGTTGGAACCACGAAATATTCAGAACAGATCAATTTGATTCTGTTAAAAATTGTATTGGGATTCCTATTCATTAACAATTCTCAAAACTCCGTCAGAATATTCACTGTAGTCGTAGCCTTTAACAATTTTTTTAAACTAAAAGTTTTATGATATCAGTTGGGAAAAAAAAAATTAGCAATCACGAATTCACAAAAAAAAAAAAATAATTTATTTCTGAAGGAAAGTTTTCATAACTTATTTTAGTAAGTATGAAAATTGAAAACACATATCAATACCATTCCAATCTGTACAAAAACCACTTCTTAAGATGATTTATGATCACAATTTACAAGTTTTACTGTGAAATGTGCCCGACTGAATCTTTTGGCAATAAATTAATTCACCATCGCCATAAATGAGCCTTATTGGTCTAGTGAAAATCCACATTTGCTTCATGAATCAACACTTCATCCACAAGAAATAACTGTTTGGTGCGGTTTGCATGCCGGCGGCGTTATTGGACCACATTTTTTCGTCGACGATAACGATCGTCACGTTACTGTGAATAGCCAACGTTATCGCGCCATGATTACCGATTATTTTTGGCCCGAATTGGAAGATATGGACTTGGACGACATGTGGTTTCAACAGGATGGTAACACAAGCCACACAGCACACCTTACAATCGATTTATTGAAGAGTGAGTTTGATGAGCGTGTTATCTCGTTCGTGCGATTTAACGCCTCTTAGTATTTCCTTTGGGGCTACGTCAAGTTATTAGTTTATGCCAACAAGCCGACGACGTTGGAAGAGCTCAGAGCCAACATTCAACGCAAAATAGCATAATGCCACGAGATCTCCGTTAACCATGTGATCATGATAGAGGGCCTTCGGCCAAACTATTTAAACCCTTGTGTCACCCTACAATTAAGAAAGTGTTTTTAATAACTTTTGAAGTCAATAAACTAAACTAACCACGTGAATCGGTTGCAGTTACTACAATGGTTTGGATTTAGTATATATTTGAATGATACAATACAAGGTTGTCGACAAAGAGGCATAAAATATATTAAATGAAAAATTTTAATACCTTTTTACACAAATACATAATTGTAAAAGTAGTAATGTTAGTAGCTATAATACACAAACTTGCTGCTCGCAAACACTTAAACTCACAACCGACCTTTGTCTATCTACATAATACATAGGTATGTGATCTCCCACTCCATAATAGAGTTTGCATCCTCTCTAATCCTAAGTCACACACTTGGTTGAATAAAATTTTTGCCATTCGGCACAGCATTATTTTGAACTCGAGCTATGTATGTATGGTTTTCTATATCTCGTTTTATTAGATATCTAAGCAGGTCTATGTGCGCATACCTTTGTACCAGGAATCCTAATGCGGATTCACAACGCCGCCGCTGCTGCCAGCAAAAACTGTTAGGTTATAGTACAGCTTTTCAGGATTTATGCTGGCCTATTCCATAGTCCACATCTCCAAAATTTCAATTGAATGTATACCATATTCATATACGACCATCCTTCATAGTGTAAACAGTAGATAGGTATAATTTGGAACACCATCACCTAGATGTCATGGTGTAAAGTCGAAAACAACACATGGGTCCGCTCTGTTTTTGTATGAATGAGCATATATGTAGGTATACCAACCTTACCTACTAAGCAATTCTTTTATTTTTTATTTTGTGCCATGTTGGTATATTCTCGACTCAAAAGTACCATGGCACCCTATCCTAATATAGTATTCAACTACAGTCGAATCCGCTTAAGCTTATTTCGGGTCGGATAACTAAAAAATAATTCCAACTTAACAAACAAATTCAAAACGTTAAGTTAAAGAATTAATACGTCTATACCACGTGCTATTTTGGTATAATATCGTATTTAATTAAAATAATTTTCTGTGTGAAGCATAAATTTGAGATTTCAATTAACCAAAGTAATTTTTATAAAAATTTTGAAAATTTTTTCAGTGTTATTCAAATAAGAGGAAGTGACTGTACTTAGATTCGTAGTATTTTAATGCTCCCGGATCTTATCCCACACACTCATCATCCAGCACCACGGCGCGAGGCGTCGGCATTCTCAACCCAACTCCAAACACTCTGCAATACAAAAAATCTCTCTCCTGTTGGCCCGAACACAATGATGCTTGGTGGTATAAAAAAGAAAACAAACAAATAAACAACGAGCCTCTATTTTTTTTGGCTTTCCCCTGAACAGTACATCACCCTCACTCTTGTTTTTCTTTATGCATTCAACTATAAAAGGTGGTGGTTGAACATCAGGAGATTCACATCATGAATCCAACTCGCGGCAAAGAGACATTTATATGGATGGGTTGATGATGATACCATTGGAACGTACTCACAGCGTCATAGTCATACACCAACTTTCTGTATAATACAAAATGGAGGCATTTCTTGTTAAAAATAATATTGCAATGTAAGAAAAAATATTTGAAGTAGTAGAATGTTAACCTACTTTAAAAGAATAAAAAAAAAATATAAATTAAAATATCGCTTTTTTACAATTGTTCAGATACTAGTAGACCCGCACTCGCTATGCTTTGCTTAATTGTAAATAAAATCTTGAAAAAATCTGAAAATTTTAATCCTGACTTAAAAGTTTAACTCCACTTTTATAAATGTTTAATGCGAAATTATGAAGCTTAGATTAAATCCAATTGATTACATAATACCAAAAACTTCAAAATCGAACACCGCATTATGATCTAACTACCAGGATTTTTTTTGAATATTTTTGCTTGAAAATCGGAATTATTTTCAAATGTTTTCAAAAGTTAAAAGCTGCAGCATGATATTTTCAGGGATATTTTCGGTGTAATTAAAAGACAACACTGAATCCCAGATCCCTTCCGGCTTTTTATGTAGACGCTTACTTTTTTGTTATAAATAAAAAAAAACTATACAAATTAGGTAATTACCTATATATTACAAAAAATAATTTTCTTTAAAACATAAAGGGTTTCCCGAAATTCATACATAAGTAATTTTGGTTGAAAACATGCGTCTCTAGATAAAAAATTAATTTTTAATTAATTGATTGATAAAATATAAATCACAGGATAATGTAAAAAAATTTTATTTCATTTTATTTTTTGTTACATTAGACTTGTATAAATTATAAAGACAATAATTTCAAGATGACAAACCACAAAAAGAGACTGGGTGCGACCAAGGCCGTAGCCAGACAAGCAGACAAATTACGAAAAGGTATTATTTATACAAAATATAATAGTACAGTTATTATTTATTAGGTAGGTACATAATTAAATAGTATCATTACAAAAGTATTACATATTTTTACAAAACTATATTCAGTCTTCTGGCCTTCTTCGCGGCAAATACATCGATAACTTCCTCATGCATGGGCCGCTTTAGATTTTTTCTGATTTTTCTTTAGTACTAAATTACTTAAGCACAGAATGTAGACGGCACTAGTTTGAATAATTCAGTTCTGTCATATGGTTTTTGCTATTGTGAATAATGCCCCTACGGAAAGAGTCTTTTCAATTTCTAATAACATTTGGACATCTGAGAAATCGCACTGGAGGCAATGTTGATAACAAAGTGCAATTATGACTATGACTGTGGAGATTTTAAGACTTTTTTAAGATATGATATATAAGTATTTTTATTTTTTGTTTTAAAAAAACTGAAGTCATTGATGTATGTAATCTGAAGTACAAATATTTTGAATAAATATAGTTTGTTTCTAAACTTGTAAGTTAATTAAAAAATGTCCTCTTTTTTGCATCTGAAAAAATGGTCACCGTAGATATACCGCATGCAGTTGAAGCAAAAGGGTTTATTTCGTTTGCGGTTGTATTTAAAAATTGTCAGGGTAGGTACCTTACTATGTTCATTATAAATTATGAAGAAACCTAGATATACTCTTTATGCTAAAATCAGAAAATTTTGAACATTATTAATAACTACATCAGAAATTTGAGTAAAATATCATACCTACTGAGGCGAAAAAGTGTGATTTAGAAATGCACTCCTCAAACATTTCGGGGGGGGGGGGGGGTCAAACCCCTGTGATCCCCCCCTGGCTACGGCCTTGGGTGCGACCCACGCTGGTAACTTCCCATTGTATTATATTTTTCAACTACATATTTTAGTAGTATTTTTAGCAGATTTTGTTCGCTTTAGAAAAAAACTGTCAATAGATTTTTTTTACAACCTCTATCAATTCTTAGTTACAGCATTTTGCGTAAAAAAAAATAATTCCGGAGTCGATAACATTGTTTGTTTACGAGCCGAAAAACATTTTTGAACAATTTTTAGTAATTTTGTTTTGCAAATTTGTTACTTAAAGAAAAAAACTGTCAATTGAATATTTCAACAAACTTTATAAGTTATTGACTACCCCATTGTGTGTAGATTAAAGTTTCGAATTCAGTGTTTGTTCTCAAGATATTTGAGCCGAAAAACGTTGTTCAACAAATTTTAGTATGTTTTATGATTTAAAAAAAAAAAATTAGGTTGATTTTTGTCAAGTTCTTATTAATTCTACATTCCATATAATTATAGTGTAGAATAAAATTAAGTTCAATTCGATGGCAGTTCTCGAAATATTCGAGATTTTTTACACTTGGACCAATTATATTTACTTCCAATGAAAGTTAATAAATTTTACCAACTCATTTTATGTCAATTATGTGCATATTTAAATGATATTTGTTTACTGTGTAATTCCATTTTAATCACCACTTGGTTATCAAGAAATTACAATATTTATAAATTTTGCCTACAGAAAAAATGAGGTTTTTATAAATGTTCTTGGCACACATACATGGCCAATTGATATACCTACCTTAAGGAGTATTTTATATCTGCAAATATTCATAAACAGAGAGTTTAATTATTCTAGTTTTTGCTGTCAATTTTTGGAATCCGAACATTGACTGAATCGTAAGAATTTAGTTTTAATGTTCACTATAAGATCGTTATCGAAATGAACTTAAAGAAAGCTGCAACTTGCTAACACAAAAATGTGTACACTATCTCATCACTTAGTGCAGTGTTAATATATAATAAGCTACAATCGTAGGTACACTATTATTAAAGCTATAAAATGGCGCAGTATTGGAAAAAAAAGTTGGTGTATTAATGCAATGACAATAATGAGCAATACAGAAAACAATATCACTGAGATAAAAGATCAGATCAAAATATAACAATTCTCTTGTTAAATTAACAAGTTTTGAACTGGAATCATGACGTTATATCGAATTACAAAAATCTTGCAAGAAATCTAGAAAAAACAATTTTAGAATTTAGAGTGAAAAAATATCGAATGCACAAAAATTATTAATGAACAAATATCTCGAAAGAGTCGTGGAATAGCTATAACTCCAGCCTATAAAATATTGGTGGTAGCTCACCCAAGTGTTGTTGTTTCATTTAAACCTTCAATATTAATATGAAGATACGAAAGCTTGGCAACCTAACTGGAAGTGTGTTATCACACAAAAACCTCTTATAGAACTCTATATATTCCGTTTATTAAATTTTTGTTCTAGAGCAATCAATATTTAAAAACAAAAAAAAAATAATTCATTAAATTAAAAATATCAAAAAATAAACAAAAAATGCAAAAATTAACAAAAAAAGGGGCTACAAATATTAAATATATACATAATTATATACAGTTCACTCAATCATAATTTGAACAACTGTAATTATTTTGGAGGTGAATAGAGTGTGCATTTGTGCAACAGATTTCGATGATGGTAAGACTGCGAGTTGAACTTCTTAGCTTGAACTAAATTCCGCACAGAGATGATCTTCCTATTATGTGTAGCATCTGCAATATTCCAGAGAGAGAGAAAATTAGGAATCTTATTTTATTTAATCGGCAGACGGCAGAGCGTTGCTTAATTGTAAAATTGTAAATTTTTGCAATATATAAAAAAAAACAATACATAATTACAACAAAAACGATTTTAATAAATCCTTTATTCGTTACAATTTCGTTTACTTTCATTTTAATTATTTTTAATGTCCACTCACGCTTTGATACCAAACGATCACAACCAATACTAAATTAAGGTAACTGTTTTAACAGTTCCATGAGCTATAAGTCAATCGTAGGTTAAAAAAATTTCAATGAGTTTTAATTTTAGCAATTTTTTTTTAAATCACGGTTGGCAGAGAATCACCCATGTATAAAGTTTATAAAGCAGGGTTCGTAAAATATCGCTCGCGAATCATAAAATACGTATCTTTATCATTCTTTAACGATCTTCTCACGAACCATAAAAAATATAGTTCGCAAACGATTAAATGTTCGATCTATAAAAATTTATAGTTCTCTCACGAATGAACTATATCCATTTTTTTCTGTATCTCTCGTCCGTGAGAGATGGGAAAAATAAAATTCAGGTAAAATATGGTTCGCTCGTGATAAGGATCAGGGATGGGACTTTTTGAAAAAAATTCGGAAGTAGATTTAAAAGAAACGCAGTATCTAGATTCATTTTTATCGCAGTAGATTTTTATATTTTTAAAATATAAATAAATAAATAACTTAATCTATTAAACTTAGGTACATTCATCTCTCTTTAAAAAAATAACAAAAACGGAACAAAACAAAAATACATACATTTATATTTTATATATTCATACACACCAGTCCTAAAATAATAAGCACAACTTTTTCATTGTTTTTTTTTTTTTTTTTTTTTAATTGTCCATCGACAAACAAGAACTGATTAAAATTGTGTATATGTAAGACATACAGAATCAGGCTCAGGTTTTTGTTAGAATGAGAATGACTGCATTCAGGGATAAAATCAAACAAATAATTTTTGGGTTACTTTAACATATTGAATTTTTTTTTTCGTAAAACAAAAAGTGCATTAGATTTTTTTTAAAGGCAGTAGATCTACTGCAATTGCAGTAAAGTCACAACCCTTATGAGGATCCGAAAGGATCCGTAAAAAGAATCATTCGTCATCAAGTATCTATTCAGTGCGGATGTGAAGTGATTTATTTTTTAAATGATTTTTGTTGAAATGGGGAAAGTTAAAACATTTGAGTTAGATAAATATGTTTCTTGTAATGAAGAAGTAGTGGGCGAATCAACTTGTTTAATTTGTGAAAAAAAAATTGAAAGAAAAAGTGGCAGGAAACCTAGAAAGGCACTATACAACAATACATATTGTTTATTTAATATTAACGATTCGGGGTTAATGAACAACCATCAGGAACTAGAAGTGTGTCAGTTCGAAAAGAAAAAAGTAAATCGGTCTTAATTGACATGAAGAAGAGTGATTTTTAAATGTTGTGTGGGATTAGTTACGATAAAAAATATCCCTATTTACTGTAATATATATTTATATAAAATTTAAAATGACACTTTTTTCTTATTCAAACGGTTCGTGAATGGATCTTCAATAGTTCCCACGTGATAAATTCACGAACGAACCATATTTTACAGAAACAGATATGATTCGTTCGCTAAAACGATTTTTATTTAAAAGGAACCAAAAAATAATATTCGCGATCCAATCACAAATAAAATTCCCTTACGAATTTTTCGTGAGAGAACGAATCATATTTTATCGTTCTTCGAACCTTGATATAAAGCTTATGACACAATTAATGATTCTTGGCAAAAAAAAAATCATTTTGGCCCAACCTTCAACATTGGCGTGAATTTCTTTATTTCAATGATCGAACTACCTTACTGTTGTTCATTGAAAGTGTACGATATTTATGCAGAATTAAAGGTATAAGCAACAATTTTCGGCAGTTTTAAAAAACATTAATCAAAAAAAAACTCAATCTAAAATATCTATCTTCTTTAAGAAAAAAACTTAATATTCGGTATGTGTCACATAAAATATAAATTTCGAACATTTTGATTTCGTATTTTATAAAAATATGTTCAAAAATAATTGTTTGGTTTCACTAAAGTTTTTTCATAACATTGTCTTTATCTATAAGAAAATAAGTTATTTCAACTATAATTTGTATCAACAAAAATACAACCCAGTAAGTGCCACAACCTCGGTTATTCCAACTGCCCCAATTTCTATTAGTTGCGTAAATCGAGTTTGTACTGTACTAAGACGCTTAGGACCATACAAATAAAGCGTTCTCTCAAAATACCACAACTTTTTAGGAAATTCTTCGATAATTGCCTTTTTTGGCTAATTTTCCTGAGCTAGTAACCAGGTACATAACTACCTACCGGCCAGAAGTTAGTTAGTGTTTTTGATTTCTTTTTCTACTTCTAGTGATTTAAAAAAAATCAAATTTAGTTTGGACATAAATTCATCGATTAAGACCATTAAATGTTGCATACTCTTGCCCGTAAACCTAGGCACTCTTATTATGACTTCGAAGTAATTTAATTTCGTTTTTAGATAGGTACTTTGATACTAACAAATTAAGATTAAGTTTTTTTTTTTTTCTATTTGTGTTCTCAAAATATACTTAGATAGTGATAGCTCTCTACAACAGTTAGTTAAAGGTAGTTCGTACGTTTCTATACCTATTTTTTTTTCGAAATTTAAGACCAATGTCAAATGAACCGTCTTATATTATGTCAACCTAATACATTTTAACATACCTACATATTTGTGTCTTGTTGTGTGAATTCACAAACTTACAGCTTTTATTTTCTAAATAAAATAGCATACCGACTGTATACAGTCTGCTCCATAAGAACACTTCCACTACATGGAAATTACAAAATTTTAATGTAAATAACACAAAGAAAAATCTCTCCATTTTCCACCATCATCATATATACTTAATATAATATTGGTAAAAGGTTTTCTCTAATTTTCATGTAGGTAGGCGCATATCTAAGTGTATATATGTATTTTATGAAAAACCCACAAGAAAGCCTGTTACACCTTCTGGTACCCAAGTTAAAATTTCAAATACAAAAATCTTCCCAACAACACTATAGTAACAATACTACCCTATGTGTCAAAGTGATATCACACAATTGGCATATCATACACAACACAAAACAAATAAGAAAAAAAAAAAAAACAATAAGTAGGTAGGTATACAACAAGAGCCTTGTGTGTTCACAGGAAGTGTGTGCTGTAGCTCTCTATATTATCACAGGCACACGCCATGTACCGCCCCATGCCCATGTGTATATATATGCTTGTTCCTCTCTGTGTAGTACGTCACAAGTACACATAACAACACCGAAACCAAAGTATAGGGGCACCACACCGGGGTTAATCTGTACCACAAGCTCTCTACCTCTATACGGCAGCAGCCTCTGTCTGATTCATTTCATCTATCCGTGTTGTGTTCCCTGTCCGAGATTATATTATTATATATGCGGTGCGGTGGGGCTTCCCCAAAAAAACACACTATCGTGACGACACACTACCCTAACGAAAACTTGTGTGTTGAGTCATGTTTGTAGATCTACATATACTGCGTTTGGTGGCGTGTGATTCCATTTGAGATGGTATTTCCCTCTCACATAATTATTATGAGCATGTCATGACACCTACACAACACATTGCCTCCTCTATCAAAGAGAACCATGCCTCGTACTCGTTTCATACAAATTTTATTTACAAAAACCCTCGATTCGACTGATACATTAATTTGCCAAGGAATCTCCCCTCCTCAGTCACATGTTTTGTGCTTATAACAGAAAACAGAAGCTGAGCTGACCCCTTGTATGGTGATGGTGCGGTGAGTATTTACCGCGTTCACACCCCCATTTGTATTGTAACACTCTTTGATAACAAATTCATACTGTCAGTGTACACGCACAGTGCCTTTACACAAAAACCAACGAAGAAATCAAAAGGCCGCTTGCTGTTGCTGTTACCATGTTAGATACAAACATTAATAATTACACTGGCGATGGTTGATGGTAGTTGGTCTGGATTGAGAAAGTGTGTCACAAGTAACACCAGGACCGTAGCCAGCAAAATACTTCAGAGAAGGGAAGATGAAGCTTATGCGATTCTTTCAAATAAAAATAAAAGGAGCCGTCTTAGAGCCGTTTCATGATATCGAAACTAAGTTCAATTCAAACGTTTATGTCCTTCTTTTTCCTCAGCTTATTATGTCCAGTCATATAAGTTATAACGTATTCAAGTATTATACAAGACATATATTGATACAGAATGACACTGATAGAACGATTAAGTACGACTGAAAAAAAAAAAAAACGCAAGTGTGCATTGCGGTGGCGACAACTAGCGGAGAATGGACACCTCGCCCTACACCAGCTGTTGCCGCTTCTGCTTTGTACGCCAGCGTAAACAAGGTGACTCGACAAAACAACACGATCACATACACCAACCACCGTTCTTATCTAATCCACCCACCAGACTTTGCACGGAGCCACTGCTCCTACGGGCCTGGGGGAGGGATTATTTACTCTGTGGGAGCTAAGGAGGGGAGTACGGTCAAGTAAGACAATGAAGTTAGAAGGTGTATAAACCTAAACTCATTCACGATCTATTGCCGTGGAGAGTTAATACTTTTTAAATAGAAGACATATGGTCTTATTTATAAACATTGTCTAACTTTAGACAACTGTCCAACTTTGGAAAATGTGTTCAAAAATCTTGTTTATTGTTGTCTTATAGCTGCCTAACTTAGATACAAGAGTAGATTGTCTTAACCGTGAATTTATTTTTATTTAATAAAGCATATTTCCACCACTTTGAAAATAGTTAGACAGTGTCTAAGTAGACAAAAATCTAATAAATACGACAGATACATTTTGGTTGGGAAAACGAAACTTTAAAGACCCACTTGTTTATTAGCCTGTCCGACCAGGTCGAGCTTGCAGTTATAAGACTCACTATAATTCATTCATACAATTCATTTTACAATACATAACATATATTTCATTTATTTAGGAGGAAAGAAATAGTAAAATGGCTGTCCCTGGGGTAATAAAGTGTTCCTATGCATTTCCTCGTACGACTTGCGTCCGATTTAGAAGGAATAGAAAGATAGAAAGAAAAGACGATTATTGTGAGATTTAATCAGATAGAAATAAATCTTTTATGTATATTTCACTTGTAGAATTTTCCTCAGGTTTGTAGACTATTTTGGGATTATGTTCTAGACTTAATTTTTAAAATAAATTTAGTAAGTTTTTACTCAACAAAATATCAGGCTACTAAAAAACTTCATCAATCCTCCCCTTGAGCTACGGCCTCGACTATCACAATCACCACAGCTGCCAAACACAACGAATGGCGTCACATTTACACTCCGTGTACTGTATCTAGGTATTTTTTTGCTATAGATAGGTTTATATACCGATACCATTGCAGATGTATCTTACACTATCTTATGTATGTGATAACGATGATACATACATATATATAATATATAGAAGAATTCTTTTGCATGTTGTCATGTAGCAATAGAAACACAACACAGTCAAGGTCACCGAAACAAACTCACATTTTATAGAGAGATTGTGTATTTACACGTATAATTCGTATAAAGTACAACCGTTTACCAAATATATCCTGATAGCACACAACCGTACTCAAAATTTAGTATGTGAAATCCGGAATAGGGCCGCATAATTGACTGATGGGTTCAGGTATGAAAATTACTTACCCGCCTTCACAGATGTACGCAACATATAACATTTTTTAGATATAAGATCAAAAGAATATATGTACAATACATATTTTATTTGTGTACCTATCTATATATTCAAATAAGGAAATAATATAAATAATAATACTATCGCAATATACCTATGTACGTATGTGACTGCTTAATATATGGGGCATTGGTTTATCAATGTAGATGAAACAGGAGGGGAATAGGGGCAAAAAAGACTTACATTTTCGGTAAATATTTTACTAAAATTCTTTAACATCGATTTTATTTAAATCATAAATGGGATTTGACAATATTTTTTTTAATAATATAAATCTAAAAATTAATTTTGAATAAAAAAAGCGAATTGAGAATCATTAAACCAGAAGTTCAGTTTAGATTTTTTTTCGAATTGTTGGAACAAAAAATGTATGCATGGATTTAATGAACTGCAAAATGCAAACAATCAAAGAAAAAAGGGGGAGAAGGGGTAAAAGAAATGTTAGATAGTTTGAAGTTTTCTACCGAAAAGCCAAGTCAATTATTCAAGTAGGAAGTGAAGAAAAATGTAAATGTAAAATGTAAAGACTTGCGAGCTGATGAATTAATTTGACAAATTTTGGTTACAACAAAAAAATACCTATGGAAAATGTAAGCAGGTTGCAAAAAATCTATGCCAGTTGGCAAGCTTCAGTTTGTGTATTGAAATTAAACATTTTTTCGCATTGGGGATTTTGCTGTTTGGGATTTTGGAATATTCGGAGTAACACCAAGGATTTTCGAATAGTAGAAACACAAATTTTTTTTTTGTTACAATGTTACATCCTCACTAAGACTAGCGGTTTCCCGTTTACCGTACCATAGGCCAGAGTTGTACATCGTAAGTTCAAACAAGCTTCAATATATGCTAGTTTGAAATCAACTTGTTATCGATTGACAATAAAATGTTTTCCTATTTAATTTATCTAAATTTACTAGGTATTTAATTCTTTTCATTTCTTTTTGCATGCAGATTTCGCTTTAAATTCGCATCCAGAGTCATTCTGAGATGTTTTACCTCATTTACAAATTAAAAACTAGTTTTATTAACAAATATAGATAATCTATATATTTTTTCACCTTCACAATAGTGTGTTGAGCATATCAGCTTGTAATAATGCATTACACTTCGTCTCCCCACCACCGACCGACCGACACCGTTTATAAAAAATATAAATACCCAACAACACCTTCGACATCCCTGACCATATAACTTCAACTATCCCTGCTGTATAATAAGAATATTAATTTTTCTGCTATATTATAGTTCATACTCAGTCTAAACCAAAATATACATAAGAGACCGTGAATGAACCAAATAAAACTGAGCTCTGTCATAGTTTAAATGAAGTACCAACAATCAACAGTACTTGGTGCGTCTCCTTTAGTCCTTTTTAAAAAGCTTGGGATCCAGAAGGGATAATGGAAACCCCTAGGTTAAATTAGTTAGTGGGTGGCGCCTGCTATCTCAGACTGTAATTTAGTGGTGTCTGCTGCTATCTCAAACTGTGATTTAGTCTTAGTGGCGTCGGATTTTGCTGACAAAATTTTAAGTTTAATCGGTAAACTGTAGAATTTCCACATTAAATTGCTGCCGAGTCTAAAATATCATAAAATAATTTGTGAAAAGATTTTGTGTCGTTGATTCCAGTGTCAATCCATGCTTCTGGAGGAAAATTATATTATTATTTCATGTAAGAGAATAAAGGATTTTTGGTCAAGTAAGTAATTAAACGATAGTTATAATCAAAGATACTGAATTATAAAGATATGAAACTTTCGTACGTTTCACTCTCCAAAACCCATTTGTTTACATTGTTGTATTTGTAATTTCGGATCGTGTCGGTGAATAGATGTGAATTGCAACAACAATTTAATGGGGTGAATTTGTTCTGTTTGACAGTTCATTTTTTTTTTTGTGAAACTGCGGTGGTGAAAAATTTATTTCCGTATTTGGTCTATTTTTATTTTGTTTTTGTTAAAAAAACAAGATTTCTAAAGTAAATAATAATAAAATAAATCAATTGAAATAAGTATTTGCCTATTGTAATCGCAATTGTTATCCAAAGTGAATCGCAACGTCACAGTCGGTCGCCGAAATCGTGCAAATCCTCTGAATAATTTTATTTCAGATTCGCGTCTGCATCCCAAATATAATATCGTGCCGTAGCTCGTTTAGAAAACTATTTCAAAAAATTTAAAAAATCTTGAATTTGTTGCCCGCTCCACCAATAATTGATATCAACGTGGATGACCCAATGTGTTTGCTTTGGCACCAACTTGAGAGTTGGCTCTTCAAATTGAGCAATTGGCGAATTACTTTCAGAAGGATTTTTTTTAAAGTTTTTTATAAAATTGAAAACGGATTTCAAATAAAGCAAGAGGACATAAATAAGAACTCAGAACTGTTTAAATCATCCAAATTAAGCAAGTAGTTTTGAAATAAAAGCACTTTATATGTAACCCTAACAAGAATTTCGCATGATTTTCTATTGAAATTCTTGTATTCTTTACATATAAAGTGCTGTTATTTCAAAACTACTTGCTTAATTTGGATGATTTAAACAGTTCTGAGTTCTTATTTATGTCCTCTTGCTTTATTTGAAATCCGTTTTCAATTTTATAAAAAACTTAAAAAAAAATCCATCTGAAAGTAATTCGGCAATTGCTCAATTTGAAGAGCCAACTCTCAAGTTGGTGCCAAAGCAAACACATTGGGTCATCCACGTTGATATCAATTATTGGTGGAGCGGGCAATAAATTCAAGATTTTTTAAATTTTTTGAGATAGTTTTCTAAACGAGCTACGGCACGATATTATATTTGGGATGCAGACGCGAATCTGAAATAAAATTATTCAGAGGATTTGCACGATTTCGGCGACCGACCGTGACGTTGCGATTCACTTTGGATAACAATTGCGATTACAATAGGCAAATACTTATTTCAATTGATTTATTTTATTATTATTTACTAGAAATCTTGTTTTTTTAACAAAAACAAAATAAAAATAGACCAAATACGGAAATAAATTTTTCACCACCGCAGTTTCACAAAAAAAAAAAATGAACTGTCAAACAGAACAAATTCACCCCATTAAATTGTTGTTGCAATTCACATCTATTCACCGACACGATCCGAAATTACAAATACAACAATGTAAACAAATGGGTTTTGGAGAGTGAAACGTACGAAAGTTTCATATCTTTATAATTCAGTATCTTTGGTTATAATGCATGCTTTCTGTTTCTGTCGATCCAATTTTCCAAGACCTTGTGGATGGTTTCAGGCTGTAGCTTACGGATTGCTTGGATGATATGGCCTTAAGTGCTTGAATCGTTTCCGGATTGTTAGCAAACATATACACTCTCGGCTACAGCAGCCACATTATTATCTGTGCGCATCGTATGACGACAACGGGTGAAAGTGTTGTCCACTAGGATACCAGTCTCAGGAACTTTTTGCACAAACTTGCATACAGCAGGCGCGGTGGGTGCTTCATTTCGGTCAAAACTTCTTTCCAAAAAACTCACTTTGGAAATAAGTAGGTATTCAATATTTCCCAACGTTGTTCAAGCGTAAAGCGACTCATTTCGTTCCACGGAGGTATGATGCTGACTTTCTGTCAAGATTTCGAGCGGGAAACAGCTGTCAGTGTCAAAATAACCTATGCTTTAAAAAGAAACCACTAGATGGCCCGCCCGTTACATTAGTGAATATATACGTTCTTTGGAGTAGTTACTAACATTCAAATTTTTGAACAATTTTTAGCTCGTATTGTTGTAAACCTATTTTTTCAATAAACTGCAGTTGAATAATTCTGAAACGACAGTTCGTTCAAAAAAAAAAAACAAAAAACATTTTTTTTATCAGTATGACACCAAAATGTCTGAATTAGTTTTAGCTCAGTACCATATTAAAATTTCTTAAGCATCGTACTAAGATTTTAATTTAGCTCTTTTATGAGTCGTTGTATTTGAACAAAATAATAAATATAACTACTTTATTTTGTAAAAAAGCGTATTTTAGAATGCAAAATAATTCTTTCTTTTCTACTCTTCTAAAATTCTTTCCGACAATAGGTTTGTTTGTTACGAGAAACATAACATTAGACAAACAACAAGCTTATTAACGTTGTCGTCATTGGCTTTTGGATGTGTCGTGTCTTGCCTACTATCATCAGCTATCATGGTGTTGTTCAGTGTTCATGTTGAGAAAGACACACTATTATGTTGTAGGTATGTAGGTATAGCCTTTATAAAAAGACGCAGATCGCATGTGGTGCGTCATGATTGTATTAAAGATTCTCCCCTCACTATAACAAACGATGGTGATGGTGGTTGCGGAAGTGTATATTTGAGCCTCGAATGACGTATACAGAGAGGAAAATAACTAGACATGGTGTCGCTATGCTACAAATACAAAATACCCCCAAAGTCTTGTACAGACAAACGGTATACTATATGTTCACCATGTTAATATTTGGTATTCAATACAAATGTTTATAAAAGTATAGTGTTGAAATTTGGAATAGGTAACCAGAATCCAGGAACAGGTTCTTTCTGATAAATAATACGACCTATTTCAAATGTGCGTATAACAGTCCTACTATACATAATACCTATATACGTAGGTGTATGTTTTTTTTTAACATACATATGTACACATATGTATGTGAGGAAGGAAATTTTTGACATAATAAAATACTTTTGAATAAGACTTTTTGAGTAAAGGAACACAGTGAAAGGATATGTTGCATCCTTGTATACATTTTTATATCATTTCTTCCCCTTCCTGGAATATATTGTGCCTGAGTGTTAACGCTGAAAATAAATATGTTTTACATCAACCTTCTTTAAAAACATCTTATGTGTGTCGAAAATTTCAATTTATTTAGACGAGAGACGAGAGACGAAAAATGAAAAAAAAAACCTGGGGCGCATGCATATCTTTACTATATTCTATTGCAGGCGCCCTAACGTTCCTCGTTTTAAATGTAATTTACACCGAACAAATAGACAGACAGAGAAAAAAGCAAGTTAATAAAAACAGTTTTAAAGAACTCAAGGACTTAGAAGTTTTCAAAACGATATACAGTGACGAGGCATTTATGTTATTAAAATTCAGTGATTTTTGTTTTTTTTTCTGAAATCATCATTAGGGTTTTGAAATGCTCACTTACGAGCTTGTGAGTTATTAATTTAAGATATTAGATTTGAGCATACATATATATTTTTGCTGTGGGCGATGGAGATTCTATTCAAACTTTGTGAAAAAAATCCTTTACTTTAACCATTCTTCTTGAGTTGATCAAAACTGCCCATGCTCGTGAGTGAGCTCAAAATTTGCCACGAGTGACCATTTCTTTATTGATTTTTTTTTTTTAAATTGTTGATGATGAAATGATGAAAACCTAATGAATACCCAAGTATTCAGGTCATAGACAAAACATTGGCAAAAAAAAAAAACATTTCATTTTATTTTAATATTGAAGGTTTGAATGAAACAACAACACTTGGGTGAGCTACCACCAAGATTTTTATAAGCTGGAGTTAAAGCTACTTTACGACTGCCAGGCCGATCATCACTTACAGTTATATTAACGATTTTACATATGAACGTCTAGTTTTCGATTTTATCTCAGCTGTATGATTTCAAAGTAACTTAAATTGATTCAATTTAATTTAATTTAAAAAAAAAAAAACAGCATTTCAAAATTTACCAATTTTTTGGAGCTCGAAAATTTTTAGCAATACTTGGTTGTCTACCTAGTTTTTAGTGGAGATACGGACGATGCTCGTCAAGGCCGAAATGTATTTCTAAAGGCTTTTTTTTTGTTTTAATAATACAAATTCTATATACTACTGAAATACATCAGCCAAGTAGAAGACTTAGCACTATTTAATTGGACTTGTTGGATTATTGATTCAAAATAGCTTTTAACGGCCCGTAGGCGTTTCGTCCCGGAGATCTCACTTGGACTCATCAGTTGACTAGTGAGGACCTTGTCAATACGCAATTTTTGTTAAGTTCAGTTCATCTAACATGGATTTCATGACGAATCTCTAGTGTGAACTATATCCAACTCACTAGTCCTCACTATAGTCAACTGATGAGTCCAAGTAAGATCGCCGGGACGAAACGCCTAAATTTTTGTGGACTAAAGGCCGTTAAAAGCTATTTTGAATCAAAATGTATTTCATTTTTCAATTAAACAGTGATAACATATTAGTTCAGCAATATTGTCATTTAACACAAAGGAGACCTAGCGTCAAAACCTTTAGTTCTGATTTTTTGCTGAGTTGCGTATGATGTTGGTCTAAAAATAACTCAAGTTTTCGACCTATAACCAACATCATAAACAAATCGTTAAAAAACAGAACTACCGGATCTGTTGCATGGTCTGATGTATAAAGGCTGACCACTAGACGTCCTCTTTAAAGAGGAAAAGTCCTCTTTTTAACCTAAGAAATTTTTGTCCGGTATCTTATTGAAAAAATAAACATTTTGTCCTCTTTATTTTAGGTTATTTTTTTAGTTTTCAATTTTTTTCTTCCAAACAAAACCATAATCAAAAATTTATGTTGGTTAAATGGTCTTAAAAGCGATAAAATAAACGAAAATAGATTGTCTGACTAATTTTTTAAATTAAAAACGTTTTTAGTTGTCGAGTATATTTAAAGCGCCCCGAAATTTTAGTGAAAATAAGGTCCAATGTCAAATAAAATAAAAGCTAAAATGTTACCTACACTTACTTCAATAATTGGTACTTGAAAAAAACAATACCTAATATTAGTGATATAAAAAAATGTTTATTTGTTAAATTTATTTTAATTTTAATTATTAATAGCTAATACATGTTATTTTTTATTATTTTATTTTATCAAATAACACACTATTTTATCAAGTCTTTTTTGTTCGAATAAATAAAAGAAAATCCTCTTTTCAATGAGGATAGATCTGGTCACCCTAATTTATACAGTTACTGGACTATCAAATTATTTCATTTAATTTTTTTTTTAATTACTAATCAACACCATTACTATGCAACTGCAATTTTTTTTCTCTAAATGTCATCTCATATTGTTTTGAATAGGTAATTAATAAGGTTTCCAGAAATAGCTAACAACCTTCAAATTGTAAATACCTATATGTCTTGCCCATGATAACTTTAATAGAAAAAGACGTTATTAGTTTTGGCGGCCTCTGCCGTAGGTGTATTTCATATTTTGAAATGTCTACCTCAATAGTCAAGATTCACCTGTAGTTGTAATACAATGTAGTGTAAATCATTGAAGATAAATAGGTATACAAACTTTTTTGTAAATAAGAAAACAGATAGGTACACATAAACTACCTTAACTATAAGTCGGTTGAAATTCTTGTAATATATGTATGAGTTGTGTACCTACAGTGATTTGAAATGTATACTTACATGTTGTTTTAGCAAAAAAAGTACTTTTGTATGTGCATTAAGGAATAGGTTGACATCAAAACTAGAAAGCAAACATAATAAGAAATCAGTGCTAAAAAAGTTATACACATGCTTGGCCTTGAATACACCGATTAGGAACAAAATATAATAATATAACGAAAAACAAATCCATGCACAGCAGCAACAGCAGCCAGCTATCAAGTATAAAGTAACTATGACTAGATGGTATGGTGAGAGTTGCTCTACATGAATAGAGTATATCTTAGCTATTTATTCACAGTACCTATACTATTTATAATAAATGCCTTTTGCTCATGTATGTAGATATAGATATGTATGGACATGAACCCACCATACCTACTAAAAACAATTGTGAATTATGTATTGTGTTTGTTGCTGGTTGTTATATTTGTTGCTTTGGATGATACAGAAGTCTCAGTATTTCATACCTACTAGTACTAGATTCGAGATGTATCTGTCTAAGATTTAAGAAATCAATGTGGAAGGATGGTATCATCAAAAATTGAAATTGATTAAAAAAAAACAAAGATGCGTTTTTGGACTGTCAATAGACCATCAGGTAAATCGAGTTTCGCGACAGCTCGTGTAGAACCAGATCCTAGTGTCTTACAACCAGTGTTGTTCGAATTTTTTGAATTACTATTATTATTTTTTACATAGTTTTTTACGTTTTTTACGTTAGTTTTTTACCTGCTCTATTTTTACTATGCTTATGTAAAAAACGTAAAAATGGTAAAAAAGTAAAAAAAACACGTGGAACGGTTCGGTCGATGTCAATAATTGAATTTGATCTCAAAGTACTCGTTCAATCATGTAATAACACAATAATACACATAATACACAATTCAACACATGGCACTTGAACGACCGAAAAGTTTTGTTTTTTTATTTAGATTTTGACAGATAATGACAATGTCTCTCATTTTCTCTCTTTTTTCTCAGTAATTTACTTTATTTACCTTTTTTCCGTGTTTTTTACGTTTTTTACGGGCTTTTTACGTTGTTTACACTTATTTACGCGTTTTTTACCTACTTTAACGTAGAAAAGATAAAAAAATAGTTTTTTACGTGGATTTGAACATCACTGCTTACAACTCTCAACTATTCCTGTGTACGTGTTATTGTCAGGAAAGGAATAAATAAATGGCACCTACAAATTTCTGCCGATTCCGAACGGCTTAGTGGGAAGGGAACTACTTTTTCATGACAACAGATAATCTTGGAGGATATTCCAATTGCTTGCAAGAGACAGTAACCCGTACAAAAGTTTTTTTTATATGGTAGGTATAAGCTGGAAGGAAGGCCTTCGGGGTAACAGTCCTACGAACAAACCATTACGCCACGGGCTATACTACTTTTACTCCGGAAGAAAACCAAGTGAAGATTTTAAAATGCAATTATCTAAAAAATAATATAATTTTTAATTAATTTGGTAATTATTCCTAGGATATTTTCGAATCAATGTAAGAACTTTGATAAAGATCGATTCAGTTTTCCAAAAACGTTTAACAATACATGCTGGGTCTCCGAAAAGTTACTTAGTTTTATTATTTGTATATGTTCGCGGTAATCTCAGAAACGGAAAGTCAAATATTTTTGAATTCTTTTTGTGATTGAAAATAATACAATTTACAATTTTCTCGAAAACTAGAAGACATAAAATCATCTAGTTTTCAGTTTTTGATTAAAAATTAATAAGAGCAACGAATTGTAAGAAAAAAGAAATAATATAAAATCTGAAAGTATTGAAAAATTTTACTTTAACCAGTTTTTTTTATGTTTTTTTTTTTCCAAATTTTGAGTTTGAAACTAGTTTTTTCAAAAACTATGCATAGAATTCACTTGATTTAAAAACTTGCTATTAGAACAGAGTATTGGCTTTAAAAAAAGGTATAATACTTAATTGTAGATATTACCGTTATTTTTTAATGATTTTTTTTTTCATTTTTAGTACTTTTTTCATAAAATTGCCCCTCCCGCCCAAACGGGGGGAGATAGACCCCCCACCCATAGTAAAAAATGCTTGTATTGAAGTGTTCTAAAAAAAACCGTTATCATTTCTTGTCGCCACGGTTATCATACTCGTGCCACGTCCACGTTTTTTAAAGGTAAATATTTGAATTGTCTACTTTGAAGATATAAAGTCTCTAGACATATGGAAGCTTATGTAATTATAAGATCTTCCTACACCTTCCCCTCTACACAGAATATAAAAATACCTACCGTCCATCAGTAATATATAGCAACAAACACCTACCCCCCTCCCCTACCTACGCACCACTCCATTATAACAAAAGTACATTTTTAAATATAAAAATAAAAAAAAATTCTTAATCTTAAAAAGAATAAAATCAAATCGAGGAAGGCATCCGTCGAGCCTTCATCGGAAAAGAAAATACTCGAGCCGAAGACTGGACCATCATATGAACATATGTAAGAAAACAACCAACATTAATTTAAAGACTTCCCGCCACCAGATGTGAGGGGTTTCCAAAAATATAAAGGTTGATTGCTGGATTCATCTGTTGATTCACCTGGTCTGCTAGTTGATTTAGCTTCTTCACAAGTTGTTTGAGGAAGCCTGTCCTTAAAGGAGGTAGGTATAATTTAACACGAAGAAGACACCTGCAATGATTATTTCAAGAAGCAACTCGTAATGGCAAGGATAAGACCCCACGAGAAACCATCAACGGAAGCTGAGATCCAAAGACACCATCGAAAGCAAAAATTGTATACCTAACAAATCATAATTTAAAATCATTTTAATATACATAGGTACATATTTTAAATTTTCATAAATAAAGGAAAACACTTGAAACCCAAAGTTATGTACTTCTTTGGGAGGAAACTTGTAAGACTCAGTAAGCTTAAGCTCAGCATTAAACAAAAAATACATCAGTTTGTGAAAGTAAACGTTGCAATGCTTTTGTATAGTTTTTTTTCTTATACCGATAGGAAGTTGGGATACATAACCTATCTAGTAGACAATTCGAGCAGTACTGCATTACCAGTATAGGTAGGTTGATTTTGCGAAAGCCTTTACCTACAACTTTCTTCAAATTTATGTTAGCCTATTCCGAAAACTCACATTTTGAAAACAAAAATTATACATACATTCATAATGTTTCTCCCACAATCTAATACAAGAAAATAAAACACAAACCTGCAACACCAAGTTACCCTAACACCTACCACTGATACTATTAACCATCAAAAATATTCTCCCATCTATTTTTACATAGATAGAGATACCCACTTTATTCATATGAAAATAACTCAACCACGCACACAATTCCCGAGTTTCTTTCCATACAATATACCTATTCCCTCAACACAAGAGTGTGTTTGCTGATGAGGGGAATATCATCATCACAATCACCCAAAACTAGGATGATAATATGCAGTTCACACATTTTGTATTTTGTATACAATCATGGCAAAGTCCTCGTTCGACATACTGAAAAAAAAAAGAAACCAAAAACCTAAACATTCGTAACGTATGTAAGCACACAAACCAATATCCATCCCCGTACCCGTATACCGAAAATATAATGTACCTATCTACTTCCCAATACCAAAGGTGGTTTTCCTGTCAATGAATTCGATGCTAAGCTATACGTATACCTCTACCCATCTACTTACTATACGTGTTTGTTATTCCCACATTATTGCGGGACACAGTGTAAAATGTCATCATTGTATGTTGTTTGGTCGCTATATTCGCATGGAATCACCTACATTAACATTATGACGTAACACGAAAACCAGAATTCTAAAAATAAAAAAAAAAAATGTACATTCACATACGTCACCACACACCATTAGATGTACATACATATATCTTTTACGTATATATGTATCATCTACTAGCACTATGCTAAGCTAAGCATTATTTTATGCTAAAGAGACACACGTTTGAAGAATTTATGTATAGAGGAGCAGTAACACCACAGAACAGACTACGTACGATATATGAGGCCTTTGGTGTTGGATTTGGGGAACACCACCAGACCAGCAGAGCAACTAGCACCTGCACCTGAGTTAGTCACTGACTCACCTCAACCTCACCATCATCGCACCGCGTTCGCAGTTTGCACATGTTGATGTTTGTGGCTTCCTATGGATTGTGTGGCGGGTAAACAACTACATCACCACGTGTTTTTTCTCTATAAAATAATTTATAAGCCTACAAAAATATTGCGATTTGAGAGTGAGATGTGATACGATACGAATACCTACGAGGTAATACGTGACGTAAATTCAATAAGTCTGGTTGTGTTAATCATCTTTAGATTTTTGTTTTACAACAACACTGGTGGAGAAGTTCATTCTGTACATTATTACGGATGACAATTTAACAGAATTTAATTGTCCCTGTGGTAAATTCAACTTAAATTAAGTTGTCTCTTTAAAACCAAGAACATTTTAGTAAGGAACTTTAAAATTAGACAATTTTTAAGTTGTATCATTCTAATACCTTAACATCAGGATTATTAAAAATTTGCATTATTTTAACTTGAACAAAGTTTAAATTTACCTTAGGTATTATATTTTAAAGTGGTCCAAGTATAAATGCAACAAGGGGGTTGATTTTTTCTCTGTTTCTGCTAATTTTTATTAAAAAAAATTATAGAAAAATATAAAATGTATTGTTTATTAATTTCTGACAATTATCAATTTCACTACGAAGGTTTGAAAATTGAAGTCCACGCAAAAAGCGCTAACTGTACATACACAAATGTACATATTTATCAAATAACAGTTTTGGGCCTTAGTTACGGTGACCATATTTTCAAATTGAAAATAATAAACAAATGAAAAAAGAAACAAAATTCAATTCAATTTTAAATTTGTCCATTTAATTAAAAAATATCTACAGACTTAAGTTAAAAAAAAGAAGGTACATTTAATTCAGTCTTTATTTGCATTAAACTTCAAATTAAAAACAAAATAACTCTAAAACAAAAAAAGTCTTACAAACAAACAATAAAAACTTAAAATTAAAATTAAAATCTAAAATTTAAATTTAACACAGTTCATTTTTAGGAATTTTGATTTTTTTCCTTCACTAAGTTCATTCAACAAAACAAAATAAAATTGTACCAGATGTCTTGTTCGTTCGTTCAATCGGTAAGGACACGTTAGCATTACTATTTTTTTTTTGTCATTGAATTTTGCTCTAAAACTTATATTATTGTTTTTAAGAATTTGTACGAAATACAGAATAAATAATGAACAACTTCTGACATACAGAACATTTATGTGTTTTTGTATAACAAATAATTCATAATGAACATCGTCTTCAAATACAGAACTGTTCATTATTATAATGAACGGATAGTCACCGTAGCCTTAGTCCAGTAATTTTAACAACACCTCTCCCCTCTGGTTTTATATGTGTTTAAGTTGACGAGAGTCCACTGTAGTTACTTTTTACTCGTTAAATATTTACGCAAAATATGAAAGCAATAAAAAGCGATAAAAAGTGAGATTCCGCGACCAGGAAACTTCTCACGCAATAAAGCCGTAATTGGTCGTGCTAAGTTAAGTGGCTTCTTGCCCCGTCTTGTTGGAACCACATATCGTCCAAATGCAATAAATGTACGCCAAAGTGAGGTGTACGACACGTTAAATTGCTGCCAAAATGCCGCCGGGAAATCGATAAATTCGGATCATCAGCAAAACTTGCACTTGCAGCAGCAATATTTTTCACTGAGCGTGCATTACGATGATGCAGAGGCTTTACGACATCAGTAACGCTTGAACTTTCTTCAAATTTCTTTACAATTTTACCGATTGCTTGCGTAGTCGATCGATTATGATGGCCATAATCATTGCGTGGTGCGCGAAAAGTGGCTACGTTTAAATCACGACTTTGTATTAAGTTTTAATTATTTTAGGCGTTGTTTGATTGTTCGATCCATTATCGTAAATGGAAAATATTCAACTAATATTATGACACTTCAAATGACAGCTGAGTTTGACAGATGTCAAATGCCAGCGCTGCCAACTTGAAACCACGAAATGAATGACCCGTTAGATTCGATTACTTCCCTTTTTTAACGTACTCGATTTATAAGTCAACAATTCGTTGAATTGAAGTTGCGTCAAATTCTAACTATATGTAAATAAAAGAAATATAACTTTTAATTTTATAAATAAATAAATTTATTAACTTTATCACAACTTCGTTTTATATATCAATATTACAACGCATTTCGGAATGATTTTTCCATCTTCAGGTTTGAATATTTGTTTAAATTAAATTTTTGTTTTTAGCCACTTGTTGTTGTTTATTCAATTTTGCTGTCATCTTTGCTGTCAACTTTGCTGTCAACTTTGCTGTTTTCGTTGGTTTTGGCCTTTTTAACGCGCATCAGGGCAGTGTCATAACAAGTATTCGTCTTGAATAGTATTTGTTTTTTACATCCAAAAAAAAACACTCAATAAATCTACTTTGCCAAACTGATCCTTCAATTTGAAAAATGGTAATTAACAATGTGTACGCTGTACGAACAAGTTAAAGAAGAAAAATTTGTCACAAATAAAATCCTTGTTCATAGAAATAATTTCACCCAACAGAAACATACCATCTATAGGTACCTATTTCAATTTTTTAAAATCAAGAAAAAAAACCGTCCACATCAATTTTGTGTTCCTATTATCTTCCCAAAGCAAAAAGCAAACCTGCTGCACCTACTATACACAAATATCTATGCCCAGCAGAATTTTTAACAACTCTCCCAGAAACCATCATTTTACGTCATTCCCATGCCATTCATTCATTCTACTTACACAGTGTTGCTGTTAATTTGTAATCGTAATTTCCCCTTGAATCAATTTAAAAAAGATTATAATAATTTACTTCTCCTCCTCTCCTCTCTTACTTTAAGGAAAGCCGTCAAAAATTAATTCGGTGTTAGTATTTTTTTTTTGTATAGGTATATGAGTTGTCTTTGATTATTAGGAAATTAAATAACATTCTGCTAGACCTCCAACAGACCAGTGTCATCTATCACTCATGATTGCCTGTTAGGTAGACTTTATTAACTTCCCCACATTTCTGGAGGTAGTTTAAAGAAAAAAAAATCTCTTACCACCAAATACTCTCCATTCGGACTCTTTTGTTGTTTTGTACAACCACAAAACATTCTCCTCCTTAATTTTGCTAAGGCCTAACAAAGTATACAGGTTTACTATACGCAAACTGCTAATATACACACCTTTCCCCAAGCTGAAGAAAGATAACCCCTCTTACTATACTACCACAAAATTCTGCTTTAGAAAATTGGAGTGTGGTTTATCATCCGCTCAGCAGCAGAAGCAACAGAAGCAATAGCAGCAAATCGCAGCGCGCAAACTGATAAAAATGTTCGGAAAGTTGCTGCGACATTTAAACACATTGTGAATGTGAAAGGCAGAGAACCAATTTATTTCTCTTCAATTTGACGTACATTTGCCTGCTGATAATTCTGAATTGCTGGTAGAAAAGTTTACAAAAGTTGCGCAATTCTAAGTTAGCGGACTTTTGAGGATTACACAGTCAATCTTTAGTCACAAGAGAGAATGTTGCTACTTCTGTTTGATAGTGAGTGTAGTTTAGTTTTGATTGAACGAGAAGGAACGAGCGTTGGAAGGCATTCATTTTTATAAGCTGTTGAAGCTGGTGTGTATTGCGAATTCCGATGCGACTTGTTCCGATGAACAAGTGTGTTAAAAGTTCAACAGCCCGGCGGCGCGGCGGCGGTGAGCTATACTTTGCTTTGCTTGTTGGTTGCTGCTGCTCTTTTTTGCTTTCTGAAATTCTTGATTCCTCCATACTCTTTCATTTCAGCAAGTATTATTTTTGATGCGCACTATAAATATGTTGCGGCGGCGACAGTGGTGGACTTATTTCGCTGTGATTTAGATTCAAGCGCCAGCAACAAGTCATTTTACCAGGAGAACATCAATTGAGTTGGTTGCGTGAGGCATGCCGCTTTGTTGTTTACGGCAAGCCTGTAAGCGCGGCGCGCTCAATGAGTTTTTAGCTATCAATCTCATTCGTATTGTACCCATACCGTACTATGTTAGTGTGAAGAGTAATCGACTCTTTGATAAGAGCGAGTTAATGCTTATTCATTATCATTATTAGCTTAAGTGAGTCTCGTTCACCTTCTGTTTTTTTTTTTTTTTTTTTTTTTGATATACCTACCTTACTGTTGCTTTATTTTAAAAAAATAAATGCTTTTTGTACTTTAAGTATGGAAGGATGATAAATATATTGTTATCAATTTGTACACCTGTTAAACAACTAGGTATATGTACTGTACCTACTATTTTTTTTTTCCAAACGTTTTTGTTGCAAATGATATAGGTAGATATCAGGTATATAAAAAGGTACACGAAGTTGTACTAAGGTTTCAATAAGAGAACTGTCTATCGAACATGAAACCCTGGGAGTTATTATTTAACCTGTTTTGAACCTGCAGTATGTTTTTCATGAAAAGAAAAAAACCCAATTAAAAATTAACTCTTAAAAAAGAATCAACTTCTATGGTTCACAAGTTATTTTTAACAAAGTCTGTAATAAAAGTATTGAGATTTTTAAGGATAAAACATGTTCATTTAAGATTTAAGAATGCTAATAAGCAATTTATCATGAAAAAAGAGGGATTTTGAAGATTGGCCAATTAAAAAAAAATAGTGTTTTTGGTGGCATATTATAGGCTGGGAGTTTATCTCAATACATTCGGTTTGATAGTCATCCGTACTAACCATTACGTCAACTTCTACTATTTACTACTTTAACAAAAATGCTTACCTTTATTTTATAGCTGAATATTTCGAAAAATACTTTTAAACTAAACGAACTAGGTATCTAATTAGTAATATATTTGTTAAGGAATACCGACTAAAAAGTTTGTTATATTAGGGGAAATATCGAAATATCCTTCTCATCCAAAGAAAATAATATAAAGAGAGATTCGCTCTTCGACACTAAATGAAGTAGTGGACTTAGTATGTGAACCACAACCAAGTTCACTAGTTCAATAAAATGAATTTAACAAACATGTGGAAATGATAAGTTTGCTGAATTTTTTGCATGACCTATATCTCTGTACCTGTTGTTTTCCTTTTTCCTCTTGAATAGCGTAGTTGTCAAAAAACTTTTACTTTCAATTAATAGATTATAATATTTATTACAGGAAATATTATCTTACCTTTTTCCATACGAAACATCAGTTAGTAGATAAAGTGACTTCAAAAATGCTCAAATGGTCAAGTTATGTACATACGAAAACCCGATATTTTCGACACTGAATAACTTTTTTGTAAATCCTATTTGGAAATAGATTTTTAAGATTGTTTTTTTTTTTTGCCAAAATAAAGACAAATGCGTTTAAAAATCTTCACCTAATTTTTTTTTTAGTAGATATTGTCCTATTGTTGTAAATTTTACCTTGAATAATTTTTTTAAATTTGACCTTTTTCTTAGATTGCAATAGCTTGTAAATGAAAGCCTCGTATAGAAAAAAGTGATAACATTTTTTGAAGTAAATATTATAATGCAATGCGGCAAAAAAAACAGTATTTTTGCCTTTTTACCAATTTTATAAATATCTCAATTTTATAAAAATCTCCTAAATTATCAACATAAGAAAAAATTTGTTAATGTTTTTTTTGTAGAAGGGCAAATAATGTACATTATAGACATTTATTTGAAAATACTCATTGTTTAGGAGTTATCATGTCTTCTAAACTGTTATGCGGAGGAAGGAATATGTACAAATATTTTTTCTTTAAAGTCGCATGGTCTACGAGCTCAAAGTTAGTTCAAAAGTTCAAAGTTATTTGCAAAACACCGATATTATTCGAAATATAAGCCTAATAACCATAACAATTCAGGTACGGCAATAGAATTTTTAGCCATTAAAAATCTTTGCTTATAGATTTTTCCGCAGTCGTCGACTATAAAAATAAGTTCGATTTATTAAACTTTACTGGTACTATGATACGATTTAACAACAATTAACGAGCTAATTGAACATAAATAATGCCGTGCTATCAATTGACCTGGCCACACATCATGTGCAAGCAAACCCACTGCTGGAGCAAGAAAAGAGTAGAATCCACCAGAGATTCCTGGGCCCCGCAATGATTCATTGAGATCTGAGTAAGATGATTCACTTGCCATATATGTAGTCATCACTCCTTCTAATCTAACCTAACCCTCATAAATAAAATCAACCAGCAAATGAATTATAAACACGTACCTAATGTCGTATATGTATTGCATATTATGTATTTTGTGCAGGTATCAAAATCTTTTATTAAAACAAGAAAAACACTTACTGCTTTCTCTTTTGTCCCGGTGCGATGTTATGGTGCACGTATAATTTTAGGTACCTACTCTTATTGTTTTTTCTTTGTGTTTTTGCAAAAGGAACTTTCAACAAAAATAATATTTTGGACAAGACAAATATCATGTTCACCTGTTAAACATGAACCATAAAAACAACAATTTTTTCAACCAAATAAAGGAAAACCATACAAAATGTGAACACTTTTATCACTTGTTACGTCACTAGTTCCTATAGTACACCAGTGCACCATTTAATGCTCAACAAACAAACATTTAACAGGCATCTGTTATCAGGCGCCCATGGTCATTTGAAAGGCACATACATAATATAATGTAGATATTTATTTATTTATTTCAGTTTTGATTTCTCATTCTTGCGAAATAAAAACCTTGTTCTTGATTTTTTTTTTTTTTTTTTTTTTGCAACAAGTTAATGTCCTCAACTGTATATAAAGTAAGTAAGGTTGTTCAAAGTGTATGATGGGCTATGGTGACCATTCATTCCTATTTTAACAGAAGATTCTTGTCTTTGAATCTTAAACCCTCACATAATGTAGGTACATAGGTATATTACCCCTTTTAAAATTTTCAATTGTTTAATTGATAAATAAATATTAATGAAATTTGGTGTTTTCAAATTGGAATTTTTTGTTTTAGTTCATCTATAACGGCCAGCTGCCATAGAAAATTTTTATTTTCTCAAAAAACGGATGCAAAGACATTGATTAAACTTCATACCTAAAATGAGTGAAGTGATTTTAATTTGTAAGGAAACTGTGTTTAAGGTATTACATCACCTCAACAGTTTGACTTTCGTAAGAACCACAATACGTGCCACCAAGTACTAAAAATAGGTAACCATGTCAACACTAATTTTAAAAATAATAAACCTACTGCCCTTGTTCTTCTTGATTTTGAAAAAGCTTTTGACTCCGTGTGGCACAAAGGTCTGATCCAAAAATTGATAATCAATAATTTTCCCGGTTATTAAATAAAAATAATTCAAGGTTTTTTAAACAATAGGCAGTTGCTCGTTATGTTAAATGGAATGTGTTCTTCTATTAAAGCAGTACCTTTAGGCGTCCCTCAAGGTTCCGAACTGTCTCCTACGCTTTTTAATATTTTTATGTCGGATTTTCCTAGTTGTCCTAACTGTAATTTTGGAATGTATGCAGATGATATTGCTATATATGCTTCTGATGAAATAAATTGAATATAGCAATTAGGTTATTATAACATTTGATAAAGCGAAAGTCATTGCTAAACAACCAAAATAAACTCTCTATCTTCAAAGTCGTTTTTTTTCAAGCTATACCTTTGTATAGATCACCCGTCTGGCGAGAAAACTGTGCTAAAATGCATACGAAAAACTTCAAGTATTTTCAAATAAAATTCTTAAAATGTTCCTCCGTGTTCCTTGGTTCTACTCAACATCAACACTGCACGAACAAGCACGAACGAGTAATAACTGTTAAAAACAAAATTGAAGTCCTCATTAAAATATTCATTAGAAGATACAAAAACAACGAAAACGTTTTGTAAATTCGTATTTATTTTTTACTGAAAAGAAAAATTAAACATATCATAGGTACAACCGAAGATAATACATATCCTAAATCTTTTATACCTTTTTATTATTATTATAATTGTTACTAATTTATAACTTTATAATAAAAATTATTTTTCATACTTTGAAATATGGTCACCATACAACCGACGTATTATATTTTTTTTTTTTTTTGGTTTGTTATGATTTGTTCGTCGGGCTTTGTGGAGCAGAGTTCATTAATTTAATAATTTCAATGAGAATGACAGTTATAGAAGATATATATTAAACAAATTATGAGAAATAGCAATAAAACACAAATCGTCGTCATCGTGAATCGTCGTCGTGCGAAGAAACCTTGGATTCACTTTAACCAATAAAATGAAAACTATAATAGAAATAAAGCAGCTTACCCTATTGTATCACATGAAGTTCTGATATTTTTGAGTTGTTCATAGTGAAATGTGTTAGTTATGAGCTAAGTTGAGTGAATTTTTTGTGAAATAAATTATTGGCTATTGTGAATTTCTTTTGATAAATGAACAAAAAGAAAAGAGTAACAAATTCACATTTTATTTTTTAAATCTCGCTCACTGCAAATATTGTCTTAAATTTTAGTTTGTTTTTATGGTCAGGAATTTCATGAGTCATTGAAAACAAAACAATTTGTTTAATATTTAAATGGGAGGTAAAGTAATGTAATACATATCTATGACCTGCCGTAATGTATACCCACATGAAGCGACAAACATTTACACACATTCAAATAATTGGAGTAGGAAACGAACAAGTATAGATATTACTTACTCTTATCAGAATGATTAATTTTATATTGTATACATATACCTAATATATAAAATAAATTATTCATTCTAATTAGAAAGAATTTGCTTATAAAATTGTAAGGGCAGAAGCGTTGGCAGAATATTGTTTTGGGAGCGTGGGAACCAGTATTGACTTTTAAGAACATATTTAAAAAAAAAATGTTTGGTTATACGAATGCTTGTATATAAGAAGAGTCTAGTGAGTTAATTTTTTACTCGTTCTTGGGTCGGGTGCCTTCGCGTCGGCAGGAATGAAAGCGCCGCCGCCGCGAGCCCGCGACGTCCAATATTCTCCCGAATTCGAACGGCTAAGGTGAGAATAACTTTTTCATGACATTAGCATATACTTGAAGGGTTTGTCAATTCCTCGTAAGATGCAGAAAAAGTGGAAAAAAAACATTTCTAATTTTCGGTGGCTTGGGGAATTCGATTTAAAGGCTTTTGGCGCAGTTCTCTGCTTGAAGGAAATTTTAAGGTTGATGTAAACCTGGTGATTTTGAAGAAAAATGCCTTACAGATTGTTTCAGAATCTTCTGCTTTAATAAGAATTTTTATTCTTTGTGGTAAAAAAATGCAATTTTTTAAATCCCACTTTTTATTATCCTGTTTTTTTTTTTAAATAACGCTTTCTTAAAATCCCACTTTTTATAATCCCGTCTCTTATAATCTCTTATCTCTTATTTTAAATATTACCAAGAAAACAAGGTACCATTATTTTAGTTTTTGCACTCAAACCTCCAAAATAATTATAATATAAAAAATAGTAAAAACAGAATAGAATATGAAACTCGATTTTTAAATAGCTGAAACAACTACTAAAATCGTTTTAATATCTTTGTTACCGTTAATAAAAGTTCTTTCCCTTTCAGAAATATTTTAAAATTTCATTTCAGAAAGAAAATTGCTTCAGTGTAAAATTAGCTCAAATTTTTAAATCACTACTTGCTAAAAAATGTTGTTTAAATATTAACGTGGGGATGGGGAAAGACAAAAAAGTATTTGATTTAAATTTATTTTTTTTTTGTATTTGAAAGATAAATATTTAAGAATGTACTTCAGTATATCACTTTAACGTTAGATATTTTTAAAATTTAGCTATACCTACGTAAACATTATATAGATTGATTCGGGATGAACAAACACAATCTGTAGGTATCACATTTTATAAAGCTTTCTTTTTGAAAGGTTTTATTTAGAAAATGGACTTCAAGGATTAATATTTGGCTAATATTCAGCTATTTATAGGGTGAATTGGGTGAAAACGACTTAATATATGTATATATATTTAAATACTTCATCTTCATTTTAAGAATGGCTTAATGAATAATTATTTTTTATTGTGTTTGAAAGTTTAAACTTTTTTAAAAGGCATTATAGTAACATAAATAGTAACATGCTTTAATTTTTAAGCATGGCCTAAGCCATCTGCCCGCTGAGAGTTAGCAGGTAGATAACAATACGTTATACTCTTTCTGTTTTTAAAAAAGTTTAAATTTTATTTCTATAATTCAGTGGTAGTTTCACAAATTGAAATAAAGATTTCCAATCAGCTCCGTTAAGCACTTCAGATATCTCATCTTCAGTAGAACAAGTAACAAGTAATAAGGGTTTTCATTCAACATCGCAGGCTTACAAATTGTGTAAAATGAAAAGTTTGTATGATCTCCCTTTTCAATCAGCTGTTTGTTGAAGGTCAAACTCAAATATTAAACGTCAAAAAGAGTTTTTGTGCAAACAAAATATTTTATTTTCTATACTTATGTAAGTAGTAAAAAAAAATTTAAAAAATTAATTCAAAGATGCCAAAATAAGTTCAAAAAAAGGAAATTAATTCAATTATGAACAAATTGCTTGATCTCAAAAAAATTGTCTAATTCTAAAAGTCACAATGATGTTTATTGAAGTTTGTATCTAATAAAAATTTGGTTGATATTCCGCACTGAAATCCTTGAATTTTAACAAAATTGGGGAAATAATTTCTCATACAAAACCTAACCAAATGGTAAACTTACCTAGTGTTTTCAATCATTGCATAAATACCCTTAATAGGCATGCATATATTAAATGATACATAATTTTAAGGTATTTTTTTTTTAATTCTGGATACCTATACCGAATAGGTAGGTAAATATGTATGTATGCTTATAAGGTGCATAAAATGGACCACAACCTTTGCCGTGGTTCCGTATTGTTTCGGTTTTACTATTAAGCTTAGTACGCTGCTGATGCAAAACGAAATTTTTCGTTGGTCTTCTGAGACTTCTCCAAATAATCTGCTGCAATAATCAATTTCGTTCATCGAACTGCGTACTGCAAAACGAAAACTAGAACGAAATTTTTCGTTTATGATTTCGTTGTGTCGTTTTTCTATGGGATTTTTCATTTCGCATCAGCAGCGTACTAGGCTTTAGATCCAACATTAAGAAAAATACCTGAAAATCATATCCTATGCATATTGCGTATACATATGTACATGTATCCATTAAAAATTCGCAAAATGGAGAAAATGATTTGTAATTATTTTATTTTACTCGTTGAATTTTTTATTTTTTTTTTTTATATAGGTAATAAGCAAATTGAATAAAATCATTTAAGGACGTAGGATACCTCTACCTATGTAGGTACTTACCTCAAAGCTTTATTAGAACATACGATCTCCTCGTTCATTTGAATTTCAGAAATTCTCTTCTTTCCTAAATAAAATGCAACGTTCGATTCGATTTACAAAAAAGTAAGCGATATTTCGAACGCGAAGTTTCCAATAAAGAACAGAGTCTCATTTTAAGGAATAGGGATTGTTAGAAATTTGCTACAAATTCTATTCTTCGAAAATCAATTTTGTTATGTCTTTGGGTCTCTCTCTTTTGATTGTACCTACTTATTGTTATATATAAGATTTGGCTGTCAGTGCTGCATAGAATATAGGCAATAGGCATTCCAATCTACTACTTCTCCTGCGCACTATTCCGTTATATTGATAACAGAAAATTCGGGAGCAATACCCCAACAGCAAGAAGAGGCAGACAGTAGGTATCTCACTTTTCTCATCCATCGATAGATGGTTATTTATGTGTTTCAGTTCAAAAACCTTTTAACATTCTATGCCAGACAGATTGTCGAGAGGGGTGACAGTTGGCCAAATCGGTGAAAAGGGGACAAGTGCGCAACGCTATAGCAAAGCAAATGTGAGTACGAGAAAAGGTAAAATTGAAAACGAAGCACGTTCCATTCGATAACAGACTACAACAACAACAAGAACAACTTCGACCAACGGAACGACGAATAGCCAACCAGTGAGTTTAAGTGTTTGTCGGTTCGATGCGTTTTCCATGGTTTTTATCGAATGATTGGAAATGCCAGCACTTATTTATGGCCACCTGGTAAAAGTCGAACGAGTCGATGCCTTCAAAACGATTCGAAGAAATCGATTTTATCGGTTTCGGTTTTCGAACCCATATACCCCATGGTATGGGTTAGTATGGCTGGGCCCGACAAATATATACAGAGGAGATATCGATAGGGATGGATGCAGGATGATGGACGTAGGCATACAAAGTTGATTTTCCGAGGATTAGGTATATGATAGAAAATTTATTTATGCCTTATGGTAGCAAGTTTGAAAAGGGAGTTCTTTATCTATTTGATTTTTGGTTTTCTGTGCGAAGAGAGAAAAAATAAAAATAATAATAGCTTAGTGTTCGGTGTAGAGGTGCTTATTAGCATCAGGTTGGTTAAAACTAAATTGTTGAGTTTTAAAACGAAATGTTTAAAAAATTAGTTGCAACTTATCAAAGGCAATTACTACGGAGTTCAACTTCAGACTTTTAATGTTTTGTATAGTTTTGCTTTTCTGGTGTTCTAAACAAATGAAGTAAAGGATATGTAAACTTCTTTAAATTTGGTTTTAGTTATATGTAAATGGTAACTACCTAAAAGCGTATTAATGATTATAACTATAAGCTTCAAATAATCGCAAACTTTAAGGTCTTTTGGTACAAAATATGGTTTTTGGACCACCTTTTATAATTTTTGCATACCTTAAAAATTAGATGATATTTAATTTATGAACCTAGCTTACGTCACCTACCTACAGTCCAAGTAACTTTGTTTTGTTTTGATGAAATACAACAGATGCTCAAATTTATATGATTGTGAATAACGGTACAATTTTGTGTGCAAACTATTTTGTGTTTGTAGTGTTTGTACTGAAATTCTTGATGACACTTTATGAAGTTAACAAAGTAAAAAGATTGATTCAAAAAAGCTTTAATGGACTTTAGTCCATTATTAAAAAATGGGGTTTCGTACCAGTATATTCGGCTTGTATTAAAGTAGAACAAGAAAATTGCCTTTGATTCTTGGTTTGGAATCAAGTTGGGCTAAACGTATACGGAACGGAAATATACCTACTAATTACCCGCAAAATATTTAAAGTGGGTATTTCATCATCAACAATCACTGTATAAGACTAGGATATGATTTAATAGGTGCGTTCCTTTACTTTGAAACTATGTGATTTTCTTTTCAAAATTGCACAAAACTCTTGCAAAGTTCATCATATCAAAAAAATAAATAAAATGTGTAGTTTTGAAAAGAAAATCACAGAGTTTGAAAGTAAAGGAACGCACCTAATATCACTTTGTTATTTTATAATTTCTAAAACTCAAGAACTATTTGAAAAATGAAAAACATTTAATGGAATTTCATTGTCTGAAATCAGACGAGCAATTAGCAAGTTCACGTTTCTGAGACCTCACTGAGCAAACTTCTGTCAGCTTCACTGAGGTGAAGAGAAGGACAAACATGAACAAGATTTCTCCGCTAGAAGTCAAAAGCACTCACCATCTCTTTTTTATAATTTGATCAACTGCGACAAAAATTAATTGAGCAAGCGAATTAAAAAAATATCAGTCTCAATTTTTTGATAGCAAAAGTGAGGAATCTCATGGAGGAATTACGTTCAGATTTCTAAAATTGCTCAGTAAGCCTATAAGAAGCCTGAACTAGCTAAAGAAGTCAATTTTGTAGTTTCTAAATCTCCCAATTTGTGAGGTACCTTGTGTTCTATGGCTGAGTTATACTCTTGGGATCCAGGAGGTACAGTAAACTTTAGTATAAAGGGTCTTTCTTTATTAAGACTCCAATTTTAATGCAAATTTACAAATCTTAAGTTAATAACTTGTTACAATAAAATCAACTTTTGAAGAATATTGGTCGGTCGCTGGAACATCGGTGGTATTAAAAATCTTCGGGTCTTCGGCGCATGTACTTCACTTCGGGTTCCTAACAAGATTACCTTATTACGGCTGAAGTAAAATATCAACGGCTTTTAAACGGCTAATCAACGGCTCTTAACCGGATTATCAACGGCTTTTAACCGGCTTATCAACGGTTATTAACCGGCTTATCAACCGCTTTTAACCGGCTTGTCAACAGCTTTTTCACAAAATGGGAACAGTAAGGGCAAAGGAATGAATTCAGTTCTATTGTAAATATCTGCGTTGGTCCTCTTCAGTCATCAGGCAGGTGTCAAACCTGAGAATTGTAAAATCGATAAACCACAAGATTGGTGGCCCTTCAAGGTGTGTTAAAAGTCCCCAATTTATTTCTTGAAAATTCCATTACGGACTTTTACACTGTGTGGTTTGTACTTTATGTTCTGCATACATCATCAGCAAACCTTTGGATACACAAAAAACCACTTTTTAGGACTTTTTAACACTAATTTGTTTATTAATTGACTTCTCGTCTATTAGAAAATACAAATTTTTCATGGAAGTCCTTCATTTCTTCTAAACCTTTGAACAAATTCTCGAGGTGTTTGACGTGCTCTCTCTAGGCATTGACATCAACATCAATTCCATTACTAGGTGGTACCTGAAAGTATTCATATTTATGAAAAATTTAAATAAAATATAAATAAAAAAAATATTTCGCATTTACCGCTGCTGGCAATGCATCAGTTTGCTGAGCAAAGAAAAGGACAATTGCAACGATTGCAAAGATAAAAACTTTTTTGAAACTCATTGCGCAGTAGTGTTTGTCTTTAAAACAGCCTGGAGTATACTATGATGAACTTAGGAAACAATTCATGTTTTTATACCACCCACAAGATAAATTAGATAAAAGTTTTAAAAGGCAAAAAACAAATTGTTTTGTTATTTATTTATATTTATAAACATTTGTGTGTTTAATAAAGTCATGTTGCTGTTTTTTGAATTGTAGGGATTTTTGTGAATTTATATAACGGGTGGTTAAATTTTAATGGCCGATGTTGAATGTGACCCACACCTAAACGTTTTTTCTGCATTTCATTTGTTATTTCTCAATTTCAGACTAACTCAATTTGAACCATGGAAAGATACACAGTCGAGCAACGCGTTAAAGTTATTCAGGCTTATTATGAAAATGGGCGTTCAAATAAAAATGCATATCGTGCACTTCGTGATTTTTTTGGTCAATTTAATCGTCCAAATGTGCGTACAATCGGAAAAATCGTGCAAGCAAACCGGGTCTGTAGGAGATGTGAAAATACCAGTGCATGCTCGTACAGCTCGTACTGCAGAAAATGTTGCTGCTTTTCGCGTGTGGCTGAAGAGCTGTTCACCTCAACTCGTCGTCGTGCCCCACAATTGCACCTCTCACGCTCGTCGTTAATGAACACATTATGCATAAAGACTTGCATTTACACGCTTACAAGGTGTAATTGACTCAAGAACTAAAGCCGAATTGGAAGATATGGATGTACACAATATGTGGTTTCAACAGGACGGTGCCACTTGCCACAGCCTCAGCGTCATCGAAAATTTGGACCATCGGATGGAGGTGTGCCGCCGAAATCGCGGCGGCCATTTGGCCGATATTTTGTTCAATGCATAATTGAACCATACCAATATTATCATAATAAAAAGAAATTACAATAATTTCCTAAATAATTTGTCTTTTATTCAAAATCAACATCGGCCCTTAAAATTTAAGCACCCTTTACTTTAATGGCAAAATTTACAAATCCCTATTAAAAACTGTATCTTTGTCTGTTTTTGTTTGTGTGTGTTCTTATAGAAATAATTGGTTATATTCTTTTCATTGCCAAACAAATATTTGGTCTCACATCAATCTGTTTTTAAAAGAAAAAGTACAAAAAATCATATTACGTTAGAAATAAATTCTTGCTAAGTTATACCTTTCATGGTTATTATCTTAAAAAATCATTAGTATCTTTGAGATTATTTTATCAAGCTTGTATATTTTATAGAATTATATATAAACTTTTTACTTGCGATATTTATAGGTAAGGCAAGATTTTAAGTGGAATTATTTTGTTAGATTCATGTTTATTTAAAATAAATAAAATTTTATTTTATTTTTCGAGATTAAAACTTTTTAAGAAATTCTAAACGAATTGCATTATTATGTAAACTGTTTATTTTAATCTTATATGTATAAAAGGGCAAGCAAAAATAATGCAGTTTGTAAATATGCTTCCGAAAATTTGCCGAGATGTGGGATCGCTGGTTATACACATATATTTTAACTGAATTATCAATTATTATCTGCAGATTACCAAATAAAATACGACATATCCACCTAAAAAAAGATCCCATTTGTGTGTAGTTTATTCAAAATACATAGGATTCTACAATAATATTGAAAAAAAAAATAAAAAATTCCAACAAAAAAATGTCTATGAATAACCAATTTTTCAAAGTATTTGACCTTTTATGGAGATGATTCAAAAATTCGTTTGGGATGATCATTTAAATGAATGATTGTTTGAAATAATAAATTAAACTTAGCAACAATTTTTTTCTTACGTTAATAATGTTTTTTACTGTTTCTTTTAAAAACAGGTGGATATGAGGCAAAATATGAATGAAATGAAATGAAAAGAATATAACAAATTATTTCTATAAGAACGTACACAAAACAAAACAGATGTAGATACAGTTTTTAATAGACATTTTTGTAATTTTTGTTCATAAGTGTCTAAAAATTCGTAAAAATTCCTACAAATTCGATGCAAAAACCAGCCCAAAAGACTTTATTAAATATTGGTGCATATGCTTATAAAGTAAATATTAATAAATAAAAAATAATTTTCTTTTTCTTTTTTTTTTTTTAAACTTGTAATCTTGTGAATTGTATGAAATGGAGAGTTATTTCCTAAATATATCTGAATATACTACAAGCTGTTTCAGAGAGATACACTATTGCGATATGAGTATCACAAAAGTTTTTATCTTTGCAATTGTTGCAGTTGTTCTTTTCCTAGCCCAGGACTCTGATGCTGTGCCCACTTTTTTACAGGTAAATAGAAATATTTTTGTTTGTATCTTTATTATATTATAATTTTTGATGGACATTATTACATTCAGAAACAAGTCAGGGAATTGACTTTGGTATATCAATAGCAAAACAAGCTCTAGATGGAGCACGTCAAATAGCTCAAGAATCTGTTCAATAGTTTGCAAGAAATGATGGACGTCCATGAAAAACTTGGAAAATCTAAAGGACGATAAGTCAATTAATAAAAAAAATGTCTTAAAATGTCAAAAGTGTTTTTTTTCTTATAAAGAGGTTTGCTGAATAGATGCAGTGATGTTAATAAAGTCCAAAGGCCAAAAGTTCGTAATAAAATTTTGATCCACTTGGATGGGTAATAAGTCAAGAAATCAATTGTGATGGACTTGTGTTGTGGCTCAACGATAGTAGAATTCTCAGCAGGGAACAATGCAGTTGTGTGAGCTGCACGGAGAAACCTATACAAATTTTGTTTTGTCATGTATCTGAACGAATGTATAGCGCAACCTCTAAGTTTAATTTTGTCCATACCTAATCTACCGAGCAGCTGGGGTTTCGGTAATTATACCCTTTGCAAGCGTTGTTCCACCTACATATATATTGATAGACTATAATGTGTCTAAAAGCAAGTAAAATTGGCAGAAACGATATTATTTTCTTGTAATTTAAGCATTAGAACTTAAAAAATTCTAGGTAATAAAATGAAAAAAATATAACACCATATTTCAACAAATATGTGAAAAAGATATGTACCTACGAGTTCATATAGTAACATTTTTGTTTAAATTTCAACTGAATGTCACAAGTTAATACATAATATTTTTGATTGAGGTGTGAAATTGTATCATAAAAGTATCAAAATATAGATTGTCTTATCTTACAGGGAATACAATTACATACGTCCGTAACAATTGGATAGCCTTACATATTGTTTTTTTTTTAACTATAACTGTTTTGAGCGCTCTTTGGTGTTTTGCAAGGAAATATGCATTGGGTGACAAGCTAAGCATGAGAGTACCTGAGATTAAGAGAGCTTTTAACATTTTTTTAAGTTAACGGGACTTTTTGAACTAGTTTTGTTTGCATTCACTTTAATATGGATTTTTTTTTGTAACATTAGAATAGCCTCAACTAACTATCTTACTCATTGTTGGCGAGAGCTTAGCAGTGTCATAGCAAGTGTCGTAAAGTTATTAGAATAATAAAAAGTTTATTTTTTTTATGTTTTATTCTATTTAATAGTTAAAATGGGTAGAAAAAAATCTTTAAATGCAACGGAAATTGCTAAAATAGAGGTTTACCGTGACCAAAACCTCTCTAAACGCGCTATAGCTAAAAAACTTGATCGTAGTGCAAAAGTTATTAACAATTACTTAAAAAATCAAAAGAAAAAATGTTTTTGGATAGATTTGGTATTTGTAAACTGCAGAATGACAGCACCGTATTACAAAACTGTACTGGAAACGGCTCTATTTTTTCGTACCTATATTTTCGGACCGCTGCCGATCATTTTCCAGCAGGACAATGCGCCCATTCACACAGCTGGAATAATTAAAACTTGGCTACAAGATCAAAATATAGAACGACTTTCCTGGCCACCCTACTCGCCAGATTTAAACATTATCGAAAATTTATGGGGTTGGTTGACACGTAAGGTGTATGAAGGTGGGAAGTAGTACACCAACAAAGAGGAGCTCATTGGAGGCATTAAAGTGGCCTGGGCAAGTGTTTCCCTTGATTTTTTAAAATCTTTGTATGATTCCCTAAAAAACCGCATTTTTGACTTAATTCAAAATGTTCTGTATTCGTTATTATATACCTATAGTCTCTCAAAAAATAAATGAAAAAAAAAAGACGACACAGCTTATTTATGTAATTTGTAGTTTTTTTTTATTTGCCTTTTGTTGCCGATGCGTTCACGTTAAAATCGATGGATAGACTACTCTCTTTATCGCACTTCTGCGACATACCGGCCTCCTCTGAAACACTCGTTTCTGAATTATCTTCCGTGAGCAAGATGCAGATTTTCTGAATTGGTCGCTGTCGAGAAAATGTTCGACCTGTCACCTTATCATAGTGCTGAGTTGTAACAACTCGAACCAGTTGATCTTCGCCTGAATGCACCGCAGTTATTCGCCCAATACACCACTGTGTCGGTGGCAAATTTTCGTGTTTAATTGCCACAATATCACCAACTTTGACGTTTTCTTCTGCCTTGCGCCACTTACTTCTTTGCTGTAGTGTTGTTAGGTATTCCTGGTGCCAACGTTGCCATATTTCTTCAGTCCATCGCCGCACTAAATTCCATTCTTTGATACGATTCAATGGTAAATTCATGTATGTGGGTTCAGGTAGTGCAATGATTGGACCACCCGTAAGAAAATCGGCTGGGGACAATGCTAATTTGTCATCTGGGTCGTCGTATAAAGCCATTAATGGCCTGGAGTTTAAGCAAGCCTCGATACGTATTAGCAAGGTGTTGAATTGTTCGTAGCTCATAGTTTGATTGCCAACCACTCGTACGATGTGCCTTTTCGCCGACTTGACAGCAGCCTCCCAAATACCACCCTGATGTGGAGCTGCTGGCGGTATAAAATGCCATGTTGTTCCACGATGCGCCAATTGTTGCTTAACGTGCTCGTTCTGCCATGCCTCTAGGTCCTCTTGGAGTCGTCGATTTGCACCCTGGAAATTTGTGCCGTTATCTGAATGAAGTTGCTCGCACGGTCCTCTTCTACTGGTAAATCGTGCAAATGCATTTAAGAATGCCTCCGTTGATAAGTCCGTCGCCAGTTCAATATGAACCGCTTTTGTGGCCAAGCATACAAAAATTGCCACGTAGGTCTTGGTTGTTGTTTTCGACCGTTTTGCGCCTAAGCGTAACAGGAATGGGCCGCAATAATCTACGCCTGAGATGAGAAATGGACGATGTCGAGTAACACGATGCTTTGGTAAATCACCCATTCGCTGCTTCGCTACCGTACCTCGTTGTAAGCGACATGTCACACATTTGTGTATGTGGGATTTCACAAGCGCCCGGCCTCCTATGATCCAATGTGTTTGTCGAATGATCTGCAGCATCAATTGTACACCACCATGTAAAGTCTCGTGATGTACTTCAGCAACAATCATAGATGCTAGTCTGCCTTCTTTTGATAAGATAATTGGAAATTTTTGATTCGCGTCCAATGTTGCTCGTTTGATCCGGCCACCAACTCGCAAAATGTTATCTTCATCGAGAAATGGATTCAATGAGCTGAGTGTGCTGGTACTCGGTAAGTTCTTCGCCTCGTTACATAATTCTATTTCGCGTTTGTACCATTGCCTCTGCTCCAAACGTGACAATATCATCATTGCCTGATGTAAGCGTTCAACACTGCATATTTCGGAACCATACACTGCACGCCTCTTGCTACCTGCGAAAAGGGCGTATAGGATATGAGCCATAATGCGTTTTAACTTCGTTAAGGAATTCGTGCGATCTAGAAAATTGTACACCTGGCCATCTCGTCGTCTCGTTATGAGTATGCCTGCTTGATTGATTCGTGTATGTGTCACTGTCACGATTGCCGATGCTGACCTCTCTTCCTCTCGTAATAAAAGGATATCGTCTGTGGAACATAATGGTTCACCTGCCATACTGTACCTATCGCCTCGTTGAAGGAAATCGGGTCCATTCCACCAAAGTGTATGCGCCTGTATCTGTGACACCGTTAGCCCTCGACTTGCGCAATCGGCTGGATTCTGTGACGTCGGAATATGATTCCATGCAGATGGTTCACTATTTTGCTGCACATAACTCACCCGGTTCGCTACATAGGGTTTAAATCTGACGGGAAGTTGTCGTAGCCATGCCAATACTATTGTTGAGTCGGTCCACAGAAAATATTCCAGATTCAACATCTCCGTTGCCTCTCGTACCGTGTTCAATGTAGTCACCAATAACTGTGCTCCACAAAGCTCGAGCCTTGGAATCGAGACCGTCTTCACCGGTGCTACTCTGGTCTTGGATGTAAGCAAACGGACCGTTGCCATGCCTGCCTCGTCTATGGTCCGAAGATAAATCACGGCGGCATATGCGTGTAGCGAAGCATCACAGAAACCATGTAGGGTTGTTTGCTGGCCTGGATGTGCTCCAATATGTCTTGGTATCGCCAGATTTGACAACTGAAACAAGCCTTGGCGAAAATTGAACCACTCGCTAAGTAGGTCCTCTGGTATTTCCTCGTCCCAACCAATGCCTGCCAACCATAGCCTCTGCATAAATATTTTTGCTTTGATGACGACTGGTGCTAACAATCCCGTCGGATCGTAAAGTTTCGCAATGTCGCTGAGACACTTACGTTTAGTGCGTGTTATTGCCTCATCCAAGGTGATTTCGAATGACAGCATGTCAAAATCACTGTCCCATTGTAAACCTAAAACAGATGTTTCTTTCGGGTTTATTAGCAATGGGGGCTTACCTGAATCGCTTTGACCATTTATTGCCTGTATAACTGCCTTGTTGTTAGATTGCCATTTTCGTAAATGCATATGGCCTTGCTGTAAGACACAATCAACATTCTTCGATCGACGGATGGCGATCGCTGGAGTGGGAGCGCTGGAAAGGTAGTCGTCAACATAAAAATCTTTCTCGATGCTGCGCCTCGTTGCAATTGCCTCCGTCTCCGGTTTGATAATAGTGTAATTGTCTCGAGCACATTGATGAAGTGTTCGCACTGCCAAGTATGGACCAGAGCGTGTGCCATAAGTCACCGTTGTTAGCCGATACGTTTTAAGTTGATCGGTAGGATTCTCTCGCCATAATATTAGCTGCCACTTTTGATGATTTGGATTCACCAACACCTGGCGAAACATTTTCTCAATGTCCGCCACAATTGCCACACGATAAAGCCTGAATCGTAGAATAATGCTCGCCAATTTATCCTGTATTACTGGACCGATATGTTGTGTGTCGTTAAGTGATACACCGTTGTCTGTTTTCGCTGACGCGTTGAACACAACACGAAATTTAGTTGTGACTGCGTGGTGAGGAATGTAGTAGGCCTGGGCATTCTTACTCAGACTCACCTCGTCTTCGTATAACACCATGTGACCTAATGCCTCGTACTCTTTCATAAATGCGACGTATTTCGTCAATAGATCGGGATCGGAATGCAGTCGCTTTTCGTTCCTGTAAAACTGCTGCGTTGCCATTCGACGTGAGTCACCAAGCTTCGGTTCGTCTGTTAAAAAGGGTATGCTGACCACATACCGGCCATCTTCTTGTCGCTGCACTGTTTCTTCATATCGCCGTTCACATTCGTCTATTGCCTGACCATTGACTTCTGAAAAGGTTGGTTCTTCTAATTGCCAGAATCGTATAAGAGCCTCCTCTAAATTTTCGTTGCCTCGTGTGTGCATACTTTGCGCCAAATTACAATGTATCAAATCAACTGGGCCTGATACTACCCAACCCAGATGTGTATTCTGCGCATGGGGTTGGTCTGCTTCGCCATTGATGAGTCCGTCTTTAACGATCAGACCCCAAACATCGGACCCAATCAATAGATCGATTTCGCCTGGATTACCGAAATTTGGGTCTGCCAGAGGTAGGCCTTGTAAATATTGCCATTCATTGATCGATACCTATGCAATGAGCAGGCAAATCTGCTGTAATTTTTGTCAAGACGAAAGCATTGACTTGAATTGCAAATTCTGCTTCGTAACGTGATCGTAGCTGTAATTTTGCTACACCTCGTGTTGTTGGCCCTTCCACATCACCTGCACCAGCGATGACCATGTCGAACTTCTGCCTTTTGATTCGCAGCTGCTGCATACATCGTTCCGTAATAAAAGTGATTTGCGAGCCTGTATCGCATAGCGCACGTGCCGTAATGGGATTGCCTTGAATATCAAGTAAAATTGTAGTAGCGGTTGCCAATAACGTAGTGTGACCATTGTATACGAAAGATGTCACAGCGGGGGCCTTATTGAGTCATGCTGACGCCTGTGGTTGCGATGGTTCCACCGAAGCAGCACTTATTGTAGTTGATGATGTCGTCTTCGTGCGACATAAAATTGTGTGGTGCATCCCTTGACATTGTCCACATCTACGTTTTGATAAGCAAGCTCGTGTTGCGTGACCTGGAGTCAGACAATTATAGCATAAATTTGAATCTTTTATCTTACCGAATCTCTCTGAAGGAGTTAACGACTCTAGAGCTGGACAGCGCCCAATGTAATGGTCACCATTGCAGTAATAACAATGACCACGATCTGCTGTCGGCAAGTTGGATCGTGTCAGCCTCTGAGTTGTGCCTGCATTCGTACTCGTATGTGCCTTAGGATTAGCTGTGGATCGTTTATTGTAGCCTGCGTTGTTCGTCCGTTCTGTCATCGCACTTCCCATGTGGTCAAGACCTCGTGCTCTGCCCTCGATGAATGTTAGTAATTCTGCCAATTTGGGAAGTTCTGTTCCCTTCAACTGCATCTCCCAATGTATGATAGTTGTCTTTGGGAGTTTTGACACCAAAATGTGGACTAGGATGTCGTCCCACGTCTCAACTGGTCGTTTCATTGCCGCTAATGAGCGTGTAGTTTCATTGGTAATGTCGACTACTCGACGCAAGCCTATATTAGTCTCCTTCTCAATAGACTCCATATTAAGGAAAATATTCAAGTGGGCCGACACAATGAGACGGTCGTTGTTGTATCTTGCTTTTAACGTCTGCCATGCTGATTCGTAATTATCATCGGTTGGTAGAAAGCCAGCTACAACCTGAGCAGCTGAGCCTTTCACTGCTTTCATAAGCCTGGTGTATTTTGCAGCTGTTGAAAGATGCTCTTTTGAATGCACCATCGCTTCATACATATCACGGAATGCAATCCATTTGTTGAATTCTCCATGAAATTCTGGAATGACAATTTTCTCGAGACGTAAATCATTCAGATCGCCTTGTTGACCGTGAACTGAGCGCATCATACTGACATCAGATGCCTGCTGTTCTTGCACAGCCGAATCGATTGCACCCGCAAGCATGGCCTTCACCTTCGTGTATCTGTCTTCCACCTCTTCGAACAAAGTTGTATGTGCATCCATCTCGCTATCCAGCGCAACACCTACCAAAATAAAGTGTGCATCCTTAAAACGTGTGAAATGGCCTTCTAAATTGTCCAAAGTGGCACGCTTCATAGCTAGATCTAGTCCAGTCAATTGACCATCCCCCAATTTTATCGCCAACTTCGAAATTGCCGTCACAGCACTTATCCGTAACTTTAATTCAGCCATAGTCTTTTTTAAATTGTCTTAGCTTTTTTTTATTAAACTTGAAAATGTTCCGTCGATTCGCAAATTGAAACCAAAAAAAAAAAACTATCGTCCCGTTTCGTAAGCGCTCTAAAAAACAAAAAAGAATCACCGTTTGTCTTAGGTACCTCTTTTCGTATAGTACCGTACGTATTATACTCCCGTAAAATTGCGAAAAGAAACAATAACAAAGTTTCTATAGTTCAACTCGTTATTTAATTCTACAGGGGAAATATGCACTGTATTCGTTGCCTATGTAATATGTGTAGGTATATATAAACCGTATGCGCGCAAACGTTTGGGTCGACAACAACATTCATTGGCCTTTTTTTTTTCTTTTTTTTTCTTTTTTTTTCGTAAGAACTCGCAAGTTTCGTTTTTTATTCAACCACCGTTGACTATTCCTCACAGGAGGCACCAAAATGTTCTGTATTCGTTATTATATACCTATAGTCTCTCAAAAAATAAATGAAAAAAAAAAGACGACACAGCTTATTTATGTAATTTGTAGTTTTTTTTTATTTGCCTTTTGTTGCCGATGCGTTCACGTTAAAATCGATGGATAGACTACTCTCTTTATCGCACTTCTGCGACACAAAATAAGGGGGATTGTGCAAAGTATTGAGATTATTTTGTAAGCTATAGAAAATAAATAAAAAACTTTTCTTTAAAAAAAAAGATCTGGTTTTCATTTAAACTGCAATAAAGAAGGTGATTCTATCCTAATGTTACAAAAAAAATATTGCATTTTGGTGTATCCAAACGAAATAGTTTCAGATAATTCCGTTAGCTTCTCGAAACTATTTGAAACTTCTCTTAGTCTAAAAAAACTCAATTCTAACTTATACCCCAATACAAAATTTCATAGGTAGAAATCAATTAGATACAAAATAACAGTAAGTTTAAGAAAAAACTACATGTGAGGCTATCCAATTGTTACGGACTGTTTTTACATATAATGATTTCTATCAACAAAAAAAAATAGTATGTAGGTTAGGTGCTCGTTGTTGTCAAATTTAACGTCAACAGATTTATTTTTGATTACATTTAAAGGTTTACATGATGAAAAATTTAAAAAGCTTTAAAAGTTATTTATGACAATTAGTTCAGTAACAAACATCAGACCTTGAGTCAAATCCGGTAGTTCTGATCTTTTGCTAAATTGCTTATGATGTTGGCCTAATTAATAGCCCAAGTTTTATAGACCTCGAGTGACGAACGCAACATTGTCAAAAATCCCAAAAAACAGCGAAATTTTGCGCTCTTATTAACGATTTATTGACGATTTTAACCCTAATTACGATTTCAAGGTAACTAAATTTTTTTCAATTTTAATCCAAAGCAGTCTCTGTAAGTACAATTGTTCCAAAATACAGCTTTTCAAAATGTATCAATTTTGTATGAACTCTGCAATAATTGTAAGCAATATTTTATTTTCAAAATTATGAGTTTGAAAGTAATTTTTTTCAATTTTTCAAATTTGTTGCTTAAAACAACTTTTTTAAAAAAGAAAATTGAATGGAAAACTGGGTTTCAGAAAAGATATTTTTATATTGTTCTTTTTCTGTTTTAAGTATTTTTTTAGAAAATTGCGGCCGGTGATATACACCCCCTCTCATACGATTTTTTCTTCTTTTGACCCAGCCTTCACATTGTAATATTTTGATACATCTTATGCCAAAAACCCTAAATTTGGTATTTAGCTATTTTTATACTTATTATTATTATGTTATTATATGTATTTATTGCTATATTTTGAGAGGCTGTATCTTGGAAACTATTAGGTCTACAGACACGAATTTTGGCTCAAATTAAAAAAAAAATTGGTCAATTTGAAATCGTTGGATTTTTTACCATGATCCGTTTGGCGCTCGAGATCGAAAACTTGGGTTATTCATTGAGTTAATATCATAAACAATTTAGCAAAAAATCAGAACTACCGGATTTGACGTAAGGTCTTCTTCCTATGAGACACAAATAATATTTCATTTAATTTTTTTTTCCTATAATGTTTTTTTAACTTTCACAATATTATTTGTGTTGTTCCTTTAAAAAGGCTGTAGGTATTTTAGAAACATTTGGGTCTACAGAGACGTTTTTGGGCTCAAATGGAAGGCAATATCGTCAATTTTAAATTGTTAATGAAGATATAATCGAAAGCTGGTCGTTTAGGGTTAAAAGTGCCACTAAATGAAAAAAACGCGAAAATTTGACATTTTTTCGATTTTTGACAATGTTGTCTTTGGCGCTCGAGGTCAAAAACTTGGATACTTTACTAGGCCAACATCATAAACAACTCAGCGAAAAATCAGAACTACCGAATTTAACGCAAGACTGTCCTCTTTAAGGCGGCAAGGCTACTCGACTGTATTTATCAAAGTAGATTTTGGTATTTTTGCTTTTTTTCAAAACTAGAAGACATACAGGCATCTGGTTTTCGGTGTTTGACTATAAACTGGTAAGAGCATTAAATATTAAACACAAAAATATTGCTCAGTAACGTAAATTTTGGAAAAAAAATTAGTTTAAAAACAAATGCCTGTTTTTGTTTTGTTTTTAATTTTGTGTTAAAAAATAAATTTTTCCAAAACTATTGATTAAAACAACTTTATTTAAAAAGAAAATACAAGAATAGATTTCTGGCTTTAAGGAAAGCTATAGGATTTGTAGGTGGTGCCAATACTTATGTATGGTGATTTTTATATTTCAAGTTTTTTTTTAATAAAATTGCCCTTCCATCGAGGCGGGGAGAGATAGGCACCCCCTCCCAAAACATTTTTTTTCTTCTTTTGACCCAGTCTACAAGCCTTAGAAGTTTGATGCATCTTATGCCAAAGACCCTAAATTTGTTTTAATTCTGTTTTTTGCTACTTGTTGTTATTAAGAAATTATTGCTAATTTTTGAGAAGCTGTATTTTGGAAACTGTTGGGTCTACAGACACGATTCAAAGCTCAAATTAAAGAAAATTTAGTGAGTTTGAAATCGTATTAGCAAAGTTTAAATCGAAAACTAGTCCTTTAGGGTTAAAATCGCCAATAACTATAAAAAACGCCAAAATTTCGCGGTTTTTCGATTTTTGACAATGATGCGTTCGGCGCTCGAGGTCGATAAATTGGTTTCTTCATTAGCCCAACATCATAAACAACTCAGCAAAAAATCAGAACTACCGGATTTGACACAGGGTCTTCCTCCTATGAGACGACAAAGTTACTGTACCTACTATAAAATAAAATTCTTATAATTACTATTACAACCAATAAACTATAATTTTTATAAGTACCTGCTGTCATTTGTTGGTATAAAAACATGTTTTTTTAAATTCTTAATTATGATTTTTTTTTATTTATATACAAAAATCTTAATTTTTTATAAAATAAATGATCAAAAACATTTTATGATCAATTTAAGTGGGGTTTTTTGCACTGCAGTTATTTTTTTCATTTATTTTACAGTTAAAGCTTTCATTTGGTACTAATTTTATTTAAATTTGGCTTAAAAAATGTTGATATTGAGTTAAAAAATATTAAAGAAATTTATAACATATTTTTTTTTTAAAGTGGTCGGACGCATGTTTGGCCCATCATAAGTTTGTCCGACCAGTAGATTCTTAATGTAGACAGTCTAAGCTTTCATTTGATACCCCATTTGTCCATTGACTCGATGAGGTAGGCCGACACCAAAAATACCGTTTTTTGAGTTGGTCGGACAGAGGGTATGGCCCGGATTTTGACTGTCCGACCAACTGATTTGAAATCTACGATCAAATCTCTTTTACCTTGTACTTAAATTATCCATTGACTCTATGGTATAACTTAACACCCAAAAATGCAACTGGAAGTGACCATTTTTCCGCCAAAAGGCCCGGAAAATGTCTGTCCGAACAACAGTTTTGTAAACTTCGTGACATTTACTATTCGTTAATGGCTCAATTTTCCATTGACTCGATGAGGTAGGTACTTTTACTGTCGGCTCCCGGACTACTACGATCAATCAAGAAAACTATCAGTATTTTAATTTTTTTTTTTTCATGTTTTAATTTTAACGTTCAACTCACGAATGCACATACAAATTTCAGAATGTACAATGATACATTTCTTTTATCAATGAAAAAACAAACCATATAAATATTCAAAGCTAACATGAATAAATAAGTAATTGTAGGTATATAGGCCTGCCTCTAGCTGGCTTTGCATATTTTTTTTTCTTTCCAAACTCACATATGGTAGTTCCTTTAGTGATTTTAAATAAAATATATTTTCTCATTTTTTTTTTATAGAAACATTTTTCATTTCAACAATAAAAACTTTACTAATTGTTAAAAACAACCCGGCCCACAGAATAAATAAAAAAGCTTCTTCGTGAGTTTCTTTTTTTTCTATGCGCACCCAGACAATTTTTTTTTAGACTAACAAAACAAATTAATTTCGGTAAAATTGCATTTGTTAACAAATGAAATTGAAATTTGTTCATAAACAAATTCCAGTTCACAATTTTAGCATTAATATTAACAATAAAATATATAAACTACTAGGTGAACAGAAAAACACGCTAGCTTATGGTCGGTCAGCCGCGCTAAGCTCGTGCACCACAAAAAAAAAAACCAGCGTGCAAAAAAAAAAAGAAGAACTTTATCACTAAAAGTGAGAGTGAAATAAAAAAAACCGAAGTGACGAGCGCGGGACGGGCACATATAAGTATTGAAAAGCACAGCACAGCACAGTACAGCGAGTACAGTATACAAACATCATCAGCTGGTCAGTCTGATTCACCAAGTCGCAGTCGCTATATAGTCGCCCAACCAACCCAACCAGCTCTAGAGACCCACCGTTCATTCTTCTGACTCAATATCATACAACAAGTCGAACGGTAGAGCTTCTAGCACGCCTGCTGTTAGGCAGTGCGGCGGCATCAAGCCGCCTCACCTTCATCAATATCATCTATGTACGTCGGTCGTCGTCGCGTCGTGCTGGTAGTTTCCTACGCCTCAGCGCTCCCCATCATCAACCACTTTGCTGTCACTGGGTTATCTGTGTCAGTCGCGTGTGTCAGCAAACAAAACTACACCACAACAACAACAAACTATCCACATCATTGCCAAGAAAACAACAACAAATCTATGTAACATATAGCCAGCAAAGCGATATGGATCCCCAATGTCAGTTATCGCTCTGCTGATTGCGTGGAAATGCCCACGCAGTCCCCCGGGCTGAAGAAAAAACTTTCACTTACAAAATATCATCATAATCCTCAATGGGAAGGTTGCTCTCGACAAATGTGGATGGTGTGTGTGACTGTGTTTTTTTTTTTTAACCAACTTTTTCAAAACTGAATAGTATAGTTCTTCACTGTATGGTATTGGGCAAGGGAAGCTATATTTTAACTCATCCCAACACGACATGAAAAACACACACGCAGGCTTTTTCCGATAAAATCTACAATCCTTCACTCTCACCCTCATCCCTTTTTTCAGCTTTTTGCTTTGCAAATAATGCAAAATGGAAAAAAATATTCAAAAGCATCCTTCCCATGCCTATATCTATTATACAAGTTTGAAATAACATTCCACAATCTGCACTTCAATTTGCAACTTGATGGTGCAAGTGCAACAATAGTGATGATGATGAATGAAAAAATATAGAGGAAAAAACCGGAAACAGTTTTATCAGAGGAATTGGTAGCAACAGTATATGCTTTAGCCTTTTCAGCTTGAGAGCTTACAATATATTGTTAAGAGCATTTTTTATTTTAAAACGAAAGTTTCGATATGTTAATATATATATACCAGCTGAACACAATGGTGTAGCTGTAACTGCAGCAAGTAGAAGTGTCATAGTTATAAGTTGGGAAAAAAATACAGTTTACAATGCGAAGCTGTAGATTTACTAAGGATTGTATGATGTACATATAGTTGAAAATGTGCTAACTTCGTCTTTCTTCTACAGCTATAGCTATATTTATTCTGTGCAAGAGGAAAGGATCAAGTAGTTGTCGCCATAAAACACACCCCACATGTTAATTGAAAAATTTACTAAGGGTCATAAAATGGTTCATCACATCAATGGTGTACTTCAATTCTAGCAAAAGATCATAAGGTTTGTAGTACTTGACTTAAGTTCTAAACAAATCTCCTGCTAATAATAATAGCTTTACCCATCTGCCTTGTGTTGTCAAATTTCAAATTTTCAAAAAGAGGCTGCGACCAACACTGGTAACTTGCCATTGGTGCCCGTGGAAACTGGACACCCAATGTTATTTTGTTATAAGGAAATTCCTAATTCAAAATCTTAAAAGACCTTATCAAATGTTCAATATGCTATCAAGTGAAAACCAAAGTTGGGGCGTATTATATTTTTCAACTATTTCAGATGTATTTTTGGCAGATGAATAAAATTATCCCGAAGTAAATATCGTTTTTTGTTCTCAAAATATTACAACCGAAACCTGTTTTGCACAAAATTTAAGCATGTTTTTTTTTTATCTAAAAAAAAAAAAACTGCCCGCTGATTATGTGTGGAATAAAATTAACCTGAAGTCGATGGCATTTCTTGTGCTCGAAATATTCAAGACGAAACATTTTTTATAACTTTTTTTTTAAATTGCTGTAGTAAAAAAACTGCTAATTGAATTTTTTTGGGAACCCTTTCTGTACTTCGTGATATTATTATCCGTAAAATATAATTTATTCAAAGTCGATATCTCTGTTCGTTCACGAGATACAATGAACGATAGAAAGGCTCACGAACGTACGAACGTATGTACATACATCCATACATACAAACATCTCTCTAAAAATGATGGATTCAGACTCCTGGGATCTCGAAACATCGAGAAATGTCAAAATTTTTAATTCGACAAATCGGACTAATTACAATAACTTCCAATGGGAAGTTAATAATGTTAAGGTTAAGTTCCCAAAGAGAATATATAAGGTATAGCTATCAACTAAAATCGAGCTATTCCTTGAATCCAATCAAAAAAAATCACAATAAAAAAAGTTCACCAATGGAATTGTTAAGATTTTGTTTTGTCTTTGTAACAAAAAACCTTTGGATTAAAAAGTAAATGTACATACGGTCCGTAACATTTAAATATAGACTCATCCTTTGACTTTCTTATACAGCTAGTTGCTTTTGATACTTCTTTGATTTATGCACAAGGAAATATTTTATTTAAGGACAAAGTAAGAGAACGCTCTCTGAGATTATGGGAATTTTTTTTAACAAATTTCTTAAAGTTAACGAAATTTTCTGAGCTTGTTTTGTTTGCAGATACTAAACGAACATTTTGCCTGTAACATTAGAATAGCCTCATTTGTTTCTATAAACCATTTTAAGCTATAATTTGTCAGCATAGGTATCGAAAAGTTCTCTAAGGAAGTAATAAAATAGTTATGTTTTGCGTTTTTTTTCATTTTTAACATTTAAATGGGCAGACAAAATTTATTAACAGCTACAGAAATTGCCAAAATAGAGGCCTATCAGAAGCAAGAGCTGACTTAACGTTTTATAGGTTAGAAAGTTAATCGAAGCCCCAAATTGGTAAGTAATCTTGTCTTATATCCATTACTGTAAAGAACTAAAGGGTTTTACAATAAAGACTTGACAACTTTTTTTTAATCGATTGTAAAGTGTGCTGTGTGGCACCATCCTGTTGAAACCACATGTCGTTCAGGACCATATATTCCAATTCGGGCCAAAAATAATCGCTAATCATGGCGCGATAACGCTGGCCATTCACAGTAACGTAAGGATCGTTATCGTCGACGAAAAAATATGGCCCAATAACGCCGCCGCCGGCATGCAAACCGCACCAAACAGTTATTTTTTGTGGAGCCAAGCTGCATTAAAAGCCATTTCTGCCGTTGAAATCAAATCGAAGCCTGTGACTAGCTGTCGCGAAGAGCTAAAGGTTCTTGGTACACAGCACAACATAAGGCTCTGTTGGGTTCCTGGTCATAATGGTATCCCAGGAAATAAAAGTGCTGACGAACTGGCAAGAATAGGATCAACACTTGATCTTAATCAGGCAGATCCAACTGTTCAGATCCCACCCTGTAATCTAAAACAGGTAATCGAGAACAAAGTCCTAGCCTTAACGAACAGAAGGTGGAACTCGCTTGACACCTGTTCTACTACTAGGCAACATGGCCCAGTTTCAACAAAAAAAAAAAAAACCGAAAAAATCATCCAACTGAGCAAGAAATCTCTCTCCCTTCTCGTTAGCATCATCACTGGTCACAACCAATTAGGCTACCATAAGAAGAAGTTAAAACTCAGTATGGATGACTTATGAAGAGGTTGTGGTGACGAGGATACACATGAGGACACTACTCATTACCTGTGCCACTGCCCTGCGCTATGCCATATAAGAAACAAGTTCCTCGGAAGGCATTCCTTCAGTGACTTATAGAGGACCTCTACGAAATTCCGAGCAAAAGCTTGTTAAATTTCACTAAAGCTACAAAATGGCTTGCAGATTCGTAATCCCTATCAACCCAGCCGACAAACAGGCAGGTTTCGCCTCCTCAAACATAGTCCAAAAGACATAAAACGATACAGGATGACACTGATAAACCGATTAAGTACGACGGAAAAACGCAGGTGCGCACTGCGGTGGTGACAACTAGAGGAGAATGGGCACCTCGCCTTACACCAACTGTTGCCGCTTCTGCTTTGTACACCAGCGTTAACAAACTGACCCGACAAAACATCACGATCACATACACCAACCACCGTCCTATCTAATCCACCCACCAGACGTTGCATGGAGCCACTGCTCCTACGGGCCTGGGGAGGGATGATTTACTCTGTGGGGGCTAAGGAGGGGAGCACGCCCAAATAAGACAATGGTGCGTTAACCCCTTCTTACCCAGGTACTTATTTTGAGGGCACTCTCCGACCTTACGGGCTACACCCCGCTGAAACTTCAACTACACCCTTAACGGGCCTTTTTGTCATAAGACTTTTATCATAGGTTTCTTTATATGGGGATCATATCCCTAGGGTATCACAATGGATCTACATTGATCTAAGTGTGACAGTAACAAGATCAACTGTCAGCCCGCTTACCTAACCTATTATTCATGTGGTTTCTATTTCTATTACATAAATACTGTGAGTCTATTCAAATGTTACGGACTGTACAATGTACATACTCTTTTAAATCTACGACGAAAATACTCAATCACCGTGGTGTGAAATTTGTCAGCATTCTTCAATAATTTGTATACACAAATATACCTCGACATGTATGTATATATGTTAGTATGATCGAAAATATAAATAGAACAAATTTAACATCAAACCAAATAAAAGAATCATTTTTATTTTTTTTTTCCATTAATAGGTACATACAAAAATTTGTTCTTTAAAACTCCAACAATTAATTTTTTTTTCACATAAATTAAGATTTGTAAAAGAAATTAGAAAAACATACATACCTACAATGAAATAAAATATAATAAAATTAAATTCAATGTAATGAAATATAATAAAAAGAATAAAAACATAAAATAAACTAAAATAAATAAAATGCACGACTGGGTTGCACGAACTTGCTCTTATGTACGACCACACTGTGGTTTTAAAGCCATGCATACTTACTTACACTTTAAACTGAAAAATGGTTAAAACATCAATATAATTAGAAATTAATTGATTAAACAACTTCTGAAACTGAAACACCTACAAATCGTTGAAGCGGTTTTAAAAAAAAATAACTTTTATATATGAAATTTTGAAAACATTTTTAAGAAAAAAATTGGTTCGCCATTTTCAGTATTTATTAATGCGGAATTTAAAAATTAATTTAAAAAAATCATCAAACCATTTTCGAAATAGTATTATAATTTTTTTAAAAAATCCAAAATTTGTTTTTTTTGTTGAAAATTTGCAGTATTATGCAGTATTATTTAAACTTATTAAAAGCTTTTATGTAAAAAATTCATCGAAATGTTTTTGGTCATAATAATAATTTTTATTGAAAATTAAAATTTTCGAATTATGTATTTAACTTTTAAAATCAAAAAACAAATTTGGCATAATATATAAAGCTTTTGAAGATTGGAAGATTTTCTATTAAAAAATTGGTCAACATTAAGCCGTTTTTGAGAAAATAAAAAATTTTAAAAAATGGTTCTATGTTGTAAAAAAGTTATAGATGGGCACGTTTTTGAGCAGAATAAGATTTACATAATTTGGTAAAAAAATTTGTATGGCAGGTAACGTTATTTTTGGTCTAAGAAATAAAATGAGAAAAAAAACCGTTCGGATGAATGCCCAAAAAACGCTAGATACCAATTTTAAGGAAAATCGACCCACCCGTTAAGGCTGCAGCCGAAAGGACAAGACAGACAGACAGAATTGCGAGACCCACTTTTTTCGACTTCGCTATCATCGTCATGTCAATTTTGTTCAAAATCTTGAGTTCGATTGTTTTTACGAATCCATTAGCTTGCCATATGTATGTTAATGTAATGTAGGACCTACATATACATATATCGCAAGTAAAAAATAATTGATGGTGGACCTGAAATAAAGAAGTTTATATAAAATTTTACCTGACAACCTTAGCTATGCTATGCTCACAATAATCATCTTCTTAACATAAATCCTATTTAAACATATAGATACATCAATAGGTAATAGCAAAACACATACTGCAATTCTCAAAAAAATAAAATCACCTTCGATTTGAACTAGCATCACTAGCCATGGCGTATATAGAAGACAAAACGATTGAACTTGCATGATTATTATTATTATTATTTGTCCAGCGTCCACTTACACTCAAGAGTCAAGAAGACTCAACGGTGGTCAACATGTTGTTTTTTATTTCCCCAATCACTATACTAACTAAGCAAACGACCTCCATTGCAAACTACCGAGTATCTAGCTACCAGGCTTTCAGGCAATTAATAGGGCATACTCTATAAATAAAATTATTATGAAGGCGCTAGCAGAACCATTCGATTGGCGCACTTCCAACCTCATCTCGCCAAAACTGTCGACTATCGACTGTCGAAAAATCGAAAACGAAAGTGAAACGAGTCGTCGCGTTTCATCACGAAAACTACCAGTAACTCAGAAAAAACAACAAGCTGTCTACATACGTCTACCACATAAAAAAGAAGCCCTGCAATGCAATACAAGTATACAATTCGTTATTGTTAATTCGCGCCTTTTTATAGCGAGCATACTAGCGTTCTTGTAACACAACCAGAAAATAGTAGGCATTCGGATTTGGTGAAGACGAAGACTTGTGCAGTGCAGTTTAAGTGTATTAAATCCGGTGTTGATGTTTGTGTTCTTTCGATGGTATTGTATGTTTGTGTAATCCATAATTGGTGTAATTTTTAAGTAGGAAGGTTGTAGGTATTCATTCGATACAATGAAAGTAGTGTTGATGATTTGAATGCAAATGCAAGTGAAAGAATGTTAAAACTTGGAATCCATCCAGATGATGTCCAACTGCCCACCCTCGCACAAAACAGGAAGCCTCGAAAATGACTAGTTTCATCGAGAATTGGCGCATTTTTCATCTTGAAATACTTAATATGACATTCCGTGAAGGGTGTTTTAGTTATTTTCTTGAATGAAACTGAAATTGCCGCTGCTGCCTGTTACCCATCATCGCCTGTTAATAAAAATGGCGGTGACGTGTTTTGTAAGATTCCGCGCGAAACTTATGGCGTTTAGGAACGTTTGGAATGTCAGACATTAGTGTTTTTGAAATGTCATTTTGTAATACAACTGGGCACTGCCTGCCGGTTTACAGGCTTTCGTCACAATTCACAAATTCAGTTCAATATAGTATCTATATTGCAGGCAGCTGGTATTATTGCCAAGCTTGTGGAATTTGAGAGATTTTTTAAACTATTCCAACACCGCTAAGTAACAGGAGAAAATAATTTTCGGGTACTTTGTAGCAACTGGAGAATTTCTATTGGAATGCGAAGGGGAGATAAAAATGTTGTGTTGTTGTTGAACGAACAGAAATTTTTCATTCGATTATAATTATTTTCTTTCATATTATTGTTCTCCGCGAAGCAGTGAAACATATTTCTGCAGTGTGACTATTTTGAGAGGTTTTAGGGTTGTGTCTTTTATAACTGAATGAAATAGGGGTTATTCTTATATTTAAATATTCTTATCCAAGCGGAGGGTGAAAAAAAACATTCAATATGGTATTTGTGTTCTTCTGGTAAACTATACATTTTTGTTTAATAAAAATAAAATCATTCAAAATGGGTTTTGAGACTTGCTTAATTGAAAATTCATGCAGAAAGATGGTTCGAGAAAAAACTACAGTACTGTTTCCTTTCAAATATTCACAATAGATAGTAATTACATTCACGATGGATTTTTTTTTATTATTAATGATTCAATAGTTTTGAAATATCAAAAATCAGTTTCAACGTGCTTTATTTTTCTTCGCTCGCATATACATACATACATATGTATATATATACATAGGTACGGTAAAAAATAATATGCAATTAAAATGAAAGAACACAATATTCTAAAAATATAAAGTGATTCTAGTTGCATGTCTAACAGTTTTGTTTATATTAATTCTGTTGTGGATTGACAATTGACCGGAGGGCGTTATTTTATAAACTATACGGTTTGGGTTTATCATAGAAGTTTGGACAAGTTTCGGATTGGCTCGAAACAATATCCGGTGTGAGACAGGGATGTTCAACTTTAAAGCTCATGATCAACAGGGTTTATGATTACTGTCGGTTATGGAACCTAATAGTTAACATAGAAAAATCTAAGGTAATTATATTTAGAAGAGGGGGTGGAAGAAGTGCATCGAATGAAAAATGGACTTTTAAGAGAACGTATAGAATGCGTCTACGAATACAAGTACCTACGAGTTTATTTGATGAAAAACTTGAGTGTGGAGAAGCATTTCAAAGAAGGCGCAAAACAGCGATAAATATTTCATGGAATTGTTGTTTTATGAACAAAAATATAGCCCATAGCAGCAAATATAAGGTATTTAAAGCGGTGTCGGAGACGATATAGATCACAGGTTTAGGGATATAAAAAGTTCGACACAGTTGAAAAACTTTTAAGGCACTATTGACCAAACACGCCAAACTACGTTATTATGCTAGAAACGGGAATTTCAGTTCTATTCATAAAAACGATTAAGCTACAAGCCGAATATTTGCTTAAAGTCTTTATGATGCCCGAAAATCAGCTTACCAGAAAAATAGCTTTCAAAGCCATACAACTCCAAAACAGCTGGTATGGAAAGTGGTTGGAACTGGCCCGAGGATGTGATATGAGTTTGAGTATTAACATTGAAAATATAGCTGGCAGTAAAAGACAGCTTTATGAAATAATTAAAAAAAGTAGATGAGAAAAGTAGAGCAGATTATATAGCTGTAGCATCTGAATCTTTGCACAGATCAATTTATAGCAGGCTTAATCATAATCTGTCAGAAAAGAATTATTTTAAGGATTCAAACAGTATCCACATAATTGCTACAATGGTCAGGCTATGAAGTGAGTTACTCAACTTGAACTTTATTCCCCACAGGGCTGATTTAACATTAGCGGAACGGGAAGATGTTATACACTTCGTCGGAAGGTTTCCCTTAGAGAAACGAGAAGGTATATTTCTGGAAGGGATTTCATAACGGATGACCAAGTTCTTACGCTTCTGGATGAAATGGACGCTCAAAACTTTATCAGTACTGCATAATTTTGTTAAATTATGGAGAAAGAATTATAAATGAAGATTTTTGAGAATTTATATTGATGATAATGTAAGTTACAAAATAAAAATGTAAAAAAAACAAAATCATTCATGTAATTAAATAAAAGTGTAAAGTGTAACGTAAATTGAAAATTTTAGGATAGCTTTTTGCAAATAATATACATACATACATACATATATGATTGCAATTGTTAATCTGGCAGACGTAATGCCATCATGCCATGCTAAAAAGATTTCTGTATAAATAATAATTGTATGTAAACAAATAAATCAATACTACTACTACTACTTATGGATTTCTAAAAAAATTAAACTCGAGATTTTGATTAAACTTGATCATTAATATTATTAGCTGAATATGATTATTTGCAAAATATTTCAAAATATATTTTCATTCATAACGCTTGGTTGATTGTCTTAGTAAACATTTTTATATTAAACTTAAAACTTGGAATTAAATTCATATTACGTCAAGAATAATTTCGAAGACATAACTATTTTTTTGATCTTCGCTTTTCTCGAAAACGGTTCAACTAATTTTAATCAATTTTTGTATGGGAAATGCTTTGAAAAGTCAACATAGTACTGTGTAGGGTAGAGGGGGGCACGTTTGAAAGCGGGGTACATTTGAACATGGCTAATCAAATCTTAACAAATAAATATTTCAAAGTGCGAACTTAATTTTAAACATGGGAATACTGATATCTTTACACGTCAACGATTTTGCGGAGCCTCTCTTATGTTCATCTGACAGTAGCTGTTTATGCAGTTTTTATGCGTAAATTGAATTTTTGAAATATTTTGTTTGTAAAGGTTTAAAATTTTATTTTTTAGCATAAAGCTAAGGTTTTCGTTTTTGAAAAATAAATATTAAGTTCACACCTTCATTTTGATTAACACAAAGGTACAGTTCTTGATAAATATGTTAGGTATAATAACTATGGCCGAGTTTTATGTTTTTTAGCATGTTAGGGCATTTTTGAACGAAACAGGTGGGGCACCTTTGAACATTAGGACCTACTTTGTATTTTAATAAAAATAGAATATAAATCTTTATTAAATTTAATCAAAAATGGATTTAAATTAAACTTTAAATACATATATCGAAGTGCCAATATCTTACAGGTCAATAATTTTATCACACTGGGTTTTTGGAGACTCTAAACCAAAAAGTGTTCAAAGGTGCCCCCCTCTCCCCTACTAGAAATTGTAAAAAAGTATTTTTTTTATAATTTTTATTTTTAAATTTAGATTCATTTTTAGATAAATTAGTATTCGAAAACATCTTAACCGATTTTTATTAAACTTTACCCTAAGCTATTGAAAATATTGTTCATATTAGTATACAAGATTAAAAAAAAAATATTCTTACATCCGAAATTAATGGTACCTTTAATACAATTCCTGAAGTCAATGAAAGATGTTGTCTTTTTATGCATAGAGTCATAAAGAACAGATCATCTGTGGATCTGTATGAAATACATCAGTTTGAGCAGTTAACCAGAACTCTTAATCTTATTACTTCCTACTTAACTTAATTTAAACTCTTCTCGTCTTTTCTTTACTCATGGTGCCATTCTCTGGAACTCCCTTCTCACGTCGATAACAGTTTATTGACCTTCAATTTTAAAGTGTGATTTTGTTGAAGGTTGCTTAACTCCTCATACTTACATCTTAAATTTTCGCTACAGCTACAATATCAAATCATAGCGCTGTTTAATATTTTCGAATCTTACAACTTTTCTAGCTAGCTATATTGTATTAAGCCCGTAAATGTGAGTTTAATCCATTTGACGCTGTGTGCTTCTTGGTTGAAGTAATGTATATTTCTTCGCAAACAAATTGTTAATACTATAGGAATATATTATGTATACTAATGGGTGATTTTTTAAGAGGTTTAGAACTTTAAAAAAAAAAAAAAACACAAAAAATTCGAAAAAATGAATGAAATATTTATTTGAATCGATAGTTTGAACCTTGCAATTTAATGTTTAAAGATAATTTCATGCAAATGTTGACCGCGGCTGCGTCTCAGGTAGCCCATCCGCTGAGTCCAATTTTGGCATACTCTTTCACACATATCGGCCGGTATCTCACGAATGAATGCATGGATGTTGGCTTCCAGTGCGTCAATCGAAGCGGGCTTGTCCCTATAGACATTAGCCTTGACATACCCCCACAAAAAATAATCTAATGGTGTCAAATCGCACGATCTAGGCGGCCAATTGACCGGCCCGAAACGTGAAATTAACTGTTCACCAAACTCGCCTCGCAATTGCGCCATTGTTTCGCGTGCTGTGTGGCATGTGGCACCGTCTTGTTGAAACCACATATCATGCAAGTCAAGAACTTCCATTTCGGGCAAAAAAAAGTTTGTTATCATCGCTCGGTAGCGTTCACCATTGACAGTAACGCTGCGATTCGCATCATCTTTGAAGAAATATGGCCCAATAATGCCGCCGGCCCATAAACCGCACCAAACAGTAGCTTTTTCGGGATGCATTGGTAGCTGTTGCAATGCTTCTGGCTGATCTTCACTCCAAATGCGGCAATTTTGCTTATTTACGTACCCATTCAACCAAAAATGAGCCGACCATAAAATGGAAGCAGCGCGCGATGAACATTTCGAACCGAGCACGAATTTTGATAGTAAAATTCAATAATTTGCAAGCGTTGTTCATTTGTAAGACGATCCATGGTTAAATTGCAAACCAAACTGAAGCTGTTTGACAGTGACACAAGGTACTAAACACACGTCAGCTGTCAAAACCAGTGTTGCCAAAACCAAACCAGCTAAAAAATCACCCGTTATACTCGTATTAAATGCATGTGCATCTCTTAAATGTGTATACTATTCTTCTACACATAATTGTTATCACCTTACCCTTCATTATACCCACAAACCTACAATGATACAATACTGACTTCCTACTACTCACACGTCAAGAATATAATATATATGAAGAAATTTAATAGTTGTGACGTGTGTACAGATAGCCGTCGTGTGCTTGTAGACACACTGTCTACTTTATTTTCATATAAAATTTGTGTTGGAACGCAGAGACACAGGCGAAATTGAGAGTTTAGTAGTGAAAATCATACCAGGTCCGCATAATTGAAAGAAAGGTTCCCAAATTTGTTTTTTTTTTTTTTTTTAAGACCCAATTCAAGATTGAATGTATGTACATACATAGGTATACCACTATGCTTAATATTATGGTACATATATACCTTTTCGTTTATTTATTTTGTCAGAATATGTAGTTTAATTTCTTGGTGGTGAGGTGCTGTTTTGATTTTGTTTTGTTTAGATGAAAAGATACATAGTTGTATTACTGTACCTACAATTCTTTTTTTAGTCTATAAGAATATTAAACATTTGTATATTTCTATAAAAATTCTTCTAGGGAAATGATTTGGGGTTGTCTAACTGTGATACTTATTTTTCTGCAACTTTTCGCACTAGTATTTTAAACTCACTAACATCCCTTAGGTAACTTATGTACATATGTATCTCGAAACATCACATTCATACATTTTTTTGTTGATACCTTTTGGTAAACTTATTTCGCAAACTTAAAAAATAAATAACTCAAAGACATACTGGGCTTACAGAAATGTTCAGTTGGTATATTTTCAGTCACAAAAAAAAAAAAAAAAAAACAGAATAACCCTCCTCTTATGGTGTCTGGTGTCTCTGCTCTAGTATGAGTCGTCAATAGAATAAGATAGATTATTTGTATTATAAAAAAGAGCTTGAGCATGGATAGGTAAGGGTTACAACAACTGACTGACCATATGTCATACGGTACGGTAGGTATGCGTATAAGGAGAGTGGAGTGTATACGATACAAATTAGATTTAAAGAAATAAAAAATAAAATCACACAACGCTATAGAAATAGATTAGTTAGGTAGTGTAGTGTTGCGAATGATAATAAAATTATCTTCATTTCCACCACTGATTTTTTTGATGATCCAGCAATGAAAGGGGAGATTATGATACATATAATGTTGTTAGTCCAATTCTAATTCATAAACATGTAGATTGTTAATCATTGAAGTAGATTATTTGAAGTGTTTGGTGGAAAAGCATACACACTTTCCCACATATATATGTAGGTAGGTACTTAATAGGGTAATTGCGGGAGAGATGCCGCACTTTTTGGAAACTCAATTTATAGTTAGTAGGTACCTAGATAGATTTAGATTTATTTTATTAAATTATTAATTTAAACATACAATTACAGTCGACTCTCCCTAAGTCGAATTTTCATGGGATTCCAAGATTTGTTCGAGAGAGTTTTGGGAAAATTCGAGTTATAGAGAGAAACATTTTTTTTTTTGTTTTAAAAGGTTTATTTAATAAAAAAAAGATTAATATACATACATATGTAGAAAAATAACAGAAATATATAGCTTCTTGCTTATAGTACAGACATTTTAGTCATATCAAAACGATACTTGCATTTTTTGTATGGAAATAGCTACAAACATATGCACACAAAGACTGAATCAGCTCTGTTCAACTGATTTTGAAATTCCAACTGGAATTTTACTAAAATGTTGCTTTTATATGCAAGTTCTTTTTTATATACAAATGCAACGAACAACACAAAAAAAAAGGATAACAATGTTTTTTTTTTTGTTCTTACGTAGCAAGTTTTTAAAAACTGTATTTTTTTTATGGAGGTACCAGAGATATGAATTAGGACGAAACACGAAGAGCTTACGATGATGGCACACGCGATGCTACACATACATATTAAGGGTGTTGAAGTGTGTTGGTACGAATTCCGAAGGGGTAATTTTTTTGTTTTTGTTTTTTGCTTCACAAAATTCGACTTAGGGGATGAAAAAAGATACCAATAATCGAGAGGAATCTATTCGAGTTAGAGAGAGTTCGACTTAGGGAATGGGTTTTGTATGAAAAATTGAAGGGAATGATAAAATATGGCGAAAAAGTTCGATTTACAAAGAAATTCGACTTAGAGAGAGTACGACTTAGGGAGAGTCGACTGTATGTACAAAAATTTGAATTAGTATTCTTATGTACTTACTTATTTTTGTAATGACTTGTTATTTCATTTATTCTAAAGCTTTTTTGTATACTACATATTTATTCCGAAAGACATTTGCATACATTGTCCCTCTTTAATGTTTTGTTTTGCAGCCAAACACTTAAAAATTGCAATATTGTGACCATGTTGGATGATTCTAAAATAAATTATAACAAAAAATAGGCAAGTGATTGCACTTTGTATTTGGATAATCTTGTTGGGAATAGATATCCCAATTAAATAAAAATAATCATAGCACTTACAAACACTTGCAATTTTGTTTGCTCGCATTTGCACGCCTCCTTTATAAATGCTCAACAAAACACAACTAACGTAATATACCATGCTGATAATATTTGTTGAATTATTCATCTTAAGTGGTCTATAATTATTATCTTCGACCTTCTATAAAATAGCAATGTCAGTGGGTACAGTGGGTACATACTACATAGGTAACTTATATTTTCGTTAAAAAACGAAGATCATTGTGGTTTGAACATTATTTTTTTTGCGCTAAATATTCATTTTGAACCACAGTGTCGAGAAACATGCCTTGTGATTTACAATTTTCTGCGTAGTCTGAACAGCTAATGCGAGCGAATATTTTCCATGACAAACGGATACTATGTAAGGGTTTGTCAATTTCTCGAAATAGGAAGTTCCTACCTGTAAAAAATAATTCTGTTTCAAAACAGCAAAGGCTGGGATTCGATACCCAGACCTTGGTATAACAGTCCTAACTACTAACTACTAAGCTACGGGAAACTACACATATTCTTAAAAGTTTTCGCGAAAAAATAAATAATGTCACAAAACAAAAATGTTCCACATACGCCATAGTTACCCAAAGCGATAAAAAAAAACTTTAAACAAAGGTACTTTTGGTTATACGAGGTTTTTGTTTTATAATACAAATTCTATGTACTACAGAAATACATCAGTCAAGTAGAAGACTTAACACATTTCCTTTCTGTCTTTGATTTTGTGTAGAAATTTCTTTAGGCAGAAATTTATAGTTTAGCAAAATCTGGCAAATTTTGAAGAGAAAAGAAGAAATTTTCTGAATTTCTGTCCAAAGTAATTTCTTAGGCATGAATTGTCTGGAAATGGAAATGTTTTATTCTCTCCTGAGGTCTCGTGTGGAACAGGATTATAAGTTTTGGTTCAAGTCTGGTACAAACATATCTAATATTATTTTGAACATTATTCACACGCCAATTAAATTAAAAAAATATATGGCAAATGACAAGATTTATGGAAGATTTGTAGATAAAACAACAACCAAGTTTTTATAGGCTGGATGCAAGGTCGGCCAAAAACTGTGTGGTAGCTCACCCAAGTGAGTGTTATTTCATTCAATTCAAACCTTTAAATGATAAGTCCTTGGTTGTTTATTTGAAAAAAATTAATCTTTACGTGGACTTTAAACTCAACCACATCAACCGAATGTACAAAAAAAACTTTTGTGCGGCTGCTTGATTCAAATGAAGTTGTCAAACAATAAAACCTAAATTGGAATGGACCTGATCACGTGACTTCGGTAGCGCAATGGGTAGTGCATAGGGCTCTGAAGGTAGCTTGGTCTGGTTCATCTTTCAATGACGGCAAAAATTTGTTCAAATTAAATTGATCAAATGACTAGAGACCAATAAAAGTAGTCTGATATCGGCGTGGAAGTCGTGAAATAGTTATAACTTCAGCCCATAAAAAACTTGGTGGTACTTTACCCAAGTGTTTGTTGTTATTTCATTCAAACCTTGAAATGATAAGTTTTTGGCTGTTAATTTTAGAAAATATTAAATTTACATCACAAACAAGGTTTTTGAAGTCATCTCTAGCTCAGGAATAGAAATTCTTTCTTAAGCTTTACTACTTGTATATTTTCCTTATTCGATTCCTTGAATGGTTTTCCTTATTTCTCCTTCTCATTTTAATATTCAGAATTTTAAAATCAATGCCACCTAACTTAAAATGATATATGTATAATTTATTCCTATCCAAATCTCCTACCACTCGCACCATGTGCTTATATCATTTTAAGTGTTGTCATAACTCCTTAAGCACACTGAAATTATAAAAAGAAGAGTTTTTTTTACAATATTCTTTTTATGTACATGTATTACTTTAATTTAAATTCAATTTTCTTACTGCAAACTATTTAATTTACAGATGCAAGCAAAAGATATAAAATGACCACCAATCCCTTTGTCCATCACGCCCACGAAGCGATTAAGGAAAAACGATGCGAACTAAAAGATGACTACGACCACGAAAATGTCGAAATTGAATACGTAATCGAAAATGTCCTCTTTGAACGTCAGGACCAGCATCAGCAACCATCATCTGATACTGTTGAATATGAAAATCTTTCAGATGCATATAATTCCGTTCTTCTGAACTCTTGCTCTTGTACGACGAGTACATCATCATCAGGAGATGCCTGTAGCACTTACGCCACATGTCCACATGGTGGCAATTACATTTCATTTCGCACCGAACTTGTCCTCAATCCAGACCGCCATAGCAAGGATCTCATATATGAGTGTTCGGTTTCTTGTAAATGCGATCCGGCTTCCTGTGACAACCGACTTGTGCAGTTTGGTCCTCGTTTGGGTTTGGAGATAATTGCCTCGAAACTGCTACATAAACAATATGCTTTGCAAACGAATGCCCCCATTCCACGTGGAGCATTTGTGTGCGAGTATGCTGGTGAGATACTTACTCGAACTGAAGCCCAACGAAGAATCAAGGACTACGAACAGGTGGAGCTGGCAGGAGTCGATGTTTCACAACCGATGGATTGCAATAAAATGAATTATGTTCTCTGTCTGAATGAATATTCAATAGATTGTGAAAATTCCTTCTCCTCCTCTACTGCGGCAACTTCGTCCTTGCACCAGACGTTTGTTGATCCACGTCTCCGAGGAAATATCGGAAGGTATCTGAATCACAGTTGCCAACCAAATTGTGAGATATTAAGTGTCCGCGTGGATTGCCCGATTCCAAAAATAGGTAAGTCCTGTCCGAAAGGCCGATGGGTTGTGGGTGAATGAATCTTCTGATATAGCGCATGCAACTCACAATGTTCCTTTAATTTCAGCAATTTTTGCCAAACGAGATATCGATGCAGGAGAAGAGCTGTGTTTTCATTATGGCAATGGTGGTCCAAGTGCTGGTGTGCATCCAAGTAAAAGTAATGCAAATGCTATTCAAGTAAATAAGTCGACTCCGTGCCTCTGTGGATCCAACAATTGCGAAAATTTTCTGCCGAGTTTGAAATTCTGACATTTTGAGTTTTGAAATAATTAAGGAGAGAAGGATGTACTCGTATAAATTTATGAAGGTGAATGCTTCATTAAAATGAAAAGTTTTGAACTGCACCCGTTTGCGGTGGGTGCAATATGGAACGCATTATTTGCATTTGAAATAATAATAATTGTATAAACTACATAATTTAAATCAACTTGTGAATTACATAATATATATTTAAATGTTTGATTTTATTTACCGGTTGTACCTACCTACAATGAAATGGACAAGAGGAAAACATTTAATGAACATTCATCAACTTGCTTATTCTAAGAAGCCTTTATCATTTAAAATAAACCATTTAAGGTTGTGGATTATGAATGCAAAATATATTTAAAAAAAAAAAACTTATTTATATATATGACTAGCTGACCCGGCAAACTTTGTTCTGCCTTAAATTCATTTAATTATTTATGACCATTTCAAAAGTCGAGCCTCTTTATTGAATGAATAAAACTTTTTTGGAATTAAATCTAATACATTCAACAGAAATTAGAAAATAATCGCCGGAAAGCTTGGTTATGGTCAGTTTGCGGTAAGCCAAAAAAAGAGTCGCTATATCAACCTTAAAAATCCGCTAGATATGCTAAAATTTTGAAAAAAGTCACTAAAATAAATTTTCAGTTCAAATATCAAAAATAACATACTTATTCAATTTTAACAAAAAATATATTTTGGATAGTAAAAAAAAAACTTATAAAAATTAAGTTAAGATCTTAAAAAAAAAATAAAAACAATTACAGTTTTAAAATTTTACACAAAATAAATCATAGAAACGAAATGACTTTGACCAATTTTCTAAGCTTCTTCTGGTCTGAATCAGTGTACTCGGCAATTAGAGCGTTTTTTGCTGTTACATATTTGTCGTGTTCTGGTGGCTTGCCAGCTACATACTTGCATTAGAACTTTTGCATCTTGTTTCATCGCGTATCACTTTTGCTATGGCGAATTGAGATTCCATTTGAATAAAATAAAGTTCCGGTCGTTCTTTGCAAAAAGCCGGTAGTTGCATTTGATGCATTTCACCCTTTGTGATGGCAGCATTGTTTCCATGGTCTTGATTTCCCCCTTGAATTTGTTGGTCATCTACCATTGTAAATAACTACATATACTTATAATTAAATTTACTAAATATTAAGGGAATTGATTTAAAATATTGTTCTTTATTCGGGATCACCAATGTGGAAGGTCTCAATTGAGAATCTATCTTTTAATAAAATAATTAATTTGAAAAAAGAGAAACAGTAACTTTTATTACTATTAAGATTAAAATAACAAACTATAATGAAAAATAATAAGAAGAAAAAATTGAATAAAATATTTTACAGAACAAAAGATTACTTAAAAAATATTAAACAGAGTGTTTTAAAAGCAAGTACAAATTTGAAAACTAAGTGTATTAATATAAAAGAATAAATAATTGATCAGCCACAAAGTTTTACTGTCCCACGGTAATTTAATTTTTACCTGCATACTTGATTGTACAATAAAAAAAGGATTTTTTTTACCTACATACGTTAAAATTTTGTTTTTCTTTTATTATGCAAAATATTTACAAAAGCTAAAAATTACAGCTTTTTAACATTGGATCTGCTTCCGCCAGCATAAACATACAGACACAAACTATCATATTTATATAATGAATACAAATTTTAAAATTTAATTGTAACTTGCGAGCAACCATTTCAATTTATTTATCGGTAGTGAAATTTTTTTTAGAACAGTGGTGCGTGCTTTTTCTCTAAAAAGTCAACTGTTTACTCTGATCGTTCCTAAATTGGAGAATTGTAACTCTGTGTAACATTATGACGTCATCAAATCTTTCCTAAATTCAATGTTGAAGTGTCAGGGTGTTACACTTTGTAACAATTTTAAACTCACCTCTTCGATATGAGTTGAAATGTTGATCTGTCAAACGCAGCTGAATTCGAAAATGTTTTCATTTGAAATTTGAGATTAATTTATTTTTTGTATTTTTCTCCAATTCTGATTTATATTTCGATTCAGTAGATTTTTTTAAAAAGGAATTTGTGCCCATTATGTACACTAAACCTTCAATTTCCTTTAAAAATACGTTTAAATCATAAACTAACATTAACCGGTTCTAAATTATAAAATAAAGAAGCAAAAAACAAAAAAAATTCCCATACGATTTGTATGGACAAAAGAAAAAATTGCTATGAGCGACCTTTAAATTTGATCTTTAAAAGATGAAATTTTTACCAACCTAAACAGCAAGTGTCATTAAAAATCAAAGAAATTTTAATTTTGTTTGCCGTTTGTTGGCGTTAGCGAGAAAGTCGAAAATAAAATTTAAGAAAAATAAAAAAAAAAAAAAATATTCTATGGGAGGTACCGTTAGTAAAGTTCTAGATATCAAATTTGTTCACCAAAATGCCAATTTAATTGATTCAAAATAGGTCTAAATGTTCTACTAAATTTGGCGTAAACTATTAAGAATCCCTAATCATCAAAGCTAGAAGTTTTTTGGCTGGGGACTGATGAGTCTTAGTGAGATCACCAGGACTAAACCTCAATTTTTGTGACTAATAATTTAACGAGTCCAATTAAATAGTTTATTTTTATTTCTTTAATAGTTTTAAATGTATTTTTGTGAAAAAAAAAATCATATCGAAGTCAAAAAAAAACAACCTAAAAATGCTTAAAAAATGTGTTTGATAATAAATTGCGGGACAACCGTTATCCACAAAAAAAAGTTGTATGGTAGATACAAATTTCAAATTGCTCTTGTTTAAATAAAAATTCAAAAATCGGTTTTAGTTTGGCAAAGTTAAAACCAGTCAAAAACTGTTATAAGTCGAAACGAAGCGAAAACGAGAATATTAACTCTTAAGTTTTTCGACTTGAAATGATTTAAGGAACTCTTGGTTTTCTTCTGTGGCGGTGATTTCGGGACACCCTTGGTCTTATTTATAAACGTTGTCTAACTTTAGACAACTGTCCAACTTTGGAAAATGCGCTCAAAAACCTTGTTTATTGTGGTCTTATAGCTGCCTAACTTAGACACAAGAGTAGATTGTCTTAACCGTGAATAATGTGATATTTATTTTTATTAAATAAAGCATATTTCCACCAAATTGAAAATAGTTAGACAGTGTCTAAGTAAATACTACTACTTGTATATAGATATAAAAATGCTGAGATGTCAGATCTTACAATATTGTCAGATCTGTCAGTGAAAAAACTGTCCCAAATGTCTTACAATCGTTTGAACACACAATTTTGTCTGACAATATTGTCAGAAACGTCATTGTCAGGTCATTGTCAGACGACAATCTGACAAAAAATTGTCAGGTATCTTACAATCGTCTGACTCATTGGTCATTGTCACATGTTTTCATTGAAAACATCTTACAATTGCTGACAATTTCTTCATTGTTCGAAATGTCAATGAGAGATAAGAGATAAAAAAAACATTTGTGTTGGAAATTTTTAGTTTTTGCACAACTGAATAAATAAACTCATAAAGAAAATATCTATATTGCTTTATAAATATTTTCTTTTTGAGTTTATTTATTCAGTTCACTTCAATTACATTTTATATCAATTCCTTGTGTTGTGTAGTTTTATTCGGAATAAGTTAAGTGGTCATGCTCGGGCGCCATTTGTCTTTTATTAATTCTTTTTTGCATGTTGTTGATTTTTTGTCGCATTTCTGAATAAAAATAGATAAAAAATCTAACGGAGGAGGCATAAATGGTCGAAAATATTACATATTATATTAAAAGGAGAGAAGAAAAAGATTCTTTATTTAATGCAGAGGAAATCGATAAGAATGTTGCAGAACATCCGCCAAGTAATGATGCCTCCCCCCAAAAGATGTAAACAATCAAAACAATTTTGTATAAATCTGCCAACCGTTTGAGCAGAAAATTTTCAAGCTGACAATTTTTTCAAATATATTATTGTCCGAAAATTGACAAGAGCTGACAATCAAATTGTCAAACTTTTGAATGAAATCTACCAACCGTGTGAACGGACAATTTGTCATTGTAAGAAATATGTCAATTGTCAGCTAATTGTCAGCTATTGTTAGACCATTGACAGTTCTGACAATATTGTAAGATCTGACAATCATCTGTACTTAGCTTAAGTACTTTGGAAGGTGCCTACCTCTAGTACTATTTTGTAAGGGTGTTGCCAACAATATGTATACATACATATTTTTGTTTTGCTTACTTTTTCATTTTCAAACTGAATACAAATTTACATCAAATTCACTGTAGTTGTTTTGTGGGCCTTCAGAACAAAAAGAACGACATTCCAATGCGCCGTTCGTTGATATGTTTAAAATAAATGAATTAACATATTATTTTTTGCGGGCAAAATGAATACAAATATTCAATAAATAATGCATAGCACTGGTGATGTGGAGCTGTTAACAGCTGTTTTAAATAATTATTACCAATGCTAATCTAAAATGAGTAGAGGTAAGTTAAATGGATTGAAAACGCCAAAAATTCCTTTTATTCACAAAATATTCTATAAAGTAATAAAAAACAACAAAATGCTTTGTCCGGAAAATATCGGTGAGTAATAAAATGCAAAATGCTTATTCTGTGCTTATACACTGCACCATTTCCACCCAATCAGATGATAAGAAATAATCTTCGAAAATTCAAGTTCTCCAAAAATTAATGCTTTGAAGTGGCCAGTCATCTAAACAAAAACAAAACTTCTCTAAAAAAAACATAAAGCAAAACAAATCCCAGCCATTTTCAGTTTTATTTTATAACTTCTGTCCGTTCTCCCCAACCATCTTATTATAGCTTGTTTTGCAAATCCGTGCTTAATGGCGGCAGTTTGGTGCTGATCCAATCCTGGATATCCAGAAGCTCACGCTTCTTCAATTCATGCAGTGTGTTTTTTAGCAGCGAAAATTGTCCTTTCACTCCCAATTTAATTAGTTCCTCGTATGACTCCTCTCCCCACTTCAAAGGAACGAGTGTGTCTCTGCCTCCATGGAACATTTTCAGCTCAGGCAAATCGGTGCCGGGTTTCGTGCGATTTTTCAAAGAATCATAAACAATAGAATCACGATTGAGGAATGATGAGCAAGCAAAAACCCCCGCCAAGTCTGTGTTCAAATGGTAGGCAGTGTGAAGAGCCAAAGCGCCACCCATTGAGAAGCCCCCAACGATGATTCTCTCAGCTGGAATTCCTAGCTTCTCCTCTTCGTTGATAAGTTCATGTACTGTCTCATAGATACTCGCCAGACTTTTTCTATTTTCACGGGAATCTATGTTGATGGAACGCCTGTCGAACCAAACATTCGACAGCTGCGAATCGAGATTGATTTCAGCTGATGTAACAGAACAGCATTGAGAATACTCACCTCACCATTAAGTGGAGTATAAGGTTGTAGGGGAGCAGTTGGATAGATGATTTTAATATGTGGAAACTCTAGGTCTCTGCCTAGTAAGAAACGAACCCATTCAACCAAATTCGACCCGGTATCGCCTGCGAGTGATGATTATTCAATATAATTTTATTTGTTGGTCGATGTCACCCGTTTCTGAGAACTTACCAGATCCGTGGAAGAAAATCACCGAGGCTGAGTGCTTCGACCCAGTTGGGTTGATGGTGTTCTTAACAAGTTTCATAACGTTAACGCCAAGAATGGTTTCGGGTAGTTAAGAACAAATTAAAATAAAAACAATTTTTAAAAATAAAATAAATTATGGGAGAGAACAGCTGGCTGGGTGACAGAAAAATTGAATTTCTGACACTGACAGCAACAGCAAAGTCAAATTAAACCAGGGTTGGTCTGAGGTAGCACAATCGATTGGTTGTACACTCGGAACTAACGAATAAATCGTTGTTTTCGTTAGTTTTTGTACTAAATCCCCAGCAACTTTCAGTTTTTGGGTGAAGAAGGACACCAAATAAAGGGAATGAACGGTCTAAAATTTGTGGAAATTGAAAATAAAAAAACGTCAACAAATCTCCAGCTACTTGTTTCCTCGTGTGAAAGGGGACAAAGTAAGGGGAAATTAGGAATTAAAAGAAAGCATCAAAAAATCTTCAGTAACTTGTTTCCTCGTATGAAAAGGGACTAAACTTCTGAGGCGAAACAAAATTTTCCCACAAAAGAAAATGCGTGCCTTCACTTTAAATATGATTATGCTAACATTGTACATAGTACACAATTAATCTAAGTATGTAGGTCGGTGCCTACGTTCTGTTACTTTCGCATGGATAAAATTGGTCGAGAATAGTTGAAAAATGGAACAAAACTCAAATGATTTGTTTTAATTTTCATCGTTTTTCGACTTAATTTATCGATGCGAGAATTACAGAACGTAGGCAATGTTTGGCATTTTATTTAAAGAAAAATGTGTAAAATCTGTCAAACTTTGAAAGGAGGAGGAAAATGGTGACAAATAATTTGAATCTTGTATTTAACAAATTTTTTAAATTTGTACAAACTATAGAAATGCCGATTGCGACAATTGCGATTTACAATTAATATAGCGAATACCAAAATGATTTTTTTTAATATTCCTAGCCGACGTCAATAAAAGACACTAACAGCTGTGTATTTGACAGTTTTTACACAACTTACACACAGACATTTCTGTAGTAGAAATTTGCAAGTTATCCAATGGAGGGGAAATTATTTGCTCTGTTCAGAAATCTGAATTTTCAGATGTAAATTGTAATCACAGTACCTACATATATTAAAGTTAATAGGGGTATTCATGCAACGTCGTAAAGTCGTCCTCGTAAACGTGGCAAACTGCGTAAACCTGTCAAATGTTCATACAAATTTGACAGGTTTACGCAGTTAACAACGACTTTACGCCATTGCATGAATACCTACCCTTAATATCATTAGCATTTTAATTTTTGTTCAGTTCTGCGCATATGTCAAAATCGGGGTATGATGGTGGGAAAATGGTGGATCCAGTCCCCCTTTACTTGCCTTATTTTAATATTTTGTTATTTTCCTGGGTTTTGATTGAAAATTTGTGCAAGTTTACCAGAAATTTCACGTTACCAAGTAGACCAATTATTTCTAAAATAATAGAATGTGCTTTTATTTTCGTTAGGCTAGCTTGCCAGCCTATTTGGAACGATTGAAGTCTTACCAAAAATTTACATTTTTGGCTCTTACATTTTTATGGCTCTTTGAACAATACATAAGGAATGAAGTATAATGTACTATTTAATTATAGCATGCGAATATTTTAACATAAAACATAATAAAATAAAACACGACTTCTTCTTAAACATTAGATCATAGCTTACAGTAAAATAAACTTAAATAATGTACCTACCCTACATACATAACAACTGTGTTTAAAATTGTTCGATAGAACAGTAATAAAAGTAAATAGAGAAAATAACTGAAAGAAGATGATCGATTATGTATCAATTTACATAAATAATCTGAATTTTCAGATGAAAATTTCTTGTCTGAAAATTCAAATGAAACGTAACTAAAAGTCACTAAAAGTCATCTGACTTTTTATGACAGCAGGCCAATCAGAAGCTCTGAAAATTCAGATGACAGACGTAATGGATTGAACGCCCCCCAATGTTAAAGTTAGAGAATTTACAATAGTTACTTATTGTAGCACATTTTTAATATAAAATCTCTTACAGAATTTTTTGAAATCTAAAAGAAATACAGTAATTTGGACAACGCCAATCGAAAGAGCGTTAACCATAACCCTAGGAAACGATATTAAATCCACTTTCGCAAAATATTGTCAATTGAACAAATGAGTTGTCAGGTGATGAGATGTAGAAAACAATGCCAATATCAGATAATCGTCAGGCAAAAAACTAATCACCGTGATTTTAGGTGTTTTTTTTCTCCAATATCTTGTTTTTGACTTTAAAATGTTTCTATCGCAAGTTTTAGATTTTCTAGAATTTTCTTTTATATGCATGAATTTCTTGTAGTTATTTATAAGATCTACCGATTAAAGAAACAAAAAATTCTCCATCATTTTTCGTTTAGAAATCTGAGAGGGATTTAAAGCTACATTAGGTCATGTTATCAAAAAAATCCATTGAAATTTGTATGTGAATGTATTATGCGACCAATTTTTTTAAACGTACATATATTTTTTGAATAATTATGCAGGCTTTTTTGGTCGATTTGAAACTAAATATGTACAAATAAAACAAACTTTATTTCATCTTTTTCCCAACGTTTCGTCGTTATTCACGACTTCTTCAGGGGTATTTTATTAGATTTTTAACATAATATGAAATTATTTTTTAAAATTAGTTTTTTAATATCGCCGAAAAATGTGGAAAAAGCAAATCAAAAATTGCAAAAACAATGTATTTTATATAGCCACCTGAAAGCCTTTAAAACTTATTTTAATCAACCCATTCTCATACTCCACATTCAAAATAGGTATTATGTTGACCGGTGTCACATATCACTGAAAATCGCCCCATCATCTGCATTCGGCATCGCACCCACACAGTTGGATGAACCTGTCATTCCTTTAGGTACCAGCTATCCTATACTAATATGGTATGTATTGTATATGCTATACCAAAACATTGTGTAAAATGTAAATTATATTTCAGAATGTCTTTTCTTGTTTCTTAAATATAAAATGTATCAAACCCAAAAAAATAAATGGTGTCTATAATTTCCACTTCATTAACTATTCTGCAAGGATATTTTGCATTTATTTTATATTTCATTTAAAACAAACCACCTCTAGAACATGGCAAATATATGTGCATAAATCTTTAAAATGTTGTCAGTTGTCGAATCCGTTTGTATTAAAACCGCAACATTTTATATTCATTCTTTCTTTTATGATGGTTTTGAATTGAGGTCTTGAATATTGTGTCTCATTTCTTCAACATTTTTATGTCCAACAAAGATAAAATTCAGAATTTTTAAAGTTCCTTGTTTAGGTATACCTACGTTCTTCTGCCATATTGATTATGAAAATTAAATGAAAATGGAAACAAACTCACATCACATCACATCACTCAATCTAATTTTAATTGCAAAATTAAACGGCACAGTAGTGCATGTAATTACGCCACTTAAAAACTTTTAACATTTTCCTTTAAGTGGATTATTTTTGAATTTTCTTCACCAACATCATCAACATCATGGTCGTCGAGGTTCTTTGATGATATCATGAAAGTATGTGTGGGAGGCGGAGACGTGTTTGCGATTCTGGGGTTGAAGTTCAAAGTTTGTTTAATGAAAGTGTACCTACATATTTTGAGAATTTGCTGTGCATAGCTTGAACCATGAACCGTTGAACTTTACTTGCATTATTTATTGATTTTATTGTATTGCATTCGTTACAAGTGAAAATTACTAGAAGACAATTTTCAAACTTATAACATGGGTACAGGCTAAAGCGAAAATAATATAAGAAGCTATTGAGAAGGAAATAATTACTATTATTGATCCTTTAGGCAAAGAAATTTGGTAAGTTTGATGAAAGTTTTGACAACTTAGAAAACAGCAGCTAAGTTGTGATTTAACATAAAGTTCTCCTTCTTCTTTTTTTTTTGAAATCAATAAGTTGCACTTAAAAATGTTTAAAAAAAGAGACTTAAATGAAAGTTAAATTCGAGATTGGAAATTATAATGAGGTTTTCGGACCACGGGAGTTCTGTATTTTTTTTTTTTTTAATTTTGTGTGACAATGTTTAAGAAAAAAATTGAAAACCTTTTTAGGCCAATACATACTTATGAATTAAAGAGCATGTTAGTCCCAGCCAAGTTGTTATAGGCTGATCAAGTACAAGCTCTTCGAATTTGAACTCATATTGGTATTAATGGTTCCTGAGATATAGGACTTCAAAAATCGTAAAAACCGTATTTGACTAACTCACTGGTAGATCATCAAAATTATGAAGCACTTCCCGACACCGCAGAATCTTGTAATTTCGCAGAGCGATAGGGGTTGTAGTGCATACAAAGTTATCTGTTTACTTAAAATTTTATCAATTATTTGAAGCACTTCCGATTGCTGTAGAATGATGCAATTTGGTAGAGCGGGAGGGCTGGAAGTAAATACAAAGGAACAAATACAATATATAAGGTTTTCCATTTATGAGGCGTGGTATCCGCCGACTATCTCAATACTATCTTTATAGATTTTTAATGTTAAAAAAAAGTTGTTTTAAACATAAACCTGTATGTTACTAGTAAGCCGTGACTATGTAGGTATGATTAAGTATCATTAGGCTTCTGAGTGTTGTAGAATGATGACAATTGGCAGAGCTGTAGGCCTTACAAAGTTAAAAATTAAAATTTCTTTCTATCTTATTATAGTTATTATTTTAAACGAGCTATTCTTGTATGTTTTGTTTCTCAGAAATGGCTTTAACGATTTTGATGAAATTTTAATATTTTGTTCTTATGAACGAAAAAAAAAAATTTTAATTGGTTTTAGTTAAATACGCCCACTACCAAGCCCACTTTTTATTGCGTTTTTTAGCGGAAACCGCTCTATTTCTCAGAAACGACTCACTCAAATGATTTAAATTAAACTTTCAGGGCATATTCTTATGAACAAGAAAAAAAAATAAAAAAATAAAGTTTGGTAATCCGCACTCTAAAACTGCTCTAATGATTTTGATGAAATTTTATGTTATGACATAATTTTACTTTAAAAAAATGATCTAGACAGGTGTCATCCAGATTTGTAGCCCTAAAGGGGCGCTTATTTCAACAATGATTTGGTTTAAGTTATGCATTTGGTTAATATTCTACTTTCAAAGGTAATACAAATTTGTATCATCCAGGCCCGTAACTAAGGAGGTGCCAAAAGACGCTGAATTCTATTTTTATATTTTATAATTAGATAAAAAACTGATTTAATGAACAATTAAAAGGATTGATAAATAATTGTAGGGGAGCTAAAAGCTCAGTAAACACGTTATTCATTGGTTATTTTCATTTCAATTAAATAATGCATCACTGAGCTAATTGAATTCTCCGGCATTCTAATAGCCTCTTTCTGAAATTTCATTCCATCTGTCTGATCATTTATTTATTTGATTAAATCTGAAAAACTTTTTTTTTCCAATTTTTTTTTCACATGCACCAAACTTAAAAATACATTTCCTTTTTCGAACCTATATGTACATACATATAAATATACGAAAAAAAGACTAGAAATCTGAATTTCAACTTCAACAGTTAATTTGATTTTTTTTTTTTTAATTCACGTTCAGGTAAGTAAATATATATGTACATATGTATGTATACGAGTCGCGTTAGCCATGAACATCAACGAATTCACATGAAAACCTTATTGAAGCTTAATTTTCTTTTTCAATGAGTGCAATCTGTGTATGAATAGTTAAAAATATAAATTCAAGTTGTGCATTCGATTGGAAAAACGGGCTCAATCAAAAATCAGCATCGGACCCCATCCAGATCATAAATAATCGTTATACATACCAACCCAGTGTCCTCATCCTCATAAAATTAATCCACAACATTCAGAATTCCACATGAATTTTGTATGAATCATTTAGAATTTCATTGGAATAAAATTGAGAAAAGAAAATTCACTGCGAGGTATACATAGATGTAAGAGGTGTGAGCCAGAAATTGATAAACCAATCTGTCAATCTATGGGGATGAGAATTCTCTCTTGTCGCGTCAGTCCGTGCTGGTTTTTGTGTTTTCTGTGTCAGTAAAAATGTGATATAGTCAAAGGCGGTTATCCAAAGGGTATCGCATAGTTTTAAGCCGAGTTTATACAACAATATGTAGTTAAATCGAAAGTTAGTTTTTGTGGAACGAAATATACATTATAGGAAGCCTGTTATTTCCTATTATTAGAAAAGATTAAGTCAAGATTTTCAAGACTCAATGACCATGGCGAAACGCTGCTGATGTAATATGACAATTCTTAATGCTGTAAGAAACGATGACATGGATAAGGCGAACAGTCAATGAGTTGACTTTTTTGACGTCAATTATGTTCCAAAGTTATTAACTGGCTAAACACAATAGAATGTTGCAACTGGAGCAACAGCTGTGAAAAATGTCGTACGTGCTATTATTTATGTGCCCACAATGCATGCTTTTTGTATATTTTAAATAAAAAAATCCACACCGGCTTATTTTTTACTTATTTTATTTCATATATTTTTATTTTAATTAAACATTATTTTTGTCAACAAAATAAGCACAAAAAGCTTAAATTTGTTTGTCCGGCTCTTTTTTTCTTCATATACAAATTGAAATGTCAAAAGTGCTGTACGCAAAAAGTTAAAAGTTGCAAAATTCTTGTAGCACCGACTGCAATTGCATTGCGTTGTGCAATGTGTTGTGTTTGTAACATTGAATTTATTTGTATTGAATATTTTGACAGCTGCAGCTCCAATTGCAGTTCTATCACCATTGTGAGTCCGTCTGTTAATGCGTTTGCGTTGGTACTCGCGGTCACTGCTTTGATTATTTTCTATGACTGTGTTCACCCTGTCAGCGCAGTAAGAACACATTGACATACTGTTCGTCAGCTCAGCGCGTTAACTATATCCCAACTTACATACAGCAGAATTTATTACCGCGGCAGCGTAGCCTGCGCTCAATTTAAAAAAATTTCTAATATTGTACCAATACGTTTTTTAATTCATCGATATCGTAGTCATCTTTCACTTGATTTGTACAGTTTATAGCTTGACAGATGGGAAATAAATTATATTTTGAGATTTTGTCGTACATTGATTGATCGATCAAAATGTCATCCAAAAGCCCTAAAAACGTATTTTTCCGGAGCAAAAATGTAATCTAAAAATTTTGGATTAAAGTAGAGGTTTTTGATTCCATCAAAACCCTATATACATAATGTACATATTTTTCAACTTAATTTGACAGTTTATAAATTTGATTCATTGATTTAACATTTTAACGTCATTTGATCATCAATCCGAAAAATGGTTGTTTTTTGCTTTTGTCAAGTCGACCTCAACGCTCTAAGAGTTTGAATGTGGTTTAGTCGTGTGATAGTCATAGCTTTAGTTTTAGTTCGCATTGAAACCAAATGCGTTGACACAGATAACATAACATGTCAACGCATTTTGAGACACTCGTGTGGTCGTCAACGTTTAAGTTGACACTTAATAGTATATTTATGAAAATACTGCTGAAGTTAAGGCGCTAACGCATAAATCATTTACGTTCACCGTTTAAACGTAGCTTTGGACTTGGAGAACAAATAAAATCAGAAGTCCAGACTATTACGATTGTGATCTACCAACCATTTTTTGTTCAGTTTGTCTTAACAAAAATTGATGATGGCTGCCTTAATTTACTGCGAAATGGCAAAATTAGTCTGAGTTTTGACAGCATATCGGACTTTGACCATCACAAAAAAAAAAATATTTGAATATTATTTTCGTCAATACTACTAGCTATGTCCTCTGATTCAATTTACTACTATTGTCGTCATCTCGTCATTCGGTCGGTCGAGTGTTTTGCTAGAACGCAAATGGCATGGTGTGCCATTTCAATTTCATTTATCTATGTATACCTACACATTTTCAAAAGGCTTAAAGTCATCGGTACCATTTTTCTTAAATCGCAAACTTTGTCCAAAGTTACCAGCTTACACTTATTTTGAACATCTATACTTTTTTTTAAATTTATATTAAACATTAAATATTTCAGAAATGGTTTTCTGTCGGCTGAATAATAATAGACCACTATAAAAAAAAATTGCGACAAAATCGATCTAGTTAATAAAATGTTATACATAAGAAAATCAAAAACAAGTCAATTTTTAAAACAAAAAATAAAACGTCAAAGCCCTATTGCTGAAATGTGTAATTTTTGTCAAAAAACTGAAATGTAGTTGTCTTACAATTACTTTGATGATGACATGAATAAAGACGTTCTCGAGAAAATTGGTGCACAGACGCACCAGCCGAGAGATGGTATGAAGAATCACACTTTTTCGGATTACTCCGTCATCGTTGTGTTAATTTTTATTACAACCTTGATTTATTTTTACATGAAACCAAAACTTACCTTACTGAGCAAGTAATATAAAACCACCTGGCAATGCCAAACTTTCAAAAAATAATTGATTCAATTTTGTTTCCAATTTAACTTTAAAGTTTTTTTTTGCTTCATATTTACAATTTCCCTAATTCTACTGACGACAGAGGAGTCAGTCCAACAGTCCAAAAAGGGATATGCACAGAGCAGAGAGTATAAAACTGGCAGAATCAATCTTTTTGATTGAATTTAGAGATTTGTTTTTTTTTTGTTCTACATATTTTATTTTGTAAGTTATTGGAATTTATTGATTGTAATAAGATTCAATGCAGAGAGGGAACTTTTTCAATTACTCAGGAAAATCCGGTCATAACTCAATTTTGAAGAGGACCCAAACTGACTCACGTGCGATGTCCTCTCTCTCTCTCTCTCACTCTCGCTCGCTTTCAAATTCCCGTAAATCAAAACACCAAACAAGCTTCATCCGAGGAAAAGGAGTTACTCTGCCATTATGCAGCTCGTAAATTTACATAAAGCCTGTTATTATTAAAATAAAGGGTTTTTTTTTTTCTATGCAAACATAATGATGAAGTGGCACCTTTATCGCCCACGAATGAAGGCCTACTGTTTGGTGTACCTCCTATATACGCCTGAGCTCTGACCTGTTCGAAAGTGGTGTGACAGCAGAGGGTAATTAATTTTCTAAGAATAAAAAAAAGGTTAACGTCCTGATGGAGTGTTATGGTTTTGGTTGATCCTTGAGTATTGTTTGGTGGAGGGGGTGTGTGTGTGTATAAAGTGTACACAAAGTAATGCAGGACTTAAGTTTAAACAAAAGTACCTGCAAATAGAGTACCTACCTGAAAAGTGGTAATTTAAGGGGTGTGTAGTTATAAATTTACAATTATTAAGAAATTCTTTTGTTTTATAACATATATTGTGAAGTGGCGTGCAATTTGCATGCAGGCTTGTATATGGCGCAGCACGCGAACATATAATTCGAATTTTTAAAAGCTGTTTTATTTATCTAAATAAGGGAAGCTTATGGAAATCTAGAAACATAAGTTTAAATTTGTTGAAAGTATTAAAAGACTTAATTTTATATGTTAGGGTGACTCTGTCTAAAAGGGCTATTAAACAAGTTGAGGTCTGGGTTTACAGAAGTTCATAAACCTTTTATAGAAGGAAACATTCTTAGACCAAGGCTTTAGTTTGTAAGCAATAACAACATCTTTTCTTTTTTTAAACATAACATTTTCGTGAATGCCGAAGAATAATAAACTAAAATTGAAATGGGTTTTATTTTATTAGCAACTCATTAAGTTCCGCGGAGGTATGATACAGACTTTCTCTCAAAATTTCGAGCGAGAAACAGCTGTCAGTGTCAAAATAACCTATGATTTAAAAAGAAACCACTAGATGGCCCATCCGATATATAATATATGCCTTATAATAGAATTTATATTTCATAAATTAGCTTTTCAATTATATCCTTTAAATATAATTGAAAAGCTAACTTTTTCACTTTAAAATCTCTATTGTTTTCTTTGAAGTTTAAAATTGATGTTTTTGTTTTGGTGCTGATGGTACTTTATTAAAATTATCAACAAACGATTTTCAAAACAAAATCCTTATGTGTCCATATCTTAGGGTGCAACAAAAACTGTACATATATTTTTATTTCAATTATTTCATTGGTTTAAAAGGAAACTACAGAGAACTTATGTTCCATTCGGTGGAATATAATATACACTTATTTTCATTATTCGATTATAAACTTATTTCTTTACCAGGTGGGACTATAAACAATTTATAATCTAAAATTTGTTTTTTAACTCTGCTTTCCGAAACCCTGTTTTTCTTAAATCTTTTTTTTTTCATTCATTATTTTCAGACAAGCAAACTTTGAAAATTAACAAAGTTTGCTTGTCTGAAAATAATGAATCTTTAAAAATTTAAATTTGTTAAATACTGAATTTTTAGAAATGCAAAATTAAAAAACAACTGCCAAAAACTTTGTGAAAGTAGTTTTACCAATCGTAAAAGAAAGCACTGCCAACCGAAAGGCCAGCGTCCTCTAGGTTAAGGTACCTTTTTTTTTAACTCTAGGTTTAAATGAAAATATTATAAGAATTTCGTTACAATAAAGATCTATCTTTTAACTCGTGAAAGGTGTACCTACTGTAGCATTTTAGCAAATTTATGAACTTATAGCCTATTTCAAATAAAAATTATGGATTTTTCCATTTGGTTGTGACATAAGTCTATAGCTAAATTGATGTGGATTTATAGTTATGTCCAGTAGTACGAACAACGAAGTGGGATATGTAAACCCATATAATTTAACTTTGCGACATAAGTTCATTATAATTGCGAAGTGGAACATAATTCTATTATGGAATTATTTCATTTATGTCATGCGAAGTTATACCCCTCCACGCTTTTAAATACGACAATACCTTTAAAGCTAAAAATCAACAAAGCTGTGTGATATAGGAATGTTCGTAAATTTGACCTTTTCTTATTTTGATGTTATCTAAGAAATCTTTAGACCAATTTTTTGCACACCCTATAATGCGATAGAACAATAATAATTCTTAAGCATATGAAATTGCTTAAGAGGCCGTAGTCCATCCTGGACTGTGAGAGCCATCTAAAGTAAAGTAAAGTAAAGTAAAGTAAGTAAGCATATAAAATAAAGTTCATTCATTATACTACACTTCATTAAAATAAATTCAAGAATAGAATCATTATTGCAACTGTTAACAATAGCATAATCAAGATTTTCAACAAAAAAATAAACAATAGATCGTTATCCACTCATTCTTACAAAATAATGAAATTATTCTGCAAGTGGCATTTCTTGTTTCTTGTTTCAGCATTTCTTCATCTGTTTTTATTATTTATAAATCGAAAGTCAAATGCTCATTTATTTTAAGAATTTTCTACGTCCTTAAAAATACATCACTACGTCGCTTGTTGTACTAAAACCTTATGTCATATCATCATATTTAATTTCGTTTTTCGAAAACAATGGAAAAAGCAGGACACTTTTGTTATAAATGGAAAGGTATTTTGTCAGAGGATGTTCAATGAAATACATACTTATTACATACTATACGTATATCAAGCAAGCTGCTAAACTTCAACATGGAAGCAAAATTAGGGGAGACTTGGAAAATGTCTGGAGGGTTATAATGGTCTAAACTAAAATAATACCAAATAATCGCATATAAACTAAAGCTTACGATTAAATGGTTAATATTAACGTTGACAAAGCAGAATTTTTTCACTTCAAAGTAAACTTCGTTGACCTTCATTTTGATATAAATTCGCCTTTCCGGAGCAAAACATTTAATCGAAAAATTTTGTAGATGTTTTTTAATCCATCAATACTGTAGACATCTTTTAACGGAATTTAATAGTTTTTAGCTTGACAGTTTAAAGTGGATATCAATTAAATATCTGGATGTGAAACTGATAATTACAAATAATCTAATTGTGTGTTAATTATACTGTGAAATGCTTTTTATCATAGCATGAGGTATGCTCGTTGGGTTGACCAAAGAAGCAACAAACTTTAGTGTTGTCGAGGTTATTTTTTTTTTTATTGCAATTTTATTTTTATTATTTATAACTATATAATTTTATATAAATTAAAATTCATATATTCTTATTATATTTTTTTGACCGAGATAACAGATGCCACTAAATTACAGCCTGAGATAGCAGACGCCACTATATTACAGTCTGAGATAGCAGACGCTATTAAATTACGGTCTGAGATAGCAGGAGCCACTTAATTACAATCTGAGGTAGCAGACGCCACTAACTAACTACTTTAACCTGAGCTTTTACTGTCTCTTCTGGAGCCTAAGCTTAATTTTTTTCAAAAAGGATCTCACCAAGTACTCGAGAATGGTACAATATTCAAACTGTTGCAGAGATTGCTTTTCATGTGATTGGTCAAGATCCCTTAAATATATTTGGATTTGAACTGAGTGTGAATTATAATTTCAGAAAAAAAAAAATCGTATTTTAGTATATTTGACCACAGAACAGATGGTTTTAGTGGTATGGTCAGTGGTGTCGGGAGGCTTGACACGTTTGTATTTTTTTTAGACATAGTAACGGTCGGTCGGTGGAGAAGAAGACGCAGTTTAATACATCAATACATTACATTAATAAAAATGGTTTATTTTTTAAGAAAGTTCAACTTTAATAAAAGTTAAAGAAAGTAAATTTTGTTTTATTTGTATAGTCTTTTGAGCTGAAAAAAAATATGTTTTTGTTTAAATTATACCTAAAGTAGCCCTTAAATCTCCTACAAAACAGATGGTTTTCAATTATTTTCACCTTGTCTACCTTTTATATTGCAATACATATAGTTATACTGCCACCTTTGTCTCTCTGATGTGCTTGAGCCTCAAGGAGATTAAGCGTTTGTTGTTTTGTCAAGTGCAAAACATGATTTTAAAATTTGTACCACAGAAAAGAGAGAAGACGAAAGTATCAAAAGTGTTGAACATATTAAAAGTGCTTCTTTTCAGAAGATTGCTGCTCTACAGCAGTGTTATATGACAACTTTTATTTGTTTTGATAGTATTTTTGAGTCATTTGTTATCAGTCTCCATATATGGGGGTGCTGTTTAAACAAAGACCAACATAAAAAAAAAAAAAAAAAAAGAAATTCATTTTTCATGTCAGGTGCTTATGGTAGATCATTTGTCAACTACCAAGGACGAAATATTATATAAAGCACGGCATCACATGTAATTTTCTTGTTTTACATTTTAATATTTTATATGAACATGAAGAAATTTTATATATATGCAAATAGAGTAAATAAAAGAGGATTTTTATATTTTTTTTAAAATTATCTTGAATTCTTAGTGACGTATAATTTAATTTAAAGGTGTTTCTATTAAAGTTAACGTTATTTTGGAATTATTTTAAAACGCCATGTTAACCAATTAAATTGTCGAATAGCGCCAAATACATATAATTTACAAGCAAAAGAGAAATTTACAGAACCCAACAATAATGGTAACTTAGTAAAAAATTAGCAGGACCTCATCTTCTTTTTGTCTTAACGTCAACATATTAGCCATGTTCTTGTGAAAGTTTATACTAATTCAGCAAAATTTGATTACACTAGGACAAAGTTTTTTTTCCCTGCAGCTCGACTAAAGTTTTCCGAAGGTTCTTGATGCCTTGATATCATTAAGCCTTGCTCAAAATTATTACATCAGTGAAAATGACTTTCATTCATCACGTTTCAAAAAATGAAATATTTCTCATGGGTTCAGATTCAAATTCAGAGCATCAAGAACCTTTAAAAAAATATAATCTGTTTTTATATGAGTAGGAAAAATATAGGAAGGATAATAGAAATATCACAGAGTTAGAAACATTAACAACAATAATAAATTTACAAAGACTTGAAAAAGTCTTAAATTACGTATAATTTAACTAATATAAAAATCTTTAATTTATAGCATTTTTATTGTAGGGCAATATAATACCGAAGCAATAAAATATTCTCATTGTAGTCATTTAATTCCTAGAATCCATTTAACCCTTTTCAATGTTTGTTGGCAATTGGCATCCCATAAACAAATACAAAGTTTCAAAGCAATAAAAAAAGGATTCTCCATACCTTTATACATTATTCTCTTTCAATGCGCTGCGCTATGTGTCTCTTTAATGATTGATAAGTCTGCATTAAGCGTTAATGTCAGCAGCCAATATTGTATTTTGATTTGTGACGTTGACAAACATCTGAATTTGAAGGCATTGCAGGACTAATAAAATTGAAGATAAATCACATATTTTGGCTAGATTTTTCTTCTTTTATTTGCAATAATAGGGCTCGTATAAAGCGAAAGGATAAACATATGGTTCCTAATAAAGTAGTCGAAAAAAGGTTTAGATGTATCTTCTGGAGTAATTAATAGTTGAGTAATTTAAAAAGTTGAAAAATATAAGACAAAAATCAGTTTACTTTGTTTTTAAAATATTCCCTTTTTCAATGATAAAATGCTTTGAAAATAGTAATTTTGGCTTAGAAATATGTAATCATTAATCAGATATGTATTTAAAAAACATTATTTCGCATTTCGCTGGTGTTACAAGTTAAACACGGTAGCTGAATGAATTTCCACATTTTTTGCTTTATGCATAGCTAATAATATTTTACTCCTTTTTATCCTTTCGAAGTGAGTGAGTTCTTGCCATGCCTTATACCATATACCTTACCCTGGTAATAAATGATTCAACATGTGGCCTAAACAAGACCCAAATACACTTTGGAGCAAGAGAGATTATGGGTTTTCAGATGTATTCAACAGAGGGATGTGGTAAGTTTACATATGTTTATATATGTGTATGTCTAACTGCTTGTGCTGTATTCACACTAAAAATTATAAATTTTATAAAGGAGTAGATGAGTGTACTGTATACGAAAGATACATTTTAAGGGATCACCTTTTTGTCGCTTGTGGCGGAAAAGAGAGTAAGGTACACACGACACCTATCTCGTGTGGAAAATGGATTAATTTAAAGTTTTAACTGGTGTTAATTATAAGAAACAAAGCAGGTAGGCCAATATATATTTATACATATGTAGAAAGAAAAATTAATTAAATACAAAATCGAGATCGGTTCAAAACGGAAATTATCTCATTAAAACTTTAAATTAAACTTATGTAGGTTGAACATTTTTGTTTTAACGGTTATAAATTAGTATGTTTATGCGCAAGATCCCTTTGATAATATTTATTTAGCTCATACTCATATTTTTATGCTGAATTTTTGCAAAAAGTGTGGATAACAGATATAACAAAAGGTAATGAGGGGCGTATGAGTGTTTTTTTTTTTTTTTATTTTTACTACGAAGTTAGTTTCCCTTCGTAAAAGAGAATTATTCATTCCGATAGGCAAATATTTTTAAAGCTAAAAGGCTTTTACTTGTATTTATTTTTTTAAAATTTGTTTAAAGTTTCTAAAAAAAAAATTTAAGTATTTATTAAAAAAAACACTTAAAACTACTGGAGTTTCATTGAATTAAAATATAGACGTTCATCCCAATATATGTACCTAAGTAAAAGTTCTGATTAGTTATCCGACACATAAATACTATCTTAGGGTTATAAGTCCAGAAAGCATAATTTAACAATTGTCTTTTGAGAAGCATTTATGGCTTAATAAATCTACAAGTTAAAACTTTTGCGGACTTATGATATTGCCCTAAACTTAAAAAAAACTCCGTCAGATATTTAATTCTTATGGTCTTTGTCGGCCTGTGTGTCTTATTTTTTGGTATTGCCGTACATTTCGGTAATAACTGCACTGATTTTAGTTCAATTTTGTAAACATTACTAAAATAAAACGTAGCTGGGTTCGACCAACATAGCCACTATGTTAACTTGATGCCCTTGGAAACTGGAGGCCGTTTCTTATTTTCTTATAAACAAATTGCAAAATCAAGATTTTTTGGAAAACGTATCAAGTATATGAAATAGGAGAATACCAAAATTGAGCTGTTAATTACTTTTGAAAATGTCTAGACAAAAAACATTTTCAATTATTTGTATTGAAAAAATAAAAAAAATTAAAAAATTAAAAAAATGAAGAACAAAAATTATACGCTAATTTAGTGGTTAAGTTAAAAAATCAATTTCAACATATCATCGGAAAATAACTTTGAATTTATTTTTAAAACCAAAATTAATTTTTTTCTTCAATTTTGATATGTAATATTATTTAAATATTTTAAAAATTTTCGTGTACAAAATTAAATCAAAATCGGTTAAAAAATTAGTGAAATAGTCAGAAATAATAAAAAAAAATTATTATATGAGCGGTATCTTTTGCATGCATTTAAAATTGTTTAAATAAGAACGACCGATCACCGTGGAGTACAATACTAGAGTGAGTGTTTATTGCATTAAATAGTAATTATTTGGTTTACAATAATATGATTCAAATAGCTCACAAAAGAGAGCGTTAATGTATGTTAACACGAAAGAGAAATGCAATGTTTGTATGTAATATGACTTATGATAAGACGTGTTAATATTGTTGAATATTTTCAACAAAAATTTATTGATTGATTGATTGAAAAGCTTATAAATATTGGCTCCTTCAAAAATTTTAAACTAAATCGTAGTCGTTTTCGAGAAAAAGTTTTTAATAACTTCTATTTACTCTATTTGTATATACAAATATTTTTTTTAACCTGCTAGATATTGTTAAAGAAGGTGCAGTGCAAAAAGTCCCACGGTAACAAACCCCATGGGTATTATTTTCGAATATAAAAGGAAATGACAACCTCGGGCGTTTTTTCTGCTTTTTGAAATGGAAACAAAAGCTTTGGGTTTCAATTCCTTTTTCTTGTAAGTTTCGAAGAATAATTAAAGGGAAGTGAAATAAAACGCATTCACTAGTAAACAAAAAAACTATTTTGGACATATGTTATGTACTTACAACAAAGATAACAAAAACTATAGTAGATATAAATCCATTGAAAAACCTGTTTTGAATGCAACTAACAACACAAAGAGAGAGTACGACTTAGGGAAAGTCGACTGTACTTTAAGTAGGGGTCTTAAGCTAATTAAGAAAAGCAATAACTCCCGTGGTACCTAATGCTCTTTTGTGGTAGGTCTTATTGCCACTTCAAGAAGGACAAAAAGCCCACGGGTATTATTTCCTTTTATTTAGGGAATTATGACCCACTGACTTTATTTCCGCGGATCTTATTGCACCGTTAAAAAACTACTTTGTGCCAAGTTTAATGTCCGGGCCGTTTTAATTAAAGTTTTTAATAACGTTATAATAAAGTGCAGAAAATGATTTCAAAAAATCTTTCGTCTTGAATATTTCGAGAAAAACAAATGCCATCGATTTCTGCTTAAATTTATTCAACACATAATGTCGTAAAGAAGAGTCGAAAAGAATAAAAATAAATCAACATAAAGTTTTAAAGTTGTTTTTTTATAAAAAAAAAGTTTTTCGGTTCTAATATTTTGAGAATAAACAACTTAAAACTTTAGTTTTCATTTGATCGTATATTGAACAAAAGGTGGGTCACACCCAGCTATTCTTTTTTTTATTTATTTAATTTATACTTTCTTATCAATAACATATTAAATAATTATATACTATAACTAGTTAATAATAGCATCAGCTCTCATCATTTATTTAGTTATTGATTCATTACCATTAACAATTTCAGTCACATTTTGAATCAAAAGAGCAAATTTGTGTGATTCAGTCAGTCGAAGTATTGTATCTGTTTTATTGCTCCAAAAGAAACAATCTAAAAGACATTAGAGAAAACTAAACGTTCCCAAAAATAAAATACATTTATAAAAAATTAAAAGGCTTTTATGAAAATGCCAATGGAGTAATTCTATTTCTTTCATCTAATTCTCTGGCAATAAATTATGAATTATAAAAAAATCGTTAACTTTAACGATATCAAAACGAACATCGAATCAAACATCAAATCAAAGCAATCAAAACATAAATATTTATGAAAATTTGATTGATATTTATGTTGCGTACACATGATTAACTCAATATAATTGAATTTAAGGAAAAATTAAATTTAAGTATAAACTCATTGAAAAAATTTGATGACTTTAACAAAAAAAGAAATGTGAATACAAGTAGGTACATAGGTATGTATGTAGGCAGATATGAATTATAATTTCCACATCCTACATATGTACATACATATACATACCTGCTCAAGAAAAGTCCTTACATTACTTCCTAACAGCTTTATTGATTTCCCTGTCAATGGATTTCTTTTTCTCTTAAATTTTATTGCCTACCTTGTTATAAGAAGAATCCTTTTTATACGCGTGAGTATATTTCAAAACATTTACTTTTCATGTTCCCCCTTTTCCTGTTTTTATTTCCTTTTTTTTCTCCCATGCATAGGTTAATACCGGAGGCAAAAATGTATTTAAAATGGCTTTCATTCGATTCAATCCTTATAGGTACGATACGGGTGGATATTTCAAAACCATGAAATATCCTTTGAAGCTATTTCCAGAATACACTACTCCACCAACCAAAAATAAAAGCAAAAACAACATCGTTGTATAAACATATATAGATGTAGAAACCGTATCTAACTGTGTTCAGCTGTGCAAAATTTAAAATCCATACATTTTATGTTTGGATCTTGACGAAGACGACGACGACGACAGACCAGAGGAGCGCTTCCATCATCAGCTCTTATATTTCACTCGTGTGGATTTAAGTGAGCATATGGGAGTGGATGTGGAAGTGGTCTCCTTCAGAGTTTTGAGGCAAAAAGAATGATTGGACTTCTCCTTGGCCCTAAATAACCCTTTATCGATTGAGAAAAGCGATTACCGGTTGCGATACATCAGAACGGATAGTTATTCAAACTGCTGACCTCAAACACAAAAAGAAACCGATTATTCTCGTAAAAAAGGGAATTTGATTGTTCTGTTTTCGAAGACGACGACGATGACGACGACCGGCGGCGCGACGCAAGGAAGTGATTTCCTCAAATCGATTTCAAAACCTAAAACCCAAGTTGCCGCATCGCTGCTGCCGGATATAGCCATCGACTAATGAAGAAACGAACATCCGTTATCCTTTCCGTGTCCTTTTTTGTTGTTTTTAATTTCAGTTGAGTTTATGACCTGAAATGAAAGAAAGTCGAATCGAATCAAATTTAAAAATATCTTTTATGGCCAGGTGTGTATAGATATTTGAAATGGATTTTTGAAATAATTGCAATGCAGGTGTGGAAGGATATCTGAAGCCCTCTCTTGCTTCTTGCCTTTACCTTTCACTATATTTATCGCCAAGGGTGTCTAAAGTAGGAATCTACCTTGATGTAAATAAATAAAAAAAAGTCAACACAATATAGAGAAACACAATTTTCATCAGATCAAAGGATTTCTGTGAAGTAGAATTATAGTTCAGCGAAAAATGAAAAAAAAAAAATCTGAAAAATGTTCGTGCTTATTATAAAAATAGCTTGACACTCTTGAAAAATATAATAAAACCCAAGAGTGTAACAATCAGATTTTCTATTTTATTCGAAAGCTAGAATTCTTGTCAAAATGCACATTGTGTGCTTCTATTCATCACCTATTTTTTTTTTCTCTGAATTCTCATGAATAAAAATTTCCTACATGATTCTTTGTTATAAGGAGGTGTTATCCTCTTGTGAGCATATTATATTATATATGTATGTATGAATAAAAAAAAAATATATGCATCCTGTATGAAAACATCAAAATAAATTCCTCATGTTGTCTTACACAAAGGAATTTTATCTGGCATTGTCTGCCCTTGCTATAGTGCTTGGGTGTTTCTAAGAAACAACAATTTCGCACTGTCCATAATATGTATGTGTTGTATACATAGATATTATATAGAAACACTGAAGATGCGGATATTTCTTCGGACAATATGAAGGAAGAATTTCATTTTAGTCCTTCACAGGTATAACAATGGTATTTCCGGTGTGGTCTGCGTAGGTATAACTTCCTGCTTGAATTGCATTATAAAGTTACTTGAAGTACTTACAGGATATAATATTATTCTGCAGATGAGAGCTAAGAATTCTTAAACCTATTGTAATGGTGATTTACTGGTATATCCTTCTATTATATTCAACATTTAATTAATGTATTTAATGTATATTATATATAATATCTTTTTGGTCATAAACGAGGATAGATGATGAAAGTAACTCCAGAATAACTATTACAATACAAATTTTGGATCTAAAATATTTAAATCACTTAAGAATATTATTCTAGCAAAACAGGTACATGAGATTTGGAAACATTTGAAAGTAAATTGTATTTATGGTATTCTAATTATAACCACAAAGGTGCAGGATTTAGCAAAATATACCAAAAAGTTCGTTAACATGTTTAATTTTATAAATACATATTTAGTGAATGAACTATTTCTAAGGGAAATTGTAGTATGTATATTGAATATGTTTCCGACTTTCGCAACCGTGGTCGTCTTGTTGTAAGGAGTTTTTTTGTTTTTACTTCAAACCTGTGAGGTAAATTTTTCCTGAATGATTAAGCAATCAAGGTTTTAATAACAATTTCTTAGATTGGATCTCATCGTATTTAAAAAATAGGATTTATAGTGTCGTATTTCGTAGTTAGTATTCAAATCAATTTGTTGTCCCTCAGGGCAGACATTTAGGTCCAATTTTATTTATTTTATTTATAAATTACTTGGTTTCAATCAATCAATAAAATTCATCCGTCCTTATTTATGCTGATGACATCAAGCTTTTCAAAAGTACTAAATCTATTTCTGACTTAAGGTCAATTCCGTGACCTTAATGTTCTTAAGCTTCTCTTTATTTCATTTGTAAGAACAATTTACTTGAATATAGTTGCGTAGTATGGACACCTTACTAATCGATTCATATAACAAGACTTGAAGCAATTTAGAGAAAGTGTTTTGCATTTCTGCCCTCGGTTTTTTCTATAGTCACATAAAAATTCACTTCTCCCTTATTCTCAAAGACTTGCTTTAATAAGCCTTCCGTCAATATCACTAATCATAAAAGGTATTTGCAATTTTGTATTATTGTTGGAATTATTAATAGGTCAATATCAGCTCCATCGGTTCTAAGTCGGTTAAATTTCAGTTTAGTCATACAATTATAAGACTACAGCAACAATTGCGCCATATATTTAGTAGATCAAACTATAGTGGAAATAGCCCCTAAATGAATTGATTACAATATTTAATTAATTTTATTTTTGTATATTTTTGTCTATAAATGATAACTTGAAATGCACTAAATTCAAAACTATATTCTTTAATAGATTAGAAAAATAAATTTATATTATAAGTATTATGTATAAGTATTGTTCACGTTAGTATTTAACGAATTCAAATAAATAGACCCTATAGTCAAGTACTTTATAATGCAACGAAGGTGTAGGAAATACATTACTTAGGTTTATTGAAATGAAAGAAGGTGCTTCTGATGGAACAGTACAGATGAGTTAAGAGAAAAAAAAAAAATTTCAAACGAAATTATCATTAGGGTGTGATTTTACTAATGTAGGTACTATTATGGCTAATTTTAGATTCGTAAAAAGTCGAAAAAAGTAGGTCTCGCAATTTTTTTAAATTAAAAAAAATCCGTAGAATGGTTATATAATTGGCACCTTCCATTTTTAAATTTAAATGAGGATATTTTAAAAAGTTTTGTTTATAAAAATTATTTTTTTTTTTTTTAAATAAACATTTATCTAGTCGATTTTAAGCACAAATTATTCTTATAACCCAAAATAACGGTACCTCATCATAACCATACATGTGTTAAAAATCGTTCATGAAAATCTTATTTTTTTTTTCTTGAAAACTACACCTACGATTTTGATTAAAATTTTTTGTGAGCTAAAATTGCAACAAATTATAGAACCCCTTACTGCAGGATTTTTTTTTCTTCATGAAAAAAATATATGTTGTAGTTAATGTTAAATAAAAATACACGTGTTTCAGGAATTTTTGATTTTACTGAAAAATAATTGGAAAATTTTCAGTTTTCCGGTTTGCATCATATTTGACACATTGAGCAGAAAATTAAAAAAAATTGTCATAATAAATTAAATAAAAAGAAATTATTTTGTGTGAAATAACTTTTCTCATTCAGGCAAAGGTTTATTGCATTTTCGGTTGTGTTTTATGAAATACGTAAATATGTTACAAAAAAAAACGAATGTAAAAAAAAAAAATATTCAACTTTTGTTCCCTTTTTGCATGTTGGTTCAAATATGGACCAAAACAGGAAAACTGTTTCTGAATGCCATATTTGATCCAATCAGTAATATCAAATTATAAGTAATTATTATCCCCTAAAACTGAAAAAAACTCATAATAGCAATAATATTTATATTATATTCATTACTGGTAATTTTTTTTTCAAACTCTAACTTTTATTTTTATATTTTGTATACAATTTAGAATTTCTCAAACACGCTTCTTTTTTACTGGAACCTGTTTGACGAGTTTGACGAGAGAATATGTTCCAGCAACTCGTTCATAAGTGGTTCTTATTATTAAAATTTAGAGCATATATGTTACTTATTTCGCACTGTATGCACAAAACAAAAGAATTTGTTGAAAATTCAACAAACACTAATGTGGTTTGGCTCAAATATGATCCACCATGCGGTAAAGTATTCATTTAAATCTAACGGTATCCCTCATAAATCCATTTTTTTGGTTTTCGGCTATCTGGAACTATCTGTTCAACCGATTTTAAATAAATTTTTTATGCAAGAGCTTAAAAAAATTCCGTAGTTAATTCGATTGCTCCTTCATGTTGGGCTAGTTTAGTGCCAATGTCATTTTTAAATCTGCCAAAATCTTTGGAAGGACCAGGGCTTAGCTCATTAAAAATTACCTATTTCTGCAAGTATTCTACCTTTCAAAAATCCAGATTTGATACTCGAGACCTGGTGTACAAGTGGTACTTTCAATCGGAATGTTTTATGAAAAATACGAACATTATGAAGAAATATTTCCAATAAAAGCTATATATTTCACTTTCCATTGTTTAAATTGTTTAACAGTAACCATTTATATTATAGTGTTTTATAATAAAAATAACTAATCAAATGTACACTGTGACGTATGCGCACTTTTTTGTTGGCACAAGGATTTTATTGTAATAAATTTTATGATAAAAGAAAATTATTTTCAGTATTGCAAATTTATTTTAACTTATTATGTAACGTTTTCGTTTAGTTTTTGTAGCTTTGGTAAGCACAATTTATTAATAAAAATATTTTTTCTATTGCCCTTCATAAAATCTATTTTCACAAAATGTATACCTTAAATATAATCTATAATAAAATAAAGGGGTGCCTTGACTATTATCTTAATACAAAATTCCAAAAGAGAATTGAGGAGATGTACTTAGAAAAATGAAAGTGTCACTCTTTGGCATTTTATGTCTCCTGGCTACGGCCCTGTTTATCTAAATAAACTATAGAAAGTAAAATAATATCTATATAAAAATTTCAATTACATCATTGAACTGTTTGGGGTAATCAGCACTTCTCTGAGCCCCCCTTCCTACGGCTGGGTAAAAAAGCTACAAATCTGCAAAGAAACTACTATACTCACAGTAAAGGGACTTGAGTTCCTCGTTGGCAGGCAAAAAGCCTTGAGTTCTAAATATTTGAACTAGGACCTCATGATGATTCGGATTAAGGGTTAATTCACCAAGTCTCATTTTGTTTCTTGTCCCCGCGAATTAGATGCGGATGATGATACCAAAGAAAGTTTCTAAGGCGATTTAAACGTCAACCTAGGAAGTGAAGGCACCTTTGTTGGTATACAAGCGAAAAGCACTGTCTTCATAAACCACATCTACGACAATATATTAGGACTGGTCGAATGCGAGTGATATAATACTATGATATAGCTATAGTTGTTAGTGCAGATCAGACCAGATTGACAACATTGCGAAAGACATTTCTTCAGTATTCTGAAAGTCAGAACTGTTGGAAGATTGGAGCTCCTTAAAAAATTCCATCCCACCAGCATAAGAATTTGAACCAATGGTATTTATATTCTTTAAATTCCCTCGCGGGAAACTATTTTTATTGTATTTTATTGTAGGTTTAAATTATTTTTATTTTTTATTTTGTATTTTTATTTGTTTCTGACCAACATTTAAAAAAAAATTTAAATGACAACTTGTCTGTTGGTTTTATAGTTTAAGCTTTATTCTTTTCCTGAAATAAAATAAATGAACAAATGTTGAACAAAAAAAAAAAAATTGTTGACACACAAATAAATTGAATAAACTGAAAATAATTTACGTACTTCCCTTTTTTGAGCTCCATTTCATTATTAAGGGGGAGAAATGTCCTTTTGTGCTTTTCACTGACGCACTATTTTACATCTGGACACTTTGAAAGAGCAAATCCCTTAGGTAAATAAAACTAAATACATATACATATTTAAATCGAAAAAAGAGACTGAATTTTAAATGATATTTTTATATAAAAAAAACTGAATGTATGTACAATGTACAATGTACATACATATATGAATATTTGTAGATCAATTCGATTTCCAATAAAATAATGAAAAACACCATGGAGATACATTGTGTTGTCTATAAAATGATTGTCTTTTGTTGAAGAGGGAATTATAAAAATTGACGACAATTTTAATTGATGAATCATGACCTTGGATCTTAAATACATAGATATTATGGAAAATATACATAAGTATATTTAATTTATTTTACCCAATTCATTCGAATAATACATTTATTTTTACAACACATCTCCCATGGCTTTCGGTTTTATTTTTAAATATATTTTATTATTAAAAAAAAAGAATAAAGTGAGTTGATAGGCGCTTAAATTATTATTTAAATATAAAAACTTAATCTGTCAGATTTATATGACATTAATTGCTGGGATGTCAGAAAGTACTGTCACAGTGAATGATAATGAACGGGTGTATTTTTAAAAAGATTATTATGTGATGATTGGAATATTTATAATAAAATAAAAATATTATGATTGTATCGAAATCATTAATTTTTAATAATTTTCTCTTCTTTCGTTAACATCACTTTAGATTATGGATCTGTCACTTAGGGAGAAATTTACTCACCAGCATTTTCCTCGCAACTCCACTCAACCATGCTGTTTTGTAAAGTCTTTATAATTTTGAGGTTGAACGTCTTATCAATCACAATTTTGAGAGTTTAATCATTGTCAAATAATTTTCAAATATCATAACGCCCAACTAAATAATATAAATAAATAATTGTCATAATCGTCCAAAAGATGTCTTATGTTCCTAAATTTGGGCATCGTGACAAGATGTTTTGAGTTTTAAATAATATCGCCCATACATCAGAAGAACAAAAAATGTTAGAACCAAAAAAATACACTAAATTCCTTCTGAACGATAGAAATCGTCATGAGGCCCAAAATAAGTGCCAGAATTCATATTTCATACAAAAGCATGTAAAATCAAAGTTTGTATGAAACTTTTCAAAAATGTTTCATTTATCATGTGAACTATTTTTATCATGAAACTATTAACACTAAGGCCCATTTTCACAGTCAAATTAAGTGACACTTTAGTGGCCAATATGGAAACCTGCTTAAGTGGTACTAAATTCTTCTGCCATATTGGCGACTTAAGTGCCACTTACTAATACAATAAAACTCACAATATGAGAAACTTGAGTGTTATTTATTCTTCTAAGTGTCAAACTGACTATAAAACCAAGATGATGTGAGTAGATAGGTACCTACCCTTAAAAAAGTTATAGTCTTTTTTATGTCATGGAAAGTTATTGCCGAAAACGTTCGTTATTTCGAGAGAGTGTGCAAAACAATAAAACAATTGTATTTTGATGCACGAACAAGCGAGGAATATTCCACACGATTTTCGAGTATTTTTTAATATTTGGTCTTAACTCAAGACAGCAGAACCAAGACGGTAATGATAATTATTTTAATATCGTAAACTACATACATACCTTGATTGCGTAAAAAAATAATTTTTACAAGAACAATATATTAATAGTAAATTAAGTAAGAAATGTTTTGTCAGCAATTTATATTCCTAAACCAATTTTTTATTTATGTCCATTTTCCGTCATAAAGTTTGATTTTGAAAATTCTCAGATTCGGATTCAGCAACCCAAACAAGAAAATTAAAGAAATCAAAACTACCCTACAACTTTCACGCTAAGAAATCAAAACTACACTACAGCTTTCACGATAAGACCCTTTTGAATAAACATTGATTAAATCGAGACAAGAAAAAATACTTGTGGGTGAGGGTGATTCTATTTCCCCCCGTTTAGGCAGTAAGTGCAATTTTCTCAATAAAAAAAAACTCACTTAAAATCAAAAACAAATTATTTAAAAATGCTACAAATTTTTTTTAAAGTCAAATATTCACTTATTTGTTTTATTTTTATTATATTCGTACATACTCAACTCAGTTATTTTAATCGATAGTTTTTTTAAAAAAACCGTTTCCAAAGATAAAATTTTGAATTTTTAAAAAATATTTCTAAAAACTATAATTGTGTTCCTTTACTTAAAAACTCTGTCATTTTCTTCCAAAAACTACACAAAATTCTGTCAAGTCTGTTGAGTGCCAGGACTCACGGTTAAGATGTTCAAACATTAAACTAAATATTCAAGTGCTGGTTTTACATCACAGAACGCAACGTGTTCAAACTGTCAACCAAATTTCAACCCACACTTAACTTGATCTTTCGATTTCGTTTGAAGTAAGAACGAACATTTCCAATATTGAACGTATCCAATTTATATCAACGTATCGTAACGTGTAGATCACAACGTAATGTGTCACAGAAATTGCTACGTTTTTAGTTTACCCTACCGCTGCTGACATAGAATAACTAATCAAAATAAATAATCAAAAATAAAATGTGTAGTTTTGGACAGAAATTCACAGGATTTCAAAGTAAAGGAACGCACATTATTTTTTTTTTTTTTTAATTTCATCATCATTAAGTACCTACTATTTTTGTTTTTAATATTCAATGCTCTATTCAATTTTACGTCAAAAATTTAATAAATGTCTTCCTTTTAGATTTTTACCTATGAACTTATACAGGGTGTCCCGAAAACGAAATCGATACCCTAGGTCACATATTGCTATTATTACTTAACCAAACGAGATGGATTTTGTTGTCTTATTTTTTATAGTACGGGTAACCTACCCTATCACCCTATCACCCGGTACCCAAACCAACTTGACGCTTAGGGCCACCCTATATATCTGAAATTTTATATATCTAAACAGGCTTCTAGTATATCAGTCATTAAACCACAAGAGCAAGTTCGTGTGATGCAGTCGTCAATTAAGTTTTGTTTTTATAAATAAACAATTTTATATAAATTATGAAAGATTTCATCAAATTAAAAAAGAAAAAAATTGGTACTCTAGACTTAAAAAGTCTAACAAAACTCTGTAATAATCGATGGAGTGATATATATTTAATTTAATTTATTTCCTTCACTAATACCCCTCTCAAACACCACGTTGAACAACTTCACCAACGAAGTATTCCTTTTGGGTATGGGCGCATTTACACGCCATCACGTCGAAGAAGAATTATGTGTCAAAATAATTCTATTGCCAATGAAAAATAAAACTGTAGGGAAAAAGCTCTTCGATGCTTTTGCTTCCGACTGGTCTTGCCGACAATTAATGCTTCGACGAAGTAGTTCGTTGAGGTTATAATATTGGAAATAAATGGCACAGCAAACCGGTATGAATTTATTCCACACCGAGTCTCTTGCGATGAAACGATTTATGGAAGAAAATAATGTTTTTTTTTTGCAATTTACTCATCAAACGAAACATTCGCTGTCGTTAACGGGATATTTAAAAGGAAAGCACATATTGTGCCGATGGAAATATTTCTTGTTCTTCTAAGAGTCCGGAATTTAAATCTGAATCTTTTGGATTTACTTCTTTGGAGTATACCTTTAGAGTCGCATCTACAGAACAAAGGCAACTGGTTAGGAGACCTAGTTCAATGTAAATATTGGAAGAAATATTCCATGGTGAGCCTTCTATCAGACCTCAAACAGTATTAACATCTGAAATCTTTGTGAAGATTTTTTTTTTGCAAATAAAAAAAATATATTTATTTAAAAAATGTTTCTTTAGAATACGAATATTTTAAATTGACCTACATATTAGAACCACTACTAGGATTTTATTAACCTCAAATAGGTTTGTTTATTAAAAAAATCAATAATAAGTTCCTATTTCTACTTTAATGAACTTCTTTTTTAAAGTTTTCAAGAACCAGCATTTAAGACGCATAATCTATATAATGAGCTTTTATTTATCTACTGGTTCTCTCTTTTAAATTTGATTTCTGTTTTGTTGCCCCTCTCTTTTAGATGATTGAACACAAACATACTTAACCTATGAAAAATATTTTCTTCTTAAATCGAAATAAACCGAAAGGAAAATTCATCCTTTGCAATTCCGAAGCTCAATTTATTTCCATCAATTTATTTATGTATATTTACTTATTTATCCAATAAATGGAAAATTAGAATGTGTAGGTATAAGGTAGGTACACAATTTATACCTATAGCTACCCTCATGTTTTTGGAAGACTAATTACATGTCCTGACACCTTGAAGAAAAATAAATACCCATACTTAGCGAGCGATAAATTTATATAGTCAATCAATATTTATACCTTTGATGGGTTGGCCCTTACCACGCTGAATTATCTTATCAATCAATCAAGTTGTTGACGGGAAATTTAAATACATTTTAACTATATGTTGGTCTAGGTATATGGTAGAGGTTTTTTTCTTTCAGGTAATTATTGTCAATTGAAGGGAAAGTTTTTCTATCAAGCTTCAGGGTTATTAGAAATTTTTGAATTACTAATTCAGGTGTATAATAAAAAACAGTAGCAGGGTACGGTAATGCTCTTTCTTAAGCGTTCATTAAACAGATCTTACCTAATATAGTTTAATCATGAGCGTGACCAGTAATAAAATGTAGAATAATAAATAGATGCTCTTTCATATCTATAGACTCCTAACTCACGATCATAACCAATTTTGAGCAACTATTGAGCTATAATAAGCTTAGTTGCCTGATCACAATGGATACGGAGCTGCAACTGCAGCTGTACCTGGAATAGTTGTCAAAATATTCAATACACACAAATTCATTGTTACAAACACAACGCAACGCAGCTGCAAACGGAGCTGTAGTCGGTGCTGCAAGAGTTCACCACCAACTTTTAACTTTTCGCGCCGTGCAGCACTTTTGACGTTTCAATTTGTGTGGAGAAAAGGAGGTCCGGAAAAGTATAATGAAGCTTTTTGTATTGCTTATTTGTTTAAAAAAAAATATTAAAAATATAAAAGTGAAGTCGTGCTTGTTTTTTTGTGTTTAAATACACTAAAAGCTGTACAGCTTCATTGTGGACACGTAAAAAATAGCACGTACGACATTTTTTCACAGCTGATGTATCTGCAGCTTCAGTCAGTTCCAGTTGCAGCATATTATAATGTTCAGGCAGTAAAGCGGTTTTGCAGCTCTTATAAATCAATAATTTGGGAGTGTAAGCAAAAATAAAAATCAAAAATGCTCACTTATAAATACTCACTCAATACTGCAGAAACACAAGCAGCAGTGCAATAAAGTATTTAAAATTTTTAGATTTTATATTCAAGGGGCGTGGCAATCAATTTCCAGTTGACAAAAAAAAAAGAAATACAAAACAAAATATAGAAAATTGAAAATTTTAAAAACATTAATGTTTGAGTATGAAAAAATTTGAGCCAGCTTTTATTAAAAAAATGTTTTATTTTAAATTGTTTTAGAATCCTGCATGATTTAGTTCAAATTGTTAAAACTTCCGATGTAAGGCTAGTTTTGGTAGGAAAATTTAAGAACACGGAACATTTTTAAAAGTAAAAACGTGATTTAAGCAATGAACATACGATTTTTTTTTCAGGATGCTCTTTTAGAATCCCTTAAATGTAGAAAAATAAATTTGATCAAATTGTCATATATTCTCTATTAATTTTGAGCAAAATGCTGCAAGAAATCTTTTCTTATTACTGTCCAATATTCGATAAATATTAATATATAGAAAATACCGTCTACTAAAATACTATATTTTTAAACGGGAGCGTATCAGAATCCCGGTTTTTAAAACCCCCCTTTTCTAATATCCCGAAAAAAGTTTCAATATTCCGTCTACTACAATACTGTATTTTTAAAATCCTTCCGAAATCCCATTTATTCAAAATCTCGATGTATTATTTATAATCCTGGTTTTCAAAATCCCGTTAAATCCTACAAATCCCGTTTTCTACAGTACGTTTTCTACATACAAATATTAAACTAAATTACATAATATGTAGCTGCGTTTTATTTTCCCCTCATCTAAAACAGATCAGATCATGAGAATAAAACAACCCAGGATCATTAAAAAGCGGGATTTAAAAAAATGGGACAACAAAAAGCGAGATATCGAACCCAACCCTTTTTAAAATCCTTTCTTTAAAAATTCCGATGTATCATAATCTCGTTTTATGAGATCCCGCAAAACCCGTTGTCTACAAAAAACATAAGGGTCACCATTGTTTGACAAAATACATTTGGCATTTCTTTATTCCACTTTAGTCGTTAAATATTTCGTTTAACTCCGAATCACTGATTGGTAATTTACGTTTTCTTTTGTATTCATTATTTTTTTCAATAATTACGTAGGTACTTAATATTTGGAGTTTTAATATTTCGTTTTATTTATTTCGCATTAATTTTTTTTAGTTCTTTTGTTTGATTTTAAATGTTTGGCCAAGTGATTTGTGAAATGAAATTTCGCCGTTTCATTATTTGCTTCAAAAATGTCAATTTTTAACAACAAATAGGGATTTAATTATTTTGTAGGTTTATTTTTTGTGGTTTCGATTTTTTTTCAAATAAAAAAAACTAGTTTTGATTGCAAAATCGAGATATTAAGAAATGGGATTATATAAAAACGGGATCGTAAAAGGCTGGATTATAGAAAGAGAGATTTAAAAAAAATTGGACTTCAAAAAGCGGGATATCTTCACCAATCCATATAAATCAATTCTGGGCGGGTTGAACAAAAATCTGGTTAAATGTAGTGCGGTTTTTTTTTGAAATTTCTAAAAGAATCAGTTAATCGAAACTGTTATGATTCGGTATGAAGTAGTTTGACATTCACGTTTTTAGGGGCCAGTTATAGCTTTCATTAAAAACCATCACTGGAATTTTTGTTTTTAAGTTTTGAGGCACTTAAAAGGCAAAATTAGTGATTATTTTGATGCCAATATAAAGCTGATGACTCAAATATTAATTCTAGTCAAAAAAAGATTTCATTTTGGCCCAACCTTCCACGTAAAACAAGAAATTAAAATTTTCAATGATGAGTTTCAATGAAAGCTATAAATGGCCCCTAAGGCTTCAAAGGATGTTTGTCAAGAAAGAAGCGCACCTTTAAACTCCCATCATATTATAATCCTTGGTCATGAGTTATGTTCATGACCTACACTTTCACCTACACCTGTCCTAATAGTGGATCACGTCGCTGACTCATGCCTCCCTTGTATGGTGAGTTCATTTTTGTTGGAATATTATTTGTGCGTTGAGTTTGAGTGCCATTTGTCTGGCACATTTTAACTAAAACAAATAAATGCTTTTTGTTTAAAATCGTTAATATAGGTATTTTATAAAGAGATACTTCTATTATGTATTTTGTCTAGCATTTCGTAAATTTCTTTATTTTTTTTTTTTTTTGGTTTGGCAGTTCAAAATAATAACATATAGCATCTAGAATTTATATTTGAAATTATGAATGAAATTTCATTTTAATGATATTTTTCTAAAATGTTGATTTTACAAACCCACTACAATTCTGTCTGTCTGAACAAAATTTTGTACGTAGGATGCAGACCTATGTAAAAATCATTGAATAATAATTTTCAATCTCCATTAGCACCCACAAAGCAAAACTTTTCCCTCATTTCCAAATTCGTATGGTTGTTCCAATTTTTAAATTATAAAATAATAATGGCCATCAAGCTTTCGCACACAAATCCTTGAGGATTAAATTTTAAGATTTCAGGTAATTTAGCTTTGATACGCTGCTGTTTGTTGTTGAATCTTTAATTAATATGTTGGCAGATTAAACATCATACCTCTCAACCGAATTCGTGAAGTTTGTTCCCCCAGAGGGAAGACTATATAGAAAATGACCTTCCAAGCAGACTGAATTGGTGTGAATATTATAGGTATAAGACAAAAAAAGCTTACAAGTCTTTTCGTCGTCTTTTCGAGTGGGTATGTTTTGTTTAACTTTTGGCAGTGACAGGCATCTAAGGTTTGTTGGTGCAAAATTTACAAAAAAAAAATACTAAAAAAATGGCTCATCGTGAGTAGAAAGTGTGTTATTTAAATAAAGCGCTTTTATAAACCTTGAGCAAGCATACCTATACAGAGTAAATAGGTAGAGTATAAGTTCTTATTTTAAATTGTCTGTTTTTCTCACAATATTCTTGGTTTGTTTTTCCAGCTAAAGTTAAGGTCGTTGAATATAATATTTTTTCCTGGAAGCCGAACGAAATTAAAGAAAACAAAGGAAAATAAAAGTACATTTCCACCTGCGGCAACCGATTCGTTTTTAATGGTCTACCTACCTTTAATATCTGCTGGAAGTGTTTTTATGTAAATTTCAAGACTTTTGGCTTTAGTGATGGAAATTTTTGGTTCAACATTTTAGGTATACTTTTTTGATGAGGAGGGTAAGTTAACTTTAACATTCAATTTGTTGATTGTGTTTTACATAAAAAAAAATAAAAATTTTTATTCTCAGATTCCGGATAAAAAATAGTTAAGCTATTATGTTTTTAAATTATGAATCTTTTTTCAGAGTTCATGGAAAATTGAATGTAGATGCGTACATAAAGGTATTAATAGTAGTAATAAATGGAATTTGGCTCTACAAAAATGGGAAAATATTTAAACAAGGATAGCACTAAAAGAACAAAATGCTTTAATTAAATTTTTAATCAGCTGGTATTAATAAAGTTACTGTCAGACGTACGTCGGAAGAAAAAAAATGTAAGTATAAATTCGAAGAATTTTGACTCAGACATTATCTATTATCCATCCAGATTTTATTAAAATTCTTCTTCCAATTATCATGCAAATATTTATACCTAATACTGTGCTCAATGGTTCCATTTTTTCTGATGGAATAAATTCTAAAGGGTTTTTCTAGGAGAGTGGTAGAGAACCAAAGTAAAGTTTAAGAAGTAGTTATAAGCAAGCAAATAAGAAACTATGTATGTATGTATGTATGTACTATGTATACATACTTACCGAACACCGTGCTGATTTCCGTTCAAAGCTATTGGCATAGTTAGTAATTTCCCTGGGGTATCCAGCCAGGTGATAAGCCATTACAAATCTATGATCTGATTAGAGATGAATTAAATTTTTGAAAACATTTTTAAAGTAAGTAGGTAAATCACTAAAGTGATTTCGTCTATTTATTGCTTTTTTTGTCTTAAGAAAATTGTTATCTGTTCTCAACTCGAGCCATGTTTTCTTCAAAAGCACGCAAATTCTTACACGTGTGTAAATAATAACATTAAAAACTTGTTGGTAGCTCACCCAAGTGTTAGTTGTTTCATTCAAACCTTTAATATTAATATGGTGATGCGAAAGCTTGACAGTCTAACTGCGAGTTTGTTTCAAAGTTTTAATATTTTTAAACCAAAATGTTTCAAAATATAAAAACTTTGCGGGCTCAATCAAACTTGACATAGCGATGATAAGAAAGTTAAAAATAATGGGTCTAACTGTTCGCCTACATCTGCCTAAACGGATAAGTCGATTTTCTTTAAACTCGGTACTTAGCGTTTTTTGGCAAAGTTTTTTTTTTTCTTTTTCTTAACCCATCTTTCCCGGGGGTAGGGTAAGCTAAAACGTTTGCCTTTTGTGTTACACATTACGTGTAATTCATAACGTGTCAAATGTAAATGGCACGATATGTAATCCGAAATCTGGCACTCGGACGAAAGTTTATGTTTACACATATTAACCGTGAGCCCACAGATCTTACAATAAAATCAGTTCATTATGCTGCTTCAGGTGAAAAATCGTGTCCAAAAAATTAATATTAATGCTAATTTCTATAAGAATATTTTTTAGATTTTTGTTTTTTTTTTTGACAACGGGTGCACTGATTTTGATGAAGATTTTTTAAAACATTAATATTCTTTTGAACTCAATATTTCAAAAACGAATTGGTCGATTTTTATAAGAATAAGAATAAGAATAGTTTCTTGAATATATTTATCTAGCCCTCAATATTGTTTTATTCCTTATTTTTTTTTTTACTTTAAAATATTTGTTTTTTTTTTTTTTGTAATTTTCACAAATCCAATGAAGTGCTCTTATGTATTTATATAATTTTAACTATCTAAATAATCTCTCATTTTTAAAATATACTTTCCTAAGTTAAAATATGTAAAACACCTCAATAATTTAATTTTCTCGCTGCTTCTACGAAAATTTTACTATAAAACCAGACACTGAAATCATCATAATTCATTTAATTGCCATGTCACTGAAAACCGGGACAGAATACACCGAGGATACCAAAATCAAATGACTTTTAAATTAAGTTAACATTAATAATAATATAATATGTATTTTTTTTTAAATTCTCAACCCAATGTAATAAGGTAAGGCCTCTCATGTGCCAACAAATTTATATTTTTTTATTTTTTTGTATCCTTATAGTAGCCCATGGTTTAATTGTTAGTGCGTTGGACTGTTATGCTGAAGGTCCTGGGTTCGATTCCCAGCATAAGCCACCTAAAAACAAAAACTTTTCAAGTGTTACTGACACTTGCGAGGAATTGACAAATCCTCCAAGAGTATCTCTTGCCATGAAAAAGTGCTTCTCACCCTAGCCGTTCGGATTCGGCAGAAAATTTTAGGTCCCCTCTATTCCTGCCAATAACACGCATGACACGAATGGTTGAGAGTTGTAAGTCACTAGGCCCTGGATCAACATGAGCTGTCGCGCCGACAAATTAATTTTATTTATAATCCTTATAGTTAGTAATTCATCCCCAAAATCAACAAGAACAACCCTGAGGATGATAAATTTAACCGACTTTTAATTAAAGTTTTTTTTTTTTTAATTTAATTTATAGGTAAATCTATAATTTGTTAAACTTAAGACATTGTATTAGATAACAACAAATGTAAATTATTTTTGTAGTAAATATCATAAGTTGTAAATATTATTTTAATAAAACAAATTTGGAATTTGAATTTATTCAGTTTATTAAACAGTGTGCACTAAAACAATAATTCATGAATTTTTCTGCTACGGACGAAGACCGTTGCAATAATTAAGAACTCTATTGCGTTTACTTTGGAGGTTGCTTCTTGTGACGTATCCTTAGCAATTGGTCTGTAACTCCATAATCTCTGGCTAGGAAGGTTCGCTTCAAAAAGATTTTTTAATAAAAAAAATTTTAAACAAAAAATATTGTTTTAACTTAAAATACCATAAAACTTTTTTAAGTCGATAATTAAAATCTTTTTTTTTTCTCGAAGACGACTTTTACGGCGTTGAAGGGAAACATCGGTTTAGAAGTTGAGACGGATATTCAAATTGAAATTTTAGCTATCTTTAAAAATGTCAACATCAACAACTTTTTTTTTTACAACTGCCTTTACTTAAACTAACAACTACATATCTTGAATGTTCAAATTGGTTTATATACTTAACCTACCAAATCTATATATTGTATGTATGCATATTCTTTTCAACACCCGTATTCCTATATAAGTCAAGCCCTTCTCCGATGAAAGTCAAAATTAATGATTCAGCAAAGCTAATTAACGCCAGAAACCCACACTTCTCTAAAATAGTCTCCATACGTTATCTCTATATGTTCCAAACAAAACCATCAAACCACTTAAATGCTAAAAAAAACTTCAAAATCCTCAAAGGCTTAATAATGATGCCTCATTACAATGTGGTTCATATAAGTAGTTTTAACAAAACCTTATTTTCAAATTTAACCATTGTGTTATTGTACCTATAGGCAAGCAAGCTTATGCCTTAATTGGGCATCTCTCTCTTAACTCAATCCAGTCTTGTTCTAAACTCAACACAGATTTTGGGATAAATGAGCACATAAACATGACTGATGAGTGGCATCTGCCGAAGGAAAACTTATAATTACCGTCAAACAGACGCAAAACCTTTCCATGACAGTCGCTTACCAACCGCGACTAATGTAAAATCATCCTTGATGGTTTAAGCTATTAGGAATTCGGTAGGTAACGATGATAAAGTTTATTATACTTGCGAAGGTATCAGGCTCAGTGGAATAAAATTCATCAAAATTTCAAGGTGCTTTTATCAGAAATGTTGGTGATAGACGATAGTCATAGGAACGCGCTTGGTGATGATTTTTTTTTATTTTTTACCTTCATAACAAAATAAGTCGAATCGATTAATTTAAGGGAATAAATTTATCTCAACATAGATTGAACTTTTCAAAAGAAGAAGTTTCCGAGATAATTGTTTTTGGGTTTCTTTTTTTTTTTTTGTTTTATTTTCAGATGATGGTTATATTTTTTGTGATGGGAAAACACAGACATTTAAAAAGTTTTGCCGATGTGATGAAAATCATCAGAAGCATTATTGGAAAAGTTGTTTTGAAAATGTTGACAAGCATGTGTTAATCTTTAAAGAGGGTCCTCACATTTTGTACAAGATACCATGATTAAATTTCGAAACTACGAGTAGACACACTTGTCTCAGAGGGCGAACAAAAAAATAAATGTATGTTGGAATGGAAGTAGACATAACTTATATTATGCTTTTGAGACTTAGACTAAGTGGTGCTATTTAATTAATTTGCTTTGTGCAGAGCGTTCTTTGCTGAAGATATAATAACTTATCATGCTTTAGTTGATATAAAGGTTATTGTGAGAAAATTCGCATTATCATTTTCAGTACAAAAAATAAGTAAAATGTAGTTGGTCAAAAATATTGCAATCTCTAAAAATAATAATTCTAGGGACCAGTTTTTCAGTATGCTGAGTTAAGCCAGTGGGAATTAATTCTTAACATAAATCGCTCACAATTGGAAATTATAAAATCCCATATAATTTTGTAGTTTCTTTTCTCATGTTTACACAGACTTATATAGCAGCAGATTTAATGAGGAGAGATGAAGAAAATGACAAAATAGTGATTCTTACTAGTATTCCAAGTATGGGTACCAATCTATGTGTATAAAGAATTCAAGATCGTACAGTAACAAAACCCTTCCATAAAGTGTGTCTGGGAAAGATAGGCATTCCTTAGCGAAGTATATTCCATTTGAGAAGCAAATCTTTGCATTTGGTATTTTTATTTAGTTACAATAATAAATAGATTTTCATATAGAATATTCGACCGTTTTATTCCTCTGAGCTCCTCTTTAAATAGCTCAGTTGTTCCCTTGGTTGAATACTTGGGACAAGGATTTTCAATAAGAATACGTGAAGAAACTAGAACTTAAAACTAAAAAAGTGATTTTGGGTAAAGTTAATAAAATAAATAATTTAAAATTCAGAACAAATTGTTTAACTTAAAGTAAAACTTAAGAAAATCAAACTTTCCTTAAATTACAGTTGAATTCCTCTTTATTATTTGGAGGAAATTTGCTAGTTGCTGGTTGCATGGCTGCTGTGGTTACTAAATTGCAGCCTTTTTTTGTTAACAGGTTGTTCATGGCGTCTGAGGTAAGTGCTCCGCACATTTTACCAAGTTCTGTGCTGAAGCTGAACAAAAAGAAATAAAATTATTTTATTCGGACTTTAGACCTTTAAATCAAAAGATTTATTATTTCTTTGGGAAGAATTTAGAACACCATCGAACTTAAATTAGCCACAACACAAAGGAAAAGCGTAACGGTTTATCAAAGAATTCATGTGGATCGACCTGACAAACTCAGAGGGTAAAATATCAAAACCATTTGTTCAGTAAATCAGCGAATTTGATGAGTTAACTTCAGTTTAATTAAATCTCACGTTAAAAAAAACTTGTTCTGAGTGTCTCAAGATAATCCACCAGTGTGATAAACAACCTTTAGTGAGCAGAGATCCTAATATCCGAATAAAAGGTGGAGTCCGCTGAATAGCCAACAGGTGAACTAACGACGATACTTCTAAATCAATTGGTCAGGAATATGGAGCAAAAGATATCGCCTTTAAAGCTCCGAACAAATCTAAGAGAATCTGACGCACATTGTGCAATTTATTGGTCAGCGTTTGATCCCAGAGAAATGGGTGAATTTAAAATATGAGTATAGAAGAATTAGTCCGTGGCGTATTTATAAGGGTGTAGGATTGCTACGCTGAAGGTCGGATGTTGTTGAAATGGTTTTTGAAGAAATAAAAGTATTTTCATCTCTATTTTTAGATATTGTTCAAGCTTTTGACAAGGTTTGAGACATTTGAGACTTGAATACAAATTTCAAAGGAATTTAACAAAGCAGTTCTACGAAATATTTAAGTCTTATGTTATCGTTCGACTCTGACGACGAGCAAGAGTTTTTGGAACTTAAAATAATTGAAGTCGGTCTACCACAAGGAAGTGTCTTAGAACCAAAACTTTTTATTATACACTAGGGATATTCCCGTGGACAACAATGCTATAATACATACCTATGCAGATTACCAGATTACTACCAGCTTACGTTCTTATAATGCCTTGTGAAGGCTACAGAAGAATTGCAAAAAGTAGCGGATAACGTAAGAAAATAGATACATTAGGATACAGTTTTCTATGTTGGAATCAAATTCCCCATCATCGGCAAGAATCTAAACCTTCCCTCCCAACCCTGTTTTAAATCCGAAATTGGAATTTAATTAAGTAAACGCAATTTCATAATATTCCTTACTTTCATGAAAATTCTTCTTATAAAGTGTCCTCTTTTTCAAAGGTTGCCTCTCTTAGGTACTATAATTTTAGTGTAACTATATGTATGTACATTATTATCCTTATCAGCACTATTAAACTATTAACTGAAGCATCATAAGAATAAACCGCTAAGGTATGCCAAAGTTCAGTCTATTTTCTTTTTCAAGATTTTGTCTTGTGCGGCTATTTACTCTACGAAATTATGCTAAAACTTATTTAAAAAAAAAATAATATTATTTTTGACTACGAGTTCTTGAAAACAATATTAATTTTCCAGTGAGATGAGAAAAATCATACATCTCTCTTATTAATTTCCCTGGCAAGGCAAGAGTAGTTATAGATATTGGTTGGGTTGGTTTCATTTCAAATGCTTCACATTGTGCAAAGAAAAAGTTTCAAATTGCAATATTTCTTTATGGTTTATGTAAAAGTAGAAAAAGTGTTCATTTAAGTTGAAATGATAGATGAGGAAACCAAAAAAAAAAAAAAATAACCAAAACATTTTTAGTTGCTATCACACAATGATATTTAAAGCAAAATCGAGGATGCAGAAGTTTTTTAATGAAAAAATATAGTTTTGAGAGCTTATTTATATTAATTTGAATTTTTTTTTCTTTAGATAGGATTTTGTTCTATAGAAGACATATAAAACCATAAATGAAAATTTTCTGAATGCATTCTTACATTAGATGAAAAAAAGTTTCAAAATGAAATGAATTATTTTTAATGAAAAATAAAACTATACCCACACGTGAGCATTCCATATACACAACTGTTGACTGACGAAATCATTTTTTTTAAGCGCCATATATTAGAAAAAAAATTAAAACTCTTACTTAACTGCAAAGACGGTGTAAGTTTCAGCTTAATCAGGTCAGATTTTGAGCATAAAAGAACACCTTATTTTTATAAACTGATTTACTTGAAGAAAATTTAATAATATTCTTTATTTTTATAAAATTTTTTAAGGCCATTTTATTATATCTAATTTGTCGATTATTATGTTTTTTTTTGTCAACTTTTTGAATCTAGAAACTCGATCAATGCACAATCACATTATTGTTGTTTTGTTCCATTTCATTATCATTCCGACATTTTTGCATTTTCTCTTTCTCCTTTTTCTGTTTGTTTTTTGTTCTGTCTACTCAACTCTTCTGCTATTTAATTGTTTACTGTTTTAACTAATAGAAAAAAATATTAATTGAAGTGTCGTTTTGCATTTACTCTCCGACATCTTTTTACTTGTCTTTGCTAAACTTCCCGATTCCACTCTGTTTTTGAATTTTTTTTATAACAGCGCAAGTGTAGGTAGGTACCCATTTAGTTTTTCTTCTTCTCCACACTTAGTGAAGAACTATTCAGTTGTCTGTCGAACATGAATCTTCTTTACAAAAAATTAAATATAAAAAACTTTTTTTTTTTAAAAAGCGTATTGATTTTTCTCAAAACGTAGGGATATGTATAAACATATTTTTAACATTATAATATAAATGCCTAGACCTTTTGCAGATTGTCTTAATATTTTGGTATTAATTCTTAAAATTTTGCGAAGCAACGCGACCACGGGTCTGCAAGTAAATAATACAAAAACGGCAACACTTACAGTATAATACTTTAGCTTTTTTAATTTTCTTTTAAAGAGGTTGATTAAAATTTAATAAGAACATATTAGGAATAAAAATGGCATTCAATGCTAAATTTTGAAAAAAAACTCAACAATTTTTGTTTTTAAAACTACTATTCATTTAAAACAATTTATTAAAAGATAAAATAAAAAAATGGAATTTTCGGATTTAAACATTTTAATTATTCCCGTGTACTTGTGTATGTGTACATTAAAATGGTGAAACAAAAAATTGAGAATGAATTGTACACTGTGGCGTATACGTCCTTTTTAGCATCTTGCTAATAAACCTATTTTTTATTTATTCAATTCTTTATTTAATTTAAGTACAAATTATAATAACTTATATTAGCTTACTATTTAACTTATTGACCTTAACCCTTTGAATGCTAGACAGAGAGAGAGAGAGAGAGAGAGTTCCTTAATCTGACGTTCCTTATACTTCGGCTTAGATTTTCATCAAATACCATATAATAATATGTTATACAAAGGTGTTGCCAGAACTTAGAATGTAGTTGAATAAAACAAAACCTTATGAAAAAAAATACAAAATATTTTCACTATATTTTAAAGTATTTCAATTTTCATTTAACGTATAGGCGGGGCGGGAGCACAATTTATTGAACATTTATTATTAGTAAAGGGTCACTGGCATTCCACCCCATAGGTAACACTTACCTACATAAACTTGTAAAAATAATAATATCTGAATCTAAATTGTATCCCAATATTTAAAGCGGTTTTAGCAATCAGTATTCCTTGACGTTACTTTAGCCAAAGACCTGGATAACAACTTTCACGATAAAATTTTATATTTAAATAAAGGGTTTCTCAAAATTTACGCAATATTTGAATTTGCCGTCATTGGCAACCCTTACAAAAATTATTTAATATCTGATAGTTTAAGTTACATAATATGTAGAAAAATGGAACATTACCCGAGCGAACAACATTTTTTCATTGCAAATGAAACAATGAAAGTTTGGCAGGTACATAGTAAGAGCCTTAGCTAATTTTGCTGAAATTTTAAAATCCACCCACTTTCATCAAATTTTATATTCATCCTTATTGAAATTCCTTAGAACTTAAAAATTTTTGAACCAAACTCTCTTCAACTAAAGCATCACACACGTGCTCACTACCACGTGCACTTTTATTATAATTAATATTTTTTCCTTATATAACATCCTTAGAAGGCTCAAAAATAGGCCCTATACTATAGCATATTTGAAGTCCCCAAAATTCTTGCATTCACTTTTTGTACAGCCTTTTTTAAAATACGTTTTAACCGGATGCCAAACTTAATAACCGGAAAGAGCGATGTTATGTTGAATGCTTATTATGGGATTTCCCGAAAAACTAAGTTGGTGTAATTTTGAAAATGTATGGTTTTCTTTTCTCAACGCGTTCCGTTATATTTTGAGCGATGTTATTTTTTAATAAAAAAAATTTAATGTGAAGTAAAAAATTTACAGATTTCACTCATAGAGTAACTATGGGGACATTGAAAATGACTTATATTACGTCGATAAAACAAAAACATGTCTAATCTTTGTAATTTTTATTTTGTATACTATTGTTGCGTTATAATTTCACAAACTGTCTTAGAAACCATTCTACAGTCTGAAGTTCCAATTTGTAAATTTAATGTCACTTCCCAGTTGGCGGTTAAATTAATGTTGTTAATTTTTTTAATAAGGTGAATCTTAGTTTTAATTGTAGCTTAACTCGCAATTATACAATCATACTCATTTTCATCCGCTCCGGTACAGCACTTATACACGAAATTAAAGTTACATACTATCTATCTTAACGTAAATCTAGGTATTTGAAATTTTTGCATAGCTAACCATTGCAGAAAGGTAACTGAATTATTACAGATCGATTAAAGCATACATCATATACGGTTCAACTTAGTTCTCGACTCAGTCGGTTGTTGTTCAAATCAACCCGTGTCTTGGCTTGTTATTTGATCAATTTGACGGTTGATGAGAAAATCAAAAGATTTTGAATTTTTTCAAATTGATTTACAAGTATTTCAAATCATTGAACTATGTAAATATATTGTATAAAGCCAAGACATTTGATTTACTTTCCAGGTAAACCTTTTTTAAATCGAAACAAAATTTACAAAGAATTTGATGCGAAGCCCAACCTCACTGCTAATTGTTTTTATTCTATAATATTTTATTTTAAAATATTTTGAACCCTTCTTTTAATCAATTTAACAATATCGAGTCGCGTAATTTTTTTTAGACAAAAATAATGGCGCAAAATTTTAAACAACCTATTGTTAAGGGCTTAGCATATTACTAGTTAGCAATTTGCTAAACATTAAGTAATTTACTAACTCTTCGGAAATTTTAACCCTTTTTTTTCGTTTTACTAACTAGTAAAATACTAATTCCCTTTTATTAAAAACGGTGCATCTGAACACGTCCAAACAATGACAGTTCGTGAAAGAAAAACAAAGCAAACAAACTTAAACCAAGGGAACGTCCTAATAATTTGATTTACCGTTGCGTTGGCCAGATACACTCCAAAACATTTTTCAATTTTCTTAATTTTTGCCATCATGATCAAAAAAGAAAAACATTTTGGAGTGTATCTGACCAACCATAAACAGTACAGGGATGGTTGATACCTTTTTGGAATCACCACCTCCATTAGCTTCAACAACTCCTTATGTCTTCCGAAAATATTTTATTTTATTTTATTTTATTTAAAAAACAATTAGCACACGAATCATAAAAAAAAACACAATTTAACTCTTTGCCAACAAATTTTTTTCGAGGACAATGACAGATTTCATATGGATTTAGCAAGTTACTAAAAGTTAAAGTAGCCATTTTGTGATTTTAACTTTAGTAAAATGTTAAGAGATAGTAAGTTGCTAAAATCGTTTAAAATTAGCAAAATCTTCTTTTTTAAATCGTTTAAAATTTTGCGCCAATGTTTTTGACACTTGGAGCTGTATTCTTTTAACTGAGTTTATGAAATGTGTGGCCGAGCATCAATTTAGTTGACAACCAAATTGAATAATTTATGGTCTACTTTAAGATGAAGCCTAAAATTTTATTTGCATTTGAGGACCTTAAACTTGAAGATCTGACCATTAGGGCTTAAGTTATAAGTTTATTAAAGAGGTTCAAGTACGTAGCTATGCAATATGCATGTTCTAGGTTAAAAAATAAAATTGATTTAGAAGTTAGTAAAGTTTTTCCCCAAACGTTGTCTAGCATATTCTAGGTTCTTTAGGTTGATTTAGAAAAAAATCAACTTTTGTCACATTTTACCTTAATTTTGAGACCTAAACCTCGAACATCCGATTATTAGAATAAAAGTTAGAAGCTAACCAAGACCTTAACCTTGATGATCTGGTCCTTAGAACTTAAGTTATAAATTTGTATGAGAGGTTCAAGTAGGTAGCTATGCATATTCTAGGTTAAACAATCAAATTGATTTAGAAGTTAGTAAAGTTTTTACCCAAACGTTGTCTAGGTTCTTTAGGTTGACTTAGAAAAAAATCAACTTTTGTCATATTTTACCTTAATTTTGAGACTTTAACCTCAAAGATCCGATGATTAGAACAGAATATATCAGCTTACAAAATCGACCCTTTTCGATTACAATATTTGAATTGTTTAGCTAAGTTAATTCTACCTCTTGCCTGATTTACCTAAACATATCTTAACCTTGGGCATCTGGCCCTTAGAACTTAAGTTATAATTTTGTGTAAGAGGTTCAAGTAGGTACCTATACATATTCTAGGTTAAACAATTAACTGATTCAAAAGTAAGTTAAGTTTTGTCAAATAGATAATTAGATCAGAATATATCGACTTACAACATCGACCCTTTTTGAATATACTATTTAAGTTGCTTAGCTAAGTTGATTTTCCCTCTAGCCTGATTTACCTTAGTTTAAATACCTTAACCTCTCGCATCTGGCCCTTAGAACTAATGTTATAAGTTTATTAAAGAGGTTCAAGTAGGTACCTATTATGCATATCTATTATAGGTTCAACAATCGATTGATTTAAAAGAAAGTCAACTTTTGTCACATAATTTCTTTAGACTGACATTTTACCTTAATTTTAAGACTTTAACCTCAAACATCCGATTATTAGCACAGAAGTTATAATCCAAACAAACCAAGCAAATCCAAACTTTACGATTTTATTATTTGTAAAATACCTACTAAAAATAATGTTCATGCACCTACCTACATATGTACATACATGCATATCTAACATACCTACATAATGTATATCATTTTTGTGCCCGATGCAAAGCCAGTTTTGTTTGCCACGTGGTGTTTTTTTTTATTGCACACACTCCACCGTTTTCTCCCTTCTATCAATACATTCTTTGTTGGTACGTACCTACATACATATGTACTTGTACATATTTTGTTTGTTTTTTTTTCTTTTGCCGTGAAGAAATTAGTTCTAAAAAGACAATTTTTCAAGTTTCTAGTATGAATTTTTTTACGCCTTTGCAAAATTTTTTATGCAGATTTGTAGCTTGCCATTTAAGCTTTAATTATCTAGCTTAATATCGAACATCCAATAATTTTAACTAAAGTTATAGGCTTCTAAGTGGGCTCAAATCGAGCATTTTTCGAATTTTACATTCCTCCACTGAATCTCGTCCGTTGGCGATGATCAAAATTTATGTACGCTGGCTGAAATTCATCACTTGTGTTTTTTGCTTCATTTTATTCATTTTGGTAGTTTCTTTGGTAACACCAACCAAAAATTCAATCGTTCTCCCCCTATACGCTAGAGTTCATTCTATATCTTTGTTCATTTTGGTAACACCATACTTTTATCAAAACGACCCTATAAACATTTTCAATGTTAAAAAAAAAGTTAATATGAAGTAAAAAAAAAAGGTTTTCTATTTTTTTTCCCTTAATCGGACAGTTCTCATAACCATACAAAAATTGGAGGACCATGAGTGTCCGCTTATTTGAGCTTTCACTGTAGTACTATGTTAATGAAAATTCGAATATAAATGTTTCTTTTGTCATAAGAACTAAGAATCAACAGAGTCAAAACAAACGTTTGTGATAAAAGGGTTTTTTATTGTTAAAGAGGAGAGTCAAATGTGGGATTACTACCATAACACTTATAACAAAATGTATACATTCATGAAATTTGCCAAAAGTTTTAAATTGTCATGACAACCATATTATCCAACCAATCTATATAAATATTTATGGTCAAAGGGGGTATTATTTGAGGGTAAGGTTTAAGTGGGAATGATTGCCTTATTGAAAAAAATAAAAAAAACAGCCAAACATTGAATTTAAATGTGAAGTGTTAGACATCCAAAACAGTCCTCTCTCTCATATACAGCTCGTGATTAAAATTTTTCTACAAATCGATCATTGTATTGTCAAATTTAGCGAGAGGACTCTTATATTAAAAGGTTTCACTTAAAATATATGTGAATACGTATGTTCATTTAGATTAAGTTGTCCACTTTCGAAAAGAACAAAAAAAATGCTCTTAATTAAAAATCATGCATCAGCACGTGTATATGTATGTGTCTTTTTAATTGTTTTTTTTTTTTTTTTTTTAATAAGGCTTACCATCGTTTAAACAATCACAACAACTGTTTCCACTTAACATCAGGCATATAATATAATAAAATTAATGCACAAAAAAATATAATATTATGTTGGTATGTATGTATAGTATATGAATATGTTAAGCAACGAACAGGGCCGTCCTCCAGTCTGTTCGGAGAGTGAATTAATGCGCCAAAAGCTTTGGATTAATAAATGTTTATAATATAATAGAAAAGATTAGATAAATACATTTAAGTTAAAAAAATAGTTGCAATAGACAATTTGTATTTTTGCAGTAATATTTTTAATCAGATTAATATTGTCATCAGTTCCACATTCCTATCTGAAGCTGTGAAAATAATGAGAATAATATATGAATTTTTATTGAAATACTTGAAGTAAATTTTATAGATACTTCTTTAGTGAATATTCCTCAATTATATTCCTAAGAACCATCAGCTAGACTTTGAAATTCGTAAAAATATTATTTTTTTTTCATTTTTGTCACCCTATACTTCAACTTTGCATCCCTATTATCGATGTCTATAACTTCTGCGAATGTGAATTACACTTTTCTTATCAGAATTATTCTTGAAGTTCCTAACCAAAATTATAATATTAAAAAAGTATACACATAGGTTCGACCGTGGAAATAAAATCATGAAATCGATAGAAAAATAAAACGAAATTAATTTAATCCCAAAAAAATGCAAAATGCAATGACATCAAATTTATGTTGAGCCTGCATTTAATTACAATTAACACTTACCTCGATTATCCTCAATTAAATGAATTACCTACCCGTTATTAGTTTACTCCAATGGCCATAGCTATATTTTTGATGTTGTGAAGAATATTTTATTTTTTTTTTTTTAATTTTGAATGATAAAATTTTTCTATTGCGGCGTTTTTCCTCTTTTTTTCGCTTCGATGGCAATTATGTTTCATTCCTGAAACCAATTTACAATTACAGGGATTGGTAAACATCAAACATAACCCAATTTAGATTCGCTTTTGACAAGTAGATTAATCCTTTAAAGCACGTCGTCGTCGTCATTGTGTGGTATATATGATGGTTAAGACCGAACAAGGCAAGGGTATATTTACATACATACGCACATGAGTTTATATGCAAACTTGACCCGAAATTCGAATAATATATGCAAATTCGGTTTTGTACAATTCCAACAATGTCACATTGCCCTGATCATGATTGAGATACATTTCAGCTTTGAACCGAAAAGGCGAGCCGCACTAATCTACATTTGTGTAACGCAATCTAATCATTGCCCTAACAACCGAACCACATCGTCGACTTCGGCGTTGGTTTTTGTGGTGTGTTGACTTTTCAGGATTCTCCGTCACATAATTTATATAGCCAAACACCCATGTATGTGGTGTAAATATCTTCCAGTTAGTATAGCTACTCGTAGTTGCATATATATTAAGGGTGTAATTTCCCAGGAGAACCTGCATATGACACACAGGTCTATCCACATGATGGTCTGCAAAAAATGGGTGGCATATTGGGTATATATATGGAAATATATGTATCTGTGAGAATAGGACAAAGGAAGTGAGTCGGTATATAGTGCGCGGTCAACATCATCATGCTTTAAAAATTGCATTTTACCAAAGCTACCTCATGCTCACGTGTTATATAAACGTAAAAGCTGAACAAAAGTTTCTCGAATCTGGATACAATATGAAAAAGAAAAAAACTAACCCAACAGTCAACACAAAGAGAAAAGAAGAATGGCTTTTTATTAAAAATATTCTAATGGACGAGAGTGCATTTTCCATGCATGCATAATCCCGTGGTAAAAGGCAATTAGGGATGAAAATGCCACTGTCCATTTTATAACTGTATTTCGTTACTCTAAGCCAAGTTTAACGACACGTAAGGGTAAGATGAGACTTATAGAAAAGTGTATTTTATATACAATATAATAACTAAGAGGCCACAAAACAATTAGTGCAGGAAGAATAAAATGCATCACGTGGTTGGTGAGTACTGGCTTTACTACGTGTTTGGCTCAATGATTGTCTCTCTAAGTTCTGTTGTTAAGATACTTGAGTCTATGCTTGGATAATGCAAGAAGTAAGTCCTTGAGAACTAAGCCCACTGATAATTTCTCAAAAGGTTTGAAATCAGTTGAGTTAGGAAAAGTGAGTTTTCGGTTCCACTGAGATTCGTATTGAACCAAGTAAACCAGGCCGAAAATTGGTTGGAAAACCCCAAATCGTATACTTTCCGGAATAACACTACGGAATTGACAATCAACTAATTTTGTCCCTCAAGAAAATGGGATCGCCAACAGACGGTGTTCAGCCGGATGCACACTTATCTCTGGGGCGATGTGTCGAGTCGTGTGCTTAAATTGATGAAAAAAAAAAGTCTGTGCGTAACACAATGAACCACATAGTGATCGTACACGGTATGATTTCTTTATCAAATTTTAGTTTAAGAGAAACAAATTTTAAAAATAGATGGAGCGGTTTTTTTTGTTTTAAATAATTTGTTTGTATTTAAAATTTTGTACACATTTTAAAGAGAAAATGTTACATTTTAACATTGAAAATGTTTATAGGCTCGTTTTGATAAAAGTATGGTGTTACCAAAATGAACAAAGATAGAGAATGAACTCTAGCGTATAGGGGGAGAAAGATTGAAATTTTGGTTGGTGTTACCAAAGAAACTACCAAAATGAATAAAATGAAGAAAAAAACACAGGTGATGAATTTCAGCCAGCGTACATAAATTTTGATCATTGCCAACGGACGAGATTCAGTGGAGGAGTGTATAAAATTCGAAAAATGCTCGATTTGAGCCCACTTACAAGCCTATAACTTTAGTTATACTTATTGAATGTTCAATATTAAGCTAAATAATTAAAGTTTAAATGACAGGCTACAAATCTGCACAAAAATTTTTGCAAAGGCGTAAAAAATTTCATACTAGAAACTTGAAAAATTGTCTTTTTAGAACTAATTTCATCACGGCAAAAGAAAAAAAAACAAACAAAATATGCCTGTATGTATGTTGATACGTACCTACCTACAAAGAATATATTGATAGAAGGGAGAAGACGATGGAGTGTCTGCAATAAAAAAAACACCACGTGGCAAACAAAATTGGCTTTGCATTGGGCATAAAAATGATATATGTACATTATGTAGGTATGTATGCATGTAGATAGGTATGAGCATTGTGCATGAACATTTGTATTAGGTATTTTACAAATAATAAAATCGTAATATTTGGATTTGGTTGGTTTGTTTGGATTATAACTTCTGTTCTAATAATCGGATGTTTGAAGTTAAAGTCTTAAAATTAAGGTAAAATGTTAGGCTATACAATTTATGTGACAAAATTTAACTTACATCTATGTATATCAACTCGATGGTTGAACCTAGAGTATGGATAGGTACCTACTTGAACCTCTTATATAAAATTATAAATAACTTAAGTTCTAAGGAACAAATCATCAAGGTTAAGGTCTTGGTTAGCTTATAACTTCTGTTCTAATAATCGGGTGTTTGAGGATAAAGTCTTAAAATTAAGGTAAAATGTCAGTCTAAAGAAATTATGTGACAAAAGTTGACTTTCTATTGAATCAATCGATTGTTGAACCTAGAATATGCATAGTAGGTACCTACTCGAACCTCTTTAATAAACGTATAACTTAAGTTCTAAGGACCAGATGCTCAAGGTTAAGGTATGTTTAGGTAGATCAGGCAAGAGGTAGAATTAACTTAACTAAAAAAAAAATAAAATATTATAATCGAAAAGGATCGATTTTGTAAGCTGATATATTCTGTTCTAATCATCGGATGTTTGAGGTTACGGTCTGAAAATGAAGGTAAAATGTCAGACTAGAAAATGCTTTTGACAAAATTTGACTTACTTCTGAATCAGTTTGATTGTTTAACCTAGAAAATGCATAGCTACCTACTTGAACCTCTTATACAAAATTATAACTTTATAACTTAAATTCTAAGGACGAGATCATCAAGGTTAAGGTCTTGGTTAGCTTCTAACTTCTATTCTAATAATCGGATGTTTGGGATTAAAGTCTCAAAATTAAGGTAAAATATGACAAAAGTTGATTTTTTTCTAAATCAACCTAAAGAACCTAGAATATGCTAGACAACGTTTGGGTAAATTACGTGACTCGATATTGTTAAATTGATTAAAAGGTGAGTTCAAAATATTTTAAAATAAAATATTATAGAATAAAACAAGTAGCAGTGAGATGGGGCTTCGTATCAAATTCTTTGTAAATTTTGTCTCGATTTAAAAAAGGTTTACCTAGACATTAAATCAAATGTCTTGGCTTTATACAATATAAATGATTTGAAATATTTGTAATTCAATTTAAAAAAAATTCAAAATCTTTTGATTTTCTCATCAACCGTCAAATTGATAAAATAACAAGCCAACTCACGGGTTGATTCAACAACAACCAACTGAGTCGAGAACTAAGTTGAACCGTATATGATGTATGCTTTAATCGATCTGTAATAATTCAGTTACCTTTCTGCAATGCTTAGAATGCTTTTAGACGACTGCAATTTTTATCCGCAATTCTCTTTTGAGTTTCTTTCCGATTGCAGCATCCATTTAAACGCTGAAAATTTTAATAGCTGCAATTTTTGTTAAATGAGAAGGAAATATATCTCCTCACTCTTTACTCCGCTTATGTCTCAATAGAATAAGAAAAAGCACAAAGAAGAAAGAGCGATAACTCTGCAATTATTTCAACCTCAGCAACTTTGTCTACCCCGGACACCGCATACGTCCCCCGCCTACATGCTTAAAAATTGCAGGGGTAATTGCAGCATATTTGCAGCGTTTAAAAGCAGTCTTAGCTATGCAAAAATGTCAAATACCTAGACTAGATATACGTTAAGATAGATGGTATGTAACTTTAATTTCGTGTACCTATAAGTGTTGTACCGGTGCGGATGAAAATAAGTATGATTGTGTAATTGCGAGTTAAGCTACAATTAAGACTAAGATGCCCCTTATTAAAAAATTAACAACATTAATTTAACCGCCAACTGGGAAGTGACATTAAATATGCAAATTGGTACTTCAGACTGTGGAATGGTTTCTAAGACAGTTTGTAAAGTTATATTGCAACAATAGTATACAAAATAAAAATCACTAAGATTAGGCATGTTTTTGTTTTATTGACGTAATACAAGTCATTTTCAATGTCCCCATAGTTACTCTATGAGTGAAATCTGTAAATTTTTTTTTGTTTTGTGTTTTTTTTTAATTTGTTATTCAGTTATTTTGCAATTTTTTCGATTCAATTAAATTACATGTCTTGAAATTTTGCGCTAAATTGAAGCCAAAAATTGCAAAATAATTGAATGCCTAAAAAAACAAAAACAAAACAACAAAATGCCAAATAAGCAGTTGCTGTTTAAGTTTAGCAATCCAACAAAAATTTTAATGTAAATTCCGAGACGAAAAATGCGAAAGGATAATTGTCATATCCTAAATCGAAATGTAATTTACAAAACGTGAAATGCGAATTTACAAAATGAGAAACCAAAAAAATAAAAACAATACCAAAAATCATACCCTTCTTAAACGTCTAATTTTTCGTTTATGACTTTTAAATATTCATACCTATCTAGATTCTTGGATTTTTTCTGTTTTGTCTATTTTTTGTTATAATTTCAAAATATTAATATTCTGCAGTCAGGTTTAAAGTTTATGAATCATATTGTTTTTTTAAATATCTTATCGAGAAACGCTTCCCCCAAAACTCCTTTAACGTGAAATTAAAATTAAAAAGTAATGAAAATTTACATTTATTCTGAAATTTTAATTTAAATACTAAAAATATCATAACCGTCTCATGCCCCAAGTTGAATCTTCCTTAATATTATATTTAAATTATAAATAGGTGTGAAAAATGTATTAATGTAGCTTTTGAGGAGAAAAAGGCAAATGATGAAGACTGACTGACTGCTCAGCCAGCTTATTTTAATATGTATAAAATGTTGAGTTAAATGAATTTAAGTGACTGTGACTGTCCATAGCAAAATTGTCATTTCCGTGACAAAAAGAAAATCCGTAAAAAATTGGTCACAGACTTAAGTTGCTTAGATCACATCAATAACGGGACCCATTGGTTGCTTCCGGAACATATTCCAAAAAGTACAAACGAATATCAGTAGTGAGTTGTATTTCATGTAACAGGGGCATTTCAAGTTTTCGTTCTCCAAAGATTTCATTACCGTTGTAAGTCTCTTTCAACTTGTTTCCCAGTGAATGCTTTATTTATTCAATACTAAATAATAAAGAATACAATATATTCAGTAAAGTTCGTTTTTATTTAAAAAAAAAAATACCTTTCGCCGTAATTTCGTAATTTCCAAGTCGTAATTTCTACTATGCTCTACGATGATAGGTGAGTTTCGATCCGCCAGTTCCGTCATATAACCATGAAAATAAAAACAGTTCTAAATAACAAAATTGGGGCACTCTCTTAAAATTGTAATAATTTTTTTTTAACTGCGGAATAACTAAAAAATGTTAATAATATGTTTATAAGTAAATGTCCATTTTGAGGTGCAAAATATTATTGGGAGCCCCTTAAGTAAGTAAGTAGGTAGTATGGTTGCATTAATTATTAAAACAGTTATATAAAATAGTAAAAAATGGCATTTGCTTTTTGAAAGCTGAAGTGTTCTATACCTGTCCTATAAAATATTATTAATTTAGTGTATATATTTAATTTTGTACTGCAGTGATTTTAATGAAACATGATTGATGGAGCAACAGCTTGGGCTTCGAAAATTTATAAAAACATTGCAGTTCTATTACCAAGCAATGCAAGTACCCGTCTGCTATTAATATTTTCTATAAAATCACAAAAAAAAATAAATTTCTTAAAAGTTAAAATTTTGTATATTTTTGATTTAAATTCATTCCACTTCAATGTGAACTATACCTTTGTTATTTTTTTTCTCCATTGTTATACATTTAATGAACATTTACAATTAATATTGTATACACCACATAGATGTTGGTTTTATAGCAAGTTTCAAATTTGAATTTTAATTACATTCTGTAATTAATTCAGTTCAAACATGTGGGTTCAGTTGGAGTTGGTATATAGGCGTGCAGTATGTGTTCCAAATTTACATGTGCAATATTCCTCACTCCCAAACATGATAAATGAGAGAGTATAACTCTGAAAATTTCCATCCTTTCACATCCACACTCCCTTACATAAGTAATTCAGTCAGTCAGTACCTTAATCACGCGAATCCCACCGTGATTTTTTGAATGAAAAAAAAAAAGAAGAAAACTTCATCCTTTAAATGAATGAAAATGTATCAGTGTTGGCTAACAATGTAACTTAAGGTTAACGAACGAATGAAATCAGCTCAGGGTTTTCATTTCATGTTTTTTTTGTCTTTTTTTTATTATGGAAATATGATTGAGTGGGAAGTAAATTTACTAAGGATGATGGAAAATATTATTTCAGGAGCAACGAAACGAAGGAGTACTGGGAAATTTCGAAGAAACCTAGCAGTGACCTAAATTTTTCAATTTTTCTAATTTATAATAGTTTCTTTCACTTTTATGTATGCCTGCTTGAGGGAAGTAAGTAACTCTGTTGTTTGCAGTAAATTGCAGTTGAATATTTTTTTTTTGTATTAACATTTAGAAAAACTGTCTTTCCATCATTTTGACTGCTTTTAGAGAGATTAATTTTAATTATATTTGATTTTGATTGCAACGAATTTGTTAGTTTTCAGTTCTCATTTTTTCGAGTAAATATTAATTTGGAAGAAATGAAGTGAACTGAAAAAACATTTGCTAAATGAGATTGAAGGTTATATGTGGTTAGGAAATTTACATTTAATTTATATTTACTTTTTATCTGTGTTTAATAATAAATCCTACACAATGATTGATTTTTAGTTATAAAATTAGTTAAACTGGAAAAAGAAAAACCAATAAAACTAACGTATAGAAAAGTTTCCCATGAACTTTGTCCTGATATGATGTGCCGTGTACATCTACTGTTTAGTTTAAAATAAATTAAATCGTCGGTATTCTGAATGAAAAAGGAAATATTGATAAAAAATTGCAGAACTTTAAAAGCAATGTACAACAAAGTTGTTACTCTATAATTGTAGTGCTAGCTTAGTATTTAATACAAAAGAAGAGGTTATTAGCATAAACGTATATACAGGGTGGGCCAAATACAAGTTTCTTATAAAAATGCAAAAAAAAAAATGAACAAAATTTAATTTTTTTCCATGTAACTATTATGGCTTTATTTGTAAAAGCAAGCATTCCTATTAATTATGAACACACAGTAGCGCATTGTGTTACTCCAATTTTCCAAGACCTTGTTAATGGTTTAGGGCTGTAGCTCACGGATTGCTTGGATGATATTGGCCTTAAGTGTTTAAATCGTTTCCGGATTGTTGGCATAACATCGGTCCTTCATGGTTCCCCACAAAAAAAAAGTCCGAAGGCGTCAAATCGCAGCTCCGAGGCGGCCAATTGACATCGCCAAGACGGCTGATAACACTATTTAGGAATTTGGTAAGCAAAGCATCGATTGTTGCATGGGCTGTGTGGCATGGCGTGCCATCCTGCATGAACCAGAAGTCGTCCAAATCCATGTCTTCATTAAAAAAAGATCTCTGTAACGCCCACCGTTGGGGAAAACGTTGTTCCCAGCCTTATTTTCGAGTCTCACACTCTCGTCTATGCACACCGTACGACGACGGGGACCATGAGTATTGCCCATTAGAATACCAATCTCATAAACTTTTTGCACAAACTAGCGTACAGCAGGCGCGGTGGGTGCGGTTTGTGTCCATATCATCTAATTCAGGCCAAAAGAAGTTGGTAATCATCGCCTTATGGCGCTCGCCCTTGACGCTGATGGCCAGGCCAACGCCGCGCCGTTCTGACAGAAATATTGATCGATGAAGCCGCCAGCCCGAAATCCACACCTACAGTGACTTTTTCGGGATGTATTGGACGTTTTTGGATCTCATGTGGATCGGTTTCATCTCAAATTCAACAATTTTGTTTGTTGACGTACCCATTCATCCAGAAATGGGCCTCATCGCTGAAGATGATTTTTGATGAATATTAGGGTCAGTTGTCATCTGCTTCAGAGCCTATTAAGCGAACACGTCGTTGTCTATGTGATCGTTTACCTTCAGCTCCTAGGTCAGTTAAATTTTGTACGGATGCAGGCCCAAGTCACGATACAAAATTAACCAAGTTGTGGTCTGCGACGTGAAATCGACTGCCTCGGATTCTCCCGCACACTCTCACGGACAGCGGCGATGTTTTCGGCAGATCTTGCTATTAGTCGACGTATGGGTGTTGATTGATCGTTTACTGGATCAATGGAATCAAATTTATCCACCTTACTGCGAATTGTCCTCTCAGTAGACCGAAAAATGCGCGTAGGGCGCGAACGTTGCCCAACCGAACAACCATTTTTATAAAACAATTTTGTTATTTCCACGTGTTGTTGAATGCAATATCCGTAATGGCTGAATAAATGACAGTCAATTTGACAGATGTAGCTTCAAAAATATGACCGCTATCAACTGTCAAAGTTTAGAAGTACCTACCTAATAGAAGACCCTTTATTACATATAATATATTATATACATATAAAGGGTCTTCCAGTAGGTACGTCTAAAATTTTATTAAAAAAAATTAATTAATAAAAAAATATGTCGTAAAACGCTAGATTTAAATTCATACTCCCAGCGTGATAGGTTGTCGCACTAACTGCAAAAGTGTTTTAAAAACATCGAAAAATTAAGGCTTAAGGTTAAAAACAAAGTCAATTATAGATTAATGATATTCTAACTTTAAAAAATCACCTGATTTATCCTATTTCAACACTTTTGGGTTTTTCTACAGATTTATAATGAGAGGAAGATTATCTAAAGGGAAGTAAATATGAAGAAAATTTCTGTTTTTAGGTGGAATGGGCTGGGATTTGATTTCAAGACCTTTGACATAAAAGTCTTACGTGAACATAACGCTGTTTTTATTTGATATTTTTTTTATGTTTCGAACCTTTTCCTATTTTTTTTTTAACTGAGGAATTCTACACAGAGCTTACGAGTCCTTTGTGGAAAATGCAGTTGCTTTTAATAACTCTTCAAAATTCTAGTTTATATAGTTATGAAATACAGAATCTGTTTCAATTCCAAAACTGGCGTACCTAATTTTTTAATCAGGTTATAAGTTTAGGTTTATATTAATTAAAAAAATATTGAAAGTAAACGCTTGTTGTAGTTAGTTTGTAGGGCCGATTTGTGAAATAAAAATTGAAAAATTTAGAATCCTGATGCTGTTGAGATGATCTCAACATTTTTCAATTATTCTTTTTTATTTCACAAATTGTGTAAGTAGGATAGATAATAGATTACTGGCTCGAGTAACCTTTGAAGCTTTTAATGGATTTGTCAAAAATTCTGAGGCATTAAATTCAAACAATTTACTTCTATTTTTTTTTTTAATTTCATTGTAAAAATAAACTTATACCTAACTAAACCGGGTATTGTAAAATGTCTAGACGAAAAACTGAAAGCATTCCTTTTAAAATTCTCAATAGCTTTAATTCATAATTAATTTTTTTTTTTTATATAAATATACTTACAATATATGTATGTACAGTACATATATAAGTTTATATCAACGCAAATAATTTCTTAACCTACAAAAGTGTTTTTCTTTTTGTCAATCTTATAAGTAACATCCGTATCACAATTCAAGATCAACTGTAGGTACTTAAACTTCCATTAATGTCGTCGCAACAGCATAACATAATAAAATCATTGAGAAGAGATCCATCATCTAACCCAAACACAACTAAATCTAAATAACTACAATAGAGTAGAGCAATCAACAAATTTAAGAGTTTTATTAACGCCACTCAAACTGACACTTGAATTTCAATCAAAGCAAACAATAAAAATAAAATAATAATAAAAAAAAAAATTATAACAGCACAAGCCCATCAATATAATATGAATACGTATAATCATCATACACTCAAACCCACAGACAGACAGACACACTCAGTTAGAATTTTATATGTGTAACAGTATCCTCTTTAAATATACCAATATATGTACATACATAATAACAACAATAATTTTCACACTTCATCCACCGCAATCGCCACCTCATAATAAATGACCACAAACTATAACAACTATATGTATGTACATATAACACCCCTTTTGCGATGGTAGTCGTCGTAGATTCTTTGTTGTCACCGGCATCAGCACAGCTAGTCAGCTAACACACTTAATAAATGATATGATACTTCAAAGATAAAAAGAAAAAAGATTTTCGCGCCTATTTTTCTCTAAAACCACCCACAAGCAACAAAGCAACAGAACCATCAAGATTCCAGGCGAAGTTCCAATACAATTCCAACCCACAGGCCCTCCTCTCCCATCCCAATCAATCGCTTGTCGCTTTTCTACGTGTGAATAAAATATATCTATGCGTATAAGAGAAGAGAGACAATCTTAAGAGGGTCGTGGTTGGGTCGTGCAGGCCAGGCAACCGGGCGGTCGGTTAAGAATAGAAATGCCAACACCAGTTGCGGGTGACTTTTATAGCAATACCGTTGTCTCATAACGGGCGAATGAAAATCGCAGTCTAATCTGACAACAACTAAATCAATCTTTATCTCTTTTACGACAACGACGACGACGACGACGACGACGAGCTCAAAAGCTTTTATCCAACAGTTTTGAACAACAGGTGAAAGCTCGAATGTTATAAATATGTACTCTCTTCCTGCGCCAGCGCCGATTTTCAGCTTCTGCGAGAGAACACTATAACCATCCTGTTGAATATCACCAACGCGTGTATCATTTTTACACCATCATGTAAATGAAAAAAATTCTGTTACAGGATACGAAACTCTACGATTTGTGATAAAGTTAACAGAATCCTTCACTTCAGTTAACGCTAAGCTTTCCTCTGATTCGGTTTAAATTATCCTAAAGAACGGACGCTCAAAAATGCACCTCTCGTCCTCTAATGGTAGATCATCATTTATGAATATAAAAAAAAAACAAAAAAAATTGTGCTTGATTTAGGTGGCTTTTATCTAAGCAAAAAATAAATAAGGGATACATGCGGGTATTCTAATAAAAGATTAACACAGGTGTTGGTTATCATTCGCGTAGTCGGGTGTACGGTGTGCGGTGTGTGTTCGTATTTGTGTTTTATCACTGTCATATTGATCTGTTTCCAATTGGGGTTTTATATGTCTCGCCAGAGGGCGCTTAGAATTTATAATGATAACAACAGTGTTTGCAATGGGTAATCCCATGGGGATTTGTATCCTGGATTTCTTCGAAATAATATTGCCCCTTATTTAAAGCTGTACCTCTGTGTGTATTTGTGTCACTGTGAACATGATAATAGGCTTATACTATGTCCTTCCATGATGTGTTCGTTTTGTTTAACGGGTTTTGGTGAACGCAGGGTGTGATTAATCTATAAATCCAATGAATCAGCAGGAGACAATGAAATAAGTTAAGCTATTTCGTCAAACAGGAGTTGATAAAAAAAAAAGAAATAAACATCAAAATGTCCTGAATTATTTCTTTCAAACCAAAAAAAAATTGTGAACAAATTTTAAATAAAATCAACCAATAAATAATGACCCGATAACAAGGATTACAAAAAATACATATACGGAAACGGATACAAAGAGGAAATCCTCTCTTTACTCAAAAGTGTTGTGATCGTTTTTTATTTTTTTTTTATTTTCATATTTACAAGTCTGTTCATGTTTAGGTTGTTTTTTTAATTTTTTTTGTTTTTGTTTTAAATAATAATCCTCTTTGAAACGGAAGTTGTGCAGTGTGATACCCATAAAACCTTTTAAAAATAGGTTTATTGCTGTTAAATAAATAAATAACTACATACACAGGATGCAAAACATTTCTATAGATCGCAAAATGTCCGCAACCGTTGGTCAAACGACGGACATGGATGTGGATATTGAAATTGATATACAGCTCTTAACGACAGGATACGAGGAGAGCACGGTAAGTTAAGCCATGCATTTAAAAGTGTTACGGTAAAATTATCCGTAACAAAAATCATTCTTCCGGTTTCCCTATCCTAGATTCCTTTCTTCCCAATTTTCTTTTACAGGTGTTTCTTTCAATTTACTGAGAGAGAGAAGGGCAGCCATGGTCCATCAGCCATCGGTTCACTCACTCAGTAACTTGAAGAAACAAAATATCTAGATGTTTTTGTATTTGACAGTGGTCTGTTGAAACCACTAACCTAAGGCGTGGGTGACAGTTGGTCCCGAACGCACATACTAATTACAGACGGGCGGTCTGTTTAACCAAAAAGAAGCACGGACGACAGTTGGTCTCCGATGCTGATGTTACTCTTTGTGAGAATGGCCTAGTGCCCAACCTATCTTTAAAATCATATTTTGTACAAGATGGAAGGCTATAGTCTTATCCCTAATTCCCTCAAATCTAACAAAAGCCCACCGAAGTAGTTTTCTTTTGGAACCGCAAGTAGGGAAATAATTGCCAACTATCTTTCCAAAGTTTTAGTATTTGATTGTTCACTTTTCCTTTTCGTTGCTCTAAACTCTCCTTTCATTTTCTTGGGTTTTGTTATAAATTTGGAGGGGACAAATGTTTTGCTCATTCGAAATTGGATTGTTGAGGTTTTCGATACTTTCTTTTTCTCTTAATTTTCTCTTCGAAATTATGAAAATAGGGGGAAAATGGCTGAATGCGTTCATTGCTTTCGCCGCTCCTGGGAGCGAAACCAGCGGTCGGCGAATGCCATGATGACGATGCATAGCCAGGGTGATATACAGGTGCGAGTAAGCAGGACCGCTGGATTTCGACAACGGTGGCGCACTCCAGCAAATTAGCTGAGTGTTGCTGACAAATGACGTGATCGAAGTCCGCGGATTCCAATTGGCTGAAAGCAATGGGGATCAGGAAAAGAAGAGGTTCGGACAGACATCGAAAAATCTGAAAGAACACTTCTTGACTGAAGAGACAGAGTGTGAGTTCGATCGAAGAGGAAATTTTAAAAGAGAAAAGAAAAGTGGAGAAGGCTTAAGAATTTAATTTCGAAATTAGTGCAGGAATTAAAAGTTAAAATTGGAAATTGATTTCGGAGGGAGGAAATCAAAGGATAGTGCGACAGAGAAAATTTAAAGGAAAAGTGTTACAGGAAGAATTATAGAGGAAAGGAAGTTGGCGATTTAGTTGGTGGAAAAGGAAACCAAAAAAAAGATAAGTAGAGTGTTTGTTTAATTAGTGTATTTTCTTGATTTATTTTCTTGTTATTCGGTGGCTAAATTGAGCCTATTTTTAATAATTCGGTTGGCTTTTGTTCCGTTGGTTATTCCTGAAATTACAGGACTCGCGACCCCGTTAATTTTATCTTTGTTTTATTCGGGACAAAGAGATAGCGTTCCATCTTACGGAATCAAAATTTCCACTATCCTTTTGTTAAAACTGTTTAAAAGATCTTGGGTTTTAGCCCTACTTTACTGCAAGGTTTCCCAAGCAAGTAGGTTTAAATAGAAATAAAATCATTTCAGTTCCTATTCGGAAAAATTATATTTTGTCTTTTATTATTTTAAAATTGCTTTCACCGTCGGTTCCGCTTCAAAGGTTTGCAATTTCCTTGTTCTTCAAAAAAAAAAATTGCTGGCGCCCTCTTTTTATATTTCAGATACTACGCCCCTGTGGCGATCGGAAAATTAATTCCATTTCGAATTAATCGACAAAAAAAGGTAATAATATTTATTAAATTTAATATTGGAACCCACCCCTAATTTGAGCTAGTCGTGGTGGTAGCATTCAAGTGCTACCTTGTGTTGCACTTTTCCCTGTTCGAATTCGAACAAACTTTCTTTTTTTACCATTCCTCTTTGGTTTGACATCCGTCTAACAAACCAAAGTCATAAGTCGGGTTTATTTCGTTTTCGCCGCCGGTCATCTCGTGTTCGTGTTAATTAAAAAAGAAATATAATATTATATTAAATTCGTTGATCGTTATTTCGCGTCGGGAAAAAGTGTAACAAAAGTATACAACGAAAACTACAAAGGCAAAAAAGATTTAGGTATACATAAATATAAATTCATAGTTAATCCTCAAACGTGTTCTATATAACATTTTTTTTTGGGGTGAACGATATTTCCAATTTACATAGGTATGTATTAAAGGGGTAATGGTTGTGTATTCAGGAAGCAAAAGGATATAAAATATTGAAATCATTTAATATTTCTTCGGATTAAATAGTTATACTGCTATTTGTGAAAGAAATATTAATAATTAATGATTTTTAAATATTTTTAAAATTGTTGAAATGTATACCTAAAGATGTACCGATAAAGCATCTCATTATAGAGAAATAAAAAAAAATAATAAAGTTTTTGCATTCCTACAGGAATATGAATTTTAGTGCTATTAATTCAAAAATAATTAATTTTTACTGTACATATTATGTAAGTCCTTAAAAAATTATTTATTTTTTTATAAATTTTTTTTTTAATTTGTTCATTTTTGTTTTTGATTTAATTATTCGTTCATGATTTTTTAAACAATAAAATATATTTATTTATTTAATTTTTTATTTAATATAAATTTTTATTTTTTTACTTATTTTTTATCTCAATCTGGCAATTCTTGAGTTTATAAATTTTATTTCTTTTTATAAAAAATACAAATATAATTTAAAAAAAATAGGTTTTTTCTTTCAATAGGTTTTTTTAAATTTAAACTTTTTTCATAGATCTTACAATTTTCGAGTTTATACATTTTATTTATCCAGTAATTTCTTTTTATAAAATATAAAAATATTAGTTTTAAAAAAAATATAAATATATTTATATATAAATTTAAATTTTACAATAAAATTAATTTGGGTTTAAGTCATAATGTTGTGTATACGAACCAAAATTCCACATTTCAAAATTAAAAAATAAACAACATTCTGTAAAATTTTCAACAATTCTTATTAGTATCTTATTTAAAATAAAATTATACTTTTTCTAAATACCAAATGAATTTTGTGTTATGGATTTTTCCTAAACTTTAGAAAAAAGAAGCTATGTTCCAAATTAATTAAGAAATATTTTCTCTACAGAATTTTTAAAGAGAGCTTTGCAAAATAACAAAATTTTGTAAATACATAACAAATTTATAGAATTTTCGAAAATAGGAAAAAAGAATTTACAGAACTTTAAAGTAAATAGGTATGTACTTAACTAAGAGATTAGGTACCGAGCAGTATTGTTCCTAGAACAAAAAATTATCTGGCCATATTTGGGACTATTTCAACATTTTTGGGCCACTTGAAGACAATTGAATAAATATTTCGAAGAGGGAAAAGATTTAATTTTTTTCATAAAACAAAGAATTATTTAAAAGAAATATGTATATTATATGCATTAAATTTAGATTTCACACTTCTTTTATTAATTAAAAATTATTCATCTTTGATTTGAGTACATATATTAAAATGGGTGATATTTTTAAATTTATTGATTTAAAAAAAATTAATTTATTTATTCAAAAATAAATCACCTCTATTGGCTAATATATGAAAAACAAGTCATATATGATCAATTTTTGGATAATTAAATGAATTATCCTTCCGTAAAATATTTATTGGTATATCCTAAAAGAACTATTAGTGATTTTAGTCGTGCATAAAACAAAAAATATTATGAATTTAATAAGTGTACCTATATTATTTTTTTTCGAATACTAAACAAATTATTTTTTTTTTCTATTTTTTTAAACTTGCGGAAAACTGAAATGTTTTCATTTACAGATAAGCTTATATTAATTTTCCACAACAAAAATGTGCAAGTACATGAAAATTCTGCAAAAACGAGAAAGATACTCGTACAGGTAATCTCTAGAAAACAGTAATCTTAACTGAACCGAAATGCCAAAAAAATACATTTAAATAAGATTAAGTCCCCCTGGGGAAATCAGGGTCCTATATGGATAAAATCTCTAATAAATATTATTTCTGCAAAAATCTCCAAATCTATAAAATCCTCAATAATCCTCAACAGTCAAAATATACAACAAAATAAAACAAAAAAATTGGTGGATGGAAGAAAACTCTTCTTAAAGCCATAGGTACAATTTGTGTCTTTAAACGCTTGCTTATAGAAAAAATTATTATATTACTTAATTATTGCATTAATCAAATCCTCATGAAGTTAAAGCCTGTATACTAAGGTTATACGACAGAGCATAATTTTATTTAAAAACATAATGTATTAAAGTGACAATAATCGTGAAAAATTTAAAAATTTAAATTTTTAAACCCACTGCCAAAGCTCAAGAACAAATCTTGCCAGACTTTTGTATTCAATATTACGATAGAACGCACAAAACTACAAATCTAAGCACTTAAATGTTTGGTTATACAGCCACGTGTAGATTTTGTTGTAGCCTTTTGTACTTAAATTATTATGAATTCTGTTAATTTATTTACTAGACATTTTTTTTCCAACTATTTTAGTAGTATTTTGAGAGATATCGATATCTCTACTCCTTCTTATATACGGTGAACGAAAGAATGTATTACGAACATAGGAACGTACGATCGTACGTACAGACACTTCTATAGAAACGATGGATTCTGATACGTTGAGATATGTACAAATTTTCGATTCGACAAATCGGAATAATTACAATAATTTTCAATATGAAGTTAAAAAGTGAATATTAAATACTTTGTTAGTTTAACTTCATTTCTTTGCTTTGCTAACTTAAATTCTACAGTAACAATGCTAGACTTATTTATGGGAGCTGCCGGCATTCTTGTAGACAACTTATAGATTTTTATTAGACTGATGTTAAAGCAGGGTTCCGACTTTTTGAATTAAAAAAAACATGAAGTCATAAGCTCGTTGGTGGCTTACCAATAAAAAAAAAATTAATTCATAAATTAGTTAGTGACTTAGGAATTAAAAAAAAATAATTCATAAACTAACTAGTGACCTATGAATAAATAAAAATAATTCATGAGCTTGGGTGAATTATGAATTAAAAAAATTTAATTCATAAAAAAAGTGTCAGTAAGTAGTAAGTTAGCTTATGAATTGAAAATTTATAAGCTAGCATGTTAATTTTGCAATTCAAAGCTAGAAAAAGATTAAAAAGCTTATCGTTTTTTTTTGAACCAGCTTAGTAAATTTTAGCTTAGCATAAGCTAACTTTTTTTAGTTAGCATAAGCATATGAAATGAAAATTTTCCTACTCATAATTCACCCATTAGCTTATGAATAGATTTTTTAAATTCATAATTCATCCAAGCTAATGAACCACTATTTTTATTGATAGGTCACTAACAAGTCACCCACTAGCTTCTAAATTAAAGCCTAGCTAAGGCTTACCTAGTTAAAAGTTTTAAATAACTAAAAGGAAAAAGAAACCTTATATGTGAATACGTAAAAAAAAATAACGTTTGCCAAATGTTTTATGCAATGCGAAATACTAAATAAAAAAAATGCGAAGCAACAAAAATAGCGAAGTAAAACGTCAAATTGCCAAACATTTCTAGCAAATAAACGCATGAGAAACGATGAATTTTATTAATTATTGAAGCCTATATTTTATGCCACCTACTACAAATATAGCCTAGTTTAAGAAAGTATTATGTGAGTACATAAGTTATGAACAATGCTGTCTTGCACCTCGCACATATACAATTATACATGGAATTTACAGTTTAGACTAAAAAAATGTTAAAAAATCAATAAAATTATAAATAAATTGATTAAAAAAATATCAGAAAACTACGGATTTTTATTTAAGTTGTGGGCACGTTTTTGAGAAAAAATAAGATATTCATTTTTTGTTAAAAAATATTGTACGGCGGGTACCGTTATTTTTGGTCTTAAAAAATTAAAAAACTTGTGGGGGGAATGACCAAAAACCGCTAGATACCAAGTATAAAGAAAATCGATCCACCCGTTTTGGTTACAGCCGAAAGGACAAACAGACAGACAGAATTGCGAGACCCACTTTTTTCGATTGATTTTACACCATACCACTTTCTCATAACAATCCAATGCTAAATTATATATGTATGTATAATAAAACTTTGTATAAGAGAAAAAAAAATGAGTTTTTTTATGTGCTGTTATGTACATACAATTTTTCTGGGAATATTTGACAAGCCAAAATGTCATCCGAATTAATTTATTTTTTGCCACAAATCATACTAGAATATCCTTCTTTTATGAAAAGCCAATATAATTATATACAGAATATATGCAACATGTTGTTTGAAAAAAAAAAAAAAAAAAAACAAACAATATCCAATAACCATAATTTGCAGCAACAAACATTAGATAAATAATATAATGCTAAAAAATGCGCATATATTTGTTCGTAAAATTCAGTCATTCACATTTGAATTTATTTAAATATATTCATTCCTATCCTATATCGCCTACAAAAGGATAGCCCTTCGCCTGCTGAATGAAATCCTTTAACAACATTATTTGCTAAGCCTAAAATGTTTTTTTTTTTTTTTTTGTGCAAATCAAATATAAACAAATTGCTCTGCTAACACATATATATGCGTATAAGAAAATCCTACAAAACCTACGAGTATATACCTTATTTGTGACTTAACAAAATCACATCTTAAATCTAAGAAGGTCGGTCCTTGCTTTCTTGCTTTGTTACTGATAATAAAAGGTTTTTTTTTTTCTTTGGGTTTGAATACTGAAAAACAATATTTATAAAAGCAAAAAGTCCCTTCTGGCTATTTCTATGGCCGAAGTGTGATTTTATGGAAAATGATTTTTATCCAAAATCCAAGATTAAGTGCGTACACCTAACCTTCAAAATAAATGAAAGGAAATGATTTTTTTTCTGTTTGTTTCTACTTCTCTGTCAACTTCTTTGTAATCTCAAACATCAAAATGCATCTCTAAGATGAACAAACAAAAAATAAATCCTTTTTTTTTATCCTTTTCAGTGCTTGTGTGATCGGAATTTTGATTTGTTTTTTTCATTAATATAGCAAGTTCGAAAGCAAAATAAGTTCTACTTAAAAGTAAAGTAATTTATGCATTATTATCCTTGTGTAAGCTGATGGAAAATGTTGGATGTTATACACATACAAATCCTACAGCACCTAAAGTTGCATTTTGCCTTTCCACGAACAGCTCTAAAATAATTATTAATGTGCATTTTGTGCATTTTCTTCTTTTTTTTTTACTTAACGTTCACGGTTGCCACTTAATGTAAATTATTTTAATGGAATTTTCTATTTTAATTTAGTCAAATAAAATTTTAGTCCAAAATTATTATGAAAATACGAAGGTTTTTTTAATAATACAAATTCTATATACTACTGAAATACGTCAGCCAAGTAGAAGACTTAGCACTATTTAGTTGGACTTGTTGAATTATTGATTCAAAATAGCTTTTTATCAATAATTTCTATTTTGAATCAATAATTCAACACGTCCAATTAAATAGTGATAAGTCTTCTACTTGGCTGATGTTTTTATTATTAAAAAAAAAACCTGGGCAAAAAACAAAAACAAAAACTTCCAATTTAATGAATAGGAATTCTAGTCTTGTTGGATATAGTTCACACTAGATATTCGTCATGAAATCTATGTTAGATGAACTGAACTTAACAAAAATTGCGTATTGACAAGGTCCTCACTAGTCAACTGATAAGTCCAAGTGAGATCGCCTGGACGAGACGCCAAAACTTTTGTGGACTAAAGACCGTAAAAAGCTATTTTGAATTAAAATTATTATGTACTCCATTTTGTGATTAAATATAGTTAAGAAGTGAAGCTCTGAGGCCCTCTTCCATTTGCGTGCGTCATTTTAGTTACAGTCTGTCTCTACTGCATAGTCCCTAGGTGATAGTGGAATCAAAATGCCGGAGCATGGGTTTCCCATTATTTCTACATGACTAAACGACCGTAGACGTTGATTTTCTTTTTTTGTTAGCCTAAAGTGTCGCTGTACAGCCTCAACAATTCGTTGTTGTATCTTCTCTTCCTCTCACTGTCTGCTCAGACGGGATCATCTTCTGCAGAATTTTCCTTCAAAAACAGCGTTCTCATGCCAGTTTGACAAAAAAGGTACATACCTCCACAATATAAGGAACGATAAGGGTTTTATAAAGAGACATTTTATATTTGCTAGAGAATTAAATGCATTCTTAGACCAAAGAGGCAGCGTCTGGCAAGAATTGTTCTTCGTTTGATTTCAGTGCTGGTGTCCTTGTCTTAGTTGAGGTTAGAAGGACAAATTCCCTATATATAGCTGTCTATAGTCACGATACGACCTCACCGACTGTTAAATCCATTTTCTTCGTTTTTGTCTCGATACTAGCAAAAGCACCGCAATGACATTTGGATTTGTTCTTTCAATTATGTCAATGATTGGTATTGGTACCATCTATATATGCCGTACCATCTATATATGTCGTCGGTCGTGTAGGTTAAATAATTCTACATTCTATCTGACAGCGAAATTTGATTCGTTATCGCCGCCATTAAATCGTTTTCAAAAATTAAACACGTCATTCCTTCACCAATGGCAACGTATAACTGTCTGAAAACAATGGAGACGGAGCTGCAACTGAAACAGCTGTCAAAATATTTGGTACACACAAATTCAAAGTTACGAATACGAATGTAATTTTACCGCTTATTTCTTTGCGAAAAAATTACGAGAAAAAGATGATTAAGATTTTTATTTTCATAGATAGGAATGTTGTAGAGTACGTCAGATGCTAAATAAGCTTATGGATACCTCAGTCAGTGACGATTTATTGCACTGAGTTTTTTTTTATGTTTTGTAGTTCAGTGTTAATTTTTGTGTATTTCTCGGCTAATATTGTATTGTTGTTTTCAATTAAATGGTGACATTTAGGATTTCAGATTTACTGCTTGAAGACAATGGAGACGGAGCTGCAATTGGAGATGCAGTTTCAGCTGCCAAAATATTAAATACATAAAAATTAAATGTTACGAAAAAAAAGTCCTGCAAGAGTTCATCAACTTTTAACTTTTCACGTAAAGAACTTTTGACGTTTCAATTTTTATGAATAAAAAAAAAGAGCCGGAAACTTTTTTGTGCTTATTTGTTTGGCAAAAAAATTATAAATTAAAAGAAACATATCGAAAATAAAAAAAGGGAATAATAGAAAAGAAGGCAGATCCTTTCATTTTTTTTCTCTGGCAGATCCGTTGATCTGAGTTATATTTTTTTTAGGTTTTGTGTTGCTTTTTGCATACAATAAGTTTATAACAAAAATTAATAAAAGAATGTATATTGAAATTTGTTTGTGGATTTTTATAATTGAAAATAGTTCCAATCCGTCAATACAAAATATTCATTGGGCCACCTTTATCCTTCCTATATCCGAGTGTAATCCACTAATTAAACGAAATTGACGAATTCTACGGATCGGACCTTATAAAATTTCCCTAATTCGTCCAGCGTCCATTTGCCATGGTTCTTCTTTTGCTTATAAGAAAAAAAAAAAAGGAATATAATTTTGAATTCATCTTCGTCTTCAAGATTCATATAAAATTCTACATTTACGTAAAATAGAATTTTTCATCATTTTGATTAAATTCCGCTAGGTTTCCTAAACTACGTTTTTTTGGGATAATTTCTTATGTAGTTTTGCTTATTGGTTTGATTCCCATAGTGAAAGTTTGCAAAGTCTCAATTTTTGGGGAGTTACCTTACTGATTGGAGTTCCCTTATATACCTACTGTATTTTTTTCCTGTTGTCAATTTAATCAAAAAATACAACTTAATTCTATAGATGAATTTTGTCATGTTTCCTTAATAAGGTGTGGCTTTGTTGTGTTTGTCAAGTATGTTTAACTTATCGACGAATTTCACTTTACACATTAATTTTGTTCAAAGAATTTTAATAAGAGTTTGGTTGATTTGTTTCTTGAGGTTTCCGCCTCCTCACCAGCCATTGCATGTTAATGACTTCCTCTCTTCATTGGTATGTATGTATACATGGGGTGTTAGTTTGAATATCAATCGTCAACTTTGCCACCAGCCAGCGTTGGAAAATGTCTGTTTAAAGAATAAAGTAATTCTCTATGTAAATGCCATTAAAATTGATGGCGATATGAATATCTTGACTCTTTATTTCTCGTCTCGTTAGCCAAAAGCTTTACAAATGAAAAGTTTGAACAAAAAAAAAGCTTCATTGGTGATTTTGAGAATGAGCTTGGAGAATTCACTATAAGTATTTCACTGGAAGAAATTCGAAAAAAAAGTGTTAATGATTTTTACACACTTTAAAATGTAAGCCAGAAAAAAATATTGCAGAACAAGACAATACATACCGAAGTTTAACATTCATATCCACAACTATAAGGAATTGATATACTTTGAGGTAGGAAAGGAAATTTAAGTTTCTAGAGATTTTGGATTTTGTCTGGTAAGTCTTTGAAAAGCTCGGGAATTGTATCGCAAAATTTTAAGAAACAGTCAAACATTTCTCAATGAACTATGAAAAAGAGGGGTAAAATTATTTAGCCTGGTCAATACAGAAGAGAAAAGTCTCAGCCTTATCTCGAGAAATCAAAGGAATACCTCAAAGGATAGGAAACAAGACTACAATTTACTGAGAGTCTACGCGGTCGTAGTGAATAAGCACAACAGAAAAGATTAAAAATAAAATTAATACATTTTAAAGTATAACATCGAATTTTTTAATGTTTATATTAAGAAGTTTCCAGATTCAAGGGCAAGTTCAATATATCTTCAAAAAAAAAAAAAAAACACATAAAATCGAGCCGAGACAAGACCGAAATCGAGAGTTGAACACCTTTTATCCAAAACCAATTAACCTAAAATTCAAAATTAAGACCAACGATAAAGTGCTAGACGTTTAAAAATTTTAACTTGTAATTGTAACTTACCTAACGGTTTTAAAAGAAACAACTAATTTTTCTTAAAAGTATATTATACAATGTACATAATGTTTAAATGTTGCTGTTAGAATGTTTTTTAAATGATTTCTCTAATGAAAAACTGTAAAAAGAATTACAAACTGGTGGGTGAATCAACCCCAATGAAGTCCCTGTTCGGGCGCCATTTGAGAGAAGCTATCTTTATCATAGGTTGAGGTACGCTCGTGGTCGGGTCGAGGGTTTTACCAAAGAAGCAACAAACTTTAGTGTAATCGAGGTTATCTTTATTCAAAATTATTTACAATTTTATTACAATGTTTATGTCTAATACTTATAAGTATAACTATATATAATTTTATTTAAACCAAATTAACATATTCTTTTTTAAAGTTATGTAATACAAAAGGGTTTGACTGAGAAAGCAGTATCAACTAAATTAATGTCTGAGATAGCAGACGCCCCTAAATTAGAGTCTGAGATAAAAGACGCCAATAAATTACAGTTTGAGGTAGCAGACACTTTAACTAACTACTTTAACCTGGGCTTTCACTTTCACTTCTGCCTTTTCAAAAAGGAACTCACCAAGTACCTACTATAGATTGGTACAATATTCAAACTGTGGCAGAGCTCACTTTTTTATTGAACAGATATATTTACAATTGGTTCTCAATTCTATGTATCATAATAATATTATATTTTGATATTTTTTAAGTTGTATTGCCGCATAAGGGGCCTAACGCTGTAGGTATATTTTATTTATTCTGTTGTTTAAATCCGGTTGTCTTTGTGATGTTAGGTAGAGAGGGGTGGCTTCTAGCCACGGTGCTAAATTTGATGCTGCCTTCTCGTAAAACTGGACTGCCTCGTCGTCGTTGATAAAAATAATTCCTTTGTCCAGTATTGCTGTCACATCTAGGTATCTTGGCTCGGGATGTCTCTAATCTCTAATAATAGTCCTCACCAGTTGGTTTTGATGGTTGCTCAGGTTGCTCGTCATTTTTTTTTGCAGCGATTGTAGGGAATTTGTCAAATTGATACCCAGGTATTTTATTTTTGGCTTCGCTGTGAGTTGCGATCCGTTGGGCAGACAAAGAGTGATGCTTTGTCAACTAGCAGCAGATCCTACGGGTCTTCTTAAACAAGCTAATTCAGTTGATTTTAATACCTCATCTTTCATAGTATATTGATTTCGCGTATAATGTTAATGACTCGTCAGCATAGAGAAAATGTTTGGGTTGAGGTTGGATGGTCGGACGTGTATATCTTCGTCGTTCTATTAAAACTCCCTAAGTCCATTTTTGTAAATTTTCTAACATTTGCCTTTGTGAAGGAATTTTACTGACAAGAACTTGAACATTTTTGAGTTTAAGAAATTTTGTATTTAGACTAAACGTAATTAAGAGTTGGGTACATTTTACAAAACTTAAATCTTGATATTCTGTTAACTACGTCGTATTTATGAAAGGTCTATCAGTTTTTAATGAAATGGACTTAGGGAGTTTTCAATGTTTTCATAGAACGACGACGATATGTTGTAGAGATACGTCCAAGCTTTGATTCTGGAGCAACTCCTGCTTTGATGGTTTTGGTTGTAGAATGGCTGGTTTCAATCTGACGAAAAATGACCTGAAATTGAGAAAACTGAATATAAATTTTAATAAGTCACTTTTCATGTGTTTGTTCACGTTCTATTATACATGTTTTGGTTTGAACTGAGCGTGAATTATAATTTTACAAATAAAAATAATATTCGTATTTTAGTATATTTGACCAGAGATGGTTTTAGTGGTATGGTCAGAGGTATCGGGAGTGTTGACAAGTTTGTATTTTTGTATTCATGGTTTCGGTCGGTCGGTGTTGAGGGAGACGCAGTGTAATGCATCATTTATTACAATATAATATTGTTTTATCATTGTCGGTCAACCAATTTAAAAGCTGTACGTGAATAAACCGGGCAATTTTCTCAAAAAAAATGTCAAAACCATATTTCCATAATGTAATTTTTGTTTTGCAAAAATCTTAAATACAGTTTTGATTTTAATCAAAATTATTAGAGGAGTTATCAAGAAAATGAAAATGTTGAAAGAACCAAAATCATTATGTGGCAATAACCATAACAGTTTTAGATGAACTAAAATAAAAATTATTCCTCCATTTAGGCTTTTTAGTTATTTTTAAACATACGAAAATCTTAACTGTAAATGAGAATAAGTACTTAATATATAATAATAAAAATACTAACAGTTAGAACCTCAGAAGTAAAATTTCGGAGCAGATTTGTTAAAAAAGTAAAGTAAATCGAAAATTTCCGGAGTAGATTTGAAACGAAAAAAAAAACCTAAAGTTTTCAATGACTGTATTTTTTTAGCAAAGAAGTTATTTTAACAAATAAAATTAAATCACGTAATTTCCAATTTTCCATTCTGTTCAGAACAGAGAAAAATTTTAGATTTAAACATTCAGTGTCAGAGTTGCCTAGAAAATTGAATAACAGAGTGCTAACATTTCCTTTGATGTGGTTTGGCTTAAGAATTTTTGAATTTTTCAGTGTTGAAAAAAAGGAGTAGTTCTCAAAAAACTGAAGTTATGGAGTAGATTTATTTTCTTTCTTAAAATTGGAGTAAATTTACTATGATTGGAACAAGGTCCTAATGCTGGTAACAACTCTAGTTGTTCGGTCACGGAGGCACGGACGAATGGACAATGTCACAAACGCACTTTTTCGGATTTCTATATCATCGTATAGTGTTAGTTTTGATTACAACCTCAAATATTTTTTACACAAAAACTATACCCTATAATTAAAAATTTAATTTTTGAAAACTATCAAAGTGGCAACCACGATTAAAATACATCGTTTGTCTGCTGAGCTAAATTTGTAGCTAAGGACCGGGAAAGTATAGTGGTGTGCATTTTAAAATTACATTCTCTTATATGTTTAGTATGCTGTATACATATATACTGTACAATATAATCGATCGATTTTGTTGAAGTTAATTGGATATCCTGTGCTGGAAGGAATCCTTTAATTAAAAAAAAACTAAAGTGAATAACTGTTTCGCTTGCTCAAAGACATCACATATAAATAATTGATGACTTTTCAGAAACAAAACGAAACTTTACACTTACCCAATGTTATACATATACCATAGTACCTACATATACATACAACACATACATATGTACTATACCTACTCGTACACGTATATATGGAAACATGTTTTTATTTAGCTTCTTGTTTCTATTTTATTTATTTTTTTTTTTCTTAAAAGTTTGACATTCCAAAGGAAAGACAATTAATTGAAATGATGTTCGAAATTGATTGACTTTCCATGCTTCATCGTCATCATCGTTCCTTTGATGGGAAATGGTTTCGTATATCGCATTTAAAATTAATTATATGCGGTTAACTTTGGCAGCAGGTGATGAAAAAAAGACAACACCAATATCATAATTAAATTTCTGAGAAAATTTCAATTTGAATTTGATGTGGTGGTAAATTAAAGTTTTTTTTTTTTTGTTTAGATAAAAAATGCTTCCTTTTTTACGAAAGATTCTTTATAATACAAATTATATAACATATGAAAAGTATCTACATATACATACATTACATATATATTATTGAAATAAATCATCCAAGAAGAAGAAAAAGAACTATTTAATTGGACTTGTTGAATTGTAAATCATCATTGGAAACTTTATTTTAAGTTTTGAGGCTTTTAAAAAGCGAAATCAGTGATTATTTTACTATTTCATTTATTTTATTATTTCTACGGATTCTGCTTATTCTTATAAAAAATACCTACATTTTGGTCCAAGATTCCACAAAAAATGATTAAAAGCAAGAATTATAGATATTTCACAGTTAGTATTGAGAAAGAAATTAACTGCATACTTCAATTCAATTCAATTCAATTCAATTTTTTGCAGAGATATTCAAGCGCCAGAAATAAAGTCAAAAATGATGAATCGAATAAATTTTGCATTAATCAATAAATTATGTCCAAAGAATAAAGTTATAGTTTTAAAAAAGTTATACAAATTAAAATTTATTTCCAAACTTCCTACATTCACTCGCTCAGAAAAAAATACCTCATATTCATTCCTCTACAATGAAAATAGACTCTTTTAATTTCTCTATATCACCTAAACCAAGAAAACTGATTTCATATATTTAGTAAGTGTTGTGTTTAAGAGCTCTTCTTTCTCATTTTTTTTTTTCACATTTCAAAACAGTTAAATTAATGTAAACGATCCCAATAACAATTCTGTTTCTGTTCCAGGCATCACATCAGAATAGACACTTTGTTCAAACCTACTTAATGATGAAACGGAACTCAATGATTATGATGATAGAGTGTTGTGGGTAGGCCAAGTTTAATGAACAGTCCATTGAAACACAAGCTCAACCCTTTCAGATTCGTCTACTCAAGAACAAATCCATTAACCCTGAGCACAAACTATTTCAATTTCATAGCTCAACAATTTTCACAGACTTTCACCATATTTTTTTGTTATCCCCCCTCTCCTATATTTTTTTTCCAAATAAACTATTCAGAGTTGTTACTACCTATCTCTCTCCCTCTCTCTTATCCATATGTCCCTTTCCTTGCTTTAGCCAATCGATTGTATTTTTATTTTATATATCCCGTCAGAGTTATAAAAGATACACACCGCACAGAAACATAAATAGGAACAATCCATCGTTATTCGTCCTTACGCTCTACTGATGTGGATTATTGATGATGAACGTTACGTTAGTAACAACCCGTTGAACATTTATTGAACCACATTCAGGCAAATAATAGAAGAAGAAGACAAAAAAAAAAAAATAGAAAATAAATACGAAAAAAAAATAACAACATCAACATCATCGATTGACAGAATTAATCTAAATGCTAACAATAAAGAGACTTAAAAATAGAAAGGTCTCGGTTGATATTATCAACCATCTGACTAAAATTTATTGCTAAATAAAATGCATATGTAGGTAGTTAAAATGGTCATGAATTTTAAATTACGGTTGATTTGCATGAGGTGTTTAAACAAATAAAAACAAAAATTATTGCTTTAACCAACAAGAGTATTTAAAAAAAGGGACCACAGCAATATACATATTGAGAGTTCAAAGGTACAATTATGCTTTCTTTTTCCTTGTAAGATTGGTTTTTGGCATCAATTTATAGATAGTTGTATTGTATGTTCCTAATGCTGGTAAAAAAAATTAAGACAAGCCGGTTGCAATGATTTTAATATTTCAGTCAAAATTAAGTCGGGTTCGTGTTGTAGTTATATCTGATACATATTTTAAACGCAGAACCCACTCTTTTTATTTTGATTTATTTCACATTTTTCTTATTTCTATCTGAATTGCACTGTTGCATGGAAACTTAATCGTTCAGTTTTCAAACCAGATGATGGTAAGATAACCATTTTTTTTTTAATTCTTTGAAGGGCAATGATTATTAGGTTACTTGAACATTTATTAGGTTATTAGGTTATTTGAACATGCCAATATATCGTCGGTAGAAAAGTAAAATTCGCTAAGCTAATTGGAGGTAATGAGGTTTTAGTGAATAATTTCAGTATGTATTAAAATTCCATTTCATTAGTAAATCGATGCTACTTTGCAGTTTAAAATAAAAAAAATAATTTCGTTTTTATAATGGACCTTACATTTTCGCCCTAAATGACAAAGTTTTCAAGAAAATACCAAATAAATCACTAACAGCCCAATTCTAAATGTAAGTTCCCGGGGAAAAATTTCCTTTTTCCCTTCTCCCTTATTCTAAAAGAAAAAATCTCGGGAATTGTATTCCATTTCTCCCTCTCCCTTATTCTAAATAAACTTCGAATATGGGAAAAAAATCTCCCAGAAAAAGTACCTATTCTAAATGTTAAAAAAAGGGAAATGTCAAATTCATCTGGTGCGAATTTTTTCCCCGTAAAGTTGCTGGAGAGTTCACACAAAAATGTAAGATTTTCTTTTATCTTTTAAGGAAATATAAAAACTTCCTTATTTTTTAGGTCAAAAACAACAAATAAAGATCAACTCCAAATTCTTTTAAAGTTGATGGAATCGTGACATCGCTTGTGGATTCCACAAAGGAGCCAAGGAAGAACTGATTTTATTCTGGCAAAAAGCAGAAAGGGAACTAAATTCGTCTGGGCCACCGATCAAAAAGATACCCGAATGGAAAAAAATAGTTAAAAAAAAAAAACAAAAACGAACTTTAATTAATTAGTTTTATTGTTTTATTATCTTCTTTGAGGTGTGGAACGTTCAAAAAAAATATGTTAGAGCTAAGGCTGTCAATAACCTTTAAGCCAGAAACGGAACTGGCGGTGGTCCAAACAATGATCAAAAGTGGACTTTCACGGTTTGAAATGTCTCTTAAAGATTTTCTGATGGCCCCTGGCTGTTGGCTATCGCTTTCTTCATTTTGATCTTCACGTACAATTCTTGCCGCAATTGAAAACATTTCTTGTTAGTGAAATCTTTTTAACTCAAATTCAATTTTAATTTTGTTTGCGAGTTCTTTTACCTGTCAAATACTACAAAACAGCTGATTCGAAGATTCAAATTTCTCATTCCCCATTTCGAAGGGAAAATTGACTTCAAGGGGAATTCGGAATAGGGGAATTTTACTCCCGGGAGATTGGATTTCCCGGGGAGTTTTTTTCCCGGGAATATTTAGAATTGGGCTGTAAATGAATTTTTCCTACCGGATATGCTAAAAACCGCTCTTATTATTGTATATTTTGATGCAAGTGGGGATTATAATACTAATGTACCTCTTTTAATAGTTATTGATAAAACTACTTTTATAGCACACTTCACATATTCGATGGTAACAGATCCATGAGCTTTTGATTGATATTCGATGGTAATAGACCCATGAGCTTCTGATTGCTCCACATCGTTCTGTTGAAGTATAGTGTTACTTGTCCTGTCGGAATTTGTTTAATTACATTACATATTCTATTAACTACAGAGCCCTGTCATTATACTACCTACCCATGTGAATACCTACATATTTATAGTTAAACACTTTGGGGAAATTCTCTTAAAATATACAAATTTACAAAACTATATTTAGTCTACATGTACCTTACCTAAATACAATTTTCAAACGAAAAACTTTAACAGGGATCTACCATTACCTTGACCGGTGTATGCATATATGAACGTTTCTCGACCTTATATATTATATTTATGTATATGTATTATGTAACTATGTTATTCAATAATTTCCTAGTAAAATATTGTTGTATGAATAATGCTGAAATCATCTTATATGTATGTATATATTTATACAACCCCATTTGTTGCACTTTATACCTTAGCAACTGACATGTTTTACAGTAACCAAACTTTTCTCATCAGACGATTAATATACTTATATAATCACTTAAACACAATTATTGTAGATAGATAGTCTCTTCTCCTTCCTTTATATACATAGGGTGTCCCAAAACTGGTTGGAATTATGGGTGTGGTTCTTGCATATATTTTTGAGAAAAAAATCGTTTTGCAGTAAAGGTCTATTTCCAATTTTGACATCAAGTTAACAAAAATTTCTCTGCTAATTCTAGTGGTAGAAAGAAGAAATACTAGACTTTAAAACTGCATTTAAATAAAATTGATATCTTGTCTCCGTCTTAAGATATTCAGCTTTTGCCTGTTCCATTCTTCCTGCTCATACTCATGAAAATGCGTAATAAATATAATCTTTTACTATTTGTTTCTTGTAAAAATAACAATAATACAAATGAAAATCAACGACAAGATTGTAGAAAAACCCATAGATTTAAAGAAAGTGGGGAAAACCTGCAGCAGGTAAAATTAAAAAAAAGTTTTTTTTGCCTTAAGCACCAAATGCTATGAATAAAAAATAATTATTTTGTGCAGTTTTAGATATTTTTTAAAATACTAAATGTGTAATAAAACAGTTATAACAGGTTCTCAAAGTATCCTCCTTGGTTTTGTATGCATTTTAGAGCATTTGGATTGCACGTTGAATATTTATTGATTCTAACTGCTGTCGCTTTTTTGATGATGCTTTGATGATACACCCTTCTAATTCGTTTAAAGTTATACCAGTGATAGGATAAACAAGTTCTTTCATTTTTCCCTATACAAGAAATTCCAAAACAGTAAGGTCCAGAAATCTTGCAGGCCTTGCAGAAATCTTCTTATCCAACGATCACCTTACTCTTCATCTAGCAAAATTTTAACGTCACGACCGTTCTAGGGCTGGAGCGCCATCCTGTTGGAAATATGATGAAGCTTGCTCAATAAGTGGAATGTCCTCTAATAGTTCTGGTAAATCATTGCGCAAAAACTCCAGATAGTTTGTAAAATTTAGCCTGGGTGGTAGTTTGATTATTTTATTTCCAATCACACCTGCCCACATATTGACGCTGAATCTGTGTTGAAATGATTTATGTCTCTTTGTATGTAGATTATCCGGAGCTCATTTATGAAGATTGCGGAAATTTGTAATCCCATCTCTTGTAAATTGTGATTGGTCTGCCCAAAGAAACTCGTTGTCATCTAAGCTTCGCTCCAGCAACCAGTTAGAAAATTCAATTCTCTTTTCGAAATCGTCGGGAAGCAGTTCTTATATAGGTATGGATGAAGTCGCTCTTCATACAGTACATGAGAAATTTAATGTTTAGAAACATTGAATTGCAAAGCTAAACGTCTGATGTTGGTTGGTGGATCAGTTGTAACAGCATACTGAAAGTATTCTTTCATCAACCGAAATTCCTCTTACTCGTGGAGATACCTCAAAAACTCTAGCAACTGATCACGTTTTTCGAGGCCTACGATACGTATTTCCAAATAATGTTCTACTAGGAAGTCATCGATCACTATAAATTTCATGATATTTTCGTCATTCATTCATGTATCTCTGAAATTAATTTCCATCGCACAGCCCATAAACGTAGACAATGTCTGCGTATTCTTCGTTTGTAAATGTAAACATTTTAAATAGCGTTTCCAAAGGCACCTTTGGCGTTAAGAATTAAACTGATGAATGAACATTTTTTAATAGCTATGTAATTTTAAAAAAAATTACTGAAGAATATTGTTGATTCTTGGAAAACCATTCTTATTGTCAACTTTTATAGGAAACGTAGGGACAAAATCATGGATTCCATTTTTTACCTGGTGCTGTTTTTCCCCAGTATCATAAAATCTATGGGTTTTTTCACGAACTTGTTATTGAATTTTATTTTTATTATTGTTATGTTCACAAAAAAAATAATAAAAGGTTTTGTTTATCACGCATTTTCTAGAGAAAATTGGCCTCAAAGTAAAAAAATTAGCATGGGCAGGAAAAATGGAATAGGCTAAAAACTGGGTATCTTAAGATTGAGACAGGATATTAACTTTATTTAAATATGGTCTTAAAGGCTAGTATTTTTTTTCTAAAAATAAAGTCTTAAACAAAGTTTTTACCACTAGAATTAGCAGAGTAATTTTTTTTAACATTGGTCAGGCAGGATACACCAAATAAGAGTTTTCTTAAATCCACGATAAATGATGTCAAAATTGGATATAAACCCAAGAACCACACCCTAAAATACTTCCAACCAGTTTCAGGGCACCCTGTATAATAACAGCAGCACTCAATTGTTGAGTCCCATATGCGGTTTTATATAAAATTTCACATCCCCAAAGACCAAACAATTTATTTTGTTTACCAACATTCACTTTAAATTAAATATTTAAAAAAAGAAAAAAACTAATAAAGAACAAGCTTTTCCTGGAAATTTAACCAAATTTACAAATAAAATTAAAATATCAGAATAAATGATCAAAAAAGAAAATTAAAAAACTTTCCAAAATTGTAATTTAATTTTAAAATTAAAACGGAAAAGTCCCAAAAATAAATCAAAACAGACAAAATCATAATAAAGTGTTTAAAATTGTCAAAGGAAACAAAAGAAAAAAAAACTTAATTAATATATCCACCTCAAATAAAGATACCCTTTTGTATACCCTCTTAAGGTTTTTTTTTGGTTAAGGCAAAACACTCCCAGGGGAGTTTAATAACGCCAATCTAAACCACCAACAAACAAACTCATGTTCTTGTGTTTTAATTAAGTAGCTTTACGAATCTACCTATACAGACACATAACAAACTCAAGGTTCTATCTAATAGCGGTAGATAGGATCCAAAAAGGATAGCTATTATACTATATTTGTCGCATGTGCTATCGTTTTCGATTGCGTTTGCATTGGAATCAGAACAAGCAAACAAACAAACACACAATACGAGTTAACAATATGAAAACGAGATTGGAAAATCGCCTTTCAGGAAGGACATGAGTCCATTATAGTTATTTCCATGGAAATGAAACCAAAAATAAAAGAGAAAAAAAAAACAGACAATTCCCACAAGTAATCGGATTGGAATTAGGTGAAGATAAGACAACAAGGTAACTTATTCAGGTACTTAGTCCAGGACTCCAAATGACCAACCGAAATGTCTGAGTGTGTTACTTGAACCTTCTTCAAAAATAAGCTATAAATAGGTAGGTACCTACAAAAAAGGAGGATAGAGAAATTAAATTGGGACTTTATGTCCTGGAGTAGATGGTTGGTGATTGGTGGTGTGTAGATGTAGATCCTTTTTGCAGTTGTTGGGTATGAAATGATTTAATCGCAATCAACTTATTGGTTACTTCTAAAATAGTAGGTGATGCTTTTCCATTTCCTTGAATAATTTATAATGAATATCATTTTTATTGATAAAGCTGCTCTCATCAGGTAAGCGATATTATAATGATGATGATGAAGATGATGATAATAATGATGATGATGATAATTTGTATATTCCACGAGCAGATGTCATCAACTTAAGAGGATTCATCTTCTGGCTGTCATTAAATTTTATCTTGTCACAAAAATATTGATGTTCTGTAATCATTTATTTATGTGGTTTTGGCATCCTCCAAGTCTCGTTCCCGAGCTTATAAAAATTTAGCATGTTCCTCAACCTGCATTATTTGTGTTTGCTGCGTGTGTGTGCAAAATATTCGTCCTATTCACGTTAAGTGAATGAAATAAAATTTAAATAGAGCACATTAGATAACGCTTGAGCTAGGGATATGAGGCAAAGGTGAACACCATGAACAGAACGTGATGTGTGTGGGTTTCGTTTAACATGTAAATTTTTTTAGATCTTATACGCCCGTAAAAAAAATTGTAAAACACATGAAGGAAGTATTTTTTTATTTTTATTTTGTTTTTCTATTTTTTTATTTTTCTTGTGTTTAAGGCAATTCCATTTGGAAAGGTAAGTTTTGTGGTTATGATAGGATATTAACATGGTTTTTAAGTTTGATGTTTTATTTAACAGGATAATAAGAAAATGTTTTTTTTTTTTTTTTTTTTTTTTTTATGATAAACGACATTTTATGATTGTATGGACGTACCTTAGATTATATGAGACAAATTGAATTTTTTTACATATTTTACGATGTTCATGTGTGTTCCTTAGAAGAATGATATTATAGAAAATAAAGAGACAAAAATGCTTTGGTTAGACATGCACAATACAAGCAGCTATGTTTATTATTCTATATTATTCCCTATTACATATTATTATATGTTGGTTTAGATCTTTATAGTTAAGCTTATTATCGCAGGATTTGGGATGGGTAGTTGAAAGATAGAAAAATCAACAAATAAGAGAAACACTAAGAGAACAGTGGTTGGACTTAATAAGAAATTAACTATGTCATGCTTGAAGGTTCAAGAGATTTATATTACAAGTTCCTGGATATGTAAAATAAGAAGGAATCACAGATATAGGATAAGAGGGCGTGGTAGTAAGAGGGACAATAAACGTATGTCATGCTTTAGGTTGAAGAGAGTTAATTACAAAATTTTAACTTTCTAAGCACGTTCAATTAGGAGGAAACTGAAATTGTATGATAAAAGTAGGCGTGGCAGTGGATGGATTTTACTAAAACCACTTTCTTAACCACTTCGCTGCTAATAGAAATAAAGTATTAAAATTTTTGCGTGCATACAATGGTGTGACAAAAAACTAGAACGTGTAGATTGGGTTGAAAAAAGAAAAAAAACCTATGAGGGGTAGGGGGGGTTTTATAAGAAAAACGACGTAAAACAGACAAAAAATAGTAAGAAAAACAACGATAGCACAATGTTTTAAAAATAAAACTAAAAAAAAAAAAACATTTGAAAATTATCTATTCAAAAACTAAGCAGTAAAATAACTTCATTAAAATACGCAATTAAAGAATAAACTACTGGCTTTAAAAAAAGCTATAATATTGTATTGTAAGTGTTTCCGTTGTGTTTTTATATTCATTTTCTATCTTATAAATTCTTTTTTTTTTTTTTAATTTGCCCCTCCCACCTAGATTGGCTGACATATAAAGTGGGTCAATATCTTAAAATCATGTTCATATAATGTATCAACAAATTAAAAAAAAATTATACTTTTATCACAAAATGCACAATTTTTAAATTAAACCGTCCCACTACATAGAAAAGTAAAACCCTTAACTCTTCCGATTGGTTTATTTCGAAAACGGTTATATTTATGAAAAAAATTTGTTAACGTTTTTTGTAGGAAATTTCCTAAGCAACAAAGTCCTTGACATTTTTTTCTGTGTAACAAACCATTCGGGACTTATTCCTGAAAAACCATTTTGGGGAGTCTTAAACCCCCCATAAAAAAATTTCCTTAATTTGACTTCAATAAGTTGTTTAAGTTGCTTTAAGGATCCTATTTCACTATTCAAGTAGATTTTCTCAAAAACTAGAAGACATTTTAGCAAAATTTTGAGTTTGAAAATTAATTTATTAAAAATTGTTCACTACAACAGCAGTTTGGGGTGGATATTGATTTAATTTTTTATTTTTAATTCCATCATATTTCAAAACCAAGTTCTAAATTGGCCTGAATGGAATTTAAAACTTAAAATGAAATATCTCATACTTCTATTCTTCCACGTAACTATCTTTGTGTGTATAGATTTACGACGTAAACTTCGGTGAAAGACCAAGTTTCATAAAAAAACGTTACTTCCTTATGACGAGATAAACCTCACTATAGAATTGTCCATTTGTCGTCTTCCTTTGGAATTGCCTTGAGCTAAAATTAAAATTATACTTCATTATTTTTTTTGCGTGAAAAACTTGCATTTGTGACATCGTACCGCATCGTTCGTAAAAAATCATTTATAGCTTTAGCTTTTTATTTTTGAAATGATTTTGTTTTGCTTAATATTAACAACAAACTGCTTATCATGATAACAATATCATCATGCATAGCTATACAAAGCGCAAAAACTTTAACATGAACGTTCTACAAAAAAGAACTGCAAACAAAAAGTTAATGTTTTTCTTAGAAACAAAAAAAAAAAAAAAAAACTGAACAAAGTTCTTGAAAGTGTTCCATAACTTGGACAGTTCTTTCCTGGTTGTCATTAATGAGATATTAAATGAAAGACTCAAGTTTACTCGTAAGTGTAGTTATAATAAGAATACAAATCATTAAAAAAAATATTAAAAATAAACTATAATAAATAAAAGAGAAATTATGAGAAGTTTATGAGCAAGAAAATTATTAACTACTTTATGAGTAAATGAAAATATGTAACATGCACGACTGGATCGCACGAACTTGCTTTTGGGGTGGGAGTGATTAAGAATTTTAAAAATTTAATATTTTGTTATTATATATATACATAATATATGTAGTTAAATAATAATAATAATAAATACATGGATAACATAATAAATTATAGAAAGTGAAAAAGAAGTAAACGAAACTCATTATTTAAAATTTCCAAAATAACTTTTAAAAATTTTTAATCTTTAACGCTGTGTGAGTTCTTAAAAAAACTATAAATTTATTGAAACAAATATTAAATAATCATTGGAGTGGTTTCCTTAACAAATAATTTTTCATATACAAAATTTCATTAAAGTAAAAAAAAAATTTAGTGGTTTAGGATGTATTGAATGTGGAGCTGTGTTAAACCTGTTTTTTTTTTTTTTTTTTAGAAAATTACCTTATTTCCACCTTTCCATTAGTTTTTTTTTCTGCTTAAACTTTACTCACATGCTCCATTTTTGTGATGCATTTTATGCAAACCTCCCTTTAGAACTTTATATTGTGTACTGAAAAATAATAATTAGAATTGAAGGTTTGAATGTACAACAAACACTTGGGTGAGCTAACACCAAGTTTTTATAGGCTGGAGGTATAGCTATTTCATGACTGCCACGACACTATCATCAGACCCCTTTTTGTGGTGCTTGGTTATTTGATCAATTTAATCTGAAAGGGAAAGGGAGATTTGTATCAAAGATTTGACGAAGAATTAAATAATAATATGTATTTCGATTTGATATAATTGATGATTGCTCAGTTCATGACAAAAATCGAAGTTTTGTCAATGGTTACTGACTGGTCCTTATACGTACTCACTCATTCTATTTTATCTACATAATATGTACCTACATAAAAATTTCATAACAATGACAAAAATACTTTATTTCAAATCACTGATACCCACAAAGCTAGAAGACCACGCCCGCCATCCAGTGTAAAACTTCCATCTGAGGAATTTTCATTCAAATAATATTATATAACATTGTTATTATAAAACTGCAATCTATATAATATATGCTTCCGAATTACCCTCGCGTGTATTTTATAAAAGTTCTTTTGAGTACACTGTGGCGTATGAGTAATATTTTTCAGCTACATGAAATATAAAATTAAGTCATAAAAACATAAAAATGTTACCAAAGTTATTTTATATTATTGAAAAAAATAAAAACACTTAATCTTATCGTGTTTTCTTCCATCAGTCTTAGATATATTATAATTTTGTGTTTAAAAAAACCGTTCTTAGAATTAATATCATAAATTTGAAATTTGTATTTTGTATTCTAAGCCAAAATTTGGCTTCGGAATTAAACTTGATTAAAAATAAAATACTATTAAAATGATTGAAATGAATTCATTCTTCTGGTTTAAAACTTGTGAATAGTGGCTAAAAATAAAGTTATGATAAATCTCAAGGTTTTTTTTTTTAATAATACAAATTCTATATACTACCCGCGGGCCACGGGCAAAAAATGTTTGTCAAAATGTTAGGGTTTCAATAATATTACAAACATTTGTGGCAATAGAAAAAAATTTCGAAGCCTTTCAATGAATAATTGAAACAAGGTATTTTTTCATATTTAAGATATTGTTTTAAGCTAAAAGTGAACCAGCAAATTTAATTTTTACACAACTTATTTAAGGAGGTTTTTAATTTAGCATCATACTAAAAATCCTTGAGTATCGTGCTAATGCTAAATCGTCTACAATTTTGCGCCTTTTCTTTTTAATAACTTTACTTTAAAACTTAAATACATATTAGATTTCTGGCTTTCAAAAAGCTGTTAAATAATTTTGAAAGCAATTCTGTTATTTCTTTTTAATCTGTTTTTCAATTGAAACCAATTTTGTTTAAGAAAATTGACGAAAAGAAATAGAACTCTTTTTCCTATAAAATTTTTGTCCTGCTCCACCTTTCATAGTTAACACCCCTAGCTTTTAGTCAAAAGAAAAAAGTTTACAAACAATTGTAATATAATTATTTAAATTTTAAGAAGCAAAACAACAATTTTAAGAAGCAAAGAAACAAGTAAAAGTATCTTATAAGTAAAAGGGTTAATGTCGACTATAATTTAAAATCAAATAATTGTTTTTTTTTGGGTTTTCCCCCGTCACAACGCAAAATGAGAAAGCAGGATTTTAACTCTTCTGTAGTTCAAGTGCTTAAATAAAATAATTTATTTAATTTTAATTCCTAGAGAAACAACTTCAAAATAGTTAAATTTGGTGAAACAACCCAACTAACGAAATCTTTAGCTCTCGAAATTTGAAAAAAAAAATGTCATAGGTATCTACATATATCCTTTATATATATTTATATTTATATATATTGCTATAATTAATATTTATTATCTTGTTATGAAACTTAAAAGTGGTCTTATAACTTTTTATTTTAAGAGTTGAAATTCTTTGCAGCTTAAAAATTCTTAATCTTATAACTAATTCAATTTTTCTTCTTGGAATATATAATCTTATGGTCTTCAAAGAATCTTTTTATGAAAATTAAACTCTAAACATAGTTTTGCAGTTTTTATAATCCCAAAAAACCACATATTTAAGAGCTTTAGTCATTTTATGTTTCTGTGAAAACTCTTACAGGATCTAAGTATAATACCTCCTTTATCTGGAATTCAAATTACAAAAGTGTTAAAATAGAATTAGTATTTAAAAATTATAAATAAAATTATTTTAAAAATGTTAAGTTTGAAGGCGCTTTGTATTTTTTCGAAGTAAAAGTTTAAATTAGTAGATACATTTTCAACCGCATATAATATATTAAAATACAAAATTAATACAAGTACACAAGTATATAAATTTCTTTACTATGAGACATATGTACACACGAAAACTAAAAGGTATTTAATATAAACTTTTGAAAGTTTAGAAATAACGGGTCATTCATTTCATGGTTTCAGGTGTCAAATGCCAGATGGCGCTGGCATTTCACACCTGTCAAACTCAGCTGTCATTTGAAGTGTCATAATATTAGTTGAATGTTTGTCATTTACGATAGTGAATCGCTTTACAATCGAACAACGCGTTAAAATTATTAAAACTTACTACAAAAGTGGTGATTCAATTGTAGCTACTTTTCGGACATTACGCGATGATTATGGTCGTCATACATTACAGATGTCGAAAGGCCTGTGCATCATCGTAATGCACGCTCAGTCGAAAATATTACTGCTGCAAGTGTTGCTGATGATCCAAATTTATCGATTTTCCGACGTTCGTAGCAATTGAATGTTTTTTTTTTGGCCGGCGATTGAAGATCATGACTTGGATGATATGTGGTTCTAACAAGACGAAGCAACAAGCCACACAACACGACCAATTATGGCTTTATTGCATAAGAAGTTTCCTGGTGGCGTAATTTCATGTTTTAGCGACGTCAATTGGCCATCAAGATTATGCGATTTGACACTGGTTTTTTTTGTTTGCGGAGCTACGCAAAAAACCGTGTTTACGCGAATAATCCCCGAAATCTAGATGCATTAAAAATTAACATTACTCAAGTAATGGCCGAAAAACCGCCTGAAATGTGCGATTAAAAATTACCTCAAAAGAATCGCATGCTGCGAATCTTTCCGAGGCGGCCATTTGAATGATATTGTTCTTCACACTTAATGGCAAAGTCAAAACTTTATAATGAAATAAAATTTATATTTGTTCTCTTTTTTGCTAGAATAAGCCGACGTAAGATCCTCCCATAGCTAGATCATTAAACGCTTTTAACAATGTTAGAGCATTCTATTAGTATTCTTCAAAATTACTTTTAGCTCCGTTATACTTTAGTCTTGTTAAGCTCTTGGAGTATCTTATGTGAGGGAACAGCTTCGAAAAAATATACAGCCTATAGTGAATTATAACTCTCAACCATTCCTGTGTGAGTGTTGCAAGTTGAAAGAATTTCATGATTCCTCTGCAGTCACAAGCCTTAACTGAAGCTGTGAGTAGAAAAGTGCTGTAATCTTCAATTTTATTCGCTTATTTTTTTTTTTAATTCACATAAATGATTTTCGACACCAATTTTAGATTCTTGAGTAACTAACCTTTTTTAAAAAAAATTGTAACATCATTTTGACAAAATATTTATGTATTTTTTTTTTGATCGACTTAAAAACAAATATAATCACAAAAAATGAAGGTTACACCACTTTTGCACTCACAGCCTCAGCTAAGGCTTATGACTTCAGAGTAATCATATATGAATGTAATATTTAGGTAGGAAGTCTTGCAGTATATTGAATTGGAATCGTGGATTTATTATTATTTTCACACTCTTGATAATTTACCGCATTAACACCCACCCATTTATTTCAAAATGAATGCAAATATACATAGATAGGTAGGTCTATAGGTACTTAAAGTGTTATAATTATCTTGTGGGCACTTATAATGGAATTATGTACAGTTTGTTGGTTTACCTTAAACACAGTAATTTCCTCTCGAATAAAATGCTCACACCTGCCAATAAAATTATTCTTCTTTGTTGCTCCGAGGATGATGACCTTAACATCACACACATATGTATGTACACCATTCTAGTGATATTTTATTTGTTTGCCCTTCCTGTGCTATAAAAACAACAATAAAATATTCTAGATGTTGTATAACAATAATTAGTCACTATATCACTACACTTCTTTTATATTTTAGTTTGCTCTCAACATATAGGATGCTTATAATAAATTGTGTGTCCATTGAGATAGCTCTTGATATTAATTACAGGAACGCTATATGTTCATATCATTGTCTTTTGATGTTCGTAAACATCATATCGCTCTTCTGAATGGTATCATCATCAAGGCCAAAGTGTCTGTACCTAACCTTATACATGTTGAAAGTAGACACTCTCTACGATATGGCATAGGATTGGTACTTGGAAGTCATTTATAATCACAATTAGTTCGCATAATTGTCTTTGAGCAACAGGAATCAACCAAAAAAAATAATAATAAGCCTAGGAGCCATTTTGGAACTTATCTATGTATATAGAGACATTGGTCTCTATATCCCTATTTCTACCCTCTTTGATTGTGTATACGAGGATATGCCTATGGGTATTATTAAGAATAATGGTTATACTATGTACTCAGTTGTATAGAAAGTCCCCGCATGATGTTAAGCGCGAAATCCTTTTTGAGCAATACACATCAGGCAAAATGGAAATGGCTTCACATTATGCTTGAGGTTGGTTAATGATCCTTTAATATTTTATTGCAAACATGCATACGTACCTAAATGGTATAAAGCGATAGAAGGGTCTAATGCTAACATCTTTTCCAGAGCTAGTTTATTTTATAAGCTTTGATGATTTGATGTTGATAATAATTTTAAATTGTGGCTGTGGCACATGTTTTATGATCGTCGGAAAAGTGTGTCAGATTTAAGTTATGTTGATTTAGACTGTTAAACTCTAATGTCTGAAGTTGTGGAATTTGTGATTAAATGTGTTTTGGTAACGTCAAAGAGGTGTAAATAAAATTTTATAAATTTTTTTTCATCCAGACGACCCCCTGCAATAAAGGTTGAAATTGCCAAGAACCGGAATAAAGTCAATATTGAAAGAAATTTTATCTCTGTTATTTTCAATTCCAAGGAACATTTTTGTTCGCTTCAGATGCTTCAAGAGCTTAACGAGACGGGAGTTAAAAGTAATCTTGAAGAATTCTAAAAGATTGATATAACACTATTAAAAGCGTTAAGTGGCCTAGTAATGGGAGGCTCTCAACTCTGCTAAATCTTGCTAAAAAGAGAAAAGAGTATTCGTATTATTTTATGAGTTTTCATGCGTGTTTCCTTTGTCATAAAACTGATATGCTTGTGTGAGAGTATTAATTTTGTAATTCAATCAATTAATATTTTACGTTATGTAATGGTTGTATATTATATTAAATTTTTTTGAAAATGCAGTTGAAAATATATTTAATAATTTGAGCTTGAACTTCGGAAACAATCAAAGCGCCTTCAAAATTACACATGTTTAAATTATTTTGTAATCTGAGTTTAAGCGCCGGTGCAAACTTGCGTCATTTTGACGCGCGGTGACGCTTTTGAGTCATACAGTACTCACGAATAAATTGAGTGGTGCACACACACTTGCGGTACCGCTACGGCATCCCCCGACATTCTTGCGGGTAAAAACACTCGCAGGTTTCTGCTAGACCGGTGCGGCACCGCAGACGCAGTTGCGTCATTTAGTACATTGTTTGTTTAATACTTCAATTATATTTGGTATTTAAACTCCCGATGTATGTAAGATGTATTAAACTCAGATCCTAAAATTTGAATAGATTGTGAATAATTTGATATTTATTTTTATTAAATAAAGCATATTTCTACCAATTTGAAAATAGTTATTGTCTAAGTAGATAAAAATCTAATAAATACGACTGTAAAAATTTATATAAATAATCCTTTTCCAAAAAAAAAAAATTGATTTAGCTTTACCTAAGATTTAAACAATTTTAAGCTGCAAAAGTGTACTTTTTTTGTATGCTGATAAGGGTACAAAATTTCAATTTCAATTTTACGGCGCTAAAATAGAACAATTTTGAGAACTTAGGCAGCTATAGGTACAGAACACAGAACCTAGATTTTTATATTTAATTTTATAACCCAAGTAACATTTTTGCTCTCATAAGATGCTCCAAGAGTTTAGCTAGACTAATATAGAGGAGCTAAAAGTAATCTCGAAGAATACTACTAGATTGTTATTGTTAAAAGCGTTAAATGGCCTAGTTATGGGAGGCTCTCACCTCAACTTAGTCTTGAGATATTGGAAGAGACGCATTCTCATAACAAAAGAGAACAATATTTATATTTGTATTTGTAAACTTAAAAAAATTATGTATCTTTCTCTTGGAATAATATTGTCTTTCTCATTTTCTCAGAGAGCAACAAACTACTTCTTTATTTTGTGTGTATGTCGCATTTCAGAAAGCTGATATGCTTGTGTGAGAATTTATTTTGTAAGTCAATCAATTATATTATTATGCGTTATAATGGCGAAACTTTATGTTTATTATTTTTTACATATGGGAACCAAAAATATATGCGGTTGAAAATGTTAATTAATGTTATTAATTTGAATTTTTACCTCGAAAAACAACAACGCACCTGTAATATAATGCATAGCTATTTAAATTATTTTATTCATAATTTTCAAATATTGATGATCTCATTAGCATCCTATTGCAAAGCTTTTGGTATTTCAACTCCCCATATTCTTGATATAGGAGGTATTATACTCAGATCTTGTAAGCGTTTTCATATAAGTATAGAATGACTATAACTCTAATATATGTGTTGTTGCGGGATCATGAAGTCTACGAACATATGTTTAGAGCTGAATTTTCACAAAAGGATTCTTATAAGACTTTAAGTTCATTAAATCCTATTCAAAGATTTAAATATAAGATGTAAGTATTTTGAAGAGAGAAAAGTGGTTAACTCTTAAAATAAAAATGCTATGAGAATATTTTAAGTTTCTTAAGAAGATAATAGTTCTTATTCATAGCAATGGGATATAAAAAAGTCTTATGGTAGTTTTTTTTTCAGATTTCGAGAGCTTAGCTATGGAGAGTTTGTTAGTTGGGAAAGTATGGCCTATTTATTTAAAAAAAGAAATTGCATAAAGCAATAAAGTATTAATTCATTTCTGAGTTTTTAAATACACCGAATCAGAATGAAATTTCACATTTACTCTTTCGAGTTCTTATAAGTGTTATTATGAAACAAACTATGTCAAGTATGAACAAAATTGTTAAAATTAAAAAAAACATTATAAGAAAAGTAACACATCCACAGTATTAACATCACTAATACAGTATTTAAATTTTTCCAGAATTTTATTACAGAATTTTCGATTTACAGAATTATGAAACACAAAATTGTGATTTTGCAGAATTTTAGAACACAGAATATGTAATAGATTTACAAAATAATGGAAAACAGAATTTTGTTCATATAAAATTTTCAATCCATTAACAGATTTTTAGTCATACAGAATTTCTTAAAACAGTACAGTTCAAATAAGGTCGACGAAACAAAATCCTTTAACAATTAAAAAGGATCATGATGACCCAAAGGATTCGTGCTTATTATTTAAATCTTATATAGGATCAAAGTTCCACAGAAATGCTTTAGGGGTAAATATTTCGATAACCCTTTAATGTATTTAATAAAGAAGTGATGGAGTCATAAAAAAGGAATTGGTTAGCTTGAAGCAGATATACATATTATACCTGATCTAAAAATGATTCGCAATTTAATGAAGGTACCTACTTTGAAAAAGCATATTTCAGATTTCCCTGACTTTTATTCAACCTTTGAAAAAGTCTCCCACCTGTTAACAAATATATGGTTAGGTAGATAAGTTTGTTAATATTTTGTGCAGCTCAACAGAAACAAAAAAAAGCAAAATAAGCATCCATTTTTGAATTAATAACTTAATATCTTTTTCTGTTTACTTTTCATCACTTTTATGAATCAACCATTTTTTTTTTCCTTGCTTTTTAAAGTTAATATATAAATTTCTAACCTGGGGGCGGATTTTCGACCTCACAGATCAAAAAGTCTACCCAAAACAATGTCAGGCATTTTAAACGTAGTCAGTCGGTCGTCATGTTGAATAAATTTTATATTATTAAGTTAACAACTCCATGGATGCCATAACACAAAATGTAGGTTTCTATGCTCACATCCAGTTGGTTTTGGTTGGGGGAAAGACGATGAAGACGACCGACTACGACGTTTATTACGGAAAAGGTTTTCACACATTTCTACCATTTGCCACGTTGAACATGAAATATTTGCATTTGACAAACTTCGTAAACGTTGCTATTTCATGTGGATATAACTCAGACATAGGAGCCTGAGCCTTGCTTATGATGATTAAACGAGAAGTCAACACTCAACAACACCATCAGTCCCAAGGGGATGAGTGTAGGTTAGTTATACCTACTTCATATACACATCACACTCTTGGTTTTGATGCGTGACTGACATAACAGACACTAACGGTAACAATTTTCATTAAAAATTCACATCTATATATGGTCAAATATGGAGTGAGTGCGTGCTATGAGGATTGTGGATGGATACATTGTATATGAACCTTCGTTATTTGAATCATATAGTCAAGCTATATATGGATTGATCTGCACCATCCCACTCAAATGGTATGGCACGTTCTGGAAATTTTGTAATAAAAATTTGATTTTTGATTGAAAATGGAAATTTTTGAATCTGAAGTTTTCGAAATATTCAAAAACTGGGGACTTTAAAAAAAGATTGTATAAATATTTTGTTGAGGTTTTTAACCACTGGAAAAGTTGAAGCTAAGAATGAATTTGAAGCCTAACCCAACTTGTGTTTACAATTTATAGCTAATGTATTTCCAAACATGACTGTCAAATTTTTGACATCTGAATTAAATTAAGTCTAAAACGAATTAATTAATTAATAATGGATTAATAAGAAAGTTATAAAAGGTTTCTTTGTGATGTATAAGTTTTACCTTTGAAAATATTTAACGCTTGAAGAGATTTTTAAAGGATAACTTAGTGCGAGTGCACTAAGAAGTCTAATATTTTCCGATAATGTAACGAGTTTTGTGTGGATTTTTTTCCTTTACGAATAAAACTTTCAAAAATTCCCACCCACTGACACACCCACTCAAAGTCAAACATTTTGTTTGTCAGTGGGTGGAAATTTTTGTTTGCCATTCTTAGCATCAAGTTTAGAAATTCCATTAAAATCAGATTTAATCGATCTTAGACTACCTTTTCGTCTTAAAAATAAAAAAGCCAAAAAAAAAAAAAAAAAACCGAAACCAAAACCAAAATGGACGTGGTAAAAAACTTTGTACTGCCGAATCGCTTAAAAAAACATTATTTATCTTATTACTTTAAACGAGCAATAATTGGTTTCTCGAAAAGAGCTCTAACGATTTAGATGAAATTTATAGAGTTAGTTCAAATGTACGAGGAAACATTTAAGATTTTAATTTGTCTGTGTTAAATCCGATCACTGCCTACAACCGATTTTCTAATAAATTCGTTTCTGGGAAATGGAATTAAATATAATTTGATACTGGATGAAATTGGCAGGGAGCGTTTTGATGAACGAGACAAAAAATTCAGAAATTAATTTTGGGGAAATCCACCTACTGCCAAGTCCAATTTTATTGTTTATTCGTTTTTCGGAACCGCTCTTACGATTTCGATGAAATTTTCAGGGTTTGTTCTAATAAACAAGAAAAAATTTACAAAATTATTTTATTGAAATCTAACCCTTCTAACTCCCTTCTTGGGTCCTCGGTACCACATATTCCGTTGATCCACTTAAAGGATATACCTACATTGTAAAGTCGCCAGGAAGGCGCCTATATGTTAACAGTGAGATCTACATTTGCCATGACAGTAAACAAGACTCAAATCGAGCTTTCTAAGTTTATGTTTTGGCTTTAATAAAATTAAAAAGTAGCCGAGCGGTTGACCAGATATTAATGTTTATTTAGGCCGTTAATGAATTGGATTAAAAGCGCGTTAAATTGTATTCAAAATTTAATTTTTGATGCTAATAAATTGAATTTATTTGTGGAAACGTCAAAATTTAATCGAAGGTTTAATTCAATTCGCGCACAGCCTAAGAAAACAACCTGGATTTTGAACCATTTTGACATTTTTTTTTAACGTGGGCGTTGCAGTGAGCGTACATTAATTGTTTTTATTTCTCTTCAAATCATTGAAATCAGTTCAGATCTTATGAAATTTCAGTCGAAAGTATATGTGTTCGATATTATATATCGAGTATGCAAGCCACCAGGAAAATCTACCACGAACTAGTCATGTCACAATGTGTTGCTTCACTTTTATTTTACTTCTAGTCAAACCTTCAAATGAAGAAGACGTGAGTCGAAAGTTAAGAACATAATTTTGTGATCTTTTATTTTATTAATGTTGAAGATATACAGTCCACTGAGAATATACCCCAATCTTTTACAATTTGGAATAATCTAAATCCCAGTTTGACAGCTTCAAATAATTTGAGTGACTACTACAAACAGTTGCACAGGTGTTTGGCTCATGAAACGGTTCATCTGCAAAGTTATTTGGCAGCAGAATTTTAACAACTACTGTGTTATCTACATATTTGGATTTTCGATCAAATGATTAAAAATATTAAATAAGACAAAGGATTTTTTCGATAATTTTCGAATTAAGAAAAGATTTACCATAAAAGCTAGAAAATACGGCTTTTTGTTTAATAGGCCGGCATAAAATTTTTAAGATTTTTGTATCATTGTAGAGTAGATCATTCAGTTCGACGAGCCCGAATATGGAATTTCATTCCATTGTGTAAATTAAAGGACTGATATCAAATAAAATAAAACAAATTTAATTAATATATTTAAATCTGTATTTTATTTATTTCTTTTATAAAATTTTAAATTGATAGTTTTTTAAAAAAATATTTTTGTCAATAAATTAAAAATTCATAAATCAATTTGCTATCAATTGAGTATAAACAACATTCTTTCAATTTTGAAATCAAAAAATTACATTGAATTGTCCCTGCAACATGTTGCTTAACTTAAACTATAATAACTCACTTCAGCATCATGAATCAGAGACACTATCTTACGTGATTGATGTAATTACATACATAAAATCGTTCGTTACCTACATTATGTCAATATAACACAAACTCATTTAAAATTCTTAACAATTTAAATTTCAATTTCATCCGAATTAAATGTCAATAAGACTATACCATCAGCTGCACTTAAGACTATTTTTTTTTTATATTTTAGTTCATGTATAATTGAAATTCCTTTATGAAACCAAAGACTTAAATAAAAAAAAACACCACAATTTAAAACCTAGGTTCCTCCAAAGAACTTATAAATTATGCATGCCTCAAGAATTTATCTGAATTGCAAAGTAATCAGTCGAATGATTAAAAGCCCTCCGTTGCGTTTATTTATTTAATTTTTTTTTTTCATAATAAACCAACCCAAAATGTTCATTGAAATGAAAATCCGAAGCATAAAAATTTGTATGAAATTAAGCACGTGGAATAAGAGTACACATAAAATCCACCTGAGTTTTTAAATTGAAAACGTATACCTTTTTGAGGTCAAAATGGGAGGAAACACGTTTAGATTTTTTTGGAAATTTCCTTAAAAGTACATATTATTCTATATAACGGATATACCTACTCGTAATATACCTATCTATACGCTACGCACTTACTTTATATGTCGTTTGATTTTACGATATGCTCATAAAGGTTGTTCGATTTGCATGTTGTGTACCTATACGTGAACATTTTTATGATATTTTCTCTGTTATGAGAATATTAAATCGAATGAATTGTGCACTGGTTGTTTTTAAAGGTTAACTTGGGTGATATTAATATTCTACAACTGATATTCCTTTTATAACCGATAAACAGTAAAAAAAGGATGGTGTATCGAAATTTTTTCAAGGTTAATTGATTGAGGTAAATTATTTTTCTAAATCGCGCCGCGCCGCCGTCCCTAAAGATTTCAATTTTTTCTTTGTTGGGCACTTTTAACTCCTTTATCAAAACCTTATAATCGATTATATTTGTTTTTAAAATAAAAATCATTTTTATGGTGTTAATGAGAGCCAAAACCAAATATGGTGGTCTATTCTTCATTTTGTTGAAAAGAATTTCAAGAATTCAATAATTTCAGAAAAAAAGCAAATTCTTTAAGGTTTTTCATTGAACTGATATCTTTCAAAATTGCTCTCCTGATAGAGGGGAACTAAGCGGAAAAATTGGACGATACCCACAAATATGAATTGAAGCTGTTTTCAAGCTGTGATGATATTATGTCAATCATGGGGTAGAAAATAATTATATTGTAATGAAGCATTACATTTTACCCCTCTACCCGACCGCAACCTAAAACGCACAAAAAATCCACCAGCAAAATTAACCCCTGACAGCCTTAAGCCCAGCATCAACTGATTATGAGGATAGACCGATAGAGTCTTGCATTTGCTATTGATAACAGCCGTGGTGAGTTAATAACCAATGCATGCATATTGCATACCCAATTACATCACAACAACAACTCCAATGGGTGTGGTGAACTCAAAATTAACAATTAACCAAGCAGAGGTACGCAAAAAGGAAACGATCAAGCACATCGATGGTGAATTTCCTAACCAAATAGAGGTGAACATAAACCAACTACAAATTGATACAAGAACTGAAAGTATACTTGAAAACAAATTCCAACAACAACTCCCCCGCATCCCGAAATCCAATAATGGCGTGACACAAATAGAGGTACTCTTGCTTACAAGGAGCAAGGGTAGGGGAGAGACGGGCGACGAAAATATATGGGCGTTTGTATGAAAATTTGCACTTTACAAAATTAGAGTTAACATCACTCACTCACAACCAAATGGGTAACGAGAGGAAGCCGTCCAACACCCAAAAATCAAGTCGGAAAAGTCAAACAGTTCAAACAAGTCGGAAAAGTTCAAGAAGTCGGAAACAAGTCGGAAAATAAAGTAAAATATTTCAATTAATATTATTTAGTAATTATACCAAATGAAAGTAAGTTAGTGAATTTACTATAAACGAAGACTTCCCCCACCAGTGATAAGGGGTCTCGCCTTTAGTAAAAAATAGACATAAGTTGATAAGCCGGTTAAAAGCCGTTGATAAGCCGGTAAAGAGCCGTTGATAAGCCGGTCAATAGCCGTTGATAGTCGCTAATATTCCATTACGACCGTAATAAGTTAACCTAGCAAAGAACCCGAAGTGAAGTACAAGCCGCAGAAGAAGACTCTCTAAAGAAGACAACAGCCCGAAGATACCTAGACCGACCGATATTCATCAAAATCAAACTTTATTGTAACAATTTAATATAAGATTTTGTGAATTTACTGTTTAATTTGAAATCTTAATAAAGAAAGACCTTTTATACTAAAGTTTACTGTACCTCCTTTAGTTAGACACTGGATCCGACGAGTATACCTCAGCTTTAGAACCCAAGGTACATCAAATACGGAAGCGCTGTTGAAGATCATCAAATTTCTCGTCTTGGAAAAGTTCATGGAAGTGAATTTTGTTGTAACGTGATCTTCTGTCAACAAACTTCTTGTTAATACTTGATGTATCTTCCTCAGGACCGAAAAACTTCAATTCCAGCGTTTCGAAGAAAGACTGAAGAGAAGAGAATACTTCTTCGATATATACTATAGATCAATCAGAAAGTGGAATTAAGATGAAAGAACTTTCTAAAGTTAATGCGTTGAGGGCCCTTTAGATGGTGGCTCCGTGTGATTGCCCCAGTAGTCCCAATGTATGCTTCGACTATAGTAAGAGTTCAAATTATTTAATTTTGGCGATTTTCAAAAATGTTCACTATTCACTATTTCCCACGTTAGAATGATTTTCTAAAACTGATGACACCTTGATAGAATTTATTGTAGTATTTTTGTAGCTGCATATTATATTAAGTTCCAACTCAGCCATGTGAACTGAACTTCGTTAAAATATGTCTATTTTTAATCAAAAGATAAATTTTTTTCCAATAATATGGTAGATCATGCTAATTTTAGATCAAATAAAAAGTTTAACCGAAATCTTTGAAGCAGCTTTTGAGAACAATGAGAATAACCTTAACGGTATTTAAACACTTATTGGGAGGTACCGTTATTTTTGGCTTTAATTTGTATTTTTAAAATCTGCTAGATAATGTTAAAAAACTCTAAAATTTCAAGTTTAATAAAAATCGACTAATCCAATTATTAAGTTCTCAAAAAAAAAATTTGGTATATAAAACTTTTTGAAAGTTTTTTTCTAAAAAAAAATCGCCAAAATCACTTGAGACTTTTTTAAGAAAATAAAAATTTTATCTTTATAAAATGGTAAACTTTTTGTATACAAAATACTGATTTTTTTTCTCAAGTTGTGGGCACGTTTTTGAAAAAAATAAGACTTTTCGTAATTAGGTAAAAAATTGTACGACAAGTACTGTTCTTTTTGCCTTTAAAAATAAAAAAAAAACATGCCAGGGAATACCCAAAAATCGCTAGGTAGATAGGTATCCTAATGGTTGCAGCTGAGAGGATAGACAGACGGATAGACGGACAGAATTGCGAGACCCGCACTTTTTTCGACTTGGCTATCATCGCAATACAATAAGAGAATTAAATTGAAATTCATAGACGTTTTTGAAAACGACCTGATTTTAGTTTTTATATTCAAAATTGCGTTATGAATGCAAAATTTGCTCTTAAAATTATTCAAAACTATATAATTAATTGGTGCAAATCGAACCAAGCTACAAAAGGTACCAAAGGTACAGGCTTTCTTTACTTAGCTTTCATACAAAAAGCAAACAAACAATTTTTTAAAGATACAAAAAATGAGTTATCAAGCAGCCTTCCTCAAACCTCAGGCTACTTTATTGGTAATTCAAAACACTATTTATTTTTTAATCGTCCTTAATTAAGGAATTGATTTTTGAAATTCCTTTGAAATTCCAACAAAACTCTCTACTTAGTTCTTTCTCTATTGAAAATTCATCCCACAGCAGTTTATACAATCGTAATAAAGTAAGCTATACAGCCATCGGCATCCACAAAGGATAAACTGTGATGGCGAAACCAAGATATCCCATCACCCACCCGACTTTGACTTCCCTTTTCGTTTGCACGATAAAGCGATGTCGACTTTAGATAAATGTATCTGTTCATGATACTTTGTGGTTTAAAAAAAAAAAAAAAAAAACAGTTCGATTTGGATATAAGAATGAGGGTCGGTGGCAAACGCGGAAGTAAGAAAATATTATAAGAAAGCATTTGAAAAAGCATCTCTAAGGATTACAAATTCAGCGTTGGGAAAATTTGTGATGCTAGGTACGAGTATCAAAATTCAAACGTAAAAACCATAAATATTTTTGAAGGAAAATTTATCAAAGCAAAATCGTGCGTAAAAGAACTTCACCTGATTCCGAAACGTTTAACACACCTTTGGGGTGCTTCGCAAATATATTGCGATGTGACCCTTGGTAAAGAGAGCAAAGCATTAACTTTTGTAAACGAGAAGGGTAAAACTTTAGCAATATTATATTTTTATCTTCTGTTCAGGCAAAAATAGAAAGGAAAAAAAAAAACAGAAATCAAAATTGAAACGTGATCAAATGCTAATGAAACATTTCAATTGGTAAAGTTTTACACGTTTTCCCGGTGATGGTGCTGCAAGAAACTAAAAAGATATAAATAATGAAGATCTTCTGTGGGGTTGTACGTATATTATATAGATGTGTTGAAAAAAGTAACGAATTTTGAAGGTTCCTAGAATCAAAAAGAAACAATCTCGATAATGAGCAAATTCTATTTTCCAAATTCTTTAACATCAGTTAACTGTATCCTTTATTGATTCTTTATAAGGACTCCTGTTATAATGGAGGCAAACAACATAATATAATATTATCGACTGACTCAAAACCCCCCTAATAAATAAGTTATACAAATTCCAATGGAAGTGTATAAATAAGTTCTAATTCTTCCACTAAACTGTTGTCACTAAGTTTATAAATTTTGTTTTTGTTTTCTTTGTCACTGAAAGAAGATACTCTTCTTGAAAGTTTCTTAAATATTGACTGATAATTTCGAGCAAAACTTATTCAAACATTAAATAGGGATAATAACTTTTTGGCAATTGATTCCTAATATTAAATAATTTTTTTTTGTAGTGTAGGGGCAAAATAATCAATTAAAATAATGTTATGAATCAGTGAGCTTTGATGATGAATTTCAACCTCAAAGAATCTAAAAAAAAAATAACATAATAAAGAACACATATTCAATATTTCCCAAGAGATTATAGTTTTTACTTCATCTATTAGTCAACTATTGATTTGGTATTTCTTGGTTTAAATAATCAACTACTATTGTGACATGTGATGTGAAAAACTTTTTTGGTAGGTAGTAATAGGTGCCTTCCTCTGTGATTTTTTGACCAAAACTGCACATTATATTACTTTTTTTATATGAACTTCGACAGCCTTATGTGTTATTTGGTTAGAAAATCACAGAGTTTCAAAGTAAAGATACGCACCTATTTTATAAACAAATTTTGGGTGTACAAATTAAAAATTCGCCAGAATTTTCTCTCATCAAATTGGTACTTTTGCGCAAGGAAATTTCGATTTTGAGTGCGAAAACTAAAAATAAGAAATTTCCACATATTATTTTAATAAAATGAAACAATGTCCGAAATAAAAAAAATATCTCCAAAGCGATTCCAAAATAATAACCAATTTCTCTGAATTATCACCCATAATAGAAATCTTGTGAATATTTTTACCGAAGCAACACGATTAAATAAATTACAAAGTACAAAAGAAAATTTGAATATTGTTTGCATTCATCTATTCTATAAGAAAACTGTTGACATTGGAGACTGCCTGCCGATTTTACACACTCTAAGTGCAACGGTGCTGCTCGAGCGAGCGGGACAAAGGATCCAAGAGGGAGTTAAAAACCTTTTAAATCCAAGAAGCTGGCCTAGCCACCCAAGGCACATGTTGGTTAAGAAAACTATTGAAATTAGCGTGCGTCTGGTGAGCGGCGACATTAGGCGATGTGTGTCAAAAAAAAAATCTAATAAATTTAGTTTGTATATATCACATAAAATTGTAGAAAGAACGCTCAAATTTTACAAAAAACAATTCAAATTTAAAATGATTTTTTTTATAATTTGGAACGAAAATAAATTTGGGGATAATTTCCAAATTTCTTTTTTTTGGCGATTTGGGTTTTGAGCAATATTTATCAACAGTTTGTTTTTTAGTTTAACCAATATCAAGTTTCCTCAGCTCCAGCTAGAAGCAATTTAAAAAAAAAACAGAGAGCGTTACCGCTTCCGGAGAAAAATTCGAAGTAGACTTGAAGAAAAAATCGAATCTAGATTTCAAAATGAAATTTTTTTGACATAAATGTATATTAAAAAAAATATTTAATTACATTTATTTAATTGCATTTTTAAAGTAAAAAACGATAAAATATTAACCGCAAAGTCCATAAATCATAAAATTAATTGGCAAAGTCACTTAAGGTGCAAATAAGAAAAAACTTTTGTTTTTATTTAATTTTACATTTATTTAATTAAACAAAAGAAACTAAATATAAAAATTCTTTCAGACTTCATATTTAAATAACATATTATATTCAATATATTATTTAATATAGCACTTTTAAAATTAATTTAATAAAAAAAAAAATTGGAACAAAAAATTATCTCACACTTCATGTTGGGCTTTTTTAATTATTCTTTTTTCTATAAATCAGAACATTAAAATCAATATAATTAAATAAAGCAATTTTTATATAAATTCATAATTTTGTTTAACAAAAACAAATAGATATACCAGACTTCATGTTTAGGTACTTTAGTAATATTATTTTGTTTATAAAAAAAAACATTTTTGAAATTATTTTAATAATAGTATCTATGTTCTTACAAAAATAAGAACACCTCCTTTAAAATAAATAAAAAAGATTTCAGGCTTTGAAAAGTCTTAAGGATCAGTATACAAAAACTTTATATTGGCATTGATATTGGTAATTTTTTGTTTTGATTTAGTATTTTTTGGGGCTACAATCAAGAGTAAAATATAGAAAAAGGGATTAGATTTAGCCTTTTTTTTGTAAAATTGAAGTAATTTGAAACAGAGATTTTTAAAATGAAGTATATTTCAATATTTTGGTGAACTTTTTTGAAAAAAAGAAGACTACTTCAGTTAAAGTACAGTGGTACCACTGAGTTGGACCCAAGAAAACAAATGTTTAGAATTTGAAGTTGAATATTTTGCCTTCCCTCTTTTTCTCTCCGAGCAATAGGAATCTCCCATTACGTACAGCTCCCTTTTAGGCGGACAGATTTCTTAGATAAACAAATTTTTGATGTGTAAACATCTATGCCGGGGGTGTGGTAAACTAAAAAACGTTTTGTTACGTGTCACACGTACACTTTACAATATTTAATATGAAATATGGCACTTGACTCGGGCGAATGTTTAGTCACCTTAACCGCGAGTCCCGGCACTCACACATTTTGTTTTAACCAAGCTTTTATGCTTTAAATTGTACATGTACAAACTGTACGTTCCCTTAGCCGGACATTCCTTTGTCCAGAGGTGGACAAGAATATCCTAAGGCGGACAGAAACCAAAAACTATTCCATTACCTCACGTGTAGCTTTGAGTGTAGAACGTTTCATATAATACGTTACGTTTTATAGATACATTGCGCATCATATCTTACGTGTCACACAAATGTGTGCATTTATATACAGAATCGGGAGATGGAGTTAGTTTGGGGTTAGGGTTAGAAATTGGCTGAATTTTCGAACTTAATATTATAATTCGTCCTTATCTGCCAAATAAATGAGTGCAAATTTCATTTGAGGATGGCTACGATACCAATACACGCATTCGAGTTCCACTAGACTAGCCTAGTAGCCTATCTACAATATCAAAAATGTTCAGATAGCTTTCAGTTGTTTTTGCATCAGCTGTTCTCTAAGAAAAGATTATAACAACACAAACACAAACCTATCTAAATAGCTTTGGTTAAGTACCTAGAGACGCGACCAACGAATAAATGAAAATCGTTTTATTGTTGTGAAAAGAGAGGATTTGCCACATCCTCCCCTAAAAAATATAATTTTCTTGTAAAATTGACGATTATAGAAAAAGCAATGCAATTATGCAAATTATAATATGTACTTGTTCATGTTCTGTATTTCTACAACAGTTAATAAAAGATGTTTGCCTTAAACAAATTTAAATCCTTTTAATATGTATATTATCTTATTTTAATAGCTTTTCTTAATGTTTTATAAATGCGGTTACAATTTCTCAAGCAACAACAACGATTGGGTTGGGTTGGTTTTGGTTTCAAATTACCAGGAAAATTATTTAACCTTAAAATTTCCCACTTCACGGTCACGTTAACATCTTAATGGGCAAATAAATAAAATAGAACAACTACTGTATCCAGTGGCAACACCATCAACAGAAAAGCGACAAGGCAACAGTGGTTTTGGTTTAACGGAAAATTAAACAGAAATGGTTGAATGAAAATATGAATAAGGTTATATGTATAATAAATATAAAACATTAATATTCAAAGCAAATATTTTCTATGAAACCAAGCTTAGCTTTAACCCTCTGCCTTTGCCTTAAAACAAGGACTTTATATACTTTTGAAGACAGGTTGTTGGAATTATCGGTTTTATTAAATTTAAAATCGGAAAAGAGTTCAACACTAATTTTATAAGAATTTAAAAAAAAATCTTACATTTTGAAAAATTCCTATCTTTTCATTTTAATGAGCATTTTAAATTATTTTTGTGTCTTAGCGATTGAACCTTTAAACATTATTTTTGAAAGATAAAGATTAAAATCAATTTTTTTTATGTCTTTTGTTTAAAAAAAATGTTAGCTCCGAAATTTAAAGAAAATCATAAGAAAATATTAAAGAAAAATAAATACAAAAAATCATGATTTCTGTTATAGTTATGGTGTGACCTGTCTGTCAGCACTAACAGCATTTACATATGTACTCAAAATTGACAGAAACACCAACGGCAGGTCGGCCAGCTGCAGCACGAAACTTGAAGTCCGTCAAACTAACTTACTGATTGATAACCGAACATGCTCCCTTACTCACCCTGTTCGTAAAAATTTAAAGCCCAAATAAATAAAATGCACCACTGTTGCCCGAACTTGCGCTTTTATTACGATCACACTGTGGTTTTAAAGTCTTAATATTTTAAAAACTATTCATCTGATAAAAAAATAAATTAGTTATTGGAAGTAATGGGAAAGAACATCATATAACACCGTGTTGCATATCGTCGCTTGGATAAAATATTGTCGTATGTGAAAAATTGAGGTTTTAAGATAAAAATGCAGTTTTGTTATTTGATTTTTTCACTACAACCTAGTGAAATCCGTCTTTAGATATCTGCCGTAGTTCCCAAGATATTTTCCTCAAAATGTGTCGTATGTGCAAGGTCGCCAACATTTAAGTATTTCTTTGTCGTATGTGTATACAAAATGCTACATATACGACAAAATAAAAACATACGACATTTTTTTCATACAAAATCTGTTTAGCCAAAGTTTGATAAATAATTGTCGTATGTCATTTTTAATACACATACCACAATATTTTATTGAAATTCCGGTAAACGTTTGTCGTATGTCTCATAAGAAAAAAAACAGACTTGTGTAATTTCAGTCGTGATAAAGATGTGTCGCAGAGGTGGGACGAGTCCCCTGCACCAAGAGTATCTGAAGAACTCTATGCGTATGATAATGAAGCACTGTTATGCTTTGAATAATCCTCTTTAATTTTTTAGCATGCGCAACGAAATATTTACGAAACATCGAAAGTAATTTTAATTCGCCTTTTAAAAAAAATTAATTTCCCAAACGTTAATGTGAAAATTTTGCAAAGGAACCAAAAGGATTTTAAAAATTAAGTCTGAAAACCTAGCTTACAAGCAAATCCAAAATTTTATACTATAGTGCTATTTTTAAAATTAATGTGAAATAATTAATGTGATTTTTTTTTAAACTTACGAATATTTTTATGTTTAGATACCAAAAGTGTTTTTTTAATAATTGAATATGGATTAGGTAATTATTTATTTTTTTAGAGTTAAAACTTTTTTATTTTTCCTTTTTTTCATGTGTTGAGAATAAAAAAAATTATATTTTATAGATAAAATAAAATAAATAATTAAAAAAATAAACCTGGGTTTGTTTTTAAGTAAATAACATGCTTTATATTGTCGTATGTAACATACCAACGACATTTAATTTTTTTTCATTTATTGTCGTATGTGTGATTATTTTGTCGTATGTGTTTGGGTAACAAGCAGTTTTGGTCAAACCGTCACATACGACAACGGCATATTGGCAAAAATTAACCCTTATTTCTTTCATTATGAGAATATTGTATTTATTTTAACGTTTTTGAGTTGTCAGATATTTGCTGTATAAGCCACTAAATTTTCAAAAAAATTCACCATATAGTTTTTGAGAAAAAAAAATTTGAACTTCAAATGCGTTTTCCCAAAAGTAGCAAATTGTAACTTACGACAATATTTTATCCAGGCAACTCACAGCTTAGACTGAAAAATTGTCAAAAAATCAATACAATTAGAGATAATTTTTTCATGTTTTGGACTTAAAAAATCATTAAATTTTCGAATTAGTAAAACAGTTGTTGGTATTTCCGATTACTGCCCATTATGAGGGCTTTATGGATAAATCCACCATTTAAAAAAATATAAATTTCATATTTTTATTTAAATCAGCGTTTTTCTACAAAATTTTTGTATTCAATCAAAGTGATGGAATTTGTATACAAAATATTGGCATGCAATGCTTTAAATTGCGTTTCAACCAACCGCTGTCATTCAGTCATGATTTTCAAAAAAAAATAAATAATAATAATCATAATAAAAACAAAATTGTTATTTTAAATTCAAAAAAGATTGCACCAGCTTTATTAAATACAAATATAAAATTTCAGGATTCTCCATAAAGTTGGCCTCGTAATTTTGTTCTGCTTCACAAAATTCCATGCAAAGTAAAATTTAATATCTCTGATTATTGTCGTCATCGTCATCAGACCGAACACCGAAGGCGAAGGGTGAAGGTTAAATTTTTATTGATGAACGTTGGCGTAGCGCTGCAATTTGTGGTGCTTTTTTTTGTTTTTTTTTTATTGACGACAACGGAATGCCGAAGGGACAAAAGCATAGCTTTTATTTTACTGTTTTCAGATTGTTTTGATTAAAATACCTAACCTATCTTTCTGTTGGTTGTTAAGGGAGAAGAGAGATGAGAGAGAGAAAGTTTGTTTTTGTGTTCATCTAAACATTTTCGAGATATTTTGTTTTTTTTTGTTTTTATTCTTGCAATGGGAAAACATCTCAATATGCCATTAAATGACTTTTTAAAATGGAAGAGACAACACTTGAGTGGATTTGTGGAATATCGCAGACATCAGAAATGGAAGTAATTGAAGATGTTTTGTGTTTGAGTTTTATGTAAATTTTTTCTAAAGATTTAAATTATCTTAAATCAATGGGGACTAGTCTTAAGGGAAATCTAATGGTCAACTTTATTTAATGACTCTTTCAACTAAAAATATTGCGACTCGTTATTTTTTTTTATTAATTTATTTACCTATATCTTAAGGGGTTTACAATAATTTCAAGTCTTCCACGGCATTCATTTATAATGGATAATCTAGTTTAAAAGAACCTTAGAGACAGCCAACTATGAGATGGGCACAAGTGTCTATCTATAACTATGTCACTATGTCAGAAACTAAAAGTGGATAATAGTAGTATAGGAAGTGTGCAAACGTATTCTACCCTTGACAGGCTTCGCTTCTGTGCGTCAGAATGACATTTTAAATCCTCTTACAAATTTTATGTACAGTGTGATTATAATTTTAAAGAAAAGGTTAATCACAATCCCTTGTGTGTACATCGATCGGCACATGTTAGCATTGGCACATGTTGGTGCTTATTTAACTACTTAACGCAAATCCTTAATTGTAAATACCAACTTTTAAGTTGATCGATCAATAGTTTTCAACTTCATGTTCCTATATTCATCTATCTTGTCAAGTTCAACAAAGATATTTTTCAAAATAAAGGTGTCTATATAGATTTCGTATATTTTCGGAGAAATTTTTTCCACTTTTACCTTTGTCCTTGTCCTAATAAACTATTAATTTAGCCACAAAATGCTTCCGGCATAATATAGCCAAGTCATACATTTTAAGCTTGTTTTTCGTTTCAAAAACAAGCACTCCATTTGACTGCCAAATACAGTTTGGAATTTTAATTAAATCAGGAAGCTACCTATTGTGTAGTTGAGTTCTATAAACCCTCCTTCTTTTGGTCAAATGCCATGATGAAGTTCTATATAATAGTGACCAAAAATCAAGGTAAAAACAAAAAACAAAATTCGAATTGGATGAGTGTATCTGTATAAATGACTGCTGTAGCTTTGAGCTGATGCTTCTGGTCAAAACACTTTTGGATTGCCAATTGTGACCTGACCACCTGGACCTAACCTTTTATATCCAAATATACGATACCTCTACAGTGTTTGCAGCAGATGTCAAATGTGCCTACACATATACATACATACCTAAACCTATATAGGTATATAAAAACAAAATGCTCATTGTAAAGTCACCGCATTCGAATTGAATTCTTGGTCATGTAGAATTTGTACCATGTTCAAATTATCACAATTCGGTTTTACTAATTAAAATTCCAAAGGACTTAGACAGACATCAACCCAACAAAAGAAGATTGCATTTATTCGTTAGTGTATTGCGACCTTTAGGGATTTACCCCAAAAGCTTCTAAAGCTGATTGTGTATAATTTTCTATAATAGTCATAGGTATACGTAATTGTTCAAAGGATGCGAGTAATTTGTAATTTCGTTGTCGTGATCTTCTTTGTGCGGCATTTTAACCGTGAGATATTTTATACGTATATGTAGGTCCTCTTACATACATATATATGTATATATATCCTTCAATTATTTGCAATGCAATTGTAGTGCAATATAACGTAATTTCTATGTCGAAAGCACTTATTCAGTTCAATCGGTAATTTTAGTTTAAAGGAGGTCTTCAGCAAATAGGATTCATTATAGATTGTTTAAAATAATTTAATAACATCTGAATTGTAGTTATAATCAATATAAGAGGTTATTATATAGATAATCTAGGGAGCAAGATATTTTCAAAAGCAATTATAATATAGTATAAGTACCATAACTTCAGACATTGAAATATTGCAATCAATTTAGCTTTAAATAATATCTAATGCATTTAATTAAAAAAAAAAAATAGTTGAATCTGAATTTTGGTTAAGACATTTGTTTTTATGTGTTTAACCATTTACTACAAAAGTATCTTAAATTTTAAGTTTAAATGGACAACATCAAATGTTTTTTGATTTCAATGGTTTTGGGCCAATTAAAGAGCTCAAAAAAATAAAAATCAGGAAAAGTTGTATGTATGTAGATTGTAGATGGTAGTTTAAATATAGCAAACAAGAAAATTATGTCAGTTGCTCAAAATTATTCGTATTCAAATATAATATGCACATGAACAAATTTTTCCTTCACAGTTCCGTCAGTGAAATTATTATAAATTGGAATCTAAATTATTGGAATCATTGATTTGTTCCATTTTGTGTGAAATGCCAATGAGTTGGGACGACAAATCACCTTGCATCAAGAAAAGAATTAATTTTGTTTTTAATACAAAAAACAATTGTTCAACAGAAATCATCAAAATATTCTTTAAAGTGCAGTGCAACTAGAGATTGCAATTCCGGGATTCAAGTTCCCGGGATCCCGAAAATCCCGGGATTAAAAACTCCAAAACCCGGGCTTTTGTTCGGGATTTTCAACTAAAAATATTTTCGAATACAACATATTTTTTCATCATCATTTACTACGCGTAGTTAATCGAATAAACTACACGTCTTATTTATTACAATTTGTTACGTCTGCTACATACATAAATATATAAAAATAATAGAATTTCAATAAAAAAAACATAACATTTGCGCCCAAAATTCAAAATTCAAAGTGACAGCTGACAGATCATTTGAGATTTGAATCTACGTTTGCTACAATTATACAATATTTAAGAAGAGTACATACATATGTATTTGAATTTTTAAGCTTTTGTTTTTGTTTTATTCTAATTTCTGTTGACTTTTATGGTTGTTTCATTAAATAAATAAATACCTGCATATTTACAAACTTTCGGTTTTATTTCCATTTAGAAAGATTTTTGTATTGTTCTAAATACTGTCGGAATCCCGGGATTATCCCTTTTATCAGTTTTTTTGACCAACAGTACGTTGGACGGCCCGGGTTCCAAGGAATTTCACTCACTCTTTGGGTTATCTGTCCCGCTCATGCAACTCCGTTGCTCTGCTAAGGGAAATCTTCGAATAAGGAGAGAGCAATAATCTTTCGGCTAAAAGGAGAAATAAAATTAGGTACGCAATTGCGATTATAATTCGTTGCGATGAAAAAATAGCGATCTCAAAAAAATTATTGCTATATGAACGCAATTGTTTTCAGTCATGCGATTTCTTAATAAAAAAAATTAGGACAAGATTTTTAATTAAATCGCAAGTACGTACAGTCTGATTTGTTTAATTTTGTGACTAAAAATAACTGAAAAAATAAAACTGGTTTCATTTTTTAATTCGCTGCATTTTTTCGATCGGATATTAGTTTGGATTCAAATTTGAAACCAATCTTGCGATTAAAAACACAATTGCTTTTATGTTTATTTCTTATTGGGACTTAAATTTTGTAGTCGTATAAATTTAAATCAAAAGGTTTTAAACAGTGGTATAATTGCATTTGATTCATTTTTCATATTTTATGACTGAATAATAAATATATGTATTAATAATAACATAGTTCCACTTTTCAAAAAAGGTTGTTGTTTTTTTTTTTTATTTAAATATTTAGGTACTTAATAGTCATGGCAGAAAAAATATCGTGTTTTGTTTTTCTCCCAGTTCAAAAATTGTGGTATATTTTTTAAATTCCGGTGAGTTTTTTAAAAATCTCATCCATTAGAAAATGTTTTGTGTTTTGTTTTCCTGAATCGCTATATAACTGGCCTCTTACATCTTGGTGTCTACTTTAGAAACCAGCTCTAAATTTTCTATCCCAGGTGTTAATGGAATTTGAACACCATTATATAGAAATCTGATATTGAAACGTTTGCACAGGTTTTTCTTAAAAATCTATTGCATAAAATGGAACAATATTTTTATGAATAGTTATTGTATCACATTAAAAAAATAATAAGAGTTTTTAAAATATTTACAAGAAAACTAAAATATCCCCCTTTCACTCCCCTTTCCACCCTCACACCTAATAACTTAAACCGTTGCGTCTCGTTCGTTATCTAAGGATACTTTAAAAAATTGCTTGAAACATAAAAATTCAGCTCTTTACCAAAATTCATCTTTGTTGGAATTCTTTCGAATATTGACCTTTTCCTGATGTCTTACTAGCCTGGGTGTGATACCTAAAAACTAAACTAAAAACTTGATCCTTACGTGTAAAGTGTTTCGTTTAACCATTTTACGGTCATACATTAAGTGCCACATCATTGCGTTGTAGTTGAGTACGTTCAATAACAAAACTCCGGCCCTTGGACACGAACATTGATGTTTACACAATAGTACCGGCTCTCACACATTTTTTTAAAATTAGTTTTCTATTTAAAGTAAGAAATTTTATCTTATACGAATCACAATTTACAGTATACCTACCTACCTGTAATGCATTTTTCGACTTGCCTGTCAATGATTGAGGGCCGAGGTATAGTTGGCACAAATTGTAATTTTATCTGCATACATTATATGAAAATCAATTTAACGGTATGAAAAAATACATTTAGTGGTGTGACAGTTGATTAATAGCCAGGGCCTAGTAACTTACAACTGTCAACCGTTCCTTTGTTCTTTAAGTAACTGAATATATGTATAAAGTATTTCGTTACATTTCTAATGAAAATGTTAAAGCAAATTCCTCACCTAAAACAAAACAAACAAAAAAATACCAAACCTTAAAAATCCCCTTTAATAGCAATAAACTAATTCGTTTCCAAAAAAAAAAAATCTTTCCTAATCCGAGAAGAAAATAAAAAAAATACCATTGGTATTTATCATCCCATTCACACGCAAGCAAGCGTCAAGAGCAAATAACAAATATTTTCTGAATGGCTTGATCTTATCCTTAAGGCACGTCGCATCTCACGACATCCTTTTAGCTTTTTTTTTTTATCTATGGAAATCTCGTTGTTTAAATCGACCACCATACCACGCTGCCGCCATCTATAATGTTGTCATAATAGTCGGGGTATAACCTCTCTATATAGGATGTGGGCTATATTATCATAACACTTTAACGCACCCTAAAAAGTTCGTTCTATTTTCAAACCTTTCAAACTGACTTCTATACCTACCTACAGAGTATGTAAACTGTATACACTGAGGGAAAAAAACGCAAATTCATTGTTTAAGTAAATTTGAAGAAAGGAAACATTTTTGTCAAAAAATTAGAAGCATTTTTTTTAGAAACCCCAAAAACCAATTTTTCAGTACGAGATCATCCAAATTTCGGTAACATTTTTTTCGGTCAAATTAGATTCTAAGTTAACTTATCTAATTTGGTGAACTCTGGATTATCTGAATAAATTTTTCCGATAGAAGTATGAGTCAAAACTGTTGCATCAGTACCTCATGGAGATCACATTGAATTCTGACTTCCGCCTTCTATTTTCTTTCCTATTTATAATAAATTATAAGTTGAATTTATATAGTCTTTTTTATTTAAACCTCTGGAAATAAATTCAACAAAAACAAATATAAAAAGCGAGGCGCTATGAAATTAGACCTTTTTCTAATGCCTCATAATAGTGCCACTCGCTTTGTTACTATTGTTAAAAGACATTTCAATAGTACAATACTTTGTTTTCTTATTTATTTACAGGATTAATTAACTCTAATTTAATTTTTAAAATTGACTCATGCACAGAAAAACTCATGCACTGATAAACAACTTTTAATTTACCAAATAAAACGATTGGTTGCAGATTCCGAAAAGTGTGGTTCTGCGTATTTTGCGATTCCAATCTAGAAAAAATAAACACAATTAGAAATAAACTGATAAAGCTCTGTTCCTGAAATTGTTTTGACATCAATGCGATGTACATACACTATCGGATTTCTTAAAAAATGAAATTTCAATGTATGAGTTTTTTTTTTATCGTTGCAATGGTTTTTTTTTTAATAAATTCTCACAATTTTGGACTTGATAATAAAGGGCGGTTAAATTTTAAGGGCCGATGTTGATTTTGAATAAAACATAAATTATTTAGGAAATTATTGTCATTTCTTTTTATTATGATAATATTGGTATGGTTCAATTATGTATGGAACAAAATATCGGCCAAATGGCCACCGCGACCTCGGCGGCACACCTCCATCCGATGGTTCAAATTTTCGATGACGCTAAGCCATAATTGAGGTTCTATGCCGTTAATGTGCCGAATTATCTCATCCATTAGCTCTTAAATTGTTGCTGGCTTATCGACCTACACCTTTTCTTTCAAATAACCCCAAAGAAAGAAATCCAACGGTGTCAAATCACATGATCTTGGCGGCCAATTGACATCGCCATCACGTGAGATAACACGGTCATTGAATTTGTCGCGCAAAAGAGCCATTGTTTCGTTAGCTGTGTGGCAAGTGGCACGGTCCTGTTGAAACCACATATCATCCAGATCCATATCTTCCAATTCGGGCCATAAAAAGTTCGTTATCATCTCACGATAGCGAACACCATTCACAGTAACTGCCTGACCGGCCTCATTTTGGAAAAAATACGGCCCGATGATGCCGCCAGCCCATAAATCGCACCAAACAGTCACTCTTTGTGGGTGCATTGGTTTTTCGACAATCACTCTTGGATTATCATGCGGCAAATGCGGCAATTCTGCTTATTGACGAATCCACTGAGGTGAAAATGTGCCTCATCACTGAAGATGATTTTCTTCGAAAATTGATCATCCACTGTTGCCATTTCTTGAATGACTTTAACGCATTGCTCGATTGTGTATCTTTCCATGGTTCAAATTGAGTTAGTCTGAAATTGAGAAATGTCAAATGAAATGCAGAAAAAAACTTGACGTTTAGGTGTGGTTTGAACATCGGCCGTTAAAATTTAACCACCCGTTATAACCGTCATTTCTCTACTTAACTTTATAAAGAAAATTAAATAAAATTAAAAGTTTTTATGATGGAGCGCTATAATGATGACATAAAAAATATGTATTGGCCCTGTTTTGGAACCCTAGCCTACAGCCAAACTCAGCGAACAACACCCTATAGTTATTAGATTTTATGCTCATACTCATAATTTTGCAAACATCAGTTATTTTCTCATACATAAATCATACATAAAAGTCACTCAATTCTCTTAAATTTAATTGTTATCTAACTAGTATTACACATAACTTGACACTTGTTATTCAGACCTCGTACAGTAAAGTTCATTTTTTCCCTCTGCCTTATCCCAAAATGAATCACCTTTTATATAGTTTTTTTATACATATAGTTATACATTAATTTAAAACATACATTTTTGTTTGCACAATTACACAGTTACATACAGAGATTAAATTAAAATTATACATTACAAATTCCAATAAACAGTTTTATTATTATTATTGATTAAAAGAAAAAAACACAATCCTTCCCATCTCCCGGATCTCCTTCCCAAACAGGCCCTTTTTAATAAAAAAGAAGTGACTCATATAATTCTGTTCAATTTTATTGACTGTTCTTAAAAAAAAAGAAATCATCCTTCTCTTTAATCAATCCTGGAAAAGTACAACAAACAAATTACATAAATGTTGACAGCTTTTAACGTTGTTTTTCTCTGAGTGTATACATATATTTTGCCTTAGCCCTTCGTCCCATATAAGAATGGTTGAATATTTTATATATATAAAATTAAAACATCATAACAAGACAAACAATAACCCACACACGCCCAACATTATTTTATCCATTCCAGGTGACTTCATACTACAATGAGACAACGTGGATGAGTCCAACGCAAGGAGACACAATTGTGGGTGAGGATCCGGATACTGTGTCACTTGTATCGATTTTATGTGTTGGTAAAGTAAATGTCGTTGAATGTCTATCAAAAAAAAAAAAAAAAAATGTGTCTTTTTTTTTGCAAAAAAGCTTGTATATAGTTTTTTTTTTAGACTTGAAAGTCTCTTTGTTTTAGATAAATTTATCCTTGCACAACTTTTTATAGTGTTTTGCATGTTGCTTGCATAAACGTAGGTTTTTTTTTTTATGTTTTGTTGGACAATATTTTTTGTGTGTTGCATGTTGCAAATCGTTATGCTGACCTGATGCATGAGTCATGACACACACAGCATGGGAGTGATGAGTAATCGCGTTTTATTTTCTTGTTTGTATTAAAAGAGGACTCGCCATATTTGCAGGTGTTTTCCTGTCATTACTGATATTTTTGTCGGTGGCGGGGAATATCCTCGTTTGTCTGGCCATCTATACGGAAAGGAGTCTGCGAAGGATTGGAAACTTATTTTTGGCCTCACTAGCGATTGCTGATTTATTTGTTGCGTCATTAGTTATGACATTTGCTGGAGTCAATGATTTACTGGGTAAGTTAAGTGAAAACATGATTTTTTTTATTGACAAAAATTAAAATTTCTTTTTCCATAATCCTGATAAAAAAAATAAGAATCTGAAATGTTCCGCATTCTCGGGAGGTGGGGTGGGTGCGATGTTGATTATAAATGGGTGAAAAAAAACCTCTTTTCTTTTGCGTTCAATGAAAAGATATTATGCAAATTTTTGACAACCAACGACGGGTAATGGGATTATTAATGATTTATTTCTCCATTTTGCCATTGACGATAATCCTACCGTTTCTACTGCTGGTGCTACTGCTGCTGCTGATGCTGCCGCTGGGTCTGCGTGTAAAATTTTTCTTCATTTTTTTGATAACTGATTAAGAGGAAATATGTTTTTTCTTTTTCGTTTTTTTTTTCTCCCTTTTTTATATTGAGATTAATAGCGTGAATAAAGAAGAGATATGGGGCAATTCAGAGCAGCATTTTGTACCATGGATTGCGGCAATGGTCGATGGAATCAAGTGATGAGAGATGAATGAAAAGCGAAGTAGTAGGTGCTTAGCTTAAATGAAGTAGTATTAAAGTAGGTTACTGTTGTTATAAAGAGCGTTTTTTTTTATTCGCGTAAATGTAGTTTAAAAAAAATAATATGTGAATTTAATAGTGAAGGATAAACCTACTTGATATTTAAGTGATGATGTATACATAAATATCCTTATAGATTTTAAAATTTTTTGTAGGGTCAAAGTCCTGAATGAGTTTATGGTGGGTTATGTCAACAAAGGTCTTCTGTTTTCTTGTATTGGAAATGCTAAATAGAGAAATTATAAGATGGATACTTAAGAAGATTGATTGAAACCTATATAAATATGCAACACGTTGAGAAATAAAACAAACCAACTGTTACGAAGATAAAGGATGAAAGGATTAAAAGGAGCGAAGGAATTTAAATATGTAGTCTGTTGTTTCTTTATTTTATTTTATTCATGTCGATTATGGAATCCGCAATACTTCAGAATTCTTTGTTGTAGTGAGCTTAGAGCAAGCTGCAAGCTACAATCAGAGGCTCATCATAAGTGCATGTGTTAGTGGTTAGTAAATTAGTAAAAATAATTCAAACAATAACACATGCAAATACAAATCTAAACAAATACATAGTAACAAAACTTAAACAATATAATAATACAAGTAAACAAAATTATACAGAACAAAAGTATCTGTTGTCAAGTAAAAACAATCACGACCGTGGAGCACTGGTTCGAAACCCTTTTTTTAATCCAATTTTACTCATGTTAAAATCAACAGAGGAAGCATTTAAGTTAAAAAGTTTGCTCATTCGGTTAAGAGGCTCTTGTATGCCGTAGTTAGTTCTATGAAAATCTACGTGTAAAAGTTCAAATCTTCGCAGGTGGTGAGATCCTCCACGGTAATTTATGCCAATACAGGCTAACAAATAAGGAGCGTCAAGTTGACCATTCATGAGTTGGTGAACAAACAATATGTCGTTATTAACGCGCCTTTGGTATAATGTTTGGACCTGCAGAAGCTAGATCCGATGTTCATATGGTGGAAGGTTAAACGGATCGGTCCAAGGAAGACCTTTCAGAGCAAAGCGAATGAATTTATGTTGTATTGATTCAATTCGGCTTCTATGAATTTCATAGAAGGGAGTCCATACTTGTGAGGCGTACTCAAGATGAGGTCGTACATAACAATTGTATAATGATAGAGTAACATAAGGATCATTGAATTCCTTTGCCCAACGTTTTATAAACCCGAGCATGGAGCTCGCTTTGTTAACGATGTAGTTTATATGTTCAGTAAATTCTAAATTAGAGCTGAAGTGAACACCCAAGTCCTTAAAGCTAAAGACACGGTTAAGTTTGTGCTGCGAAATAGAATAATCAAATGCACTAGCAACACGTTTTCTTGAGAACGTAATTGTTTGGCATTTGGAAGCGTTGAGAGACAGACCGTTTTCCCCACACCAAACAGTAAATCTTTCAATATCCTCTTGCAGAAGAACATGGTCATGGTAAGCCTTTATTGTCTTAAAGATCTTCATATCGTCAGCAAAAATGAGAATTTTACTAGAATGTATACATGATGTTACATCATTTATAGCAAGAATGAATAAAAATGGACCCAGGTGACTTCCTTGAGGAACGCCTGAGTGAGCTGTGAAGAGGTTTAAGAGAGAATTTCGGAATTTTACCTGATAGGATCTATTTTCCAGGTATGATTTTATCCATGCTATAAAAAAAGGTGGAAAACCAAAAGCTTTTAGTTTATAGACGATAATATTGTGACTAAGTTGATCGAATGCCTTAGAAAAATCGGTGTATACGCAATCAACTTCACTTCCATTTTCTAGTGAATTAGAACATTTGTGCAAGAAGGTTAAGAGGTTTGTCACTGTTGATTTTCTCCTCATGAACCCGTGCTGTTGTTCACAAATAATGTTCTTGGTATGGAATGCTAAAGTCTCGCAAACGACTTGTTCAAAGAGCTTTGGAATACAAGATAGTTTGGATATAGGCCTATAGTTCTTAATATCAGTTTTATCACCCTTCTTTAAAATTGGAGTGAGAAAAGAGTTTTTCCATAAGCACGGAAATCGCCCTGATTTTATAGAAAACTCAAACAAAAATTGAAGGGGCTGAGCTAGAATAAATCTACATTCTTTCAAAAGTATTGGAGGAATTCCATCCGGACCAGATGAGTAATCATCTTTTAACGATGAGAGAAAATTTAAAATACTACACTGTTGCACAGGGACTTTATTAAAATTAGTTTGGGCGTAGGAATGTAAATTATTAAAATAGTTTTCGTCGACATCAACAGGTGTTTCAACAAAAGAATTACGAAAGTTTTTCGCAAATGCGTTACAAATGTCAGTGGTTTCTTGTATAGAACAATTTTCATATATGAAATTTGCCGGATAACCATCTGAGTTTTTCTTCGAATTAACAAACTTCCAAAATGCCTTAGGATCTTCTTTTAAAGAACTACCCATTTTGTTTACATGGCTAGTGTAAACTGTTTTTGAGAGGGATTTAAATTCTTCAAAAAGGGTAATGTAGGAGCTGTGGTCAACTGGAGAGAGAGTTCTTAGGTATATTTTCCATGCTCTATTTCTTTTGTTACGGAGGGTTTTTAGCTCCTTCGTATACCAAGAGTGGCAGAAATTGTTATTTTTTGAAATTTTTAAGGGAATATTATCATCTTGTCCAGCGTGATCCTTGAGTAGGAACATGAAGGAACAAAACGGTTTGAGAATCCTTATCGCACACAACCTAGGGAACTATGCGGTCGGAACTCTCGAAGCCAGTCTTGATGGAGTACCCTTTGTCCAATGAGTGCCTTGAAGACCAGATATTTTTGTAGTTTCTATATCGTCAGCTTTTACGACAAAACAAAATACATCAATCATATTAATTAAAATACACGTACAGGTTCAAAAAAAATGCATATCAGCATTAGGCAAAGCAACCAACAGGTAGAGTGCAAAAAAATAATGAATTAGAAAACAAAATAAGAGCTTTTATTTAATAGAAGCGATCCACCCCTGGCGTTGTATGGGAAGCACTTTACTTTAACCAAAAAACGAAATTCTGTTGATCCGATCGCTACATCATAGAATTTTAAGTTGAGCTAATCTGAAGATCGCCTGAAAATTTCATCAAAATCGGTCACGTTCATCTTGGAGTCTATAAGGAACATTATACACAAACATCGATTTTAGATAGATGTCTAAAAAACAAACTTTCCTATAGTATTTTTTTTTCCAATTATTTTATAAAAATGTTTTCATGCCTTCATTCTGCTGAACTCCTCAAGGACATCGTTGAAATCAATGAAAAATATGATAAAAAAGCGGGTTGTAATTGGGCCAGTTGAACTCGATTGACATAGCTTGTCCATTCCATGTTAACTTCTAAATTAGCCCTTAAAAGATTGGCCACTGTATCAACATATCTTTCAACTTGGCCGTTTGCTCTACTTATTCCAGGTGCAATTGTGTGATGCTCAATTTCATAAGATTTACAAAGATTTTGAAAATGTACACTTGTGAAATTCATTCCTTTGTCAATAATAATTTTGGCTCCAAACAACATTACAAAATTTGTTAAATGTTGAATAGTATCGTTTGCTTGCAAAGTCTTGCACGGAAATAAAATAATGAATTTTGTAAACGCATCAATAAGTATCAAAATGTAACGGCTATCTTCTTTGTCTTCCAAATTATTTAAATTTTCTTGCATTAATATTTTTTTCTTCTTTTTTTTTGTTTAGGGTAATCCCACTTCTGATAATAAAGGCCGGATTCTGTGCCAATATTTCCCTTGGCTTACTCCTCCAAGTTATTTTGAACTCCAGGAGAACAGATTCCTCTTTTTATATTCATTTTCTGCAAATATTATTCAATGATCTCTAATATTTACAGTGATTCTATGTACAAAGTATTTTCAACTCTAACACATATATCGAAAAATGCCATTTGAAAAATATAAATTTGAATACGTTCTGACTTGTCATTCACATAAATAAAGTTAAAAATCTACCTGAATGCGGTATGATAAATGCAAGAATTTTCAAATCATCTCTTTTGGGAATGCAATTTAAATTTGTTTTTTTTTTTTTTTTTTTTTTTTCGGAAAGCAGAAACATCTCTCATATTTTAGAATTGCCTTTGGCAAATAAAAGTCATGTTACAATGATGCACTCGCTTAAGCGCCCCAAAAATAATATTTGAATTTGTGAAACACTCGGAGGAAATTGAAAAATTTGCTTCAACATTGCATTTAGATTATAAAGGGTGTCCCCAAAAATTGCGCAAAATTTGAATAAAATAAAAAACATTTTTTTTTATTTTTTATTTATTAAATCATAAAGTAAGGTAGAATAGGGTTACTTATAAGCAAAAATACATCAGAAAAATGTCCTCCACGGTTAGGCAGGCACCATTTTTACCATTCTGCCTTAATGTGGCTGAATTGAATTGAATTGAATTTCGTCGTGGGTTTGTTGGCAGACCTTTGAATTTAAATAACACCCTGAATTTTTTTCTAATTACACACATTTCGCAGTTGATGAAGTTAAATCAAATATTCAGACCATACTCTGTGTGAAATATTGTGCAACTATCCAAATACATTGATTTCTCGTGTAATGTACCATTTTTACAAACCTTTAACAGTCAGCTGTCAAATTATTGTTTTTTTGCCAAAACTTTATCACAAAAATAGCGGAAAATTCAAATCATTCCTTAATTTTTGAACACCCTTTATATAAGTAAATAGGATGAAGATATATTTGTAAATTCGTGAAAGTTTAGTTTTATAAACACAAGTCAAGAACTTTCGCCAATCAGTCTGATTGACTTGCAGGAAAATCCTCCCCATTTCATAGGGAATTCAAATCAGTACCTATATGTAGAAATCTACCTTTTTGTATGTATTATGAAGATTCAAAAACATAAACGAAGTTCTATATTTCAGTGAATTTAAATTTTATTAATTTAATTGAATAATTTTGAAATTAGATTACGAAATTACAAAATGAAATCTGTTTTGAATTGGCACAACTGAAGCTATTTTTGTTCCATATTTTCAGTTAAATATTGATATAAAATCAATTGTTTATTTTATAGTTTATCCAATCAAATGCAATCATTTGGAAATATGAATTATAATATTTGTTAACGTTTCAATTAGCTTATTTCACAAATTCAAAACTGTTGGGATTTTTGATTTCATAAACTATAAAGGTCAATCTTGTTTACGAAAAATTAACATAATGACTATTAGTAATTATTTTATATTTTAATTGAAGGGGAGTTTATTACGAGCTGATTTACTATTTTTAATATAAATTTTTATTTCTCAGTTTTTGATTTTAGTAACATAATTAGGTAATGAAAATAAAATAAAGTATTGGACGAAAAGTATAATAATTATTAAATTCAATTTAGTCAGAGCCAAATCAATCATAGACAAAAATAAGGTTCATTCATTTTTCGGTTTCGAAAGTTAAGCTAAATAAAACACACACAGCGATACATTTTTAATGAATATTTTATTTCATTATAAAGTTTTGACTTTGCCATTAATTGTGAAAAATAAAATCAAGCAAATGGCCGTATCTGTAAGATTCGCATCATGCGATTCTTTTGAGGTAATTTTTAAACACTTTTTCGCATATTTCGGGCGGTATCTCGGCCATAACTTGAGTAATGTTGGATTATTCGCTTAAACACGGTCTTTTGCTTAGCCCCACTGAAAAAAATCTAACGGTGTCAAATCGCATGATCATGGTGGCCAACTGACGTCGCAAAAATGTGAAATTACGCGATCAGGAAACTTCTCACGCTATAAAGCCATAATTGGTCGCATTGTGTGGCTTGTTGCTCCGTCTTGTTGGAACCACATTATTTTCCAAGTACTTGCACTTGCAGTAACAATACTTTCAACTGAGCGTGCATTACGATGATGCAAAGGCCTTAGCCTTACGAGATCAGTAACGCTTCCACTCTATTCAAATTTCTTCACTATTTTACGGATTACTTGCGCAGTCGGTCGATTATGACGACCATAATCATCCCGGAATTCGCGAAAAGTGGCTACGTTTGAAACACAACTTCTGTAGTAAGTTTTAATAATTTTAACGCGTTGTTTGATTGCTAAACGATCCATTATAGTAAATGGCAACCATTCAACTAATATAATGACACTTCAAATGACAGCTGAGTTTGACTGGTGTCAAATGTCAGCTCTACTAACTTACAACAACGAAATGAATGACCCTTAAAATGGACTATGATTTGTGACATGCGGTGCTTAGCTCTACGAAATTTCATTATTGAAATCTGTGTAAATTAAATTCAAATCCAATAGAACTATGGTAGAAACAAATTTAACCAGAAATTTTGAGGAACTACATTTAAATCTAACTCCGAAAAACAAGACCACACTGAAAACTTTTTTAAGGAGTGAGAATCAAGTTGAATTGTCTCGCTAGAAAAATTGCAATTTTACTTACATATATTTATTTATTTAGCCAAAAGCATGATCTTCAATGATCTTCACATTTCTTCGAAAAAATACTCAATTCGTAAACATGGTTTTCTGGATTTTGCTTCTGCAAAAGCTGGATCTAGAGCGGGTCCTACTCTTACAATTTGAAACATTTTAAAAAATCTTATACTTGCTCTCGGTGTCAAACCAGGAAATTTTACCGCCCTGGGCAAATTATTTTGGTTTCCTCCTCAAATCGTTTTATTTGATAACAATCAAAGGCTTTCGACAAAATACTAAAATGCTGCTCTGCGCGATTTCAATTTCGCAAATCTTGTCGCGATTTCTTCTTCTTCAATGCGATTTAGCATGTCTTGCCTTATACGGCAAGTATTTGTTTCGTTTACAAAAAAAATCAAGGTTGTATATGTAATCAATTAATTATTACAATAATGGAAAATTCCGACAAAGTGCGTTTAATCATATACTGTGATCAGTCGGTCTGTGTGTGTGTCCGTGCGTTCTGGCGCTCGTGCGCTTGTGCGTCCACTGCAATTTAAACTAGAGCTCCAAAGATTCAACACATTTACATTTTAAATTTGGTACATATCATTTTTTTGTGATTCACTAGGAGGAAAATTAGAATTTTTGTGTAAGGTCATGTAAACGGGCGGTGTTCATACAAAGATTTTGATTTTATTTTTTTTTTTCGAAAACAATTCTGATAATTTTGATTAAAATTCCTTCCTTCAATAACCAAAGAAATTTTAAGAAAATTTCATTTAAATTTTTTTTCAAAAGATTTTTGTTACGAAAATAGGGTTTTGACATTTTTTGAGAAAAACTTACAATTTTTTAATGGCTCGACTGATTTTATTCTAGTTTTGCAATTTAATGCTTCTTAGTAGTTTAAACGATACTCCATTTAAAATGTTCAATAAAAATTGTTGCTCAAACAATAAAAACAAATAATTAGCTTTTTTTATTTTTTTTTTCGTTGAAAATATATGTAGCTCCACAGGAGCAAATTCGTGCGATTCATTCATACATATTTTTTTCAATATTTTCAATATTTTTTCGATATAATAAAACTTATATTTACCTGCCATGAACCATTTAAAAAACCGTAACTTTATTTGAAGTTGTTAAATAATATGTATCAGTTTTTCTGGTTATTTTAAACAAATATTGATTTTGTCGTCGAAAATATCTTTCATTTAACACACTGCCACAAATATTATGCGTAGACTTCTTGGAAATATAAAAAATCTCTAGGCCACTATGCTTTGCTTTTATATATCCATTTTAAAACCATTTCCTAAAAAAAAAAAAAAAACAAAACAACATTCGGAGGACTTGAACTATAACCCTTTTATTTGATGGAATACATTTTGCCCACATCTGCAGCCTTGTCTAGTAGGCTGAATAAATATAAGTTAGATGAGGCACTCTATTTTTACATCCTTTTTATGTTGTTCAATTAAATTAAGTCATAAGGATGGTGAAGGATGGTTGGATGGATGGATAGCTGATGCTCTGTGCTGTAAGTCGGTGGGTAAGGGATTACCTCTATATCATGACAGTGACGATGACGATGAGCGATGTCGATGTGGATGAAGACTTGCCTATAATAGTCCGTAGTCTACAAGCATACCTTTTGTAAATACCCAATGGCAGAATTGGCATATTTTTAGAAATTCTCTAGTCTCTGGCCAAAGGGAATATTATGTAGGTATAATATGTATTTATCCATATTCCTTATGCCCAAAACTCTGAAAGGATTGATTTTCTATTCTTCATTTTATAGAAAATTTTTGTCAACAGAATTATTGATTGTGTACCTAACCTATAGCTATACACATGTACTTGTAGGTATAACATATTTTGTATATGGTTGGATATGTACAAAATTAAATTTACATCAAGTTGTATTGTTTTTTTTTTTGTTTTTGTCTTTTATAGGTTACTGGATATTTGGTGCTCAGTTTTGTGATACTTGGGTAGCGTTCGATGTAATGTGTTCTACGGCGTCTATTCTTAATTTATGTGCCATTTCTATGGACCGTTATATACATATAAAGGATCCCTTAAGGTAAGTTTAAAACATTGCTATTTATTGGAATTTTTGTTTTATTTTCTATTTAAAAGCAACAAAAAAGAAAGAAACTAAACTACCCATAAGACCATTTGAGGATAATATACATAATTAAAATGCTTTAAATTTTAAAAGGTAGACTATTTTTAGGATCTCTCAATAAAATGAACGCCTTTAAAGCTATAGCACTTCGAGGTAATAAAATAAAGGTCTTTAAGTGGTAAAGAATCGGTCAGTGGATTTACCGTATTCTGTAAAATTTTGTTTTTTAATATTATTATTATTTTTTTTTTATGAGAAGATACGGGACTCACTATAACCTATTACTCGTAATAGTCGATGTAATAATGTACTGCTGCTTATTGTTATAAGGAGTTTTTTTAAAGAATTTTTTTTTTTTTGGAATTATGCTTAAATTTTCAAACTTAAGTCACACGCAGATTACTTTGACAAAGTGTTATCTCATCCGGATGCTAAATTGGCAAAACAAATGACGTCGTATATAAACTGAGAAACGGGGGCTAGAGGGTACGAAAATGGAATAATTTAGGGAACGCCTCTCAAATCAGAGAGCAGACTCCTATTCATGTATTCTGAACTTAAACATAAGCAGTTTAAGTTTCAGTTTCAGAAATCTTATTTTGATGTCAGACCCCAACATAACAAACTCTCCAGAACTAATCTCTCAAAATTTGAAAAAAAAAAAATCTCAAAAGTATCTTTTTATATCCCATCGCTATACTTAAGAATTATTATCTTATTATAAAACTTGGGTCTCATTACTTGTTTATTTTAAGAGTTGAACACTTTTGCAGCTTCAAAATACTTAAATCTTATAGCTTTATCATTTTTTTTCTTGGAATATGATTAAATAAACTTAAAGTCTTATAAGAATCCTTTTGTAAATATTTAACTCTTAAAATAGTTTCGTAGTCTTTATAATCCCATAAGAACACATTTTTAAAAGTTTTAGTCAATTCATACTTCTATGAAAACCCTTACAGTAACTTATTTTTAAATCTTACCTATGACACATTTTCAAACATTAATGATTGATCGCATTAGCATCCTTTTGCAAAACTGTTGGTATATTTGTACTCCAAATATAGGAGGTATTGAAAATGTGTCATAGGTAAGATTTAAAAATTATGAATAAAATAATTTAAATATGCATTATTTTGATGGTGCTTTGTTTTTCTTCGAAGTAAAAGTTCAAATTAGTAGAAACATTTTCAATAGCATACATTTTTTGGTTCTCATATGCAAAAAACAATAAATATAATGTATCGCTATTATAATAATTTTTTGACTTACAAAATAAATACTTTCACACAAGCCTATCATTTTTTGACACAATACATACATACAAAAAATAAAAAGTAATTTGTCTCTTACAAAATTCAGTGAGGAAGATATATAAGTTTTTAAAGTTTACAAATTATTAGTTCTCTTTTAAGTACATCTCATTAGAAGAGACTTATTCTCATAGCAAGATTTAGACGAGGTGAGAGGCAGAGTTCGGACTTTACTGCGAAAGCAGTAGATCTACTGCACTTTTTTTTCAGAATTTTTAAATCTACTCCCTACTGCGCTTTTCCTGCAATCTACTGCGATTTTTTCCAAATTTGGTTTAAATAACATCACTGTTCATAGAAATTAATGTAGAACAAAATGTCAAACATTAAAAAAATATTTGTATCTCTTTCATGCAAGCCTTTTCTTTAGTCACCTAATTGTGGTGTCGCTGCGTTCTGCAATAATTGTCTCTTTTGCTTGTTTCCTTTTACCATCCCACTCCCACAATGTGATGCACACGCACTCACACACTATCGACCAACACCTTATACCGCAAGCGCAAACGCAAACGAGTTTAAAGATCGGCAAATTGTTTTGTGCCACGCACCGCTTAATTTGATTAAGTTTATAAAAAAATACAAATTTGTAGATGGAAAATTTGTTCTGATCAACTAACTTCTAAAACTAAACATTTTCATTCTAGTGGCTAGAGTTTATTCATTAATGTGATAATTTGGTTTTGTTTCCTTAATTTTAATATTGATTTAATGTTATTTATTCTATATTTGTTTTGTTAATAAAAAAAAAATACTAAAATTAACACAGAAAATGTCGACTCTTTTTTTTCTGCTGAAATTCAATTCTACTGCGAAAAATTTGGTTTCACTGCGATTTTTCGTTCAATTTACTGCGATTTGCGATCACTCAAGTCCGAACCCTGGTGAGAGGCTCCCATAACTAGGTCATGTAACGCTTTTAACTGTGTTTTAACAATCTAGTAGTATTCTTCGAGATTACTTTAAGCTCCCTTACATTATTCGTCACGTTACTTCGGATTCAAATACTGGTACATTACATGCCAGGAATATATCAACAAGTTGAATTTAAAAACTGCCCAAGTTATCAAATTTCTTTTACATTGGATTTAAAAATCATGTTGGAAAAATTGCGTCACATTTTTAACTTTTAAATTTGGTACATATTTGGTATAATGGAATCACTTTCATAATGAAAGTGCACATTCAAGCAAATATTTTAACACGCCATTTCAAATATAAATTTAATTCCTGCATTCTTGATTTTGACGAAATAACTTCTTTTTTTTTCTTAATTTAAAATTTTATATCATATATTGCATACTTAATTATTGTGAAGCCCCAATGTTGACAGCAATTAAATAAAAATTTAAATTATAGAATATAGATATTAATTTTATGGACATTTTTAGTTCTTGGTTTCTAATAAAAAATTAAACGTTTTCACAAAATTTCATGAAAGTTTTGGGAGGAATTTTCTGGTAATAGTTCTACACTTTTCTTTGCAGATATTTTTTTAGAAGATAAAACGTGTTCCCTAAATTTCATCACTATTACAGTTTTATTTGCTAAATCTATCAGGTTGAAGTGCAGGGTTGACTTAATTTCTGTCCAAAACGTCCGTAAGAAACGTTAATGTGAAAAAATACATATGTCATGCCTTTGTTTAAAAAGAAATAAGTTATAAAATAACTGTTAAATTTACGATTGCAGAGAAAATTCAAATACAAGAAATATGGGTGTGACAGTGGGTGAATTTTACTGAAACCAATTTTTTTAATCTCTCTTCTGAAAACGATATGGGTATATTTATTGGCAGTGCCAATAGTTTTAGTTCCATAGAACTAGTTATTGGCACCCGGGTGACAATAATTGAAACCCTATTTATATTGGAAGCAACTATCGGCATCCTTTTTATTAAAAATTTACCAAATAATTTTGCAAAAAAAAAACAATAATTTATAAATATTTTGATATCAGTCCACAAAACACATAACTTATTAATGCTTAAAATTGATTAAAAGTTGTATCTGTTTAATTGAATCAATTCCGAAGTTACAGTTTTCTTGAAGAAGATTCAATCCACTATCGACGGATATTTTGTTCAGTGATGGTGACATTATTTTGGCTTAGTTTCTGCGTCATTAAATTATTAATTGGGATGACGAGCCCAAAAAAATATTTAAATTTAATATTTACCTACGCTTATTTTGACTTGATGACTGACACTGGAACACTGCAAGAAAGTGTTTGTTACTGAAAAAGCTTAAATCGATGTTTGACATATAATTTCCACTTTCACAGTAAATCAGGGCAATGTGTGATGAGAATGAATTTTGCACCATCTAAAAGGGAATAGAAAAAATTTATCCGCATGGACCGCATGTTAGAAATTTTCGGTTGGGGTGGTATGGCGTGGGAAATTTTTAGAAAATTGTGTGTTTTTTACGAGAGAATTTAATTTGTATCTTTTTTTTAGAGTTGAGGGAGAAATGATTTTATAAGGAAATTAGGATTATTTGATTCTGAATATTTTTTTTAATTTTGACTTCTTAAGTAGATACTATTTAGCGGAAATAACCACAATATATTAAGACGTTTACACTGTCAATAGTGTTTGATAAAGACACATTCAAATCATTGGGTACTCTTGAAAAAAATATTGCATAAAATGTTGGCTTAAAAATTTTAGCTTTGAAATAGAAAGTATGATAAAATTTTACTCTTGGTTGTCTTAATTAATTTTATTATTTTAAGTCCTTATTTAGAAAATTACTTCAATATTTTTTTCTTTTCCCAACAAAATAACACCTACTTCTATGATTTATAATTATAGTCTCTAACAAACCCACAATGTTACAGAATCTAAGTATAGTATATCCACCTACGTAAAAAATCTTCTCAATAAAATCTAATTTAATTTATTTTCAAACCCTTCATCTAAAAGTCCTTTAGAATGTGTGTATTTCTATATATACACATACACTACACCATGTCGTTCCTTTTATATTAAAAAAAAAAATAAAACAATTTGCGACACATGATTGATAACATATAAAAGTCGAATGAATGCTGATGATAATAAATATTTTTAATCCTATAAGAATTTTCAGTTTTGTTTTTCTTAGATACATATGTACATACATATATTTATTGTATATATTGTGATTTATTATGACAGGATATTAAGATACACGATGATGGCGTGTCTGGTCTGGTTTTTGGGAAAATAAACAAAAATATATTTTTTGACTTAGGACACACATGTTGCTTCCACACTCTTCTTTTCTTTTATTTATAAATTTAATCTGTTGATTACAGAGAATTCGCCAGCAGTGAGTTTGATTATATTGTGTATGAAGAAAGATGATTTATTTATATCTAGTGCATGATATGTTGTTGATTGATTAATTCATTGAAGATCATCGATAAAATTATATTGCGTCGATATAAATTTGTTGCGGGTATGTTGGTGTCTTTTGTTACAGTAATAAATTACATTTGATTTATCAAAGCCTGATGAGAACAGTGGGCAGATTAACTAAAACAAATTATTGTCACATGCCAACATACCATACCATACAATCCTTTTACGTACATACATATGTACTCTGAAAAAAATAATGTAAAATGCGGCTGTATATTTTATACTTGCCATCTTTTTGCTGTTTCTGATTTCGTTTGAATATTGCATTCATCAACATTAAGCTCATACAGAATATCCAAAAAGTTACGAATTGATGTTAAATGAAATTTACTTTTAAAAATTAAAAAATATTTAATAGTTAAACCAGTTGGTCCGCTTGGATTTTTACAGAATTTTTCATAAATTTTAGCATTTTAAAAAGTGAAAATAAAATTTATAAGGGCTTCAAACAACTCTTTATAGTGAATTTTTTTTGACACCCTCCACTAATTTTTATACAGATAGCAGTTTGAGAACCGTTTTTTCCAGATGTTTTTCTAAAATAAGGCATTAAAGTTATAAAACGATTGCAAGAATCAATTTAAAGTTGGGAAAGAAAGAAAGAAGTGAAACATTTTTTTTATTTAATACTTTTAGTAACTTATTTCTACCTGGAGTTATAAAGTGTTTCAATTTTTATGACTAATAAAATTTATATAATACAATGAAATGTTTAATTTTTACCAAATTGAAATTGTTTTACGCTTTAATAAAATATTAATTTTTTAACAAATTCATATTGGAAAGCCTATTTAGGTTAACCCTCGAAATAGCGAACAATCTGGGCACAATAAAAAGGCCTGGTTTAAATTACTTCACTATATCGGGCGTCTACTGTTATCAATATTTTCTCCTTTTCAAACCTGAATGTATTCAATTTTGGGTTTTCATGATTTTCTGACTTACTTTTTCAGTCGAAATTTAAAATGTTTTTCTCTGAAGTATTTTTACTTGGTTATATCTGTGAAATGAGCAACAGTTTCTGTTTCACAAAGACTGTCTCTTTCTAAAGCGTTTTCAACGAATTTACTTTCTCAGAATATCTGGTCACAGGGCTTGTATTTCAGCACGAACGTTCTCCTTGAACTGCATAATTTTGTTATAAATGGTATACGTTTTTTTGGCGTAAGCTTTTTTATTAAAATATATTATCTCCACAGAAAAAAGTAAGGGGCTTTTAGATTCGCGGAACGTGGAGATCATTTAAATCATGATTTTTTGGATATGAGTCTGTCGAAAAAAATTTACCTTAGCAGGATTATTGCCATGCAGCCGCAGGTGACACTTTCCATGAAAAGGAGATTTCACTTCACTATCCTTGTCAACAAGAAATAATGGTACGAAAGAAGCAAGTTCTAAGAATTAGTTTGAGAAAAAAAAAAATGTAAATCAAATTATTTAATTCACGTTATATTTCGAATATAATTAGCAAAATAATTAAATTTGAAGTTATGCCGAATGAAATTTACCCCAACGTTGGGCGCCATTTTGAATCTCAAAAATAATACTAATGAAGTACTGAATCCCAAATGGCTTTTTACTATAATTTTACTAGTACAATACTAAAACAAAAGTACAAAGCAATTCTGGATTCCATACCGTACCCATCTTAACATAAAACAGTTTAAAATTTTTAGTCAAAGTCTTTATGTAGCTATGTATTTCCAAAGTTAAAATTGAATTTGTATGAGTTTCTGTGAAAAAACAATCTCATATTCAAAAAATTGGTAGTTTTCCACAGAAGAGATATCATTCAAAGGAATTCTTCTGAAATTTTCAGAAATTTCTTGGTTAAATAAATATACATACGAAAGTTCTGAGAAATGTTAATGAAAATGAAAAACCCAAAGCAGCATGTCATGAATGTCATATTCATCCTAAGGTAATATCTCAAGTTTGCAAATTTGTATTTAAATTTTCTTTTTCGTAGTGTCAAATATTTTCAGAGAATTCCATTTCCACATGCATCAATTTTTGACAATTTGCGAGTTACTTCTGAAAAAAATTCGGGACCTTGTAGATTCTAAGTTTTTTTTTTGTTATATAAATTTTTTGAGTTAATGAGGATTCGAAGGTACATTTTGTTAACATGAATAAATGCTTTGTGATGAAAAAATGATTTAAAAAGAAAGTCATTGCTGTTATTACAAAAATGGTTATTGCTCTTTAAAAATTTCAATATGTGCTTGATTTAATCTGATAGTATAAGAACTTCCAATTTTCAGATATTTTGAAATCAGGGTACGTAGATAATTTTGTAGTATCTTTGTTTTATATGCCTTAAGAAGTTTTATGTTCTCCTTTTTTGAAGGGAATCCCAATGTTTTTCATTTAAATTTCTCGAAGAAAAAATGCTTTAAGATTTAAAACCTATGGAATTTTTATAAACCTCAATACCTCTTGCGGTTTTAATCTATACCGAAAATAGGGTGAAAGGTTTGCTTATATACCTACTTACCTGCTTGTATATATAATATCTTAACTTGATATAATTTCAAGGTAATGGCGGTAGATTGAGCACGTGTGGAATTTATTTCCCCTCATCCAAAAGATTCTTGTGGTTATTAATGGCAATAACATGGAGATGAAACACACACAGAACAAGAGCAAGAGCAAGAGAAGATATATACTATTGAATAGCAGATGCTCAATTTATCTCCTGCTCCTGCTCTGATGGAAAAATTATCCAGTTTCGTGGCGGAAGATGCGGTTTTTCCATATTATGTTTAGGTTGTGTTTTGAAGATATTTTCTACAAAAAAGATATGTTTAGAGATTGTTGATATAGTTACCTAGGTGCTCCATGTGGTTTAACCTATACCTTCTTATTTGCAAAACAAATTTATTTCATAAGTCGTTATAAGTATTTTTTTTTTGTTGTTGTATCTATTCAAGGAAGAAAAGCAAGTCAAAATAAATTGAAGCCATTAACCGGTAGGTACACTTTACGTGATCAATTTGATTCATATAAAAAAAAAATAAAACCTCGTGAAAAGGTGCAAGGAAGTTAAGTTTGTAAACGTATTTATCAGCAGATTCTAATCTAAGGTTAAAGTGTCGGCAATTACGGGTAATTTAAAATTTCATCATCGAAGTTCCTTTGAAAATGTGTAATGAAGTGTTGAAATAAATTTGGTTATAATCTTTAATTTAAGAAAGTTTTTCTATTGCCAGAAATTTTGATTTAAGTGTCTAATATTTAGTTTTTTTTCAATTGAATTTTAAATAGTCATACCAAACACATAGCCCTTGAACATTAGCCAGTTGGAAACATTGCCATCTGTTACCCTGAGTTTGTTCCTGATTAATAAAAGATTGACTTCAAAAAGTCATTCGATAAACAAAAAAAGCCCATCAAGCACTAGACCAGTCAAAATAGACAAACAGGCCAACTAAGACAAAATAAAAGAAAATAAGTATACAGACATTTGATTCGTCACTAAAATGGAATTGTAAAAAGACCCACAAATCCCTACAGCTGCTAAGAAAGTTACTCGAGGTTAAATAATGTAGGTTTGTATCTATTTTGCAGAAAACATTGCATTCTATGAATTAAATTTAAAATATTTTACAAAATTCCCATATCTTAAGAGTTAAGTACGAAATAAGTATTTAATTTCATTTTATGTTGAAAAACATTTTGGAGCCTCATTGTATTTCTCAAAAAGTATTATGAAAGTTCGCTAAAGGAGGACCCAGATCTTGAAAAATACCGCTTATCTCAGTATCTCAGACTCAGTAATCATTTTCAATGAAAGGATCGTGTTGAAAACCTTCAGCGATAAAAAGAATAGCTGTTGCATTCAGCACAAATTTTTTAATGCTTCCAGTTTCATTGAAAACCATTATTGAAACACAAATAAGTTGAATTTTGTAATTTTTTCTAACAAGTAGGTTATAGCAATCACTGAAACATGGCTGTCACTGAAAAAATTTGTGGTGCGTGCCTTAAACAATTTCTGATATTTTCGCAACTCATTCCAGAGTTGTCCAAGAAAACTGTTGGAAAAAGTTTAAATGAATACTGTCGCATGGATTTTTGGTCTCGGCACCTGGATCCATATATAAATAATCATCCCATGAGTCTCAAACATAACAATAACATTTGTAAAGAAAAAATGAAAAGGTTGGTGTTGTCCACAATACACATATTAAAGGTAATATCATTAGCGTTTTTAATTTTTGTTCAGTTCTTCGGATATGTCAAAAGTGAGGTATTATGGTGGGAAAATGGTGGACCCAGTGACCCTTTACTTGTCTTGTTTTAAAGTTTTGTTGTTGATGCGTGTTGAGTTCCTCGAACAGCCATTTTTAATTTTTTGACACTTTCAACTTTGAAAACCTGCTCAATAATTAATCTTAGATTTGTGTAATGGGGTTGGTTGTGTACTAAGCGGGAAATAATTTGTGAGTGCGATTTATTTGTTATTATTTTATTATTGTTGTTTTGTGTTTTGATTTATAAATTTACTAGCGCTACTCCGTCCACTTCGCTAGACGTTTCCTTTATTTATTTGCTAAATTAGAAAACATACATTTTTTTTTTTAAATACATTTTTTGTAAGGTTCTGTGATAAACAATATTTTTGATTTTTCTTTCATGTGCAAACACAAACAAATAAGCAGGTTTCCGTTCACGTAAACAGGTTAGGTACATACAATTGTCCATGTGAGAAACAATTCACGTCCAAATTCAAACAATACGCTTGCAAAGATTGTCCCTGCACTTTATTGATGGTCATTGCAAAAGTAAGTCGCACTGGAAACTACAAATGTTTGTTGGGATCATTGGGATACGTGGAAGTAAAACGTCTTCATCTTTGAATTTCCCATTTAAAATAGTGCCTTCATTAACGTTAGTCATTAGCTTCTTAAGCGCAAGTCTTATACCATTGCACAATTTTAGATGGTTGATATTACGAAGCATGATGATAGGTGCTCCAACTTTCAATAATTGCAATGTGCGGTGGCAGACCTGGTAAATCCAATGAATTTAAAAATTCTGTGAGATAATTAACCATGACCACCTCATCTTCATTCATAATGGTATCGACTGACTTGAATATGAACATTTCTCCGATGTCAATTCCATAGAATTGTATTTGATATTTAAATTTTTAATTGAAATTTTTTTCCCGCGAAAATTCATTCAAATTTATATCGATTAAAAATATTTCTCTTGATTTCTTGTATTTTTTTTTTTCACTTTTTTTCGTATAAAAAATAAGAAAACACTTGGTGCACATTGCCAAAATTGAAATGATAAAGAATAAACATTCGGTATTTACACGAATAACAATTTTTTTCTCTCCGCGAAATTCCAAGAAATTATGTAATTCGCAAAAAAGGGAGATACACTTGTTTTTTGAAAAAGTAATTTTTTTTTTGAAGGACCTATGTCCTTCTCATTGATTTTCTGAATAGTTTAAAAGAAAAAGCACAAAAATGACGTGAGTTAGGTATCTAAGAATATCAACCTAGTTTTATATATTTAGATTTTATTTTTAAAGAATAAAACAAATTGTGTAAAATAAGCGACCGAAGTCTAGCAATCTTTCCTGAATCCGCAAATTCGAGCATTCTTCTGCACCAAAAGTGTTGACATTAAAACCAAAAAATATTTGGTACCGATATTATCATCATTATCACGTTATCATCATCATCGTCCATTTAAGTGAATCAGAGTTTCATATTACAAATATTAAACATTATTCACATTTATTGGTTTTTAATCCAAAACTCTTTTAGTGGAGATATGAAAGGAAGAATGCACGGCGGCGTTCGCGTACTCAGATTTAGTTCGACTAAGGTTAATTATTTTACTGAGTATTTTTTTGTTTTGTTTTAAGTGAAATACAAAATATTCAAATGAAAACACAAAACAACAAAAATAACACAATTTTTACCGCGCTCAGTTTAGTGCACACAACAAGTAAAAAAAAATATTTTTAAGTTAGAGTTGATCATTCAAAAAAATAATGACAGAAGAGAAGAGAAGAAAATCGAACAGAACTCATTGATTCGATTGTGTTCCACTTTGCTGAAACGAGAATCAACAGTTATTTGAATACGATTTAGATCATTGAAATTTATTATAAAATTGATTTTAATAAAAAATGGTGAAGTAAATGCAATATTTTTTTAAATGAAAAAATATAAAATATACATAAGTAATAAACTTTATTTTGGTACCAAAATTCCATCAAATTTCTTTGTTTACTTCTCTCAAAATCAAAAGTCAACATTTTCAATGATCATTTTCAACGAAAGCTATAACTGGCTTACAAGGCAAATCGCGAGATTTTTGCAGCTATTCTGTTGACTCGTAAGCATTAGAAAATGTGTGGCTGAATTCAATATGAAAATTAAAGTGGAATTGATTGCTGAAGGGCAAATGAACAACAAGTGTTCTTGCTGTAAACAAATTGTACAATTTACAATGCAAGTACAGTAAAAACCGCTTAAGAGAAACGGCAAAATGTCACAGTATTTCTTTCACTTAAGCGGGTTTTTCACTTAACCGAACCCCGCTTAAGTGAAAAAAAATTTCACTTAAGCGGATTTAAAATTTCCATTCTGCAGAAATTTAAAGCTAGAAAAAAATTGAATTTATCTTTTGGAGTTGCCTAAAAAAAATTAAATAAAATCCAACAACGATTTAATATGTAACACAAAAATATTTTTTTGATAGCCAAACCAAAAAGCAATTTGTTTACAAAACGAGAATGAAATGGTTGTGACATACAGAAATTTAAATGTCATTTTTGTGGTGAAAATGGGGGAGGTGAAAAATAAAAAGATGCGAAAGAGTTCAGCAAATTTTTTGTTCTGTTCGATTCAATTTTTTTTTTCACTGAGAAATATAAAATTTAACTGAAAATATTTTTCAGGTAAGCTGGTTTTTCACTTAAGCGAGTTTCGCTTAAGCGGAGTGTTTTATAGGTGATTGGTCGAAAAATGCTCGGGGATGAAAGATTTGCTTCAGCTAAGCGGGTTTTTCTCTTAAGCGGGTTTCTCTTAAGCGGGTTTTACTGTATTTTTATGACAGCATGGTGTACTATTTCATTTTCAAAAATAAACTTTATAATTAAAAAAAATAAATCAGCGCATTATTTCATTAAAAAATTATATGTATACGTACCTAAATATTGTTTATTTCATTAGTTTTTGGAGCTTTTCTTCATTTCGTTGGGGCTTTATTTAGCATGGGGCATAACTTCGTTATGAAAAATGGCTCCAAATTTAAGGCTTTATTTTATTTCAACTTCTGGGGTTTTATTTCCTGGGGTCTAATTTTGCGGAGCCCAAATAACAGCGATTTTTAGACTAACCATTCAAGAGTTATAGGCGAAAAAACGATATTTTCGTAATTTGACTTTTTTTAATACCGCAATGTCTTCTAGACTATTCCTGGAATGTAAAAAAAAATGTCACAATTTTTTTTTTTAGAGAATCACATAATATAAAAACTTTTTATAAATTACTTTGTGGTAGCATCCACAGTTTTAAAATAACTCTTTAAAACAGATATTTAAAGAAAAATCTGCAAGTTCATAATTGATTTATAATGTGTTTTTTGTCAATTTATTTTAAGACATAACTCTAAAATTTAAAATACTTTTCTGTTCTCTAAAATCCTTGAATTGCTGTAAATTTAAAATTTACACTTTTATGGTGAATGATGGGCGTGATGAGTATTATTTTTAAAACAAACTTTTATGACATCTTTCCAAATATCTTGTTTTATATGACTTGGTAATCTATAAAACTTAAACAACTCTTTATGTAACTTTTAAGAACGATAAGTCTTCATGTTTGATGCTATTTTACTTGAACGACAGTATAAATAAATCAAAAAAAAAGAAACATTATAAATCGACTAAACAAAGCGAAAGTAAAAAGGATACATTTTTTTCAGGAAATCGCATGACGTATTGTTGTAAATTTAACCACCCCTTAATCCATATACTGAAAACCTTTGCTTCTCGAAATAAAAGTCGAAAGCGAACCTCGGTATGGATGGCGTATTACTGCTATCGCTTCAACATCCCAATGCTTTAAGAAATGGGATATTTAATGTGAAAGATGCCACGTATTTCAATCCCATCAAGTGATGATGAATAAATCCATTTTTGGTTGGCATCGCATACGTACCCAAACTCTTTATACGCATTACAATGTGTGTAGGGGAGTGGAGCTGTTGGAATAAGTCCTTATTTTTTACCTGCTTTATATACCTCTACCAGAGCTGCCAGTATATCGTTTCTAACAACCTCAAGCTCGCAGTCGCAACGAACGTTGTGCACGCTATGTGTGATTAAGGAGATGTCACCTTGAGGCAGAATTGTAATGGAAAATGTGGCTTTGAAAGAAAAAAAATTAAATCCTCGCTTCTATATGCGTTTTGTTGTGCTGTCTTTTTTTTTCAAATTGCTATTTAAAGGTCTGACGAAGGGGTATAGAATATAGATATAGAGGAAATATGGTTTGCTCCTGGGAATAGCACGGCGGCGTCGGATAGATAGAATTGAATTAGGTATCCCTTTTTCACTTTTTTAGAGCTCGGATATATAAAAAAGTATATCCCTGAAGGAACAGCGTTTGTATTTCTAAACCCTGCAGAGAAATATATGATTGGAAAGCAAATTATATTGAGGAAGGAATTATATAAGTTTAACAATTCCAAAAATTAAATGTTGATGTATTCCTGTATAGCAGTCCGGGAGGAAGAGATTTATTTTTTGGTAGTCATTTTACACCGATCGAGATATGAGAACCTAAATAATTACATATGTGTGTGAGGGAAAGAAGAAAATAAAACTATTGGGAGTTCTCCATGGATATGGGTGCAATTAAATTAGGAAAAAGTGAAGCAAAAAAGTTTGGATTTAAATTTTCAAATCAAAATATTGGTATTACAGAAACAGATGGCAAGATTTTCTTGCAGCTAAAACTTTAATATAGTAGCGTCAGCTATCTTAATCTGTCATTAACTGACGTTACCCATCTTATCTTATTACACTGTTTTTAGTTTTATTTGCTCTCTCAAACCATAACTTAGTGACGTCCCTTCTATCTCAGACTGTAGTTAAGTAATATTGCAGATATCTTAGACTAATTAAGTGACATTAGTTATCTCAGACTGTAATAAAGTGACCAGTATTATCTCAGTCTTAATAAAAGTCTGCTTTTTCAGAATGCAATTATAAGGGAGGTCTGCTATCTAAGACTGTAATAAATTAAACCCTGCTATCTCATACTGTAATTTAGTTACTTTCCTACCTCAGACTGTAATTTATTGACGGGTGATATATCAGACTGTTTTTAGTTTTATTTGCTATCTCAGACTATATTTAAATGACGTCTGCTATCTGAGACTATAATTTAGTCATTTCTGATATCCGACAATATAATACGCTATCATTACTAAATTGTCAATAATGAGTCAATTTTTAATAACAGGAGGTTCACTGTTAGCCTAGAGAACGTTTAAAGCATTTCAGGAACTTTTGTTAGAAGTAGAGGAAGAAGGTACTACTGTAATAAGTACTTGAGATCTACGCGTATTTTTTTGATGTGGACTTATTTATTATGGAGGTCTGCAATCACAGACAGGTATTTAGTAGTGTCGCTTTTCTTAGACTGTATTTTAGTAGACATTGCTATTTCATTTAACTTTTTTATAAGAATTTATAAATTTTCCATAATTTTCTAATTACTGTAAGAAAACCTGAAAATCGTTAATAACTAAAGGACTAGAGATTAAAGAATAAACAACCTCAAATACACTCAAGTTTGTTGCTTCCTTGGTAAAAAACTTTAACTTAGATCAGACCGAACAAGAATACCTTAACAAATGATCAAAATCATTTCACAACTTTTTAATTAAAATTTTGATATAAATTACCAAAGTGGAAAATAATAAATGACCGCAAATATTGCTTTCAAAAGTTCGAAGATAATTAACTTACTATACCTTAAATAAATAATTTCCAAATTTAAATCTTTTTTTTCAACCCTTATTAATTAACTAAAGCCAACCTGTATGTACATTTTAAAATCTTTTCATTTTATTGTTTGCAGGTATGGCAGATGGGTGACACGGCGAGTTGCTGTTGTGACGATAGCAGCCATTTGGCTGCTGGCAGCCTTTGTTTCGTTTGTTCCAATTTCATTAGGACTCCATCGACCCGAACAGCCACTGATAGTGGAGGACAATGGAAAGAAATATCCAACGTGTGCTTTGGATCTGACACCAACCTATGCTGTCGTATCCAGTTGCATAAGTTTTTATTTTCCGTGTGTGGTTATGATTGGAATCTACTGCAGGTGAGTTAGTTTTTTTGTTGTCGTTAAAAATTAAGAAGAAAAAAAAAAAATGTTCTAATTTGGAAGCCATAATCAAGAAGAAAATAAATGATTAATATTCTCCCTATAACTCACGACTTCCACGTCAAGTCTTTAAATCCATTTAATTGAATTAGGTAAAAACAATCTTCCCAGAACGTAGTTAGTAGGTAACTCATTAGGGAACAATATCGGTTTCAACCTTGTCTCTGGTTAGTCTGGTATAAAAGGGAAAAAATTAATTAACCCATTACCATGAATCCCTATTGGAGAGACAAAAAGATGTGAACAAAATAATTAATAACATTAATGGTATCTTAGTAGAATGAAGTTGGATACCACTTATAGGAATTTACAATAAATCACTCTACATATAAAAAACAACTCTAAAGTATTTAGTATTTTAATTTAATAGGTAATTTGTATAATCAGCGGTTTCGAAAACCCTTAGAATGCTCTTTATTTTAAGAGTTATTGTTTTAAAATGATTTTTCATTTGATTTAGGATTCTTTACTCTAATTATAAACAATTTCAATCAAATTTCATTTCCATTCAATTCCATTCCATTGCATTCCCTTCCTTGTGCCACAACCTTCTCAGACGCTTTTCTTTAAGCACTCTGATCAGGTCGACTAAGGGAATATATGGCTTGTAGCGTTCCATCAATCGACACGTTTTTATTACTTGGCAAAGGTTAAGCCATGCTTAAGCTTTATACAGCAGGATCGGGATGATGAGTCCCTTACGCGGAGTATTGTTATATAGGCCTGTGTGATCCAAGTATAAAACCAACGATGATCTTCCTTTCCTTTGGATTTTTTTGTACTTAGCACTCGCCGAAGTAGGTATCACAAGATTTCTTATGCTCTCTCTATTTCATCATTTTTCCTGCATTGCAGGTAACAACAGCTTTTTGCCTATCCAGGCTCTCCACTAATTGTTCTGCTGCAAGCAGTCTGTGAACTTCTCTGTCCTTGATTAATTTCTTGGGGTCCTCGTTGCGGTCCTTGCGGGTGTTTTAGAAAACCGAAGTAGTTATTTCATGGTAGAGATGTTACACCTATAGCGAAACCACAAACCTAGAAGGTCTAGTCTTTGTTTTATTGCTTTGATAAAGCAGGCTGGATATTTCATATGCCAGTATCACTCTCTGCATAGATATGTGAGAGCTACGTCTACCGTTAGCCTATATTTTTCAGCCACCCTAGCAAGTACAGGAGATCTTTACTGACCTCGGACCTAAGTTTGTCAGAGAAGCCTCTTAGATCATCATTTATTTATTCTATTGAACTAACAGAGCAACATAATTTAGACTGAGCGGCTGGTGAACGACTTCTTCAAAGCGTTTTATATCGCTTCAAATTTTGGATATAAAGATCCACGCAAATAACATGCCATCAACCTAGCATTTTATGGCAGTCCTAATACCATTATTATGGATCTTCAAAATACAACCTCTCTGTCAAATTTCATTAAAACAATCAAGTTGCCAACAATTTATTAAAAAGAAATCGTACCTCCATAACTTTGCTCTTCCTCTCAATCTCTCTTTTTGAAAGTACGATTTTTTTTTTTTTTATTTACAAACGGTAACTCCTTTCATATTTCTTGCTATTCATTTTAACTAGTTCCATCATTAAGAGTTTTTACATACAGCCTTTAGTCCTTTTAATTGCTCCCCAGGAGACATGTTCCTTAAAAAACAAACATACATGAACTTACAGGATATACCTACATATAGAGGAAATAAGGACACAGAAAAGGCAAGAACACCTAAAATGTTTTTTTTTTTTCCTAATTAAGATTTTTTTTCTATGTTAATTTCTTAGTCCATTCAATTTTAAAAAGAGGACGCTCAACAAAAAAAAAACAATAAAAAAACACAATTTTACAAATAGGTCCTCTTAAAATATGTAGGAAAATCCAATTTGTAAAGTCATCATGAATTTCCTTCTCCGTATGTATATATATGCTTCGTTTTCCTGTAACCGGGACTGTAATTTAATGGAATGCATTTTTTATGTTTTTTATTATCACTATACCACCCCCAACCCAACACTATAATCAACCGGGTGTGTTTTTTAAGACATTCAGCTGATTTCTATTTAAAGAGAACTTCAATTTCTTGCTCTGCTTAAGACATTATCTGCAAATAACTTCCTCCCATCCCCCACCTGTATAAAAATAAGATCTTAAAATCAGCAAATAAGGAAAATGTACCAAACATATATAGCTTTAAAGTAAGTCAGGCATTCACTAATATCGAACACAGGCCTTCAACTCTTAAAATACAACAAAAAAAAAGGAAGTACGATGTTGGAAACGTTGCATACTTGTTCGGTCCTTGGAAACACAAGTTCATGTAGGTAGGCCATTCTCACTTACACTCACATATACCTACACCTAAACTATTTATTAACTTTCTGTGTACCAAGTACAATTTCCTGACGGGAAATGAAGATACTTTCTGTACCTGTATATATGTACAGGTAGGTTGAGGTAGCAATAGCTTCAATAGCTGCCACCCGGATGCAGGGAACTTTTATTCGCCTGTTAATCTTCTAAATAATTCAGATTCATTTACTCGCAAAGTTCGTATAGAGTGGATGTTCTGCGAACTTACAGGAGCGCAGTGGTGCCAGATGTATAAAGATGTATCCACTCCAGATGTTTGCACTTTTTATCTTTTGAAATTCGTTTTTTTTTTTATTCTGGAGGTTAAACCATAAAAGCACTGGTCATTTTTTTTGTTATTGCCTGTGTTGTATAGCTTAAGCATTTATGTATGCTCATTGCTCATTGAAATAAAACAAAAGTAGGTACCTATGGGTATACCTACATATATATATACTTAACGAGCTTCTGCACATTTTGTAGATAAGTTCGTTTGTATATTTTGTGCATAGCTATGCATATTTAAATAGGATTAGACTAAGCACCTTGCAAAACAAAAGATATACAATTTTTTACTTTTCGAGGGGCTAAGGGATAAAGGATATCGTTTTATTAAAAAAAAAAAAAATTATAAAGAATTCATAGGGTTAATATTAATAAAATGAAAATGCATAAATATTTTATTACTAATTTAGAATGGTGTTGTTCGACCCCAATCTTGGGTTTTTTTCTCTTTTAAAAAGGGGTGTGATAGGAAGCCTCATAACAATCAGGTATTATATCGGGTGGCGCCTAAGTAACGTTATGATTATAACTGAAGGTTTTTTTTTTAATAATACAAATTCTATTATACCTACTACTGAAATACATCAGCCAAGTAGAAAACAGCATTATTTTAATTGAACTTGTTGAATTGGATGTAAGATGAACTGAACTTAACAAAAATTGTGTATTGACAAGGTCCTGACTAGTCAACTGATGAGTCCAAGTGAGATCGCGCGCCGGGAAGAAACGCCAAAAATGTTTGTGGACTAAAGGCCGTTAAAAGCTATTTTGAATCATTTATGATTTAACTATCGAATAAATTGTTTATTTAAGTATTTTTTTTTTTTTAGAATTAATTTTGAAAAACTTGGGAAATTTACAGAAAGACACAATTATTATTCAATTATTCAGACACAAAGATCATATCGAAATACTCCCAGTGCACCAAAAATGTATCGATTGGTCCAGCGTTTTCAGCAACAAGGGGCTGTATGTGACCTTCCTTGTGCTGGAAGACCTCGTTTAGTTCGAAATGATGTGAACATTGCTCGAGTGGAAGCAAGTATTGAGGAATACGCCGAAACTTCCACCAAGCGACGCACGTTTTTAGCAGTTGGTTATGTCTCGGCGGTCTTTGCAAAGAATTTAAGGATCACGAGTTGAAACCAAATGATCCACAAGTACGCATTCAATATGCTCGTCGTTTTCAAGAATTGGATAATATCGCGTTTTTCCGATTTTAGTCAGCTTCACTGAGCACTGGCCACCGTCTTCGCCCGATTTAGCGGCTCCAAATTTTTTTCTTTGTGGTTACCTAAAATGTAAGATGTATTCCTAATAAGCCAACAACCATATGGTACAGCTTAAGTCCAATATCCGAGAAGAATAGAGAGCGCTGGGGCTTGCAATACTAGGAAAAGTTATAGAAAATGCTATGGAAAGAGCATGTCAAGTGGAAGCAAACAATGGACGCTATTTTAGAGATATTGTCTTTAAAAAAAAATTATATAAACATATTTCTAACTAATATTCTAAAATTTAATAAAAATGCTAAGGTCAATAAATAAAATAAATCATAAAATAACTAATACAAGCTCTTTTTAAAAGAGGGGGTCTATATTTAACCATTTAGGCAGGAAGGACAATTTTCTGGAAGAGGAGATATTCCCCATATTTTATATAGTAAAAACATTTTCTTATATATTTTAAATTTTCTCAAAAACTGCAAGACATTTAAACATCTGATTTTGATTTTTTGAATAAAATTGTAAGAAAATGAATTACTAGAAACAAAAAAAAAAATACCTAAAACGAAACTTAAAAATATTAATTTTCAACTTAAAGGCTTTCCGTAAAGTACCTACTTATAAGATTTACTTAGGTGTTGTCCATACAGCCATTATTATGTAAACAGTTAGACACGTCGCCTTATTCATTAACACATTCTAAATATTAATGTTTTATTTTTTGATCAACATTTTACTTGATTTATGAATTAGAAGCTAAGTAAGCTTTATTTATTGATAATTTTGTATAAACAAATTAACTTTCAATTTGGTGGTTATACCCTTTCGATTTTTATAACATAAACGAACAGCTAATTTTAATTAATGTAGACTACTTATCAAAATCAAAAAAAAAATCTTTTGGGTTAAAAACAAAAAAAAGAAATCCAAAATTAAACTTTAAACTTAGGCTTTAAAATTATAAGTTCAAGTATGCGTGGGACCCAATGTTGCACTGCCTCTACCATTATTTTTAAAATTTTTACAAAGATAGATTATGTAGTATGTATATTAATTTTTTTTTATGGCAAACCTAAAACCTGTCATAAAATTTTTTTGAAAAAAAAAAAAAAAATAGAAACGAGGAGCTTAGATTATCAAAGGCTTCGAGAAACGTGTAATTTTTATTGTTAGGTAAAACAAAGTGTCATGATTTTTGTTTTTGCTAATTCCTTATGAAACTTGCGAGTTAAAAAATCATTATCTTCAAGTTTAAAGCTACCTGGTAGCGCAAAAAAAAAAGTATGTTATCTGCAAAAGACTGTGTTGAAGTTGTCTGCAAATAAAATGCCCTGGCTCACAGAAGAATCTCCTATTGTGATATACATTTATAATACCAAAACATTTTTATTTATTATTCAATTTGGTAATGCTATTTAAGTAAATATATATATATTGTATCTCTTATCCTTGCAGGCTATATTGCTATGCACAGAAACATGTAAAATCAATAAAGGCTGTAACTCGCCCAGGCGAAGTAGCGGAGAAGCAACGCTACAAAAGCATCCGTCGACCGAAGAACCAAAAGAAGTTCAAAGTTCGTAACCTGCATCATTCATCGCCCTACCATGTATCCGATCATAAGGCTGCCGTAACTGTCGGTGTGATTATGGGCGTCTTCCTTATATGCTGGGTGCCGTTCTTCTGTGTGAATATTGTAGCGGCCTTCTGTAAGACCTGCATAGGTGGACAGACATTCAAAATACTCTCATGGCTGGGCTATTCGAATTCAGCCTTTAATCCAATTATCTATTCAATATTCAACAAGGAATTCCGAGATGCATTCAAACGAATCTTAACCACGAAAAACCCTTGGTGCTGTCGACGGGAACCTGGCAATATTCATTCGAGGAACAGTGACCGTTTTGTGACCGATTATGCTGCCAAAAATGTATGCATGAATTCTGGTCGTTCGTCGGCCGAATTAGAACAAGTATCTGCGATTTGACCAAAACGCTCCCTCGTCTGCTGTATCTCAGCATCGGCCTCGTCATCGTTGTCTTATGTGGAGTGAGACGAGGCCGATACGGAACTCGACACACAGGTATGAATAATAATAAATGGGACACAAATCCGATATTCAAATTTGTAAAAAAAAAAAAATAATAATACCAACAAAATTATAAAATTTTATTTTTATAACAAAAACTATAAATAATTAAATGAGCCGAACATTAAGTATTAATACCTATGCAATGGATTGAGGTGGAAAACCCTTCCCCTCCTTCTTTGTATATAATATAATATCAGCAGACAGGCAAATAATAATCAGAGATACTTTTTATTGCTGCTCGCGTAAAATTGCGAACCTACGAACAACTAACATGAATTTACCATTTGTACAAAAAACAAAACAAAAAAACAAACTGTATATTCTATCGTATTATTTGCATTAGATAGTTTAAGAAGCAAATCAAGTTCCCTAATAAGTTTTAAGAAAACAGAAATGATATTTAAGAGAACTCAAAAATAAGTAATGTAGATCAAAGCTAATATTATAGATATAGATACATATGTATAGATAATTAAAAAAAAATGAAAATTGTGTACATGTTAAAAGATATTATCAAGACTGATTATTTATTTTTTGAATTTTAAGCTATTGTAAAAGTCGTATCTAAGAAAAAATCATTTTTTTATTTATATAGATAACACAATTTCCATATACCTACCTACTACCTAAAAATGTTAGCTTTATTTGTATTATTATTATTTTTTTTATGATTTTATAAGGATGCAACAGAGGTTTTATTTAAATTGCCTGGAATACTCAAGCTGTGTTGTGATTTTTTTTTTTTTTCAAAATGAAAATATGAATTATCTACAAAAATAATTTTGTTTAACGTTTTAGCTATTTATTTGACGATACAGTCAGATATTTTGGGATAATCAATTATCAATTGATAGTTAATAAATATTGAAATTTTGTACAACAAAACTCTATTTATTAAAAGCTTGTTTACTATTCTGTAATAATAATCAATTTTCTTGTTCAAAACTGTCTGTCCCATTCTCAATGATGAATACATTCATCAATTTTCACTATTTACTAACTATTAACTGATAAATGATAATCGCAATAAGGGTGAGTGAATGAATTAGGCTCTAATTGAGAGTTAATGCAGACATTGGGAGTTAAGAAAATATGACATCTTATAGTCTTGTCAAGTTTTTGTCGAAGTACTTTTTTAAATCTTCTGAATTTCTATTTTTATTCATCAACCGTTTCTATTCATTTGTTTCTTTGAACCATCATAATATTATCAATCATCATCATTTTCTCATATACATACAAAGCTTTATTTACATAGTTCTATCCTAATTTATCCTGTTTACTATTAATTGATATATTATCCTACAGTCTTGAACGCAGGAGATGCATTGGTTTAAAATTTAAATAAAACTGAAGTGAATTAGAGCAATTCTTTCTTATTGGACAACTGTGAGATTAACAGTAGTTTCAGTTGTAACTTTTAAAAATTGAGTGCAGGCAGAAAAATTAACATTAACCGAGAGCGATTTTGGCTCAGCTAAAAAAAATATGTTAAAATTTATCACTTCTTATTTAAAATTTAATCAAGAATTTATTCTAAAATATTTGTAGGTTTTTTAAATTAAACAAAAGAAAGAAGTAATTTAATATTAAATTCAACCATGTACCTACATATTCTTAGATTGAAGTAGGTTGGTTAAATTTAATCAAGTATATTTTGTTACTTTCAACGAAGGAAGTTAGTTAATATCAATTAAATAAGTTGGTTAAAATAAATCAAGTAAGTTTTCAAAAAGTTGATTGAATTCAATGGAGTACCTATAGTTGTTGCTTACAAAAAAGTAAGTTAGTTAGTAGGTATCAACTAAATAAGTTGTTATAATTTAATAAACTACAGTAAAAGTTCTAATAAGCGGACACTCATTCTCCAATTATTCTCCGGTTATGAGAAGTGTACAGCTAAGGGAAAGAAATAGAAAAACCCTTTTTTTTTTATCTTCATATTAAATTTTTAATATAAAAAAAATAACAGCACTCAAAATAAAGCGGAACGCCATGAGCATACACCCTCAAAGTTACACTAACTTATTTATTCGGGAAATCCCGACATAACATCGCTCTGTTCGGTTATTAGAGTCTCGTATGGGTAGTTTTCTACATAAAATGAGCCAAAAAAAAAGTGTCCGCGTCAGTTTATCCGTTTAAGGAAATTGTCCGTTTATTAGGAGCTGTCCGCAAGTAGAACTCTTTCACTGAATTTATGCTTAAATTATAGTAGGTTGGTTAAATTTAATCTAGTGTGTTTGTTTGTTTGTTTGTTTGTTAATATCAAGTGATTCAATTGCTTAGTAGGTATTAACTAAACATGTCGGTCGGTAGCGAAAATCATTATTTCCTAAATGTAATCAATTAGAATTGTTATTTCAATTGCAATCCAGAAATACTGGTTTAAGAATGTTGGTTAATTTTAAACGATATTCGATTTTTTTTTTTGTCCGTTTATTTGTACCCAACTAACTTCCTAAAGTAGCTATATTAACAGTAGGTAGTACTCGGCTGTTTTTTTACCGATACTTGATAGATTTCCAATAAGTGGTTTTTCTGCGTGTGAAACATTTAGCTCTATCACTGCAATTTAACACAGCAGCGGTCAAGTTCCTGATCGATTTCGAATTATTTTGTGAGTAAAATCATTTATGGGGACATGAATTTAATATACGATAAGAAAGGGACAAATGAAGTGACGACCGTCATAAGTCAATAAAACAACGAGTAAGTTCGAGCTGCTATCAAACTATCTGCTAGGTGTTAAATACGATAAGAAAAAGGTGCGTTATAGGAATTTCCAGACGTTAGTTAAACTCATCGGGTCGTGCAAAATCGGGAGTCGCAATGGACTGCTTCCTCCTGATAATTTACTATTGAAAACGCCGAATATGCTGACATCATCAACTGTTCCCGGACGCTATCATACTTTGACCCCATTTTTTTCTGTAGAACTGTCTGAAATCGATTTTTATTTATTTAAATAATCCTCTCAGGACCTTGGAAGCTCTATAAGATACCATTCAGTCAGTCGGACCAAATTGGCAAAATTGTGGCCACAATGCTCGTGAACTCGTGAGAGTGAATGAAAATGTTTTGCAAATGCTTTAGATTGGGTAGATACTTCGCTGCCCTCTAACTTTTTGGGCATTGTTTTTTCTCGGACTTTATATAAACATCGACTCCATATCATTAAAAACATCAACTGATATGACTGTTACTACAAGTTTAACTTCAAAAATTCAAATTTTAAATAATAAATAAAAAAAGCTCTTTGCAGTGCTCTTCGATCGTGATTGTTTATTAATTTTTATGTACTGTATACTGTATAAGTTGGTATATTTTTTAATTTTATATAATAGTTATTTTATTCTTTTCTATATATAATAGTTTGCATTATTTTACTAATTAACCAACCACCAACACCTGCACTTATGATGAGTCTCTGATTGTAGCTGATTGTAGGTTGTAGCTTGCTCCAACCTCAATACATCAAAGAATCTGAAGTGTTAAAAAAAATTGTTCATGTTTTTTGTGATGTACTCTACATTTTTGTTTTGTTTAGCGTTTTTAATTCATCTATTTCCTGCTTTTTTGTTTAGTTTAATTGTACTTCATTGATTTACAACTTATTTTAACTTCCGCTTCTTTTAGTAGTAGTGATGAAATTGGTCGACCATCTAACGACTGTTTAGGAACTTGAGAAGTATTCTTTCTTTTTCAGCATAATGCCTTTTCAGAATCGTGAAATTGGATTTATTGAACAAATAATTTTCTGCCACGCTATACCATACTATACTTGACATTTTTGTATAGAAACTGAGTGAGTGCAAAGAAAAAATTAAAATTTACTTAAGGATGATTAATTTAGAGGTTCTATTTTAAAGTAGGGATATTAATGAAAGATAACGCATTGGTTCTGTCACACTGTCATAGTATTTTTGTTTTTTTTTTTTTAATAGTTGTGATAATTTTACTTTTGTTGTGAGATATTATTATTTATTTATTTATTTTTTAAATAAAATAAAATATAGAAAACATTGCACTATGAAATTTATATTATCACAATTTATTAGGGACTATAATTAACTGCAAATTAAAATTCAATAAACCATAAACATGTCAATATAAGAAGTTTTAATAAGATTCCATTCCTAGCTTCATATAAATTAAGCGACAAAAAAAATCACACAAAAATCATTAAAAAAGTCGCAACTAATAATTAACGACAAATTATCCATCAACTAATCAAAATTTCTTAAAGTATTGCTTCACTATAACTTGACATTCATAAGTTAATTCAAATAGTTTATTGTTTTGAGCTTGGGTACTGTAAGTTGGCATATTATACAGAGCAAAAAATAAGTCAAAAGTTGATTTGAAAAAGTCACTGGGCATTAAATGACCAGTACACAGATCCTCGGTTAAATTCCCCAATATGTATCTCTGATTTAACTCCTTTACATCCTTTTATTACCTGAATAATAACGAGCAGTTAAGAATGTATAAAAAATTTGTGGCAAGAAAATTTTTATAAAATCTAATTTTGGTAGAAGATTCTAAAAACACCGTCTATATTACATATCTTGTGGCTGAACAACTAAAATGTTGTCAAATGTTTAAAATGGTTCAATAATGTAATAATACATTTGAAAGAGATATTAGTAGGTACTAAAAATTGATATATTTCTTTCATTTTTTTTCTTGTTGAAAAAAAAAAACTTGAAATGCGTCTTACAAATTATTTTTCATTAGTTTAATTAAATTTAATTATTAGTTTAATAAAAGTCGTTTGAGTCGTTTTCTAGCAAATTTAAACAAAACAAAAAATAAATAAAAATGCGCACCAAATTTGAATTAATTTCCCTTCTAGCTACTTGCTCAATTTAAATTCGAGGCAATTTTACTTTTTCGGACTTCAAATTTCGGACTGAAAATATAATAATTTAAAGAATTAAAATTAAAAATGATGGATTATTAAATCCGAAACGCGTCGCTATTTCAATTTTAAATAAAATAAATGTTGTGATAATATTAAATATATAAAAAATATAAAATAAAACAAAGTTTTTTAATTTTTAATTTTAATTCTATAAATTATTATATTTTCACCAAATTTCCTTACATATAAATCACACAACATGGAGACTACACCACACACAAAATTCACCATCTTCGTAGTGTTAATTTTGGCTACATTTAAACAAAAGCTTGCCCTTGATAAAGTTAAAACTGTTTAGTCCTATAAATGAATTCATCGAAAACCTTTCATTAAATCTACATCCATTGTTTCGCTGCGTTTCGAAAATCTCTTCTGAACCCATGGTTATTTAAGCTGATTAATTGGTCTTCCCTTTAGAAGTTTTTGATTCACTGCATTGATTGTAGCATTAGCCTCTACCACCAATAGTATATCGTTTTATCTATTCAAGACCAAAATTCAAAGAGAAATTTAGTGAAGGTCGTCAATGATTTCAATTTAAGAGGACCAATTAATAGGCTTCATTCAAGTGGATGCATTAAGCGATGAACAAAAGCCTTTAATTGCTTGAGAATTTGTGCATTTGTTTCGTTATGTCAAGCAAAGCGGGATTACCATCATACAGTTCTGTTTTAGTGTCAATGTTTCAAATCTTTATTAGGTAGGTAAACACCATTCCATGATAAACTACATGGGAATGAAACGCCATGCTTCACATAATATATTTGGGGTTGAATTTTGATTAACCCATTGAGTATGAAGATATTATTTTAGTCCTTTTCGTTTTTAAAGATGGCCTGATTTAACCTCTCTACGCGATAAATGGTGTATCAGTTAAGAGGCTTCTTATAAAAGCTGCTTAAATACGAAAAGCTATAAATATGTATCGATTTTGGATTAAAGACCTATTTAGGGGTATTTTGCAGTTAAGGCATCTTCAAAATTGTTTTTTTTTTTTTACAATTACGAATGTGGGTGTTTTGCATAACTTGCAACCAAAGCGTGTAGCTATATAAGGTATAAAGAAGAAAGAAACCGTTTTGGTTGGGGGTCTATTTGATCCCGTAGGAAATATATGAAAATTGACTAAGCCATTTTATGGTGTGAAAGTAAACTAAAAAAAACTAGGCATATGAGTAGAAAGCTGTGGTAAAACTTATGAAAAAAAACATGAAAATCTTGAAGTTCTTGGTACCGTGATTTGTGAACAAAAAAAAAAATATTTGAAATTTTCGTAGAAACTAGAAGACATTGAAGAATTTGCTTTTGAGTTTTAAAATTGGTAGAAGCATTGAATAGTTATACAAAAAATGATAATTAATTATTTTTAATTTTTCTTTTTTTATCTTGAGTACGATTTTTTTCTTATCTTGATCTTACCTAATATACTCTTTAGGAAGGGGTAAATATTAATTTTGGTTCATACAATTATCACAATTATCACAATTAAGTCAGAGGGAATGCAAGACATTCATTCATAAATTTTTATCACAGCTTCGACTTATACGCTTTTTTTTTGGGTTAACTTTCACACAGACCAACGTCCAACAGACTCAAGCACAGTATAGGTTGGTTTCAGTTCAAGAAGTAGAACAAGGAAGCTCACATTTTAAATTTTTGCTTCTAAGATAAATATTTAGATATTTCTAAACCTACCTTTTGACACACCCACTAAACGCCCATTTTTGGGTTTGTCTATTTTTGTCTGTATCTATAGGATGTTTCCTACTTGTCCAAAGTTTGGGAAAAACTGCAAAAAAGTAGCAGATTTTTTAGACAAAATCACAAAAATCAGATTTCTTAATGACCCATAAACTACGATTTGGACTAGTCCGGACCCCAACTATTTATAAATCTATGAGTTCGTAAAAATCTTTTAAAATATATTTTTTTTTAATATTGACCATTTGATTTCAGTTCTATCTTTATTTGTTTTGCTTTTACACATTTTTACAAAAATCAATTTGAAGACACTTACAGTCGTATTTATAAACCCATTCCAAAGTATGTCTAACTTTGGACAGCTATCCAAGTCCAAAACCTTATTTATAATCATGTTCCATCGAGTGTCTAACTTAGACACTGAAATTGGTTGTCCAAACCTATTCTAAAGTGGGTACGTTCAATGAACAAAAAATTGAAAAATAATTTTCAAATGAACGAAATTTTCATTGAACTTATCCAAATGCTCACGAAATTGACAGATTACAGGGATGTGAGTGAGTGTATGAGAAAATTTGTAGGTCACTGTTGGAATGCGTTTATAAATAAGGAGATGTCCAACTATTTAGACAATCGCTAGCTGGACAACTGTCCAAGAGTGTTCTAAGGAAATCTAATAAATACGACTTCTAGATTTCAAAATTATTCAGGTTTATTTAAAAAAGAAATAATTTTGTTATTTATCTACAATAGGAAAATAGGTATCTTGATGGAAAAATAAAAAAACAAATACATATTTTCAGTTTAAATTTTCGAATTGACAGCTTTTAGGTCGCTTTGCCCCATTGTGACGGACAGCTTGAAAAAAAGGATTTCTTTCGACTTCTTTGTGTCATCGAAGATTTGATTAAACCCCTATTTTTTTTGGAAACGAAACCAACGGCAAGGTATACCATCAGCAAGTAAACTTCCTTTTACCCGTATCATCCGAAATCCAATAATCAATGCATTATCCAAATTGAATTAAATTACCGACCGCCACCAACATACAAATATCAGTCACCTACCACGCACAGCCGGACCCGATCCACCGATATCAAAATGCATACGATGCATACACCATACGATGTCATCACTCAAAATAATTATATTTATTTTGTCGTCTCATAGTTCACACTACCATGCCGCAGGAAATATTAGAAGACATAGTAAGAAATTTCAACCAATCGAAGTTTATCGACTCGTGATTTTCTTGTTTTCGAATTAAAGCAGAGGGTAAGTTTTTGGCTGATTGAAGTTTTTAGCAACTGTTATAGCTTCAAGTTCTTTTTGTGGGTGCATTTGTGAATCAGTAACGTAAAACTTTGTTGGTCCAAAAATCCTTACCGCCGCCGCCGATATTGTTACTACGCTCTCGCTTTAATAAGTTGTGATTGTGACTTGTGGGCTGAAATTATATCCCTCTTACTTTTAAGTTGACCCACATATTTTTCGCTCAAATAACAATAACACCTGGGCCGGAATCATATTTCTAACTTTCTTCCAAAATTCACTTCTTTCTTAGTAAATCTCGTGGGTTGCATTTACAACTGTAGCTCAAATTTCAATTCTCTACAATTGTTTGGGTCTAAGATTTGTATTTTTATTTTATTATTTTCGTCTTTTGATGATGGCCAGTGTTTATATATTTTCTTCTTTTTTGTTTCATTAAATAATCTTATCACATAATAAAAATAATAACTAGAACTCTTGATACTGTTTCCTAAGCTTATCAAATCATAGCCATAAAAAAACCTTGATTGGCTGTTAGCCCTGCATCAATTTTATTATATTTCCTTGAATTGGGTGATGAAATATAAAATAACAAAAAATAACACATATTGAACATAATAATAAATCACTACCTTTGCACTCCCCATGTCTTACTCTTGTCAATGCTGCAATATCCTGAATCCTGATGGCTACCAAATCAACCAAATCAAATATCTGTCTTTTTTTTTAAAGGACCCTCCTCACATATAACACATTCACATATAGTAGGTATAAAGCTAACGCATATATATGTAGCCATTTTGTTTACCTTTTATTCCCGATTTCTGGGGATGTGCTAACTTTTGTCGTAAAAATGTCGGAAATGTTTTCATTTCCGAAATTTTATATGAGGTAATAAAAAATCAGGTGAAGGATCAATCTTCAATTACACCCACGTTTCTTCCCTTTCAATATACATAAGTATATCCTCATCTTAAGGACATGTCCCCTTCAATTTGTTTTTCCATTCCCATAAATTGGTTTACCAATAAACTTTTAAACTTGTGATAAGAATTATATACTTGTACCTATATATATATATTTTATATTATAATACAATTTATCACAGGACACAATCCGACACCTTCAGCCATTTAACAATTAACTTAACAAGATTTAGAACATAATGTAAATCTAAAACTCGGTGCGCCGGCGGCGGGGGGCTATAATTTCGTTAATTCAGTAAAATGTTCGGTCAAAAGTTTTAATGTCTGCTATAAATCAAAACCTCCAAGCTAATGTGGTTCAGGCTTTGGGCTTCCTCTTACAGCTTGGTAAATGGTAGACGGACAGTTTTATCCTTATAAATAAAAATAAAAGTATTTTCATGTTCTTCGTCGACTATCCGAATTTCAGCACCCACCATCGGCATCGTAATCGTAATGTAGGGGCTGTGATTAGATTTATACGTTTTTAGGTACCTTCATATAACTACATATATACATATATATTGAGGTTTATTTATTACACCAAAATAAATGACGAAAAAATCATTCTTGCGGATTGCGCTGGTCGTAACCATAATAAAAAGAAAATCAAATAAAATTTGAATTAATTTATTAATTTATTTACACTGCTGGTCAGTGTAGTAGTTATATGTTTATGTATGTAAATAAATGACATTGACACGCACCACATAATAAACTTGGTGAGGTAATGAAGTTCGGATGTAGACTTTTGTTATAACTTCAAATTTAATTAGATAATTAATTATTTTCATTAAAATTCCTTAATGTAAATTCATAAATATTATTTGTATGTCATATTGCGGTTACCACTTTAATATACAACAATACCTACCTACCTACCTACCTATATATCTATAGACAAATCAAAATTGTGGTTATGTTATTTGCACGTCATGTCAGTTTATTGTCGAACTAACCACATTATTAAATAAATAAATAAATGATACCACTTTAAATATCCAGAGAATTTAATTGAAAACTTTATTACCTCGCCGTTGATTGGTTAGAAAATATTTGTTTAAATAGAGCCTAACTGTTTTTGATAAATTGCCCTTAAAATCAGGTTAATAGCTGTTTGAAGGACTTTAATTGAATTGAGTATAAGTTTGTTTATTAAAAAATGAAAAATATATTTATTTAACAATTGACATACGAGAATTTTTATGGAGATTATTAAAATTAAAATAAATAAATTGGTAGCAAGGCATTATTTTCTTAAAAATCATTGGGCCTTAGTAATAACCAAATTAAGTTAAGAGTTAAATTAAAATCTCCATGTTTCAGAAAAAGCACATACTAATAACGAATTTAGTCTCCAGGTTAGCCACTAGCAAGACGTTAAAATTTAATACACGGAATTCCATGTGTAAGCTGTACACTAAAAAAATAAATGGGCATAAATAATGAAAGGTGGTGTGTTAGAAAAATCAAATGTACTAAAATAGGTATGTACAATAAAAATCGATTGAATACTTTGCATCAATTCACTTACTATTAGTACTGACATAGTAGATGGTAAAAAAGAATACGGCAATACTTAACATTCTTGGAATTTTTCTTTATCTGTTGTCTGTGCCGTGATTGGTTAATATTTTGGAAATTGTAGCAGATTCATGGAAAGTGTGAGGATTAGTTAACGAGAAGGTTAAATTGGTTATTAGTAGGATTCTGTTTAAGCTCCGCACTTTATTTTAACCTTGCACTTTACTAATGGTCGACATTAATAACTGACATAACTCTCAAAAAAAAAATTTAGATAATATTTTATTCTACCTTCTTAAATGCTGATTTGCTGTGCAAAATTTATTTGGTAGCTTTAATATATATTTTTTATTTTAAATTCAAAAATAAAAAAAAAAAAACATTTTAGCTGAGGTAAACCTTAAATTGTTGAACAAAAAAATAATTTTTGTATTATTTTACATTTTGTCCGCTAACTTTTCAGACTTATTTTAACGGAAACTTTAATTATATGTAGATAAAATGTTTGGCTTGTACAACAAATTGGGGTTTAATACAGTCTTGTTCCATGTAGACTATAAATGTAGACTACACGATTGTTTACGTGTAGACAATTCAACGTAGACAATTGGCAATTGTCTACACAGCAACGTCAACAATGTAGACAATGTAGACAATTCATAATTTTTTTTATTGAATACACAGATTTGTTTTGAATAGAGTATAGCTGCCAAACATTCCTATTGTAGCATTATTCGTCTATTCAACAGATAATATTTTATTATAAAAAAATTTAATTTATATTACCAATGCCTTTGAAGACGGTTTTCAGCAGTATTTAACAAATTTTTATTGCACACCGTGAAAATAGCTTAATATTTGTTGTTGGATTTTACCAAATTAAATCCTAGCTCGTCGAACGCTTTATTCTTCGGCCTTCCCGACATTTCAGTTTTTCTTTTTAAATATTACTTTGACTTAAAAGCTCTTTCTCCGTCCACTCAACTCGTTTTATGGAATGAATTTTATTGATTTGCAATTGGACAAATGTGACAGCAATTGTTTACATTGTATACATGATTGTTGACATTGTCGACATTGCTTACATTGTATACATTGTCGACGCAATTGTCTACCTTTAAATGTAGACAATTAAAGTCGACACGTAGAGGAACAACACTGGTTTAATAAGGTTAAAATTCAGATATAAAAACTATTTAATTCGGGCTAAATGTGCCCACCAAAACATGTGTCCACCGAAAAAACTCCTAATTCGATTCTTCCCCAGGCTATGGCTCCTCCTAAACTTACTTGAAAACGTATAATCAATTTCATGAAACAAATCTTTCTTTTTATTCTCTCTGTTGCCACAGTTCTTAAAGAGTTCACAGTTCTTAAAGATTTAAATCCGTAAGTATATCTCAGCTAATCTATTGTTCTGAAGAATTGTTTATGTGACGATGGTAAAACCACTGAAGCTTTTTCGTCTTTCTTAATATTATTATATTCTGTTTGAGTATAAATAGTCTGATTATCGCATGTTCCTCAAGGTTAAGGTCTTAAAGTTTCCTCAATGCCCGTATTGTATTTGATAATTTTAAGCAAGATGTTGGGGCATCATGACCCATTTAATCGTGAACGAAATCAAAATGAAACAACTTTTTGCACTGCAAACTTCTTAAAAAAATTGAAAAACTTTAATTTTGAGTAGAGTTTTATTTAAATGTCTTATTCACTTGCTAAAAAGTACCTTACATTTTTATTACGGCGTAAATTGTATGGAATTTATAATCAAAATTAACACTACGATGATGGAGAAGTCCGAAAAAATGGGAATGTCATACCGTACATGGCTCTTAATTTTTTTTTTTTTTTGTGAAAACAGCTTCAACGTTTTTGATTAAATTTTGTACCTGGAATAACCAAAATTGTTTTAAGTTTTTGCCAAAAAAAAAGAATAACGGAAAAATAAGAATAACGAGATAACCATGCCATGAAACCGCTCGTGCAGAATATCGATTGTGTCTTGAGCTGTGTGGCACGTAACGCCATCCTATTGAAACCATATGTCTTCGGTGTCCATATCATCCAATTCAGGCCACAAGAAGTTGGTGATCATCGATCTATAGCGATCGCCGTTGACGGTGATCATTTTCGAAAAAGTACGGACCGATGTCCCATTCATCCAAAAATGGAAGGACGACCATGCACCCCATGAAAAGGGCGCAAGACGTGCATCGTTGCAACTAGAGAATACCCATTTTGATAATAAAGTTTTATCATTTGCTCGACGCTGTAACTTGCCATGATGTCAAAATCAACTCGTCTCTATTGGAAAACCCTGTACTTCTTCATTGTAATCTGAAATAAGATTGAATCATCCAATTTACTGCATTTCAAAACATTGTTCTCTTTTATCAAAACAAACTATTTAATTTTAATTCAAATGAATTATCTCAAAATGAAAATTCTTCTTTAAAAATAAAAAAAAAAAACAAAGTTACAAAAAGACAAAATGAATTCCAAATGCACTTGGAAAAGAAGGATATACTTCTCTCTTATTGTCAATGAAATTAAAACAAGTATACAAAAATAATATCTATATCTGTCTTTATATAATAATATATTATAATATCTTTATATCTACAGCTATCATGATGAAACAAAAGTTGAAAGTTTCCGGAAAAAGTTTGAAAAGTTTTCTCCCGTCCTGAGATAATATATTAAAACTCAATTTATCAATTAGAGACTTTCGTTGAAATTGCATTAAAATGAACGAATATAAGAACGAAAGACCATGATGAGCTCAACGTATAAGATAGTCGCAGTTCGTAGAGAAAAGTAAAAATTCTACTCGATGAGTTTCTTAAGGGAAGAATAATTTATATCAATTCGAGTAATTGAATAAAATAATTGGCAAAGTTAAGATTTATTTTTGAAATTTAAAAGCGAAAGAAAAGTAAATTTACATCACTAATTTGCCAAAGGGTTTGGAAAAAAAAAAACATTTTGAAATCGTTGTCTTGAAGAGAAATAAAAATAACTAAAGGAAGTCAATATTATCATGCATTTTATGGGTATTGATTTCGCATATCCCAGTCTTGAAAAAGTTTACCAAGACACCTGGGAGCCAGTGATAAATTTAAAACGTATTTATATCACCGTTTTCGATCGACAAAGTGGAGAATACCAGTAGGTATATCACCCACAAAAAATTTGTCTTGATTATTTTGAGTGCGATGAATTTTTTTGTTTTGTTTTTTTTTTTGAGGTGGAATCTCCTCATGTTGCATTTATATTTTGTAAATAAAAACACACACATGCCGTGTTTCGTGCCCATTGCGCAATGGTATACAGTGCATTCCCTTTCTTCGGTATACTCTCTCTTAATATTTAGGGTAGGTAGGTACTTTTGAACTTAAATTTGAGTTCATTTTTAGTTTCCATTGTTATTTGACTCTGTAAAGTATTACAATAAAGTCTAGCATTTATTTCTGCGCTATATTGTATTTGAATTTATTTTCTAGGCTACAAATTTAACAAAGTAATGTATATTTCTTTTACTTCGTGAATTTACAGTCAAAGAGAAACTTTTTCGTACGTTATAGGTATCTATGTATATGGCTGTGATCTTAAAGAAGTTCAATTAAGTATTGAAATATACCAAGAAAATGTAACGGAATGACTGAAATTCATGGTAAGATATTTCTCAAAAAGGTTAAGTTGGTGAAATTGATAGATATTGACTTTGACAATGACTCCCAAGGTTATTTCAAGATAAAATTTAAAAAGAAAAATGAATCATGACCTTGAATGACTATAAGACTGAATGACTTTACCTGAGAAAAAATTCATTCGTCCTGTTATAAGATCTGTTGTACAAAGTACCTACAGTTAAATCAGGATTTGTCATCACAATCATTTCTAACAGGTTAAACTTTTCATTTCATTTGATTATTCTTTAAAGTCTAAGGCATACATATTAAAAAAAACGTATGGCGTATTTCCCCTTCCTATCGCTTCTGCTCTAATTTGGTTTCTTTTATTTTTCAAAATCGATTCATTTCAATTCCTATTACTCGGCAAGAAAATTGTATAGATAAAAATTTTGGGCTGGCAACTTAAACATTTCTTAATTTAGGTTGAAAACTCTCTGTTGTCTTTGCCTTAAAAGACACAGAGTGACAAAGATATGAAGAAACTAATTTTCAGAACTTTGTCGCTTTTCATCTTTTAATATTTAAGGTATAAAGTACAGAAGGATGGAATGAAGATATTATAAAATTTGCTCTTCAATTGCAAGTGTTGTGAAATTGGTATTTTCAGCAAATTCGCGGCTTCTGGAAGTGACACAATTGGTAGGCGAACTCCATTATGACTATGCAAAAGCCTGAGAGGAAATGCGAGCAACTTAACTACCTGAACACAATTGAGATGGAGCTGCAACTGGACTGGAGCTGCAGCTGGAATAGCTAATATTCAATACACACAAATTCAATATTACAAACACAACGCAACACAGATGCTAATGGAACTGCAGTCGGTGCTGCAAGAGTTCACCAACTTTTCACGTGCAGCACAGAGAGATTGCATTCAATTGATTGCTGTAAAATGAAAGGCGGAAAAAAACGACTGCAATCTTTTTGCTACGAGTGCATGGTGATTTCATAATTTGAAGTCTGAAATCCCAAAGTGAAATTTATGAATGCAATCTTATTATTGCAGTCATTATAGATTGCATTCAAAAAAATTGCATTCTTTTACAGGCCTATTTTATTATAAAAAATGTTGTGTTTTTCTCTTTGAAAAGTTTCCCGAATAATTTTGTTATTATATTTCAAATTAAAAATTAAAATGAAGGTTTCCATAATATGATAACTTTCTATACTCGCAGCTTGCCAAGGGATACATACCTTATCTCTCAAACTGACACCCTAAAAAATGCTTCAAAAATAAATAAAAAAAAAATAATTTAAACAAAAATATCATTTTATTTTCTAAAAACTCAGTATGGTTTTACCTAACTTAGTAGCCCTGTTTGTTTTATATTTTAATCGATTAAAATAATGACCCGTTTTTCTTTTCCGCAACATACATCGAAAGTACTTTCCCAAAATTCAAAAAGTATTTTTTGTAATGATTGTTTACTTATAAATCAAATCTTTTGTATATTTACTTGTTATTTCAAAAACAAATAGGAAACATAAATAAACAAAAGTACTCTTGAGCAGATATATATATTTACTATGTACCTACTTAAGGACTTAATTCCTTTAAGTTAAAATGGGTGAGGCCGACGACCGAGGGGGTTTATATTTGTGTGTGTTTTCTTTGATTTAAATTCTGCAAAGATTCTGATGTCTCTTGTTTATTCTTAAAAGAATCTTGTCATCATTTTTTTTTTTTTTGTCATTTGTTGAATTTTGGAGTATTGTTACATCGTTGGGTTTTCGTTAAAAAATAATGTAGGTATAAGGAGTGTATATAAAAATAAAAACCACAAAAAGTTTAAAATATGATAAGTCCTTAATATCTTTGAGGCTTTGTCATCTCGTAATAGTATTTGGATAGCTTTTAGACTTAAAGACATTATTATTTTTTTTTTATTCATGCGAATTTGTCCTTCACATTTTGTATTTTTTCTTTTTAAACTTTTGAAGATAAAATCAATTGTCAAATGTAATTCCATTCATTGATATTTTATTTCGTTATATTTTTTATCTAATGTAAGAGAGTTTCTTAAAATGTCTCCTTGTATAGATAAATGAATTTTGGATGAGCCCATTTTCTGTTTTTTTTTTTTTTTTTTTTTCCTGCCAACAGTGAAACATTTATATTTTGAGTCACATCCCTTAAGGTGTTCAGCTATAAAAGTTCTGCTTCATGACAATGACAGAACTTTGACACCCATATTATTTGTATTTTACTTGAATATAATACGATATGATTTTAAGGCAGAGCAAGAGGAGAGTTCGATCTATAAAAATGTAAGACTGATGTAATTGTACTATTTATTCATGGTTTCCTGAGCATTATGTTATTATGTATACCTATAATGCAAGCAAGGATCATAGGGTACTGGAATAATACGATAGGTAGTGAATAAAAACAAATGTAGCGTTAAGTAACTCACACAAGTTTTCATTCGATATCTACAAGAAATACATATACGTAGATATGATAAGAGTTTAAAGGCTCTACTTTACTTTAGACAGCCATAACATTATAAAGGACTTTGCTGTGGATTATTTAAAGAATTAACAAATAAACCGTTGTATTTGTCATACACTCTATAATTTATTTTATTATTTATTCGGTTCTTATAAAAAACATTTTTTTCTTTTATTTTATTAATTAGAACCACAACTTGAATTTAAGAGAACAAAACAAAAATTGAATAATATTGTAACTCTAAATAAAACCTAAGCCTAGCTTCCGCTGCTTTCTGCTGGTGGCAGACATGGTGTCAGCACATTTTCTTTCTTGCGCTACAATCCCCCGAACGTTCATCTGTTCCTGTGAATCTGAGTGACTGGTCAGGAGTGTGTTTCCCGGTTGTTGATATTTTTGATGTTAATTTATACAAACTGTAGGTATGCTGAAAAGCTTATCGTGGCGCAGCCGTCATGATTGGTTTTTTTATACACACACCACATACATACATATAATAGTTAAACGTCACAACAGCATTTCTGTTAAACTGTTGGTAAAATCTTCGTTTACTGTAATTTTCCATAATTTATTCAGATTGCCTTCCACGGCTCGTCAGCCATCTTTAATTCAATTTTCTACATGCTCAATTTATTATACTCATATGTAGAATCTAAAAATAGAGTAGGATTAGGGTATTTGAGTTGAAATAACTAAGAAAGTAAGATTGAGCTGAACGAAGCTAACTTTGCAAGGTTAAAACTGATTGTAAAAATAGATGAGATCTTCGTTGGGGCCCCCCCTGGTCGCCCCTGGTTGCCCCAACGGACACTAAGGCCCTGATCAGGACTTGAATTCAGAACTTAAATCATCAAATATATACTTACGGGTATATTACCAGAAAGAGTGAATCACTCAATTGCCAGAATTAACCAGAATACCGATTTAATAGGACAAAGATCATTTGTAAATAAGCGTAGATAGCGCGTTTCTAGGTGCAGAATTTAATTTTTATTTTTAACATTAGAAATGTTTAAACGGAGGCATACAATATAAAAAAATCAAAAAAATATGAAACGCCTAGTAGACAAAGGGGGCGAAACGTGAGGGGAATAAACAAAATAAACAAAATCAACAAAATAAAAAAAATAAACAAACTAAACAAAATAAACAAAATTATTTCGTTCATGCTTTGTTGTTACTAGTTTGAGGAAATAGAAAACGAAGAAGATGATAAAACGGACAGAAAAAAAGGAGAAATGTTCGTAGGAAAAAAATGGGTATGTTTTTGATGATGATTTTTGCGAAATCCGAAAAATATCCGATTTGCGTTTACTTTCGATCTTTCGATCCAATTATCCGATTTTCAATATTAAGGTATATAATTAAAGGAAAAATGACTGGCGTGTTAGAGCAAAAAATTTTCAAAATCATTCAAAATTTTATACATGAAAATAAATATCGGACAAATAATTTAATTCAATAATTTAATTACTTTCAACCACCAATTGGCGAGAATATTGGAATATAGTATTCTAAAGCCGGCGGCGGCGGCGGCGGAGTTTGTGCAATAAAAAACCACAATCGTGGCAAATTTGCTTCGCGTCGGAAAAAAAATGCTAAATGTTCATATGTACCTACCTAAATTTGTAGTCGGTATAATAATTGTAAAGATACATTGTGTTTGGTTTGGGTTGCTTATAACTTCGGTTCTAATAATCCGTTCATTAAGGTCTTAAAATTTAGCTAGAATATCGGACTACATTTTTTGTATTATATCATTGCACAGTCACATAAAACTATATATATGAAAAACCTTATTAAATTGCGTATTTAATAGAAACAAAAATTTAATACAAAACAATAATTTTTTAAACCACATGTATTTGACCCTTTTTAGGAAAGTTATGATGTTGGTACCTATGTTCAGAATGTATGTACATTCAATGTACATACATAAATACATAAAGCTTTTTTCATTTCTAATGTTCCTCAACTATGCTGGAATGCCAAATCGGGTAAATTTTTTAGGAAATAGTTACTTCACCTACTTCTTTACTTCTTCAAATTGTTTAAGATTCCCTAAACTTGTACCGTATTATACAAGAGAGCATCAACATCTTTGTCTTATAGTTATCATTTTAAATATATATAATTTGTAATTTAAAAAAATATTATATTTTTGACTTTGATAAATATTTTAAATACCTAATACCACTAAAAAAATGCTTTCTTTTAAAAAATCAAATAATCTATACAAATTTATTGAACAAAATTAAAAAAAAAATTACCGTTAATAGTTAATGGGAAAAACGTATATTTGTAGTAGCAATATCTTTTGACCGATGGTATAGGAATAAGTGTCACAATACTTTTTTTTATAACCTATAAAATTTGCTTACATAATTTTTCGATAAATTCATCTTTTAAAAGTAAAGATTGAAAAACCGTTATTTTTGACTTTTCACCAATTTTTTTTTAAACCCATCTATATTAAATGGTCGATATTTAGAGTTTATATTACATATTAATGTTTTCTTTAAAAAGGGGACCATAACTTGCAAACTATGCATTAAAACATTTTCAAAAACACTCATCGTTCAGGAGCTATACGTGAAAAACCAACATTTTCTTCGTTTTAATTTTTTTTTTTGAAACGCCCTTATCTTCTAAACGATAAATCGCAGGAAGAAAAGTATAGAGACATATTTTACAGAAAATCGCATGATCTACAAGTTGTAGTTGGTTAGTGCTAACCTTTCAAAAGTTAAATTCAGAAAACCATTACTTTCGGCAGGAATAACCTTGAATCACTTTTTTATGCAAGTTTAGATTTGGCAATGGATCTTTAAGCCAGTATTCATTCCTCAAAAATTAAACAAATTGCATTTAATAAAATATTTACTTGGATTTTTTTCGCATAGGTATTTAACTTTTTTCTGTAATTTATTTCTGGGCTATATAGGTGGAGAAAGTTTATTCACCAATTGTGTATATTTTTACAGTTTAATAATACAGGGGAGAGTAAAAGTCTATTATTTCATATTTTACCCTATATGTTTTTACTTTTTTAATGATTTCCCTGCTAATACATTAGGTACTCTTAAAACTTTATTTTCTCAGCGTCAAAGCTCAAAAATAATTATAAAAAAACAAAATGTTAAGCCATTTGCGAAGAAAAAAAAAAACTTTTCACATTTAATAATCGGTAAAAAAAATTCTTTGACCGCTTCCAATATCAAAAGAAAAAGCACCAAAAATTTCAGAACAATCAGCTTAAATCATAAAATTCTCAAACATATTCAAAGAAATACTTAAAAATAGTTAAAAAGTACGAGTAGATATATATTAACAATTCCCTGGTGAATTCTGAACTTAAAATAATTTTCTTTTAACCTCTTTGTAGGTATTTTACCTTACTTCAGACTTCATTAAAACTTTTCCTTTTCCTTCACTCACAGTCTGTAATATCTAAACTTATAATAATAAAAAAAAAAAAACATATTCATTGATCCATCTCATTTTACTTCATTTATTTAAAAAAAAAAAGCTTCAGTTTGCCAACAAAATGAAAAAATTTCACTAACAAAAGAAGAAAATAATAATAACTTTGTACATTTACCTACATACATACATGCATATATGTATACCCACTAACAGGTCTTTCATATTCAAAACATAATATTTCCAATCGTTCATCTTTTTCATTCATAAAATGGATTTATAAAAAAAAAGTTCATAATTCAAAATTTAATGGCATTTATTTCTTTTCATTCATACAATATACAATTCTACCACGTGTACCCACACTCTCCCACCTTCATTTTTTTTCCTTCAAACATAGATATACATAAACCTGCGAGCCTGGCTGACTGACAAGTCAAATAAATCATATTTTTCAAAATCAATTTCTTATTCCTTTAACACAACAAAAAAAAATAAACTTTGCATCAGCCAACTCCACCTTCACCATCAACACAACCAAAGCGTTATTGCTGAATGCCGCATTCAAAATATTTTTCGTCTTTTGTGTAATATCTGACAATCATAATCGCGTCTGCCGTGTCACCATATTTCCCAAACTTCCTTTTTTTCGAAGTTGATACGAACAAAAAAAAAAAAAATAAATAAAAATTATATCCTTCCTTTTATCCAGCACGGTAACTTCGGCGGTGGCACACAAAACATTGCCTCTCTCGCAAATTGTTTACTTGCTAAAAGTTAAATTGCTTCCGAAATATGATTTTTTTTTTATAAATATTTCAAAACCGACAACACACAAAAATAACAAAAACAAAAATAAATTAAATAATGTACAAAAATTCAAAGTTAACTTTAATAAAATTTCCTTATGGAATTATTTGCATCGGCCTAAGCGTTTTAATGTTGTGACAGTGGTTGGCACCCCTGCGCCTGTACATACATACATACATACACCCACCACCAGCGGCGTGACCCCAAATCTGTGGTTCATTTTTTTTTTTTATTTTTCAGGATTATTAGTTAGGGGGTTGATGGCAGATTTGATACATTAAAGCTTTAATCGTTTTTAATCAGATTAAAATGATACACGAAGACGAAGAGTGAGTCAAAATGACGATCAGGATTAATGGATATATCAGGTGATGGGTAAATAAATCACAATCTTAACGAAATGTAATTTAATCTATTATTCTTTCGATAGTGCTTGTTCAAAAAGTATTAACGTGTATTTTCGCGCCGAATGATATATTTATATTCAATGTTTTTGATCTTGACGATGACCTTCAAGGTCAACTTTTTTATTATCGGCAATTGATAGGGCGTGAAATTTTACGTTAAAAGGTGTATTTGGGTGATGGTTACATTTTGGCCCTGAAGTAGTGACCTTCAGGCCAAAATGTACCTATCACCTAAAAACACCTTTGACCATAAAATTTCACGCCCTATCAATTGGTCAATTAAATTTGAAAATAGAAGTAAATCTAAACACTTCTCGGAAAGAATTAAGTTATCATTTTCTATTAAGGAGCATTTAGTACTTAGGATTGACATTAACCATGCGTCTTGATCTTGACCTTTTTAAAAAAACGAAGCCCTGGTTTAAGCCAATATTCAGCCGTCATGTTATTTTCGTGACAACCCATATACAAGTCATGTCAAAATTGTCCGTTTTTGGCATAAAATTTTTTTAATGGTAGACATTTTCAAGAAGTACTTCATGCACAGCTTGTATCTTCTGACCCTTGTTCTTTTTTTTGGTTCAACAAACCAGTAAGACGATATCGCTATTCCAAAAAGCATTTATACAATAATGTAAATGGACGGCTTTTGCATATAATTCCTAAATGGTTAGTATTTTCAAAAACTTGTTCATACAAAGTTTGTACATTATATGACATTTTAAAAGAAATATTAATATTTTTTTCCTCGATTATTAAAGAAAAAATTGATCAAAAGTCAAAAATAATATTTTTTTTCGATCTACTCTTTTAAAAGCTGAAGTTATCGAAAAAGTATTTACTCATTTTATAAGTTATAAAATAATATTTTCTACAAAACGAATATTATAATGTAATAGTTTTTTTCATACGAGCGATCAGTTACAAGATATTGATCCTTGAGCTGACGGCAAAGCCATAGCTTTAAATTCATTAAATTGTAAAAAATATGAATTAAGAAATTTGAATAAATGAATATGAATAAAAAAAACATTGATACTTCATTATCTACTTCAAGGTGAGGTATCCAAAATATAGGTTTTTCGCATATAACACTCAAGTGGTGAATTTTATGGATTTTTTTCACAAATGAGAAAGCTAAATAGTTGTTTTTTGTAGCATCTATAATTTCAAAATATTCATTATTTACATAAGTATATACAATACATACTATTGAAACAAATGGGTGCCAAGGTCTTGAAGCAAAGTTGTCCTAACTCCCACGCTGAGGAGATAAAAAAATTGATCCTTCGGCGGAGAAGTTTCAATATTCAATAATAATTAGTTCAACAATAAATAGGTAGAGTAATTTATTCTTTAAACAAATAATGCAACTTACAATATTTTTTTTTCTATATATATATATTTTTAGTTAAATTAAATTTAAGGCTTTAAGTTAAATTTTTTAGTTTTAAGTTTTCCTGGCGGTGTTTCTCACCCTTCTGCTTGTCGAAAAAGGAAAAGGGAATTGCAACATGACGCCCTTTGACATATAAGTACTTTGGAAGGTGCCTACCTCTAGTTCTATTTTGTAAGGGTGTTGCCAACACATGCATATTTGCCAAAGTCAAAAATACCGTTTTTTTTTTCCTAATTTTTCTGAAATGATGGCGTTGTTGTCAATCTTTATAGGTTAAGAGATATTTCGACGTCAGATCAAATCATGATCATTTGATGAAATTATTTATGTATCTCGAGAACGAATAAAGATATCGACGTCAAATAAATTTTATTTTACAGATAATAAAACATAACGAAGTGTAGAAGGGGCTCCCAAAAAAATTAAATTAGCGGTTTTTTACTACAGCAATTTAAAAAAAGAATTGTAAAAACTGTTTCGTCTCGAATATTTCGAGAACAAAAAATGCCACTGACTTTGGGTTAATTTTATTCTACACATAATGACGTAATAAAGCATTGAAAAGAATTTAAAAAAAATCAGCGCTCAGTGTTTTTTAGATCAAAAAACATGCTAAAATTTTGTGAAAAACGTGTGTCGGTTGAAATATTATGAAAAAAACTATATTAATTAAACTATATTAATTATTCTATACATAGTGACGTAGTCAATAACTGATAAGGTTTGTAGAATTATTCAATTGACAATTTTTTTAAATCAACAAATGTTCATACTAAAACCACTAAAAAAAATGTTTTTCGACTCAAATATCTCGAAAAAAAACAAAGTTATCGACTCCGGAATAATTTTATTTTACACACAATGCTATAACTATGAATTAAATTAAATTGATAGTTTTTTTTTAAGCAAAAACATCTGCCAAAAATACAACTTAAATAGTTGACAAATATAATACGCCCCTTTGGTTTTCACTTGATGGCATATTGAATATTTGATAAGGTCTTTTAAGATTTTGAATTAGGAATTTCTGTATAACAAAATTACATACATTGGGTTTCCAGTTGCCATGGGCACCAATGGGAAGTTACCAGTTTAAGTCGCACCCAGCCTCTTTTTTCATAAAATATTCATGCCATCAAATATAAAAAAAAGCAACAGCCTGCTTCTTTGGTTCATTCGAGTAGGTCTTTATTTTTAGGTTTCTTAATAATTAAAGAACTAATCCTCCGAAATGGAGTGTAAGACTATTGTTTTTTTGTATTTAATAGTCAAAAATGGTTTTGTGACCAAAATTTCACCCATTTACCGATTGGATCAGTATATAACCGCTGTTGGTAGCTTCTTTCGTAAAGTCAAAGTTTCCAATAATAGAGGGGTGTGGGCAGAGGGTGAATGCCACTTTAACTTACAATAAGTAGGTATCTAAATTATTAGTTTGTAATTGTAAATAATTTAACCTTGAACTTTGTGTTTATATTGCTTCCTTCCAATACCTTAACTATACCTACATTATGTGTTATGGCTAAATGTTAAAAATTTAAAGTGTCACAGAATTATTTAAAGTTGACTTATATGGCATTAATTTATGTGTACTTTATGTCAACCATTTAAATCGTGCGTAAAAATCGCTGCCTCCAGCCTCCTATTAAAATGTTGTTTTTCCAGATGAAAATTATATTCACACAGGTCACAAAGTTATGGAGAAGGTTCTTTTATTTATTTTTAATGAAGGCCGGAGGAAGTTAATTCTTTTTTTTTTGTTAATTTAAATTCAAACTTTTACTCGCACAGTTGGATTCAATTTGAGAGTAAAGAAAAGTTCACTTAACGCAATAATTATTATTTGTTTTGCCTGATGCTGTGTTGGTTTTAATTGGATTATAATTTTTATTTTCCACTAATTTTTTTATTAAATGTGGATAAATATGTATGTACCTACTCGTAGATTCCCAAAAGATCTATTGAAATGCTTGAAAACTTTGTCGTAGCTATTAGAAACGTTTTTAATTTTTTTTTTTGTTAATGAAAAAAAAAAATCAATTAATTGTGTGCTTAATAAAAATGTTTATATTAAGTGAAGAAAGAAAAAGTGGTGTTGTAAGCGACAAAATGAAAGTTGAAAATTTTAATTAGTTTTTTTTTTTGCTGAAACCAATAATATAAAAAACTAACGAACAAGTCTGTTTGGTTTTATTACTCAGGAAAAAATTAAATAATTCGTTTTCTGTACATTTTGACGCTTACACGATGTAGAATACAACACAATGGAGGCAGTGCTGCAAATGGAACTGCAGCTGGATTAGATGTCAAATTATTCAATACACACAAATTTAATGTTACGAAGACAACGCAACGCAACTACATAGACCGTGCAGTAAAATTTTCTTCATCTAGCTAAGATTTCATTTTTAAAGTACATAGTACATATTTAGAAATATTAAGAAGGATTAATTCTTTGATTATCTTTCAATTTTTGAGATAGAGAATTTAACTGTTTTGTCATTTCAAAGTAAACAAATTGTTTAGGAGAGAATCTGTAGATATACTACTTAACAGATTTTTCAAAACTGTCAAAAGCATTATGAAGGGCGTGAATTTAACTAGACGTGATGTTTTTTTTTTGTTTTTTTGTTTAAGTATTTTTTTTTTCATCAAAAATGGTTTAATTTAATTTTTTTTTTTAGGAGAGGATCTCCGCCACAAAAACTGATGTATGAACAAAATAAAATATGTTTTAAGAAGATTGGCTTAATCTCTAGACGTAATGTTTTTTTTATTTGTTTTTATGTTCCTGTTAATACGATGATAAACTGACAAATTTACAACAAAACCTACGCCCTTACAACTCTGAAATGGAAAATGATGGGCTTTAAAACAAAACACTAATATATCGGGATTTTAAACTCTCAACGTTATTATTTTTCTTCTTCTTTTTTTTATTTACGATATACAATTATTTTTTTACAAAAAAAAAAAGAAAGAAATTATAACAAAACAATAAATATGTACACAATTAACTTTGAAACTGATGGCTTTTTGTATAGAATATCAGTCTGCTAATAACTATTTCATGGTTTAAATATCCACTAGCACTGCCTTCTCTTTCCGTTCTCTTTTTTCACTTAGTTAGTATATAACAAAAATCGATCCTAATCAGTCTCAATTGATTAGAAAATAAGAAAAAATCTTGAGGGAATAAATTTTGAATTGAATTGAATTTTTAAAGTTGCGAAAAATTCCTTAAGTTGTGTTCAACATTGAGTAAATAACTTGGCACTAATTTTCTTCATCTTTGTTATTTAAAAATATATCAAAAATAATTATTTTTTTTTTTTTTTTTTTTTATGATACAGTTACAAATAATACCTTACCTACCTATATCCACTTTTTTACGTATAAACTGTCTTCATTTTAACAGTTATTCAGTTAGGGATCATGCAAGTTTTCGAAGTAATTCACAAATTTGTTACGTCACTAACCTAAGTTCAACCCGCATTTAAAAACTGGAAAGGTATTATAGGTAATGTAGATTTACCATGATAAAACTTATTTAACGAGACTGGAATCTGTTATTTCTTTTTACTCAAAAAAGTATTTTAATGGTGGGACAGTTTTTGTAGATGGATTTTGCAAAGTCTTTTACATAATCTTATTTTTAATGAGACAGAAAATCCCTGTGAAAGGATGTGGAGATTAAACTAGGTAACCAAGAATTATTTTCAAGAAAATGAATGAATTAATTAGGGTATAGTATTATTATGGAAGATTCTCATTTTTTTCTTGGAAAAAAATAATTGAAATTTAAATATCGTGCTATGCTACAAATTGCCTTTTTTGTGAAGAAGATTTCAATTTTATTTTATGTACAGCTATCCCTTTGAATTCAATCATATATGTTTGTAGAAAGAGACTTAATACATGAATAGGTAAGATTCCTACATATCTCTGTCAATCATTTTGTCTGCACTTATTTTTCTTTCGATGAATTGTATTGTATCGGACTGGATGGTATAAATATAAAACATAAATGTATTAATTTCATCTGTCCGTTCCCATGGTAAAGAACAAGACAAGCAGTCCTTAAGCTTAATGTTGAAATATTTTTGTCTAAGTATATATTAAACATGAAAAATTTACATATACATATATTAAATAATGAAAATTTTTATTTTGTAGGGAAAGTTGTGGATTAATAAAACAATCGAACTAATTTTTATAAGGAGTTTTAGTGTGATAACACACTTGCAGTTAGGCTGCCAAGCTTTCGCACCATCATATTAATATTGAAGGTTTCAATGAAACAACAACACTTGGCTGAGCTACCACCAAGATTTGTATGGGCTATTTAAAGACTGCCAGGCTGATCATCAGACTCATTTTCAGTGGTGCTTGGTCATTGTTCAATTTCAATTTGAAAAACTTGTATGTCCACCTGGGACTCAAACTCGAACCAATCTCCCTCCGAGTCAATTCACTTCGCATTATGCGCTACCGAGGTCACGTGATCAAGTCTATTCCAATTTAGGTTTTATTGTTTGACAATTGCTTTTGAAACCAGCATTTTTACTAGCCACATACAATTTGTTGTTGTACCTACGTTCGGTTTCTTTCGAACTCGTGTTTTAATACAATACGATACTAGAAAGTTTAAAAAGCCTTTATCAGTAAAATATGTATATTGTATATAATACATAAGAAAATGTTGGTGCAGGTTTTTTTATCTTGCTGTTTTTTGGTTGTCTGATGGTTTTTGTGCATCACCTCGACTTAAAACCTTATAATGGCATCAGAAAGCTTTATATTTTCTTCAATCGTAGGACTCCACTGACTTAACGTGATTTCCTAGATGCAGAGGGTTAAAAGAAAGGGTAAGATATACGTTTTGAAAAGTTTACAAGAAAATAAATTACTTATATATTAACGATACATTTTTAGCTGTAACGAAACTTAAATATTTTAGTTCAACATTGTAGAACTTATTTGGCAGTTTACTCTGAGGAAAAAGTAGAACACCATACTGTAATTTCTTAGCATATAAATTTTGAAGAATGATAGCTATTATCGTTTTGGATTTTTAGTATTTTTAATTTACCGTTATGTGAAGAAATTCACAATTCCAATTAAGAATTAAAGACTCTTGAGTGGTTGAATATGAATTGATTTTGTTTTTGAAATGTCGCCATCTTAATTTTAAATCAATTGAGATATAAATAATGTTCAAACAAAATTTCTTAGGAAATTATTTTTTTTTTTAAAGATTTTTAATCGTATTTCAATATTAAAACAAATATTACCAGTTCCTTTTTATAGATACAAAAGTGTTTATGAGATATGACAAACTTATGGCGCTGGACGCTTGTTGTCGTATTTGTTGCAGGTCTTTATATATGTTTATAATTATAGCGGTCACTCAAGAGATTTTGGATCCCATTAATATAATGTTTTTACGCAATCCGAGCGTATTGTTATCAAGTTCTTTCCTTTTCCCTATTTCATCCCGATCAAAATCTTGTAATACGGAATTTTTGTTAAGAGTATAGTATTCAACTTATATATGTACATTGATTTTCTTGACAAAAATTAAATTTGGTGAATTATACCCAACAAGATTAAAATTTTAAGTCATTAAATCTGATTTTTATTGCCCAGGAAAATAAATATATTACAAGATTTTTAAAAATCGAAGGGTTTTAAAGAGATGGAGAACTTTAAACTGGCAGCACTGTTTTTTTTTTTTGACATCCAAGTTGAAGTTTTTTTTGTTATGGAGGCTAGTTTAGATTGCCATCATTATGAACAGAATCATATTTGACGAAAGATTAATTTCCCGAAATGAACCTATTCATGTGATTTGACGCAATTCAATTATTTTCCTGGTAATAAGTAAATTTGCATATTTACAACGATAAACCAGAAACAATTAGATGCGATTTTACGAGAAGTAAGATCCAGGCGCAACATTAAATTATATCTGACAAATAAACCCAATTTCTATTAAAAAACATATTTTTGAGTTTTATTAAAATTGAAAGTTCTCCGCTTCCAAAAAAAGACTCTTTATTTCATAAAATACACTAAAAAATGTAAAACACTAGCTGTTCCTGAGTGCGCTTCGCTGCAAAGAAATTTAATTCCCGACAAAATGATGATTGTGATTTAAATATAAATAAAAATAATTTTAAATAAAGTTTTTTTTTCCGAAATTAAAGTAAAATTTAATAGAAAAAATATTTTTATGCTTGTTAATAAACAATGTTCCTAATGCGAAAACGAGTTAATCTATTAATTCGCTAACCCACGCATGCTGCATACAATAATTTTCCAATGACGGTGAAATATATTTCCATATCGTGCTTAACATATTGTGTAAGTTTAAGCTTAAGCGGATGGTACCTATATAAGTGTTTGCTTTTTTAAGACAATTTTCAGATTGTGGTATTTAGCGCCATCTATGCGAAAAAAATTGAACTTTCACTATCGCGCACTTCACCACTTTATTATAAAAATATAGGTTATTTCAGCTCAATCAAATAGGTATACAGTTTTTCACTTTTTCGTCTCAAGCGCCATCTATTCAAAAACTTTTTATTTATGTGCACTTCTCATTTAACCACTTATTTATTTTTTAATTTCAGCTCAATCTAATGGTTAGACTTTGAGATTTAAGAGGGTAAATGAACAGCTATTTGTATCTATTGTTCCAGAAAACTGTTGACATAGACAGGGCACCTGCCTGCTTAAATGTTTGCTCCAGTCTTATTTGTATCTGATCTATTAAGCTATTAAGTCGACTCGCGTTATCATAAATTCAAAAATTATTTAGCTTTATTCTTACCATATTGTATTATACTTAACTTAATCCTTAAAAATAATTAATTTCAATTCTACCATAATCAAATTATTACCCCAAGTTGCGTCCTTTTCAAACCATACCTTTCACACATAATTCTTAGAAAATTAGAAAAGTCTTGTCTTAAATGGCTTTGAAAATTTGTATGTTAAGAATTGTTTTTTTTTTTTATTATATCCTGTTACCCGTATACCATAACAAATTGTTTTCTTGTGATCTATTAACCCAGTTAACCTCAAAATTCTTTAATACCCTTAGTTAAACGATTTCACTTTCTCCTCACTTAACCCTTTCTATATAATTTAACAAAAAAAAAAAGCCTTTTCCAAACGATGGAGTTTCGAAGTAATTAACATCTTACATCTTTAATGGCCCACAAATCTGTGTGAGGCATATCTGAAATTTTTCGACTCTGAGATTTATGGATTTTCTGTTTTTTTTTTTTGTGTTGTTTGTTCCTCCCCGAATATCCTGGTGTAATCAGAACAAAAAAACTGCGGGCTGGTTCCGCAGCTGAACACAATTATGAAATTCACCGGAGAAACGGAAGGAAATGCCTTACAAAGTATACGGTATTTCCGCTGGTCGGAAAATTTTGCCGTCCTTTTTTAAGGTAAATATGTATAATAATATAACACAAAACTAATGTTCACTTTTTTGTAATTTAGACTGCTATAGCTGTGCAGGCAGGAGTAACAGCCGAGCAACACCCTCACTCGGGTATTTTTTGTTTTCTTTTAATAATTTCAATGTGTATAAGAGGCAGCTTAGGGAAGAATTTGATTCAGTCAAGAAAGTTAGTACATAACAACAACGACACAGTCAGGATAAAAGTTTTTTTTTTTTAATTTGTTAGAATTTATTCGCGTTTATAGAAAATGTTCTTACAGACCAACACCTACACCAACAATTGTGGTTTGTTGAGTTTAGAAAGTAATTACAATGAATTGGTAAGAGAGCCTATTTTTAGGGGAGGGATAGTAAATTGAAGGATTAATTTTGATTTATATTTCTTACGTTCCTTTGCTATACATAGCTTATTTAGCTTATTTAGGCCATGTTTAGAATTCTAGAAAAAAAAGTTGATCTCGATATTTTAATTAAACCTGACCTTACGAAATGTTAGGTAACACAAAAAAAGTTGGTCCTGCAATTACTATCTGCAACAGTCTGCCCTGTATATATATGAATTATGTTTGTGCCAATTGAACTGTAGCCGCTAAACCAATTTACTGGGGACTTAAAGTTCTTAAGTGAATTGATTACCAACTAGTTTTTAACTGATCTTTTAACTTACCTTTCTGACACAATAGTGATGTAGCTGGAGTCGACAAATTATGATAAAAAAACGAGATTTTACGAAATGAGAAATTTTGTTCCCAAATAGGACAAAAATTATAAAATCGAATGATAACTGATATATGGTTTGATTTGAGTTATAAAATGTTTGTTAAAAGGCCAGAGAAGCAGGTTTCCGTTTTTATGAGACCATCCTTCTCAAGTAAATCGGAATAAGTTTACTGCAATATCCCAAAGGTCGTAAAATTGTTCATTTGTAAAAAAAAAACATTCGAAACGCTACTTCGTCATCTATTCCAAATTTAGTTTTTAAGGAAACCACTTCTGTCAGCTCATTTGGATACAACCAATCTTCTGGCAGGAAACTTTGTTGTCAATTCGACGCTACCGCTAGAAAATGTTGTCACTCCTTTCATACTCGACGGGACAAAAGATTTCATGGAACGAATCTTCTTTCGCAATAGTGCAGTTTGCAAGAGTTCTTAGAAACCTTAATGTAAACAAATCCGCTGGCTCGGATGGAATCATTAGTAGGTATGCATTGTTCTAAAGAAATATTCTATTTACAACGCTGGGCAAAAAAAACTATAGTGATTCTGTTCTACTCTACTGAGAATCTTTAGAAATAGATGGAAAATGATATTTATTCCGTCCATCCCTAAAAATATCGAAAATTCTTTCTCCTCTAAATAGTGTCAAATTGCACTAATAGCGCCCTTTTTTTTAATCATCGAAACACTAATCAAAAATAACCTTAGGTAATGTTAGGTTAGGTTAGGTTGGGAGGGGCGTGCCCAGCTCTGAGGCTGATGTATACACGGGAGTCTATTGGTCCATTGTAATCCCTTATAACAGAGATAACTCCTAAATTAGTAGTTGACATAGACCTTCAGAAATAACTTCAAGAATAAAAACTTCTTAATAACGAATAGTATAGCTTTAAAAGCATTTTAGGTCCAATGTAGATCTGATGGTATATGTCACCAAGCAATCTACACATCAACGCTTGCGTTGTGGAGAAGGTATGACTGTTACATCCATTCGTCCTCTGGGACCGAATATGTAAATGGGATATTCGCACAAATTTGACATGGCCAAGAGTCCTCTCCCTTATTGTTACTTTTATTAACAGTTTAGAAAGTTCTATTGGAATAGCCATTTGCATTTCTCCTCCAAAACAATTAAACTGTAACCACTGAACCTAATTTCGGACGTACTTTCAAGTTCCAGTAAAACATTCGAATTTTTGTATTATTCGATACTTATAAGAAACAATTTCAAAAAATTAATTTATTTTTTTTCGTTACAAAAAAAAAAAAAAACATAATAATAAATGCAGTTGCAGTCGCTTACTTGTTTATAGATACAAAATTAAACAAAATTCTTATTACCATTTTCCGAGAAAAAAAATGCATAATGTATGGGAAGTAGGTTATATAGGTACTTGTTTTTAAATAAACAATTCGAATTTTTCCTCCAGGGAAAAGCTTGATGAACAGATGGAGTTTATAATGAAAAATGTATATATTAAATGTTTTTTTTTTATTAAAACCTCAAAATTAATTGTTTGTTTTTATATGAAATCCAGCACTTGCCTACAAGTAGTAAAAGTAAAAACCAAACACCAAAAAGGCCTGGCACGGGCAGAGTATTTATAATTCTATATTTGCAGAATTTTTATCGATAAAACCCTTTAAATAGGTCGGTATATTTTTGGGTTATTATTTTATTACATGACATGAACAATTACATTCAAGGTTATAGGTTAATTGGATGGATATAAGCTTACTAAAATTAGGGGAAAAACAAAAACTATTGAATTATTTATTTTTACAAAAACACAAAAGAAAAAATAATATTATTTTTGGGTTTGTTTTGTTTTGATGTGCTTAAGCTTGAATAGGCTTTATATTATAATACACAGACGTTTTTAGATGAAGGTTTTTATAGCACAAATTGTATATTATATTTACTATTGCAATAAATCAGCCAAGTAGAAGACTTAGGAATATTTAATTGGACTTGTTGAATAGCAAAAATATCCAGCTCTAATGATTAAAGTTATCCCTTCTTCGTGAACTTGTTAAAATAATAATGCTTGGATCCTGAGTGGGATTAATGTCTTATTTATACAAACAAAATCATGACAAACCTAATCAGGATTCAAATTTAGTTCACATTGCATTTTTTGACAAAAATCGATGTAAGTAAGATCTTTGCAATTAATCATTTTTTTGTGACTATAAAGAGCAATAAAAGCCTTTTTTTTATAAAAAGACGTCCACTCTAAAGTCCTAGATTAGTAGGTAAACTTAAATAAAAATCTAGTTGATTTGGAGTTGTTCCAAAACTTCAGTAACTGTCATTTTTATTTTATGATAAAATTTTGTATACCTTTTAAGCTTAATATGTAGAGAGGGAAGTACCTATGGTCAATTTTTTTTCTATAAAATAATTCAGTTTTTTTTTTTTTTTTTTTTTTTTTAATTATGAAATTTGCCTTGAAAAGATAAAAGTTAAAGGAGCTTGTGACACATTTTTTCAATAAGACTTCCTATAATTTAAAAAGTATTTTAATGCTTGTTGAAAATTTATTTCTTTAACAGAAAATGAGTAAAATGATAAATTCAAATAATTTTAAAATAGTGAAAATATGTATGTAAATTATATTTTCTTTTATCCTAAAGTTTAAAAAGAAATGCTGACACTTAAAATAAAGTATGCTTACTTCACAATTAATTCATAAGATTTTTTAAAACTGAGAATGAATAAAGTGACTTTGATTTTTTGCGATTGTCTACAGAGTGTTTTGCATAAAATGCGAAAAATTCAATGGTACACTATACTGTCGATACATGAAAAAATCATAAAAAAAAGAAAAAAAAAACTTGTTCAAACTAATTTTTTTCAAAATTGCAAATAAATATAACCTTTACTCAAAGTTCGTAATAAAACTTATTTCCTTTATTTATTAACTTCCACTTATGTATTTCCTGTACAAATAAAACACACTTGATTTCACTTCTAGTCGTTTTATTAATCACCACTCTTAATTGAATGCAATTCAAAATCACACTTTTAACAACCAACTTTATGCAATCACTTTCAACTGTATCCACTCGCTCTCGCACATCGCTTTTTATAGCAAGTTGAATGGTTCTACACTCCTCTTGAATGTTCTGATCTATGCTTCTCGTTCTCATACTTTCCTTTCCTAGCAGCGAATTGAATTATACCACTTGTATTAGTTTAGACACGACCCTTGCAGGTATGACGTATGTCTCCACTTAATATTATGATGGTTATTTGTAAGATCGTACATCTGTATAGGCGTTGAATAAGACGTTAATTTTAAAATTAGTTAAATAATAATTATTAATTTTCTTAAAAGTGATATTTTAGCATCTGGTTTTGTAGCACTTGACTAAAAATTCATAAGAGCATTGAATATTTAAAACAAAAATACTATTTTATATTTTAAAATTTTGAATAAAATTAGTTTAAACAATTTTTTTTCTTCAAAATTGAAACTATAATTTTAAAACAGAATTAATGGATTAAATTCTGGCTTTAAAAAATAAAGTATAATTTAAAACATGACATTGTAAGTGTTCCCGTTGATTTTTAATGTTTTTTTTCCATTTGAAGTGCGGTTTTTTTTAGAAAATTGCCTCCTCCTTTACGATTTTCTTCTTAACTCGACCCAACCTACACGCCATAGACTTTTTTCGCATCTTATGCAAAACACTCTGTAGATATGTACATAGTTACTATTTGGATTCGTAAAACTTGATAGTTTGATTAACTGTTTAAGAGAAAGCCGAACTTTATTGCGGTTATAAAATGTTGTGTCCACGTTCGCCTATTGGAGAGTCCGCTTATCGATGAGATTATAACTATGAAAAATGATGAATTTAATTCCGTTTATTTAAATCTATCTGGTTATGGAAAATGTCCGTTTGAATAGAGTTCATTGTACATACTTTAAAAAATAATCTAAATAATTGTGTCTATTATTATTCTTTTATCTCCATGGTGATCCTCGGTATGCCTTAACACAATAAATTATATTTAAAATATCCTCCAATGTGAAAAATAGATAATTTCAAAGGAAAAATATGGACAAACTTTTATGACTACCCATTAAACAAGAACGAAAGATTTATTTGCATTATCTCATAACCTGAAGTAAGTTTTTATGCATAAAATAAAATAATCATTTATCATTATTTATTGTTATTTATAATTTAAATATTTTTAAAAGATATATCAAAACAATAAATATTCAATAGAAAACATTTATTTTCATCGTGGTTCCTTGAGAATTATTATCTCGAAAATAAAATTGAGGATGTGACATTAAACTTAAGAAATAACCATATTTTTAATCTCCCACCAGTATCTCTTTAAATTATAGTAATGTTGTAAGCACCAGGCATTTAAAATAAAATCTCTGTTGCATGAATCAATTGAAATAATAGAATGAACATATCGATACACACATACATATTTAAACGGTATTTATTTTAATATCACAACAAGAGAAAAAAAAGTATAAATTTTTCCAATATATGAATTCAACAATACAATTATTCCGCTATAAGATATTTTCGTATTTAAAAAAAAAATTAAAAACAGAATTGCATTTTTGACTAATCCAACTGTAGATAGCCAAAATAGGTAAAAGTAATAGATGTAAGACACCTATAGGTCCCCTTTAATGTCTGTATCTAAAGTTGAATATAATTTAAGTTTTAAATAAAAAAAAATAGTTATAAATGCAATTTCCAAAGAATGTACATAAATATTTAAAAAAAAAATGCTCTAAGACGTAACTGTTAATACCAAAGAAAACCATTGAGGTACTAGTTCATCATTCTTCAAATTTTCATATTAAATCCAGAGCTGAAATTTTTTCAAAATATATACATATATTTTAAAATCAGAAACTCAACTTTGAAAATTATAAAATATAAAAGAAGCACATAAAAAAGAATTATAAACATTTTTTGTTATTGAAACCATGTACCTACCAATAAATAAACCAACTTTGTAAATAGAAAAAAAAAACTTAAATTTATTAATAACAAATGATTAGCAAAGTATCAAAATATGTGAGAAATTCATAAAGAAATATTAAAACAAAAAAATAAAACTAAATAAAAATTGGCATTTAAGTGTAAAATAATAAAAAAAAATATATCGTTATTTAATTGTACCTATCACTAGAATTAAATTAAAAATTAAAATTAAAAACAAAAAATACTGTTCTATGAGCAATAAGTAATAATAATAGGAAATTTATTTATAAATAATTTTTATCAATAATATGTTAAAGTTTTGTTATTGTTGATTTTTTATAAAATGCTTAGTTGCCATGTCATTTTTATTTTAAAATTAAATAATACATAAATATATATTTTAAGCCTTCCAAATATCATTACCTGAATAAGTTTTATATTTATAAAGTATCTTTCAAAACAATCAAAATAATTATTATTATAATAATTTTAAAATTTAAGTGAAAAATCTTAACAAAAAAATAAAAACAATCATTGTACAGTTTTATATTTTAGAAAATCACTATGAAATTGTTAAAATATTATATAATTGCATGGCAAAATTTTAAAAGAAATTATTTCTACTGTTTTCCAAATTTATTTAAATCCTTTCCTAAATAAGAAAACAAAAACAAATCAAAAAGTATTTAATAAAAAAAAAAAATAACAATATAAAAAACGGAGATTGTTTTTATTAAAAATTTAAAATATTGGCAGAAGAAAATATATTTAAATTTGATATACTTAATTTATTATCAAATTTTAGGAAAATTCACCAGCTGCAGGACAGAAGAAGGGAAATTGGTAGGTAAGTAGCTATTTATGGTTAGATTGTTGTTTACGAAAATTATGAACATTCTTGCAATTTCAGAAAATAGACAATTTTTTATTAAAATTGTTAATGCCGTTTTCGAGATAAAAAGTCCTTTTTAGGGAGTATGATCGGAAACTCTTATTTTTTGAGCTAAACCAAAATTCAATTTCCCCACGCGGATACAACTATTTAAAACAATTCAAAATGTAAAAGATCAAATTTTCAGAATATTGTAAGATATTGTTCGAATAGAGTTTTTCATAATCATAAGGCTTGAATCAAATATTTCAAGCATTTATTTATCATTTTTTTCTTTCCTAAATAACTTGCTTTGTGCCTTTAAAAATTTTCTCCGCTTTAATGAGGTCTTTTAATCTATTTAAGCCCTGTCTGGTTATTTAAAGTGCTTTGGATGGGTAGACAACAAATCTAAGTTATTTACAAAATTTTAACAAATTAAGTTAAATAAAAAAATACTCAAGTTTATCTATATACAAAAATATGGGTAAGTTTAAGCGTATATAGGTGCATCATTTAATGATAAAAATTATGCATACATGTTATCTCTTAAATTCCAGAAAGCTTAAATACAAATTTGAGGTTTCTTTTGACATGGTAAGGAAAACTTAAATGTAACAAAAGTAGGCGTAGTTGAGGACGAATTACTAAAAACCTAACTAAAAATATTATGCTTAGGTTCGGAAGCTCAATTACAAAATTTCAGATTCAATCAAAAACAAATTTAAGAAACATAGATAGGTGTGGGTTTTACCAAAACCACTTTAAAGAGCGTGGGTAAATGGATAAGAAAAAATAATGATTTATCGTCTTGTTTTCATAGAGAAATTGCTTGGAAAAAAGCGTTTTCATTATTTCTCGAAATGTTCCAGTTTGCCAAACCTTAAGCCGAAACCACTTTAAAAACCGCTGCAAATGGATCAAAAAATATCATGAGTTATGGCCCCGAGTTCATAATTGAAAAAAAGTGGAAAAAAGTTTTTCCCGATTAACACAATTTTCCAGACGACTCTTTCAATTTTTTCTTAAAACTACGCCATTTTTAATAGCAAGGAATTTGTAGATGAAGGTTTTCAAGTTAAGTAGAAAGGTTAGCACTATTGAATTGGACTTGTTGAATTTTTGACTCCAACTAGCTTTTCACTAACACCGTCTAAACCAATATTTACAGAAATTCCGTCTCAACAATATTAGCAAAGGAGATTTTCTTTGCATCAAAATGCTGAATATATAGCTACTCTCAAAATTTTTAAGATTCTCCATCGTTAGAGGAAAGATGTCCCACATAGTGTGAACAATATATTTCTTGGAAAAGAAAAATGTTTTTTCCGACATTAATTTCAAGCAATTTTGTTTGATTTTCTTGGGATACTTGCAGCATTTCAATTTCATATTCGCTTGTTTAATTGCAAACAATCCTCAATCTATGTAGTTTAAGTCTTATTTAATTTGTGATAGATTTAAGTATTTTCTTTTTTAACAGGAGGAAATCTTGAAGTCGCTGTCACAGTAAATTCTAATAATGGGCAGGTTTGGAAAATAGAAATTTCAGATATTTCGATCCATTAAATAGTGAGAAAGCGAATCAATTATTTTTTCTTCAGTATATTTTGACAATATTGTGAAATTTAGCTGGGGATTCCTGTTTATCTTAATGAGATTGCTGAGATCTCCAAGATCTCATTTTTCTGAACTTGTCTGAGGATCCACGACACCACCCCATTTCGATATTCTAAAACAATTGTTTTCTTTTTAAGTGTAAATTCAATATTTAAACACTATTTTGTAATACTTGAACGAATAAAAGTTAGCACGAATCTTCGAAACAAAAATCACGCGATTTTTTTCAACTATCCTGTTGCCTTGTTAGCATTAAAAAATGTATGCTGAAAACATAAAAATTCAATCGGAATTGATTTCTGAAAGGAGAACTACAAGTGTTGTTTTTGTTAAAAATTTTACAAGTTACAATGCGAGTATGTATTTTTATGACGGTCTGGGGTATTATTTCATTTTCGAAAATAAGTTTTTGTATTATTTTTTTCATTTTCGAAGAAAATATGTATTAATATTGTCAAAACAAATTGGGGCCTTATTGCAAGGGGTATAAATTCATTGTGAAATATGGCCACAATTTTGGGACCTTATTTCAATTCAACTTTTGGGGTCTGATTTCTTGGGGCCTATAGTTTCGCGGATTCTTTTTTGGGAGAGAATCCCTGCCACAAAAATTGTGGTATGAACAAAATAAAATATGTCGTAAGTAGAATAGCACAAACTACAGACGTGATGTCCTTTATCACTTGGGATAAATAGGTGCTATATGGCAAGTTATAGATTCGTAAAAAAATGGTACTCGAGATTTTGATCAAACTTGACAATACGATGATAGCAAAGTCAAAAAAGTGGGTCTCGCAATTCTGTCTGTCAGTGTATATCCTATCTTTTCGGGTGCAGCCTAAACGGGTGTGTCAATTTTCTTTACACTTGGTACCTAGCGGTTTTTGAGCATTCCCCCCACACGTTTTATTAACCAAATTTTTTTTACCAAATTATTTTTTATTTTGCTAAAAAAGGTGCCTACAAAAAGTCTACCATTTTATAAAAAATAAGTAGATACATCCCATAGAACCATTTTTTTGATTTTGGATTTTTTCAAAAACGGCTAAACTGATTTTGACCAATTTTTAATAAAAAATTATCCAAAATTTTTTTCGATTTTAAAAAAAAATTTCAAAATTTTTTTGAGAACTTAATAATTCGAAAATGACTTGGTCGATTTTATTAAATTTGGCATTCAGCAGTTTATTAAAATTGTCTAGGAAATTTTTAGAAAAAAATATTCGTATGACCAAAAATAACGGTGCCTCCCATACAAGTGTGTAAAAAACGGTAAGGAAAATATCATTTTTTCTCAAAAACGACTCTACTATTTTGATTAATATTTTTATGGAAACTTACATATATTAGTACGAAAAAAAATGTATCTAACGTTTAAAAATGGTACCTCTCATAGAACCATTTTTTTGGTTTTCCACTATTTAATTATCTGTTACACCGATTTTAATGAAATCTTTTATGTGATAAGTTTGAATATCAAAATTTTCAAAAAAACAAATTTTGGATTTTTAAAACAATTTAAAAATTTTTTTTTAGGAAATTCGATATCTTGAAGATGAGTATATAATTTTTTTTCAAAATTAATTTTTTAACTTTGCATTAATAGAGGCAAAAATATGGTGTAACCGAATTTTTTTCTCAAAAATGTTTTCAAAAATTTACATAAAAAAAACTAAATTTTTAAACGATTTTTAAATTTTTTTCTCATAAATTGAGATTTGTGTAAGAAATCGAATGGTGTACATTGCGTTGGTGTCAAAAAAGTTTCAGAAGTTATTTAATCAATTTATTTCTAATTATATTGATTTTTTAACTGTAAAATTTACAATAAAACTCACAACTTACGAAAAATAATAAAATAAAAAGAAATTCCTTGATATAATAAATTAATAAATAAATATGTGTATGCGAGATTGAATGGCTCGAAGTTGCTCTTTTGCTCCTCTTTGCTTTATTTATACTTTAAAACTTATACCAAAAGATTTTTGTTAAAGTATCTATGAAGATAAAAATTCCTTAAACCTTTCCTTAGATTTGCTATTTAAAAGTTGCCATTCCACTTTACTTTCATTTACGTCTCCTTTTCCAATTAAGTTCCCTTAATAAATTTAAATATTTGGATTATTTTAAGAAAAGGTCATCATCCACTCTCTTCTCTACATGTGGTACCTACGTAACAATTATTTAGTCTCCTATTCCCATAAGTGATTCAATGTTTTGTGAAAGACTGCCACCAACCACATTTGCTTACTATGTAGTAAATTTATGTTACTTTCTATGGCACCTTTCACAATCAGCATATGCATAGCACTATAAGCCTAAAGAACATTCAAATGCCTTTTCCAGCTTACCAACAGAAACCAACAAGGAAAAGGAATCCTGTTTTTATTGTTAGGATATTTCGATTTTGGTTTGTTGTTTGTAACTCAAACAATAGTTTAACCAACCTATCAGCTGCTGGGTGATGTAGGGAGTAATATTAGAGTATCTTCCTTTTCCGAAATTTGGGAATGAAAAGTTTAGCTCCTCTCAATAAAAACATTGAATGTGAGCAACTGTAATGCTATATAGTTCAAAGTTCACTATGAAACATTTGCATTATTTCGACCTCTGTTGTTTTATGCACAAGGATTGGAAAGAAGTCATTTATACCTCTGTATCCTGAAGCTTCAAAGGTATCATATAGCTTGGAGTATTTTTGTTGAGTGGATAGGTGCAACTATGTATCTTCTGTGTTCGGTATTGGTAGGTATTATTTATCACAAGTGAGCTTGTGGGAAAATGATATGTTCGAAAAAGCAGGTTTGGCCTTTGGTCTTATTTATTTTTTCTGTAACTATACCATGAACTTTGCAGACAATTTGAATACTGTAACGAAAACAGACCTGTGGGTCTAATAAAATAGTAAATAAAAGAAACAATTAGGTATTAAATGCTGGTTCCCGAGAGGATTTATTTTTGTTCAGATTTGGATTTTTATTTTATATTTATTTTATGATATGTAAATTGCCCTTAGTAACTTTTTCACTTCCTTTTATAGCAAATTCAAGTATTTCCAAAGCGTTCCATTCTCCACTGCTATATTCCTGGAAGTTTTCCCATCGCGGCCATCTTCTTGCAATCCTGAATGAACGTCACCAATTCGATTTTTTAGCATCGCTTTCAATGGGATTATTTTTGCTACCATTTAAATCACAGTGAAATCCCTTTGATTTGATGGGTCATACTTCAAGGTTCGTCCACACGTCGACTTACTTGGGGTTTACACCTTAAATTCACTCTTTATGGAATTTAGTTCCTGTCCACCTGAACGGTACCACCTTTTCCGCCTCTTCTTCTCTTTATTCAGCGAGTTCTGGATTATATGGAACTTAAATCCGTTCAGGTGTGTATTTGACATTTGCTGTCATTTAATACTTCGAAACAAAAGCTTGCAGCCATTCAAGCGCAGGTAGGTATGTTTTTTTCTAGGTTGCCATTTTAAGGAATCAATTGAATCATTTAATCTTACAAAAAACGTGAAAGATGGAAAATTCGTCACAATACTCTCGACAACGCGGAAAAGTTTTTCCTTTTTCGTGACCTTTTAATTGAAAATAGTTGAAGACCACAAAATTAGGATTCAACTAAAAGTACCTACGTCAATCAAATAGTTTTTTGGTTTCGACATTTTTAAAGACGTTCATTGATAAAATATCTATTGACTTAAGCGGGAAAAGCTTCATATGTTAAGACTAATATCAAAGGTAATAAATTCATCTTTCATTATTTTTTCCCACTCTGGCACTATTTTCAAGGCAATTTTGTTTGAATTTTAATTTTTTTACGTTTTTGAATTTTCCTTTTTCCTTTTGAATCTTAGGTATGTATACTTTAATTTTATCCATAAAATAAATTGTTGAGCACAAAATTTCCAACGTTTACAAAACATCAATTTTGTTTTAATAATATTGCATACCAAAATTTTCCAAAAAAAAATATTTTGGGTAAAAGAAAAAAAAATTCAAAATTATTTTTTTAAAACTCTATAGGTCGAAAATAGGTAAGTAGATGATTTTTTTTCAAAATTAATTTTTGACAGTCTACGAGTAATTTATTTAAAACTCAATTCGTAATTTCTAAATTCTTGAAACGCATTTTTCCTACACTTTGATTATTCCAGGTATGAAATTTTATCAAAACCTTTACAGCCGTTTTCGAGAAAATTTAAAAACCCGAAATCGTTGAATCGCAGCTACTTGTTTTAGATGAGCTAAAACAAAAATTAAAATTTCTTATTTAGGAAATCATGATATAAAAATAATCTTTACCAAATTTGAAGGAAATCGGTCTAACCGTTTGGGCTCTAGCCCGGATTATATTGTACACATGGACGCACAGTCGCAGAGAGGCACAAGCCGACGGAAAATATGAAGAAACCCAATTTTCCGGAATTCTCCATCATCGTAGTGTTAGCCATAGAGTACCTATATTATCTAGAAAACCGACTTCAGCGCTTTTTCTCTTTCACCCTACAAGCTGCACTGAGAGGATTTCCTCCACAAGGCTGAATATGTGTTAGTTGCCCAATGCATTTTTAATGGAATCGCACTAACCTTGTGATAATTTAATGGATATTGGCTCAGTTTTGCTCAGTTCTTAGTTCTCCCACTAGCTATGAAATACTTTTTTTTTAAACTGCATTATAAACCATGTTCGTACTTCTTGTAAAAAAAGTCCATCTCTGGAATTTGATCTCTCTTTTACTGAGATGAAAACAAAGCACAAAAACTAACCCACCGACCCTCAGTCACATCGGAGCTGCGATGGTGGAAACAACGCCTGCGTGCACATCTTTCTTGTCTTTTTTTCAGTAATGTTCGTATTTTTGTGTGCATCTTTCAAAATTAAAAAGATGGGCAGAGAAATTTGAAAAGAGATGCGCTATATCTAGTTACAATTCACACGAATTCACGGAGAGGGAATTTAGAAGAGTGTTCTCTTACTGTGCTCAAATAAAATTTGTGGGTGTTTTAGGCAAGGGGGGTACGAGTCGGTTCTCTAGATAATATAGGTATTAGCTTTGAAAACAATTATTTTACACCAAACCTTCTTATACATAATCACAAAAATAAATCATTCCAGATAGTGGAAGTAAAAAGTTAGCTCATAACTGAATCAATAGTCGAAATTTTATATCGAATCGAAGGTTCACTAGAGCGTATGTGTAACCTTTTCTTTGTGCTGTTGCTTAAGAACAAAACAAACAAAACAAAAAAAACTAAAAACAGAACCTTTATGTCTTATATAAATCTAGTTACAAAAAAAGGATGCGCAGATTAAATGGATTTTGACGAGTGAAAACCCTTTTTAAGAAAAGTTTTTGGCAACTTGCCTGATTATGTGAAATCTTTAAACACCATCATAAGACGAACACCAGATGTTTATGTTTCCTATTATGCCATTTAACCTAAAAACAAAAACAACAATCAACATCAGGCTCTTGACGTTGAAACTTAAGCCGATTGTGAATGTGAATCCTTTTTTATGTACGACAAACACGTCGTCGTCGTTGTCGGTCGTCGGTCGTATACATATGTATATAGGAGCTTGCAAAAAAGGAATACATAATTCTGTCGCTCGACAAACAAGATTTTCACTTGGAAATTTGTGTAATTTATTCCCATCCACTTTCAATTTTATGCTAAGGATTACACTAAATATACTTTCAATCACAAGTGAAATTTCATGTCAGAGATGAGGAGCTCTCGCATTGAATTATGTACATAAAATGTTTGCATGTGTGTAAGTTTAAACGCTTGCATTTGCTCAATTCCAAAATCTAAATCCAAAAATTCTCTTTTTATTATTTGTGTTCTTGTGAAGATGCAATAATTATTAAACTTGCAAGAATTTGACCTTTTGTGTTTATTCATCAAAATGCAAAGGAAAATATTATTTTATAAATTCTCTTTCAAAATAATCTAACAATGGAATATTGAATGAGTTGGCAATTTTAAGTTTGAATTTAACTTGCAAAAATTTCATACATCATAATATTTGTTTTTATTAAATGAATGAAATTCCTGTTTTCTTGTTTCGCAATGAAAGCAAAAATATTTTGAATGTTTTAGAATAACATTCAAAAATTATGTTTTTTTTTTGTAGAAGTTGTGGCTTATTTGAATTGCATAAATATTGCTGTTTAACAAAATAAGGTTTTGTGAAATGTAAAGTAAATTTAATAGCGTCAGCAATGAAGTTCATATTAAGTTTTCGTTTTTTTTTTTTAGAAAACGGCCATTACGATGTTTGTTTTTAAAGAGTCAAAGTGGTTAAAGCAATAAGAAGTGGTAGCAGCTAGGTGCCTGCTATGGTCAAATTTAAATGAATTCTAGGAATTTTTCTTCTAATAAACTCTTTTTTATTTTCGGGTTCCTTTGATTTTTTTTGATTTTTTATTCTCTAGTCCTATGGAAAAGAATATTTTTTATTTTTAATAGATGTATCCAACTCATCTTACATTACTGTCTAATAGTTTCACTTAAATTGAAGAGACTGAACAGCTTACAATTCCGGGGATGCAACAACTCGTGCAGAAATTGGGCGCAGTTTATAACACCTCTCTAACCATTTGTGTGTGCATATTTTACTGAAGGGGACCTACAATTTTTTGTCCAACTCGAACGGCTAAGGTAAAATAAACTTTTTTTAGAACCATTAACTTCGTTGAAATGACCACAAACGAAGTGTTATGTTTTCCTTTGACCTGTCGAGCCTGTGGATCAGTTGACATTTTGAAGGTGCACGTTTTTAATAATATATCGAGAACCCGAAGAATTTATACATTTTATACTTTCAATCTAGTCGTTTTTTAGTTTATTTGCATTTTAGAAATCGTAATTAAGTAAAGTTTCAAAAACTGAAAAATTAAATTTTTCAGAACCATAAAATATTAGACTTTAAAATAAAAAAACTGAGTTCGAAAAAAATATAGTTAAATCGAAATAATTTTCCCAAAAAAAGGTTTCTGCGCGATATAAGCTAATCACGTGATATTATTAAAAATGTACCTTTTAAAATGGCGGTCCAAGTACCATTTTTATTGAATATTTCAGCATATAATGGGTTTTAAATATTTCGAAATTACAGGTTTCAAAGTTAGTATGTAGATATACATGCTCAAAAAACACCCTGTACCTGATTAGTTACTTATCTCTTACATCATTTACTTATACTTAAAGTGGTTCTAAACACCAATAGGTATAAAGCAGGGCCTTAACCAAAAAGCTTTTTTTTTCTCGTAGCTTACGCCTTTAATGACCGAGCCATACTTTTGATTTTTAATTTTTTTGAATAGGTTTGTGTTGCTGTATAACATTAATTATTTTCATTGACAAGGTCCATTCCTTAATATTTATAAATGCATACATTTTTTGACATAACCACATACCAACTGAGTGATAAATTTTTCACAACTTCAAACTTACATAATGCGTCTATGGATGTGTGTGAAGTGAAGTGAAATTCAATGTCAAAATTTAGAAATAAAATAACACAAATTTGATATTTAATTTCAATTTTTTACACCCATTCAGAATCAAAGTTTTGAAAAATTTATCACTTCAAAACATGACATATCGGGAATCGACCACCTGCATACATTTTCAATGTGGATTTTTTGTCAATCTCGAAATAATCTACATACATCTACATAATCTCTTAAAATGGAAAGTACATATTTATTTGTTGTTTTATAGTAACACAAATATAATTTTTTTTTTTTTTAAACTTAATGAGTATTTAAACGATTAAATAAAAGTATCTTTGGGGTAGTTACGGCATAGATAACCCGCCTTAGGCCAAAATCACACTTATCTCATCCGATTTTTTATGGAGTGTGTCGCTATCGCTTCAGTGTATTTCATATACATACTTAGGTATAGCCACATTTGTCTGGTGTGATGTTTTGTGCTGTGTGCTGTTGTGTTCAGTAGATATTACCGCAAGCGCCAAATTATTTTTAAATCCCTTAGAATCAAAAAATGTGTCCCTTTAAAAATAAATACATAAAATAAAAAAAAACATAATTCACAAATCTTTTTTTATTTTATATATGCAATAACTTTAATATTTAATATACCTATTTTTTAATTGGAGTCCAACATTTTCTTGCATTTAACTCAGAATAAAACACTATGGGAAACATGATTGCTTCCACCGTTTCATTTTTGTTTTTAAATAAATTAAAAATTTTGTGGAGTTAAAATGTTCCTTAAAATCTTTTTGAATTTGTTTTCGAACACAGTTTTAGCTATTTTTTTTTATTTTTCCAACCTTTAACACACGTTAGACGAGTTTGAATTAAAATTTCATTAGTTCATTAAAATCCATTTACTAAAAAAAAGTGTAAACACTTTAATTTGAAAAATATAATCTGTATCTTAAAAAACATTTTCGAAATATTTATATAAATAAACCAGTCGTCGATTTATCTTTAAATTTTTTTTTTTAATTTTTGTTTTTTTTTTGTTCGAAGAAGAAAAATCTGTGCTATTCAATTTCAGTCTGTTTGTTCTTCATTCATTGTTGAATTCTCGAAGTGAAGCACCTGAGTTAATTGCATTCGACTTGATATTGAATTTGTTTGACTTCATCATTTCATTTTAAAAGTCATGAAAGAGATTTTTCATTGTCATAGTATACTTGCAATATATATGTATGTATGGGTGTAGTGAGATGTAGTGTAGTAAACGTAGAAATCGATTCTCTTGAAAAATAAGAGTTGTGTTGATTTGAAGCAGTTTTTTTGTTTAATCACAAATTGATTTCTTGTTTTTTGTATTTTTTTTTTTGCACTTCACTTTATCGAGTATTTAAACAAAGGAAAATTTAAAAGATAGACAAGATAGAAGTTAGACAATTGATTTTAAGTTTGTTCATCCTGTTCTCAGAAAAAAAAAATCTGTGTTAAAGAGAAAATTTTTTCGAATGCCCTTGCTCAACAAATTGAAAGTGTTTTGAAATAAAATAAAAATTATTTTATTTGTTAATGAAGGGCAAGTATAACGCTTATGAAGTTTAAAACAAATTTAGAGTCAACACCAAGTTCTGTAGACGCTTACTTTTTTGTTATAAAAAAAAACTATACAAATTGTAGCACAAAAATTAATTGTCTAACCAAATACTCAAAAATTTCATGAAACAACAATCCCTGAATATTTCATTCTTTATCACCAAAACTCGGAAAGTTATGCAGTTTTTAATATTTGAAAATAATTCCGATTTTCAAGCAAATATTGAAAAAAAAACGCTTGCAGCGACCTCTAAATGGTGTTCGATTTTGAAGTTGTTGATCTTAATCAATTAGATTCAATCTAAGCTTCGTAATTTCCCTCGGTCCCGGTTGAATTTTGAAATATAAAAATGTATAATAATCTCGGTTAAACTTTTCGACCATAAGTTCACCGGTCTATAGCTGTTCGACTTACTTATTATACATTTTTAAGAAGTCTCCGCTCAATTTTGGCTTTGAATTATTTGCACGAACGATTAATTGTGTGCGGAAAAGTGAGACCACAAACAACTTTTGTTACGCATGATCTGATAAAACTCTCCATTAATATTTGTCCCTAGTCTTTTCGTTTACGTTTTCGCTGTTAATTTGGAGACCTAAGAAATTGTTTAATCGCTTCAGCTACGTACTAGGCCTTAAAATTGCATTTTAATCTTAGGGCCTGTTTCACAATGTCTATAAGTGGAGTTTTTATTAGTTATCCGACATGTAAATACATTTTATATGATTAAAGAAAAAAACAAAATTTTAAATTGCTGTAAAAAAACACACATATTCAATAACTTGCAAACAGAATTTCTGTATACGTTTCGTTCTTGATTGCCATAGTGCTTACGGATCGGGTAGGTATAGCTCCTGGAAAAGGAATTCTATATACTATGTGTTTATATTTATTCCATTTTTCATCCGCGAAAATACTCTGGAATTTTCACCCTGTGCAGTGCATCCTATATGCAGAGCCACACTCTTGGACATCAGCTTCCTGGTATTTTTCTTGTTTGCTTTTTACAAAAAAAAACAAAAACTACTTCATCGTTATTTCTATGGGTGACTTGACAACCACATTCATTCTTTCAAACTGCTCTCCAGCTAAGGTGTATTATTATTATTTTGCTTCGTTACTCCAAACACGAAAGCATTCATCCTTCATCCCTGCAGGAGATGAGAAATTCTAGCATAGGATATAGGCGAGCAGTATTTTATGCTCTAGGTGCAACAGCAGAAAAGAGACAAATGGTGTGAATTTCTAAACAATTTTTTTTTTAGAAGACATCCTTTTGAATTATGAAGTATTCTATTGTTTTCGTCGAAGAATATGGTCATACATTTTTATTGTTTTTGTAGCACTATATAAGATGCATATTATGTGTTTTTAAAATGATGGAGGTAGAAGTTTTGCACTTTTCACAGAGCTGAGCGTCGTTTATTTTTTGCTGCACATGAGGTTTTTGGTATTTTGTATAGAATGGGCAATGTATCTAGGGAACTTATTTTGTTAAAAAATTTATTTATGCTGGATGGCATCGAAACAAGTTAAAATATGAATAAGCTTTCACACCGAATAATAATTTATTGAGAATGAAAATAACTGAACTTTTCACAAGAATTAAGTTTCATCTTATTCGATTTTAGTTAAATGAAAAAGTGAAAATAGAAGGTGGTTCATCTGTTGGTTACTTTTAAAAACCACATATCAATACGTTTTTCAACGAATATTTTAAAGAATAAAGCTTTCTTCTTAGCAGCTACATATATATGTATTTCTAAATTCAAATTCAATCACGTTTTCATTTAAACGCATCAAATCACTTTCCATCCCTTTATTTTCAATAAAACCAATCCATTTCCAGGTTAGATTTGCGTGGCTGTCAGCTAGGAACGCTTGATACACTTAGACTACAAGTTGGTCGATTATGTTGTGATACCACAAGAATTTAAGAAATGTTTATCCTACTGGTTCAACTACTTAGAGCTTCTTTCAAAGCGTGAGAGAATACTAAAGCCATGACTTGCCACTTTGCCAGTTCATTAGGATCGAATCATTCTAATAGAATTCTTCCAGGTAAAGCCTACGTCTTTTAAATAAAGCAGGGGCATGTACAGAGAAGGCGAGGAATTAATTCTTCCCTCTTCCTCGTCCATACAGTTTCTGTATAAACCGTTAATAATAAAATATTTAAAACTTCGTTCGGTAATGACACCTATAAAAAATCCGATGTGCTATTCTGCTTAGAGATATTAAAAATTAAACGCTAAGAGAACTTTAGATTCAGCATAGGCCAGATTTGTTTTGTGGTCAGTAAAGTCCTGATGTTATTCCACATATTCTTGTTTCAACATATGTAAGTTTGCAATGGGCATATATGTAAATATTTGACCGATTTAACAAGAAATGTAGTTTTGTTATACTTTTGGCGAGTTCGTCAGATTTACAATTTCCTGGAATATCCTTCTGATCCGAAACCCAGTAGCCAACTCCATAAGATATGATCAGCAGTTAAGGGCTATTTTTTCTTGAATTTTTAGAAATAGTTGTAAAAATTGGTCCATTCATCTTCCAATGAAGCCAATTCGTTTAAAAAAAAATTAAAAAATGTTTTTCGACTCGAATACCTCGAAAACAAAGCTATTGACTCCAGAATAATTTTATTTTACATACAATGTTGTAACTAAGAATTGATAATGGTTGTAAAAAAATTAAATTGACAGTTTTTTTTTAACAAAAACTCTAAACACTAAACAAAAAACTAAAATTGTTAAAAAATATATTACGCCCCACGTTTAGTTTTCACTTGATTGAACATTTGATAAGGTCTTTTAAGATTTTGAATTAGGAATTACCTTAAAAAAAATAACATCGGGTGTCCAGTTTCCACGGGCACAAATGGGAAGTTACCAGTGTGGGCCGCATCTAGCCTCTTTTTAATTTGAGGAACCAAAAAAAAAACATTTTGTGGGATATTTCTTAAAAACATAATATGTTTTTGGTTTAGCTGATTGTTGCTCCTGCCTTTAAAAAATAAGCATTTAAATGTTACAGAGGAAACAATAACCATCAAAAACACCCTTGCATTCTTATATAAAGAAGAAGAGAATACCTTTATATCTTTCCAGTCTTCTAGTGGATTAGATTGCAAGTTAGAAGAAACAGAAGAAGGAAAATTCTAAGAAAGCGAATCATTTTTAGCAGAGTTTTCTTGACTTTTAATCCGACTATTGGCAATGGCTTGAAAAATATAAACTTTAGTTGAAACGATACTTCCATTCGATCAAAAGTACTTTTATCCGATAATTACTTGCTATCGCAACTAAAAGTATTCATTCCAAAAGTACTAAATGAATCAAAAGTATCGAGTATGTAGGTACTCGTATTTACTTGTATCGATTCATCCCTAGCTGCACAGATTTAATGTAGACTTTAACTGTTTCGGCTTTATTTTCAGTTCACCCCGTTTAAAACTCCGTCTTATCAATCACTCTTAATTTAGCTCTTAGTTTCCTATTTTAAGCTGAATTAAGAATATGCTTGTAATATAAGTCAAATAAATGCATAACTTGCGACTGCGATGGATCTTTGTTCATTTTGTCCATGCTTGCATATTATTCCACCGCGTTTTTTTCCACTGTTTGTTGAAGAGTATCTAAAAAAAAAAAAAAAACGAAACAAAAATTAGCTTGAGAAAATACTATATTTTACCTTTTTCATTTGTAAGACTATCCAAATATTTGAAAATTTTATATTTTTTTTCTCCATTCCATTCGCGACTGACGCATTACCATGTGATAAAATGGAACCTTTTTTGATAAAACTCCAAAGATCTTTGTAATTTTCATTCTTAGCAAATAAATGAAAATAAAATTCATCAACTTTCCGAGTTGATCTTTGCTCTTTCGGCGCTGAAAATTTTGGAACCATTTGTTGTATAGATTGTTGTATTGCAAAATATTTCTAAGGCCTATACTTGAAATATTTGCGATGATAGCATATTTTAAAGGGCTTCGTTCTTCAATTTTGGATATATGTAAGTGTTATGACTATGTTAAGGCAGTCAAGTTTGAACTTCAAAATATCCTTCTCCGATGCGAATTCTTTTTGCCTTTTAAGATTAATAATTTTATTGGCCTTGAACCCAATGTCAACATTTTTAGTTTCCAACAGATTGGATTCACAAGAGAGATCGAGGGATAGAAGTTGTAATCCCTGGAAGAATTCGCTAGTAAATTCTTTTTTTTTTTACTACACGTTGTTATTCATTTTTTTTTCATTAAAAGTAGATCTTCGTAAAGATAAAATATCAACGGTTTCTTCACTTGAAGCTTGGTTAAAAACGGTTCACAATCCGGAGCGATCGTGTACATATATGCTAGTTTGCAGTCTAACAGCTCATCTTGAAAGGAACCTTTTACATTTTGTATAGGTTTCGTTTTTGGGAGCTCTACATTTTTCATGGTACAAAACTTTTTTAATTCAGTAAAAATGTTCAATGATCTATCCAAACACTTTTTAATTTCCAGCCACCGTATACCCCAATACTTTAACGGAAATTTGGTATATTCCGTTTTTTAGTGAAAAGGCTTCTTCTTGAAGGATTATCCTTGAATACAAAATATAAGTGTCTTAAAAATATGTGGAGATTCAACGAAACTTTGGCTAGTCCGGTTTGCATTGCGCCATGAACTACATGTAGATCACAAAAAACACACTCTAATAACAGCCCACCATCTGGATTAGTTTCTTTTCGATGCTCTTTTAATTTTTTTAAGAATGAGAGATAAAACAATTGGACCGTCCGCTGATACTTGAAGCAGTTTCTGCTTTGTTAAAAATCGGATTCCATTGTCAAAATGTTTTAAAATGTCATCTGACTCTGAGAACCCCATAAATTTGCTCTCCAAGTATCTGCTACAGACTAAACCCCTCGAGTCATCAAAAAAACGAACAACTAAATCCATCTGGTCCTTTTGTGCCACTTAACAAAGTCTTTGTATTTATTAACATTTTACAAAAGTTTGTCGTGGAAATAAGGAGAGATACCGTGGTTAATTACGTAAGAACTTTTTGTTCTTCCTAGTTTAAAATTCTCTGCAATTTTATTATCAGGGAATATTTTATCTTGTCGAAATATATCAGCAATTTCTACCGACGAGTTCGAAGATGCTCTTGTGGAAACAATGGAAACAATATATCTAGACACCACCGTATATCTCTGTAGCAATAGAATGAGCCTTGAAGAAATTGTGAATTTTGAGAAGAATTGTTAATATTTTACGTCTCTATGGTTGTATTCAAATTTTGAAAGGTTTATTGAATACATTCAGGTGGGCAATGATTTTACACATTGAAAAAAGTGTTAAATTTTTTTGACTTCGTAGGTTTAGCGTAAGATCGATGACTAGCTCCATTCTAATCCGATATCAAAGATCTTTTTCCCATGTTGCTAAGCTTAATCTCTTTTTTTTGCATAATCGGCAAAAAAAAACATAAAATATCAAACTGTAGAATTCTTGACATATTCTTTAAAAATATGATAAATGTTAAATCAACGGCAAAAAAATTAAATATATCAAATATATTATAATATATAGATCTAAAATTAAATCGAATACCAAGAAAATAATGCTTTACACATAATTAGATAAAGTTTGAAATATTGCGTTTAGTTTCATATTCAACAACTTCATAAATATATGTACATACATACATACGTCATATAAGGAAGCCGATTTTCCGAATATATTATTATTTCTGTTTACTTTACACAAAATGTTATACAGCAAAAAAGAATCAAAAAATTTGAACTAGGTATGTACAATGTACTGTTATCGACCCGACGACGGTCTTTCGACTAGTGTTCACATTTCAAAAATCTGTATTGTATTTAAAAAATGTGTTGTTTTTCTGTAATAATTGCTGAGATTCTGATTTAATTTATTTTCTTGCATACTTTTTTTTGAATACAAATCAAGTATATAAACAACATAAACCATTTAAACAAGTAATTTAATTGAAAGTTATATAAAGTTCAGTTTTGTTGACAAATTTTTTTTTAAACAATTTCAACATGTACAATGAATCATAAATTTTCATTTATTCGTTGCTCGAATAGCCTATGCATGTGGAATCACTCTGTAAACAACTGTCACAACAAAACGTAAATAATTTTCCAATAAAAAAAAAAAAAACAAAAAAATTATAAAGGGTTTTCGAATAGGGACGGGTTGATTTTGACAGCTCGTGGCGGCCATATTATTTCTTTTACTTTTGGTCAAAATATTGTCTTTTAATCAGTTAATAAAGACAAATTATCATGGCAAGTTACAGCGTCGAGCAACATGTGCAAATGATAAACTTGGGTTTTGGAGCAGTTGGAATTTGATCCCAATTTTGGTCGAAAAATCATCTTTTTTGGGACGACACCAATCCACGCGAGATTCACGAGGTGCCAATTCATCCAAATAAAGTTACTGTTGGGTGCGGATTTTGGGCTGGAGGCGTCATCGGTCCGTACTTCTTCGAAAATGATACTGGCCAGGCCATCACCGTCAACGGCGATCGCTATAGGTCGATGATCACCAACTTCTTGTGGTTTGAATTGGATGATATAGACACCGAAGACATGGTTTCAACAGTGCTACGTGCCACACAGCTCAAGCTCAAACAATCGATATTCTGCACGAGCCGTTTCATGGCATGGTTATCTCGCGCCGAGGCCGATCGTGTGATTTGACCCCTTTGGACTTTTTCTTGTGGGGCTTTTTTAAGTCGCAGGTCTATACGAATAAGCCGCAAACCACCCCGGCCCCCAAAGACAACATAATCGATGCCATCGGTCAAATTCAGCCTGATTTATGCGCCAAAGTCATCGAAAACTGGACCTTTCGAATCCGCGCTACCCAGCAAAGCCGCGGCGGCCATTTGAACGATGTTATATTTCAAACATAATGCCATTGATAGGGCTCCCAAATAAAGATAAAACCTTAGTGATATCTTATATACAACTTGTTTTATTTAATTTTAAAATCGACCCGCCCTTAATGGAAAAGTCTTTATAATAGAAAAATAAAGTTACCTTCCACCCAACATATCCAACTGCTAAAATCTTTGTCGCTCAACCACTGCTCTCTGAATACTGTCCTTTTGGACATTCTGGACATACAACATCAAGTTCTCTAAAGAATCCTAAGAAAAGATTTTGTTTTAGGATAAGAATCCAATACTATTAAATAATTATTTATTAAAAAAACACTTAGGTACCAATTGTTTTATCTTTTTCTTTCTTTTTTACCAATTTTTTTTTTTATAAAATGCGCACACTAAAAATGATATGAATATGAATACCCTTAAAATGTTTTAACACAGTACGAGTGATTAGCACTTCTAAAATTTTTAATAGTAATCGGATACTAAACCTTCTCTTTCTTTCTATGCACAAAGTCCAATGGCATAATTCAATGAGCTCGCTGAATACACATTGTTTTTGGCGCAAAACTGTGGGCAGAGTTCAACGAAATATTTATTTCATTATGAAAAAAAAATCTCAGCTAAAAAAATTTTCCCTGACCGCTTTTGAAATTCCCTGACTTTTTCTGACTTTCCTGACCAAATTTTCGTTGCCTAACAGTTGAGTGGCAACTATGATAATGGTGCTTTTGCACCCATCAAAATTACTTATGGAATATTATTGGCTGCCTAAAGCCTGCCCAGCCCAACCAGACAGTTGGCCATCTTGCCAGCTCAATTTTGTCAATAAATGTTCGATCGTTTCGGCAACTATTTTTAAAATATTATTTTTAATTATCTGAATCGTATGCAAATTATTTGCTTGGCATCGATCTTTAATAACAATCCAACAAAAGAAATGCTCTGTGATGGCCAAAGCAACTTTGAATATAACTCTTTGCAATATTTCCCAACATTGTTTAAGCCTTAATCAATCCATTGCATACCGTAGAAAAATACTTCTGATGGCTTTTCCTATTGGTAATCCGGAAGAACAATTTGATACGTGTGAACACTTCTGGAATGATTGTATATAAAAAATCCAGTAGCAAAATTCTCTTCTTTTCAGAAGAACAATTGTTATTCCATTTCCACCATTTAGAAAAGGCCATTAACACTAATATCTCCTTATAGTACACTTATGCTAAAGTAATTTCAAAAAGTAGAAATTTTAAATCGTTCATCACGAAATGCTCTGCGTTAATTTTATACCAATCTTTAATGGTTTTAAAAATGTTATCGTTTAGTGTACTTTAGTGTCAACACAAGAAAGTTTTTTACTCAGTGGAAATGTCAATTAATTTCAGAGTAATTTGATATGATACATAGCTACCTGTCTTATTATTATTTTTTTTTATAAGAAGGTAAACATTTTGTGTATAAAAGCAAAGAAAACAAGTCGTAAAATATAGCATCAGTATCATCTTTTATTGCCTTCTTTATTATCCTTTTGGGTTGCCAATGACAAGACAAGTTGACTTCTGTTTTGTTTTCTAATGTGACAAATGCATACTTTATAAGGTTGACTTTTTTATTTTATTTTATTTTTTTTTCGTTTTCTGGAATGACAACTTTTACGTTTTTATGGTCCCACAGCATAGGGATCTTTTATTTTTGTTGTTTTTAAAAGGAAACGCGAATTATTGTGTGTTTGCTAATTTTTATGTTTGTTTTTTTTTTTTGTTCACACTTTAAAAAGATAAATTTTATTTAATTTTTTTTTATATACAAATAATGGTTTATGTTAAATTCTTTATTTGTCTTTTTTTTTTAATTATTATTTGTTAAGTATAATTCCTTCCATTTTATTCTTCTGGACATTTGGTTTAGGTAAGTTTTGATTATAAAATTAGATAATCATTTATTATGAAATAATAAACGTAATAGTCTTATCTACCCTTTTGTTTAATCAGTTTTTTTTATTGTGAAATGCGGTAGCGCTGCCACTAGGACTATAGTCCTAGTTTTTCAGTGCAACTTTAATCCTTTTTTTTTATTTATAATTTTTTTTTGCAACGCAAATAAGCATCACTGAGAGTTACAATATTTTTTTAGGAGTCTTTGACTTAAAAGGTGCGTTCAAAGCGTTCCTCCATTTGGCTGTCATATGGTTTCTGGGATTAAGGTTTTTTTAATATCTTGACTCTCAGGTGATTGTAGTAATTTACTTTACTTCAATTTCTTGGGTATCGAATTTCCACCTTTAATTGCGACAGTCAGGTCCACTTCCATTACGAAAGATCATTACTTTTGATTTACTGAGATTTTCTAAAGACCCCATTTATTGCAGTTCTCAACTATTCTGTTTATCATATCACTTGGAGGATTTCAGGCGTTTCAGCAAACATCGTCTGCAAACTTAAAGATTTTCATTAGGAGATTTTCAGACATTCTTGCTCCTCCTTGTGAAACATCCTCAATCTCGTCTAAGAAGAGAGAACATAAAATGGGACTTAAATTGCGTTCTTGTCTTAAACCTATTTCTACTTCGTATGGCGCCGACAAGCTTCTTTTGAATGCAAGCGAAGAAGTTATATACAACCTCTCCACAATAGGTCCAAATTACGTTGAAATATTTATCTTTATTGTAGAGCTTAAGCATAAGAGCTTTCCTGCCATGGTCAATTGTATCAAACGCCGGCCGCTTTTAAATCTATAAAGAATGCGTACAATTTTTTTATATCTTTGCCAAAGATTTCCGCAACGCTGGTGAGTTTGTGGATTTGATTTATCGTTAAATAGTCATTAAAATTAAAGTCCATCTCCGTCTGCATCTCCGATTGCAATTGCAGCTACGTTGCGTTGTGTTCACATAGCATTGAATGTAGGTATGTGCATTTTGACAGCTATTCCGTCTTAAATTCCAGTTGCAGATCCGTCTCTCTTGTGTTCGAGCAGTAAATGTAGTTATGTACCTTAAGCAATTAATTGTTTACTCAGCGTTGCCGAAGTGGCAAGATCGTTCTTTTTTGACACCACGAGAATTTCATCGTGGCACGGTGGCATGAAAAAATTCTTATTTCCTTTTTTTAAGAACTTGCTGATTTTTTATGGCGCCAAAATGACGCAGTTTTAGAAAATGTGGCACCGAAATTTTTTCTTGGACGGCAATAATGGTTATAATTCTTCGAAAATTTCTACAAAACTTACCATTTCATCAATATCTGCCACACACAGCTTAGGTCAAAATGATCGATTTACCGCTTCCAATCGAAATCAAATCGGCCTTGGTTTTTGTAAAAAAAAAGCTTTTAAATTTTTTGCTTTTTGAAGCTGTTGAGAAATCTTCAATTTACAGAGGTTTATGAGTTATGATGCAAACTACGGAAATCCTGTGTTGGGTAAAAGTGGAACCAGATTTATGCGAACCAATTCTGATTAATGAACCACAAAAATCTTATCATATATGATGTCCTATCTTTCTATATCCTATCATTCCCGTACTGAAAATTATTAAATTAAATTTCCAATGAAAATATTGCTTCATTAACTCAATTGTTATGTTTATTAAACTTTCAAGAAAATACAAAATGGTTTGGTAAAATGGTAGAATTCTGTTTAATTTTTAATCAAACAGTTCGAAAAATGGATTTCCTTGAGATTTCGGTTGAAAAATAGTTGTGTCTTCTATTTCCGTTTCGATTAAGTTGTTGGAACAATACAAAATTCCACTTATTTCAATTTACTGGCAAACATCATTGGCTGATCTCCGTACCATGGTTGTCATTAACTTGAACATTCCAAGTCCCAAGGCTTCGGACTTTATGTTGGTTATAAGGGTCCTCAACGAGGATGTAAGTTCGTAAATAAAACATTCAAAATTATTTATTCTGAGAATAAATTGTGCCTTTAAAATGAGCTCAAGAGCCAAGAATTTATCGCATCTCACTTCACTTTATCTTTGAGTAGATTGCAGCCGGAAGGTATGGATATTTATGTCCGAAATGTTTTCTGAGAATCAGAGTGTCTTTGCTAGAAGCTTCTTTATAAAAAAAAAAATATGAAAATCACCTTAACCATAGCGAAGAATTTTAAGAGTTTTTTTTAATTAAACTGTTTCCAATATAAATGTAGACCACATCCACCACAATACTAATACAGAATAACTAATTTGTAAAGAAATTGAATATATATGGCTTAAAAAGTTACCTTAATTCCTCAACCATTTTGAAAATATCATGCACGACTGTGTCGCACTAACTTGCTCATACGTGCAATCACACTGTGGTTTTAAAGTCTGAATAGTTTAGATCACTATTCATCTGATTTTAAAAGAAATGGGAGCCTATATTTTATGCTGCCTGCCAAAAATGTAGTTTAGTTTAAGGTTAGTACCTACATAAATATTAACAATATGAGCACCATGTTGCTCATTTGCATGGAACTTACAGTTTAGACTGAAAAATTGTTAAAAAATCAATATAATTAGAAAAACATTGATTAAACAACCTTTTAAATTGTTTTGCCACCATCGCGTTGGTACACTACACGATCTGACTTCCTAAACAAATCTCAATTTATGAGAAAAAAAAATTTAAAAATCGTTGTGGTTTAAAAAAAAAAATATTATATGTAGGTACATATACAAAATTATTTTGAAAACATTTATAAAAAAAAATTTGGTAGATTCACCATTTTTATTTGCGATATATTCAATATTCATAGGTATGGCAAGTTATGCACTCGTAAAAAAATCGAACTCGAGATTTTGATCAAAGTTGACATTACGATGATATCGAAGTCGAAAAAGTGGGTCTCGCAATTCTGTCTGTCTATATGTCCTCTCGTCTGTAGCCTAAACGGGTGGATTAGTTTTCTTTAAACTTGGTACCTAGCATTTTTTTGGCATTCCCCTTACACGTTTTTTTTTTCATTTTTTTTAAGAGCAAAAATAACGGTACCTGCCGCAAACATTTTTTTACCAAATTATGAAAATCTTATTTTTCTCAAAAACGTACTCAAAACTTTTTTTTTTTAATATTCAGTAATTTTTTTTACAAAAATGCTACCATTTTATAAACAAAAAATCGGAAAAATGGTTTTAAATGGTAGCTCCTATATAGAACAATGTTTTTTTATTTTCGATTTTCTCAAAAACGGTTCAACCGATTTCGATCAATTTTTTTATAGAGAATTTTTACAATAATTTTAATACAAAAATTTTAAAAATATAATTTAAAAAATATTGTGTACCAAAATTTTCAAATTTTTTTTTTTTTGATTTTTAAAAAAAGTTTCAATTTTTTTTTCTTAAGAACTTAATAATTCGAGACGACTTGGTCGGTTTTTATTAATCTTGACACCCAACAGTTTTTTGACATTATCTAGCATAAAATTTTTTCTTATAACCGAAAATAACGGTACTTTCATAAAAATGTTTAAAAAATGGTATTGAAAATCCCATTTTTCTCAAAAACGGCTTCTACGATTATGATTGAAATTTTTGTGTGAACTAATATCAGAACGGTCTACCATATTATTGGGAAAAAAATGTATCTATCGCTTAAAAATGGCACCTCTCATAGAACCATTTTTTGGATTTTTTGACTATCTCATATTATCTGTTGAACCAATTTTAATGAAATTTTTTACACAAAAGCTACTAATAAGTTTTAATATTATTGCATATCAAAATTTTCAAAAAATCAAATTTTGGATTTTTTAAAAAAAATTCAAAATTATTTTAAAAAAAATTCAATATTTCGAAAATAGGTGGATGATTTTTTTTTTTCAAAATACATTTTTAAACTCCGTATAAATAAGTACTACGATGCTACGATGCTATATTGTTCATATTTATGTACTCCATAATACTATTTTTGGCAGGTGGCAAAAAATATAGGCTATAATTAATAAATTTCTTTTATCAGATGAAAAGTTTTCAAAATTATTAAAATTTTAAAACTGCAGTGTGATCGCACATAAGAGAAAGTTCGTGCGACCCAGTCGTGCATTTTATTTAGCCTCCATTTATGCAAAGTTAGAAAATTAATTTTAAAAAATCAATTACCTACTCATTTTCAAAATATCAATTTTTTTTTTTAATCCAAAATTTGTATTTGAAAATTTTGGTATGGTATGGTATTATTCAAACTTATAAAAAAAAACTTTTGTACGAAATTTCATTAAAATCGGTTCAACAAATGATGAGATAGTCAAAAACTAAAAAAAAAAATATTTCTATTTTTAATCGATAGAGAAAATTTAATTTCAAATAAAAATCGTATAGGAGCCGTTTTTGAGAAATATGAGATTTTCCTTACCGGTTATTAAACTTTTGTATGAGAGGTACCCTTATTTTTAGTCATAGGAATAATTTTTATTTAAAATCCGATAGATATTGTTAAAAACCTGCTAAATGCTAAGTTTAATGAAAATCGAACAAGTCTTTTTCGAATAATTAAGTTCTGAAAATAAATGTTTTTAATTTTTTTTTTCAATCTGAAAATTTGAAAATTTTGGTAAACAATTCTCTGTAAGAAAATTAGTACAAATTAGTTGATTCGTTTTTGAGAAAATCAAAAATCAAAAAAAATGGTTCTTTGGGAGATTTATAACCATTTTTCCGAATTTTTTTTTATGAAATTTTAGCATTAAAAAAAAACAGTTTTTTTTTATTTACTTCTGGGCAAGTTTTTGAGAAAAAAAAAAAAAAAGATTTTCATAATTGGGTAAAAAAATTTGTTGTACCACATTTAGATACCGCTATTTTTGTTCTTTAAAAAAAATGAAAAAAAAAAACGTTTTGGTGGAAAGCTCAAAAACTACTAGATACCAAGTTTAAAGTAAATCGACCCAACCGTTTAGGCTGCAGACAAAACAGACAGACATCAGAAAGAATTAATTTTTATAGTTTAGATTAAAATAGTTTTTTTTTTTACGAATCCATAACTTGCCATACGGTACTTACCTAGGTATATGTATAATATTGCAAATAAAAATGTTAGGGGTCAAGTTTCAAGGTGCCAAAGCAAATGTAGACACAATTGGTTGGGAAACCTGATATTTGTAATAAAGCAAAAATTTTGCCCTAAAGGGGACTTATTTCGAGGATGAAATATATCCCTTCCGTATATACAGAATTATACATTTATCATCAAAAGATCCAGGATTTTAATTCAAATAAAAAAGGGTGATGATCAAAAATTTAAATAACCATCCTTTCAATTAATTCCACTTTTCAAATGTCATCGATGTAAATAATATGTCAATTTCAGAAGCACGTCCATTTCAAGAAATAAAATTAATTCAATGGAAAGTCCCTTGGGTCAAATAAATGTTTTATCATTTCTCATGTATAATATTGTAAAATTTGCTCCATACATAACGTAGGAGTATATATTTACAATGAACAAAGAAGAAAGAAACTTCGTTGACATTTTGTTGGTCCTTCCTTTGGCTAAATAATAAATATACTTATGAACATTTGTTGTATTTTATATTCACAAAAATCTCAAACTATATATCCCTTTACTTACTCAGTAAATCAGTCGAGTCGACCATCAGAGGCCCATCATTGACGTATGTATATACTTTTGCACATTTCTGTCCTTGAACTCATCTGAATAGTTTTTCCTTCAACTTCTTCATTAAGTCGTCCTTCCTGGTATTTTGCATAATAGGTATAGTAACTTATTTTAGTCCTCAAGTCAGAGATTCACTTTATACTATTATATCCTCTTCCTGGCTGTATAAGTGTATATGGAGGCAGATCCACATCAACAACAACAAAATTAGAAAACAAAAATGAAATAAAAGTTTTGTCGGATAGCTTTTGTTTACGGAGTTCCTGACTGTAATATCCTTGGTGACGATGGCTTTGGTTGTGAACATCACAACCCCCTCTTATTGAAAGCAGTGTGACTGTGATGGGGAATTCAATTGAATTGCAGGTTCAAAAAGTGAATCAATGCGGTCACCGACAATGGTGCCTGAACTTTGTTCGGTTTGCTGACAAAGTTAGTTTGTGCTAAAGCAGTGCTCGAGTGCATCTAATTTGATTTGATTTTCAAGAAAGTTCAATATTGAAATTGAATAATCGCAAATTAAGCGAAAGAAGAGGAAAAAAAGTTCTTTTTATTATTTATTTTTTTTTTTTTTACTAAGAGTGTTTTCCAATTTTATCTTTGGGAAGCATCGTTACCTACCGACAAGTTGACGGGGACTCACATCAGCCCTTTTGTTGTCGTTGTCGCTGTGCTGTATAAATGCGGGCAGGTCGAACAAAATATTTTCAATATCATTCAAGAGGGTGGCATCTAATTGATTGAATTATATTCGTACTAAAAGCTGGGAAAATGATATAAAGCTTTCGAATTATTTCCATAGTGAAAAACGGTTTTTAATTTATCTCGGTAATTGTTGGATTGATTCTCAAAAGGTATATATTTGTAGTAGGTAAAATCGGTGTGTCAGTTATTAGAGCTAAATTTCTAGATTGATATGTGAATTAAATTCAAAAACAACAAATCGTATTTTCGTAACAAAAATCACTGAAACAGAACTGAAGTTTAAAGAAAACTCTAAGAAAAATTAGCTTTAAAATATCTGAAAAGTATATAAACTAAAACTTCTTGTAAGGGGTTTTTGTGTGATAACACACTTGCAGTTAGGTTGCCAAGCTTTCGCACTATCATATTATAGTCCGGGAGCCGACCGTAAAAGTACCTACCTCATCGAGTCAATGGAAAATTTAGCCATTAACGAATAGTAAATGTCACGAAGTTTACAAAACTGCTGGTCGGACAGACATTTTCCGGGCCTTTTGGCGGAAAAATGGTCACTTCCGGTTGCATTTTTGGGTGTTAGGTTATACCATAGAGTCAATGGAAAATTTAAGTACAAGGTAGAAGAGATTTGATCGTAGATTTCAAATCATTTGGTCGGACAGTCAAAATCCGGGCCATACCCTCTGTCCGACCAACTCAAAAAACGGTATTTTTGGTGTCGGCCTACCTCATCGAGTCAATGGACAAATGGGGTATCAAATGAAAGCTTAGACTGTCTACATTAAGAATCTACTGGTCGGACAAACTTATGATGGGCCAAACATGCGTCCGACCACTTAAAAAAAAAAAATATGTTATAAATTTCTTTAATATTTTTTAACTCAATATCAACATTTTTTAAGCCAAATTTAAATAAAATTAGTACCAAATGAAAGCTTTAACTGTAAAATAAATGAAAAAAATAACTGCAGTGCAAAAAACCCCACCAAAATTGATCATCAAAGTTTTTGATCATTTATTTTATAGAAAATTAAGATTTTTATACCAACAAATGACAGCAGGTACCTACTTATAAAAATTATAGTTTATTGGTTGTAATAGTAATTATAAGAATTTTATTTTATAGTACAGTAACTTTGTCGTCTCATAGGAGGAAGACCCTGCGTCAAATCCGGTAGTTCTGATTTTTTGCTGAGTTGTTTATGATGTTGGCCTAATGAAGAAACCAATTTTTCGACCTCGAGCGCCGAACGCATCATGGTCAAAAATCGAAAAAACCGCGAAATTTTCGCATTTTTTTTTTGTTATTGGCGATTTTAACCCTAAAGGACTAGTTTTCGATTTAAACTCTGCTAATACTTTCAAACTCACTAAATTTTCTTTAATTTGAGCTATGAATCGTGTATGTAGAACCAACAGTTTCCAAAATACAGCTTCTCAAAAATTTGCAATAATGTCTTAATAACAACAAGTAGCAAAAAACAGAATCAAAACAAATTTAGGGTCTTTGGCATAAGATGCATCAAACTTCTAAGGCTTGTAAACTGGGTCAAAAGAAGAAAAAAATTGTATGGGAGGTGGTGCCTATCTCTCCCCGTTTCAATGGAAGGGGCAATTTTATAAAAAAAAAAAACTTGAAATATAAAAATCACCATACATAAGTAATGGCACAACCTACAAAATCCTATAGCTTTCCTTAAAACCAGAAATCTATTATTGTATTTTCTTTTAAAATAAAGTTGTTTTAATCAATAGTTTTGGAAAAATTTATTTTTAAACACAAAATTAAAAACAAAACAAAAACAGGCATTTGTTTTTAAACAAATTTTTTTCCAAAATTTACTTTTTAAAGGAACAACACAAATAATATTGTTGAAAGTTAAAAAAAAATGTATTTTAGAAGCATTTAAGTCTACAGAGACGTTTTTAGGCTCAAATGGAAGGCAATATCGTCAATTTTAAATTGTAAAATGAAGATATAATCGAAAACTGGTCGTTTAGAGTGCCAATAACTGAAAAAAATGCGAAAATTTGGCGTTTTTTCGATTTTTGACAATGTTGTCTTTGGCGCTCGAGGTCAAAAACTTGGATACTTTACTAGGCCAACATCATAAACAACTCAGCGAAAAATCAGAACTAACGAATTTAACGCAAGGCTGTCCTCTTAAAGGTGGAAAGGCTACTCGACTGTTTTCATCAAAGTAGATTTTGGTATTTTTTGCTTTTTTTTTCAAAACTAGAAGACATACAGGCATCTGGTTTTCGGTGTTTGACTATAAATTGATAAGAGCATTGAATATTAAACAAAAAAATATTGCTTAGTAACGTAAATTTTGGAAAAAAATTTGTTTAAAAACAAATGCCTGTTTTTGTTTTGTTTTTAATTTTGTGTTTAAAAATAAATTTTTCCAAAACTATTGATTAAAACAACTTTATTTTAAAAGAAAATACAATAATAGATTTCTGGTTTTAAGGAAAGCTATAGGATTTTGTAGGTTGTGCCATTACTTATGTATGGTGATTTTTATATTTCAAGTTTTTTTTTTTTATAAAATTGCCCCTTCCATTGAAACGGGGAGAGATAGGCACCACCTCCCATACAATTTTTTTCTTCTTTTGACCCAGTTTACAAGCCTTAGAAGTTTGATGCATCTTATGCCAAAGACCCTAAATTTGTTTTGATTCTGTTTTTTGCTACTTGTTGTTATTAAGACATTATTGCAAATTTTTGAGAAGCTGTATTTTGGAAACTGTTGGTTCTACATACACGATTCATAGCTCAAATTAAAGAAAATTTAGTGAGTTTGAAAGTATTAGCAGAGTTTAAATCGAAAACTAGTCCTTTAGGGTTAAAATCGCCAATAACAAAAAAAAAATGCGAAAATTTCGCGGTTTTTTCGATTTTTGACCATGATGCGTTCGGCGCTCGAGGTCGAAAAATTGGTTTCTTCATTAGGCCAACATCATAAACAACTCAGCAAAAAATCAGAACTACCGGATTTGACGCAGGGTCTTCCTCCTATGAGACGACAAAGTTACTGTACTATAAAATAAAATTCTTATAATTACTATTACAACCAATAAACTATAATTTTTATAAGTAGGTACCTGCTGTCATTTGTTGGTATAAAAATCTTAATTTTCTATAAAATAAATGATCAAAAACTTTGATGATCAATTTTGGTGGGGTTTTTTGCACTGCAGTTATTTTTTTCATTTATTTTACAGTTAAAGCTTTCATTTGGTACTAATTTTATTTAAATTTGGCTTAAAAAATGTTGATATTGAGTTAAAAAATATTAAAGAAATTTATAACATATTTTTTTTTTTTAAGTGGTCGGACGCATGTTTGGCCCATCATAAGTTTGTCCGACCAGTAGATTCTTAATGTAGACAGTCTAAGCTTTCATTTGATACCCCATTTGTCCATTGACTCGATGAGGTAGGCCGACACCAAAAATACCGTTTTTTGAGTTGGTCGGACAGAGGGTATGGCCCGGATTTTGACTGTCCGACCAAATGATTTGAAATCTACGATCAAATCTCTTCTACCTTGTACTTAAATTTTCCATTGACTCTATGGTATAACCTAACACCCAAAAATGCAACCGGAAGTGACCATTTTTCCGCCAAAAGGCCCGGAAAATGTCTGTCCGACCAGCAGTTTTGTAAACTTCGTGACATTTACTATTCGTTAATGGCTAAATTTTCCATTGACTCGATGAGGTAGGTACTTTTACGGTCGCCTCCCATACTATTAATATTGAAGGTTTCAATGAAAAAACAACACTAGGGTGAGCTACATTCAAATGCAATTGTCAAACAATTAAACCTAAAAATGGGATGGACTTGATCACGTTACCTCGGTAGCACAATGCGAAGTGTATTGCATTGGCTCGGAGGGAGCTTGGTCCAAGTTCAAGTTCCAGCTGGGCTTTATGCCCAGAATGAAGAATGACTAAACACCACTGAAAAGGAGTTTGATGATGGGCCTGGCAGTTTTGAAATAGCTATAACTCCAGCCCATAAAAATCTTGGTGTTAGCTCACCCAAGAGTTGTTGTTTCATTCAAACCTTCAAAACTTCTTGTTTAGTAAATTTTAAAGGAATCATACATATCTAGTATTCAAGCGAACCGGGTCTCGTAATTCTGTCTGTAGTGTTTTTTCGGGTGTAGCCTAACGGGTGGGTCGATTTTCTTTAATCTTGGTGCCGAGTAGTTTTGGGATTTTCCCCTACATGTTTTTTAAAAGAGCAAAAATAACGGTAACTGCAAAATTTTTAAATTTTTTTTTTGAAATTTTCAAAAAAAGTTTAAAAGTTTTTTTTTGAGAATTTAATAAATATGACGGTTCAGTCGATTTTTATTAAACTTGGCATTTATTAGTTTCTTAACATTATAATATAATATATTATAATATAATATATTATAGCAGATTTTAAATTAAAAATATTCTTATAACCAAAACGAGTGTTTAAAAACCGGTAAGGGAGATCTCATTTTTCTCAAAAATGGCTTCTACGATTTTGATGAAAATTGTTATGTGAATTAATATCAGTACGCTCTGCCATGTTGTTGAAAAAAAAAATTCTTATCCGTCGACTAAAAATGGTATCTTCCATTTTTTTTTATATTTAACTTTCTCATTATCTATTAAACTGATTTTAATGAAATTTTTTACGCGAGAGCATATTATACGCATTTTTCAACAAAGTAAATTTTGTTATTTAAAAAAAAAAAAAAAAAAAAATTAAATAATTTTTGAAAATTTCAAATTTTTTTTTCAAAAATTATTTTTTAACTCTGCAATTGTCTAGGTTGAATAATGGCGAATCAACTTTTTTTTCTTAAAAATGTTTTATATAAAATTAATTTTTTAAAAAAACCGCTTTAACGATTTTTAAATTTTTTTCTCATAAATTGAGATTTGTGTTAGAAATCAGATGGTGCACATTGCGTTGGTATAAAAACAATTTCAGAATTTGTTTAATCAATTTAATTCTAATTATATAGATTTTTAACAATTTGTCAGTCTGAAGTTTACTTTAAAATCACAGTAGATGAGCCTGTGATTATGAACTTATCATATTTTTGTCTATCTAGCTTTCAATTCATTGTTGGCGAAATACATATAATTCTTCTTAAAAATTCTTTTTTTTTTTTTTTGATACTAGACTGAAATCATGTGGGAAATCTTAAAGTGGTTAAATTCCTTAAAAGGGGTAACCAGAAAACATTTTTAAAATATATCCGTATTTTATGAGTTCAACTGTGGATGTATGTATATGAGTTCTTGATCTTTTAGGGCTTGTTGCATAAAATATAATGTCCCATAACATAACTTATTTATTTCTTTTAAAATCAGATGAACAGATTTATTCTAAAAGTAACAGCCTATCGAAAATCACTATAAAATAACAACAGCATTTTGTGTTTCTTAATTTTTTGACTAAGTGGTAGTTTAATTTTTCTTTAGTTCTAACGAAAATAAATAAAATTAAATTTTCCAGAATAATTACAAAATTAAAGTAAGAAAAACTTAATAAGAAGAATTGTTGTCTATTCTTATTTTTTATTCCACACTCTTGATTTACAATTAGAGCCTGCAATTAAATTATCTCAATTCCCATTCGCTTCATTTAGACTCTCATCAACACCCTTACTCAAAGTTCACAAAAATAAAATCCTCTTTCTCAAAAAACATATATATACATAAGAATATACATAGGTATAATGCAAGAATGGACGAAAAAAAATCAATTTAAACCTCAAATACAAACATTGTAACGGGTGGGCCATCTAGTGGTATCTTTTTAAATCCTAGGTTATTTTGACACTGACAGCTGTTTTCCGTTCGAAATCTTGAAATTGAAAACTTATTTCCAAAGTAACTGCTGTATACCGCGCCTGCTGTACGCAACTTTGTGCAAAAAGTTCATGAAACTGGTATGCTGGTGGACAAAACTCACGGTCCCCGTCGTCGTACGGTGCACAGATGAGAATGTGGCTGCTGTAGTCGAGAGTGTGAGACTTCGAAAATGAGGCTGGGAATAACGTTTCGGTCAACGGTGGGCGTTACAGAGCCATGTTAAACGACCTTTTTTTTTTTACTGAAATTGAAGACATGGATTTGGACGACCTCTGGTTCATGCAGGATAGCCCATACCACAATCGACCTTTTGCACACCAAATTCCTAAATCGTGTTATCATCTGTTTTGGCGATGTCAATTGACCGCTTTGGAGCTGCAATTGGACCCCTTTGGACTTTTTTTGTGGCGAACCGTGAAGGACCGATGTTATGCCAACAAACCGGAGACGATTCAAGCACTTAAAGCCAATATCATCCAAGCAATCCGTGAGTTCCAGCCCGAAATCATCAACAAGGTCTTGGAAAATTTGAAATTGGAATTAATGGAAATATTTGCTCTTACTAATAAAACCATAATACTCCATGTATTATGGAGTTTAATTTTGTTCATTTTATTGCATTTTTATAAAGAAACTTTTATTTGGCCCACCCTGTATATACCTACTGTTTTCTTATTCCTTATACGATTTAACAAAAAAAAATCATAGAAATAAAAATAATAAAACTATTTAATGCTGTTTCAACATCAAAGGCATTTTTCGGAGCATTGAAAAGTCAAGGAGCATGTTTTAACGTCAAAACTATCTAAAGATCCACAAATTTTCATTTCTCAAAACAACATACAAGTATAGAGTGTTATTCTTTTTTCTTTTTTTTTTGTTGTGTTTTGTGAGAAAAAAATAAACTTTTTTAAGAAGTAATTTATCCTTCTTTTAACTTGCACAAAAGTTTACTTCAAAATCAACCAAAACTGATGTCTCAGTCCAGGGACGGATTTATGATGCAAGGATGGGAGTTAAAAAGGTAGGACAGTAACGTGCCCCACTACTGTATAATTACTACTTTAAGGACAATTATCTTAATTCCTGGAATTTGTTCGATCATTGATGATTTTAGGTATAGAAATAACTTAAGATTAAATTAGTTCATACCTAGACCCCTTGTTATAAATTATAGATAAGCTGTTAAAGAAATTTGAACGCTGAGTTTTTTAAGTTGAAAGTTCCAAATTTTTCCTAATAATTAAGACAGTTGCGAACATTTCAGATACTGTCTTAATAGTCAACATCTCTAATAAATACGACTTTTTACGTTCCATGAAAACTGATTACTTTAGTTCCAAATCTTAAGCTATAACTAGATGGTCAACGCAAATGGATAAAATTCTTATGTCATATGTTACCGAAAAATTGATGAACTCATTGTCAACGCATCGAGTCAATGCATAAAATACTGACCATCACACGAATGACGGCAGTCAGATAATGTTTTCTCAGAGTAATAATGTGTAATATTGCCCTTAAACTATATTTTGACGTATATTGATTTTTTCGATCCAAATGTCAAACAAAATTCCTAAAAACACAATTTTCTTGAGGAAAATATTTCCATTTTTTTTAAGTTTTTTTAATCTATCAGGATAGTTGGCATCCTTCAACGGAATTTGACAGTTTATAGCTTGACTAATTTAACATTTTAACCTAGTTCGATCGTTAAAGCGAAAAAAGGTTGATTTAAGCTTTTGTCAACTCTCAGTGTTCGAATGTGGGCAAATCGTGTGTTCGTGATTTTTAAGTCAACGTTGACACCAAAGGATAAAAAATACGTTGATGCAGACAACATTTACCGGCTGGTAACACTCGTGCGACCATTAAGACTTCATGCATTGACACAGTCTACGTTAACAAAATAATTGATAATATTTTTGGTGATGTCAAGAAGTCAACGCATTTAACATTTAAGTTGACCATCTAATCGTAGCTTTAGCATGTTGAGGAGTAGTCTGAATTCAATGCTAGTTTCAACGCTAGTGTCAAAGTTAGTGTCAACGCTAGTGTCAACACTAGTGTCGAAGTTAGTGTCAACGCTAGTGTCAACGCTATTGTCAACGCTAGTGTCAACGTTAGTGTCAACGCTAGTGTCAACGCTAGTGTCAACGCTAGTGTCAACGCTAGTGTCAACGCTAGTGTCAACGCTAGTGTCAACGCTAGTGTCAACGCTAGTGTCAACGCTAGTGTCAACGCTAGTGTCAACGCTAGTGTCAACGCTAGTGTCAACGCTAGTGTCAACGCTAGTGTCAACGCTAGTGTCAACGCTAGTGTCAACGCTAGTGTCAACGCTAGTGTCAACGCTAGTGTCAACGCTAGTGTCAACGCTAGTGTCAACGCTAGTGTCAACGCTAGTGTCAACGCTTGTGTCAACGCTAGTGCCAACGCCAATGTAAACACTAGTGGCAACGACTGTGGCAACGCAATTGTCAACACGTTTATGGCGTTGACGACCATACGATTTGACAACTTCGGGACGAAATTTGACGTCATTTTGACTTTAGGTAGGCTGATCGTAGGTGTTGATGGTATATCACTCTTCCGCGTACAACTCTCGACCGGAATATTTTCGATTTTTTATCAAACACCACATATCTAAAGAAGCCATCGAAAGGGGGAGTTAAACGTCTTCTTTGTTGAAACTGATACCATTGAGTTTCGACCTGTACTATACTCTTTGTTCGAGATTCTGCAATATCCTGCAAGTCCTTTACAATTTAAGTAGGTTAACAATACTGAATTCTCAAGGGCATTCCCTCCTTAAGCAATGTGATTCCCAATTCGCCTTATCATCAACAATCCAGCACTGTATATATCAGCATCAGTCCTTTGACAAGCAAGGATAAATAGAACTATACTTAGGTATACAATATAAATAGTAGATATCCTTATGTGGTTTCGTAATAAAGGACTATTTGTTTCTATAAAGAGAGCTGCCCTGAATTTGGCTTTTTGAGATAAAACAAATGATTGCTTTTATGCGGGATAGTGGATACGTTTGCAATACCTATATTTATAATGCTTTTTGTTTTCGTTTGTGTTTGGTTTTGGTTTTATATTTATTTTTGTATTTTTTTTTTGTTCTCTGAAATTACCTGACTATATAATATGCTTCGCTGTCTGTTTCCAGAAGTTCACAAATAAACGTATAAAGTTAAAGGATCCCCCACTAGCTTCTCTATATCCTAAAACTAAATCCTCACATACATTTATATATAGAATTCATTTCACTTTGTGATTTCCGAAAGCCAACGAACTGATAAAAAAAAAAATGAAAATGTAATTTACTTGATAAATATTTATCTTTTGGTTTTCACGATACGTCCTGTGGATGAGTTGTTTGTTTGAATGTACAAATAAGCTCGGATAAACTGGACACAACTTTGCGTTGTCATCAGTTGCTCTGACATTAAATTTAGCTCTGTTTAGCTTAAAGTAAGAAGGGATCTTTACAAAGTGATAGTTTGTACCAACATACATAACTGTGCATCGTTACTTAATATATAAATTATAATTCTATATCCACTTTATTCTTCCCATACGTAATAAAAATGTTGATATCATAAAAGGAAGGTCCAGGATTAATTAGGATTTCTGACTTAAAACACCACGTGTGTAATAAATTTTTGTATCTTCATAAAGTGTAAGTAGTTGATATACATTTAAGAAGAATATTAAAGAAAAATTACAAAAAAAAACTACTAACGAAGAATATTATTCTAATAAAGCAATTCGTTATGTTCGTTAGAAAAGACATCAGCCAGTGGATAAGTCAACACAAACTTCATTACTGTTTTCATTTATTTGTAGTAAATTATCAGTGCAATTAGCAAACTTTGACCTATAGGAAGTTGGGTATTTGTTAATATCAGTCCTAGTTCAGCGTTCATAGTGTTGTCATAGTTGATAGCTAAATTTTCTTTTGCAGAGAAAACACTTTAAAAATTTTATTTAAGCCCGGATTTTGCTATGTAGCATTAACTATGTTATGTTTGGAACAATTTCTATAAAATATTTATAATACCTAAACCTTTTATTTCATTTTTTTTCCTGAAAAAGGATGTTACTGATTAATATTTTCCAACGATTGTTATTTTGTTGAAAAGATTAACTTCTTACTAAACGGGCTCCTCCACTCCCAACTAACAATTTAACTTGTAGTAGGTCCAGTTTTTAAAATTTGGAAAGCTATAGCTCGCATAGAATTTTTATTATGCTTAATTATGCAAAGCAATTTAAATAGCTTGTTTAGGACCTTCAAAAATTAGTTCTATAGAAAACTATTCCGATGGAGCTTACTTAAGACCTGTTAAAAGCCTCCCGAAGTTAGAAAAAATTAATAGCTTTCATAAAGCATTCAGCTGAAAGTCATAACAAACATCTTCTATATGACTTACTTAATAAAGCCATATGTATGAAAATTTCGATTTAAGTCTGTGATTTGCCGGCTTTTCACGAGTCGATTTTTGCTGTTCGGATTTTTTCTTTTTAATTTGAATATTCTTTGTGTAATAAATTGATGGTTTTTAGGACTTGTCGGTGCGATCTTAGTCACCAAAAGATATTGTGGTAAATGCTGTAGCTGTGCGCCGCACCGAGTAGCATGATTCAAAGAGGCGACTTGCTGCAAGTCAAAAATCGACTCATGAAAAGCTGACATTATTATTACCTACATAATTTCGGAGAACCGAATCTTTACTGATGACTTATATATTAAATTGTCTTTATCTAAAATCTAGTCTAAATATCATTTGCATTTTACAAGTGTAGGTATAGCTTGCGTATTTTGTTAATAGCAAACTTACACAAGTGCGTAGATATAGCTTGTGTATTTTGTTAATAGCAAACTTACACAAGTGTAGGTTTAGCTTGCGTATTTTGTTAATAGTAAACTTACACAAGTGCGTAGATATAGCTTGTGCATTTTGTCAATAGCAAACTTATAAGTGTTGAGCTCGTGCATTTTGTTACCATTAACTATAACATATGGCTAGGTATATTTGTTTGTAAAGCTCATTCAATTAGAGAGAGAATGAGACAAACTATTTTAAAATATGCTACAATTTTAAATGTATTACTTCAAAGCATATGTTTCTAAAGCAAATACCTTAAGATTCAACTGATTACCAATTTACCACTCCCCAATTGAGTTGTGGATTGGCGTAGTTGGTTGAGTGCTGGACCTTTAGGCCGAAAGGCATTAGCATTAAGATATATATAGTTTAACTTAGAGCGCCCGCATGGGGCCAGTAAGTTAGTTGTAAGTTATTGATAAGTAGACTAGTTTTTATGAATTTTTGTCTAGCTTTAAGATAGTTATAAGATTTGGAAAAAATAAAAATGAATTAAAAAAAATGAAATTGAGTGCTAGACCAGTAATCAGAGGGACGTGAGTTCAAATCTCGAAAAATCATGTAAGTAAAAGTAGGTTTTTTTAAAATTAATTTGAATTCTATACATTTCAGAATAAAGAAAAAGCAGTACAAAACCCCCCTAAGAAATAGAAAAATATAGATAAATATAAATAATAAAAATTAATTTGGAAGGCAAACACTTTTCTTTTTTCTAATACAACTTCATTTTATAGTTGGTATAAGGCCTTATTGAAACATCCAATGCAAGCTATTTTTCTTTGCATAGTACCCGCAAGTGAAGGTCTTATCGGAGTCTATTTTGTCCTTCATAAGGCATTCATAAAACTGTTCGCGGAAAGTTATTTAATTGCATAACACTTGTGATTAAAGGTCTTAAGGAAGTTAAATAGCTTCTGTAATGTGCGCCAAAATGATTTGTATAAGGCCGTTCTATCTTCTACTCCATATTCTTGTGAGGAGCACACATGACCAAATATTCGTTAAAGACTTATTCTTTTGGTTCTTCTCGATTTCTCGAAGGCCTTTAACATCGTTTACCATATTTGTGTAATAAACTTTCAGCTTGTGTAATTTTTTCAGCTGTGGTCCTAATGTCATCCTATCTGGAGTCTGGACCTTAGCAAACAAGTTGTTTCAGTGGGATAACATTCCTTTGCGATTCTTAGGAAAATTAGAGGAGTTCCTCAGGGGTCAATTCTGGGACCCATTCTTTTCTCAATGTATGTAAACGAACTCCCCTCCATAGTGTCATATTCATATTTTAGTTAGCTCCATTCGATTAATGAATTGCTTACCAAGGCATATTCAAAGGCTCGGCGCGGCGCGGCGGCGGCGGCACTACGCGATTCAGGATGGAATGGAATGGGCTGCCGCTGTAAAAACCACACTCTAAATAGTTACATTCAAGATCCATGGGTTTATAATAACATGTGGATCTCCCGAGCCTCACGCCTCAATTGCGAAACTTTTGATAGTATGTAGATGGAAATACACCTAATTTAAAAAGATATTTTTTTTAGCAAAATTATTGTCCTCAGTTTAAATTAACAGAGAACCGATAACCGAATGTGTTTTTTAGGCTAATGTGGACTGTCAAGCTATAAACTGTCAAAATTCCATGTCTTCGATGTTGATAGATTAAAAAATCGATTATTATACCATCACACAAAATAATCAACGCGTTGACCCTTAAATTTAAGTCACTAGCGATGAGTTTGACATGCTCTTGATTCCAACCGCCCGCCGCCGCCGTGACTTGTGATTGGTGGTGGTCCCGAGGATTCCCTCATTATACTTAAGAAGCTAGCCGAAAGCTTCCGTTTTACCACCTGCCTGCCAACGAGAGGAGATCGTGCCATCCATATCGCTTCTATTTTTAATTCAGGATGTCACGTAAATATTTATCAAGGCTATGGGGATTAAGGGAAGTGCTGGTATTGTGCACCCTGAGACGCTTGGGAACTGATACGGTGACAGACCTTTGTCGCTTAGACGAGGAGTCCTAGCTAGTCTGGTCTTATGTGGCTAGGATTCCCTTAGCCCACTTAATCCTTCCTTGCTGCTTCGAGTCATTTCCAACAATTAGGTTTATCGCTAAAAGTCCTCACAATCGTCTTAGCATTCCGGATATTTTTATAGATTGTCCCGGACGGTATGAGATTTTACCTACTCCCGCTGGAGGTCGCCGCACAGCCGAGGGAGGGTAACGCCGCTGGACAGCATTTTCACCGTTCCTTCGTGGGAGGGAAGATCAGGAACATCAGACAGTATAATTGGATTACTGACGTGGAGGATAGATGATCAAGGGGTGATGAAGAAGGCGAGGGGTTGTAAGGCACCCTCTGGTTTCGAGATTCATCTGGAGACATTCTTTGACCTTATTCAGCTTCTGCAACTCAACAAGTTCGACGTTCTGGTTAGAATTAAGAAATAAAGTAGGTGGATAAGATTAGGATTATTTTCAATTAAATCTATGAAATATTTCACTGACGTGTACGTTAATACATTATCTGCAGTTTTTTAAGTTATCTAAAATTTAACAAATGTCTACCTCTAAAAGCACAACAAATGTAAGCTTATTATTTATTAATGGTAAGTATGTATAAGATGTATATACTACTCCGATTAATCAATGTTTTTCAGTCCGTTTTTGCATAAATGAAAAACATTTCACCCCCACGGAAGCCGGCAGCGGTAGATGGCGGCCAAAAAGTCAACGATTCAAACATTTCGTTTTCATTAAAAGCTAAATGCAATTTTGACGTCACTCATATAAATTACCAAAGAGAACATAAAATATCAAATCTCTCGGATGGCGGTCTCTCCTATAAGCCCGGGGGTAAAATTTAATAATAAAAATTTAATAAATTACATCAGCATTAAACTTTGAGCTAAGCAATTAATTTTGACTGGCGGTTTGTTGGTGTTCTTTTAACTTTAATTGCGACAAAAACTACTTAACGTAAATGGTGCCAAATATATTACAACAGTTTGAGAGTGTTTTTTATTACTTTTCTGAAAATCATGCAACAATAGAATGAACAACAATACAGTTTGCTGCAAAAGAATTTAAGTTAAAAAAAAAAATATATAAAATAATAAAACATCACGATAGTACATGACTTGCGTTCTTATAAACTCGCCTACTGCAGGCAGACAACCCCTATACGAATAAAGATAACTTTTTATATTATTTTATGAAACAGGGATGGGGAGTTTTTGTTTCTTTTGTTAGAATTTTGTGAACACACAATTTATAACAAGTGAATTTTGTAACAAACAAAAAAAAAAACTTGAGCTTTAATTTTGAGGCAAAAAGGAGAGTACCTGCCCCACCAACATGTTCTTCAGCAACGAAGCAAGCAATGTGGCGCCAATAAAATTATACGGGTGGTTCATTATAATAATTCCAACTCCAATCTGTTGCACAATATGTCGTCGGTATCCAATCCATATCATTCAGTTAGGCCACAAGAAGTTATTTACCATCAATTTGTAGCCCTCGCCGCTGTTGCCGGATAAAAATGCCGATCCCAATTTTCGTTTTTGTAGAAGTCCGAACCGATGATTCCGACATAATCAGACCATCGACACCAATCAGTGACTTCCTCGAGATGTATTTGATGCTACTGTAGGTCTGTTGTGTGGATTGGTATCACCTAAAATCCAACATCCATTCTTGCAAAAATTGGGTAAAGTTTTCAATTGATTTAGAATTGATTTTTAATTCACAACAAATTTGACAGATGGTGCTTTACAACATGGCCGCTATAACCTAACAAATTCGATTGTTCCTATTGAAAATTCCTTTTAAGAATGTTTGTGTATAAGTCTCCAATATTGTAGGTATTTTATGTAGAGTAACGTACTCTTTCTATGTTCCACAAAAAATTGTCAGTGGCGACTGATGCACCCTCACGACACTGAGTTGGGACAAATGCCACTAAAAGAAAAGATAACCTACTGACTTACGTAAAAGAATTGTTATTGTAATTTCGCGTAAAAAGTCGTACACACCAATATGACCGTTGTATCCCACTGCTAATGGGAATTTTTATTTATCAATATGATCGTGCGCTCGTAATCTACATCTCGACAGAGTTACCATTATCATTCCCAATTGCAAGCAAAAAACAAAACAATTTTACTAAGGAACTTTTGGAATTTGAAGCTTTTGAGAACAAATTTTATGAAGGTTAGTATATGCTTAGTGTTTTCGTTTTGCTTTTCCTTTTTTATTTTTTTTTTCTGGAGAATACGTTGAAATGCAGTTTTTTGTTGGCTTTTGGTCTTTTAAAAGAAAAGTTAATTAATATTGTTTGTTATTATTAGCATTTTGTTAATTATATATTTATTTACAAATGGCTACAAAATCTTCAAAGGATCTAAGTGTGGAAATTAGCAGCAAATTGTTGAGGCAACAAAAACATTTTATATCATTGTTAAAAATAAATCGGAAGCCGTAGGAAAAGCAGCGGCGATTTATAATGTAAACTACCTATGAGAGCTTTAAAAAGGGACATGTTTATGCAAACCAAAATGCAACCAGAGTGAAAAGCAAACGTCCTATATTCCCTCTACTGATAATTTGTATTGAACAGAGAGGTACATATTTAAAAACATTTTATTTTATTCTTAACAGGTTTTTGAAATGTTAATTTAAAATAAATCACATCATTTAAAAAAAAAATTTTGTGCCGTATGCTCCTTGAAAAATTATAACTACATCCTTTTCAAATTAACTAGCACTTTTTGGGGTCAAATGAAGCTTTGAATTTGCAAATTATCTTCTTCTTGAGTCTAGACGCAATTAATCAAAACAAAGTTTTTATCAAGTTGTTAACTTATGTACCTACATAAAAGTTGACAAATTGCTCTTGTACTTCTGTAAGGTAGCTATATACCAACTTCTTCAAAAGACATTTATTTTAATATTCTTAACAAATGCAAAGTGTCATAATTTTGATGTAGCTACATTGTCTCTCTACGTAACAAATGTATAATTTATTTTTTTCTCGCAAAATTCGTTTTTCTTTTATAAAATAAAAAAGTATTTCCTTTACGGTTACTTAATAAAATTCTACTTTTTAATCAAACGCAACAAAAATGTTATGAAGAATGTTTAAATATTTTTTTTTTTTAGATGTATCTGAAGATGTATCAGCATAAATAGATTCGATAGTATTTTCTTCAAAATTCGCACAGGTATGCATTCTCTCAAGTAAATAAAATAAATGTCATTACACGGTGGTTTTAAATTCTGAATATTGTAAATTTATTGCTCTGATTTAAAAAAAAAAAATGTATTATTTATGGGAGCCTAAAAATTTTATGCCACCAGCAAAAAAAAAAATCGTTGGAGCTATTTTTGGAAATATTAGGTGTATTCCCTTAGGTACTTTGAAACTCTTTAATTTTAATTTTAATTTTGTTTAAAGAGAAAAAGATTTTCTAACACATTATATGCAGCAGGGACCGTTATGGAAAAAAAATATGTCGGAGAGTGCCAAAAACCCTTGGTAGCAAGTTTAAAGAAAATCAATCCGCAGACAGTTGATCGTTTAGACTGTAGCCAAACGAACAGAATTACAAAAGCCACTTTTCTGGTCTTTCCTATCAACGCAGATGGTATGATCATTGATCATATTACGATCAAAAAGTGTAATTTATTTTTTTACAAATCCATAAATTGAGATATTATTATTTAAAATCAGCACGATGAAAAAAATTTCTAATTTTTTTTTATTTGGTACCTCAAGCCGGATTTGCAATATGCGGAGCAGTTTAATTGCTGGGTGTTATGCTTTTTTTGGTACTAATTATGAACTCGAAATCCGACACGGGTATGCTTTGTTTGATTAAAATTCCTGAAATAAAAAGGAGGCATAGTTTAGAACCAGAATATATCTCATAGCAAATTAATAATGGTACCAACGTATGTACTGTACATACGTGAGTCAATGAACTAGCGGTGCAGTGCAGATTCGATATATGGACAATTTTGGCGTTTACGGGCCTCAAATTTTTAAAGTGAACAAGCAATTTAAGGAAACCCATCCATCGGTTGACCGTTTACGTTGGATCTCGCTCTGCATCATTAAGGACCCAAATGAACAGGAATAATAAGACGCTAGAGCTGGACAGGTTTTGAGATGCTTTAAAACATAACTTATGACTTTTTTCACTTGTAAGAGTCAGACAGCCATACAGTTTATTTGTATTTTTATGTTTCTCAGTAGTTTTAAAAGACTGAAATCTTCTTTCTTAATTTTGTAAAAACACTAATAGAAAAACAATTTTAATAACCTTTTTTACAGAAAAAATCTGTGTGAGTGCTGCGACTCCAAGTACCGGGATTTTGTTATTAAACGTATCCAATGAAAACGTATTGTGTGACAAGTAATGTGTGACCGTAATGAGTGACACGGAACGTAATACACGCAATATTCACATTTTTAGTTTACCCTACCCCCGATGTTAGATGTTAACACATTAAAAATAATTAAAAAAAAATTAATTTATTTTAGTTAGTTAATTAAAAAAATATTATTCAACATTATGAAATAATATTTATGTAAATGCATATTATATTAATAAAAATGTTTGTTACTTTTTTTGGTTTAGTTCAATTATCTATATGTTATTAATTAATTAATAATGTACCTAATTAACTAAACATTAGTTTTAATGTTGTTTTTATAAAAAAATTTATAATAAAAGAAGCCAACCATTTAAGATATTTTTTTTGTTCCAAGTTTTTTTTTAGAATTTAATTAAGTAATGTAATTAAATTTTTTTTTCATATATCTGTATTTGTATACAAAAAGTCAATTTTGAAAACTACTTCCATTTCCTCAATCTACTTCACTTCTTTCTTCAAAACTACTTCGATTATTTTTCCGGAAGTGGTAACGCTGTAATCTCAATATTTAGTTATGGAAAAAGTAGCAAACCTATTTGCTACAAAAAAATTCTACGATGAATCGCTGATTTTGTTTATGGGGATGGTGCAAGTAGGGTTGTCAGTTTGGGCTATTTTTTTTTTCTAAATTTATTTTTATTATTTCATCATATAAATTTATTTTCAATAATTTAGCATTTAAGATTTTTTTTTACACGAGATTGAGTAAGATTTTAGGCTACATATTTAGAGCCGTAATTTCGAGCTAAAAAATTGCTTATGAATTGCTTCCATATATCTGGCAAGCCAAATTGATGCGAGTATAAGTAATAAACAGAAGGCTGAGTAAAATGCTTTCATTTTCCATCAACTGAAAACAAAACCCCCCATCGCTGACGAAGCTCATTAATAAGTTGAAATGTTAAGCATACAAAGTTTATAATACTTGCAGTTGCATCAACCGGAATTTGTTTGAGGGTCACACTCCTTATCCTGTGAACTCAAAAAACATTGCGCACTATATGCATTTACAGAAAAGTTTTACAGCGTTTCGTTTCAGTTTGAGCAAAAACTTTATCCATCGGAAAGTTTATCATTGCAATGCATCATGTCCTCGAGTTGAATATTTATGTCAGTATAGTTCCCTTCTAGTGGAGGCGCATTGGCATTCTGTAAACATATACATATACATCTATGGCCAAAGAGAGGTTCCTTTTTTGCTGTTAGTGGTGGAAACATGTTCGTTCATATATACATAGATACAAATATGATGCTTATTACCCTCTTTTAGGTGGACACATGACAACCCCCCTCCCCCCCATAATGTTTACAGTTGTGGGTGGATTTGTTTGTTGTTAACAAATGTTGGAAATATGATATAGTGTTTTCCTCTATACTCACAGATCTGTATTTATCGTGCTTTAAACTTGAATTATAAGGACTACACAGCAGCGGTGGTGAAGGTGGCACCCCCCGTGGGAACAAAAAGAGGCAAGTCTAGTGATGAAATTGATAAAAAGGGATTTCAATTGATTAAGAGTGATTAGTTTGGCTTGAAAAGTCATCGGGTTTCGTTTGTTTATTTTTGTGATAAGACAAGATTGATGAGAATGATTTCGTTTGCAAATTTGATTCTTTGTTCGGTAGATAAGTTAAGGTAGTTAAAGTAATCTTCTTTGTGTGGGCAACCACCTTAGAGCAAAGACTTTAAACCTATATAAGAAGTCATTGGGCAGTTTTGTCACGTAAACACATGAGCTTAGTTTTTGGTTATGATTATGTGAAACTTCTTTACTTTATTTTGCGAAATGTTTTTAGGGGATATTCTATATTGTTGTGATGGCTGTCTCTCAGATTTAGATTCACAGGAAAGTCAGTGTCCAGTCATGGAAAAAAAGTAAAATAACGTTTTGGGTGAATACTGGTGAACTGCTGTATATGTTTGAACTAATGTGCTTAAAGGTCTTTTTCACATAAACATGATTTTTCTGTGAAAAGGAAAAGCTGTAGTTTAGGATGTAGACATATTCAGTTAACTAGTCACGTTTTCTGGGTCACTGTGTATAGTATATAGTGTATTGTATATGAATACCTTAATAATTATTTTAGTCATGAGTATGTGCTTAGAGTTTTATTTGTGGAACCATAAGGAAAGTCTTTTGAGTTAATAATTAAATAAGACTACAACTTTAACTGGACGTGAATATACTGTGTTGTTGCTGTATATCAACAAAACTTACATCATAATGATAATGAACTGTGAGAAATTATTTTCATGGATAATCTAACTTCAAGATTAATTAATAAAGTTCGGACGTGTTTAAATTAGATAACGTGTTATCTTTAATAGCTACAAATACCAGCCAGCTTTTTTTTTTAATTTATTCTTCCTTACAGTCATTGACGCAATAAACATTTTCAAAGAGAAAGAATTGACAGAGACGAGTGGGAGAGACAGAATCGCAAGTGATAGAGAATAAATTGGATAAGAGAGTAATAGAGGTATAAAAACTGCACGATGTTTGGAATTGTAGGTATAGGTAGGCTCGAACTTAAAAAGGATTTTTTTTTCCGAATTGGATAAAACTGACTTTAACTGAATTTAGCCAAACAAATCTATTTAAAAGAAGTTATATTCAATTGTTAGGTCGGATAAGATAAAATAAAATTCTTGAGTGACTTAAAAAATGTTGTCCAAGAAAACTGAACTTTAATCGAATATTAAAAAAATGGTTCTGTAGGAGGTAGCGTTAGGAAAAGTTTTTGTCATTATTTTTAACAATATGAAGTTAGACCGTTTTTTTCTATCAAAATCGTTAACGACGAATTCGAGATTGATTTACGGTTGCATCATCATGTATGGCATGCATCGTTATTTTTGAATGAAAATATAGGTAGCTATTTTTGAGACCATCATTTTGGCATGCATATGAATGGGGTCTTCGAATTATCTACAACAACTAATACCTCATATTTGGTTAAAAACGCTCTAGAATTAATAAAATTTTTAATTTTTGCTTTAAGCATTGGTACGCTAGGGTCTCTGGATTGTCCGCAATAGCTTATACCTCATTTGGTTTAACATGCTCTAGAATGTAGGTATATTTAAGATATTGCACTTTAATTTTGTCAACAATTGGTTTGCCACATAATATTATATGATGATTTTTGGTTTTACATTGTTGCGCTGAAGCAATTGGAAATAATGCATTTTTCATTTTTACATCGGGTAGCCATCTTCAAGGCATAGAAATACAACCCTCGGAGTTTACTTTTTTAATGAATTAGGCGACATTTCGACTAAGCCACTAAAGAATATCCTAAAATTCATTTAGAACTCAGTATGGTTTAGGGAGGCTCCCCAATCCCCATAGCTAAACACTTACTCTTTTCCTTAACTCTTCTACTTCCTAACTTAAATTCTGGGGAGCACAATGGATCCACAGAGATCCGCCACCACCCCTTCTAACCTAAGGCCATTTTGGATATTAGTGAAAACCGCTTGTAATGGAAAGAATTGGTGATATTGCCAAATTATTTCAAAAAGTGGACTGTATACGATGGTGGTTGCTAACAAAAGAGATCGAATTTTAAAATGTTAATTAGTTCATGCTAAATCTTAAACAAAAAAAAAATCATCTCGATAACTCGAAATTAGCGGATTAAGGGATTAACTCAATAGCAAAAGTTGAAAAACAAAATTATAGTCAGTAACAAAATGACTTGTTTTGCAATTTGACAATGAAATTTTGTTACACTTAAAAATAAGTAACGTTGTAAATAAATGTGAAATTAAACACTCGCAATTAAAACCTCGAAATAGCAACATCATCAATATGCATTTTTTATTATTTTTTTTTTTTGATTGAAAAACTATGCAATTTCAACTGAAGCATTAACAAAACATAACACAAAAAACTGTATTGCACGTTTTGATTATTTGACTGAGGATAAGTTTGAGATCGGATTCGAATTCAGGACATTATCAAAAAAAAGTCAGCTAATTGTATTCTATGTGTGTGTAAAGGTTTTTTTACTTTTCTTTGGTTAAATTACAGAAGGTCATTTTTTATTTTGAATTCTTTTTATTTAGATATTATTTATTAAAAATATATATGTATACATAATTTTTTAAAACTAATACGAATATAAAGAAAAATTTGATACCTACCTAAATTATTGTTTAATCTAACAATCCACTTTGCATATTACATCGAAATTAAATCCCACTCATAAACTTCATACCGCCCACATAAAAGAAATTATAACTTTCATTTTCCATATTCACATCAACCCACAAAAACCATGTCGCAAGTCTCAAACATCGTTTCAGTGTTTCACATAATATGTAATATATTTTTCGCAGAACTCTGAAATTCAATGAGTGGGCGAATGATGGTGAATGCAGCCGGTGGTAACACACACAACAGATTGGCCAGAATTATTCTTCGCGAGGCAACCGGAAACCTATATTCACAATAATGTTGTTCTGGCATTCTGATTTAAATGTGCGGTGCGGTTATTTTTGACCGCAAATTCATTGGGACAACACCTCTCTTACCTTACATAAATAATTCCCAATTCCATGTCCTTGATATTTTGCTATTTGTTTTTTTTTTTTTTTTTATGTTCATGGAGTTTTTGAACTCAAAAATAAACATGTACACCCCCAAAGCGTATATAGAGCTGTAGTTGTTGTACAGACATGTTTTCCTTGGGATATTTGTAAAGAGACAAGCACTTTGGAATTTATATTTGCTCACCTGATGTGTGTTAAAGTGTAGGTAATGCAAGTGACAACATTCTATTCTATATACGGTCCATGTCCTGACAGTTAAATTGTGTTAACACAACTAAATCTCTTTGGCCGCAAAACCTTTAATGGGACTTCCAATCTTTCGAATGACGTAAATTGTACATACATTGTACAAACAACCATGCATAGATTGCAGTTGAATACAAAAGGACTCTTCATCCTTGTTGCCAACGCAACGGTTTCCGGAGTGGTCTTTTAGCGCTGAATGTGGTGTTCCTACGAAGCTCGATGATGCGGTGGATTATACTTAAAGAGCATCAGTGAGTTGCAATAACAACCAAATTATTCTGATTCCAGCAGAGAACTTTTATGGTTTTCATGCGCCAGAATGATATTCGGCTCATTATACTGCGATTTTCAAAATTAATCCTTGAATGCACAGATCTATAAATGAACTGTCAAACTATATCGAAACGAAATTTAAGATGATTGAAAATTGGAATGAAATGAAATTTGGAATTTATGCTTTAACTGCTATTTTTCTATTTTGATTGTGAGTAATTGTTGTTTTGGAAGTAGGTACATATATATATATAGTCATTTAAATTAATCAGTTATAGTGATCTGAATCTGAACCATTTATGCGATTTTGAAATTTTCAGACATGATCAAGGAATTTCATCCACTGATACATCTATTTTTTAAAGAAGTAATCTAATCTTCAAAGTTGATAACAATTATTTTGACAAGCTCAAAAGTGTGCATTTACAAAAAGTTCGTTTTTTGGACTAATATATAAGAAAATAAAATAAATTGCTCTATATATAGGTAAGGATGTTAAGAACAAAATAATCATGCAAACCGTTTACCCACACACCGGCCGCCACATGGTTGTCATAATCGACAGACTACGCAAGCAAGCGGTAAAATTGTGAAGAAATTTAAAGAGAGTGGAATCGTTAATGATGTCGTAAGGCCTGTGCAGTGCATCATCTTAATGCACAGGCATTCGAAAATATTGCTGCTGCAAGTGCAAGTGTTGCTGATGATCCGAATTTATCGATATCCGGCATTCGCAGCAATTGAAAATTTTTTTTTTGGCCGGTGATTGAAGATCATGACTTGGACAATAATGTTGTTCCAATAAGACGGGGCAAGTTTCCTGATCGCGTAATTTCACATTTTGGCGACGTCAACTGGCCAACAAGATCATGCGATTTGACACTGTTTGACACCGTGTTTACGGGAATAACCCCCGAACTCTAGACGTATTAAAAACCAACATTACTCAAGTTATGGCCAAGTTACCACCCGAAATGTGCGAAAAAGTGGTTAAGAATTACCTCAAAAGAATCGCATGCTTCATCGAATCTTCCCGAGGCGCCCATTTGAAAGATATTGTTTTTCACACTTAATGTGCAAAGTCCAAACTTAACTTTATAATATAATAAAAATTTTTATCAAAAATGTATCGCTGTGTGTTTTATTTAGCTTTACTTTCGAAACCGAAAAATGAATGACCCATGTTATTGGGAATGCGTTTTTTAACATTAGCCCATTGATTTATGCCACGACCACTTTTTGGAATTGTATTTGGAGAAAATCATTATGTAGATATGTAAAGTTCGCACATGAATTGGACCAAAGTGATAAACTGCGTTCCAGGTTTTTGCAAAAGAGTTTTGACGTTTTTTTCGACAAAATTGGCTTATTTTTGAGAAATCCACTTTTAATGAATTCACCGATTTCGAATTTGATATAAATTTTAATCTGATGATTCTCAATAGTTTTAACAATAATAAATTTAAAAATTTTGAAAATAATTTTTTTTTTAAACAAACAAAAATTATACAAAGTATTATCTTAAAAATACCCAATGGTGCATGTAAAATAAAGATGACACACATCATCATAAAATACACACTGACGGTTATGTATATAGAATGGATATAGATAGATAAGTACCAATAGAAACGTTCATTGCACCGCTTAACTTTCTGAGTACATATATTTTTGTTATAAGGATTGGAGGCCGCTTCATAATTTTGCATTCTTCTATATTGCTTCAAGTTTCAAGATGTGTATTATCGTTTATATTTTTAATACGTCAAGGATGTCAACTTCCCGTCCTATCATCTGGGCAATGGTCTGTGAATTTCTTGCGATTTCTTCCAAATCGTCTTCATCATCATTTCATCTATTTGTTTTTGTTGTAATTCCAGTCCAGTTATTTTCTATGCTCTTAATTTTTTTTATTTCCTCTAATTTGTTGGTTGAGGTTGATTCGCTTTTGTCCTTTGGTTCGCTTTCAAGATCTTGTTAGTCTTTCGTAGGTATTGTTATTTCCATATTGTTTCTAACTATTTTTTTGCTACTCTAATGCACGGCTGATTAAAGCATTGAAAAGTAATTACTCTAAACTTGTAATTTTCTCTAAATGCGGAAAGATTATTTTCGACATAAGCAAATTAGCAAAAATTTCTTGGTTCTTGTTTCGCGTTGTTACGCCATCTGATTCCATTTTTAATTTCCCAAGGAACTTTTGAATTTCAACCAGATGATTTGAATACATTGTTGTTATTTGTTTTTTTTTTTAATTTGTTGATTTTTGTTTCATTTTCACTTTGTCAGTATTAAAGCTCTGATAACGTTTCATTCAATTTCTTAAATTTGGTTTTACTTTGTCAGTATTTGTAGCTCTGATAACGCTATTTGGAAACTAGTTCGTACTTTAAAAATCTCTTACCACTGTAGGGGGAACATTTTTAAAACACTCGAAGGACCTAATGTTGAACAAAAGTCGGGTTGTAAAAATCCAAATAAATATTAATTTTTTTCTATAAAATATCTTCCTTAAATACTATTTTATAGAAGACCATTATTGGAATACAAAATTTTATATTTACAGTTTTTATAAAAAAAATATTCAACTATCTATCGCTTTATCAAACTTCGATTTTAAAAACTTAATTATTTAACATTTGCCCTATAGAGCTACTTAAAGTCCAAAATCTATAACATGCTTAATCTGGTTAAGATTATGGAATTGAAAGTCCAAATTACTCGATTAATTGGTCCACATTGATCCACAGAAATATTCTTCAAAAAAAAATTGTTAATTTTCTATGACGATACAAATTACCCGGTAAAATTGAATTAATTATTATATAGTAATCATTTCCACTGTTTCGAGCAAGTTAAAAATATTGGAGAAAGACACGAGGAGAAAAGAAGAACGAAAAATTTTAAATAAGTAGACGAGATAGGTAACTAAAAAACTCAACACATTTTTAGTAGGTAATAACTTTCTTTAACAACTTTATTGTAGTAGGTACAGCTTTTGGAAAACATTGTGCTGATGTTTATCAATATAACGGCGAATCGTTTCATTTCTCCTGAATTTCATATACATTTCTATTTGGAAAACCTTTAGAAATGTATACTTAAATAAAACCCAAAACCTTGACTTAATTAAATATATACTTCTTTTTTTTTGTTTCATTCAAACAAAGTTGTTTTTAATTTATGAAATAAAACATATTTCATTTATTTAATTTTTAGTCAAAGGAAACCGCATATTTGTGTGTTTCGTATAATATTGGTTAAAACACCCCAATTCCTTGTTAAAAAATAAAAAAAAAAAAAAAATCCAAGAACACAAATTCAACGGTGACGACGCACGGCGCGGCGGCGGCACAAAGTTATTTTAATAAACATTTTGTCAATAAAGGTGGGTATATTTTAACAGGTACCTACGTTATAACACAAAAGTCTGTAAACAGAATTGGATACTTTATAAAGAAGATATGCTAAATGGAAAGTATTTAACTGCTTCATAGATATAGAAGTTGCTACAAAGGCATATTTATTTAAAATTTAAAATCGTTGCCGTTAGTTGCAAATATTTAAATTGAAAACCAAAGAGATTTAACTTAAAATCAACATAAAGCAGAAAGCTAAAGTTAAAGGCTGAGTTCATAATTGCAACATTTTTGTACATGTCATGGACAAAATATTCAATGCATTTATAAACAGAAAAACTGCTGCGTGTAGGCGGAAGCTTCGTACTGTCAAACAAAAAGCACTGCAAACTTGATCGCATTGTGTTGTGATTGTCATCTTGCTTTTGTGAGCACAGTTTTCAACTGCTATCTTGCAAATATAATATATAATGCATACTATTTTAATTTATGAACGTAAATCCTGCAGGACTTCTGTTTTTTTTTTTTTTTTTTTTGAATTTATGAACTCGACAAAATCTTGACAGTTGTTGTTCATTGCGGCCATGTTGTTTTTTTTGTTTTGTTTTTATTTCATTTTTCAAACTCAAAAGCTAATCATCATCATAGGCCATTGCAATGCCACCGTGCTTTCTTTAACTGTATTCTGAAACATTTGGATGTGGACCCAGATTTAAGCAAAAATATTCCTAATCGCGGGCGAAACCAAATGGTAAACTTATCCGGCGTTTTACATCATTGCGTGAATACTGCATACCTTTATTGTTTGAACTACTAAAAAACAACAAATTGCAAAATCATAACAAAATCGCTCAAGCCATTAAAGATTTATAGGTGAATAACTCAAAAATAAGACAATTTCTTTCAAAAAACGTATCTTGTATGTGATACTGTGTAGGTAGCTACAATAAATTGTCTGTATGTAAATATATTATTTTAGTAAGAAACAAAATAAAAATCACAAAATATGACAAAATTTATAAAAAAAAAAAAAAAACTAAAGCAAAAAGGTTGACTGACAACGCACTATAAAGGGCTGAGGAAATACTCGTATATAGTGAAAGTTGTATAAATGAGATTAAGGACTTAAGGGGATTAATATAGTTTTGCACATCAAAAAGGTCCATGGTCGGCAGCTTAACTTTTATTTCTTCTTCTTCCAAATGTATGGATTCTTTTCAATTGAAGTTGTGTTTAATTTACTTGGTCTTATTTTGTTCGTTTGGGCCAGGGTAATGAAATGCACGACATAGGTCGTACGAACTAGTTGTTATGTACGATCTCACAGGGGTTGTAAAGTCTTAATATTTTAAAAACTATTCATCTGATAAGAGAAATAAATTAGTTATGGAAGCCTAATATTTTATTTTATATGTGAATATACATAAATTATGAACATTATGGTACCATAATATGACCAAAAAATTGTTCTATGAGAGATACCGTTAATAAACGATAAATAATTTTTTTTAGATAGTACTGATATTAGCTCACATACAAATTTAAATCAAAATCGTAGGAGTAGTTTTTGAGAAAAATAAGATTTTCCTTACCGTTTTTTAAACACTGGTCTGGGAGTTGCCGTAAGTTTTGATAATAAGAATAATTTTTGTTTAAAATCTGGTAGAAAATGTTAAAAAAAACTGGTGGGTCTCAAATTTAATAAAAATCGATTAAATTCGTTTTCGAATTATTAAGTTTTCAATCAAAATTTTGAAACATTTTTTAAAAATCCATAAACCAACATTTTAAGAAAAAAACTTTCAAAAGTTAAAAAAGTGATCGAAATCAATTGAACTGATTTTGAGAATTAAAAAAAATGGTTCTGTGGAGATACCATTTATTTTTGGTATTAACAAAACTTAATACAACATGTCGGTTGAACGTCCAAAAAAATGATAGATATCAAATTTAAAGAAAATCGATTCATCCGTTTAGGCTGCAGACGAACGAACAGACAGATAAAAAAACAGAATTGCGAGATCCACTTTTTTTGACATTGTTATCATCTTAATGTCAAGTTTGATCAAAATCTCGGTTTGATTGTTTTTACGAATCCATAACTTGTCATATAATAGTACCTTACCTATACATACATACATACATACATATGTATATCGCAAGTAAAAATGAGATAGACGAACGATGCTTGTAGAACATAAAAAGTAATTAAAACTTTCATACTCTGAGATTAGGTAGATTAGGTACCTATAGTTTAAAGGATTTCTGCCCCTTTTTTTTAGTTTAAAAAAATAATGTTTGCCTTTGGTTAGAATTTCAAAGCCCAGTAAATTAATAATCATATGGCTTGTGTAAAAATTTCAACTTTAGGTAATGTGTCGTTCGTTTCATATAAATTATGTTCACCTTTTTTTTCCTTCTAAAAGGTATAGGATGTATGAATTTGCTAAAGAAAAATCTGTAAAATAAAAGAAGTTTGAGTTCGGAATAAAAGCTTTTTCCATACACTTATTTGTAATGTATGTATTAGATTAAGACGTATAAGCAATTTTTAATTGCGGCTTACTAACATCTTTCTTTTGAGTGCAATTTTCTCATAAAGTAATTCTTTAATAGGATTCTTGTTTCCTATTGTCTGTATGGTAATATATTCCCAATTGTGTTTAGTTTTTCATCCTTAAATAATACCACCATAATGAAGGTAAACAACGTTAAAAAACCATGTGGGAGGTAAAAGTTTTTTTTTTTTGTTGATGATTTAAGGAAACACTCATGTTTAATTTTCAGAAAAAAAATTTCCAGCTACAATATAGAGAAATTAATAAATATTATACAGAATTATACATTTTCTAATTGCGCCGTATTAATGAATTGAAGCGGTGCGTGGAAGAACAGTAGGTATACAAGTTCTTTTTGCAGACAGCTTAAAAAAAATAAGGTCTTTGTATTTTGTTAAAAAATAAAAGAATTATTTTGTAAAATTTTCATTTATAAGCAATCTCCTAATGAATTAGGGAGTTGCTTTTCAAATAACGATAATAGATATAAACATTTTTATTATTATAGTTATGCAGTTTTGTTTTTCAAAGTCAAATTTTCATTTTGATGTTGGAGTCTATAAACATAAATAAAATTTTGAACCTAAAACCTTTTAACTGAAAATTATTAGATTTTCTATGAAATGACTAAAAACGACTGTATTCCCTTCCAAACAGTCCCTCATAAATAATTGTTATCTAGAAAAATAAAATTATGAATTACGAAATATTTATGAAGTTGTACAAATACTTTGTACTTTTGATTCATCATTAAAAATGATGAAAGTTTTTTAGGTCCTGTGCAAAAAGAAACTATATGCCTTTTGTCATTAGAGGAATCGTTAAGAAGATATTGCAATTTAAAAAAAAATATCAAATATCGAAAGTAACGGTAAGTGCTATCGAAAATAATGTATAAACAAACTCTTCTAAAAAACAGGAATAACTTTTTATTTCTTAAAGCTTTTCAATAAAAAAAAAAATTTACGAAAGTTTTTTGTACATTTAAGAACAACTAACCATATTTGGGAGATATTCCTGAAAAACCATTTTGGGGCCTTTAACCCAAGGTAAAATTGTTAACGAAGCTCATACAGATGGGGACTTTTTACAGTTTCTTAAGAACACCATGAGAAGGCTTATACCAAAATCCGAATTTCCGACGATTTTTTCGAAGTCAAATGCCTTTGATGACTGAACTAATATTGCGTTTTAAAAAAGGGAATCTTCGAATAGGTATATCGGATCCTATATAATATGCTCCCTTCTTCAAAATATCAATCACTTTTTTTCTAAAAACTAAAAAAATTATTATTTTAAAAATTTGATGAAAAAAATATATTACGAGTATTCCTACTCAGCTCTTCAAAAATGTGGATTTTGGAAAATATTTTAAATTCCATAGAATAGGTAACAAGTTTTCTACAAAATAGCTTTTGATATACCTCGCGATCATATAAAAAACGTTGCGTTTCCAATCAAGGTTGTCGATGATATATAAGATTTTTTACATATAACTTTAAATAGAGCATGATAAAATAAAAAAAAAGTTTATGAAAAATTGTTGTTAAACTTATTTGCACCACTGTATTAAAGTATATAAAACTGTTTAGTCAATAGCTATTATTGCAATTTATGCTTTCATGTTAACTTCCTTATAACTATTTAATGTACAGTCTTTCTTGAATTACCAAACAGTAAACGCTTATTCTTTTAAAGGCAGCCATTTCATTTCATTTTTTACCTACAATTTAACAAGAGTTTCTTGATTTTTGATCATCTACAAAACATTATTTTGGCTAAACAATACCATGTTAAATAAAAAGTGGTTAAATTTTAAGGGCCGATGTTGATTTTGAATAAAATACAAATTATTTAAGAAATTATTGCCATTTCTTTTTATTATGATAATATTGGTATGGTTCAATTATGTACAGAACAAATGGCCGCGACCTCGGCGGCACACCTCCATCCGATGGTCCAAATGTTCGATGACGCTGAGGCATAATTGAGGTTCTATGCCGATAATGTGCCGAATTATCTCATACTTTAGCTCTTGAATTTTTGCTGGCTTATCGACGTACATTTAATACATTTTCCTTCAAATAACCACAAAGAAAGAAATCCAACGGTGTCAAATGACATGATCTTGGCGGCCAATTGACATCACCACCATTGAATTTGTCGCGCAAAAAAGCCATTGTTTCGTTAGCTGTGTGGTAAGTGACACCGTCTTGTTGAAACCACATATCGTCAACATCCATATCTTCTAATTCGGGCCATAAAAAGTTCGTTATAATCTCACGATAACGAACACCATTCACAGTAACTGCCTGACTGGCCTCATTTTGGAAAAAATACGGCCCAATGATGCCGCCAGCCCATAAACCTCACCAAACAGTCACTTTGTGTGTGCATTAGTTTTTCGACAATCACTCTTGGATTATCATTCGCCCAAATGCGGCAATTCTGCTTATTAACGAATCCACTGAGGTGAAAATGTGCCTCATCACTGAATATGATTTTCTTCGAAAATTGATCATCCACTGTTGCCATTTCTTGCCACCATTCTGACCATTGACGACTGTGTATCTTTCCATGGTTCAAATTGAGTTAGTCTGAAATTGATAAATGTCAAATGAAATGCAGAAAAAACTTGACGTTTAGGTGTGGTTCACATTCAACATCGGCCCTTAAAATTTAACCACCAGTTACAACTTACAACAACAACTAATCCCTTACGGGCTTAGCTAAACCCATAGAATTCTCCGGGCTTAACTCACACAGAAGAACTGTGTTACCGGTGGCGGCGTGAATTATATACCTACTTGTTATCGATAGTTTGTATGAAAACTACATTTTGTTTCTGTGATGCTGTCGCTAATCCTTGTGGTCGTTTTTTTCGTGCAATTCTCCCAGGGCTTGCAAAAAAACACACCTATAGTTCGAATAAGGTGCGTCCACATACCACACAGGTATGCCTCAAGTTTTTGCAGGTTTTTGTCAAACAGTTCAATTAACTGAATTGATATTTTTTACATTTAAAACATTTTTTGAAATCTCCTTAATAGGTTTCCATTTAACAAGACATAATTTATAATAAATTATCCAAATACTCAACTTAATTAAGAAACTATGTGAAAACAATTTTCATTCACACGACCATTTAAATTCAAAACAAAAGTGAAATATCTCTGTCTCTAAAGAGACCTTGAGCTTAATGTAAAATTGGTTAAAAAACATAAAGAACTATATCTATAGATAGTACAAAAAACCGCATGATGGTATCCCTCCAGGCTTTCAACAAAATATAAGATTAGAATTGAAGGAACCACAAAAAGTTTTCTATATAATATAAGAGCTCTCAAATAAAATTACAAAGGACGAGGAAACGTCCATACTTAGATTTGCATGCAACATAAGAATAAAAAAAAAAACAAAACAACAACAATTGAAGCAAAACCTAACATGAAATGAGGCTAATATGATTTTGGGTTATTATGCTGAAAATTCTTGAATAAGAAACGACTCAGAGGAGGAAAATTCTTTTCAAAACTTTAAGTTGTTTTCCAGGCAGAAAATATTTAGGAACTTATACATGTATTTTGGTGATGAGCTAGCTACTATGAGTGGTACTTAAAGTGCCCAAGTGTAAATTGAAACGAGGAGGGTTTTAGAAGTTTTTTTTTGTTTCGTATTTTAAATTTGTAAAAGTTAAATTTAAAAATTAAACAATGAACTCCGACATAATTTTGTTGAATATAAGTTTGTATATTTATTTATTTTATTTTTTTTACTCTGCCTAGAAAAGGCTGGCTGTTACTACCCTTGTGGGAAGGATATTCGACTCGCAATGTTAATTTCAGTCGGAATTCTGATAAAAATAAGTTTGTATATTCATCCTCTCGGGTAGTTATGTCTCGTGACCCATATATGCGTACCTATATTAATTTAGAACCCTTAATTAATAGGCCTCCTAGTTAACCTAGTTAACCTTCATCAGCCAGGAATTCACAAATTTACCTACATATGTTCGTTTAGTTTATATTTAGTAATTCACATTTTCTTATTAATTATTTTAAACAAAAAGTTTTTTCTAAGCAAATGAATTTCTCACTTCTGATTCCATCAATGTGACATCTTTCCCATAATTTTATCATTTCCATTTATACACGTTTTTCCAAAACTAGCACACTTTATTTCGACACTTTATACTCACATTTATAACTCACACAAAAGGAACACGAAAACAAAGTGTCAACAAAAATAGAAATAGTTCTATGGGGTTAAGAAGAAAGAGAGGTACCGCTATCCTTAGTTTAAAACCATTTCCATAAAAAAAGTTTTGCCTCTTTTTGATGTTGAATATTTTCGTTTATGCACGAGGCAACTTTTAAACAACTTAAACGTTGTTGGTTGTTTGAATTTTTAACTTGCACACTCAATGAATAAAAGTGTGTCAAAAATATTGATGTTTGCGGTTTGTTTTAATACAGAAGTAATACCAAAATAAAATTGAAAATAATTCAATCAGATGATTTCTTTTTCAATTTAACTCAATTTCGGTTTAGCTGTCGTCGCTTATAGGTTTTGTTCTTTAAATCAGAACTACGTTGGGCGCCATTCTTATCTACTTTTAACATTTTACATCCCTTTATCTAATATTTCTCTTTTACTCCTATGTTTTTCCCACATATCAGTATATTTGAGCTTATGTTCTTATATTAACTTTAAGCAAGGAAATATGCTTATAAGGTATATGACTCCAACAATCTTGTTATTGATTTTGTATTATTTACTTCTCTTCATAATGGAATCATTATATTCTTTGACATTAACCACCATCATAATGATTATCCTCACGATATTTTTAACATATATCAGAGGCATAAAATAACCAACTTTTCCTTTATAAGAGGGTGTTATTTGGAAGGAAATGGTTAGGTATATAAATATATATTCTATATATACATATATATTAACGGATGCTATCCTATTACTGAAACAGCTTCAAAATTACTCATGTTCTTGTGTATCAGAGAGCGGTAGTGAATTGTGAATATATTTCACTCATCAGAGCCTTTCATCCGGAATAATACCATATGAGGCACTCACACAATACTTTCATCGTTTTCTCTGAGCAAGTGGTTGATTGCGTGGTGCAAGGGTGGTGGTGGCAAGAAGAGACAAAACACAAATGCTAAATTGAACACAACCTACAACCTACTTTTCGAATCCAAAATAAAACAAAAGGAGAATAAATGAACCCCAAACCGGATATGTGAGTTCCTTGGACCAAATCATCCGGATCCATGCTGACAGATGGATGGAAAATCTGACAAGACAACTTATCGAGTCGAAGATGGTAACCGAGGAATATTATGTTTTGTATTTCCTTCTTCAAATATGGTAGGTTTTATTTTCTCATATTTCGTATAGCAATCGTAAAGAACTGACATATTTAGCGTCGTCACTTAAGTTAAATAGATACCATATTGTGAATATAGATATTAAAGTATATAACCTTAAAATAAGGTGCTACGAATGTCTACACAAGGATAATAGGACCCAACATTAAAATATTATGGGCTAGAAGGTAGGTACATAACATTACTAGAGAGGATTAAAATATTATATCATAACATAGATAAACTGTTAAGAGTCTTATGAAACATTATAATAAATTCTCTATGACGTTGAAAATCCTTGCTCTATATATTTTTACAATTTTTTTAAATGATCTTAAAAAGCGTTAAGATAGCTAACACAGCTTTTTGAAATGTTAGAACGTGGTACACGTCCATCGTTTGACTTAATCACTTAAATATTACTTATTTGTACATGAAAACTTTTGTAATATTCTTTAATAAATATTGCTAAATAAAATAGTTTTTTTTTTTGTTTTATCATGCAGCTCTAAAACATTTAATAAAAAAACAAAAATGAAATATAACGTTTTTAGTTGTGAAGACTGCAGTCAATTAGAGGCTGCAGTCATTGAAGAACTAAAACCTTTGATTATTAGTTTAAGCTTTTACTTAATTCTTTAACTGAAAAACCACAATAAGCAGTAAATTTCATTTTTTGAATTTTGCAATCACCTAACGCAGTCAATTGAATACCAGTTAATTGACTGCTGTACTTTCTTACCGCTTCTATATTTTTTGCCACTAACTTATAAATTGATTTCAATTTTCACAGTCAGTATAGATATGTTTTTTTTTTTTACTGCAATAGTTTAAAATAAAACAAAAATTAATTAATACATAAAATGAAATGAAATGGAGGCTTTTCTTTATAAATAGTATGCACCTATTTACGTTATGGGCTTTGGCATGAAATTTTGTTTCAAATTAAAAATGATAATCAAAATTATATAATGCTACACAAAAATGTAGTTTTATTCAAAAGAATATAAGAAGTAGTTAAAAGAATAAAAACAAACAAATTGATTTACAGTCAAAAGACTTGCCTTAAATGACTAAGACATGTGAGACACTTTAAATGCAGCCTGAATTTACACCGCACAAGTTAAAAGGAATAGAAAGATATGAAAGAAATTTTGTTGACAGTATTTTAACTCAATTGACTGCAGTTATCAAAAGACTGTAGTTTTTACACCTAGGGTTGATTTTTTATAATTGATTTTCTTGCAAAAGAAGTTAAAGTTTCCATTGAAAAAATAATATTATAGGGTCCGGTTAAAATAAATAAGCTTGATTAGATTAGGTGCAATATCATTTTGTGTCTGTGATAATGATATAGGTCTCAATTGTTAGATGCTGGTGAATGGCAACAAAACAAGATTGGACCGACTATTATAAGAGAAACTTTCGTTTAGTTGGCTAATTTAATCAACATTATTTTGGAAGAAATTTTCTTGCTATTGTTTTTTTTTTTAATTAAGAACAAATTCTTGAGCTGCAAATTTATTTCAACCAAAAATATTGCCTTCAAAGTATCCAACCAAATTTCCGCCCCATACAGAAGGACTGGTTTCTATGAGAGATAAATTGCGTATTTATAAGGGACTCACTAATCAAATGATGAGTCCAAGTGTCAAAGATTGATTAGATTGTCTAAAAGACGCACGGAAATGTTAACCCTCATCATCCTAGGTGAATGAATTTCGGACATCGGAAGATTGACTATCTTAAACTTTAAGCAGTCTCGAAAAGTGTTCTTTCCAGATGTTTAGCATATACTGTGTATTTTATATACTACCACTTTCCCACTCTCATCTCGGCAGACTTCTGTTCTGGCCTTGCAGCCCTTTTACCCTTTTACATTACTTTCGAACATCACCACTGCCGCTACAGCCCTCAATAGACTTCTTTTTTTCCCGTAGAGCTCTTGATGGTTCTGCTGTGGTTCTTGTCTGCAACAAAGATTAATAAGTAGCTAAGCTTCGTTCTTGAATGAATACGGCAGCTTTTACTTTTAATTCAATGTTGGCAGTATTTCCACTGTTCCTCTACACTTCATGATGGCTGGCTGGTTTCTGAGAGGTAAGAGATGTTTGTCGTAAGAAAAAGTCTTGGGATTTTTGCATCTTGGTTATCACCATGCGTACTTGAGGTACTACCACGTAGTGGTCCATGTCTATAATGGCCCCTAGAAAAGTTCCAGCATTCTTGGCATCTGTTGCAGCATGATCGATTGGGTTGGACAGCTATTTGTTCTTGTGACCGCCAGATTCGTTTGCGTATACTGAGGTATTGCTACCGAGTGCTTAGATATGATGGCATTTCGCCCCACCACCGCCGCCGCCGCCAAAAAGTATATCAGAGTCCATTCCCGGAAGTGTTGTTGTGCATATTATAGTCGACCTCATTTCCGTCTTTAATGTTGCAAAAATAATCTTGACATAATACTTCAGGGCCATACTAAACGTGTTATTAAGAAGATCGTAAAATTTTCTATTGGTTGAGTCATCTTTTTCTTACTTATAGGCGTTAGGTTCTTGAGTTTGGATTTGATGCGGCCAATGACGAAGATGATGATGGAGTTGGTGAAGGCGTTTACTCAGGCAGGCTAAAATTAAGTCTCTTCTTTCGTCTTCCCAATCACTGCAGCGTGTTTCAGGCGGAGATTTTGGCGATTGAAGAAGTCCTATCTTGCCTTAAAGAAAACGTGATATCAAACACTGATGTTCGTATCTTCTCAATTAGCCAAGCCACCATTAAATCTCTGTCTCAACAAATTCAAAAACAGCCCTTAACTGTCGATAATCTCTTATGGAGATGTCAATGTCACAGTAATAAAACATTCACATCTTATCGGTGCCGGGTCATAGGGACATTCAGGAAATTGTAAAGCTTATACGAACTCGCCACAAGTTGAAAAACACTCTCTATCTTGCCAGTTGCACAAATATTTGTACAGTGTACAATTATGCTGAAGCAAGATGCTATAGAGAACACAAACCTTAGGTGGAATTACATCACCACTTGCCTGACAACAAAGCCAATCTGGCCTGTTCTGGATTTGAAACGCTCTAAAAGTTTAATATCTCTGAGCAGATTCCAGATTGGCTCCGTTAGAGGTGTCATTACTAGACACAAGGCTTGAAGTATTTTCAAACAATTCCATCAGAAGCTGTATGAACGAAGAAGAGGAGGGTACATGTAGGTAAATGTCCTACTCCTCTCAAAGGTAGGCTCTACCTGGGAGAATTTTGAAATAAATGACCCCAGTGATCTGTTAAATCATGGCATTATTAGTCTCACACGCTTGGTAAGGAGATCTAAGTGGTTCAACAATAAGGATGAAAAATCTTCTTAAATTCTTCTATTACCACAATAGTTCAGCCTTTGTTTTTAGTGTGTTAAGCGCTCCTGATTGACAGCCACGTAAACCTAGCATAAAAGCTATTATACCAGGATTGTGAAGTTAAATTCCAAAAGCCCAAGACTTCTTGCCTAAACCTTCCCCTTATCACAAAATCATAACCAAACAGTCGTTGGCTCTGCTACTTGCAGGACTCGATGAGGCATATAGCACATTGAAATCGTTTTGCCATGCCATTAGCTATAACCAGAAGTCAAAATATAAAAAAAGAATCTATTTGACAGGTACAATAAAAGCACAGAAAAATGTTCTTAAAAAATAATTGATTGAAATGCCGAGATAATTTTTTATTTACTAATCCAGACGTACAAAAAAAAAAAAAAAAACGATCCAGACAGCTACGACCATCAAACGAAAATGTATTTATAAAATAAATCAATTTATACGACTCCCTTACTATCTTAGTTAGTTAGTTATTCTTTATTCGTTATAATTTTTTTAAAAAGGTTTGTCACCGCACATTTTACAAACAGAGATTTGATATATATTTATCTTTCTACTGAAACATTATTTTATTTTTAATTAAGTAGGTACTTTTTTAATATAAATGAACATTTGAAGGAAAATACGAGAAAAAAAACCTCCAATTTAAATTGAAAAAAAAAAGAAAAAAAAAAATGAAAAGTGAAAATGAAAATAAATATGTAAATATGGATGTAAATATGTATATGTAGGTATATACCAATGTATGTATACGATTTTTTTTTTGTATAATTTTTAAGTATAATTAATACACTTTTATTTTTTATAAAAAATCTTAAAAAGAGAAAAAAATTTACATTCGACTAGATGTTATCATGTTAAAAAAAACAATAAATAAATAAGTAAATAAATAAATAAATAAATAAATAAATAAATAAGTAAATAAATAAATAAATAAATAAATAAATAAATAAATAAATAAATAAATAAATAAATACATAAATAAACAAATAAATAAATAAATAAATAATAAATAAATAAACAAATAAATAAATAACAAATATACAGAAAATAAATATGTACAAAAAATAAAAATTAATAAATGAATAAAATAAAAATAATAAATTAACAAAAAAGTATTAACAAATAGATAAATAAATAACATTAAACAAATAACAAAATATAATTTTTAAATTAAAAGTAATTATTCGGGAAAAAAAAACTAATGAATAATAATAAACATTTATACTAAATAAAACAAAAAATTATGAATACATACATATATATGTACATGTAAAGGTACTTTACAAAGTAAAAAAATTTACTAATGGATTTCACTTATAAGGCGATTCTCAGCAAAAGAACAACTAAGTACAAACCGATCGGTAAGTTTTTCAATTCTATCGAAAATCGGTTCAACACCTGCTCTTCTATGAAGGTCAAGTGTTGAATGATGCCACGGAAGGTTTAACATCATTTTTAATAACTTATTTTGCGAAGTTTGCAGTTTCTTTAGATGACTTTTTGCGCAACTTCCCCATACAGGACAGCCATACAAGAGTATCGATTGGAAAATTACTTTATACAATATGATTTTGTTTTCATTTGACAATTGCGACTTCCGGTGAATAAACGGATACAACATTTTAATTGCAATACTTATTTTTTTCAAAGTTTTGTTGGTGTGCTCTGAGAATGTAAGCTTCGTGTCAAGATGTATACCGAGGTATCTAACAGATTGTTCCCAACTTATGTTTATTCCGTTGACTTGAAGCTGATTACTTGGAAGATAGCAAGCTTTTCTTTTCCTAGAAAAAAAAGATGGCTTGCATTTTTTCCAAGTTAAGCTTAATCTTCCATCTATTATAATATGCTTCTAATACTTTTATCGCATTTTTAAGATTCGTCTCTATGTTGAGACTGAACTCATGCGAAGATAGAATTGCTGTATCATCAGCAAAAATTGCTGACTCACATTCGGATAGGTATGGGAAATCAGACGTATATATATTATATAATAATGGCCCAAGGACAGACCCTTGTGGGACACCAAAATCAAAACATATCAAATTAGAAACACCACAATTAACGTGTACTTTAAAACAACGATCAGACAAAAAACTTTGGACTATTTTGCATAAATAAGACGGAAAATTGAACTGCAATAATTTGTAAATCAGTCCATTATGCCATACTGAGTCGAATGCTTTTTCAATATCTAATATTAGCATTCCAGTTGACATGTTTTGCGAACGATTTCTTTTCACAAGGTTGCAAATTCGCTTAACTTGATGAGAGGTATTGTGGAATCGTCTGAAACCAAACTGTTGATCGGGGAGAATATTATTTTCAGAGACAATTTTAAATATTTTATCCTTCAAGACTTTTTCTAGAATTTTACTTACACTGCTCAAAAGGCTTATTGGTCGATAACTTTCAGGATTTTCTGTTGGTTTACCGGCCTTAAGTATAGGTATTATTTTTGCTTCTTTCCAAGAATTTGGAAAGTATTGAAATTTGAGACAAGTGTTGATTATGAAGGTTAGATAAGAAATACCTAGTGTGGGTAGATTTTTAAGGTATATATTTCTAACTCTATCCAGACCGCACGTTTTCCTAACCTTTAGAGTGGAAACAATATTTTTAATGTCGTTATCTTTTACTAAGGAACCTAAAGGTGTAGTAACTAATGAAGTGTTGAAACCTTCAACCATTACGTTTACTTGTGAATTTGTTACGTTTTCACCTAAGTTTTGAGAAACACTGTGGTTTTTCGAAAAAACATTGCTTAATTCTGTGGCTTTTTCTTCATCAGTATATAAAGTTTTCTCAGGGGTTTTTAAGAAGGGCATATTTTTCCCTCTGTTTTTAGTTAGTTTGATAATGTTCCAGAAAGGTTTATTATTGGTTTCAAGAGAATTCAGTTTTGTGTTCCAATCATTATTTCGTAGATAAGAAATCTGAGAAGATATAAGTTTGTTAAAATATGAAACCATATCTTTAGAGAAAGGCTGATGGTACCTCTGCCAGTTTCGCCTGTGCGCATTTCTTGTTTTAATAAGCTCTAAAATATTCAATGGAAGCTTTTTGGAATGATTTTTTACTTTTATTTTTGGAACGCATTCATCTACACAACTTGAAATGGTTTCAGAGAAATTTTGAACAATCAAGTCAATATCTGTGGTATTAGAAATACTTTCTAGATCTAGAGAACAGTTTTGCAGTTTTGTTTTTATTTTATATCGGAATGATGACCAGTTTGCTCTCTTAAGATCTTGTATATATTGAACTTTTTCAATCCCTGACCAACGAAGACGACAGAAAACAGGAATATGATCAGAACTTAGTGCATTTATACATAATGGGGGCGTTATTTGCATTGAAACGTTAGTCACAAACAAATCAAGGACGGATGGAGAGCCACGAGATCCAGCAGGAAAATACGTAGGGCTAGAAGGAAACATAATACAGACAGGAAAGGTGAGGGTGAGGCTAGATAAAATATTACCCCAAGCGTTCGCCCTTTTGCACCCCCAATCTCTGTGACGACAATTAAAATCCCCACCAATTAAACAGTCTTCTTTAATTGAAAAAAAATTTGAAAGATCATTTTTGAGTAACTTTCTCTTTAATTCAGATGATGACCCGCCGGGGAAATATACGCAATATATCTTAATATATTTATGGTTTCTTAACTTTATTTGAATTCCAATGTTTTCTACACATCGCGTGCGGAAAATAGGTAAAAGCGAGTGTTGAATCGATTTTCTTACCAGAATTGCAACACCACCACCTCTTTGATCTGTTCTGTCTACGCGGTAGCAGTTAAAATCAGAAGAGGGCAGTCTAATGTCAGATGTAAGCCAAGTTTCTGTTACTAATGCAACATCAACTGCTTTTCTATTTAAAAAATCTATGAATTCTAAGTATTTGCTGCGAATACCTTTAGCATTCCATGTAATAATATTAATATATTCATTTATCATCATGTTACTTATCATTTTTAGAATATAAAAATTTAGTGGCTAAATGTGCGATGACATTGAATTGATCTATTCTAGTTTTACAATTTGACAAGTTTGTTATCATCTCCATGCAGAGAGAATTAAGTTCCTCAATAGAGAAGAGTGAATTATCGTTGCATACGTTGTTGCTGCTAGTTGGCATTGTAGAAGCGGGGGCGGCGTGCGAATTATTTGACCATGCATTATTTGTTGGTGGCTTAGGAAGTGAATATGCATTGTGTTTGCTAAGCAAGGTAGTTTGTCTTCTCTGTGGGAGCGATGGAAAATCGTTCATTGACCCAAATAAGGCAGGTTCTTGAGGAACGGGGATATAAGAGGCTTGCGCTGATGTTGTTGTTGTAAATTTTTGTTGTGACAAATTTTTTCTGCCCGTTATTCTATCTTTGATTTGTAAGTATTTTGTCCTGCTTACACAAGTTAAGTCGGTGGCTCTGTGATCACCGTTGCAGTTGGCACATTTTGGAGTTGAATCGCTCTTGCAATCATTAGTTTGATGAGAACCTGCGCAGATGGCACAGTATGTCTTGATGTGACAATTTCGTTCGCCGTGACCGAACATCTGACAATTGTGGCACTGTGTTAATTTACCTTTTAATTTCCTTTGGATATTCCAGTTAACTTGCGTATGCAGAATTGAACCAAAGTTTTTTTTTAATTCATTCAATTTGATTGAACCACTTTCCAAAGAAACTAAGTAAAAAGTGTCCGAGTATTGGTCGTAGTTCTTAGTTATTTTTTTTATTTCGATGCACTTCAGACCGAGTTTTATTAGTTCACACTTGAGTTGATTGACTTCGATATTTTCTAAGCCATAAAGGACAACTTTAAAACGCTTTTCGCTTTTAAGGTCATGCGAGAAAAACTGACAATTTTCGTCATTAAGTTTATGGAGAACGGAATTATATGTTTCGAGCGTTTCACAAACAATTTTTATTCCTATAGATAATTTTTTTATTGAATAATCTGTAATTTTAAGTGATATCATTAAGCTATGCACATATTCTACGGATTTTTTCAACAGTTTAATCGGAGGAACATACACTTTTTTTTCCTTTGGCGACACAATATCGTCCATTTCATCGATATCAATTTCATTGTCAGGTTGACACTGTAAAGGGTTCCAATATTTAGAGTCTTTCCAATTATTACTTTCTTTTTTACGATTTAAGTTTTCCATATTGGAGCAGAGTTTTTTATCCGAGGACATTTGTTTGTCCTCGGGTTTGGGTGATCTACCGCGTTTGGGAATGATTGCAATCAATACACACACGATGGAGTTTGAACGTCTTGACACAGCTAAAGCTGGCTTCTATGAACTGAACATACCTTACCCTAAATGAAAATTAGGCATTAAGCTATGATAAGCATCGACTTTTATTTATCAAAAGTGAGGTTAAAAAAGAAAGTCAGTTTAATGAAACTCAATTAAAAAATATTCTTTCTTAATACTAGCTTCAGTAATATTCATTAAAATCCCAACCATTAAAAAAATTAACCAACACCGATAAATTAGTCTAAAATCTTGTTTGTTGTTTTTTTTTTTTTTTGTTTGTTTCGTTGGGAAGCATTAACCTGCTTTAATTAGGTACTTAAGACTAACAACTTTTCTTCTTTGTTGTATATACTCTCTACGTGTAAAATCCCCTTAACACAAGTTAATTACAAAAAACAAAATTTTTTTTATAAATTTAGGTAAAAAGTTCCACGGCTTGTTACCCAGTGTATATAGCTGGGAGAGCTATATTGCAACGAAAAGGTTTGAAGCAAAATTCTAGTCCTGGTACTTGTTCCATATCTCATTATTAACCGACTAATATTCCAGCCACTTCCCTTGTTAATGGCATTTTCACATTTTCCAACAAAAGCAACAACACAACGAAACGAAATGCTCTCGTTTTACTCGGCGTAGTTGTAAAATAGATGAACCTCGTTCTGATGGTGAAACCGAATTAGCACCATGTCGATGTCCCTGGTGTCCTCTTCCACCGCCGCCGCTGCGCCTTTAGCAATATCTGTAAGTGGAAAGCTTGCTTGTATATAAGAACGAAAACACAATGACAATGCTTTTGCAAAAATGACAACTGCTTCGTATACACGCATATAACTATATCAACCTACCCTACGTACTAACCAGAACTCATCTGTCCTCTCAACTCAGCTCAGCAATTTTGTGCTCGTTTTCAATAAAAAAAAAAAAAAAAAAGAGAATCCTTGTATACATCCTTGTAGCTACTACAAACTACAACTCACTTTGTCGTATTTTTTTATATCTGCCTCGGTGTTTGTCCTTTGCAGAAAAGTGTAACTGATAACTTGCCCATCATCCTGTCGCGCTGTGGCAGATTTGTGAGAACTTCCACCACAATTCAATGGGACTTGGAAAATCTGGCACACAGAATTCCCAGAAACGTATCAAATATGTTTTCGTAAGTTTGCTAGCTAGGTGGTATCTAGGGAACATTTCTTTTTCCACCTGGATTCCTGTCATAAACGATTAAACACTGGGCTATTGAATTTCATTGCATTGAGTCTTGAGTCTCTGGCTATGAGACCAACGACGACGACGACGATAAACTTAAAGAACTGGTTTCATGTGAATTGGAATAAACTGGGGGGAGGAGGGGCTTATTATTGAATTGCTTGGTAATTTATTTAAGAAACCACTAAAATTAGTTTTGTTAAGAAAATGGGCATTAAGCTATTTCTAGCTATTTAAACATTTTAACGCTTACTTTTGACATTAAATCGGATGAGAAAATTGTATAAGCACATTGAATGTGCCATAAATAGTTAAGTTGTTCTAAGCTGGCTAAAAGAAGTGTATATATAGTCCAAATTATCATATTTTATCAAAGATTTTTCTTCAAAAGAAATTTATAATATTGTCTACATTTAAGGTATTTGATTTATTTTTTTAAGAATAAGACAAGCATTGGTTTTGTATACAAATATGTTGAGTTTTATTTATGGTGAATTAAAATAAGCTTTGAGGCACTGCTAAAATTACTTTCCGGACGTTCAAATTCCTATTGCTATTGTATAGCTATTGGCAACGAAAACGAAACCAACGACGACGCGACGTCAAAAACAGATCCATCTAAAATTATTGAAAACACCCTTTCACGTGAAAACCTAAAGGACAACACACACAGAAATATTGAAACTACAGTAGAAGAAGATATCCAGTTAAGGTCTTAACTTCTAAATAAATAAATATCTATGTTATGTATGTAATATTGTTTTAGTACACAAAAGTGGGTATAGCCTGATCCAAAGAGGAGCTTTCTTATATTTAAAAAAAAATTGAAGGTTAAAGTTAATCATACAACTAACAGGGCTTTGAAATGGACAACCTTTGAATTACCCAAAAATATTATGATTCTTGGAATTCTTAAAGCTCTTGACCTTAAAAAGCAGTATAAATACAGGCACCTTCTGCTCTCAAAGATGTCCTATCAGAAAAAATCCATTCTAGTTAAGTGGTTTGCGTCACGTATAGATATAATAATAACATTGCCTACCATCACTTGAAATGCCTAAACCCATTTACTACTTGGAGCACTAGATTTCACATAATATGTATATGTTAGGTACCTATTTTACTCATCTTTGAAGTTATTATTCCACTTAGACACGCAATGCGTTAACTATCATTTTCATATCAAACTCTAACCATTCTGAGGACCCCAAAATCGGCTACTAAAATTAAGTGCACGTACTTATGGACATATGCTGTGATCATTAAAACTATACAAACGTTCAGAGTTATCATATTAACAAAAAAAAAATGGGAGTGAGACATAAAAAGCCCAATAGTCTGGAATTTTGTGTTGGAAAATCACTGTTGCATTTTCCACGAATTTGAAAATAAAATAAAGCCCTAAGGCATAATGTAAGCTACCAAAAAATAATGAAATAAATACTTAAATCAATCAACTGTTTTCCAAGAAGATGCACTTCAAAAATAATGCAGCCTTTTTTTTTGAGAAATGAAGTAAGTATTTGAAAAAATTGCCTTTTGACATTTAGTTTAGATGTACGAAGTTTAATCATTATCTTTAGAACATTATTGAGTCAATTAAAAACAAAATGCACGACTGGGTCGTACGAACTTGCTCTTATGTGCGATCATACTGTGCTTGTAAAGTATGCATGGCAGGCACTTACACTTTCTTTAGACTGAAAAATTGTTAAAAAATCAAAATAATTAAAAATAAATTGATCAAACAACGCAATGTACACCATGGGATCTCTTTTACAAATTTTTAAAAAAATATTTTTAAATTTGAAAACATTTAAAAGAAAAATTGGTACACCATTTTTTAGTATTTATTAATGGGGAATTTACAATTTTTTTTTCAAAAAAAATCATCTACCTACCCATTTTCGCAATATAGAATTTTCAAAAAAAAAAAAAAAATTAATTTATTTTTTTTTAAATCCAAAATTTGTTTTTTTTTTTTGGCAATTTTGATATGCAATATTATTTATATTTATTATAAGCTCTTGTGTGAAAAAAATTCATTAAAATCAGTTCAACAGATAATGAGATATGTATGTAGTTGAGAACGAAAAAAAATGAGAGATACCATTTTTAATCGATAGACACATTTTTTTAATAATATGGTAGATCGTTCTGATATTAGTTCAAATACAAATTTTAATCAAAATCGTAGGAGCCGTTTTTGAGATTTTCCTAAGTAGTTTTTAAACACTTGTATGGGAGGTACCGTTATTTTTGGTCATAAGAACAATTTTTATTTAAAATCTGATAGACAATTTAAAAAAAAACCTGTTGGGTGCCAAGTTTAATAAAAATCACACCAAGTCATTTTCGAATTACATATTAAGTTTTCAAAAAAAAAAAATTTAAAAATACAAAACGTTTAAAATTTGTTGAAAGATTTTCTATAAAAAAAAATTGGTTAAAATCAGTTAAGCCGTTTTTGAAAAAATCAAAAACCAAAAAATAAAAAATAAAAAAAAAATGGTTTTACGGAAGTTACCACTTATAACTATTTTTCCGAAAATATTTTTATAAAATGGTAACTCTTTTTGCAAAAAAATATTGCTAAATTTTTTTTTAATTTATGGACACACTTTTGAGGAAAATAAGATATTCATAATTTGTTAAATACGGCATGGTACCGTGTGGGGGGATTGGCAAAAATCCGCTAGGTACCAAGTTTAAAGAAAATCGACCCACCCGTTTAGGCTGCACCCGAAAGGACAGGATAGACAGACAGACAGAATTGCGAGACACACTTTTTTCGACTTCGCTATCGTCGTAATGTCAACTTTGATCAAAATCTCGATTTCGATCCTTTTTACGAATCCATAACTTGCTATATAGTACCTATGTATATATCGAAAGTAAAAAAAAAAAACGAAACTATTGTGTGACAGCTGCCCTAGATAAAATAAATAAAAATTAATTTTTCCTCGAGAGAAGCCAAATTTCTAAAAAAATCCTTTCATTGACTTTTCACCTTCAGCTCGGTGATCACTTCAACCCACGGACGAACAGATGTGCACACAAATAGACCGAATGACGTGACGGATAACATGGCATGCTGAAAACCATTTTTTCTGCATTTATATGATCTTAATGTAATTTTTTATTAAAACTAGAATTTCTTTTTCAAAAGAAACGATTAAATACCCACAACGTACTTCAATTAAAAATTGAAAATTCTAAAAATGGTCACTCCACAAATTCATTAAGTTGGTCACATTACCATTTTCCAAAGGTATATATAAATAAGTAAAATAAGTCATGATTGTAACATAACCTGCCAAACTATTAAACTCAAATGTCATAATACAAAAACACTTCAACATGTCTTTCATCTTATATTTTGCTGAAAGTGCCCAAATAGAATAAGTCCAATAAAAAAAACGGTTTATTGAATTAAGGAAAATGCGTTAGAGTAAATCAAAATACAAAAAAATCAGAACAGGATTTGGATTTTTTTTTTGTTTTTTTTTTTGCAGACACGATTTGATAATATTAGGTTTCGTTAAGTGGACTGGATGTAGGTGGACATTTAACAATAAAAAGTTTGAGAAGGGTCTTTGGGCAAATTTTTTATAGATTTAGAGATATCATATTGTTTAAGTAGGTATCTATCTATCTGTATCTATATCTACTGCGTTAGTGAAAATGGCATATAATGCTTAAAATAAAATTTATTACATCGATAACAGAAAAGCACACAGTTTTTCTTTGAATTTTTTGAATTATTGTTTTTTTTTTTTTATTTGGAAATTTGATCAATAAATGATTGGATAGCTGTTGAAACGTGCTATCACGCAAAAAATAACATTAAAACTTTTTCATTTTTTCAATATTACAAATTGGTTTTTATATTAAATGAAAATGAAAATTTGATGGAACTAGTTTTTGTATTATTTATTTTCTGTCATTTCCGGTTCATCATAGAAGGAGTTATGGTGAAAATGTATGAACGTATAAACATACAGATCCATAAAAGAAGGCAATAAAAACGATTTCGTGAAATGTTTCCTTGAAGACAATTTCAGTTGCACTCTACTTGAACAACAATTCCAAAAAAAATATGGCTCGTTACAACCGTTGTAACATTTTCACAATAATTATTAATATAGTTATGTAAAAATATAGTAGTAGTAGATGTGAGCAGGCATATATCTCTCTCCAGAAAAATACCTATATAAAAGTACCTACGTTGGTTATGGCAGAACACTGTTGTGAAAATTCCCCATAAGCTGATTTTAAGGAAGTTCATATTTCGTTGGCTCTTGCAAGGTCTGCTGACTTGACATTTGTTTGGTATTACTGGAAAAAGAAATTTAATTTTTCTGTCAAAAAAAAAATGCGATGTAAAATCCGAAAGTAGTAACCTTCCCCTTTAAAATAAATTTTGAATTTTTCAGAAATCTTTCTTCTTTTTTTTTAATTTGTTTCATAAATTAAATTAATTCCCAAATACATGACTTTTATGAAAATCTTACAAGTTTATTCTCGAAAATAAAAAATAATAATAATTAAAAATAAAATAAATTGGGTGGCACGACAACTAACGTAGAACCAGGGCCTAGTGACTTACAATTTACTGGCAGAATTGGAAGTTACATTTAATTTACTACCGAATTCAAACGGTTATAAGTTGAGAAGCATTTTTTCATGACAGAAACTCTTGAAGTATTTTTTCAGTTCCTCGCAAAAGCCAGTAACTAGTGAAAAACATGTCTGGAAATCGATTCCAAGAAATCCTTACAAAAGGGTTTTTTTTTTAAACTTACCTACATTTGAATTTCTTGAAAATTAAAACCAATTAAGCAATTCTATGACTGAATTCTAGTTCAGGGCATCAAAAACCTTTGGAAAATATTTATAAACAAAAATATATTAAATTCAACATATTCCTAAGTTCACTGTGCCCAGCACACGTGGACACAATGCAACTGAAACCGATATAACACGTGCTGTTAACAGTGCTGTTAGTGTTAGTGTTTGATCATGCTCTTGTAGTACTTTCGGTTTCTAGTAATTTGTGTGGTCCAACTTGCCGCACCCTATTGGAACTCATCATTCAAAATTGTAATTTACTATTTTAATAAAAAAAAAAAAAGTGTGAGCTCCGGGACTTGCGGCGAAGATGTGTAAACATTCGCTTTTGTTTCAGCTAACAGCTAAAAATGGAGATGGAAAAAATTAGGAATCCCCATCTAATAATTCCTAAAACCATAAATATTCCAAATGCTCAAATAGTCACTCATATCACTTATTGGTTAAAAAAGATCGATCCGCAACGGCAGAGTTCCATTTTCTTTCCCTATACAGTGAGCTAAGATCTTAACACCTCAAAGACACACAAAGAAAATTAAATTAAAACTTCGACTGAAATATTTTCAAATATTTCTCTCGAACGAATGATGTTTACTATCCGTATCATGCATACGATTACCCAGTATTTTTCAGAGACAAGAACCCTTCGCATAAGATTCTTACCCATAGTTACGAACATTTCCGCTACATTTAGGTAGGTACCTTTGTTTTCATTTTCCCCATACCGAGAGCTTAGATGTTTATACATCAAAAATCCGTTAAATGGGGCAGACGTAGTGGCAAGTTAAAATCAGAAAAACGCAATATTATCCGTTCACCAACAATTTCCCCAGGGAGCCATAATTTTTCGAGCTAACTGTATTTAACGTAACTGTAACGAGTGTAACCGTCTTAAAAATTCTTTGCAAAGACCGCCTAGACATCCCTAGAAACCCCGAACGTCGTCGCCTGGTGGAAGTTTCAGGGTTTTCCTCAATACTTGTTTGCACCCGGAAAATGTTCACATCATTTCGAATTGCAAGAGGTCTTCCAGCATGCGGAAGATCACAGATAGCCCCTTGTTGCTGAAAACGCTAGAGCAATAGGTAAACAATGGCCACATTCCGATATGATCTTTGTGTCTGAATGATTGAATATCTACTTTAAAAATAAAATTGAACAACTTTAGTTCTTTGTTCTGTACTGAGCCTTCTCATTATTACGAAAATTTTTATAGTTAATTTAGAAAAAATAAAAAAATTTGTAACCAAACAAATAGTTTAATAATTAAATAATAACGTTACTTATGCGCCACCCTTTAAGAGAATAGCCGAAATGCAATTTGGGAATAAAATAAAAATTGAAAAAAGATAATTACAAAAATAATGGCCTTAAAAAAACTTGAACTTTTCTAATAGCCCTTTTTATAAAATAAGAAATAAGACCAAAAGAGTCTTACTTTACTGTATAAAGTTATATCAGTGCAAATAAATAAAATGTCATATTCTCACAACTTTTTACATTTCGGCAAATTGAATTCCTTACCTTCCTGTAAATCGTGTTATTTTAGCAGCTATTGGTTTTATGTACAGTGAGTTGTAGTCAATTGGGCATGAATGTCAAATTTGTATTTCTTCCATAAATAAACTGGGGCAACCTAGTCATGCCTTTAAGTTTTTTTTTGGGAGGAAATCCTTTTTTGTATTTACTTTTACTTTATCAACCAGCAAGAAGATTGCATTAAAACACGAATGTGAAAAGCGTGTGTTAACTTTTATAGAAATAAATATCAAAAACATACAAAGTCCTTTTTCAGCTGAATAAAAACTCTGCGCATATTCTCAATCTTATGTACGTATACTAAAGCTTTAACCTGTTGTTTTCTTATCAGGAAAAAAAGGACTCAAATGAAAGCTTTCGGAAAGTACTTTTTTGGCACGAATACAAGACAAACAAGATTGTGATTTGTGATCAAGATAAGAAATAAAAAGGTTTTTGTTTTACTTTCGAGGCAACTAGTGGTGCTATAGGACGAACATTTCTATAGAAAAGCCCTTGTCAGGAGCTTAACGCCATCTTAAAGGATGAGTTCAACACTTTTGTGTAGCAAAAGTCGCATAGTATATTGCAAACAAAAAAATAAAAAGAATTCTGTCCTTGAAATTAATTGTAAATATAGCTGATGGTATTGGTCCATTATGAACTTTTTCATAAACTTACAATGAGTAGATGCGATTGATTGATTAGAAATAAATGTAAGTCCCATTAAATCATCGATTGACAGTGAAGTTGAATTTTGGTAAACAATAAAATTGTCTGTGATTGACAATTTTTTCGAAGGAAACAGAAATTTATCTGTCAACATTAATTAATCCGACAAAAGCCTACTGCTTGTTTCAATATTTTGACAAGGGGTTAATGATTGTTCTGCGATAAGTTTTGGAACTTATTTCAACAGAATAACACTTTTTCGGTTTTTTTTTTTTTTTTGCCCTAATGAAATTTTTAACTTGATCTTTATATAGGCGAATAACAACAACAACGAAAACCCTTCCCCATTGGAGAGTAAAATGCCATGAAAAATGATTAATCATTATATAGGGTAGAGTAGGGGTATTCTGTCTCGATATAGCCTATAGGTAGATAGAATCAAGTTCATTTGTGGTGGGTGTAAAGATGATGATTTATTACAATGGGGTTAATACAAAGCTGTTAAATGGGCAGTGTGTAAAGGAATATAACAGGAAGGAAGGTCCTTTTATATGGTGTTGATGATCGATTGACTGTCATGAATTCTTAAGGATTAGAGTTGTAAGAATGTGAATTGAACACGGATTTAGTTATACAGTTTTAGGAAAAGGAAGAAGAAAAATTATACTAGAAGGATGAATATGTCAGAAGTTTAAAGATTGCAAAATTATCATTGACAGTTTGACACATTTTGTGGTATTAAATAAATTTAAATAATGGTTATACCAAAAAAGTTGTTTACATTATTTGCTAAAGCTTTAAAATGAAAACCACAGCATTTTTTTGCATTTTTAAATGTAATGATTACATAGTGTACACAAAATTCAGCAAGCGACATTATTAAGCGAATGATAAAGATGGCAGACCAAGTCATTAGAGATATTTATTTAATAGTGACGAACACAAGATTATTTCTTTTGGGAGGGGAGAGCGGAAGCTTTGCCTTAATTTTAATGCATTATTTAAAATATATTTACCGACGAAAACATTATCGTTTTTAAGAAGTTCCACCATTATCTTGCAGGCTCAAATTGATATAATTATAATGATTTTTCAGCTTAGTTTATCAGTCTTAGTTTTAACAGTCTCGCAATAGAAAATAAGAGTTCTGGTTCTAGGCAATTTTAGTGTTGGCGATTCCCTCGGCAGAAATAAATAACACTGTTTTTTTTTTGCTGAATTATCTGTTAACAAATTCCAGTTTCACCGTTCCAAATGTTTTTGATCTTTAGGTAAATTGAACAAAAAAAATTAAAAAAAAAAAAAACACCAAAGTTTACACTCGCGTGATATTTTTCTCGCATGATATATTATTTCATTTATGATGTGCTTCTCTCATGATATTTTTTTTTATTTCTTGCGTGATATAGATATTATATAGATATCTAAGATATTTTTCTAGCATTATTTATTTTCCTCATTATATTTTTATCTCATGATATATTTCCCCTAGGTATGCCATTTTTCTCTCATGATGATATATATATTTCGCATGATATATTTCTATTATGTTGTATTTTTCGTATATGTATATTTTGTATGTAATATATGTACATACATGTTTAGGTACACTTTTCTCGCATAATATTCGTTTCTTATAATGTATTTCTCTCATAATTATGATTCTCGCATGATATACTTTTCCAATTTTATATATGTATATTTGTTGCTTGATATTTTATACTTATATGATCATTTTATCACACGATATATTTCTTAGTTGATATATTTTGCTCGCAATATATTTCTCTCGGGTATTATTTTTCTCGCATTTTTGTATGTATTTCTCACATGATAATAAATGTATGTCTCGCATTATATATTTCTCTTATGGAACTTTTCTAGCATAATATAAATTTTTTTGATAGTAAATGCCTTTGTCTAAAATTTATATTGTATATTTATATTCATATTATTATGGATTTATATTTTTCTCGCATGATTAATTTTTCTCACGATAAATCTCTCTCATGGTAAATTTCTCGCATGGTATACATATTTCTCCCACGATTTATTTCTTTCCTGATATTTTTCTCGAATTTTTCGGATGGAAATACCAGTAGGTACAAAATATAAAGGACATACAAAAAGAAGGATTTGGACAGTAAAAAATAAACATTTTTATAACATTAAATTCTACCCCCGCGCGTACAAAATAATTTGGCTTATTACGCTACTAGGCGACTGTCGGCTCCTGGTGTAGAGTTGTGTTTAACCAAATACAAATAAGCTCTGCTATTTTAATTCTAAGTTTGTGGTAATAGGGTGAAATTTTCTGTTCAAACGGTTGGCAGATCTATACAAAATTTTGATTAATTGTTAGCATCTTTTAAAAAAATTTTCGTGGGTGTGATGCAAATTTGTTGTGCTGAATAATAATTAAAAAAACAAAAAAGGAAAATGGAAGACAATTAATACACTAATTGCAACAATTTTAGCTGGATATGTTTTAGAACTTAGAAGACAGTGATGAGGATGAATCGCCAGGAAATACCCGAAGTTGTTGGACGAAGGATTGGGTTGCCCGTCAAGGGCAGGAAGGGTTTTATGTAAAATTGCTCGTCGAATTGCGAGCTAAGGAGCCCGAGCTGTATCGGAATTTTTTGCGGATGGATTCCAAACAATTCGACGCTCTGCTTCTTATGGTGACTCCACATATTGCGAGCATTTCAGCGGGTGAGCGGCTTGCATCGCTCTTCGTTGTTTTCATTGGGGGAGACATCATTACTTGGGGGAGGTTCTGCAGCATTTCCATCGATTTCCTTTGCATTTAATTAAGAATCTTTTTCTTGTGTGATCGATGGTTACTCCTTCTCATCATCGGCTTCTTTAAGAATTGGCGAATTTCCGTTTTCCATGGCAACATTTTCGACCATTGATGCTTCCATTCTTAGATTTTTAATATTTTTTAGTTTTTTTGTTTTTTTATCTCTCTTTAACCAACTCGACTCCAACCGATGGGTTTCATTAACATTTCGGACAATGAAGAAATTGTCAGCAATTCTAAGATGTTTTCAATGAAAACATCTGACAATGACCAATGAGTCTTACAATGTCCTAATCGTCTAATTGAGTGTTCAGACGATTGTAAGATACCTGACAATTTTTTGTCAGATTGTCGTCTGACAATATTATCAGACAAAATTGTGTGTTCAGACGATTGTAAGACATTTGAGACAGTTTTTTTCACTGACAGATCTGACAATTTTGTAAGATCTGACAATCGTCTGTACTTAGCTTTACACATTTTGTAATTCATTATTCATTATAAAAACCTATCTCCATGTTTTTGTATAGCCTTGTTGCACCCAGTCATAAAATGATTAATTTGAAATATAGTTTTGTCGAACTCATCTGTAGTTATTGCCCGACAATATAGAGGGCGGCAAAGTTCCAAAAAATCAAGTTTTTCATGTTTTGACACACAACAAAATTATGCAATAAATTTTAAGTGCAATGTTGTAGATATAAAAAATGATATTTTAATACCCCTCTCCTTTAACGATTCCCCCCGCCCTTTTTTTTACCTCTTGAAATCATTTCGATCTCTATACCACTGGGAGAAAAAAGCAATAAATAATCTTCAACGCTCAACACGACTTTTTAAAGGTTACCTATTTATTGCTTCGAAAATCTTAAAAAAAACATTAATTTGAGCACGCCTCCTCTTCAGCTATTTCCCCTTTTGAACCCCTTTTAAACTATTTCTAACCCTTTGGGAACTTCATTGTTTGCAATGTATTTAAAATTTAAACTTATATATGTACATATCTCCGACAAAATTGTTTGTATACCTCAGGTAATTAAAACTCCCCCCACACCCTCCATTTCGTATTTTTTTTTATTTTGATATTTTTTTGTTAAAGGAAACAACTGTTCATTTCAGCGCAATGATAGAAACACTGAATGCAAAATATTATTACAGAATTTTAATTTCAAAGTATTGAATTGAATAATAAAATAAAACTAATTCTGAATTATATTACTCGGAGCAGTAAATTTTTCTTTACAAATTTTGCTACGAATAGAGTCAAATGAGATATTTATGTAGTTTTCTTTAAATAACCCTTCTTTTATGGGCCTTTTTTTTCTTTATTTGTAAATAAATCCACGATATACGATGCTAATCATTTGATTTCTTTTTTTGTAACGGGTTCTGCCATGAAAGTGGGTACTTCTTCTAATTTAGTTCTTCTTTCGTAACCAAAGCTTAGGTACCTATCGCAATTTACCCCTTCGCAATGTTTACAAATAACATCATCACATCTTTTGGCTAAATATCTTTACCGAAAGGAATCGAAGTATATTATCAAAAGGGTTAAAAAGGGCAAACAGCTGAAGGGAAGGGGTATTCAAATATTTTTTTTTTTAATTTACAACATGGCGGGAGCGATGGGGAGATACCAGATACGTCAATTTTTTTTTGATGATGCTTTATATATGTACATATACATACATATTTCGAAAAATAATAAAGTAAAAAGTCCAGCCTGCGATTTTTACCCCCGATTTTTCTCCCATCTATAGACAAAAAACAAATCCTCTCATATTTTAAGATTTGAATTAAATCTTCTGTAGTTGTCGTCTTTGTTTTTAAAATTGCCAAAGAAATGAAAACATTCGCGAAATTCCTGAACAAAAGAAAGAGAATTGTAATTATGCAGATCATTAAAACTGATGATAGCGCAACAGTTAAGAAGCAATGAAACTGACATTAAAAAGTTCAAATCTTTGTTTGAAAGTTTAAAAGATTTAGTTGATATAGCTATGTGTACCTAAATTTGATTGTAAAATGTACAAAAGTATATACTAAGGCAAGATGGCAATAAAGAATTTATTCATGTTATCCAATTATCCTTAATGGCTTTTGCCTTTTCAAGGATTATTAACCCTTTTTTCTAGATAATCAATTTTCGCATTCTAAAAAAAGGAATGAATATTAATACAAAAATTTATGACTTCCTTTCAAAAAAAAAAAAAATAATAACAAAAAAAAAATAATCTGCCCTTTAGCGTGAAATTTTTACGATGGAATTTTTTCATTGTTTAAACTTCAAAAAGTAATTATTCTGTGTGCAAAAAAAAACACAGATCAAATTTCACGTGCTTCCTTGTAGGCAAACAAGTATAAAACAAACATTTAATGGTTTCCATAAATTGTATTCTTCATGATTTTCACAGGTAAAGCATATAGTTGCTCATGACTCATGAGTCGTTTACTCACATACATTCACATGTATATGTGTAGTATATTTTTTATTCTTAATTCAAAAAATTAATATTCATGGCTTTTATTTGATGAGAAAAAACAATAAATAAATTGGTAAACATATCCGGGAGTGTTTTAATAAAGCCCTTTTTATATTTATACTACTGCTGCTGCTGTTGTCGGTTTACTTTATATAGTGTTTATATATTTTTAATTAAGTTTGGGTTGAAACAAAAATAATTTGCAACACATTTTTTGGAAATTTAATATCAACACCATCGTCGTCGTGGAAAATTTTTCACTATCATTTTGATAGGAATTTTCATTTAAAAAAAATCAATTATTTTTAATAACACTGTGTGACAAAATTTAAAAAATATTCAGACTTATTTTTCCAAAGAATATCGCTGAAATCCGACTCTATTATGTCAATTTTTTTAAATATTTTACCCCAAAAGAAAGGTAAACGGGTTTTGATTATTGAGGTTGTTTATCATAATAAGTTTTTTTTTAGCCTTTAGCGACAATTTTGTTTTAAATATTTGAAATCTTTTTTATGGTTATTTATAGTTGTTATTAGTGTTCGTGTATAGGAGCCTTATTTTGAAAGATAAGTACAAACATTAAGATTACATTAAAAGCTTAGGGTTAAAAAAATTACTTTGTTATGCACCATAACCATAAAGACCCGCGGCGGCGTTATTCGCGACGATAATATTTATTTTACGAAACAAAACTGACAATGGTGGGTGTGTTTAATAATAATACCTAACAAGAAAGTTGACAAGAGCTGTCACCTAGAGGAGCTCATGTGTTGGGGTGGGTTTGGCGATAGTGGAAATCAGTTACAAAAATTGAATTCAAAAATTGATATAAAATATTAATACAGAAATAGTGTTTAAGGTGCAGGCAAGTTTTATGATACCTTCCACTATACCTTTCGAAGAACTAGAAAAAAAAGTTTCTTCCAAGAAAAACAAAAACTATGTTTTTTTTTATTTCGATTTTAACACTTTCATTGAAATGTTTATACGGTAGACATTTTTAACCAAAGATCAAATGTTTTTGGAAATCGGCAAAAGGACAATTTTTAAGATATAAGAAGGAAAACATTTCGGAAATATTATATGCAGTGAGATTCGCATAAGGTATGACAAAAAGCTAGAGCGTGTAGGTTGGGTTGAGAAAAGCAAAAAATGGTATAGGAGGGAGCTCTATTCCCTCTCGTTTAGCCAGGAAGGGCAATTTTCTAAAAAAATTATTTAAAATGGAAGAAAAATTATTAAAAACAACCATAAAACTAACAATGCTATGCTATACCTTTTTGTAAAGCCAGAAAAAGTATACATTCAGATTCGGCAAAATTGTAGGTCCTCTGCATTCCTGCCGCAACCAAAAGAATGGGAGAGTTGTAAGTAGAGATTGCAATCCCGGGATTCAGGATCCCGGGATCCCGATCATTTTCTGGTCCCGAAAATCCCGGGATTAAAAACTCCCAATCCCGGGATTTTTCGGGATTTTCAACTAAAAATATTGACGAATAAAACATATTTTTTCTCTTTTTTTCCCCGAAATTTGCATTTCTGCCAACACTGCAATACAATTTAATTCTAAAAATTCAGTTCGGACAACCCTGGATACAATATTTTGTTTTACGTGCTAAACAGCATTATGTATAATATAATGACCGAAATGAGAACGTGGCACCGACCAGCACCACTATTTTGTTGTTGTGTGGGTATGGGTAAACAAAACACAAGAAATGATACTATATGTTCTCACCCAAGACAATTTTATGAACACATAAGTATGTACAAACTCATTTTGACGCTTACATTTATGTATCGGAAAATGTTTTGTCTATAAGTAAAATTCCAACTAATTTATTTAACTTGTTTAACTTATACATATGTAGGTTTTTGAATTTTTACGTTTTTGTTGTTTTTTTTTTTTGAATTCTAATTTTTGTTGACGTTTTCGGTAAATACCTATGTATATTTAAAAACGTTCGGTTTTATTTCCGTTTAGAAAGGTTTTTGTATTATTTTAAATATTACCTGAATCCCGGGATTATCCCAGGATTGAAATTTTCGAATCCCGAAATCCCGGGATTGAGAAAAGAGCCCGGGATTGCATTCCCTAGTTGTAAGCCATTTGGCCCTGCTTCTACACAAGCTGAGGTGTCACCAAATTTATTTATTATATTTTTTTTATTTGTTTATAAGCTTTGCTTTTAGAAATTGATTTATTTTTTTTTGTAAAAGCAAAGCTTATTTATTATATTTAGAGAAGGATTCTGGTGAAAGAGACAAGTATAAGTGAACAAATACATTAAATTCGTGAATTCCAAAAATATGTCATAGTTAAAAATATACAAAATAAAGCAAATAATTCAGCTCGTTTGGAATAAATTATATGTAAACAACAAAATAATTATGATTATCATTCATATTGTTCATACTCAGAACAAAACATTAATGATACAAATAAAAAAAAAAAAACATTTTGATAATCAACCTTCTTCCAATCTGCCTTTTATACTAACACTTTATGTTAAAAAAAATAAAACAACACTATGGTCACATTAACTTGGGTCAAATGCAAATATTGAATATGCAAATAAGTTTATATTCTATTTCAACATACAATTTTTACAAATTAATTCCGTTTCCATTTCTATGCATTTAAATAAAAATTCCAAAAACCAACTAAATGTTTTACAGTCAATTTCAACGCCACTTAAAATTATAGGAAACAATGTATGTATATAAATAAATATGGATAGTTATTTAAATAATAATGGCCAAGCTTTTCCGCAAATATCCGATATTGCACAAAAAAAGGTAAACCTACTTTATTGCATTTTTTCCACTTGGTAATTAAAAAAAAAGCACCAAACAGAGTCGCAGGAATTGGATGACATTTTTTAGTTAGTTTTTATGTTTTTACTTAATTTAAATTACCTAAAAACTTAATTTCTAAGTTTAAAGAAAATCACTTTACTGATGGTTTAGGCTGAAGGTCGAGGTACAGACAGAAATACAAGCATATAGGCAGAAATGCATATACTTGTAGAATACACTTTTTTTTTGTGTTTTTGTTCATTGTCATATATTACATATTATATTAGATTGACATGTCGAGTTTGATACGAATCCAAAACTTTTACCCATGTGTATGAGGTAACCACCACAGCAAACCAAAATACACAAATTGCAACAATAGGCGATGAAACTAAGGTTTCTTTGCAAAGCAGGCGGCAACAGTTCCAGCTCTTCATCAGTGTTTATAACGGGTGGGCCATCTAGTGGTTTCTTTTTAAATCATAGGTTATTTTGGCAAACAGTGCGTTTTTTAAAAAAAAGAAGTTTTGACCGAAATGAAGGACGCAGCGCGGCTGCTGTACGCAACTTTGTGCAAAAAGTTCAGGAGACTGGTATGCTAGTGGACTAAACTCCCCGTGGCTGCTGTACCCGAGAGAGTGAGATTTCGAAAATGAAGCTGGGAAAAACTTTTCGGTCAACGGTGGGCGTTAGAGAGCCATGTTAACCGACTTTTTTTTACTAAAATTGAAGACATGGATTTAGACCACCTCTGGTTCACGCAGGATGGCACGCCATCCATGCCACACAACCCATGCCACAGTCGATCTTTTATCGTGTTATCAGCCGTATTGTCTAATTAAACGACTGACAATTTATTGATTACAAACGAACCAAGCTGAATTATGCACATGTAACACTGTAACTTCAAAACCTGTGCATTTTACATGACCCCTTGTTAAATTTAGGTCATTGAAATGTAACGCTTTCACGAAAAGAATGCCAAGTGCCATATTGCAGAATGAAATTTTATCTCACTCAGTACTTGATCTTGAGTAACAGAGAGCAAATAAATACATATACCTACATTATAAGGTGTTTTGCATAAAATGCTAGAGCGTATACTAATATAGGTTGTGTCAAAAACAAAAAATAGTAAGGGTATTCATGCAACGTCGTAAGTTTACAAATTGTGTTAAATGATAAGTTTATACAAAAGTTTGCATGAACATTGAACACCCTTTTTAATTCATTTGGTTAAATGTTGTGTAATTGAATCAGTTGTTCATTAAATGTCAAATGTTAATTTTCAAAATATGTATACAAATAAGGGTGATCAGATTTCGAAGTTATTTTTAAATGTAAGAAACACCACAAAAGCACCGTTTTTTTAAGCCCGACAAGAATTAGATGAGAAAATGATTTCAAGACTAACAGTCGCATTTATTAGATTTTTGTCTACTTAGACACTGTCTAACTATTTTCAAACTGGTGGAAATATGCTTTATTTAATAAAAATAAATATCACATTATTCACGGTTAAGAAAATCTAATCTTGTGTCTAAGTTTGGCAGCTATACGACAAAAATAAAAAATGGTTTTTGAACACATTTCCCAAAGTTGAACAGTTGTCTAAAGTTAGACAACGTTTATAAATGAGACCAAAAATGTAGAACTGTAATAATCTCACGACAGTGATCGAACAAAAATGAGTGATTTCAAGAAAAATCATATGGCGGGCCCATAAAATTTCCTATACAAATGTAAGCTAAAACTTACATTTCAGTTTAAAAAGGTACATTTAATATAACCTACCACGTTTTTCCTATGTAAGTCATTTTTACCAGTAAACGATATTTTTACGAATTTTCTTATTTATAAATTAGATTTTCCATAAAAAAAAAAAAAAAAACATTTAAGGCAAATGTAAAGAAACTTTGTAATTTTTCTCCATAAATGAACCTAAGGCAATAGTAAATACGAATCTGATAATTAGCTAAATTAAAGCTATGCAAGTCCAAATTAAAATTAAAATTTAGTGATTCAAATACAATGCTTATCTCAATAATAACAAAAATTAAAAGTTATACTCTATTAGGTCATATGTTTCTGCATACATTTGCAAAATAAAAAAGGTGATGATTTGGTTGAATATCACGTATTCAGAATTCATGTCACCAATTTAACCTTAGTCGAAATGACAGACCGCTATAAAAATGAAAAATCGTGACTGTGAAACAATTAGGTACTCCTTTTTTATTTTGCAATATGTTATTGACAACAATTTTCACCTTGAACATTCTGATATTCATATAAATGTACAATGTACATACATACGTTCTCTTATTATCCTATCACACATAAAAGGCTGGAAATATTTAAATTTAAATAAAATTGATTGGCGGTGGGGGGTGACTATATTAATACGATTAAAATGTTTAAATTGTTCGAAAAAGAATTATATTTTTTGGATTAAGTAAAAAATAAATAAATAAAAAAATCGAGTGGCGCTACTGCTCGTGTAGAACGAGGTTTTAGTGATTTACAACACTAAACCATTGACAAGAATGGGTGGACCTACAATTTACTGCCGAATTCGAATGGCTTGGTTATGAACCACTTTTTTAGGATAAGGGGATACTCTTGGAGGATTTGTCAATTCCTCACAAGAGGCAGTAACCAGTTTTACAAAATATAAAAACTTAGTATAACAACTGGTTTTTTTTATAGGAAAAAAACTTTCAAAAATCGTTGAAGAAGTTTAAAAAAAAATGCACCTATGCAATTTTTTAAATATAGTTTTCTCCATTAAAAAATTAATCAAAATCGGTGAATACGTTTTCGAGAGGATCAAAGGTCAAAAACATGGTTCTACTGGAAGCTTCCATTAATAACCATTTTCCGTAAAACTGAATTTATTATGTTTTTTTAAATATGCAAAAAAACTTCTTGTATAGGTATTATATAATGTAGGATATTTTTTGAATTTATTTGTTTTATAATTTATTGCTGTTCAATTCATATTTCTTTAAAAATATTTTATCAATATGGAATAAGAAACATTTTTTTTTTCTCAGAAAATGCCATGTTTTTTTGTGTAAAAATTACAAACAAAAAAAAACATTCCGTATCTAATTTTGTTTTGAAAAGATGTGTTTTCAGGATATTTATTTTCTAGGAATTAATTGACCAAAACAAAGTGATTTAATACACATTCCTTACTTTTAGCTTAAAGCTTGTAGCAACACACGTATGAAGTATTTTTTTTATTTATTAAATCCATTCTTGTAATAACACATTATGTATGTAAGTAAGTTGGATGGTCAATACATCGAGACTATGGACTAGAAGGTAATGTTGCGCAGATTATCAATTCCGAAAAAGTGAGTAAAGTTGTTGCATTAATTTTAACACCTGTGTTCTAAACAGAAGGATAAGTTTAAAAAAAAAACTTAAAATAATTGTATGGCTATATGTAAGCTGTGAGCTAAGCTCAGATCAACTAAAATAAAACTGTTTTAAAATCCAAGCTGCCCGGAGAAGGCTATAGGTTGAGGAGGCCTACATTATAAGCGATATCAAGTATGCTTTTGAAGAGTGCCCATTCAAATCTCTTTCTTTAATTAAGCCGATCAAAAAAATTTGTCGAGCATTACAAAAAATCAAATTTTTCGTTTTGTATTGTACATCACCTATCGATCGAAATTGAGCGCACAAAATAATTTGTTGGGTACATTAATTCACGACTTTAATTTTGACAAATTCTGTTATTCTTGAATTTTGAGTAAACTTTTCTTTGTGAAGATAAAAGATTTAAAAAAATTGCGCAGAAAGATTTTTTTTGTTCTAGTTTTATGGGTTTGAAAGCCCAAAATTGTACTATTTATAAATAATAAAATTGTCCTTAGAATAATTGTGAAATTTTATCTGTAGGCAACAAAAATAATTTATAAGAATATCATAATTTTCAACGAAAGTTTTATTTGAAAAACTTATTTCTTGTATTTATTAACTTCCACTTATTTCCCGTACAAATAAAATAGACTTGATTTCACTTCTAATCGTTTTATTAATCACCACTCTTAATTGTATGCAATTTAAAATCACTACTTTTAACAACCAACTTTATGCAATCACTTTCAAAAATAAACTGTATCCACTCGCTCTCGCACATCGCTTTTTATAGCAAGTTGAATGGTTCTACACTCCTCTTGAATGTTCTGGTCTATGCTTCTAGTACTTTCTTTTCCCAGCGGCGAATTGAATTATACCACTTGTGTTAGTTTAGACACGATCCTTGCAGGTATGACGTTGTAAGTCTCCACTTAATATTTGGATGGTTATTTGTAAGATCATACTTTTAGGCTTTCTGTACAGTGTACAGGCGTTGAATAAGTCGTTAATTTCAAAAGTAGTTACGATAGTTAATTAGATAAATTGAAATTTGAAGAGATTAATTTCCATTTTTCCTTGCGATATACATATACAATATACATACATAGGTATTATGGATTGGTAAAAAAAATTCGAATTCGAGTTTTTGATAGCGAAGTCAAAAAAAAATAGTGTGCGTGTCTGCCTATGTGTCCGTTCATATGCATCTTAAACGAGTCCATTTTTTTTAAAAAGTTTTTCAAAAACGTGACCACAACTTTTGTTTTTAAATTTAATAATTTTTTTATAAAAAGGATACCATTTTCTAAAAAAAAATTCCGAAAAATGGTTATAAATCGATATTATTAAAACCCGTTCAACTGATTCTGATAATTTTTTTATGGAGATTATTTTAAAAAGTCTTAGAGGAAGGTATTGTATACCAAACTTTTTTTGGATTGGGGGATTTTTAAAAAAAATGATTTTTGAAAAATTTTGTAATTCAAAAACGATTTGGTTTTATAAAATTTGCCACCCAGTATTTTTTAACATTATTTAGCAAAATTTAAATAAAAATTATTATTATAACGAGAAATAACTGTAAAAGTGTTTAATGGAAATTTCCGTGAGGCATTGCTTAGATACCTTATTTATGTAAAATTATTTCCCAACATCACGGTCCGGAACTATGGGATTTTTTTTTATTTTTATTAAACTGCGCAACATGTTGTGATTAATTGGCAATCAACTTATATATACACGTTTCATCAAGAGTATTAGAGCGTAAACAAGCTGTCAGTGGAACGGGAGCCTTGGGATAAATTTATTTCCCTTAAGGAATTGGAGAATATTTACAATATCAATAAATGAACCAGACAATGAAATAAATACATACATATACTACATACATATGTATATGGAATAATTAGGACTATATTGTATATAACTATCTTAATAAAATATTTTTATTTTTGTGGTTTATTTACATCATTTAAAGCACTTCATTAGTTCTTTTCCTCATTAAATATTATTTATTATCTGTGGGGAAAAGTGTATGTTCTATAAGCGTCAAGAACTTTAAGAAAAAGTTATTTCAAACATGAGAAGATTATCTTGAGGTTTTGATTTCTCTCTCACTGCGGAAAAGTATCGGGCTTGCATTTAGCTGTATAATGTAAAAAAATAATTTTTATTTTTCTAAAATTAGAATTAAATACTTAATTACGTTCTGTTAAATTACAACTACTGCTTTCAAAATTCAAGATTGTGCTTCAAAGTTATTTTACGAGAAAATGTAAAGAACATTAAAAATAGGTATTAAATATAGATTTATATAGGTATTTTTATTTTACTAAAATTTTGATTAAATAGTTCATCAACTAAGTACGTAGTACCTTGAAATGATGAAGTGTAAAATTATATCAAAATCAATCAAACCATTGACGAGATATTCAGAATTAACTCAATTATAAGAAAATTTTGTCAAAAAACAACAAAATCTTATTTTTGTTATGCAATATTTTCGAAAAATACCAGAAACGCAGTATTTTTGTAGTTCCTTAAGACATTAATTTGACGAAGTATGATCAAAATTATAAGCGTTGCTTTGGAGTAAATTAAAATAAAGCTTTGCTTTGTGGGAAGTGTTGCAGGCAGGTCAAATTTTCAAGGACTCTCTTCAATAAATTTTCTGAATTCAATGAATAGAGTTGAATTTTAGGGAATCAATTATTTGCTATTTATTCGTAATGACCTGTGGTTTAAGATAGTCCAAAAAGAAGAAGTCTATAGGCTTCTAATCCCACTATATGTAGGTGGGTCGGTTCACTTTTGTCGCCGCGCGATATAACCATGTCCTAAAATCGCTCTTGAAGAATTTCCATAGTATGGTGTGCCACATAATATAAATAAATAAATAAATAAATAAATAAATAAATAAATAAATAGATATCTACAGAAATCATCTACTTTAAGTTACAAGAAGCTTACCCTTGAGGGTTATGGCAATGTCAGTTTCGTTTTGGAAGAAGTATACAATGCTTTTTATGCTATATAAACTATGTAAGCCTTAATAAATTTCGAGCGTCGCTATTGAAAGACGAAAAGATCTATGTATAGCAACTATCCCCTACTTTATGAGCTAAAACAAAAATTCAAGTTTTTTCTTTTATAGGAAGTAATATAAAAATATTTGTATTAAGTTTGAAGCAAATCTGTCAATCCGAGAATGGATAAGTAACTTTGGGCGTACACAGACAAGCACATGAAACCAAAACTCTCCTTATTGTCATTAGAACAATTTTTTAAAGTCAATTTTGATAAGCAAAATGTCGAAACCATTTTTGTTAAAAAAATCTAAAATTAAATTTTTTGAAAAATATCAGTATCGACTATTTCGCAAATGTAATAAGGCTTTTCTTCATTTCGTCTTAGTTGGTAAATTTTTCTTTAATTTCGCCTTCCTTTAATTTGCAAGTTAACTTTTATTCTTCATTCAAACCTTATTTTTTTTTAGTCATCTGCGTAATTTGTTGCATAACTACTTTTGAAATCAACAACATATTCAGCGCCTATACAGCCTGATCTTATAAAAAGTGGAGGCTTGTAACGTCATACCTGCAAGGGTCGTGTCTAAACTAACACAAGTGGTATAATTCAATTCGCCGCTAGGAAAGGAAAGTACTAGAAGCTTAGACCACAACATTCAAGAGGAGTGTAGAACCATTCAACTCGCTATAAAAAGCGATGTGCGAGAGCGAGTGGACAGGACACAGTTTATTTTTGAAAGTGATTGCATAAAATTGGTTGTTAAAAGCAGTGATTTTAAATTGCATACAATTAAGAGTGGCGATTAATAAAACGATAAGAAGTAAAATCAATTGTGTTTTATTTGTAAAAAAAATAAGTGGAAGTTAATAAATAAAGGAATTAATCTTTATTACGAACCTTAAGTAAACGTTACATTATGTTATTTAATGGAATTTGAAAAATACAAAATAATTGAATAAAAAAAAGGTAGCTAAACAACACAATAACAAATTAAATTTACCAAATATTCAAAAAGTCAATCAAAATTTCGAAATCATGTTTTTTTCAAATAATAATAATAAAAAACAAAATAGTGCCGAACGCATTCATTATGAAAAATCGAATTGCTTTTATTGACATAAGCAGGTACATGAAATTTTCTGTCCCACTTCTAATTCTTAAGAAAAAATTAATTGGTCTATTTGTCCAATTTAATTTTAAAATCTTTTTGCCGTCACTTTCATTCAAAACCTTCAAAAACCAGCTCTGATAATATATTTGCCATATGGAATTCGTATTGGTTTCTTAAAATTTTGTAGGAATATATTTTTTCTTAAATTATTTTACTGAATTTATTAAATACATGTCTGTCTTTTTTTTTAAATTTTTTCTTGAAGCAAAATTTATTTTGGCCAACAAAATGCCACCCATTTGACACTTGTTGCCAAAATTTTGTTTTCAAAAAATTTTTAAATTTCAAGCATATCTAGTAAGTTAACCCAAAAGTTTTTTTAATTAAAAATAAAAATCACGTCTATAAGCCAGACACACAAATAACTAAAATAAATAAAGAACTAAAATATTCTTATAGGTAAACCTAAAAACATAATCTAATTTCGAACTCAATCAAACAGACTTCATGTCTGTATATGTATATCTCATAGAAGGGACCTCCTCAACACTACCTAACCTATGTAAGAGTAAAATGTTTTGTAAATACAAATACATTTAAACTTAGTCCATAAACACTTGTACCATTTAGCCTTATATCCTAGAGCCAATTAACAAGGATTGAAACAGTTTACCCCTGGAGGCGGCGGCAATGGTGGTGTAGATGTGGATGTGGATGTGGACCTAATGGATTTTCATTTCATATTCAATTATTATTGGAGTGAGATTACCAGCTTTAGCTTACAATTCCTAATATAGTGTTGAAGAAATCAGAGATTTCTATGGAAGAAGAAGGTTAAGGTGAGGTCAAGAGCTTAAATCACTTGGGGCTTATGGAAGTATGGGGTATATTTTCAGATAAATATTAAAGGGAACCAAGATTATTTATATTTTAACACCTAATTAGAATTGAGAAAGGTATGCAATAGTAATTAATTATGTTTTTTTAATTATATTATCAAAAGGTGGTTTGAAGATCATAATGTTAATATAAGTAAGATAGTTCATTAAATCTTAAATCGTTATTGAAAATAGAAAATTTATAAATTAAATTAAATGGTAAATTAAGACTGTAACCCATTATCCAAATTTTAAGAGAGATTTTACCGCTCATCGTTTTTGTTTCTTCATATTCAATCAGCGTTTTACTTAACTACGTCTAGCACATTATGAATACATAATTATAAACAATATAGAACCGTGTTGCACATACTCATGGAATTTACAATTTGAACTGAAAAATTGTTAAGAAATCATATAATTATAATAAATTGACAACAACGCAATGTAGCTACACCATATGAGAAAAAAATTTAAAAATCGTTGGCTCGGTATTTTTCCTTATCTTGAAAATATTTAAAAAAAATAGTACACAATTTTTTAAGTAATTATTTATTATTTACTTTATTTATTATTTATTTTTAGTATTTATAATTAAGTTTTGAAAATCTATCTACCCATTTTCGAAATATCGAATTTCCAAAAAAAAAAAAATAATTTCGAACATATTTTTTTTTATCAAAGTTAGATTTTTTGAAAATTTGAATTTCCGGTATCATTTAAACTTATTAGGCGCTTTTGTGTAAAAAATTTCATTAAAATCAGTTCAATTGATAACGAGGTATTCGAAAATAAAAAAAATGAGAGATTCCATCAATATAATCGATAAAGAAAATTTTGTTTTCCAATAACATGGTAGATCGTACTGATATTAGCTTACATACAAATTTTTATCAAAAAAGTTTTTAAGCACTTGTAAAGGGTGTTTTTTTTGGAGGTGTAGAACTTTGAAACATGACATGAAATTTACTTTATTCGAAAGATAATCTTCTGCCATTATAATTTAAATATGATTTCTGGCATATGAACGCAACGGCTGGCTCGGACGTAGTCTAATCTGGACGTCCAATTTTCGATGACTTTTTCCAACATTTGTGGCCGTATATCGGCAATAACGCGTCGAATGTTGTCTTCCAAGTGGTCAATCGTTTCGGGCTTATCGGCGTAGACTAGTGACTTCACATATCCCCACAAAAAATAGTCAAGCCGCGTTAAATCGCACGATCTTGGAGGCCAATTCGCGGGTCCGTTACGTTACGAAACTATGCGGTTACCAAACGTTTCATTCAATAAATCAATTGTGGCACGAGCTGTGTGACATGTTGCACCGTCTTGTTGAAACCACAGCTCCTGCACATCGCATGGTTGTTCAATGGATGAACGAAAAAGTCAGTAATCATAGCTCTATAGCGGTCACCATTGACTGTATTTTATTATTATTATTATTATAACTTTATTTATATGTAATAAATTACAATATAAACTTAAACTAATAGCACTAACTACCAGAGTCTGCGGCTATTTGATAAAAGCAAAAATAAATACATATGTAGTTAAGTAAATTGAATTTATAAAATTAATAATAATTTATAATGTAGTCAAAATTAATTACATTTATATTATATTCATATCAATTTTGAGTATGCATCCATTGACTGTAACGTTCTGGCTAGCATCGTTTTTAAAGAAGTACGGACCAATTATTCCACCAACCCATAAATGGATGTAACGGTGTCTCAACATACACTTGAGGATTATCATCACTCCAAATACGGCAGTTTTGTTTATTGACGTATCCATTCAACCAAAAGTGATCTTCATCGCTAAACAAAATTCGCGTTGTTTAGGCGTCAGTCTATTCATGTTGAAATGCCAAACCAAACTAAAAATAAATCACTTGACAGATGAAAAAATGGCCGCCAGTTAAAATAGTGTTGCCAACTTAAAGTTCTATACCTCTAAAAAAATACCCTTTATATGGTAGATACCGTTATTTTTGGGTATAAGAATAATTTTTGTTTAAAATCTAGTAGATAACGTTAAAAAACTACAGGTTGCCAAGTTTATTGAAAATCGATCAAGTTGTTTTCAAATTTTAAAATTTCTAAAATAAAAATGAATATGGAAAAATATCAAAAGTAGGTAAATATGTAGATACATATGTACTTATAAAATGGATTTTTTCTTAAAGAAAAAAATATTATCAAAATTTTTTAATATACAGTATACAAAAATCGGTCAAGTCATTGAAAAATTATATGCGGATAACTAAAAAATAAGAAACGTCAAAATTATATTTGAAGTAAATCGATACAGCCGCGCCACCGCCGCCGCCGCGCCATTTAGACTCAATATTACATATATCTCTTTAAACATTTTGTTGGGAACAATAAAATTCTAAATTAAAAAAAAAAAAAATATTTTAATTACAAAATTTTTAAATCAATGTCGATCATTCATGTTTAGAATTTAAGAAACCATTATAATCCATATTTGAACTTTTACTCAATGGCATTTACCATTTTGTGTACACCTAACTAACCCCAGAGAAAAACTAAACTGTAAAAAATACTTTCGAATAAAATATTCTCCAAAGAGCACTGTACTGTGCAGTGTGCAGTGTGCAGTGTATAGACCTGAAGCTCATTTTAAACCATATAATGTGCATTTGGAGTTATTCCAAATATGTAGTTACATGTATCTGTTTCTACCGTGCTGACTTGCCTGGAGGGAATACAAAGATTTGAAATATTTTCATGCTATTTCCATTACATGTATGTATAGGAAGAAATACAGCATTCTTAAGGAAACAAAAAACAAAACATCTTGGCAAGTTCAAGGATAGTTTTAGAAGTTTTTTTCTAATTTATTTAATGCGGGGTATATTTGAAATTCTTTAAGTTTTTATGGTACATACATACTTAAAGTTGAAACGTTAGAAAAAAAGGGTTGCCATGGTGTTGATTTTTTCTAAGAAGTTCAATTAGTTTTTGTATTTGTATTATTTAATTTAATGATGTCCAATCCGAACGACTCAGGGGAGGCGCACATTACAAGAGACATTCTTGAAGGATATATTAATTTCCCGCAAGAGGGAGTACATATGGAAAAAAATATTTCAAACATATGTATAAATGTTCTAAAATCTATGGCGCAAAATTTTAAAGAACCTATTGTTAAGGGCGTAGCATATTACTAGTTAGCAATTTGCTAAACATTTAGTAACTTACTAGCTCTTCGGAAATTTGAATCCTTTTTTTTCGTTTTATTAACTAGTAAAATTCTAATTCCCTTTTATTAAAAACGGTGCATCTGAACACGTCCAAACAATGACAGTTCGTGAAAGAAAAACAAAGCAAACAAACTTAAACCTAGGGAACGTCCTAATAATTTGATTTACCGTTGGCCAGATACACTCCAAAACCTTTTTCAATTTTCTTAATTTTTGCCATCATGATGAAAAATGAAAAACATTTTGGAGTGTATCTGACCAACCATAAACCGTACGGCGGCGTACAGGGATGGTTAATACCTTTTTGGAATCAGCACCTCCATTAGCTTCAGCAACTCCTTATGTCTTCCGAAAACATTTTATTTTATTTTATTTGAAAAACAATTAGCACACGAATCATAAAAAAACACAATTTAACTCTTTGCCAACAAATTTTTTTCGAGGACAATGACAGATTTCATATGGATTTAGCAAGTTACTAAAAGTTAAAGTAGCCATTTTGTGATTTTAACTTTAGTAAAATGTTAAGAGATAGTAAGTTGCTAAAATTGTTTAAAATTAGCAAAATCTTCTTTTTAGCTTAATAACTTACTAAAATGGCTTTAACATTTTACTAAATCGTTTAAAATTTTGCGCCTATGTTTCTATCATTAATAAAATACTCAATAAAGTCTATCTCAAACAATAAAAACAATTTTCTCTGAGTCTTTTTCGCAAAATAGTAACAAATTTTAAAACTTAAGACTGGTTTTTTTCCTGACATTGAATTAGCTGATTTATTTACTTCTTTTTATAAAAATTCTCAATCTTAAAAAAAATTAATTTTTTTTTAACCATTTCTCTATTTGAACTCATTGAGTAACAAATTTATAAGTACGAAGTCGACCAAACATGATTTTATAACTTTGTCCAGCTAGATTTGCGATTCGCCGCACTGTGTGTGTCGTCGGTTGGGACGAATTTATTTTAACATAGGTTCTTTGATATATTGAAGGCTACTCCTGATTTTTGATCTTTCTGACTAATTATAATCATACACACTCGACTGCCGACGATTTACTTTAATAATCGTTGCTAATTGACGATGTTATGAGTGTTAGTTGTACAACTGAGATGTGATGTAAGGCTTTCCGTTCGATAACAGATGGTAACTGAGTTTTTTGTCACTTAATTCTCCCCACTACAGGACAGGACGTCTTAAGATCGAATCTCAGCCCCCAGCCCCATGGCATCCTCATTTGATAAAAATATTAAGAATTTTTTCACCAGTTTTCAGCTCATCGAAATCGAGTAGTTTAACTTAAGAGTGGAGTTGACCTCTTTTGCACATTCTTCGGTGATTTCAATTTCCGTTGGTTAGAATTTTCTTCTTAGCTTTATGAACATTAATACATGAGTGGAAAAAATCTTTGAATTTGTCGTAGACCTTTTGGCGTATAACATAAATATGATTTTAACAAATTAGCACCAATAATATTAAAGATAATGCTTCCATGAAAGACCCAGTGAAGATGCAGACTCAGAACTTTATATAGTTTACAAAACTTTTTCACTTCGGTGAAACTTTTATTGGATGAGGCTTCTGATAAATCTTTTACAATTTTGACTGAATCTCGTTTCCCCATTTTGTTAAAACTATCTAATTAGCTAATATTTCCTTATGATCGATTTGATTTTTCAGCGAATTCATCAAGCCTTTTTGACTTTCTTTTTTTCTTTAAAGGGGTTACGATGCCTTCCGTTTTTCCCATTTTTTCGCTTGGCTTGAAGAATACGATGTTAATGTTTATCTTAAGTTTTTTCTTAACATCTTCAGGTATTTCTTAACTACTATAATATATCTGTTAATTATTTTTAAAGCTAAACCCACGTTTTTGCGATGTACTTGGCAGTCTTTTCCCATGTTTCATAAATTTCCATTCACGGCACATCAGACGGGGTCATTCTGGTTCGGGAAAAGTGAAAAAAAAAAATTGTATGACAGTGGCAAAAACGCGCTTGATGTTTTTAGTTTATCTTAAAGGGAATACTCTAAAGAATAATATGAATGTAGTTTCAGACCGGAATTATGCGGGATAATTAACTTTAACTCTACCTGATAAAATACAATATTTTATTTTTTGCATTTTTTGACCTTGGCACATTGTTTTTTTTTTTATTGTTGCAATGAAAATAATTAATTAATTAAAAACTACAATTATGTACCTTGACAAAGAGCTTAACAATAATAAAAAAAAAATATTCCAATAAAATCACCGTAGCGCTTTAAATTACTAACCAAACTCACACAAAATTTTGGTAATCGGTGTTATCGCTATTCCTGTTCTGTTGTTGTTCTGTCTCAACGCCTATCATATTTATATGGGGATTATTGATATCAAAGAGTGTTAATTCCTACAAGTAACGTAGGAACTTAACCTAGATTTATGAATAGAAAACAAGATTAATATTCCACCATAAATAAATTCAATAACACAAAGATTTCACTTTAGTTCTCAACAAATTAATATGGTCATTATCTGTCTACTTATTTAAGTACCTCTGTAATGAAAAAAAAGAAAATTGAACTTACAGCACAAGAAAAGTTTCCGATTGGGAACTCTTATAAGGAACCACTAAAAAACTTAGGTATTCAGCAAGAATTGAGAAAATCAAAACGAAGATCTTCTGTGTCAGAATAATAAGAAACCTCTGAAGCATAATAATTATGAAAAAAATTCTCTCATATCAACGTATAGTTCTGGATTACCTCTGCAAATTAAAATGCTTCTGGACGACAAATATAGAAAACAACATAAGCAAATTCGAACGTTCAGCTTGCATTTTCTTAAGCGAAGTATTTCACAGACTACTCTTTCCGCTGAACTAGTTATTCTATTCCTTCTGACTGATATATCAAAGAAAAGGCTGCAAAAAACCTGATAAAAGTAAAAATATCAGACTGCGCTTAGCTGCTACTAAATCTCTGGACTCTCTACTCATCATCATCAACATCATCATATTCTTTAAAGCAATAGCCTTAATCACTGAAAATGTTTATCTCGTCAAAACTTGACATATTCACTTCAATTGAATTTCAAGTTTATCACCCATAAGTAAGAGTATTCACTGACAATTTAAATTGCAAGTATTATCCCCTCAAAAGGACAAAGGATTTGTTCGAAAGTAATTGGAAATCTTTACCATACGGGTTTTAACAATCACTTTGTGTTTGTATTTAAGTATAGTTCTAAGTTCTAAGATTTTTCTCCCTTCAAAAAAAAAAAAAAGAGAAAAAGGTCAGAAGTGAAATCATTCGGAAGAATAGATACGCTTTGAAGTGTATGTGATTATATGCTTTTGGTCTACCTACCCAATTACCATATAGCATTTTCAAAATGATCAATAGAGAGAATTTAGTCAAGTGTAAAACTGATATCCTTTTCACTTCTTTATAATATTTTGTCTTCTATAAGAAAAATAAAACGAATCAGCAAACTTGCTACGAGTATGTATACAATGTACATAATATAGTTTGATTATTTGGAAAATGAGGATTAACTTAAAAACACATGATATTTTTCTCTCATATGTATATGTGTGAATGAAATGCAACAGCTTGGAAAAAGAATTTCAATTTTGTGTCCACCCGAAACTTTATTTATTTCGATTTTGACTTTTCAAGGGTAATTGGAATAAAATCATTCTTAATCTTCTTTATCCTTTATATATTATATAGGTACAGTGAAAAGGATTTCTTTTTCTTTTTCCTTTTTTTTTTTTTGTTTAATTCAAAAGTTTACGAAATGCTAAAAGATTTTATTTTATTTTATTGTCTTTTTTTTCGTTTTTAGTTAAAGTGAAAGCAATTTTTGTTAGTTACTTTTTATTGAAGTTCAGACTTTGTTTAAAAAAAAAGCACTTAAAAAAAATTGGCACAGGAATAAATGCAAAAATCACAATCACTTTCGTGTTGACTTTAAACAAACAAATGAAAAACTCTCACCCAAAACATTTCTGTCCCTATTCCTGTTTGCTTTTTAAGGTGAATTTCAACATTCGTTCGATGAGAAAAAGTGAAACAGAATGATTTACTATATTTTTTTTGTTTTTTTTTTTTTTTAAAGTTCATTCATATTTTTAAATTTCGATGTTCATCTTGGATGAATCATCAAAATTGACGGGGACACCCACGTAGACAGGTTCCAATAACTTTATTGGATCAAGAATTTTCGGTGATCATATCATATCATCGACATTTTGTATTAGTTTGGAAGGCATGTTAATGCCATTATGTATGGAACATAACATCGTTCAAATGTCCGCCGTGGCTTCTCTGGGTGGCACGCATCCGAAATGTCCAATTTCCGATGCCTCTAGCTCATAAATCAAGCTAAATTCGAACGGTGACATGGGTTATGTTGTCTTTGAGGCCGCTGTGGTTTATGGATTATTCGCATAGCTTTGCGACTTCAAAAAATCCCACAAGAAAAAGTCTAACGGGGTCAAATCGAACGATCTGGGTGGGCAGTTCACATCACCTCCACGTGAGATGACTTGGTCCCCGAATTGCTCGTGCAGAATTTTCAACGTTGCTTGAGCTGGGCCCTTATTGTGAAATACGAAACGAATAGCAGAAAAAACGAAACCTAGGGAAACGATAGTCACGGTGAAAAGCGATTATGAGAAACGAGAATGCAATCAAGAAAATGTGTACAAACAAAAATGAAAAATAATATTTTTTTAAAGCGCAACAAACTTTACAACTGTTAGCAAATGTCAAAATAAAAGTGTTTATACCTTAAATCATTCTATACCTAATGAAAAATTTAATTATTATTAAACACAAAAAGTTTATTTCACCACTAACATACTGTTTTTCAACCCTCCGCTGTTTTAGCTGGACGACAACATGCATTTAGCTTTTCGGTTGAAGCGTTCCAAAGCATTTTTGACTTCTCCGTTTTACATAATAAGCCCCCTGTGTGGCACTTAGCACCGTCCTGTTGAAACCACCATGACTTTGGTGTATATATCACCTAATGAAGGCCAAAAGAATTTGATAATAATCGACCTATAGCGCTCGCCGCTGACGGTGATGGCCTGGCCATCCATATACATACATAATAATGGATATGAAAAAACTGTACCCATGCATTACCGATGGAGCTGAATGTGTTGGATTACACCTTAAAGATTTTAATCCGCCTACCGTTGAAAGTGAAAATCTAGAGGCTGTTATTCCATCTAAACAGCTTTGGCTCCTCACCATCAACGACGAACTTAACGAACTCGACAGAAACGAAACTACAGACGGTGACTTCATTGACGAAACTAACATACATTTCTAAGACATAATTAACTAACTCACTGATTGACTGACTAACTGACTGACTGACCGACTTGGACGTGGAATACAATGTAAGTCTACCTCCTCGTAGTGCATTCTTGGTAAAGCAAAATGACTTACTGTACTATACTTACTAGAAAGAACTTGTATTGAACTGTTTTACAAAAAACCCTTCCCATTTCTTGGCGCCTAAGTTATCATACTCTCCCCGCATCCAGCTTTACGTGCGTCGTATAAACAGTGAGGTATGTATGTATGGGGGGCATGCTGACTCCTGCAAACCCCCTGCTTGGGCTCACTATAGGATTTGTGGTAGGTGCAAGGTTAGGTGTATGCAAAGTTTCTTTTGCAAACAAAAAATTAATTAAATCAAAGTAGTAGTTTTGGTAATTTTCAATTTTCTCGAAAACTAGAAGACATAAAATCATCTAGTTTTCAGTTTTTGATTAAGAATTTATAAGAGCAACGAACTGTAAATCTGAAAGTATTGAAAAAAATTACCAAATTTTGAGTTTGAAACTCTTTTTTTCAAAAACTATGCATAGATTTCACTTGATTTAAAAACTGGCTAATAGGACAGAGTATTGGCTTTAAAAAAAGGTATAATACTTAATTATAGGTATTAACGTTATTTTTTAATAATTTGTTTTTCCATATTTAGTACTTTTTTTCATTAAAATGCCCCTCCCACCCAAACGGGGGAGATAGACAGCCCTGCCATAGTAAAAAATGCTTGTATTAAAGTGTTCTACAAAAAACCGTTATCATTTCTTTGAGCCACAGTTACCATACTCTCCCCAAGTTTGATTTTACCAAAACAATTACGAATAAAAATATTAAAAAAGATTTTCCTGTATCTATGATATTCACCTTGTTTATAAATCCTTTTCTTTTTTGTTGCCATTGCAAAACTGACCAACTTTCAATTGGAAAATAAAAAGGTTGGCAGATTAACGCTATAAGCATAATGGTTGCTTGCACACTTTATGAGAGTTGGTCGACCCTAATGGGTCGCTTTTGTTTTTCCATTCGGAATAATGGAAGGACTACGACCAGCTTGGCCTCATGTCTGATATTCAATAAATAAATCGATATAGGTTATAGGTAGGTACATACGTACCACCAACTAGAAACAGTTCAGCGAGTTTGTATGTTTATCTCTTCTTCACTCTTTCCAATAACAAAAAATGAATAAAAAAGCAATCGGTTTAAAAAAAAATGTTTGCCTTTACCCTTTTTTTTTTTTTTGCTTAAAATGGTAGCCTCCCTGGAAAAATAGCAATTTAAGAATGATTGCTTTTTTATGTCAATAGCACGTCTATAAGCATAAAAGGATGTTATCTTCAGACAATGAGACAGATCGTTTAAGAAAAAGCGTGTCCTATTATATACCTAAAAATGATGAAGGGAAAAAGGAAAAGTTATTTTGGGAAAAAGTTATTTTCCCTGTCAATGTTTGGCAAACGATTATTTCCGTCTGCTCTATATACTAAACTTATTGAGTGTGTATCGGTTTTCTCATTAAAAACCGTTGCCACTGCTGTCATTGAAAAATGTTATTATTTAAACAAAGTTAACTTCTTTCCTTTGAAATTTAAAATACAAAATAAAAACCATAAAAGTTTTGCAGGAGAAGTCTGAGATATTTATGTCTGTTTACATTTCCAGTGCATTAGATCTTGGACATTTTTCATTTTGTTCAAACTTTTTCCTCTTCATCTTCGGATGATGACGCAAAGGATTTAAAATAATTTTCTTCATGGTAAAAATGAAGAAATTGATAAACTTTTCAATAAAATACAGAACACGACATAGCTATAGCTAATCCTTAGTATGCCTTTTTGGTTGGCATACTACAGCACTGCCATTTACTCCTTCTTGCTTAAGACCTTTTAAATTATGGGCATTATTTTTTTTGGGAAGGAGTCTTCAATAAAGCAAAATAAAGGTTATGAGGTTCAATTTATGAAACATAAATCAGTTAAAATACACAAAAGAAACGAAGTCGGTTACATCAAAGCAACAAGCATTTTCTCATTGGGTTAGGAAGGTTCAAACAAAGGTCCATTTATCAAAGGTTAAATTACTGCAAAAAGAGTTATTGTAAAACAATAAAATTTACGTCTGGGTGTGGTCATTTGGATGCCACGAACTTGAGGTTCTTGAGGTTCAATATTAAAAATTGGGAAAACCTTTAAAGTGGTCTAATACGTAAAATTTCGATCAGGGGGGCAACTCATTTTCAGAAACCATGGTGTATGGTTGTAAAGTAAATTTATTGTAGTTCATTTTAATGTGTTATATTTATATTTGTAGTCTTGATGTTACGGATTTTAATATTTTTTGTATACAAATAAAAATAAAATTAGAAAATTTAATTTTCTATGTACAATTATTTTAGTCTCTGAATTTACACAACATACATTTTTTTTATAAATCTTTAGCTGCCCGGTCATCCATCTTCGGGTTTTATTTATTGACTTCAATTTATAGAATTACATACTACCTTACACATTACATCAAAAAATATGTTCATATTATGTTAAAGATCGCATAAAAATCCCTTTTGGAAGTCGTGAATAATGACGAAACGTTTTGAAGAAGATAAAATAAAGTTTTTATTCTGCATTTAAATTCAAATTGACCAAAAATCCGGAAAAGGAATGTAAAAATATATTTATATATTTTTTATAAAAACTTCACAGATAAAATTTCATTCTTAATCTTAAGCCAACACTTCTGAGAAATTTTACTTTTTGATTGTTGATGAAAAACAACTTTATTTAAAAAGAAAATTCAGGGATTTCTTTCTGTCGCTCAGTTCGGTTCTCTCTCAACTGAACGCCACCCCTGGGATTTAATTAGTAAATCAAAACCTAATTTCTCAATCCACTGTGCCAACAAAAATCTATACTATCCTTCTATTCCTTCTAACATTGCCTTATTTATAAGACCTTAGGTCTTACTGGCAAATATGTTTATGTTTGTGTTTGTATTATTCTTATGACCGAAACGGGACAAGTTTTTTAAAACCAATATAGACAATCTCATTTTTCTTAAAAACGGTTCCTACGGTTCCTTTGAATTATTATTTATTTTAAATTTGAATTTTATGTGAGCTAATATCAGTACGATTTAACATGCTATTGGGAAAAATTTGTATCTATCGATTGAAAATTGTATCTCTCATTGAATCATTTTCTGGTTTTCGACTATCTCATTATCTGTTAAACCGATATTAATAATTACACAAGGGCTTCTAATAATTTTAAATAATATTGCATATCAAAATTTTAAAATAAACAAATTTTAGATTTAAAAAAAAAAATTATTTTTTTGAAAATGTTGTTTAAAACTCGTTATTTCGGAAATGACTTGGTCGATTTATGATTAACTTGGCACCAGGCGGTTTCTTAAAGTTATCTAGCTTATTTTGAACAAACATTATTCTCAGAACTGAAATTAACGGCATGCACCTAGTAAAGAACCGTTAAAGAAAATGTTATTTTTTTTCAAAACTAAATTCTACTATTTTGATTAAAATGTATCCGTGTTTTAGTATTAAAATCTTTATACCATTAAACATGAAAAACTATAACATTAATCCGTTACTAAAAATACATCTTATACTTTTGATTTTCAACTATCTCATTATCTATTTAATCGATTTAAATTAAATTTTTTACATGAGAGCTTTTAAAGTTCAAATAATCAATGAAAAAAAAAAAAACAAATCTTGGATTTTCTAGGAAAATTACTTAAAAGTCTTCTGTTCTTTATTTGAAGCAAAATCTGTACATCCACTGAGGAGCTAACTCGATGTACAGATTGATATATGTAATATATATGATAAGCATGTACAGATGCCCTTTAAAACAAATAAAAAAAAAAGGTTAAGAAAGTTTATTTCACTCGAATAAGCAGGAACATACACATCATATGCACGTATACATAAGTTAATTCAGCGTGCAAAAGATACTCAGTTGGTATCAGAAAGAGATTTGAGATCATTTGAGAAGAAAGAAATTATTATATAAAAACATATTCAAAAGGAACCATTTTCATTATTCGAACTCTCAAGAGCCATTCATTAAACACAGCTTAAAAACGTCAAATTATTTACACATCTATTGTCAAAAGTCAAAACCCCTATTTTACTTTTTGACATATGAGTCACTGCCAGCTTCACTCTCTATAATTTCAATTATTTTCACTACAAAGGAGGATTAATATTGCAGATCATAAGATAAAACACTGCAAAGCACGATAATGATTAGCCAAGCAAAATCCATTAACGTCCAGGAATAATATTATTATATTGTGAAATGAAGATAAAGACAGATATACCAGCAAATACATAGGTATATATATGATTTGGGTGACACTTTATCGTCTTATAGTACATCGTTGCTGTAAGTGCGAGTCTGTCTTAGAGAACAAAGGCAGCCGTTGGAAATTCATCACTGAACTATAATTATTATGCCACGAAAACTCATTCTCCAAACAAAACATCAACGACAAGTCGACAAGGATAAGGATAAGTAGAAGGACGACCTGCGTTATTTGTATATGACTTTGAACAAAAAAAAAGGGTTGTTTGTATACATATTTTATTCCTCCATAGTCTCAGGACTCAGCAACAGCAGAACTATTTCTAAGAAGAGTTTTTTTTTTTCGTTAATGAGTGCTGAAGAGTGTAAGGGAATTATTAAAGATTCTTATATTTAACTCTGAGCAGTATTCATCGCCCACACTTGCCCACTTTTGTTGCGAAGAAATTTCGAAAAGCAGGATATACAACATTCAGGTGTATAACTATACTGATGGCATTTTTAGTCGGAAGGAACCTAAAGATGGAGGATAACAGTTTAAAGTCGCGTTGCTTTTTCACACTAACTTATTTTGTGTGCAGTAAAGTGTATACTTACACTGCGTGTCACTTGATTAGAAACTAACAATTTTTAATGAAATCAGAGCTTTTCAAATTAAGGGAAGGATTATTTAAGAAAACTTGACAAAAATTTATTGAGTCAAAAAATGTCACAATCGAGAGCATAAATATCTTGGAAATAGTCAAGGAGTTTGTTGATTTTGGCTCCATTATTGCCTCTTAAAATAAAATCAGAGGAGGAAACAATTCGACGACGATTCATAGAATCATATTCTGATGGGCTTCACAGCAAAGGAAAATTCCTTCTTCTATAGAGTGTAAGGGCCATCTAATCTATCTTGATATCATAATGTCTATAATATGTAAGAAATTAAAAACGCAGAAAGTTCTGTTCTAATAAATTGTAGTGTATATACTTCCTCAAAGTAAAGTAAATGTACTGCTGTTGTTTTATTTTGTCTGTTTGTTTTGTTGCAGGTGCAGCAGCCAGCACTATACTTTTATGTTGTGTTATTTTTAATGCTGATGGTGTACACAGGAATGTGTTTCTTGGATAAACTTTGGTAAATCCAAGCACTTGGGAGTCTTTCCGATGTGGATAGTGAAGATGAAAAAAAAATAAAAATACAAAACAATACAAACACGTTCGCGAGAAAATTGTCATGCAAACTTGTTAGCCATTCTAAGTTCTGAGTTACTAAAACCTATATGTATATAACTACTAAGACCCAAAATCAACGAAAATGTTGAAGGAGAAAGTTTTATGATTGGGAACGAACGCATATTGAAATGACTGGACCGGTGTTGAATTTATCTTAAGTTAATTTTTGGATGACTTTTAAGGTGCAGTTTCTTCATTTGGTAAGAAATTTTAAATTAAAAGAAAATATATTTGCACCCAAATTACGATATTTATATGTATTTAATAATTTATTTTCTGCAACAATAGACTAGGTCGCATGGACTTGCTCTTATGTGCTATCATCACACTGTGGTGTTAAAGTATACATGTGCCTGGTATTTACACTTAAGACTGAAAAATTGTTAAAAAATCAATATACAGTAGACGCTCGGTATAGTGAAGTAATTAAAACCAGGCCTCTATACACTATATTGAGATTGTTCACTAATTCGAGAGAGAAGCTAAATAGGCTTTCCAATGTAAATTTGATAGGAAATAAATATTTTTTTATTATCAAAACGTAAAACAATTTTCATTTCTAATGTAATAAAAGTAAATAAATTTTATGTCTCATTTATTTAGTATGTTTTCTCGATTTAAGATTTTGGAAAATCATAACTGTCAAAATTTAAATAAATAAGCAAAATATCTTAGGATATTATTTGTCCTTAAAATTAATAAAATATAAACTTTATATTCTTACATCTTCTTATATATGTATTTATAAAAATCTTGTGTCACTGTGTTTATAGTCGAACTACTCCGAAACGGCACAACTGATTTGTATGAGTTTTTTTCTGTATATTTGGTAGATATGAAAATAGGTCGTAAAGTATATTTCATACCGCTAGGTTATTAGGGTGCCGCTGTACGAAAAAATAGGGTGTCCCCAAACAAACATTTTTTTAATTTTTGTTTTCTATTTTTTAATAATTGGCATAAAAAAAATATCTATAAAAAAAAATTTTCACCCTCCTACTACAACCCCACATTTTTTAATTGTGATTTTAGTATTAACAATCGAGATTTTAGGATCTCGGAGATCTCAGCAAGCAATCTCAGTTTCATAAATATGATTCCTTAGCAATATTTCTCGGCTCTGTCAAAACTTTGAGGAAAAAAAAATGGATTCGCTTGCAAAATTTTGCAAGATTTAATTTAATTTAAAAAAAATATTAATATACTTGTTTTGTGCTGATGGACGGACAAAAATATGTTGCACATCAGGAAAAGTGCAACTACCAGTAATTAAGACACCACCAAAACCATTGAACGGCTTGCCCATCGGCACGGATTCAGATTCAAACCTTTTCCTGAAATTCATTCGCCTGATTTAATTCATGCTTCCAAATGACATCGTTCGAAGCAATAGAAATAGTTCACAATACTGCCGCAAATGGTCAACAATTCAATTCCTAGGTGGAATTGACTAGAGATACACCATAAAATGCTTGATTGCACCGATATTTCTGAAGTGCTCCGCACCGATATAGCACTGTGATATTTTTGTATTCTCAAAAGAACACAAAAGTCACGAATGTTTTCACGTTTCCTTATCAAATTACAATGTGCACCGTCATTGCCGGCAGCATAAACGTGAAACACACTTTCGTTCAAATGGTTTCATTCTATTTTCTCAATAAATGATTGTTCTATTTTATCGATCACATTTGATCACTGTTATCGATCGTTAAAACATTCAAGAACACTTTCAATATATCCTTTTATTTAACAACCAAAATATTCACTAAAAATAATTTATATGACAAAACAACGTTTTCCTGGTCAGCTGTAGTAAAATGTAAAACGAATTCATTAAATTTTACACTTAAAAAGTTAAGCTTAACAAGTCTATGTCTACAATATTTTTTGGAAAGCCTCTTGCACTGAAGAAGATTGTGCTTTTTAATTGAGAACTAAACTTAATATACAGAAATATAAAACTTAAAATCAAGGTACCTTTTTCTCATAAAACCATATTTCATACGATTAGATTGTGGAAAATTTTAAAAGGTAGGCACAGCCAGTTACGTACGCAGTTGCCGTTAATTTTTAATAATAACATAAGATAATATACATATAAGAATTTTGTTTGAACTGTGAAAAATTTTTAAAAACATAAATTAACAAGTTTTAAGAGAAGAGTCACTTGGCTTGTTGATGCAAAAACTTCAATCTAAATCTTCTAAATAAAATAATTTTATTGTTCTCTCTTTTTATCTTAATTTTATATTTAATTTAAATTGTGAGAAATCTATTTTCTATACACATCTGCTTCAAAGTAATCTTTTTCGTAATTTAAAATTATCATGTAATTCTTTGCTTGATTTTAAATTCGTTTTTCATTTATAAAATTCAAGTTTAAATAAACTACGGAATTGAAAAGATTACGTTTTATGTAATAAGAATATACTTGTACAAGTTCATACTCTTTTGATTTTTGCTTAATAAATGTATCTACATAGTTTCTATGGGGATAAGTAACGGTTTTGAAGAAAAAAAACTCCGGGAATTTAATCAAAACTATCCATTTGCTCAAATTGTTTGAAATAGACTAAATTTCATGATTTCAGGGTTTTAAATTTTACATTTACTTTATATGTAAGAGAAAAAGCTGTGTTTTTCAATATAAGCCGTAAATTAAGGCTTCATGCTGGAATATGAACAAGATTTATTAATTATAATAATTAATTATATATTTGAGTTTATGCTTGATATTTCTCAAAATACTCAAGTTTTTTCGTTCAAAACAAGAATGTGTAGGAGTATTTACAAACACGTATTTAAACATGCCACAGTTTTGTCAGGAAATAAAAAAAAAAAGTAAATTGCTGTATAAGTTGTGTAATAAACAGATAAATTTAAACAGATAAAATTTTAGCATTTAAGAATTATAAAAATCATCAACTCGAAAAATATTCTTTTTTTATTACAAACTAAGCTAGTTAAACTCAATGCTAATTGGGTATTAATTGGGATAGTTAAGCATTTATTTATTTTTACTTATAAAACCTAATAAAATAGATTTTTATTTATTTAATAGTTTTTACTCAATACACAGCAAGTAAGTGCGACTCAATCGTGGATTTTATTAAACATGAATATAAAAAGTAAAATAAAAAAAACTTATTATCAATTAAAATCTTTTCATGATGTTGTTCGTTAAATTAAGGAGATTTTCATCTTTAAAGCTTAAGATTGATGCGGGTGAACCAAGAAGCTTGAAATAAAATTGCTTCTTATTTCTTTTTTTTTTTTTTGAATTGTATACCTTCTTTGAATAGAGCATCAGACATATATAAATATAATATGGTTGTTTTGTGAAGTTTTCAGAAAACTTAAAGATTGAAATGAAGAATATAAGCAAATTATATGGCAGATTAATTATCTTAAGGCAATTACTGTTTTCCGAGAACGAAAGAAACGTGTTAATTAAGATCTTTCTTATCAATTTAGGTACAACCACTAACAAAATCAAGAAAAAGACCTTTTACCTCAAAACAAAATACTTCAAAGAATTTTTTATTTGTCCAAAAAAGTTGTAATACTTTTAATGGAAATTATTTCGGAGGCTAAACCTTAACCTTTCACACTTCTTTTTAAAATGTTTACCTCATAAAAAGTATACAACAATTTTTTTTTTGAAAGACTTTCATAAAAAAATTCATTAACTTTAATTCAAGATAAAAGTCAGCATATTATTTTTGCTACAAAAAAAAATTGTTCCACTGATGATAAGAAACCCCCAAAATTGAAAATTTGGGCGGGTTCAAATAACCTCTCACTTATGCTTTCACACAAAAAAAAAACAACATTTTGTATTAATATTAGAGAATCTTCGAACTATATTCCAAAAGAGTTAAATCCTATAACCCGAAATGAACTTACTCCCACCAAATTTTGTAGTGGGGCTTTGTTCATAAATTTATAGGTTATTACATTTGGGACTTAGTTTATTATATGAACTTAGTCTAAACGAACTTAGTCCCACTTAGAAAAAGCAAAATAAAGAAAGAAATCAGGTAAAATGAGGATGTTGGATCGTTTTTTCAAAAAATTAAATTTTTTAAACTTAAATAAATATAACGGAGTATATGTAGATATGAATATAAGTGAAGAGAAGAATTTTTATTTTTGTTTTATTTTTAACAAATAGGGAGTTAGTTTATTTTTAGGACTTAGTTCATTTTCATTTCCAATCAGCCTTACTAATAACCAAATTTAGTTAATAGTTAAACAAAAATCTCTTTAGACTTCAGAAGAATCACATACTAATAACGAATTTAGTCTCCAGGTTAATTACTAGCAAGACGTTTATATTCAATACACGGAAATCCATGTTTAAAGCCTGTACACTAAACAAATGAAATGGCAATTTAATGCAAGTGTTGTTGTTGTTTTTTATAGTATCTACGTAAATATGTATTAAGTACACTTAAATTGACATTTATGTTATTTGTCGATTTCGATTGCTATATTCATGGTTCGGTTTCAATCTTCACATATTTTGTTTTGAAGTGAAAACAGATATGGTTTTTATTTTTTTTATATTTTTTTTTTTATTTTGTATGGTCAAACAGTGCGGGTGTGGGTACGGGTGCGGAGAGCAAAAAAATCTCTGTTTTATTTAGAAAAAACAACCCCTGTCTTTCAAACTGAAAGTGGACAATTAAAGCTGGGCAGAATAAAAATGAGACGGATAAATTCAATCTGTAGATTTTTACAAGGAAGGCAACGGGCATACAATGAAAGGTGTATGTTAGGAAACTCTGATATTATGAGGTGATTTGTACAACATAAGCCATAATCAAACAAATGTAAGTTTTTCACCTCTTCTATTCATACTTGGAAAAGAGAAACATTTCCGTTCACGAAGAAAAATATAGAAAAAAAGCTATAGAACATCCAGTCGTATCTGGATTTTGTTTCGCATCACAGAATGCAGCGGGCAACTTCGAGTTCTGTCCACACCGCCAGCCGAGCCTATATTAAATTAACAATTTAATAATCATATAGTGATTTATTTTTTAAGAAATTCTTTACTTACATATGTTTAAGTTCCAAATGAAAAAAAATAATTATGTAAGTTTATTAATAATAAAACTTTTGCTTGCTAAATGCAGTGAACCTAAACCAAAATAGGTAAATAAAATAAAAATCGTACGGACACTTTAAATCAATTCACGAACTTTTAGTACTGAAATAGTTTGTGGTAAAAAGGATACTTAACGGTGCTTGGTTTTTTTTAATTGTTTTGTCTGTGCCGCGATTAGTTAATCTTTTAGAAATTGGTAATAGTTTCAAGGAAAGTGTGAGGATTTGTTAACAAGAAGGTTACATTGGTTATTAGTAGGATTCAGTTTAGGCTCCGCACTTTATTTTAACCTTGCATCTTATACTAATAGTCGACATTAGTGCTTGATTAATAGTAAGGCCCAATGAATACAAAAAAGTACGCATACGCCACAGTGTACCAATTTGTTGACAGGGTAAATCATAATTATTTTGATCAGGAATAATAGTTTAAAATCCTACGACATAAACCACTTAATTTTATGCTTCGATGTCGGCAAAGACTTCTTCAATAACTTATACTGTTTTCTGTGTCAGGCGATTTGACAGTTCTATGTTGTTTTCCAAAATGATTATAGATTCAAAATAGCTTTTTACGGCCTTTAGTCCACAAAAATTTAGGCGTTTCGTCCCGGCGATCTCACTTGGACTCATCAGTTGACTAGTGAGGACCTTGTCAATACGCAATTTTTGATAAGCTCAGTCCATCTAACATAGATTTCATGACGAATATCTAGTGTGAACTATATCCAACAAGACTAGAATTCCTAGTCATTAAATTGGAAGTTTTTGTTTTTGTTTTTTGCCCGTGGCCTGGCATTGTTTATAAGAAGGTAATATAATTCAACAAGTCCAATTAAATAGTGCTAAGTCTTCTACTTGGCTGATGTATTTCAGTAGTATATAGAGTTTGTATTATTAAAAAAAAAAAAAACCTTCTTACAAAATGATTATAGTTACAGAATGTTACATTCAACGATAATAATCGGTACATAAACGACAATGACTATTTTTTTGTTCCTCAATTGGAAAACATCAATGTTGCAAATATGTGAAATACTTGACGAGTGATTAGTTTCGAGAAATGGATCTGGTTAACTGGCTACCAATTTGACAAAGTTTTCTGCCTTAAAAAAAAAACATTCGGTACAAGTTGAGGCAAAAGTAATATAATCTCATAAATAGGGTTCCAACGTTACACGTTACCCGAACTGTATGAGCTTCGTTCTGCTGGAACTAACAATTAAAAAAACTTTTGCAAAAACGATGGCAAATTCAAGTTATGACGTAAAATGTTGACGCATATTTTATATTCTATGTAAGAAAAATAACATATTATTTTGCGGCGGGAAATTACTCTTCTATGGTTTTAATATGTTAAAAATTAAATATTTTAAAATATTATATATTAATTATGCAATAAAATATTATCCAAAGCCTCTTCCATGCACTTCGTATTAAGTTATTTTAAATTTTTCAATTTAAAGCTGTGATTATTTTTTTGAAATAATTTAAAAATAGAAAAAATATTCAATATCATCTATCGCATATTAAACATATTATTCAATTCAATTGCCATATAGAAAAAAAATATCCATTTTACTCGTACTAAAAAACAAAAACCTTAAAAAATATTTAACCATTTTGCTTAACTATACAAATTGAGGGTGAAATTGATAAAATACAATTTTTAGTAACAATAGGGCGATATATATTTATGTAGTTAAATGCTGTGTGTGAAAAAACAGTTACGGTATTGGATACAAATAAAGTCCACAACTGAGTCACACGTACTTGCTTCTTATGAACGCGATAACTACCAATTGATTTCTTCAATAAATATACATTTATGAGAAAATATATTTTAAAAAATCGACTAAGCCTTTTCGAGAAAAATAAAAATAAAACCAAAACATCTAACATTGTAAGACATTTTTAAAAATGTGTTTTCGAAAACAATTATCGTATAGGACCTATTTGCAGACAGAAAAGTGTAATTTTATTTTCAGAAAATCGAATGGTCTTCAAGTTTTGCATTAAGTACTTTTCTCTTGTGTTCACCGTTTAAAAGTTATAGCATTCAAAAGCTTTATTTCTGATATAAAACCTGGAATAATTTTTTATAAGAACCATAATTGGCAATGAACTTCTAGTTAAGAACGCCAGAAATAAAGATAATTGCACTTAATAACCTTGGCAACGATTAAATATGGTGTTAAAGTATCATACGAACTCCATATTATGACACTTTGACAGTTGAAAATGTGGAAATCGTATTTTTGCTTCCTTTTTTTCATGAACTGTCACTTTTTTTTTGGCGTGTTCAGCTGAAGTTTATTTAGAAAATAGCTTTAGTATGATACAAGTAAAAAAAAAATTGGAAGTGTGAACATTTTATTAAAGAGGTATAGTACCTTCAAATCAGACTGTTATCAATTTTGCGCCCTTCACTTGTATTTTTTTTTTATAAGACAGATTAGTCTCTTTGGAGTAAATTTTTCCAGAGCTATTTAGGCTTTAGTCAAACATACATGCAGACAGAGTTTTGAGATGCAATTTTTTCAATTTATCATTATGTCATAGATTGATCAACATTTTGAGTTCTGTTTTTTTTTTTAAGAATACATAACTTGCCATTTAGTATATATTATACCTATTATGTTTATAGAAAAAATAAAAAATTGTGTCGACTAATATTAGATGAATGGTGAAAGGCTCGATGTCATGTTATTTTCAATGACCGTTTTATTCAATGAATTCGAATCCATTGAATATGGTTTTTGTTTGGAAATTACTCGTAACACTTGTATATCCCCTTTTAGGCCATTGTACGATTCAGGGTGTTAAATTCAACCTTCCTAGATGGATATGTTTTTGTTCAATAAAAGTGTTCTTAAATAACAAAAGAGCTATAGATTTCAGGATAAGAGTTCTCTTTAGAGGCTATATAGTACTTAATTGGAAAGGATCTCCTTTTGAACAAAAGAAAAACAGTCTATATGGTGGGGATAAAATAAACAATATTTAATTTTAGTTGGTTTTTATTGAAGAACCCTTTTTTTGCGCTTTAACTAGAATTTTTTTACAAACATATAATTTCTAGGAACTTTGTTTGGCTGGCATAAATAATTCCATAGTTACTTTCTGATTTGATATTTTAATGATTTCACATGACTCAGATTTATTTTTATTTTAGTTTTGTATTTATATTTTATTACTTATGTCTTTTTAAATTAAAATTTAATTATGGGATTAGGAGTCTATTGAATAAAAAAAAAACTTTATTCCTATCATCTAAATTATTTTGGAGGATTTTGTAGGTAAATGTCTGCTTATGAAATACATATCCTTTTTTTTCGACTGATAGGGATCGAAATGATGTCATAAGGGGCAAAAAGGAGGAGTATTAAATTATAATTATTTTTTGTACCTACAACATTGCACACGAAACTTTTTTATTAACTAAATATTGTTTGATATTGAAATATGAAAATACTGAGTTTTGAGAATTTTCCCAGCCTTTTGCGTATATTATTTTTTAGATTAACACAAAAAATTTTAAATTAAGAACACTGTTCTTTGCAGATTTGAATTTACAACGTCACAAAACCTATGAAAAAGTAAAATCTTGTTAAGGCGATAGAATTGTTTGTTTGTCATCTGCAATACTCCGTATTGCCACTCCCAAGCATAGTCCTGTGCTTCGAAGTAAGTTCTAAGTTCCTTATTTTACGACCAGCGTTGCCCCCCTACTATACATATTTATTTATTTGAAACAAGCTAATTAATATCTAGCGAACAATATTTTTCTTAAAACTAAACATTATAAAAAATCTTTTAAAAACGGTATTTGATACATCAGAAGTATTAATTAATAATTTATGGTTGACGTTATACAATTTCAACATATTATTTGGTGGTGAACTTTCTTCGTAGTTGGTACGATAGTGCGTTATATAAATAGGGTTAGGTAGACCTCTTAGATTCCGCTTTGGAATATTAAAATGAACGCGATACAAAAGGTTTAAAGCATGGATTTGACCGTCAATAAGTTTAAGTACGAAAAGTTATCACAGTTGGAGTAGTTATCACAGATGTATGCACTTTGAAAAAAATCAGAAAAAGTTCCGTTATTATATGAAGATCATGGTCAGAGATATTATTATACTTGAAAACGGACGGATACGGACTAGATTTTCTTTTACTATTTATAAAACCCCAAAAGGATTTGGGATTCATTTTTAAATTGCTTTGAACCTTTTCTATATAATTGAGATATTTTAAACTAGACTACTACTCTACTGAAAATATCTTTGGCAACACAATAATTATTAAAGTCAGATTGTAAATTAGTTTTTTTTGAATGATAGCCATAACTTGTTTCTCCGGTTTTTCATTTTTCGAACTTTATTATCATATACCAACTCGGTGAAAGTGATTGAGCTTTTATAGAAATTAGGGGTACATATACTAGAAAACAATTAAATATTTTATCATAAAATTTAAAAACCATAGAATCAATGTCAGTACAAGTATATAAACATGACCAGTCAATTAAAGATAATAAGCTATTCAATTTGGCATAGGTAATCAGTGTTTTTGAAGTTAAATTTATAAACTTTATCGAAATCTTGATTACTACTCATTTGGGAGTCCTGAATAATATAGATATGATGAACGCTGGAAGGTAAGAGTCTTCGCTGACTATAGGTTCAGTAGATCTTTCAAGTTCAATTTCACTATCCATTGTTGTCAAAACTAAATCGAGGATCTTATCATTTAAGTTTAGGATATTGTTTATTTGGTGCATTCCAAGAGATGATATGTTATTAATAGTCTGAGAATCGTCCAATGAGAGATTTCCTGTTGGCACCATAGCGTATGTATCTGGACAACGCCTCCAAGCCACATTAGTTAAATTGAAATCACCAAGGCATTGTCATTCATTATGTTTAAAATTAAGTTTAAAAATTGGAAGGCTTCATTGTATGTATTAACTGTGCCGCTGGGATGGGGACAAGATATACATTTTTTGTAGGAAGAACCATCTTCACACATAAAAACTCTTCATTTAAAGAGACAGGAACGTTGACTAGAGACGTCACATAACAAGATTTAACAGCAATGAGAATCCCACCGCCGCCGCCGCCGCCGCCGACACTATTAAAGTGAAAAAATTAGAAGAGTTTGAGAGAATTGTATGAGTACCTATATTGTTTTTTTTTTGTATGCACTGGTAAATGTCACTTGATCACAGTTTATTCAATGTTATTATTAATTAATTTGATTTATTGAACAAAAAGATACACTGATTAAGGATATAAAACACTCAGAAATAGTTTATATTATGATAAAAATAAAATTTAAAATTAAAGAAAGACTTAAAACCAGGTAAAAGAAGATTGTTTATGGAGCCAAAAAGATAAACGTTGCAAATATAACATTTTTGCAAAATATTCGTAAAACACTACAGTTTCAAAATTTCAAATCTAGTATTAAAAATGATATCGCACATTGTGTTACAATTTCCAAAATCAAATAAACGTCCAGGTTCACTAAGTTCACTGTGCTTTACTCTTTTCTTTCATAATGATATAACTACTGTCTTCTCTTTCATTGGAACACATTATAGAAATACAAATATGTTAAAAAAAATAAAAAGCTATACAAATTGGCAAGCCATTTTCAAGATATTATTATTTTATTAAATTATTCATTTTCGTTAAATTTTTTTACTAAAAATTTTAAGTTATCTTTTTATAATTGTTTTATTTTATCTTAATTGTTATTATTTTTAAATTATTTATTTTTGTTGTTGAAACTCTAAATTAAGTTGAAATTATCAGTACCTTTTTTATCTAAATAAATCACGAGTCATTTTCAAGTAGGTAATTGATATTGTTCTACATTTTAAATCTGCGACGCTACATTTTGAACTAATTGGGAGGGCAACATTGGTTACAAACTTGTCATCTAGCAATGGTTGTATATTTTTTTGTCACTTAATTTTATTCAATAAAGCAAAAAAGAAATATAAATAGCGAATCATTCAAGTGTCATAAAGTTTACATTCCATTTTTTTATACCTGTCTCTATGGTCAAAGCAATAACATTAATTGGAAAACATTATGTGGGATACCAATCATTTTAGACTTGGGGTAAACCATAGACGGACATTTCGTCCCTTGCTGTGCCTCAACAATAGCAACACAACAAAAAAAAAAAAAAGAAGAAAAATTTAACTTCAACAGAAAGGAAATTAAATTTCGTAGCTTGGCTTGAGTTTTTTTTTTTATTCTGTATAACCTGGCGGGGGTTATTATTTTCAATGGAATTCCCCGTCACCACACAATAAAAAAAAATTCAATTAAAAAAATCGCTTCCGCAAAGTGGGGGAAGGAAGAAATTTAATTTTTTTATTTGTCAAAGAGGCTTATCAAATGTAATTAAAAAGTGCTACAAGATGCCTTTTTCAGTAAGTATAGCGAATATTATTATCCCCTTGAAAAGAAAACAAACAAAAAACTGTACTAATGCATCAACATGGTTTATCATATACCTTTTTGCGTAGCTAGATCTATTTTCGGATCTTTTTAAATATTCTAGGTAGGTATTCAGATTCTCGTTCGTTAGTTTGTTCGTTCATTTCAAAAGAAACAATTAATTATTTCCCATTAAAGGCAGACACTAGAACTTAAAGCGTTTGGGATTATAACACGATAGACAGACAGCTATCCTGTTGAACATGACGGTAGAAATTGTGCAATTATCTTCTTGATGGTGATGCTTGCTTTTAAACTTTAATTAATGCTGTTGCTCGAACACAAGAGAGAACTGGGATATAAGGGAAATGAGAATCGTCTATTACCTGAGTGAGAATTATTATGGGAACAGAGATTAATATAGCACTTTTACTATAGGTACCTATGTACCTACCTGGACTTTAATGAAATGGAAGAAATGAAAGTATTATTTATGAAGACATTATATGATTAAATGGTAAAGTTAAAAGTTATCAAATGAACAAAGCTCTTAAAGGGTACCTAAGGATATACATAGATAGTACAGTAGAACAGTAAAAGAAAGGGTTTAGTAGTTATGAATGTTTTATATCATGTAACAGGTTATATTAATTATGCAACGTTAAAAAGACAATTTTTCAATTTTTGTCCTTCCTCAAAACTTTTGGAGTAGTAAAATCATACAAAATAGGCACTTTTTTTCTTATAACCAATTTGTAAAAAAACAACGTTTTATTTTCCTTTTTTTTATTTAAATTTAAATTTAAATTTAAAAGTGCAAAAGTTTCGATTGAAACCCATTAATCTGCTAACGAGAAAGTTAAACAAAATAAAATTGGTTTTATTGCCATTTTTGGCGGCTACCAGTTCCACTTGAGCTAGAAACTTTTAAAATGTCTCTTAAGCGGACAGCTATTGTTAGCCTTCGTAATTTAAAAAAAAAAGAAGAAAACCAAAAAAGACAAAAGATTTATAAAAACAGCAAAACAGTACAAGACTTTAACAACTAGCTTTGATCATTTGAAGAAAAAGAATAAAAAAAGAATTTAATTTTATTGACGGTGACCTTTGTTTTGTTTTTATTTTACATTCTTATTGGGCATGATCATTCAGTTGTGAAGTTGGTGACGTTGCAGTCTCCAACAGCTATGGTGCACAAATTTTTGTCCGCCTGAGGGAGTTACCCGTTTAAGGGAAAGCAAATAAAAATCGTTGGCGCAGAATTTTAAACAGCCGAGCTTAGGGTATCACCATGATACTACTTAACAATTTAATAACTTGAAAGGTCTTTATTAAAATGTTTTTAGTTTTCAACACTTTTTAACCAGTATCACACTAAACCTATTTTTTAATAAACTTAAGCTGAACACGCCCAAAAAAGTGACAATTCATGCTCATTTCTCATTTTTTATTATTAAAGTGACATTTGGAGTTAGTATCATACTAAAATATTAAAATAGGCATTTGGTGATTTTAACTTTTAATTTGGAAAATCCTGTTTTTAAAATAGAGGGGTATTGACACCGGCCCTCCAACCAGTGCTTAAACATGCAATCCTTCTTCTAAAAGGTTTGTTCGTTGTGTCCTGAAGTCAATCTGGGGTCGCCCTAAAGCATTTTTTGAAAAACATCAACTCACCCTGAGAACCAAATTCGATATTTTTTGAGACCTAAGGTCGCCCTAAACTCGCCCTGAATTAGACCTCGGTTTTTTGCTATGGCGAGTTGAGGTAACGAATAAACTGCCAAAATGACATAAGTTGTGAGGAAATAATTTTGTTGTGCTTTCGCTTACTGCAGCAAATTGTTAATTTTTGAAATAGAAATTAAAAACTAAATTGAAAGGTAATAAATACAAATAGAAAGGGAAACACTTGAAGTTGTTTTAATTAATTTTTTTTAAATAAATTTAAAGCTAATTTTAAGTTTTAATTATTGAGCACAAAACTTCTTGTTTCTTGCTTTAACTGTCAACAAAACAATTTAAACCCTCGAGAGTTTTTTTTTAAATCGAAAAACTCATGTTTTTGTTGATAATTCTTGGTGTTTTCAAGAAAACCTGGGTCAACCCTGGTTGAAGTTGAAGTTAAAGTACAACAAATCAGTTGGAGTTGATGGCATACTTGCCGAATTCCTGAAGGTGGATCCTAAATTAGCTACTGCTATTTTGCTTCCGTTAGTTCACGGTGTATGATGGTAGAACATAACCTATTCAAAACTGGGAAGATGGTGTCATTGTGAAGATACCAAAAAAAGATGATCTCAAAACTTGCAATAACTGGCTTGGAATAATTGTTCTGTTTGTGTCCTCGAGCCGATAAGGGAAAAGATAGAGTCATCCCTTAAGAGACACCAAGCTGGAATTCGCAATGGTCGATCCTGCGTCGATCACATTAACACTGTGCGAATAATCCTCTTGAACAATCATCTAAGTACCAGTCGCCTCTATACCTCATGTTCGTGGATTTTGAGAAGACATCTGACGTGTTAATCGTGAATGCATCTGGAGATCATTGGAGGTATTCCTGAGAAAATAGCCGCTATTATCAAGGAATCCTATAACAACGCTAAGTGTTTCGTCTTGCACAGAGGACATGGATAGTTTTCCGATTCATTCAAGGTGCTCTTAGGAGTAAAACAAGGAGATGAGTTGTCATCAATATTCTGTTCCTGCAATTGACGATATACTGACTGCCACAGTTGGTACGATTGCGAGACAATATGACATTCAATGAACTCCATGGAAAAACTTAGTCATTTGGACTATACGCTGAGGACACCTGTTTCATGGAAAATAGTGTATTTTGTCAAAAGTGATAGAAGAGCTGGTTGCCTTAAGGATCAACGCTTTAAAGACCGAAATGCCACAGACCAGTCGCAACACACAACAGCAGATTATTCTGAGGCAGGAGACTGTCACACAATTCAACTACCTAAAACTGTATCGTTTCTACTGTGGTCGTGGTGATGGAACGGATTTGGATATTGTGCATTTGGAATCCTTTCTCCTGAATGGAACTTCTACATAATAACGTTACGCACCAAAGCTGAAACTCTTTGAGTCGAACGTTAAATGCGTGCTGTTGTATGCCTATGAATATGAAACGTAGAAATTCTCCGCCGACTTCTCGAGGAAACTACAGGCCTTTGTTAATCGATGTCTCCGCTTAACTCTCAAGATACGTTGGCCAAAAACTGTATCCAATTTTCAGCTATGGAATAGAAATATCCAAAGAAGAATGGACCTCGATAATAAATAACGCTGGATTGGTCACACATTGAGGAAACCTAACAACAACATAGCGAAGCAGTCCTTCGTATGGAATCCTCTCATCCTCAATAAAAAATATAATAAAACTAGTACCAAAATAGTTGAAAAATATAATACCCCACAACTTTGGTTTTCGCTTGATCGTAAATTAAACACCTGATAAGGTCTTTTAAGATTTGGAATTTCCTCATAAGAAAATAATATCCAGTTTCCAAAGGCACCAATGGGAAGTTGCCAGTGTGAGTTGCACCCAACCCCTTTTTTTTTAACTTAACTATAGTGCATCAAATTTACCTTATATGTATATGATGGAATCTGGATCAGCATGTTGGACTGCTTATTAAGACGAAAAGAGAATGTGTCCAGTTAAGTGAAGAGGTCTGTTATTAGAAAATCCTTTAAAATCAACCAAAATACCTTCAACTACACACACAATAAAATATAGAACAATCTAGGCGTTTTATCAGCTCCTGCTTTTTTTTTTAACTGGCTTATTTTTACTATGGTTTTTGTCTATTGGCATTGCTTCTATTACTCATTCTGTTAGAAAATCCAAAGTCCTTAATAAAATCATCCTCCAAAAAAAGGGGTTTTCTTTTTTTGCTTCAAAACTTTTAATATTCCCAATTGAATTTGCTGGCATCGGCAAGTTTCTATGCAGGGATATGTTAGATTGCTCGTGATTTTTTTTTTGTTTTATTTAAAAGAACTCTTGGCAAAAGTTTCGCATATTGTTTGTTTTTGTTTTTTGTTTTTTGTTTTTTTTTTGTTTTACTCTTCCTCAACATCTATTGTACCATCAGGCGAGCTATAATATTGGTACTCAAACCAAATTGAAATTCCTTTATTTTTCTTGCCTGACAAATTTTTTTTTTATTAAAGGACTAGAAGAATTTTTACGAGTTTTTTACACGACCAAACACAAGTCTCTTTTGAATAAAAAAAAAAAAAAAGATATGTAGGTACAGTTTAGCTACCATGAAAAATGCTGATCGTGTATGTTAACGCGATTGGAATAATGGTATCACATTAAGCCCCGGCCAATACACGCAATATAATATAGAATCAAATTTTCTTCCCATCAAGCAAAGAAAATAATATATACATAGGTATTTACCGCAGAAAACTATAGATTTTGAATGTCCTTGAGTTGGTGAATATAATCGGTTAGAGGGATGGTTTTCATTTTGTTGGTTCTGCGTTTAACCCACCTGAAGTCTATCGGGACGAGACTTAAATAAATGAGCGCTACGGGAGCAACTTTTGTATAGCAACAACTACGATTGGAAACAACAAAATACACATTTTATGTGGTTCCAGGGATGGTTCAAGGAAAGGAATAACGATAAGTTACTAATTAGGAGAATTATTTAAAGAATTTATAAAGTTTCTTTGAAAACACCGTAAGTCTAATAAAAGCAAAGAAAGCAGCAACTGTTGGTAATAAAGGGTTTTCCAATAAGAGATTTCATTTTGTTATTTATTTCATTGTAAAAAGAAGGTATGCCATTAACAATGAAAAACGGTATCAGCCACATGGCCGCCACGGCTACGGTTGCAGTACAATATCCTTTTCATGAAATTTTCCATGACCAATTCGCACATTTCAGCTACATGTTCTTGATAACTTCACGAATTCCATCTTTAAGGTCTTCAATTGATTGTGGAATATTGGCATAGACCTTATCTTTCACGTGGCCCCAAAGAAAAGAGTCTAAAGGTGTTAAATCACAAGATCTCGGTGACCAATTGTGTGATCACCTCTTCGAGAAACAACACTGTCAGGAAACTTTTCTTGAAAAATTGCGATTTTTTCGGTGCCTCTGTGGCACGTAGCGCCATTTTTGTAGTGAATTTTAACAATTTCAGTACGTTGTTGAAGAGTGTATCTTTCCATTTTTAATAATGGAACAGTTTTTACTTGTCAAATGTCAAAAGATGACAGCTACAAAATTGACAGCTGCTCAAAAAGCGAGCTATTGGAAATGAAACGTCTTATTAGAAAACCCTTTAGTTTAAAGAGTACTAGTAAAGTTAATTTAAGAGATTCCATAAAATGAACTGAGAAAAATTTTTAAGTCTTTGTGCAGACTTGAACACACTTAAAGATGCAAACATCAAGCCTCAGTTGGTGAATTTGTATTCGAAAAAGCTTGAAAAATATTTTTTTGTCAATTATCAAACTCATTTGAGTCATTTTGAAAAGACTTATATTTGAGGTTAGATAAAAATTGAAGATCTCGTTAAGCCTTATGTGTAGGACCACAAAATCTTTATAAAATGAGCAGTTTCGCTTAGGGCTGTATTTATAACCATTTTCATATTTGCCTTAGGCCAGCGCCAGCCCTGTTCAATATATTACCTTCTAAAGTTACTGTGGTTCTGAAGCAACACCAATATTTATCTTCTTTTTTTTTTTTACTTTCAGTTTTGTATTCGTGGAAAACTTATTTTTAGAGAACTTATATTAATGTGATGTTCCTGCAGTGCATGAGCAAAGAATTATGTCAAAGTTTTCATTTTGCGACTTAGTTTTCTACTTTTATATTTCTATAGGGATTCACACAGAGAGTGTATACTTTCCTTATAAATATAATTCTTTTGAATTGCGTTTGAAGATGTTTATGGCGAAGTAGTTAATATTACTCTTGAATGCAGATGTGAAATTTTTTTAGCTGTTGATGGATAATATGCTGTTGAGTGTATGTAGGTAGGTATATGAACGTGAAGAACCATGTAAAAAAGGGTAATGTATTTTAAAATAGGTAAAGGTATAGGTAACTTCTTTTGAAATAAATTACAACCGTTTTTACTCTGAAAAATGAAATGAAAACAGTGCATGTGTCCATGTATCATGGATTCATTTTGAAAATGTTTACTTTTATGTATTTTTCAAAGACACAGCTAGCGACAAAGATTGTCTTCAATATGATTTCATCATATATAGACTAAAGCCGAAACCACACCTATTTCGTGTTGAGTAATGTGTTGTGTCGCAGCACAATAGTTTTTGCGTTCGCTATTTACTTATTCTCTTCTCAGAGCACTCTTTTATCTTTCCCGCAGACAAATATGGCTGCCACACAGCGTGGTAAAAGATTGATTCCGACACAACACACTATCTACAGCACAACACGTTGAATAAGATAAATATGGCTCTAGGCATAGCGAGTATATTGAAGCGATAGCGACACACAACTACACAACAAACCACACGAGATAAGTGTGGTTCCGGCTGCACAGGAAAATTTCTAATTGTCAGATTCAAGTTGCTGCAAATGCAAGTGTTGCTGATGATCCAAATTTATCGATTTCCTAGCGTTCGCCCCAATTGAGCGATTTTTTTTTGGCCGGCGCGGCGATTGAAGATCATGACTTGGACGATATGTCGTTCCAACAAGACGGGGCAAGAAGCCACACAACACGACCAATTATGGCTTTATTGCGTGAGAAGTTTCCTGGTCGCGTAATTTTACGTTTTGGCGAGGTCAATTGGCCACCAAGATCATGCGATTTGACACCCATTTGTGGGGCTACGCAAAAGACTGTTTTCATGCGAATAATCTCCGAGCTATAGACGCATTAAAAACCAACATTACTCAAGTTATGGCCGAGATACCGCCCGAAATGTGTGAAAAAGTGGTTAAAAATTACCTCAAAAGAATCGCATGCTGCTAATCTTCCCCAAGCGGCCATTTAAATGATATTTTTTTCACATCTTAATGGCAAAGTCCAAACTTTATAATGAAATAAAATTTTCATAAAAAAATGTATCGCTGTGTTTTATTTAGCTTTACTTACGAAACCGAAAAATTATCTTTTTTCAATGTTAAAATTGTTATGTGAATAAAAAAAAAAAGAAAACAGGTGTAGAACCAATTTTTTCGATGAATTGCTCAACCTGCAGTAAAATCCCAATTAAATAATAGTTAATGACCGAATTAGGTCCAATAATAAATTAAATTATCCACAACACAATAGAATGCTCAACTGAAACTGGAGCTGGAGCTGCCAAACCTGTGAAAAAGCGTCGTAGATTAGATTAGATTAGATTAGATTCTTTATTTCATAAATGGTTTTACAATGTTCGATTAAGAATACGGACTTGGCAATTCTGCCGTCTGCCGGATATGACATTTCATAATAAAATAATAATAACATGATATAAAGAATATGTAACAAAATTTTTGAATACATTTAATAGAAAAAAAAAACATATGAGGTTAAAATAACAAAGGTACATTAAAAGATAATTGTTGAATAACTAACCTGTGTTATTACACAATTTAAACAAAAATGGGATCTATGTATTTAAAAAATATTATGTACATAAGTATTTTACAATCTTAATTTTAGATGATTTAAAACATAAAAATAACAATTTTAGATGATTTGAAACATAAAATTTGGATAAATGCAATGACTCGAAGAACTTTTACTAGCCTTTTAATACTGGCTGACGTTTCAAAAACTGTTGCGATATGTCATGGCATGGTTGCAATAATTGTATAAAGTCAGCCAACCGCGAGCGCCATTCAGAATATCATAGAGGCTATTTATAGACAAAAGACTCTCTTGGAAATATAACCTTCGGATTTCCTGCAAAATTGGACAAACCGCAATGAAATGGTAGATATTTTCAGATTCTCTTCTGTTGCATAGATTACATGTTTGCTGTAGGTCGGCTCTATGTGGTATGAAATTAAGGTTTAATAATTCCACTCTGGCTCTAAAAATGGTACTTATAATTTCTGGTGTAGTTGTTATTAAAATAACTTTCTGCAGATAGAATGTGATGGTTTAAGTTTTTGTAGAAGACTCTGGAAGCCGATAAAGATGCTCTAGTTAAATGCTGATCGTATATATTCTCATCCACTTTAGCTATGATCCTTGCAAATATATCTTGCCAGTCACCTACGTTACTTTCGGATAAAGACAAAGTGAGATCGTGAGATAAGGCCAGTTGATTCCATTCTCTGAAGGGAGAAGCATTGTTTTGTAACGATCTTAATAGGATCGATCTTTGCAGGTTACTCGGATTTCTCTTCATTACTCTCATCAAATAATCTGAGTGAGCCTTCAAATTTTTCAAATAAATTGGAGGTAACCCTGATTCAACGTGCAAAGCATATGTTGGTGTTGTGTTGGGTAAACGGAATAGTCGCTTTATGAAATATCTTTGTACAGCTTCAAAATCTTCAAAATGAGTGACTCCAAAAGCCTGCGTTCCATAACACATACAGGTATTTACTGTAACGTTAAAGACTTGATATTTCGAAGCAAGATCAATGTTAGGATTTGCGAAAAATTTTGGCCACATCATGTTAAGTGCTAACTTAGCTTCAGTGCTTTTTTCTTTAACATGTTTTCCAAAGTTTAAATTAGATGATAATAAAACACCAAGGTATTTAAATTCTCTCACAACTTCTAGCCGCTCATTGTTGAGTCGCCAGCTTTCTTCACGCAGTCTTCCTCTTTGTCGACTTTCGAAGATCATGATCTTCGTTTTCATGATGTTAATATGGAGGTCCCATGTTTCACAGTACGTTTGTAGCCTATTAATTTGTAGTTGAAGGGTAAATGGATTTTCCTCAAGCAATACCAAGTCGTCTGCGTAGAGAAGGACCTTTATGAGATTTCCGGCAAAGTTGACTCCACCCGGAAGAATATCAGCAACATCATCAATGAACAGGGCGGACAAAATAGGACTAAGGATGCAACCTTGTGGGACTCCTGCTGACGTATCAAACCAACCTGACATTTTAGAACCATCCCATACAGCTGCACTTGAAGATGACAAAAATTTAAAATATAGCATTAAGAACTTTTGGGATACTCCAAGCGATGCAAGTTTATAAATCAAAGCCTGCCTATTCATTGTATCAAATGCAGCTTTAAAGTCAACAAAACAGACATACAACTTTTTGTTCTTTTCAATATATTTTCGGGCTATGTTAGTCAGAGCAAAAATGTGGTCTATAGTTGAAAATCCTGGACGAAAGCCAGCGTCGTATCTACTTGGCTCGTGCTATTTTTTATGTGCCCACAATGTACCTGTACATACAGCTTTTTTATATTTTAACGAAAAAAAAAAACAAACATGGGCTTATTATTTCCTTTTTTATTTCCGATATTTTTCTTTTTAATAATTTTTTTTAACAATTTTGAGTATCTGACACTGTTGAGTATGGTCACCTAATACTTACCAGTTATATTATAGTGTATGCATTATATAAACATAGCATTTAAGACTTACATAATATATGAGAGTCTATGATTAAAACTCGAATGGACAGTGTTTTATTGATACACTACTGACTACAGACACATCTGTAAAAGCATCTGATTCTGTTATCTCTCAATGCATGTAGGTAGAAATTTCGCGTTGTGAAATGTTTAATGAAATGGTGACTATCTGAATTATCAATTCAAAATCCAGCATGCAATTAATTTTATCAGTTTATAGAGTTACGTAATAAGTTGGTGTTTTATATCCCCTTCTTTAAAACATGGTAGCAATTAATGAGCTATTGACATACCATAGACTTGGATTTGAGGACTGGGGAGCAACAGAGTGATTGCCTTGCTCATGCGAATAACGTTGCAATTGCTGTATCAGAAAAGCCATTCTAATATCTTGGAAGAATTCCTTCGAAATATTTTAAGCAAGCTGATCAGATAGCCAAATGACTATTAAATATCTAGACTCCGTTTCTAACGAACTGCATAACAATTTTAAACTTTTGATCTTCTCTTATGGAGAAATCACAGCAGTTCAACATTTTGTTGAAGAATTCCATCAACATTGTATTGTATTTTATAATTTCACATAGCAGTAACGCCATCAATTTTCGTGAGCGACAAAATTAGCCAATTGTCAATTACGTACTTTTTGTCATTCCTTAAATTCAGTTCCTTCATATACAAAATGGAATATTCAGATATCGCCACCATACACCCCTGAAAGTATGTAATTTCTGTTTTCTGGCTTTTCAGTAGAGATTTCCAATTTTCGGCTCCATAATGTATTTGCCTAATCCAATTCTAAACCAACAAAAAATTGGATGCAAATCGGATGATTTTCAGCTGAGTTATACGCGTACGAAAAAAAAACTAATTCATTTTTATATATTTAGATAAATAACCAAATAAAACAATTTTACGAAAAAAGATTTCAATATATTAACATTCTTTAATATTATGACGCGAATAGTTTCGCTATCGAGCATTATACCTAGGATTAAATAAAGTTACAAATTTGTATTCGCAACTGCAAACTCACAATCAAACAGCTCATGAGTAACATTTGGGTACCCTCAATAAACATAATATGGATATAATAAGAGGCAGAATATCCAAAAGGATGAAATTAATTTTTTTAAATTGCTAAAAAAAACTTCTAAAATATTTTGAGTTCAACAAAAAAAAATTTAATCATATCTATATCTTGAAGAAATTATACAAAAAAAAAAATCAAAAATTGTTGCGTTAATAATAGTTCTTGCTAAATTTGTTGAATTTACATAAATAAAGACTTAAATTATTCCTACTTACATAATAGTCAAAATGTTAGTTTTGTTTTTTAGGGTTTTTGACAGGTACCGTTATTTGTGGATAAAATAGAAATTCAGTTTGCCATCAAGTTAATCACCTAAGAAGCCTAAATACCAAGTTTAAAGAAAATTCATCAATATCAAATGCATACTTACTTACTCGATAATAATTAAGCATGTTGCCAAATTCTATCAATTGATTTCGGAATATCAGTAGCATTGATATTAATAAAATCGCCTGGAGGAACTTTTAATGCGACACCCAAATTTGCAGGCATTAAGAATTTTCGCGTCTCTTACTTTAAAATTTTAGCTATATATGTATACGAAAAAGCCATTGGCAAAGCGATATAATTTTTGATACCACGATGTATACGAACATCAGTTGTATATACTATACATACATATATAGATAGTCTAACAGTTAATTTAAATCAAACTCAAAATATATACATATTTTATTTTCAAATTATAACCTCGTCCTAGTTACGACAATTTCCACGAACGAAACCAATTCTTTAAAATAACAATTTCCCATTCAAGAGTAGGTATTTCTGAAACAACCATTTGATTTTATGATTTTCGTTTTTTTTCTTGTTGTTGGTATTTACATAAATGTAATCTTTGTCGAATGTCACAGCTCACCCAAAAAGCAAAAAATAACCCAAGTGTTCTTCACTGCGAGTCAAGAGCGTAAAGTGGCTGTTTAGAAGATTGTCACAACAGTTTCTTATCTCTATTCATTTAAATAGAACATTTTCCGACATCTTGCTGATTTTTTAAACCAAAAACAGATTATTTTTTTTTTTATTTTTAAATTTTGCGTAGGTATTCTATTTTATATATATTTGCAATTTAAATTCAATTTAAGGTGATTTATAAAACCCTTGAAGCCACATCATATTCAAATTGAAATTTTTTGGTTTGTTGCGGTAAGGCTATAACATTAAATTTCAACCATCACGGTTGTAATTTTATGTTGCTATAAGAGTTAAGGTGTTTGCTTTTGGTTTAAAGAGTGAATTTTAATGTTAAATTCAATATTGTGGTTATAAAATTCTAAGCGGATACGGGTATTCAATTCGCCGAATATCTAATTTAAATTAAGTCCTGGAAAATCCGTGAAATTATAATTAATGAAAAATTAAATGCATTTGGATAAAAGCTAAGATTTATGATTTAAACCAGGCAATGAAGTTAAAATAGATGTTGTTATTAATAAAAAAGGCCTTCCATTTGACCAACTTGTACTATATGTTTAGTATATGGTTTATATAAAATGTGTATATACATTTTATAATTTTTTTTTTAAATTTTGATTTGTTTTCATTAAAACATAAACTACATACAACAACCACTTCGTTATTCGTATTTTATTAGATAAAATAATGGTAAAGAGATTTAATTAAATTTATAATTCATTTATAAGTTCCAGCTCAATGAACAAAACAATATACCTAATACCTTATATTTGTAATATGCCTTTAAATTTCTATAATTGCTAATATAATTGAATTCTATCATGCGTTACTAATGAACCAATATTACACATGATAAGTTCAGTGGTTGCTTAATTATTTCATTAGTTCAAAATTCAAACATGACATCTTCATATTAGAAAGAGAGAAATACATATTCCAACTAAAACCATATAATATGTACTTTACCTAATGTACCTACTAAGATACGGTAAACTGTGTTATAGTTAACTTAGTTGTGCAATGAACCGTTTGAATCATTCACGGAGCGCACTGTTTAAAAAAATAATGACAAAATAATACAATATAAGTTATTTCGAAATTTGTTCTTAAAGTTCATTTATTAACTTCGATGAAAACAAAATATGTTCCGTTTGTAAAATTACCTTACCTATCGTTAAATATTACGTCTATCGTTAAAATGCTTTCGTAAAGAAGAATATGAACAAACAATTCTCAAAAAAATTAACTGAACAAACTGAAAACTGGATAAATTTCCAATCGAATGGATTGCGCAGTGTGCACTAAGAAATGAAATTAATATATTTTTTGATTGATAGATGCCGACCGATGCAACTGTTAAATGACATGAAATTCGCTGCGTGCGAGCTGTTAAAAGCGATGACGATGAGTGTCAATCTAGCAGACATCTGACAATAAAAAAAAAATCAATGACAATTCTTTTGTTACAAAAAAAACCAGCTGTCTGCTAAATTCACATTCATCAAACCCGAGAAGTTAAAATAGTCTTGCTGAAATAATAAGAACCTTCTAAAAACCATTAGAAAACTTTAAAAAAAAATTAATGAAATCGGTAAAGCCGTCCACAAATTTTGGCGTTACCAAGGGGAACAGGGGTTCATTTTTCAATATACAGGGTTACCCGAAATCACCGCCACAGAAGAAACCCATGAGTTCCTGACATCATTTCAAGTCGAAAAACTTAAGAGGTAATTTTCTCGTTTTCGCTTCGTTTTAGACGTTTTCGACGTTTTTATGTTTTTATTCTTTTCTCCTTTGAAATTGAAATTTCTTTTTATTTACAAGAACAGTTATAAATTTTGTATCTAACTATAGAATTTTTTTCTGTGTGTATAACGGTTTTTCGCAATTTATTATCAAACACATTTAGGTTGTTTTTTTTTTTTTTTTTTTTACTTCGATATGATTTTTTATTATGAAAGCCCAATATGTGTTCTTAAAAATAAAAACCTAACATTTTTTAACCTAATAATAAATTTAAAAATAATTAAAAAATAAAAAACGAAAAATATCAAAATTCGGTTCTAGTTTCCCAAAGCAAAGTTTTTCAACTTGAAATGACCTCAGGAACTCATGGTTTTCTTCGGTGGCGGTAATTTCAGGATTACCTGTATAGATAGGTATATTATAGCCTTTTGTTTATTGCTCAATGCTCAAAGTTTTTGTAAAAATTTATAAAAAATGTCTCCTTTTTATCAAAAAAAGTTTAGTTTTTAATTTGTTTTAGACAAATCTTTTATTGTTTAATATTTATGAATAGAATAAATTAACCCTATTGTTTTACTGTGAACAAAACACAGTGATTTACTTTTTCTTTGACACAGTGGTACCCACACAGAGTGAACCAGTTGTGATATACTTTAAAGACATTTTTATTCTCCACTGTTTTTTTTCTTTTCTATGAAATACAAAATTCATAAAACAATTAATCCAGTTTAAAACTTAAAACCGGATGTAAATAAATATAATTTCAATGTATTTACATCCGGATTTAAGTTTTAAACTGAATTAATTGAGTGAATAATATGGCGTTAACAACAAATCGTTTAAAAAATTATATCAAGTAAAAACAAAACTGGTTCATTGTTGAACAGTTTGCATAAAGATTTTTGTTTTTTGTATCTTTGTCGAATCACCCTATATATATTTTTTAAACTAGAATTTCATTTACATTAGGTATCACTTTTATATAAAATCATTAATTAATATTTAATTTCAATACTCAAAAGCTGGATTTTGTTTTATCAAAACTAAACACAACACTTTAAATAAAATTCTTCATAAATTTATTAAATTTGTTGCTACTACCATCAAAGTAATACAAAAATTGATTCTTTTAATATGAATACTTTTATTTTAAAATGAATTTATTTATTTATATAAAATCAAGTCATCAACGAGATTAGTATATATGAAAATAACCCAAACATATGTCAATTTCACCTAACAAAGTTTTAACGTTTTAAGTAAATTATTAGTCTTTATTATTAATTGTTCGGGATTGAAATGGTATTTAAATAAATTATATTTGAGAATGATTTATTTATGATGCAAGCTTAAAGGAAAACGCACCTTAGAAATTTAATTTGAGGACATTAAATTTGCTTTCTCGACAAATAAATAAAAGTTAATCAAAGAATGCGTTTTGAGTTGTATTAATGAATAAATTCATTAACTTCAACATCGTTAATATGTTTTCCGTTAACATATGAAATGATTTCATTTACTCAACGAATTTCGTTATAAAATATATAGCAGATTGTTGTTTTGATGAATGAAGCACTATATATTCATTAAGTCCATCATCGAGTGAATTTTAAATGACCAGGGAATTTTTTCTTTTTTTTAATAGAAAGACTGGCATCTTTGTAACTGCAAAGATAGTAATAACTGCGATCCAGTCTGCAGGAAAAAGCTGAATATATCGCCTTTAACAATATGGCGCTACATGATTTGCTTGCTATAGAGATTTTGATCTCGTATGAAAAAGTTTTATAGTCTTCAATATTTTTCTCAATTCCTAAAACCCATTTGGGAATGATTGGAAAACCTAAGTTAAAATCTATCCAGACCGACATTTAGTTTAAACCCCAACAGACTGGATAAAATACTGACAGAATTACATGACCCCATTTTCATCACCTTCATCATTCTCATTATTTCAAGTGTTATAAAACTCCGAGCTAAATTTTTTTCTAAAAATGTATAACAACTTACTCACATTTTTTAAGTATGTTAAATTTATCTAATATGCGACACATTACCCTACATATATGGGATGCCAAAGAAACCAAAAGTACCACAAGCGACTAATTAAGTTGGGTTATTAATTTCAATTATAATTATGTTCGTCATTGTAAATCGATATATACTAAATGCTCATCAAGTAGTATCTATTTCAAAAATATTGCAAGTCTTTCAGATCCATATATTATATTGTACAAATGAAATGAATTATTAATTAATGGATTGTTCTTATTTTTCATGTTTTTTTTTTTTTTAATAATTATGATGATACTTATTTTATGATTTCAATTGTAACTAATACAGATGTTGCTAATTGCATAATTTAATTAACCCAAACGATACCTTCCAGCAATCAAATTAAGAAGTTTTCCTTTTCTCAATTTAAATCCAAACTAAATTATGTAGCTGAAAAAAAGGGACGATGAAGTTACATAGAAGTAGAAAGTTTGAAGTGCGATGGTTAAATGTCTAGTTTGAAAGTTCAAAGTTGAAACTTTTTAAAGAGTATGAAAAAAGGAAGAAAATTTAAAGTAGAATATATACTTGACCTTTCGCATGAGAAAATAAAATATTTCCCTCTGTCACTCACGCATTAAAGATATCCATTCCATGCTGCTCCGTTGGTATATAAAATATTTTGACAATTTGCTGAAAATATGGTTGCGTGATTTGATTCACTGCGAACGTGACAATATGAAAAGATTTTCAATTTTACAGCTGGAAACTTTGAAATCCTTTTTTTTTGTCTATCCTTAAACACATATCCCACCTATCCAATTACCGTAAAAAAAAATCTCCGAATCGAATGTGTGTCAATGACGACGACAGCAACGTGCCATGGTATATAAGACATCTTAAGGGAATAATCCTTTTGATTGACATATTCAACCAACTTCTTGTTGAATCCCCTTAACTTTTTCAAAAATTTAGAGTTTTGTCTTTTCTTTTTTTTTATTAATACTATATATGCGTATGTTTCCATTTTCATGCGTTCTCTTTTTCTTTCAATCATTCCATCTTTTTCAGGATTAAATTAACATCTATGGTTCATCATATATAAAGTATAGCTACATATTTTCTTTTTCCTGGAAACTTTGTCTTCGGGATCGAATTGACGTTTTATTATCTGCTTGTATCTTTTCTGATTTAGCTTAGATTTCCAGGAAGAATACACATGAATGTGAAGGTTATAAATTCGTATTTATATTTATTTCAAATAAAAAATTCACTCTGAAATCATTCAGAGTTTTTGAAATAAAAGACTTCAGGGCTGTCTTCAAATGGAGGCTTCTTAACTCAGATCCGAAAAAGATACAAATTTATAAATTCAAAATGAAGCTAAAAATTACGTAAACTGTCATAATTTTTATTCTGTGAAATCAAATACAGCAAGCAGTTAATATAATATTTTTAGAACTATAATTTTATTAGAATATATTTTAAACTATAACTAGCGTAAGCTTATTTTTACTCACCAAAAATCTAGCTTTTACTTTAAAATCAAAGTTTTAGTTTTAACTTGCAAGACCTTAAGTTTCCGATTCACCCCATAGACCTTAAATTTAGTTGGCAACTTTTAGCGGTTAAAATCAATAAAATAAAATAAAATTCAAGAAACATTAATTATGCAATATTTTGGACTTCGTTAAACTTAATATTTATATCTTCGAATTCGTCGCCGAAAACCAAAAAAAAGGTTCAATGAGAGATACCATTTTTAATCGATAGATATATTTTTTTCCAATAATATAGTAGATCGTACTAATTTTAGTTCACAAAAAATAAAATTAACAAAATATTAGGAGCCGTTTTTGAGAAAAATGAGATTTTCCTTACCGGTTTTTAAACACTTATATGTAAATTATTTTTTGTCATAAAAATAATATTTACTTAAAATAGATAATGTTAAAAACTGCTAAATGCCAAGTTTAATATAAATCAAGTAAGTCGTTTTTGAATTATTAATTTCTCAAAAAAAAAAAAAATTTATTATTCAAAAAAAATGTTTGGAAAATTTTGGTATACAATACATTTTAAAACATTTTGAACCGTTTTTTGAGAAAATCGAAAATAAAAAAAAAAATTTCAATGGGAAGTACCATTTATAATTATTTTTCCGATTTTTTTTTTATAAAATATGATAAAAAAACTTGATTTTTTTAAAGTTGTGGGCACGTTTTTTAGAAAAATAAAATTTGTATTATTAAGGTACAGTACAGACAGACAGAATTTACCCAATTTTTTCGACTTCGATATCATCGAAGTTTGTTCAAAATCTCGAGTCCGATTTTTTTACGAGTCCATATTATAACTTGCCATATAGTACCTACATCGCAAGTAAAAATTAAAGAAAATGAAATTAAATTTAATAAAAAGTACTCATACGCCCGAGTGCACCACTGTTTCATATTAGTTACTTTCTTGTTGAGAAATCATTGAGCATTTTAATAAAAGATTTTAAATTCTCTTTCACTTTGATTAGGGATTGATAATTATTCTCCTGAAAAATTTTTGGGCTGGTAAAGTAATTTTCGACAGCAAAAAATTTGAACTTAAAATTTAATTATGAAAGGTGTAATTTTTTTAAAATTTTTATAACCACCAATTCTTCTAATTCTTAGTTTCAATTAATTTTTAAAAAATAAGAATCGGAAGCAAATTTTCAACACCCTTAATTTTGCTTTATAGAAGCTAAGAAAAATTTGATAACAAAAGGTCAAAAGGCGAACACTGAAAGTTGAATTTTGGTAAAGAGCTTGACTGGTACATATATTGTATGTATGTCCTAAGCATCATTACCTTAAAATTTCCATACATTTAGACCAGGGCTAATTTTTTATGTATAGGGATTAATATAGTAAATTTGAAAATAGTAGCCAAAATGCAATGCTATAGACAAAAAGTTAGATGGCTTTGTTCGTAAGAGCAATAAATTTTGAGAAAAACTGCACATAGGAAACATTACCAACTTTACTGCTTTAATCTTAAAAAATCACAACAAAAATTCAGTAATTCCAACACATTGTGTAGTTGCAGCTCAGTAAAATAAGACTTTGACTACTGTAATTGTTTCACATCACTGACTGTAAGTCAAGAATTTAGAAAACTACAATTTTTGTTTTGAAATTTTCTTTTCAGATAACAAAATTAAAAGCTGTGGTTCAATCTAGGAAATAATAAGATAAAAGCATCATATAAAAATAAAATCAACTAAATTCTGCTTTGCCACAATTTTTTTGAAGGGAATGTCAAATTTTCCTAGCATGTAGCTCATAAGTAAATAAAATACCTTCCGTATGCATATAAATAAGTTCCGATTTTGGGCTGATACGACAGTAGGGATGCATTATTTAACATTTTTCATACAAAAAATTAGAACAACAACAGTTTAACCTTCTTAAGTACTTTATGTCTTAAGTACTTTATACTTTAGTTTTTAAAACAACAGCCCTGATCTTTATATGTTCATACGTCGGAATCCTCGTCCCTAAAGGGTTATTATTGTTCTCGATTTGTTTTATTCAAAAATTACATCCAGACAAAACGAATTGTAAATACGATGAGATGGTTGCAGGTGTTTTAGATATTCAACCATTTTCATAAATCACATCAAGTGAAGAGCATTGTTCTATGTATTTATAGGAAAGTGGGAAGACATGAAAATAAAAAAAATACTTCGTGTTTTTCAAATTATCTATGGTGTTTTTCGTTAAATACGATTATATTTTGGTAACAGAATGCCTCAATTATTTCGACACGTATTGCGCAAGAACATATAATAAATAAATGACATTACTTTTAACAATGAATGAATAGAATTAAATCAACCTTCATTTGTATATAATAAATTTATTTTTTTTTTCAATATCCCAACAATATTTTTAATTTTCGAACTGTGTAGCAATTTCTTTTATTATTTACGAAATATTGTTTGACAATGAAAACAACACTTGTAATGGTTCATTTTTACTACCCCTAAACTGACAGCAGCTGTCAAATTTTTTTTAGGGTTGCCAAAACTTTACTACACGATAAGTTCAAATCTTGCGAAATAATGGATTACACTATTATTTTTGCAAAATCGTGAGAAAGTGTGGGTGTTGTTTTCATAAACGTCTGCATAACTACCTGCGTTAGACGTGTTCATAAAGTCAGATTTTTCATCGAACAAATCCAGATGAATTGCAGAATAAATGTTCATAAACGTCATTAATCATAATTAATGTCATCATCGTCTGGCAAATTGTGCATTGTTTTTTTTTTTTACTGCAGAAAGTGCGGGAGGTAAAAATAAAATTAAAAGTGCGAAAAATTTTAAGTTTTATTGTCAATTTTTTAATAAATTTTTTGTTTGCAATATTACATTTATCTGTTTTTAAGGGAAGAAGAATTTGCGGAGTAAAATGTGGCGAGAACTAAACTTTTAATTGAAAAAAGAATTCTGATGCAAAAAGAATTCAATTCTGGGAAAAAGAAAAAAAAATCACTGTGGAAGACGGTGCTTTCTGAAATTCAAGAATTTGTTGCATTCTATTAAGCATACAATCTTTCGAGGCGGCAATTTCTAATTTTTATCTGACGTTTATTAACATTCTGCGACTACTTAATGCAACAAAGCAGAAAGAAGATTGTACTAACGCAGATTTCCGACGTTTATGAAAACACCCTATACCAAATTAAAAAAATCCAGTACAGGAACATTTTACATTCATATATGAACCTATCACGATATAAATTAAGCAATTATTCCTTTTATACGTGACCTTTAATTCAATATATTTGAATCCTATTTCTGTGGGCTTCAGATCTTTCTTTCTTTATTTACTTTTTGAAACGTCTTTTTCAAGATATTCAAATTTAAAAGATGAATATAATTTCATAAATATACAAAATAGATAAAACACAATATTCTTCTTTCAAATAATTTTTAGGACAGAATAGACCTGAAGAAGTACTAAAACAAGTACGAAACGTCGTCTATCAAAAAGTTAATAAAGAAAGAAAGACCTGAAGCCCACAGAAATAGGATTCAAATATAAATTAATTAATTCGAGTAAAAATCCAATTCTGTCACTTTATAAACTAAAAGCTTTATCAGAAAGAAAATATCTATTTGTTTAAAGTTTTAACAATATGCCTTTGACCGATTCACTTATTACGTTCAATTCCGAAAATAGCCCAAACTTAACTTTGTTGCACAACACAGTAACAAAGTTTGACATAGTGCATTTGCAAGATGTTACAAAAACTTTATATCCCTGTTTTTGAAGGACACAAATTGAAAAAGGGGTTTCTTCAGAAAATCCTCTAATTACAAAAGTTATTCACAGCAAGTTTGTCTGCAGCTTTAAAAAATTTTTATTTTTAAGTACTCCTTTGGGTCAAATCAATATTAAATTGTCCCATCTACATTATGTATATAAAAAGTAAGTTTTCCTTTGGCCTTAAAATTGCATACATTGTCCCTCTGCTTTAGTCCGATGGAGTCATCATCTTTGCAGTCATCCCCACCGGTCAGCATTATTAATGATAATTTAAATACAATTAAGCTCATCTCTATGGCTTCTTATGTCCGGTAAATTGTTTTAATTAAAACATTTTAATTTCATTGATCAACTTTCAGTGAAATGATGTCACTCCACTGTATCACCTGTGACGAGGGTTCATTTCTCCAATTAATTTTATACAAGAGAGAAGGCGTTCGTGCGTCAAATCGAGCATGCTCCTGAATAAAAGTAAAAAATAATTTTAATTGAATTACCATTAAGATTAAAGTATACATTGTTTCGCTTACGTTATAGGTTAAGGTATTCTTAATTCTGAATAAAAATAAGATACTTAATTTATTGTTATTGCCTATCTGTACTGTAAGCTTTTATTAGAGTGGATTTTCTTTTATTCTCTCAGGAAACAATAATTTGGCGGAAGTAATTCCATTTGTCCAGATCTCAGATATTACCATTATTGTTTAAGCAAGAATAAATTTGGTGGTTTATAACGGGTGTTTTTTTAGAAGTATAGAACTTTAAGTTGCTAACACTATTTTAACTGGCGGCCATTTTGTCAGCTGTCAAGTGATTTATTTTTAGTTTGGTTTGGCATTTCAACATGAATCGACTGACGCCTGAACAAAGCATGCAAATTTTTGTGAATGGACTCGAAACGAGATTGCTGTTGATCCCGATTTTCACAAAAAAAATTTGTTCAACAATGAAGCTCATTTTTCGTTAATAGGCTAAGTCAATAAGCACAACTGCCTGATTTGGAGTGTAGATAATCCTCAAGCCATTGTTGAGTCCCCGCCGTTGCACAAAAACAGACTGTTTGGTGTGCTTTATGGGTTTGTGGAATAATTGGTCCGTACTTCTTTAAAAACGATGCTGGCCAGAACGTTACAGTCAATGGTGACCGTTATAGAGCCATGATTACTGACTTTTTTGTTCATCAATTGAACAACCATGATGTGCAGGAGCTGTGGTTTTAACAAGCCGTGGCCGTTATATGCCAGAAATCATATTTAAATTATAATGCCAGAAGATTATCTTTCAAATAAAGTAAATTTCATGTCAATTTAAAAAAACCAGAAGAGAAAGGAAAGTGTCACAATTTATTGCGTTTCTTAGTACTTCCCCGATATTTTTTATGTGTAAACATCTATGCTGGGGATAGGGTAACCTTAAAAACGTACGCCTTACGTTTAATACGTTACATGTAAATAATAAAGCCAAAAACCCATACAAAATATACAAAAACAATGAAAAAACAGATGGTTTATAACACTGGCTGTCACTGTGAGCCTGTTTGTTGTATTATGAGTAAATGATCATGTGGATAGTAAAATGCAGCTTATATGTATCTGGTGACAATTTGAAGGTTTTAATCTTCGACTGAAATCCTAGACGCAAAACAGTTTCAAAATGATGCAAACGTATAAACATTCCTGCTTAAACTGCTTTTATAAACAACAGCGATTCTGAATAGATGTTAAATTTGTTCAAATGAAAAGGAATATCCCCCACACTAATTTGCTCACAAAGAGCGATAACGCTGTAATTTTCTCCAACCTCAACAATTTTTTCTACACAACGTAAGGCTCCGCTTACGTGGTTTAAAATCGGAAGGTTAAATTTCATCGTTTAAAAGCAGTCTAAACAGATTTTCCCTAAACGTAGGAGATTTTATTTTCTTGTGCAAATGACAAAAATTTATATTTTTGAGAGTCCATTACATGCTTTTGAAATATCAACTTGCTTTTTGCATTTGCTTTGCATGTGTTACTTACAACTTTAGTTAATAAATACCCATTACCATAGTAACTATTTTATTTTTCCTATAACATAAAAAATCAATCAATTTGTTTAGACTGGTATAGATTTTACCTTTAAAACACCTGACTATACAAATTTCTGATAGAGATTGTGCCAGTTTGAAGCTCGTTTTTAATCATAAAGTACTAATTTTTTGATAAAAAACTAAAACCTTTAAGTTCTACTTCAACGCTTACGCTTTGGTGATATTTTTTAATACAACCTTTTTCATTACGGAAAATGAGGTTACTTACTAGAAAATTTCCAAATTATATAATTTCCCATACAAATTCATATTTAAATGAGATTATTTCAACAAAATTTCCACCAAAGTCGGTAAGAATTTAATTGAAAACCTTACGGATTCCATTGAAAATATCAATATTTGACGTTTAAAAAAACAGAAAGAGATAACAAAAAAATGTAATTAACTATCAAATAAAATTCCAAATGAAATTAGCTGTAAATCGGAATTAGAAATACATATAAAAACAATAAAAGGGTACTTTGAACCTACCTACCTACATAGATGAATGAATTGTAAGTTGTCTCCGATAGCATTACCCTGAATTGATGATGGCCAAATGCATGTATCATAAATACTGAAAACAATAAATGAAAACGTAGGCCGTGCGGAAAAAAATAAAAAGTTGTTTTTATATATTCACTCGATTAAATCTTTTTATATTCAACCAAAAATAGAATAAATTCCTGGAACTTAAACCACAACTCAATACATATTTCTTCTTACCTCACATAACAGTTTAATGTAAACATAGGTATAACATATTTCTATGAAAAATGTGAATTCATTCTATTGGCATAAAACTCAACATTAAAATTCATTGAATTATTTTATTTATGTTTTGAAATTCTACCTAAACTAATTCTATACAGAGAAGTGCCCAAATTTAGATAAAACACTATAGAAACCTCTCGCCATTCAAATGATTTTACTTTTGAAAAGCCGATTAGCGAATGAAATTTTATGAATACCTACTACACAAAGCATTTCTATGATTTATATCATCACTTGCAATAATTGTTACAGAAATATTATCCTCGGGATTTTCCGTTGAATTAATTCAAGAATGTTTGTTTTAAGATTAAATGATAGGATGAATAGGTTTTGTTGAAAAAACAACAATAATAATAAAATACAAAATTTAAAAAAATCCTTAAAACTAAAATTGGAATACAGGAAAAAAAAATTTACAGATTTCACTCATAGAGTAACTATGGGGACATTGAAAATGACTTGTATTACGTCGATAAAACAAAAACATGTCTAATCTTTGCGATTTTTATTTGTATACTGTTGTTGCAATATAACTTCACAAACTGTCTTAGAAACCATTCCACAGTCTGAAGTACCAATTTGTATATTTAATGTCACTTCCTAGTTAATGGTTAAATTAAGGGTGTTAAGTTTTTTAATAAGGTGAATCTTAGTCTTAATTGTAGCTTAACTCGCAATTAGGTACACAATCATACTCATTTCCATCCGCACCGGTACAACACTTATACACGAAATTAAAGTTACATACCATCTATCTTAACGTATATCTAGGTATTATGTTTTAAAAATTGAATTACAAGTTCAAAATAGCTTTAAACGGCTTTTAGTCCACAAAAATTTAGGCGTTTCGTCCCGGCGATCTCACTTGGACTCATCAGTTGACTAGTGAGGACCTTGCCAATACGCAAGTTCAGTTCATCTAACATAGATTTCATGACGAATATCTGGTGTGAACTATATCCAACAAAACTAGAATTCCTAGTCATTAAATTGGAAGTTTTTTTGTTTTTGTTTTTGCCCAGGGCCTGGCATTGTTTATATGAAGGTTTTTTTTTAATAATACAAATTCTATATACTACTGCAATACATCAGCCAAGTAGAAGACTTAGCACAAATTACAAGTATTTCAAATCATTGAACTATGTATATATATTGTATATATATTGTATAAAGCCACATTTGATTTACTGCCCAGGTAAACCTTTTTTAAATCGAGACAAAATTTACAAAGAATTTGACGCGAAGCCCCACCTCACTACTTATTGTTTTTATTCTATAATATTTTATTTTAAAATATTTTGAACTCATCTTTTAATCAATTTAACAATATCGAGTCGCGTAATTTATTTTAGACAAAAATAATGTTTTTGAGACTTGGAGCTGTATTCTTTTAACTGAGTTTATGAAATGTGTGGCCGAGCGGCAAGCATCAATTTAGTTGATAACCAAATTAAATAGTTTATGGACTACTTTAAGATGAAGCCTTAAATTTTATTCTCATTTGGGGACCTTAACCATGAAGATCTGACCATTAGGGCTTAAGTTATAAGTTTATTAAAGAGGTTCGAGTAGGTACCTATGCACATTCTAGGTTAAACAATCAAACTGATTCCGAAGTAAATCAAGTTTTGTCAAAAGCATTTTCTAGTCTGTCATTTTACATTCATTTTCAGACCGTAACCTCAAAAATCCGATAGTTAGAACATAATATATCAGCTTACAAAATCGACTCTTTCGATTATAATATTTAAATTGTTTAGATAAGTTAATTCTACCTCTTATTTACCTAAACATACCTTAACCTTGAGCATCTAGCCCTTAGAACTTAAGTTATAATTTTATATAAGAGGTTCAAGTAGGTACCTATGCATATTCTAGGTTAAACAATCAAATTGATTTAGAAGTTAGTTAAGTTTTTACCCAAACTATACATATTCTAGGTTCAAAAATCGATTGATTTAAAAGACTGACATTTTGCCTTAATTTTAAGACCTTAACCTCAAACATCCGATTATTAGAACAGAAGTTATAATCGAAACAAACCAACCAAATCCAACCTTTACGATTTTATTATTTGTAAAATACCTACTACAAATGTTCATGCACTGCACATATACCTACATGCATACATACATACCTACATAAACATAATGTATATCATTTTTGTGCCCGATGCAAAGCCAATTTTGTTTGCCACTTGTTTTTTTTTATTGCGCACACTCCACCGTCTTCTCACTTCTATCAATACATTCTTTGTTGGTACGTACCTACATACATATTCTGTTTGTTTTTTTTTTCTTTTGCCGTGATGAAATTAGTTCTAAAAAGACAATTTTTCAAGTTTCTAGTATGAAATTTTTTATTCTATGCAGATTAGCCTGTCATTTAAACTTTAATTATCTAGCTTAATATTGAACATCCAATAATTATAACTAAAGTTACAGGCTTCTAAGTGGGCTCAAATCGAGCATTTTTCGAATTTTTTACACTCCACCACTGAATCTCGTCCGTTGGCAATGATCAACATGTAGGTACGCTGGCTGAAATTCATCACTTGTGTTTTTTTCTTCATTTTATTCATTTTGGTAGTTTCTTTGGTAACACCAACCAAAAATTCAATCGTTCTCCCCCTATACGCTAGAGTTCATTCTCTATCTTTGTTCATTTTGGTAACACCAAACTTTTATCAAAACGAGCCTATAAACATTTTCAATGTTAAAACTAGTTCATGATAAGAATATTAAAACATGGACAAACAAATTTTTACACTGATTAAATATAAATACAGATGGTCGAATTTCGACCAAAGGCGATACTAGTACGTATTATTTACTTTAAAATATCAATGAATCCATGATTTTATATGTTTATTTTTACCTCTCAACATCCCCCCCAACCTTGATCATACTACTAAAACCATCTCTGATCAAATATACCGAAATCCGAATATTATTTTGTTCCTAAAATTATAACTCACACTCAGTTCAAACCCAAACATTTATTAGAGACCATGAACAAACACATGAAAAACTAGCTCTCCTAGTTTGAATATTGTATTAATCTCGACCTCGAGTACTTGGTGAGTTTTGAAAGTGACAGTGGAAGTCTAGGTAAAAGGAGTTAGTTAGTGGCGCCTGCTATCTCAGACCCTTTTGTGCATTATGTTATAAGAAAATCTTCTTATTAAGAAGATTTGATTTTTGGTTTATATAAAATTATATTGTTATGAAAATAAACATTGTAAAAAACCAGTGATGTATACATGAAAACAAAACACTAAAGTTTGTTGCTTCTTTTGTAAAACCCTGGAATCAATGATAAAAATTATCTCACATTATATAGCTATGTGATGGCAATGCTCCATTGTATCAAGTTACGGACTGGAAATGGAACCCCTGACTGGTATATGGAATATAATGAATTTGTCAAAATTACATTAAATTAAACAATTTTCACGCAGTAATTTTCCAAATGCCTATATTTCCATAACATTGATGCAATGAAATATTACCACCAGCGAAAGTTTAACTAAAATTTCGATAAAACAAAGATTAATAATAGGATTTTGTGACCACTAAAACCACTTTGTTTATACATCAAAATGATATAGTTGAATCTGAACAAACACCAATTTCTGCTACAGCTATATATTGTGTGTAGCTAAGTTGATGCATGTGAGCAATAAATCAAATAAAAATAAATGAAAGCTCAAAAACATAATAATTACCTTCAAGACACTCCACATAAATATATATTAAACAATACTTTGTTGCAGTAAATGTCAAAATACTTATACGAGTGTCCCATGTGACTTGAAATTAATTTTAATTACACATGAAAATCCTCATAGCGAAAATACTGACTGCAGAATTCCAGCAAACAAATCTTCCATTGTGTGGTGTATTCACTATCCAGAGTGTTAGCTCAGCAGTAATTAAGCAGTGTAATTGAATATTCATATTATGGAAAAGCACTGCGCACAAACATTTATCAATGAATCATGATGCATACAGCATATCTAATCAATATGCATAGTCTGGGATTGTTTTATGGTTATTCCGAGATTTAATATCATCCAATCAAGGATCAGATGGTCGATGGACCAAAATCTAAAATGTTACCAAAGAACAATGATTGCATTCCACACTTACATAATAAATTATTATATTGTGATTGTTGTGGTTGATTTAATACAATCAATAATTAGGAAATACCATTTGAAATCGTAAATGTTATGTTTTGCATGATGTTTTATGATTAAGGACCAATTTGTAAATGCTTCTTCTTTGTTACATGAGATCACAATGAACAAAATAAATTTAAATAAATAGAAGATTTATGCATATTGAAATATTCGGTTTCTACAAATAAAATACACAACTCAAACGTAAAAACTTGTTCTTGCGAATCGAAGGCACTTAACGTTAGCATTGGGGAAGTGTGGAAATGTTTATAGTCCAGTCATATTAGACATAAAAACAGCCGAATTAGGAAAGAATCGCCGGAGAGCTAGATTTTAGTATAAAGCTTTCTCATCGTGTTCTTAAGAAACTGCAAAAAGTCCCCATCGATATGAGCGCAGCCGGAGTTAAAGGCCCCCCAAAATGGGTTTTCAGGAATATCCCCCAAATGGTTTGTTGTACAGAAAAAATGTCAAGAACTAATTCGTAGCTTAGAAAATTTCCTACAAAAAATATCAATACACTTTTTTTATGAAAATAACCGTTTTCGAAATAAACCAATCGGAAGAGTTAAGGGTTTGTGCATTTTGTGATAAAAACATCAAATTGTTTTTCATTGTTTGTACATTATGTATATGAAAATGATTTAAATTAAGATGTTGAGCCACTCTATATGTCCACCCCTTTAGGTGGGAGGGGCAAATAAAAAAAAATATAAAATAAAAAAAAATATAAAATAAAAAAAAAAAATATAAAATAAAAAAAAATATAAAATAAAAAAAAAATATAAAATAAAAAATAAATATAAAAACACAACAAAATTGTTAGCGGCGCTCATATCGATGGGGACTTTTTACAGTTTCTTAAGAACACGATTAGAAACTTTATACCAAAATCCAGCTTTCCGGTGTTTTTTTCGGAGTCAAATTTCTTTAATGACTGGACTTTTGTTAATTAATCAACAAACAATTTGTAGCGTGACTCGAAACATAAAATGTTTGTAAGTGATCTCTCTAAAATCTTATGGAATAATATGCATAATTTTTTCCGACCACTGTCGTGTCCATTTGGGCATTTCAAATATGTCTTTCTTTGCATCTATATTCTTGAAAATCACTTGACCGGTTTGTATTAAATTTTAAAAATGTATTAATTTAAGTAAAAGAGAGGTTTTAAATGTAGTTTCAATAAAATATGCCCACATTTCTGCCTTTTTTCTTATAAATATTTGTATTTCTTCCTTCTCGTAAAGTAAAAAATTGCAAAAAAAACTAAAGACATGATATGCATTACTTTTCCCACCTATAACCACGCCTATTTTTCTTATTCATCACCCTTAGAACTCTCAAAATTTGTATTTAAGTTCCCTTTATCTGCCATTTTATATTTGAGGATTTTCTATGACAATGGACAGTCTTGCCCGTGGAGAGGCAATCAATTCCAAAAGCATGGACGTGTATTAAATTTTTTTTTTTAATTGCAGTGTCAAATTTTAATCCACGTTAAAAAGTTGAAAATGTATAAATAAGATGTATAACTAAGATAAAATATTGTTTTAAATCAGCCTTCTGCCACGCCTAATTTCAAATTTTGGAGTTAAGATATCTTAAACACAAACCATTATGTGAATTTTTTTAGACATTCATTAGGTACATATATATGTACCTATTATTGGAAAATTGGTAAAAGCTATTTACATTGTCTGACTAACTCACTGATATTTCTTTTGTTAATTTTGTACCCAGATTAGATTATTGATCTACCCATGCGAAGCTAGAGCGGGTCAGCCAGTAAAACATAAAAAAATGAAACATCGTATTTTTTCTTTTAACTTTACACAAGTCATAAAATTTAGCATTTATTGTTAGGTATATGCTTTTTTCAGTCAGAGCACTGCATATGCAGTTATTTTTTTTTTTTTTTTTTGAAATCCAACTTTCTTTTTTCTTCTTATAAAGAAACTTTTATAGTCAATTCAATGCACCACATGAAATGACTGTACTGTCACTAGTGTCCTTTGTTAGTTCTCTTATTCTGGGATTTCTTTTGCAATTGCTGATGCTGTGAGGATTGTTGTTGTTTTTCCATATCTTCCTGCAAAATGATACGTCGAAACAGCACTGGATTCGTATCGGTCAGAAGTGTATCTTCGAGTCTGCTGTTTACATCGAATACAAAGCATTGCTGTAAGTTCGCCCATGTACGCTGACTCGGACAGACACTCAACTTGTCCAAGAGTTTCGAACTCATGTCGGGAATAATGGGCTGCAAGATGATGGCACAAAGGCGAAGACTGTCCATTGTCATCGAAAGGATTGTATCTAACTTTTGTGAGCGCTCACTTGGTGTCGTGGTGGGCGTCGTTGTCATCGTTGTTGTTATTGCTTCCGATGGAGATGACTTCTCCTTCAATTCCCATGGCTTAGATGACTCGAAAAAGTTATTTGTCGCATGGAGTGCTGCCATAACCTTATCCACGACTAAGTAGAAATTGTTTTCCTCATAGTGTTGGGAGCATCGATCTGTTTGTTTTTTTTTTTTTTTTTATAAAGGGAAAGAAAAAAGTGGGTTAAATTTAGCCTGATGGTGGTAAAGCGAAGAGAAACAGAAGAATTCACACTCAAGATAGTGATTGAAATTTTCTACAAAAGCATTAACTCTTCGGAGACGTTTTATACCTGGCAGTTCGGAGAGTACCTCTTGCAGTCGCTTGGCAGCATCTAATCGCATGATTTCGTTGCAGTGATGAACATAAATGCGAGGATAAAGTTGACGTGGATTAAGGGATTTGGCACACCCTCTCGAAAGAAGGTTTCCCAATGTGTCCGCAAGTTCTGAGTTGAGGATACGTAAGGCTTTGGTGCTGCTGTAATCTGGAAAAAATATAGAAGGTGAAAATTAATCGATATACGTTTATTTAGTAGTATAAATAATTTTATGTTTTTTTTTTCGAAAGAAGTGGGTACTGATGTATATAAAAGAATGGAATATATAAAAATAAATCAAACTTAGTTTTCTACCAAAATGTAGTTTTTCAAATTTAGCCTTATTTGCATTGAGTTTTAGCTCACATAAATACATAGGTCTGTATTCATACGACGAAATGACGTAAAAAGTCTCTCCTACAATTCCATCTGTCCAAAATAGGTGTTCTGTTCGGGCAACGTTCCGCGCGCTTCGCCCTTTTTACGGTCGACATAATAGTCCTACTGAGAGGACTATTCTCGGTGTGGTGGGTAAATTTGAGTCCGATGGTTCCAGTAAACGATCAACCAACACCCGTAGGTCGACGAAATGCAAGATCTGGCCAAAACATCGCAGTCGTGCGTGAGAGTGTGGAGGAGATTTATAAAATTCAATGACCCAGGAGCTGAAGGTAAACGACCACTGCAGGACAACGACGAAGTGTGTTCGCTGAATGGGCTCTGGAGCAGTTGAAAACTGACCCTAATTTTAATCGAAAAATCATCTTCGACCCATTTCTGAATGAATAGGTATGTCAACAAAAATAATTGTCGCATTTTTGTGACTATACCAATCCACATAAGATACAACAGCGTCCAATGCATCCCGGAAAAGTCACTGTTTGGTGTGGATTTTGGGCTGGCGGCATCAACGACGAGCGCTATAAGTCGATGATTACCAACTTCTTTTGGGCTGATTTGGATGATATGAGGACCAACGACATGTGGTTGCAACAGGAAGGTGCGGCGTTACGTGCCACACAGCTCACGTCACATTGGAAATTCTAACCTAGCGATTCGAGGGCATGGTCATCTCATGTGGAGGTGTTGTGAACTGGCCACCGAGATCGTGCGATTTGTCCACGTTACACTATTCCTTGTGGGGTTTTCTGAAGTCGCAGATCTATGCAAAAGCCACAATCTGCGGCCGCCCTCAAAGCCAACATAACTCATTCCGTCGTTCAATCAGTCTGATTTATGCGCCAGAGTCATGGAAAATTAGACTTTTCGGGTGTTCGCCCGGAGAAGCCGGGTAAATATTCGAACTATGTTGTATTCCATATATAATATCATAGATAGGCCTTTCAAATGAGCAAAGACTTTTGATGATATTTCACACACCCCTGGTTTTATTATTTAAATATAGGAAGCGCTTAATGAAAGACCCTGTATATATATCTGTACGAGTGATACGAGTTACCTACAAATTATTGCTCTCTCAAAATGGCGAAGTGTCAAAAATAAAGGTTTTTCTCATCAAACAACTCTTAATGACTAAATTTTTATGATTATCTTCATATCTTTTTAATAATCCTTGCCAAATGCCAACTTCGCCTGCAGTTCTACTGCCATTAAATGTTTATTTCTTTATTTTTTTAACTAAACCACAATTATTGTCTGAAATAAAAAAAAAGCGACAATATAGCTAAACATGCAAACAAACCGTTTTTGACCATAACCTAATTGAATTCGATACCAGAAACAGAATAAAACACAAAAGGCTTCTCTGAGACCAGTCGGTCGAAATGTATATATCGTAATCGTATTTCAAACAACTCCTCATCTAGAGAAGAGCGTATCAAAGCAAACTAAAAAGAAGGTGTGGGATTCTGAATTTGTAAGCGGTGTCCCAAAATTAATGCAAGAAATAATTTTGATAGAAAAATGTGTTTTTAATTAAAAACGTTATTTTTTTAATTATTCATAAAATTATTGTATATTTTATAACAGTTCGGTTATGTACGATAGTATACCGGGTAAGTGAAATCCTCGGCTTGGCTGTAACATTTAATATTTTGTTGATATTTTCCCTAAACAGTTTCGTATAAATGTGGTTACAGTGCAGTGACACATTATGGATAGATTTGTTTCTCAACAATCACTTGTATATTTTCTGCATCCCGAATGCAACAATCTTGAAGATAAACATAGCCACCAAGATGAAAATGAGCATGATTGGTGAAAATAATTTTCGAAAAATTGACGCTAAACCTTCATTGTTTTTTTTTTTTAAGTGTTGCTAAACAATGAAAACGCATCATTCTTTCATGTAACACTCCATTTTTAATAACCCTCCACTGTGAGCTATCTTATTTTTTCGTTGACAAAGCCTTAGCGCACAAATGGTGTGAAACTTAAATCTTACATGAATTTGAGGACACCCTTTACATTCCAATAAAACACATGCTTTATCTCAAATTTAATGGCAACTTAAAAAAAAGATGATTCTATTATGTTTTATAATTTTAACTGGCATTTAATCTTTTTTCCTTGTCTAGCCTTTTATACAAAAATCTAAGCACACTTGCAGAAAAAAAAAAAACAAAAAAAGTTTGAAAGGTTTTCAAAGTTCATGGATTTATAAAGCTACTGATTATAGTTCTGTCGATTTGGAAATTCTTTTTAAAGAGTTGCCATTTAAAACGTCAAGTGAATTACAACACAAAAATGCTAGGGTTTTGAGGTTGCAACACTCTAAACATCTGCCACTTACTGTTATACCTTTAATTATACTTTTTAGTCTATTCACAAGCAATAATGATACTAGCATTTTATATAATAAATAGTATAATTAGTAATAATTAGTATAATCTAAAATTAATTAATAAGTCTTTATCTTTCAGTGTTTGGCAATCGAATTAAACAATTATACCAATATGCAATAATCCCAAAATAGAAGCGAACAGCAATATTACTAAATTACTGAATTTAAAAAAAAACACACAGTGGCTTCCACAACTAGATTTTATCCCAGTCGCATTCAGTAAAACCAGTATCCCAGCCGCATTCAGTAGAACCAGTACCATAAAGTTAAGGGTGTTGGGATGCGATACATTTTAATTATTTTCCCTCATTTATTATCTATTTTTGGAGGAAATCGTACTTTTGATAGTCTTTTTCTTCGTAACTCTGCCAGATTCGTTGCATGCTCAACCCCCTGCTCCTATCCGCACCTGACTATTACTCTATCAAATGGAAAATTTAATTAAAATTCAATAAATGAACCACTATGCCATATAGTATAGTTATGTATATAGCAACAGACGGATTATTTTGGGGGCGTTAGTATAGCTACTAGGAACATTCGATTTCATGAAAATGTACATATTATTGAGTCAAAGCCTCAGATCTGTGACACTATCGGTGGGAATATTCCCTGCAAAAGCTGTAAACCATTGAATAATGATTATATTCAGTTGTGGTAGTGGCCGCGCCGGCCGCCCGCTCGTTGGTGTGTATTTATTTGAAATGAACTGAAACTTAAGTAGAAATATGTCCTCTGGTAATGATGCATAATAATTATATCATGAATATAATTTCAAGGATATACATATGGTATGCTGAATCAATTAGGAATTACATATTATCATTTAAGCTATTCAAATTTGTTTAAATATATGTATATAAAGGCTTTACTTGTCTATCTTTTCAATTGAGGTCTTGTGACGGTGAATTTTGAACGATACCCATGGATGAACTGAATTACTTTGAAATTAAATTCTAATCAGGTTTCAGCAATTTCCGAATGATATCATATTAATTTAAACAAACATTAAAATTTTCATTGAGCTTAAGAGATAATTTTACAAAATTATCATAAATTATAATTTATAAAAACAAAATTAAGTTACAAAATTCTTATTAAAAACAACATATTTTGTACAACTCACGTAGGTATACCTACACTTGTTTTGAAATTTATTTTTCGGGATTTTAATTGACACACTACGTGTGGGATGCATGGAAATTTACAGTTTAAACTGAAAAATTATTAAAAATCAACAGAACTATATTATTATACAGAGTGATTCGCATAAGGTGTGAAAAAATGCTAGACGTGTAGGTTGAATCTAGAAAAAAATCTTATGTATCCCTCCTCCCTGTTTATCAAGGAGAACTTAAAACAGACGAAAAAAATAAAAAACAACGGAGGTGCCATTTATAAAAAATGTTCCGATTTTTTTTTACAACAAAGTTATTGTCTATGTATATGTAAAAAAAATGATTTCATATATACATACATATACATATGTATGTACATATATAGGTATACTTTATGGCAAGTTATGGATTCGTAAAAAAAATCGAACTCGAGATTTTGATCAAAGTTGACATTACGATGATAGCGAAGTCGAAAAAAGTGGGTGTCGCAATTCTGACTGTCTCTCTGACCTTTCAGCTGTAGCCTAAACTAGAATTTTTGGGGCATTCCCCCACACGTTTTTTCTTTTTTTTTTAAGACCAAAAATAATGGTACCTGCGGTTCAATTTTTAAAAAATGGTTATAAATGGTAACCTTCGATAGAACCATTTTTTTTATTTTCGATTTTCTCAAAAATGCTTCAACTGAATTTGATCAATTTTTTTTATAGAGAATTTTTTAAATGTTTCAGAAGTATAGCATACCAAAATTTTCAAATTATTTTTTTTTTTGATTTATAAAAAAAGTTTCAAAATTTTTTTTTGAGAACTTAATAATTTAAAAACGAATTGTTCGATTTTTATTAAACATTATCTAGCAAATATTAAATACAATTTATTCTTATAGCAAAAATAACGGTACCTTCCATGCAAAATCTCATTTTTCTCAAAAACGACTCCTACGATTTTTATTAAAATTTTTATGTGAGCTAAAATCAGTACGATTTACCATATTATTGGAAAAAAAATGTATACATCGATTAAAAATGGTGTCTCTCATAGAACCATTTTTTTGGTTTTCGACCATATCATTAACTAATAAAGTAATAACTATTGAATCTATTTTCTATTTTTTTTACACAAGAGCTTCTAATAAATTTGAATAATATTGCATATCAAAATTATCAAAAAAAAAAAAATTGGATTTAAAAAAAAAAAAAAATTCTTTTTTCAAAATTAAATTTTTAACATGAATTGAAAGAAAAAAAGACGGCAAAAAAAGTTATAGAATTTTATAGGGCTTTTTGGTAACTCTGGTCATTCATGCTGCAGATACACGTCAAATTCGTTGGGAAGTGACAATCACATTTTTGCAGACTGAATTGGTTGTGAATCCAACTCATCACGAATCAGCTTAAGAGTTTCCATCTCAGGTTACTCGATTACTTGTTCATCAAGTTCATAAAGTAATCGAGTGTCCTGAATTTGGAGTTCAACATGAACTGCCTGCCTTTATTTCCTTGGTAAAGCGTACATTTTTAACTGATTTCCTTAAGGGGAAAATTCAAATTAATTTTTATTTTAGCTCATCTAAAACAACAAATTCTTTTTTCTTTTTTTTTCAATTTTCAATTTTCTCGAAAACTGTAACCATTTGGATAGAACTTCGTACCCGTAATGAACAAAGAATGATTGTAAGATAAATGCGTTTCAGGTTTTTGCTAAAAAATGCGTAGAATACGCAAAAAGAGTTTTGACGTTTTTTTGAGAAAATTGCATTTTATTCACCAATGGATTCTCAATAGCTTGACCGATTTTGATGCTGGGTGCTTCTAAATGGTTCAACAAATATTGCAATATTACAAATAGTTTTCACTTTTTTAACATTTTATCCCTAAAAATTAAATATTTCGATGCATTTTAGTTTTAAATCATAAAAGCTAAATACTGCTCTCCAGTTATGCATATTTTTGTTTCAATCAACAACTCAAATCCATCCTAATTTAATTCAAAAGCTTCTGTCGAATTTATATTTCCACTAATTTACTCTTGTTTATCTCATCATATAAAGGTATATGTACATAATAATTTAATTTTTATTTATTATATATTATTGATGGATTTGATGTTGAATTACAACAAACACAAAACAAAACTTATCCTTGTTTCCGAGCGAAAATACTTTATTTAAACTTCTTTAATGAACTTTAACAAAGCAATATCTAACAAATGTTTTCTTTGTTTTTTTTTTTTTTTTAAATCAACTAACACTCTTAGCACTTTTTTGAAGTATAAACTTAAAGACAATTTTACACGAAGAAACTTTTTCAATCAAATAACACAAAGAGCCAATTTAGGTATACAGAAATGACTTTTGACTTTAGGATAATTTTTTTTTCTTTTTGAATAAATTAAAAAACATCAGGATGAAATGAATTTTTATTCAACAACTGTTCTTCAACCATGAAATTGGATTTGACCTGCTAAAAGTTTTTTCTCTCTTTTGCTAATTTATCATTTCCTTCAAAATTAATTAATCTAATTTTGATATCCTGGTTGATGAAATGAATGCCTTGATTGAACTTAATTAGGTATTATGTATGTATGTTGTATATTGATGAATAGACTAATTGAAAAAAAAAGAAAAGAAATAACAAATTTTATGTATGTGGCGGTTTATCATGTTTTATCAATGACAGCAACCACAGAAATATCAACATTAAATTAAGTATTTAATCATAACACTTGAATGTAGATTTTTCTCAAGGTAAATATGTATTTTTTCTTATATTATGTGTATTTTTTTTCTTAAATATAAAAATTCATATACAAATAAATGCCATTTATTTTTATTGAGTTGGTTGTGTAACTGCCGGAAGCACATTGCTTAGCTGAACCAAGTAAATTGAAAAAAGCTCGAAACTACAAAAATAGGTATCGTACGTTTAAAGAAAAACAATTCACTTCTACAAATTAAAAAGAAAATTCATTTATGCAATTCTATATTAAGAATAATGCTTGCACCCGCCTATTTTAAATGCCTTTTAATTATTTACGTAATCAGTAAAGCTAGTGTGACTAATGCTCACTGTATTGTTGGCTTCTGAAAATCAAAAATGAATCAATATTTATTTTTTTCTGAACAAAAAGGAAAAAAATAAACACGACTGGATTGCACGCTCCAATAATTTTTTTGGACTAATGTAGCAGCGTTACGCCATATCTGTTGGCGATCTCATTTTTGTTGGGGACAAAATTAGCCAATTGTAAATTCAATTAAAAAAATATTGATTCTATATTTGTGATTCCTTAGAATCAATATTTTTTTCTTCCCATAGAAAATGGAATTTTCGGATATCGCCCCTGAAAGTATGCAATTTTGTGTTCCCACAGGTTTTTCTACTTTTCCGGTTAATACTTCCAATTTTCGGCTTCGTAGTATCTTTTCCTTTAGCCGTAGTTTAAAGGAGCAATATATTTCGAGTTCGGACTATGTATATAAAATTTGGCTTAAATGAAAATTTGATTGAAAATAAAAGTAATAGCCCGTGGCGTAATGGTTAGTGCGTTGGACTATTACGCCGAAGGTCTTGGGTTCGATTCCCACCCATGCGTCACCTAAAAACAAAAATGTTTTTTAAAAGAATCCATACGAAGTTCCCACAGATCCATTAGAAAGAAAATTGACGGTTAAACAGCGGTGTTTGGAAAAACCAGGTTTGGTATGAAACAGTAAACGATTTTGTATATATGGGTGTTTTTTGTTTTTAAACAATTGCTTCTAACATCTGGGGAATAGCTGATTAAGGATTCATATGATAATTCAAACGAGTAACTTACTGCGGTACTAAAAACCGATCAAATCGATTGAATGATTTTTTTATGTCTTACCTCCTATTTTACCTGGAAAGATGTTAATACTGAACAAGTTCAATAAAAATGAAGACGAAGTAATAGCCTGCATTCGCCATCACCCAACGTACATACATATGTATATAGAAGGATATACTTTATTACAGAATAAAATGGAGATGAATTTTTGAAAATACCATGTTGCTGAAGCTGGACGTTGTAAAGGCATCGCATTAAATTTCTTTACATCAACAAGATGCATATATCCTTTCATCTTATAAAATCTCCTTTCAAAGACTTTTTGTGGTATAGAAAATGCACCACCACCACCATCACCACCATATCTATAAACTTCAAACTTCCTGATAAAATATTTATAAATAGTTGAGTATAAAAAATAAATATAAAGTTCATCTGCCACACAAAGTTTGCTAGCGCGAACCAAAAGTAAAATATGCAACCCCAACAATAAAACCAATAACAATAACGAAAAAGGGACAAACTTTTCATAAATTGAAAAATATTTTTTTCCCATCATCACCATGGCTTGCAAAACACTCCTATAGGAAAATCACTTAGATCTTCATATTTGGTTGGGTTTAAATGCGGTTTTTCAATTTCGAAATGTACCTACAAACATGATGTACCTACACAAGATGCACAGAAAGGGAGCATAATGGCAAAAAGTAAAATATCCCCTTAGGATGTACAAAAGTTTTCGTGGTTAAGCTTTGAAATACTTTTCATTGGAAAGGAAGTTTTTCGCATAAAATCACTCTCGAAGGTTTGTGCAATTTTTTTTCACTTTTCTTAAATAAATATCTTTAACAGTCTTAATATATATGTACCTAAATCAAATGTGCAATTAGCCGCGTAGCCTTTTTAAAAGTCATAAGATGGAAAATACAGCAAACTGGCAAATAAATTGAAGTTTTTGAAGAATTCTGACAAATAACTAGGTACGAAGTTTGGCAAAAAGTAGCCCAGGCGATAATTGCGTTTAAGAATCTTCACTTGGGCGTTAAGAGCATATTTAACGTACTTCATAGACAGATTGACGCAGAATTTTAGACGATCAAGTACGATGTTAAAGCATTTTTAGCTTTTATGTTAAAAAAAAGGAATTTTAAAATTTTATCATGCTATTTTTTTAAAATGTTATTAAATTTAAAATCAACAAATGCCTATTTTAACTTTTAAGGATCATACCAACTCCAAATGTCAGTTTGACAATCAAATTTATTTAAATAGTATGTTGCATGAACTGTCACTTTTTTAGGTGTGTTCAGCTAAAGTTTATTAAGAAAATTTAAAACTAAGAACATTTCAGTTAAGAGCTTTAAGTTAGTAAATTGTTAAGTTTTATCATACTAATACCTTAACATCACGCCACTTAAAAAAAAAACACCCTTATAGATTTCCTTCCAAATCTTCCAAGAGTATATCTTATCATAAAAAAGTGCTTGTCGCCTTAGCCGTTCGGACTTGGATAAGAAAAATTGTATGTCCCCTTCATTCCCGTCAATAACACTCAAAGAGGAATTGTTTACAAATGTTTGGGCACCTACACTATACGTAGGGTTCCCAACATTGTTTTGATGGATTATATTATAGTACTTATGACTGTAAAAATTCCTTTTTCGTTTCCTTATTCTCCCCATTTAAAATTCACGATTGAAAATATTCTGATTGCAACAGGAAAAACTGGAATCACGTTTTTAATTTTGATTTTGACGTTTGACAGCAAAACTCATGCACTGCCGATGACTAAAAGGCAATCACATGAAAACAAGTAATTGAACACATCTTTTATTTATCCATGTCTACGTTTTGCAGTAGATACGCTGTTCAATGAGTGAAATCGATGATTATATCAAAATATTTGAAGAATTCTCCGCTCCTTTTTTAATTATTTGCACGAACCATTAAATGTGTGCGGAAAAGTGAGACCACAAACAAATTTCGTTACGCATCATCCGATAAAACTCTCCATTAATTTTTGTCCGTAGTCTTTTCGTTTACTTTTTCGCTGTTAATTTGGAAACCTAAGAAATTTTTCGTTTCGCTTCAACTGCGTACTTTAGAAAATAAACGATTCAAAGATTTTTAGTTAAATTTAGAAATAACTATTCTCAATCTCAACATGCACGTCCTTCTATTTATATGCATAAAATGGAACCTTAACATGTAACGAGTTAACGTAATTATATGATTGATTAATCCAAATCAAATATAGTACTTTGCGAACTATATATTTCTTCAACAGTAAGTATATAGTACACAGCTCCGAAATATTGTATTAAAAACAGCTGTTACGGTAACGAAAATTAAAAATTGAAACCCTTAAACCCCAAATTCTCTTTTATATTTCAGCTTCGATTCTATAATTATAATTCCAAAAATATTTTTGCTTATATTTTAAAATTTCTCAGTACATATTTCGAATATATACATTATTTCTCTATAATCATACATATTTGCCTTATTCTCACGTATCTTACTACATAACTTTAATTTAATCCTGACGGAATTATATGATGTATTCCACGTTATCCCTGATTAAGTCATCTCTCTCGCCAAAAACACTATTTTCATCTTAAATATTATACTCATTTTCGTATTTCAATTGTGACCTTCTAAATGAAGTTTAGTTTTAGTATCATCGTTTTTTGTTTCCCCTCATACAAAAATACAATCATTAATATCTTCTTGCTTCCTCATGCTTCAAGTCCAACAACCAACATTTTCTACATCTAATCCAATCTGACAGTAACTAAACGCGTATATTTTTCTTCATGTCGCTTCAAGGAATCACTACTACACTATCACTGTACCTACTCTGATGATGGTCAGCTATAATGTGTGCATGCATCTCTATCATTTCATTTTATCAAGACCTCCATCAGCACCTGCCAACAACAACCATACCATACCCTTTGGGTGAAATAAAAAAAAAGAGATGTATGTATTCGTTTCGTATCTCTTTTGCTTTTGCTCTTTTTCTTGCATGTCTGTCTGTTGGTTTTATCTTCGATTATAAATGGGCAGATACCGTTTAAGTACCCTGTCATTAATGTTGGCTATTTGTTTGGCCACATTGTAAATGGTTGGGTGTGCGATGAAATCGAATTTACAATATAAAGTTGCACGCGTTTGAAAAATTTATAAATAATATGAAGGTCAATTGGTCAATTTTGTATTAGAAATTAGTTTAAAATTAATTGTTTAAGAAATTAATCCGTTAAATTCAAAAACTGAAAAACAAAAGTAGTTTATTGGTAAATACCTTATCCTTAAAAATATATATTAAAATAAAGCTTTCTGTTGATTTAAGCATATGAATAAAGTAAAATTTCTGAATAATTCGACTGAAAACAACAAAAAATGTATTCTAATCGTAGAAGCGCACCCTAAGAACCACTCTTAAAGTGAGCATGCATGCTGTGAGAAACTCTTCCCAAATGATCACTATGAACTCTACGAATGTTTTCTTGAAATTCTATCAGATAAATAATTTAACTTTCAACTTTAACAACTTTACATCTTTGTAGTGGTTCAAATAAAACACTTTTTCTCCCTCTTTAAAAATCTCAATTTTTAACACCGTTACATTTGGTTTTATTTTTATATGATTGATATTTGTTGGATCTATAGCCACGTTTTATTTTCTACGGATCAGACCAAAAAGACGATATTTTTAGTTTTTGACGATTTAAATTTTTTGAATTAAAATACTAATATTCTAATAATTTTGAACCCTGTGCTGAAATGCTTTCCGCATTTATTGCCTTAATGTATAAGAAAGATCCAATTATGATGAAGCAATTGATACATACATTGAATTTATTGAAGAAGACTAGTTAAACAAAAGAAGTATTCTTTTCTTTAATTCTAAGGTTTCATTTGAATAATTGTTGTTTTGAATTTGACGATTTAAATTTTTTGCAATGCTTTGGTATTTAAAAAAAAAACTTAAATTCGTGTGAATCAAAGGGAAGAAGAAGAAGCGGAGGCAGCAGGAGATTCATCATACTTTGTAAGAAGTCCAACAAACAAGAAAAGTTTCCTGACCGTGTTATTTCTCGAAGAGGTGATCATAATTGGCCATTGAGATCTTGTGATTTAGACTTTTTTCTTTGGGGCCACGTGAAAGATAAGGTCTATGCCAATGCTCCACAACCAATTTAAGATCTTAAATATAAAGTTATCGAGGATATACAGCCGCAAAAGTGCGAATTGGTCATGGAAAATTTCATGAAAAGGATATGTTGCTGCAACCGTAGCCGTGGCGGCCATTTGGCTGATATCATTTTTTATTGTTAATGGCAGGCATACCTTCCTCTTAACGATGATACAAACATCCACTGATTTCTCTTTTTTTCTTATATATCAAAATGAAACCTCTTATTGGAAAATCCTTTATATGTATCATGCATCAAATGTCCAGTCTTTAGCATATATCAGGAAGTTAGTTTAAAATTGATTGTAAAACTTGAAAACTGACATACATAGATAGACCCCCCCTCCCATAGAAAAAAATGCTTGTATTAAAGTGTTTCTACAAAAAACCGTTTTCATTTCTTTGCGCCACAGTTATCATACTCTCCCCTTGACAGCAAACTGAATGATGGAAAATCATTAAAAACGAGATTTGAAATTTGGCAAAATATCACCACCGGGCATGATTTCACAGAAAAACAACAAGAACTTCGGAAAGAAAAATTGGTGGTGGAACAATTCCGAACGAACCTTATTTGATATCGATTTTCAAATTACAGCGGTATCTGCAATGGATTTTTAGGAGGACAGTACAGAATTTGATTGTGAGACACATTTTTTCAAATGTAAAGTAAGATATTAAATAATTTTACTTTTTTTAACACAAAACATTTATTATGTTTCAGAGAAAATAGGCCACAAGAGGACTGATCAAATAGATACTACGTTTACATGAGCGGATTCACGAATCGGATTCAATCTAAATCGAAATTTCGATCCAGGTATATGACGATGCCGGATCGAAAGATAGAATTGAAATGAAATCGAAGTGACAGTCTTGCTGCCGCTGTAATCTCGATTCTTCAATTCTTCGATCTAGGTACACATTTATGTTTTCGATTCGATTCGAAGCAGGTTTACAAATACCTAAATCCTGATTCGATTCGGATTTAATTGTCCATGTTTCCATATCTTACTATATGGAAACAAAAAAAAAGAATTATCCTGACTCAAAACAAAACAACTCAACTGACATTTCAGTAATTCTCTGCTGTCTATTTGACAACTGTAGCAGATTTAGTAATAGAGCGGCAGTTATTAAAAGATGTGTTTGATTTGGTTATTGGTAAAGGTGCAAATTAACTGGTCCTTAAAGTTTAACCTAACTTTTATTTAGCGATTTAATATTGGTAGGGTTTAATACCTTTTCAAAGAAAATGTCGAAGCTCTTTAATTAAGGTTATCATGAGATTTCATATTTGACAAATTCTCCTTATTAATGACTGAATTTCAAATACACAAACATAGATTAATTTATCCGCAACTGAAGACATTTAATTCAAATCTACGAGTATTTTGAAGAAAAATGAAAATATGCCAGCAAATTCTCCCAATCCCAATAAAAAAAAATCACATTGCTTAATCGCCCGGAACTGCTTTCCTAATTATTGCCTGAATAGAAAAAAAAAAAAAAAGGCATCATCAGCATTTCATCCCTCCGCAACTGAAATTGCACATTTTTCTTAATGATTATACACAATCATGAAAGCACACTTCATTTCACTGATTTGTTCCACCTGATAAAAAAAAAAACCATTAGCCTTCCAATGGATTTGACCAAAGATATTTCACCGAATTCCGGCTAATTTTATTCGAGATCCCTGGACTCTGTAGGTACATATAAATCAACACATATAAAAGAGATTCAGAAATTAAATACTGATTTAGTGCCATCTATCAACGAACTAAATAAATATAAGATCTTTCATCACATAGAAGCTATACAATTTCGATTTCCAAGCAACAAATCTAAATCTAAATCCAAATCCAAATTGGAATTCCATTCAAGTTTTATCTTTAACGAAAATTGGCAAGATTGGTTTATCTTTCGCATCACGCACAGCAATGTGGTAACGTGCGGCTCCATTAATTAATTGGCGAAGTAATTCGAGTGAAACAAACGAATTTATTCAGTTCCAGGAGCAATTTCGCGCCACCACTTACGACGACGAGACGACTACTGTAAGGTATAAGTTGGGTCTGAGGAGGCGAGATTTCTATGGTTTACTTTCTTTTTTTATCTTTTTCTCTCTTTTTTTTTATATCAACACAAGGCAATCAATATTCAGTATCATTCTCGTCGCCGCCGCAACTCGTCATTGCGTTGCCATGGGGCTATTTCGTTTCGACTTTAGAGAGTTCCAGTTAGGTTTGGATTTGCGGTGGAAGGATAATTATTTTAACTGGTTATAGTAATCAAAGTTCCTTGAAAAATATTGCTTTTCGATGCTTGAGTGCGCTTCGAAGCGATTTAATCACACCGAGTCTCACAGACCACGACAGTGAAGGAAAGATTCAATTTTGTCTGTTTTGCATTTTTTTTTTCTATTTTGCTTCTTTAAAGGTAAGTTATGCATTTTTCAAAATAAAACAAAAAATGTAGAAAAAGGAACTCGAGATAATATTCCAATCGATGATAGAAGACATAGCGGGATGTAGGTCATTTCGGTTGAGAAATTAGGTCGACTTAGATTTAGATTGGTATGTGCTCGATTGACAAAGACTTAAAGCTTTTTCATTTTGGTTTTGGAAATAGTAAACCAAGCGGGAAAGCAGTACGTGATGATCGGTTTGATAGGTTAATTATAGAGAAGCAACTTTGTCTGAGTAAATTCCTTTTCTGTGGATTCCATGGAAAGCTAAATTATCTTTCATCAGAGTAGCTAGATTACGTGCTGGTTGGAACGTCACCTATCCTCGAAGTTGATATCTAAATATTTCACCAAAAGTTTAATTGCTAGTTGCGATCCGTCAGGAAGATTGGGGATAATTCTGCTGCTGCTTCAGCTTGTGCCTGAAGGCGGTGTTTCGATTTCTCGTTGGCTTTCTGAAGCGAGTCAATTCGGATTTGGCTGAGTTGACTTTGATGCCTCATCTTGTGTAGAAAACATCGCCGCTGTCCATGAGAGTGTGCAGGAGAATCCAAGGCAGTCGATTTCGCGTCCGTCGCTTACAAGAACTCGGCCTTTCGCAGGGCACAACTTGGCGACCACTTTGCGTCGTGACTTAGGCATGCGCCTAATTTTCGAATTTGGGACGATACTAATCCTCATGAGGTCCAAGAGGGTCCAATCCCAAAAAAGTCACTGTTGGGTGAAGCTTTTGGGCTGCCATCCATATTTTTTTTCAAAACGAGACGCCGACGTTGGCCAAGCAATCACCGTCAACGGCGAGCGCTATAGGTCGATGATTACCAATTTCTTTTGGCTTGAATTGAAATGTTGTTGATATCCATCAGCTTGATTTATGCGCCCGAATCTTAACAAATTGGACATTTCGGATGCGCGCCTACAGAAGTGGCGGCGGACATTTGAACGATGTTATTCCATACATAATGACAATAATAGGTCTTTCAAATGAATAAAAAATTTCGATGATATCTCACACACACTTTGTTTTATTTAAATTTCAAGAAAGGAAGCGCTTAATGAGTCACCATTTATTAGTTGATTGATTAACATTTAAAATTTCAAGTTGTAACTTGTAACATTTTAGTTCTCTGGCTTCTAAAACTATGCTTGCGTTGCGTTGGAAGAAATACATATATCAAGTAGCACGAAACTGCATAACAGCGGCTCCAGATTGTTATACTTGTTAAAGCAGGTCAGTTATAAAATCGATATAAAACTTTATAATAAACTCAAAAGATTGACTAATTTTGATTTTGTCCAGTCACTTTATGCGACTCAGCTTTGCATTAAATGTCTCTTTTCTTGAATTGTTTGCTCTCACAAATAAACTGTAGAAAAGTTAAATCTATTTTTAGAAATATTTTCTCATCGCGATAGTCATGGTTAAGTATTTATATGAAAATGAGGAAAACATTTTTAAGATGGAGTAACATGGCGGAAATATACTTTGCTTTATTTGCATATTTTGCATTTTGTCGTGTCATGAAAGACATCCTAGTTTTGTTCCAACTCCTACTCCTTTTGCTCTGCTGCTTGTATATTATCATGCTGTGAAATTGCTTACAAAATAAATACCTTGGTATATATTATATAGTCTTGGATTTTTAATGCACTCTCAGAACAGCTGTAGGGATTTCAAAAGCTTATCTTTAGCCAATCTATTTGGTCGTAATAAAATAAGAAGTGCATATCTTGTTCTTCTGCTCTGTTGAATGTACAAGATTAAAACTTTGAACGAAAATCAAAATTATATACGATATTAAAAATGTCTTGAAAGGGAGAAATCGGCAAGATACAGTTACAAAAAAAAGTTGTGGTGATAAATTGCTTCCTTGATATAGTATATTTAATTTTTGTTTTGAAAGCTTAACAGTAAAATATACCTAATTCAGGAAGATAGCTTAGTCATAATCTTGCATTGACTGTCAATTTTAGATATGCATTTACTTTATGGGCATATAAACATATTTATGTATTTGTTTTTCATTTGCTCATAAAGGGAAAGTTTTGGTTTTGTTTAAAAAAAAATTCTCGTTTGAATCATATAAACAATACCATAATGGTATTGATTGTAGTAATGCCGTTGGTCCGTTGGCAACGTCTTTCTGCGTCTGTGCGGTGCGTCCAGATACATATTGGGCTAGATCCTAAAACGACGGATGAACCGATTTGGTTAAAATCTGGTTTAGATTATTTTTTTGTTATTTCCTAGTCGTGAACATTTGAAGCTTTGATTTTATTCAACTTGCTAGAACGTGTAGCTTCCATACCTAAGGTTTAGTTTTTTTTTTTAAAGGAAAATAAAATTCTCTTATTTTTGTTTGTTTCTAAATATTTCCTTAACGAGCTGATCGATTTTCAATCGAATTCGATTTTCATATAATTTTAGAATACGGTACTCTATAACAGCCACATTATTGGCTCACTTCAAAACTAGTTTTAATGTAAAACTAGTTCTATAGGGGTTTCGAGTTTGAAGTTTTGAACAAATCGGTAGGTATTACTAAAAAAAAAAATTGACATCTACAACTCGAAGTCATAAAATTAGATTTTGATAAAACTAGAAATTCATTAAACCGGAAATAACCAGTTTCACTTCAAAACTAGTTTTGAAGCCTTTTTCAACTATGCATCATAAAATAAAATCGGAAAAGTCAACAAAAATAAATTAATTGCGAAAAACGGCACCAAATAATTCGGAATATTAAATTATTTTAAAGAAGGCGCGTAAAAGGATATTCCGCGAATTGGGGGTCAAGAACTTTTTGGAAGAAGTAGACGATTGGCTTTTTGACGATTATTCTGATATAGACTAAGATTCCAAAGCTAATTTTGGGTGTGAATAATAGCAAAAATTCACTGATATGAAAGTCTTGCATTCTGTAATTGGGGCGTTTGTCGGTAAAAGTGCATTATTTTAGTGCATCTGTCAGACTTATTATCAGAGGGGAAGCTTCTGTCAGTCAGAAGATATTTCTTAATTCTACCACAATTTATTTAAATATGGATTTCATATACTCATTTATGGGTTCATCTTGGATGCAGAAATCTCCACCCAACATGTCTTGGACCCCCATTTTTATGTCTAGGTTGCTAAACTTTTTTATCTTGGCTTCCAAAACAAAATGCATTTTCAATGCACCGTTGCCGACAAATGCCCCAACCAGGGAAGTGCAAGACTTTCATTTTTGCACATGAAATAAAAAAGGTCTAAATAAAAATACCAGTAAATTGTTGCTATCATTCACACCCAAAATTTGCTGCGGGCTCTCGGTCTAATAGTGATAAGTGATAACTAAGAGACAGAGAGCAGGCGCCCATACACATTGCAGAAATATGCAGAGATAAAAGAGTGGGACGATTTGGCTTTTTATCAGAGCTTTACAATGACAAAGCGCACTTTTCAACGTGTTGTTGATTTAGGGGAACCGCATATGACAAACCCACAAAGACGGTAAGCCACAAACTAGAGTGCAATATTTACTACGTGTGTATTGGTAATTTGATATTCAATTGAAAAAACTGCCTTCCAATTACAGATCTCGCTATCTTAACCCTGCGTAGATGGTAATAATTTTGATTCGGTTCCTGGCTTCGGGAAGCTTTGAACAAATTGTTGGTGAAGTTGTTGAAGTGCGAGTATCACAGCTAAGTGTGAGCAATTGTTTGCCTAAACTTTGCGATGCGTTGGTAAATATAATACCTGTATTTGGCAATCAAGATCAACAATATTAAAAAAATAACAACAATTTGAAAACAACAACAAAAACAGCTACTTCGATAAAACTATTTTATATAGGTATAGTCAAAACGAGAAACTGGTTTCAAAACCTAAACTAGTTTTATCTCCAGAAATGAATAATGTTGTTTTTTTTAAACTAGTTTTGATTAATATTTGTAGAACTAGTTTTAACTAAAACAAGTTTCATTTCTAGTTTTACAAATTCTCAATAATAGGGTTGTAAGAAGCTCATTTAATATTGCATTCTACAATTTTTACCCACGCTATAGCTTTGAGTCACAAGACCAAGTTCGAGTAATTCAGGAGTACATTTAATTTTATATTTTTGTTCATGTTTTTTTTTAAATATGAATACAGATTGGTGCAAAAGTAATCACCCTATCGGAAATGGCGAGGAAATGTCTCTTCCATACTTTCACATTTGTGAAGTAAACAAATACAAAATACACGTCAAGAAAAGACATATTAATCACTATATTACTATTTGGTAAAATTATAACATCTTCCCAAAAGGGGTTGACTTTTGGGCCACACTGATGTAAATAAATTTGTTTGGGTTAGCATGCAACTGTGTTAAGTATGTTATACCCCATACATTAAACATTTCCCTTATCTATATATATAAATTAAGGTTTGGTTTTGTGTACGTTCGCTAACCAGCCGAACCGGTTGACCGATTTTCTTAATTTTTTTTTAATTAAAGAGGAATAAGGATAAAAGGTTTAGGACAAAAAAAAAATTGTTAAAAAAATTTGAACAATATTTAGTAATTTGCGTAATTTAAAAATAATAGAGTTCGTGGTGCAGTGGAAAGATCTCCGCTTTAGACGTGAGGGGTCTCAGGTTCGATTCCTGTCACCGAAAACATTTTTTTTTTTTATTTTTAATAATTTTCTCTTTTTTTTTCAACACATTCGCTGCAAAACAAATTAAAAAAAAACTATTTTTTAACGCCCTGCGAAGCGGGCGGGGGTCTTGCTAAATCGTATATAAATAACTTTCAAAATTCGTATGTATAAGTAATTATTTTACTTTGATATGCAAATGATTCAAAAATGGTTCACGTCGTGTCGTCGTGCACAAACATAACACACTATTTAACAAAACCCATATATTGCATATTAAACGGATGTTGATTAAATCTGTCAGATAACTTTTAAAAGCAAAACACAAAACGCATCGAAATGCATTCTTATTATAAGGAAAAGGATCTCCATATGTGTTTGCCTGGTGTGCATTCATGCTTGAGTAATTTACTTCAGCTGTATGTACATGGGTATGCAAATTGCAGAATGTAAATATATTATTCTTTTGCGGTGCTACGTAACTTACACATACACATACATGAAGTGAATATATTTATTCGATTGATTTAAATACAAATTAAAATGAAGAACTCCTGTCAAACAAACGACGACGCCATCGACGACGATTACGACGACACGACACCAAAATGAGAAAGTGAGGAATAAATCATCAGCGATATAATATTTAAAAACTTGGGGATTTTAATCATCCTGTTTTACATTGAGCTTTGGTTAAAAGTCTTTGTAAGGTTGTGTTGCTGTTATTTCGATTTTTGGAGGATCTAATAGTTACATGGCAATTTATAACAGTTTTTCACCATTAAAAATGCTCCTAGCTTAAATAACTCATGAGTGAGAGCTTTTTATTAATTCTTATTTGGTACTACAATGACGAGCAGCTTAAGAGGAGAATTGGCCGAATTAACTACACTACAACATTAACTTATTTTCTACAACATTAACTTTGAATAAACTATACGCCTACGTTTAACGATATTTACATTGGACTTTCTCCTCTGGCTTTTCTTTTGACGTCTCTGTACTTTATCTCACTCCCACTTTATGGCGAGAAAGAGATGTCTTTATTGGCCACCTTTTGGAGTCTTTTTTTTTTTTCTAAAAAGTGACAGTTCGGCCAACCTTTCTTTCATGAGTGAGCATTTCTTTAACCTATTTTTTTTTGTCAAGCAAGAATTAATTTCAAAAAATAATGCTTTTCTGAATTTAATGAAATATTTTATTCATTAATCCTACAGGACACCCACCATCAGCATCCTAAGTGTCAGAAATTTAGGTATGTACATTTAATGGTTATAATATTATATTAGCAAACATTTATTCGTGCATTAATTTAATGTTAATTTGATTTTATAGTTTTTGTTGTTGTCACAATTTCTCCAAAGCCAAACAACCATCAATTCATCAACTTAACTGACGTTGAAAATCATTAGAGACTTACACTGTACAAGTAGATATATAGAAAATAGAAATTTTTGACTCATTTCAATTGAAATTGAAAATGAAAATGGTGGTTATCTGTATCAGCACAAGCGAGGAATTTCAAATGCTATAAATTTCCTTGGAATATCATGTCAAAAACTCCAATGCCACATTAATTATTATTTCCAGTAATGACGAGAGGTATGGGGGAAGAGAATTCTATTCAAACCCCAAAACAAAGCCAACAAATATTATTTGTGTCAATTTTTCGAAATACTCTGCTCGTGCCCCCATACTGTTGCTGTTACTGTTATTGCTGTCACTGCCGCTTTTGTTTCTTGATATTTTAGAATGGTAATTTAAAATCCCGTGGTTTTCTAAATTTTATGAGAATAATTAATGAATGTGTTTATAGACACTGAATTTGTAGAAATGTGGTTTGTTTTGAGGTTTTGCTTAATGAAAACACTTAATTATGTTTTTTTTTTTAAATATATTCAAGGGTCTGATTATTGATTGACGAAATGTTTACACGGCATATATAATTAAATGTATCAATCTCTATATAAAAGAGAAGCTTTAAGGTCAAAACAAAAAATGCATTAACATCTAATTGGTATTATTGAAATGAACAAAAAAAAATATTTATCTATGTCGAAGTTATAAATAAACTAAAATCTTTTTATTTAATTAATTTTCTTTATCAATTTAAAAATAATTCCAATAAAATTTTAATAAAAAGACATTTAATTGCAAAATAGACAAAGAAATTCAGTATAGTGATGTGCAATGGCAGTTTAGGTATATTCCAGGACTTGAACGTATATACGTTTCCTTAGAGATTTTATTTGTATTTTATTCGCTATTTTCAAGCCATATACTTTGCTAAGTACCTACTTATACCACGCTTAATGATGACTGTCATAAACAAGGCATTTCCCATTATAAGAAGGAAGGCAAAATCTTTTCAAGGATGAAATATACTCACAATTTCCTCAAACTATATAGGAAGTGCTGATATAAGTATGTATATACCTTTAAGGAACAAAAAAATAAGCTTCTTTAGAAAAACAATTTTCGCAAAACATTTCTTTGGTATATTCATTTTATAAAACTCAAAATAAAGACATAATAATATTGGATACATTATATTATTGCTATACGTATACAGAAAGCATACCATTGTCCTTTAACTAAGTATATATTTAAGCGAAGGGAAGAGTCTATTGTGTTCACATTTTGTCTTTAGACTGAGGAGATTATTTATTTCGTTTGTTTTTGTTTCTGTTGAGGGGGGGGGGGGGGACTTTGATAACATATCTTATCAACAATTTAATTGATAATGAAATAAGTTCTTGCAAAATGTTTGTTATCGAACTTTGATTAAGCATCTTTAGCAATTAGATGCGGTTCTGTCTGAAACTTAATCTTCAGACAAAATAAAATGAGGTCCTAAAAATGGATTGGGGTTGAAATTCTGGCAAAGTCAACATTTTTTTAAAATTCTGCTTTCAAAACTCTGTTTTTTAAAATTCAGTTTTTCAAAATTCTGCTTTACAAAATTCTGCTTTTCAAAATTCAGTTTTACAAAATTCTGCGAATAATAAAAAAAAAATGTAAAAAAGCCGGTTTTTGTTAATGGTCAGATCCTGACGGAAATTGTGTGGGTGTTAGATATCATCGAGTTTTTTTTATTCGTTTGAAAGGCCTATAAATGTCATTATTTATGGAATATAACATTGTTTAAATGTCCAACGCAGCTTCTCTGGGTGGCACGCATCCGAAATGTCCATTTTCCGGTGACTATGGCGCATTAATCAGGTCGAATTTGACCGATGGCATGGGTTTTGTTGGCTTTGAGGGCCGCTGTTATTGTGGCTTTTTTGCATAGATTATGGCGACTTCAGAAAACCTCACAAGAAAAAATCTAACGGGGTCAAATCGGACGATCTCAATGGCACCTCCACGTGAGATGACCATGCCTTCCAATCGCTCGTGCAGAATCTCCAATGTGGCGTGAGCTGCGTGGTACGTTGCGTGCGTCGTCCTGCTGAAACCACATGTCTTTAGTGTCTATATCATCCAATTCAGGCCAAAAAAAGTTGTTAAGCATGACCTGGCAAACGTTAAAAATGTGGACTGAGAACACCGCCAGCCTAGAGTCCACACCAAACAGTGATTTTTTTCGGGATGCATCGGACCCTCTTGGATCTCATGTGGATTGACATTGTCTCAAATTCGACAATTTTATTTATTGACGTACCCATTCATTCACAAAAAGTCACGATGCAAAATTCGCAAAGTTGTGCACTGCGAAAGGCCGAGTTCTTGTGAGCGACGCGAAATCGACTACCTCGAATTCTCCAGCACACTTTCACGGACAGCGGCGGTGATTTCGGCAGATTTTGCGTTACGTCGAGACGTAGGGTGTTGGTTGGTCATTTACTTAACCAGTGGACCACTGCAAATAAAAATGGGCGACCGTAAAATAGGCGAAGCGCGCAGAACATTGCCCAAACAGAACACCAATTTTAATAAAACAATTTTATCATTTGCAAATGTTGTTGAACGTTACAACAGTCCATAGTGATTTGGCAAAACAGACTGAATAATTAGTAGACAATTTGACAGAGATGTAGCTTCAAAAAATATAGCCGCTATCTGTCAAATCTAGGAAGTCCCTATTGATACTGATCGACTATTTTTAAGTAACAAACAAAATCGGAAAAAAATGATTTTTATTTATAATTAATAATATATAATATATAATATAATTCTTCGTTAACTTCGCTTTTCTAATAGATTGTTTTACATTTAATATACATTTTGCAGAAAATTGCACCTTTTTCTATAAAAGGGAGAAACTAGAAATTTACCAGTTTGGTTTGCTTCAAGCCTCATTTTTTTTAAAATTAAGTACCTAATACATGAATATAACAAAAAAATATTGCCTTTGTATATATTGACCAATGGATATGTCACATTGTGAAATCAAAAATAAAAAATTAATAACATTATATAGAAGACATTATTAAAAAAAATATAATTTGTTTCTGATTTAGGTTAAATCATTTTTGTTTTTGTATTTCTGTGGTTAGCAGATATATGTACGGGAAAATGAGTAATTCAACAAAAATCTTTTTGTGCAGCGGCAGGTCAAATGTTTAATATGTGATAATTAAAAAAAAAAAATATTTAATAGAATTTTAATTTGCGGTGTCGACTTTTTCTATAAAACATACACTGAGTGCTACTTTATAAGAAACAATAAACATATATTTTACACGATCATCCTAAAAGATTTTGGTGGTAAATTAAGGAAAGCAATTTTGTTTGTCTTTGTTTCTTAAAAGAAGATGGATTAATTTCAAGCGTTAATAATAAATATATCATACACAAAATAATGCCGAAAGAATTAGTTTGTTTATCATGCTATGGATTTTTTTAGGAGTTTAGAGTCAATTTAATGTGTACCTAAATTCTGTATTATGTACATAATACATGAACAATATTTTTAGTGTAAACTTTTATAGGGTACATTTTTATATCGTACCACACCGTATCCTATAGAATCTCACTAATTTCTATTTTCCTATTCGATTGGCGTTTAAAAAAAACTACTTTTTTACAAATTCTCTGAAGAGTGAATTTTATTGAGTGAAGACGTGTTTTATAGAGTGCTAAAAAGGAATTAATTTTTTACGGTGTTGCTGTGGCACAATTGATTTGTGGAAGTGACATTTGATTCTACGTAATTGATTGATTAATCGGAACATTAAGAAATTAAGAAAAAGTGTTAAAAAAGACTGAATAAATTAAAATAATCAATTTTAAAAGATAGCGGTCGAAGTGACTGTTATTATAGATATATTGCAAAATGAGTGATACTTGTGATGAGTGCAAAAAAACTATTAAAAGAAAAAACGAGATAACTATATCTTGCTCAGTCTTTTGCAAAAAAGTTTTCTGCTCAAAATGTTCTGGTATTGGAGAGTATGAAAGCAATATACTAAAACTGAAAAACATAATTTTTGTCTGTGATGGGTGTAAAGAATACATGCATAACATCATGGAAAAAATGGACAGTGTATTGAAAGTGGTTAACGAAAATCAAAAAGCTCTTAATAAACAAGAAGAGGAAATAAAGAAAATATTAAGTGGAGTTAAACTCATGTGTGAGAATTAGTCAACTAATGAGATGAAGAAAAAGAAAAGTTATGCTGAGATAGCTATAAAAAATATACCCCCAATAATAATAAAACCAAATTGTAAACAAAACAGTGAAAAAACAAAAAATGATATAAAAGAAAGTATTAACCCAGCTGATTTAGCTTTACAAGTGAACAGTATCACTAAAAGCGTAAATGGGTCTATAGTTATAAAGTGCAGTGATGAAGAATCGGTAAAAAAAATTGAAGATGAAGTATCTGAAAAACTAAAAGGCAAATATGATATAAGAATACCTGTACTGGTAAAACCAAGAATTGTTGTTGTAAATATCGACAAAGAAGTGAAAGAAGATGAGTTAATGGATATTATAAATAAATTAAGTGGTGAAATAAAGCTTATTAAGTGTTACAATCGATTCAATGATCCAAATAAATATAATGCAATCATAGAAACAGAAAGTAATGTCTTCAAGGAATTAATTGAAATGGATAAACCGTGTCTAAATATCGGATGGAACAAATGCTTAGTGTTTGATAAGATCAATGTAAAAAGGTGCTTTAAATGTTGGGGATTTAATCACAATGCTGAAAAATGTACAAATAAAATATGTTGTCCTAAATGCAGTGGTGATCATAAATTAGATGAGTGTGAGAGTGAAAGCATGAAATGCAAAAATTGTGCTTTGACAATTGAAAAACTAAATATAAACATAGACTCAAACCATGATGTTAGAGATGCCAATTGTCCAGTTTATCTCAGGAGAGTGGGAAAAGAAAGAGAGAAGGTTGCGTATTAGCAACCAACATTTCTATCATGTATGCATCTAAACATACAGGGTTTAACGAATAATATAAATGAATTAAAAAATATTATCTATGAAAGAAATTATGATATAGTAATTGTAACGGAAACACATCTTGGACTAACAGTCCAGGACAACGAAGTGTATATAAAGAACTACAAAATTATACGTTGTGAATCAACATCAAATCATACTGGGGGAGTGGCGATTTACCTGAAAAAACACATTGACGAATATTTGGTTTTGAAAAATGTACAAATAAATATGAGCATGTAGTTATTAGTTATAGAAATATATAAATTGAAATTCATAGCAATATATAGATCACCCAGTACCCCAAGTAGAGAATTTTGTGATAATTTGAGTGATTACTTACAAGATATTGAAAACAAAAATATAATAATACTAGGTGATTTTAATATAGACTGGTTTGAAAATTCTAGCTATAAAAAAGAACTCGAGTGTTTATTTACAGAAAATATGTGTAAGCAAATGGTTGATAAACCTACTAGAATAAGTGAGAATTCGAGAACTTTGTTGGATTACGTAGTGACTGATATTAAATCAATTGATCTGAAAGTAGAGAATGCATTAAAAATAAGTGATCATGAGACAGTTATTTTCAAAATACCAATGCGCGAAAAAAAAGAATCAATAATGAAATCCGTACAAATTTTAAAATACGATAAATTTAGATTTATACAAAAAATAAGAGAAAGTGAAATAAACAGAATAGGTACTTTGGTAAATATCAGTGATGTTAACAGTGAACAATTTGAAACGGAAATACTAAGAGTGGTAAACACTTTTATTGTTAAAAAGACATTTAAAGAAACCGACCAAATTTGGTTTAATAATGAGTTGAGGGAACTAAAATCTAAAAAAATACAAAGTCATCTAAAATTTGTGCTAACAGGAAACGTCGAAGACTGGGAAGAATATAAAAGAATAAGAAATGTGTATAAAAAAAATCTTAGAGTAAAGGAACGAAATTATATTAAAGCCAAACTTAATGGAGCCTGTGATCAAAAAAATATGTGGAAATCTATAAAATCTCTTGTTCTGGGTCAATCGGTAAATGAAACTAAATGTATTGATTTCCAAGGTAACAAACTAAGAGACGATAAAATGATTGCTGATAGTTTTAATAATTTTTTTATTAAAAGTGTTATTGAAATAAACAATGGAATACCAAATGTTCAATGGGAAAATCTTTTGGTTAATAGTGAAAGTTGTTTCAAGTTTAAAACTCTAAATTCAATAGAAGAACTTTTAAAAGTAGTTGAAGTTATGCCAAACAAAAATGATTTTAATTTCATGAATAAACAAATGATTAAAGACAGTTTCACTATAGTAGGCCCGGCTCTACTGAATATAATTAACTATTCATTAACAAGTGGTAAATTCCCAAGTACATGGAAAACATCGGTTATTATTCCGGTGGAAAAAATTTCCAACTCTAATAAATGTGAAGATTTTAGACCTGTGAACATGCTTCCAATGTATGAAAAAATATTGGAAAAAGTTATTCAAATACAGCTGGAAGAATACTTACAACAAAATAATATGATAATAGAGGAACAATCTGGCTTCAGACGAAAACACTCTTGTGAATAGCGGATTGGAAGGAGATAATACACGAAAAAAAGAAAATTGCAGCTGTATTTATTGATTTGAAGAGAGCATTTGAAACATTAGATAGATTTATTTTATTAAAAAAATTATACGGGTATGGAATAAGAGGAGTTGAGTTCAACTGGTTGAGGTCATATCTCATAGGGCGTAAACAAATAGTGAAGTTTAATGGAGTAAGTTCCGAAAAATAAATTCTGATTTAGGGGTTCCCCAAGGGTCAATTTTAGGAACATTATTGTTTGTCCTATACATAAATGACATAAAAAAAGTCTTAAAGTATTGTAAATTAAAGTTGTTTGCAGATGATGGTTTGTTTTACATCGAAGATAATGAATATTCCAACTGTATTGAAAAATTAATGATAGATGTAAACAATATAAAAAATTATTTAACTATGAATAAACTTAAACTAAATACAGAAAAAACTAAAATAATGTTATTACCTGAAAATAAGATCATAAATAGAAAAAGTGAATTTGAATGTGTTAAAGAAACAAAATATCTTGGAATAATAATAGATTGTAATTTAAATTTTAAAAAACATTTTGAAATGGTTTATAAAAAGATTGCCAAAAAAATCGGTTTCTTTCGTAGAATAAGAAAAAAACTTTGCATTGGTATGGCAATCAAAATATATAATTCAATTGTTCAACCCCATTTTGAGTATTGCCCTACTATACTATTATTGGGAACAGAATTAATGATAAATAGACTACAAATTTTACAAAACAAGGGTATGAGATCTATATTATGCTGTAATCGATATACACCTATAAGAAATATGTTAAGTACTTTGAAATGGCTTTCTGTGAAACAAAAAATTATTATGAATACTTTAATATTTATTTTTAAAGCAAAAAACAACTTAATGCCAAATTATTTACAAAGAAGACTTATAACAAGAAATGAAATTCGACCATACAACTTGAGAAATAACAATGATTTAAATTTACCATTTTTTTAGAAATTGTAGAACACAAAACATGCCTTTTTATAAAGGTGTACAGATTTATAATAATCTTCCAAATAGTGCAAAAATTGAAACGAATTTAACGAGATTTAAAAACTCAATTATACATTTTGTTAAAAACAATTATTAATATGTATGTACATACTGTATAATATCTTGTAAATAGCAAATTTAAAGCTAAATAAAATTCTAACTAAACTAAACTAAACAAATGCCGCTATTTTCCTACATAATTAATGTTTTTCTTTGTTTTTGATATTTCATATTTATCTTCGGAAAAATTAAACAAAATGCTATAATTATTAACACGTCTTATATTCGAAACGCTTAACCCTTTTATTATTAGAAAAATAATGCTTGTTTCTATTCAAGTGGAACGTAGTGTAATTTTTTTGAATGAGATAAAATGTTTGTGGTGTAAATTTTTTGAACATATTGCATTTAATTTATGTAAAAATTAAATTGTTTTTCATAAAGCTCTTACATAAATAAACATTAAAAATCAAAATTAAAACTTCCATTTTTAAGGACAATTATTATTTATGTCAACACGTCAAATAAATAAAATAAAATTAATTGTTTCAAGCAGTATTCTTTTTTCGTAAAATTTTATAAAAATATATTTGTTTTGCGGTCAAAGTATATATATATATATATATATATTATTTTTTTATCAAATAAAATAATAAATGTAATTTTAAAAAATAGCTATAGGAAGAGCCTTTATTTTATGTCACTAACAGCAAATATGTTAATACCTAGTTTAAAGATAACAACACATCATCGTGTTGCACAGTTTCGAGGCTTTAATCAAAACTAACGTTATACGATAATCGAGAAGTCCGAAGATTCTTCATACCGTCCGTCGTAGGTCTCTCTCGTCTATCGTAATTTAAGCTGGAGCCTAAACGGGTAGACTGCTTTGCTTTGTTTGAGTACCTATTGTTGGTGATAGCTTTTTTTGGAACATACATACATACCAAATACATTCATAAATACATATTTATCTAAATTTAGCAAGATTTTCTAAAATTCACATCTCGAACGTGTCAAAATTCTATATAAAATATTATGAAAATCTAACAAATCCTCTTATATCAGTTCATTAAGCTTAAATTATTACTTTTTTAGAGACATCGTTTCACTATCATAATATATCTACGTTTGCACGATACTATAACTATATAATATTATACCATTGATATATTTTACATGAGAGAATGTAAGTTGAAAACAATAAGCTTATAACTTTTCCTGACAATTTATCCGCTGTGAAACGTTTTTCGAGTAATACCCATATATGTATATGTACCTAATGTATGTATGTTGAAAATGTTCATCGTATTATCCAAACCAACCATTTAACAATGCAAAACACGCTCCAATGAGCAAAAAAGGGATAAAGCCTGTAAAGACTGTATTTTCAAATAAATGTCATCTGCATTAATTCCTGGTTGGGAAAATCCCATATTAAATGGGAATCTGTTTCAAATGATCCGTAGATATGTGTGGGGTGAATTTTGTTTAAGCATTTAAATATAGAAAGTTTAGCTTATAACGGAGTTATTTTGATATTAGAACTTTTGTATAAATTAGAGGACAAATTATGCATTTAAAAAGGAAGAACAATAATTATTACTGGTCTCTCATATAAAGGGTGTTTATTTTTAAGAGGCGGAAAAATTTAAATTGGCAACACTATTTTCGGTGACAACTGAATTATCGTTGAGTTAATAAACTAACATTCTCCGTTATTTGTGCGCATTGCGGTGGCGACAAATAACGGAGAATGGGCACCTCGCCCTACACCAACTGTTGCCGCTTCTGCTTTGTACGCCAGCGTTGACAAGCTAACCCGACAAAACAACACGATCACATACACCAACCACCGTCCTATCTAATCCACCCACCAGACGTTGCATGGAGCCACTGCTCCTACGGGCCTGGGGAGGGATGATTTACTCCGTGGGGGCTAAGGAGGGGAGCTCGCCCAAGTATGACAATGGTGCGTTAACCCCTTCTCACCCAGGTGACTATGTGCCGACAGACACTTCCAAACTCAACTAATTTGAGGGCACCCTCCGACCTTACGGGCTACACCCCGCTGAAACTACAACTACGCCCTTAACGGGCCTTTTTGTCATAGGATTTTATCATGGGTTTTCCTTATATAGGGAGCATATCCCTAGGGTACCACAATGGATCTACATTGATCTAAGTGTGACAGTAACAAGATCAACTGTCAGCCCGCTAACCTAACCTAACCTAATGAACTAACATCAGTAGTTTATGAAAAACATTAAAATAAAATTAAGAAAATTCAATTATGTCCTTGTTGACTGAGATAAAGGTGCCTAAATAGGTTTAGGACTTATGGTTTATTCAAATGGAACAAAAAACTATAATTCAATATTATTACGATGTTTACTAAAACAAAAGATCAAGAGACATATTTTTCTCTAGGTATAAGTTAAATTGTTAACATATGAGTTTCTACCAATTTATACGCAAATGTTCATCAAATTTCGTTAAAATTCAGGAAAATATGTAATGGAATTAAAAAAAGCGTACCATTGTAAACTTTTTCTTACCAAGAAAAAATTTTCGTGGCAAAAAAAACAATATCGTGCCACATCAACAACGCTGATCCCATGTCCCGATCGGGCCCACGGGAATTTCTTATGGAATTGAAAAATGAAAATCCCTTTAATAATTAAAAATATGTAAATACTTCCAATGTTCCAATGTCCCTATCCCTAACATTTTTTTTACTAAAAATTTTAATTGGCCGACTAAAAACTTCGTTTAGCGATGCATATCTTTCAACGGATCATCGTATGAAATTCTTGGATTTTGTATACACTGCATTCGGATTGGTATAATAGGCGTGTTTTTTTTGCAAGCCCTGGGGGAATTGCACGAAAAAAAAACCACCACAAGCATTGGCGACAGTATATAACAAGTATATAATTCACGCCGGTAACACAGTTTTTCTGTGTGCTTAAGTTAAGTCCGGAGAATTCTCTGGGTTTAGCTATGAGCCCGTAGAGGATTAGTTGTTGTTTTATTTGACATGGTGATTGTTTAGCACCGACCGACGTCGTTTTCTTCGACCAATTCTCTCCGAGCTTAAAAAAAAAACACGTCTAATATTTATAACCACACTTGGACGAGAAAGAAAGACGATTTTGTGATTGTCAGTTTCATTTTCTCCAGCTACTCCTTTGAAATTTTCGGGTATTAGTAAGTGTGAACTGAGAGTAATAAAGTACAAAATTGTATGGAATTTTAAAAATTTAATTTGTTTTCAATTTAAATGACTATTGGGAGGTGCACAGTGAAAAAAAAAAAACAATTATTTAACTGATTTCCCTGAAATTTTAAAATCTTTTTTACAAAAAGCGTGAAGAAGGTTTAGAAAGTTGTTTTAAGAAAATCAACCCACCAATGCTTCAACAATTGGTACGTTTAGAAAAATGAGATCTCCAAGATTTTTCTTAAGCAGCCCATAGACACTGCAATGTATGTATGTATGCACCGGTGTCGATGTACGGAAATGTGTGCTGTGTGTGGGCTGGTGCGCACAGCGAATCGGTGTCAGACACGGAGCGAGTAAAAATCAAAAGTTTTTGATTTTTGGTGTCAGTGTTTCGATCGGTATACTGGTGTCAGTACACCGGTGCAGACACAAGTGTAGTGTATATGAGCTGTTTTACCCAAAATGTGAGCAAGGGAATCCAAGATTTTATTTCCTCAGAAAAGCTGAGAAATTTTGCTGGGCAATCCTGTTCATGTAACTGAGATTGGTGTGATCTCCGAGATCTCATTTTTCTGAACATGTCTTATATTAAAGTAAAATTTAAATCGTTTAAATATGTATCTTTGAAGTCACCTCTTTAAAAATTCGAAACTCCATGAACAAAAAGTCATTTCCGCATAATTATTTGAATGCAAATTTTGGAAAAAAAATGTACATGCATGTATGTGTGTGTACTGTATATGTCCCTACAATTGATAAAAAAAATGCTTACATTAGAAAATATAAAAAAAAAATAGTTAAAATATCTAAGATGCATCTTCGTGTCAGCTTAAATAACATGAATTCTCATTTGCATCACAATTTGTAAGTGCACTCTACTTTTTTAGAGGAGGACTGTAAAACCTTTTTGCATCATGTGTTTGTAAAGATACTTCATATACCTATGTACTTACATATATTAATGGCAGGTCTACCAATGTTGTATGATACGCTCTGAACTTCGTCAAAATTAAGAAAATCTCTTACATTGCACTTTATGTGGTAGTTTTTGCTTCAATGCATTCTTTCATATATTAGAGTATATAGCAATGCATTATAGAAAAAAACAAAAAAGATGGTACACCCCCAAAAGTATAAGCGTAGGCCGTAGGTACTTATATGTATATTCCCTTTAGGTTGTTTAAATATGGTGATTGTTTAGCACCGACGTCGTTTTTTTTCGCCCAATTCCCTCCGGCCTCCGGGCTTACAAAAAAACACGCCTTAAGTAAACCTACGTGGTAGTGGGTGTTGTCATACTTTTTTTTTTAAATATTTTTTGCTGTTTGCACTGCCCGTTCAACTAGTCGTTTCTCCTTAGATGATAAGAAGAACTTGTTTAATGATTTAACTTCCATTCCGTTGAAAAGTCCTTGAAATCTTGACATAAGAATTGTGGCCCATTGTCTGTTTCTATAATATGCGAGGTATTCCTTTATTTGAAAAAAACGCTTCTTAGAAATTGGATTACATTTTTGGCTGTAGCTTCTGATAGAAGTTTGGAATTTAATATAACCTGAGTAACTGTGAGTGAAATGCTTTACCCGGCTCAATTTTTCCAACCCATTGCGATGTTCAGACATTTTAAAACCAATACACATCTCTTTTTAAATCCTATCCCATTTCCCTAAACGCTAGTACTTTTTTAAAACTTAAAACATTTTAAGAGTATAACCTGCAGTTTCGCTTCTGTTGCTGACAGGTTGGTCGATCATTTAGTTTACCCCGGTCATTTTATTCTTTAGATGTCCTATTTGCCATCATGGATTTTGGTTCCTTCTGATCTACCAGTGGCTTTGTTTGCTTTACGAAAGCCACTAAGGTCATAGAACCTGCTAATCTGACGCTATAAGAGACATTGAAACAGCCCGTAATCCTGCTGTTCCAAAACATAGCGGGAAGTAGTTATAGCTGACTTTAACAAGGAATAGGAAAAGCTACCGAGTCGTATGACCTATGTATGTTGAGACACCGTTACATCCATTTATGGCTTGGTGGAATAATTGGTCCGTACATCTTAAAAACGACGCTAACCAGAACGTTACAGTCAATGGTGACCGCTATAGAGCCATGATTACTGAATTTTTCGTTCAACAATTGAACAACCATCATGTGCAGGAGCTGTGGTTTCAAAAAGACGGCGCAATATGTCACACAGCTCGTGCCACAATTGATTTATTGAATGAAACGTTTGGTAACCGCATAGTTTCACGTTACGGACCCGTGAATTGTCCTCCAAGATCGTGCGATTTAACACCCCCGCTTGACTATTTTCTATGAGGATATGTGAAGTCACTAGTCTACGCCGATAAGCCCGAAACGATTGACCACTTGGAGGACAACATTCGCCGCCTTATTGCCGATATTCGGCCACAAATGTTGGAAAAAGTCATCGAAAATTGGACGTCTAGATTAGACTACGTCCAAGCCAAACCGTTGCGTTCATATGCCAGAAATCATATTTAAATTATAATGCCACAAGATTATCTTTCGAATAAAGTAAATTTCATATCAATTTAAAAAATTATCTTTGTTTTATTCCATTTCAAAGTTCTATACCTCTAAAAAAAAAACACCCTTTACAAAGAAAAAATAGAGTATTTGATTTAATGATCACTGACTAAAATTTGGTGGAATCACTGTTCAAATTTTTAAAACGTTTTAAATTTTTAAATAATAAAAAGAAAACTTTTCAAGTTAACCCACCAAGTTTTAGTCAGTAATTATTAAATAAAAAGTTTTTCTCATAATGTGTAGTTGTTTCAATATAACTCTAAATATGTTAGCGTACTTTAATATCTCACTACTTTTCACGGTTGACTTGTTACAAACAGGTTTTTGTATAGACTGCTTTTAGACGACTGCAATTTCTATCCGCAATTCTCTTTTGAGTTTCTTTCCGATTGCAGCATCCATTTAAACGCTGCAAATTTTAATACCTGCAATTTTTGTTAAATGAGAAGGAAATAATATCTCGTCACTCTTTACTCCGCTTATGTCTCAAATAATAAGAAAAAGCACAAAGAAGAAAGAGCGATAACTCTGCAATTATTTCAACCTCTGCAACTTTGTCTACCCCGGACACCGCATACGTCCCCCGCCTACATGCTTAAAAATTGCAAGGATAATTGCAGCATATTTGCAGCGTTTAAAAGCAGTCATAGAAGAACATTTAACATTTATGTTTTTGGTCTGATAAGGTCTTCTCCATGCATTTTCCAATTCTTCGGTAAAGTGACTTTTTGTAGTAACTCGAAAGCTAGTGTATTTAAAAGATGTATTAGAATAGGGAATAAACTATTCAGTAATGATATTAATAACCAACTCTTTATTTCCAAATGTAACTTTAGTTCACATTGGAGAACCAACTCTACTATTAAGATACATGCGGTGATCAACATGATAAATTGCATTTTTAATAATGTGGAAGGTTAATGCAAAAGGAACACATTAGAGCAGACGCCACACAATGGCAATGATTAATTCTCTGGGCAACTTATACCAAACAGTTTGTTCATGCAAATTGATTCCCCTGCCATGCAATGTTATATTTCTATACACAATCTCTCTAGTGTTTGCCAAAAATCAATTTCAATATCTTTTCTCAACAATGCATCCAAAGCTCCCGCACCAAGTTCTCAATACTATGTACGAGTAAATATATTGAAATCCACCATATAAGAACAGGATTCAATCTCCAGAGGATGTTTTCTTTTCCTAAATTTAACATTCTGTGTATGTGATACCATTTCCTTCTTCGAAATGTTGAAGCTGTCGTCAGCGTTGCCTCCGTGGCGTTTTTGTCGTCTTTTGCCTTTCCTACCACCGCGCGCCACGCCTTCTACCGGATCTGTCAGTTGGAATTTTACAAATTGCAGTTCAAATAGCATGAGCGGATTGCATAAAAGATATGAGTGTTGGTAGGAGGAAGGATTTCTTCGAGTGTAAATTGGGGGTGTTCGTGTCACACTACTCCCCCCCCTCCCCCCCATTTCAACCCCAATGCTAAGCTAAACAACTTAAGAAGATTAAGGGGAAAAGGAAAAGAAGGATGTTCATGAGTTGAGAGTTATTTTGTTCCAATTCAATAACTAATGGCATGGCTGGCATGGCAGTGTCGCTCGCTCGATTCTCGTATAAGAAAGACTCGAACTCTAAGAATATAGTGTTTGCACAGCTTTTCAATGTGATTTGTGTCTTCTGGCGGAAAATGATATCCTTGACAAAAATGTTTTTCTTATTTTACGAATCACAAATGGTGAATGTTAAAGATACACAAATTCGGAAAACTGTTATTGAATTCGAAATCATTCTTATAGTTCTATAAAAGAGTCACAATCTCGGACATGGGCTGGGCATTTGGGCATGGATATTGGACATGGAGCTATTTGGTAGACATATTGATTAATGGATGTACTTGTATACCTACAAAATAACGGAGACAATCGAAATCGAACAAAAGTGAAAGGAAGGATATGTTTTTCGATTCAAGAGGTGTTGCTGTTCGTTTTGAGAAGCTTCATTGAATCACTGATGTCACAGAGCATTATATTTACCGACTTTTGTGCATCATGAGATAATTATTATTCTTAGTGATTTTATCGGTTTACCACTTTTCTATAATCTAAGCACGTTTCAAGTCTTTGGTAACAAAACAAGTTATTTGTTTTTGTTGATATATTTATGACAGAAATGTCAAAATTATTATATTTTTGTTTTGTTTTTGTTAACATAAATTAAATACAAATAATATGAAATGGATTCAATTGCAACAAACAATATAAATTTAATATTTTTGTTCTTATGAGAAAAAAAATGGATTTTTTTTTTAATATGAAAACATTTAATAAAAATTCCTATGTATCTAAATGGTTCCTCAGAATTAAAAAAGTTGGGATTTTATTCGTATTTAAATTAATATATATGTACATACAAACCTACTGGCCACAGCAAAAACCCGGTGCAGTGCAATAAAACCCGCGGAAATAAGGCCCGTTGGTCATATTTCCCAAAATAAAAGGAAATAACTCCTTCTTTAAGGGGCAATAAGAGCTACAACAAAGAAGCATTAAGACCAGCGGGAGTTATTGCCTTTCTCAATTGGCATTAAGACCCATACTTGTTTATATATGATTCAATAATTCATTTACTTTACTTAACATACAGTTAGTCCCAAAATTGAGCGTACACTCATATGAAAATAAGTAATTCGTTACTTTTAATATTTAAGATGCAACGTTTTTGCCAAATTCTTTTTAATTTCTTTTTTTTATTATATTTTCTTACGAATACAGAAGAAAAAATTACTTAAACAATAAACAAAATGTGATATTAAAAAAAAAACTTAATGATTGCAAAATTTCATCGCACAAAATTAAGCGTACACCCTGTATTTATGGCTTTTAAATCGAACACAAAAAAAAATATACCGCTACTTTTACTGGTTTCTAAATTAAATTTGATTGCAGTGTCCGTCGCGAATTTCTCGTCACGAAAATTTATTCATTTCTTCGTTTTTTATGAAAATGGCAGAAAAAAGAAAAGAAACCGACATTGCTACAAGACAATTAATTTTAAAATTGCATTTAAAAAATAAATCTTTACGCGAAATTGGTGAAATCGTCGGGCGAACACATTCAACGGTGCATAAAATAATAAACAAATATCGGAATGAAGGTACGATCCTGAACAAACCTGGAAGAGGACGAAAGAAAATCTTTTCTCAGCAAGATGAACGAGTAATTTTAAGAAAGGTCAAGGAAAACTCCAAAACGAGTGTACCAAAGCTGGCGGCCGAGATGGCGACACTTATTGAAAGACCGGTTTCAACCGAAACTGTTCGTCGCGTTCTTAGAAAGAACGATTTTAATGGCAGAGTAGCTCGGAAAAAACCTTTTATTTCAAAAATTAATAAGCAAAAACGTCTTGAGTTCGCTAAGGAGCACCTCAACAAACCCCAAAGTTTCTGGGACAGTGTTTTGTTCTCGGACGAGACCAAAATAAACTTATTTGGGTCTGACGGAAGGCAAATTGTTTGGAGAAAGCCCAATACGCAATTCAAGAAAGAGAATTTGCGTGCCACTGTTAAACATGGAGGAGGTAATGTCATGTTATGGGGGTCAATGGCTGCAAGTGGAACGGGAACCTTTGAATTCATTGACACAATTATGGACAAATGGAAATTTCTGGACATTCTTAAACGAAATATGCGTCAGTCTGCAGAAAAACTGAATTTACCAGCCACATTTTACTTCCAACAAGATAACGATCCCAAACATACATCGTTTGTTGTGAAGGAATGGTTGCTATATAATGCAAGAAACCAGCTCAAAACCCCACCTCAGTCACCGGACCTCAATCCCATTGAGCATTTGTGGGAAGAAATCAAGCGACGGCTCCAGAACTGCAACCCAAGCAACAAAAATCAATTGAAAGCGAAGGTCACCGAAATTTGGGAGAATATACCCCCGTCTTTCACAAAAAAACTTGTCGAATCGATGCCGCGGCGATTACAAGCTGTGATAAGGGCGAAAGGTGGCCCTACAAAATATTAATTTTTCAATTTTACCACACTTTAACATTTCTTTTTACTTTGATCTCCAAGTGTACGCTTAATTTTGTGCCATATATTTTAAGAATTTTCGAGTTTTTTAATTGTTATTCTTTTTTGTTAATTGTTTTTACAATTTTTCTCTTGTTAATATAACTTAAAATATTAAGTAAAAAAAAAATTGAAAAAAATTACCAAAAACATTGCATTTTTATCATTCAAAACAGCAAAACACTTTTTTCTTGTTGGTGTACGCTCAATTTTGAGAGTAACTGTACATATACTGTTGTCCAAGAAAACTCTTGACATTGGTGCCTGCGTGACGACTGAACATATCTTTAGTGAAGCAACGGAGGTACATGAGCAGGAAAGTGGACAGAGTATCCAAAGAGTAAAAATCCTAAGGAACTCAAGGTACTGTTGTCTACGAAAACCGTTGACAAAGTCTATTTTTTTTTTTTAGTGTTTGCGTTTTATTTCCCTATATTCTTCGAATTGACACCTATACGAAGTAATTAAAACCCAGTAATTAAAACCCACAGCTTTTGATTCTATTTCAAAAAGGCAAAAAAGCCCGCGGGTGTTATTACCTTTTATTTTGGAAAAAAAGACCCACAGGCTTTATTTCCGTGGGAGTTATTGCACTGCATGCAAAAAAACTTAGTCGACTTCAGGGCTGATTCAGGGTGACCCTAGGTATCAAAAAACACATAGTATTTGATTGTCAGAGTGAGTTCAATTTTTTCGAAAAAAGCTTTAGGGCAACCCGAGAGTGACTTCAGGCCGCAACGAATAAGCCTATTGTATTTTGAAAGCCTTAAGCCTAACGCCTCGCGTACACCTAATCCGTCATTAGCCGAAGTATTCGTGGACATCGTGGGGCGAACCCGGCCGATTGATAGTATACCACTCCAATCGTCGTTAAAACCAAAGATAACAATCTTTTGCTGAAACACTATAAAATTGAAATGCAAGAACAACTATGGCACGACACAACTCGTGAAGAACAAATGCCTAATGGCTTACAACTCTTAACCATTCTGTGTGCATGTTGTAAGTCCAAAGGAATGAAGAGGACCTTAAATTTTCTATCGGATCCAAAAAGCTAAGACGAGAAACTATGACGAGAGATATTCTTGGAGGATTTGTCACTTCCGCTCAAGAGACAATATCCCTAAAATAATTATTTTGTATTTAGGAAGATGGGCTGAGATTTGACGCCTAGAACTCTGGTGCGTAATGAACAAGTCGAATCTAATAACTTAAACATTCTTCACTTTAATAAAGTGACAAAGTATCAAAAACAAAAGGTTACTTTAAAATTTGTGTTGACATACCGTTATCCTGTCAGCAGCATGATGGTACCCACAAGATACAACACAAACGTATACATTGCGTATATGTATATGAAACCATTTCAAAATCTTCTTCAATGGATAACAAAATTTTCATATGACAGCTTCTTCGGTTCCATTAACGCCATCCACTTTGAGGAAATTTTTAACAAATTGAATTTAATGGAAGGAATATGTTTTGACATGATTTGAAGTGAGCAAGGAATATGGTGCAGCTCTGGATCTGCAACCACCAATGCGGATATGGAAAGGAATTTAGTTTAACTTTTCGCAACAACCGCACCACGACAACGATGACGGCTATACGGAAACGCTTTCGCTTAACTACCTCAACATGACTGAAATTGTTCCTTCCTTGCACCAGGGATTACCAATTAAATGGTGGTAAATCCGTATACTGCAACTGGCAAGAGGATACCTAGTCCTTAACTTTTTTTTTTTTTTATTGCATTTGAACGATTCTGACTGCAAGTTTTGCCTGAAAAGCCACAGAAAATCCATTTTAATGCGCTCAGGCATATATGTCGGATGGTGGTGTCGTCGTCACCTCAACAAGTGCGACTTAAATCATCCGGTTATGGTGGCCTCTATTAGTAGTGGGTTGACGAACTCTTATGTACTTTTTTTTTCAGTACCATCAGTGCTTTGCCATTATGTTGGATCTAAATACGAAGCAGCTTGTACTCTTCGGATGCACATCCTGAAGTGTCGTGGGATTTAAATTGGATGTTATAGTGAACGCATCCTTTCAATGATTATACCTATTTTGTGTATATTGGGATTCATGTATGTATTCATTTCAAAATACAAAAGGAATTCTCTTGAAGTATGTAATTGCTTTCAATGAGAAGACATCCGAGATTTTTATTTTTGTTTCTTTTAAAGAATTTGAATTCTAAAGAAGATTTTATAAACATTTGAATGGGATAAGGTAATTAAAAACAAAAATGAATCAAAGAAAATGTATATAATTCTTTTCAGGTGTTATATTGCAAAAGAAGTAGAATTTTTAAGAAAAAGAAAAAAAATCAAACATAAATACAAACAAATTCAAATGTAAGAATTTTCTTGGTAAAAGGTGTGCTTTCTAGACCGTTTTTATTATTACAGGCAGCGTTGCCGCCCAAACAAAAAATTTCCGTGCCACATTTTCTAAAAAATCGTGTCATTTTCGTGCCATATGAAAAAAACCAAAAATTCGTATGTTAAAAAAAATATAAACAATTGTGGCGTGTTCCATAAAAAATAAGAGTTTCTGTCAACTTTCTCAAAATTTCTTCAAAATCCGCTTTAATTAGAGTAAATGTAAATGAGTAAATGGAAACAAAAAAAAGCGTGCCATATTGAATTTTTTCGTGCCACCGTGCCATGATAAAATTTTCGTGCCAAAAAGGAACGATCGTGCCACTTCGGCAACGCTGATTACAGGTCACAGGAGCCGATAAAATTAGTCAAATTAAAGTCGGGTCACTGCATTGTCCTCAGAATATACCAATAGAATTTTTAATTTAAAACCATTAGAATCATAACCCGCAAATTTACTGAAAAAAACAAGGGCATAACGAATTTTAACACATTTTTATTTATTTGTTTTTTTTTTTTTTTGTCTTTATGGTCAGTAGAAATTAATTGTTGTTTGATATTTTATATTTTATTGTATTTTAGGCTGTTTTGGTCTTATTTAATAAAATGCGAATAAAAACAATTTTTATTCCATTATTTCTCCCAACGTTTCGTAAGTTTTCCTTACTTCCTCAGGGGTATATTTATTCAATCTATTAATGTAGTATAATTTTAGGTTTCTTTAATAAAATAAATTATAACATTAACATGTTCTTACTTGATTTTTTATATATAACTACATAATTATTTTTCGTCACTCCTATTGCATCCTTCCCGGAGACGGCACTGGACACAAAATTGAACATACAAAACTAATTTTAAACAAAGTGGAGAGCGTCAAATGCATTATGGTTTTGAAATTCTGTATTGTACAACAAAAAAATATACACTCGCTTTCGGGGATGTGGTCCCATTTTGTTGTAGCCACACGTCTTAAGGCTTCATTTGTTGCAATGCAGGCAAGAAAAAAGTAGACATTGAATTTTCACCAAAATGTTCAGCAAATACGCCTGGCCACTGACACTGCTGAACGGCAAGTGATTTGTAGCTTGTGTGCAGAAAAGAATAAGTGCAACTTACGCTTCGTGTGCGGTTGTCTATTGAAACACACGTGAGCCACACAAAAGCTGCACTCAACCTACAAACAATCGTAGTACGCGTCTATGACGAGACGTGGAGCAGGCTTTAGCTTCATGAACCACAAGATCAAGTAAACGTGCAAACCAGTCTGGTCGTACACATAGTTTTGTATGTTGTTATTCCTTAGGCTTTAATCCTTCTCTCTAATCTTCATAAAGTTTCATAATCTTCTTTTTTATTTAATTAATAATAGTAATTCTTGTGGGATTGAAAACAACAGAAAATTTTCTAACTAAAACCAAAAAGTTCCTAAACTTTAAAGTTGCGAAAAAACGATGTTAAAATCACAGCAATTGGCTCGGTTTTTAAAAGAAAGTTTTCCAAAAAAAAAAAAAAAAACCTTAGAAACTTTTCTCCAGTTTTAAACTTATGCTAATTTTACCTGCATCTCCTGCCTCTAAGCATTTACTTTATTTCTAGTTTAAAACAAAACAAAACAAAACTAAACAAAACACCTACCTGATGAATAGGATGACTAATATGATCCAATCAAAATGTACACTCCAAAAGCTCGAAATCTTTCATATACACTTCGCTTCAACTGAATAAGCACACAATTTTTCTAAGGTATGTTGTCCATTTGTTCCTAACTTTGAGCGTTAATGCAGCATTTGATGATGCTTACCGTTTGCTTGTGATGTTGAGAAAACAAATCAGAAAGAATAATTCAAAAAGTACCGCTATTATTTTTCTTGCTCTCTTGCAAAGCGTTCCATATGAAAAAATGCAGATTTTTTTTGCGTCAACTTAATAGACACTTGTTGTGTAAAAATTGGAAATAAAATCTAAGAGAATGAAATGAAACAAGTTTTTCTTTAAATATTTTTTTATTGGTTATTTCTAGTAGTGGGTACTGCCAACTTTATTCTTAATTACTTTATAAATTCGGTCTGGCATGGAATCGTATAGGCTCTTTAAGTAGTCCAGCGAAATTTCTCTCTACGCTAATTTAATGGCTGCAATAAGGTATTCTCTGTCCACAAACTGACGGCCAGTCTTATAAACTGTTCATACCAGCCATCCCCATACATTTTCTATAAGGTTCAGGTCGGTTGAGTAAGGCGGCCATTGAAGCTATTCAACATTCTGGTCCTGTATTCAACTTTTGACAATGCGCGCCGTGTGTATGGGGGCGTTGTCCTGCTGAAAAGTCCAGTTTATGGGTCCAAAAATATCCGCAAAGTTAGGAAAATCCAAGAATCCCTTGTAGGTAATTGCAGTCATTTATGATGTTGGGAACTCAAGCTCAACAGTGCCATAGTAACTGACTGCTCCCCATACCATAACACCACCTTCTCGACTATGATGCCACGCTAAAAATCGTTCTTCTTTTCTCACATCGTGGAAGTAATAATTAAAGCCTTCAAAGCCATCAAAATTAAACTTCTTCTCAGCCGAAAAAACCACATGACGCCATTCATTTTTCCAACTCATATGCAGTCTAGAGAATTCTAAGCGCATACCTTTCCGTTGTTCGTTTAGTGGTGGTTTCTTTTGAAGTTTCATTCGTTTTGGATGATTTGCACTGTTGATTACTCTAAGGACTGTTGAAACGCTTGCACTAACACATGCTTCTTGTCTTAGTTTTGCCACGGAGTCACACGAATTGGAAGCACATCTTAAAATTGCTCTTCGATCAACTGCTGTTGTTGCCGTTTTTTTTACCTCCTTTCATGTTTTTTCCCTACGAATCTTTATTTCTTAAGTAGGAATAGATCACGCTGAAACTTCGTTCAATTTTGTTAGCTATAGTACGCCCGGTTAGTCCTTGTTCTCTTAATAAATCGATTTAAGCTCGTTCAACACTATTTAGAGATTTTGATCTACCCATCTTCTTTAGAATTTTAATTAAACGATTAAATTTCACTTAAACACTTCAACTGTTGATCTAATGTGCCAAACACTTGAGAACGCTCATAAACAATGAAGATAAGGACCTTGTGTCTATTCAGTTGACGCAAAAAAAAAATCTGCATTTTTCCATATGGAACGCTTTGCAAAAGAGCCAGAGAAAAAATAGCAGTACTTCTTGGATTATTCTTACTGATTTCTTTTCTCAACATCATAAGCAACCAGTAAGCATCATCAAATGATACATTATCGCATTAGGTTTGGAAAAAAAAGACAACGTACCTTAGAAAATGTTTGTGCTTATTCAGTTGAAGCGGAGTGTATGTACAATGTACATACATATCTATATTCTCCTTTACTATTCTAAGAAGTGGCAAAGTTTTTAGGTAAGAAAATTGAATTTCCTCACAATATTTAATATTTTGCTTTTCTTCCTAAGAACGCACTTTCCCAAAAGATTAGGCAAAACTTAAATTGAAAATAGAAAATATAAAAAAGGAAAAAAAAGACACTTTCATTAACTTCAATGGTGGAACGTGCAATTCAGCCGAGTATTAAGGTTTGTTAAACCTTCTGATGATGACGTCCTTTCTATGTCATGCACTTTATCAACAATTTTTTTTTGTATTTCGGGAACCAAGCTCAGGAAACGAAAGAGGAAACTGTAAAATTAACATCAAAGTTTGCTGTTGCTGAAGCGGATGAATGACATTATTTAGGTAGCTGATGCACTATACTGACAACTTCCATTGGGGATCTTTTTTGAAACTTTAAAAGGACACTATAATGAAAAGGGGAAACATAATATGTATGTACTCACTGCCGTCACTGTGAGAAACTCCTTCTCGCAATAGAAAATATCTTAATCCTTCCATTGTGTAAATTTTCGATGCTTCTATTGGGTCGACTACATTAAATTTACTCTTTGACATCTTCTGTCCGTCGACAGTCCAGTGTGAGTGAACGAACAATTGCTGTGGTGGTTCTAAACCTGGAAGATTTTTTTTTTTTTTTTTGATAAATTACCAAAATTTTATGCTTTGTTCTATTTTATGAAGCTTACCAGCAGCGATTAGAAATGCTGGCCAATATATACCATGAAATTTGAGAATATCTTTTCCAATAACTTGAGTAGTGGGTGGCCAATTGTTTAGGAACTGAAAGAAAATTCAAAAGTGATAAAAATAAACGACGAGAAAATTCCAAACAGAAAATTAAAGAAGGAAACTATTTACTTCGATGATGAGAACAGAATAATAGAAAACATCTATTCATTTATTTTTTATAATAAATTATATAAAGCAGAGAAAAAGTGATTTATAAAGTACAGTATTTTTGAGCTGAGTGTTTTAGTTAATACATATATGTAATTCATTCTATAAGAAAACAACAAAAAGTTATTTTCATAAGGTGTAGAAAGGAAGAATAAAATTATTATATCCATATACCTATGGACAGAATATTTGTAGGATACATTTGAGATGGAGTGAGACGAAAGCTCTTCGATAATTGCAAACAAGTTGATAAATTATATACATATATATATTTTTACGTTGCAAAATTTGCTTTTAAAACTTTTTATTAAGTTGAAGGTAGTCGAAAAATATTAATTTGATTTTGATTTGAGAAAAATGTATTTGGAATGCAAAAAATGATTATGGTTTCTTGAAGAAGCTTAATTTTTTTTTTCTGTAATGAACATACATTCATTGTTGTCTCGCACCATGTATTTAAAGGCCAATTGTACAAAAAATTAACTACTGGAAATTCCGATATGAGTGAATGTGTTTTTTGACAATTCAGAATTTAAAATAACAACTGAAAAAAAGGGTCTCGCACCTCTGTCATCTGTCTGTTGGGCTAAAAAATAGATTATTTTTACCATTGACGAAAAGAGTTTCTTGATAAACGCTCAGGCATGTTACGTTCTCTGAATGGAAGCTACCGTGGTGTACACAAATAAACATCTGCAGCGAGTTGCAAGCAATCGTTTACCAGTTGTTGGTAAGAAGCAGTTGAGTTTTTTTGGCTACTTTGCCCTGGAGCAAAGTAACCCCAAAAAATAAAAATGTAGGCATAATTCTGCATTTTTATGTTTATCTGCCTGCTGTAATGCTTGCTGCTAAGTTTTATTTTTGTATGCAGATATTCCAAGAAATTTTAAAAGGACATTGTAAATGGCCATATCAAAGGGATGAATTAACTTATCATTAGAGCGATGTTTTAGCCTTCATTCATCCACCAAAACTGGATTCTAAAAGAGTAACCCTACAGAAGCTAATTTCAATATTTGATTGAAACTTTTATTTTTTATTTTATAATTATTCATATCGATTGTGGAATCTGCAATTCTGGATCCGCTGTGATTCGCAGTGCAGTGTTCTCTTTTCACTTTACCCACGCCACCCCTGGGATTTAATGAGAAAATTAAAACCTAGTTTCTCAATCCACTGTGCCAACAAAAATCTATCCTATTCTTCTATTCCTTCTAACATTGCCTAATTTATAAGACACTAGGTCTTAACTGGCATATACTACATATATGTTTGTTTGTTTGTTTAAATACATGTCCGTTACCCATTTGTCGTGAAAAGAAAAGAGAACACTGTACTGCGAATCACTGCGGATCCAGTGTTTCGGATTCCATAATTGGCATTTTTATTTTTTTAATTGCATATTGCCTTGTCAAGTTCCTATTGCTTTTTAAATGAATTATTTTATAAAAATTGTTTATATTTATTAAAACTTGTTTGTTTTAAAAAAATATTTGTTCCTTAAATTAGTAATATGACTCGTTTATTTTTTGATTAAAAAAGAAGTGTTCGTTATTTTTTGTATTTTTTTCACAGATATGATCCTTAGATCAATGATAATCAAATACAGTATTAACTTTAATCCAGCTGTTAAAATAAAGGATCTAAGCGATAGTTTCAAATGGAGCAAAGTAACCCTGTCCCTTGGACAACTTTGCCTCACTTTTCAACAAAAAAATATTTAAATTATTATTTAAATAGTTCTAGTATTTAGTATAGTATTTTTAAATAAAAATACGGTTCAAAAAGTGGAGCAAAGTAACTCCGTTTTACGGTACCTATCAATTTTTCTTTTAAGTAAGGAAAATCTTTTTTTTATCAAAAACGACCCCACTTGCATATCGCATCTCATTCCACTATGAGTGCTACTAACTTTTTCACAAATTTAAGATATTTTTGTTGATCTGGAAGAAGACTACACGTTTCCGAGGGTTCTTACAACCCCTTACAATTCTTAAATACAAATTTTTTCACTTTGTTAAATGAATTTAGCTCAAAAGAAGGCGAAAAATGGAACTTTAGCATTCTATGGTAAGAAGATGGAACAAGTTTGATTAAACCTATTGAAAAGTAAAGTCAAATTCAATACAATACAAATAAAATACAATCACAACAGTACAGAGTATTGAGGAAAGTTTAAATTCTACATATTTTGTATACCTGGACTGGACATCCATTGCGAAATCAGAATGGAATAAGCTAACTAACAGGTTTCTAAATCTTTGTTATTTCAACTTTATTATGTACCAACATAATATCTTTCAAAGAAATTTACCTTTTTATTTGGATACCCAGCCGAAGTCAAATAATTAATCAGTGCATCCAACCAAACATAAACAGTTTGACTATCATCATTTGGAACAGGAATAGCCCAATGAACTCTATTCGAAGGTCTTGATATAGAAACATCTGGCAGTGGTTCACTTAAATAGTCCAAGAGAATTTTTTCGAATTTCGCTGGACGAATACGCCCGCCCTGCTTCACCCAATGAATCACATCTTCTTGGAATTTGGCCAAACTGAACATATAATTTGTCTCCTCAGTCCATTCTACGGGATGTCCTGTGTCCAATGAGCATTTGCTTCCATCTGGATTAATCTTCAATTGACTGTCTGTAAGGAATGTTTCATCTGACACACAATACCAGCCATTGTATTGAGATGAATGAATGTGACCTCTATTTTTGAGTTCATTCTAAAGGAAAGGCAAGGTAACATTGAACTTCCATCAGGAAATTGCTTAAAAAATTTACTAACCCAAAAATGCCTCACAGCATTTTTATGACGATCTTCTGATGTTCGAATAAAATCTGTGTATTGGATTCCAGCCTCTTGGAATACTTTTCTGTAGCTTTGTGAAATATCATCACAGTACTTGGCTACTAAAACATTTTTATTGGCGGCAGCTTGTTGGATTTTCGTCCCATGTTCATCGGTTCCAGTGCAGAAATGTGATTCTATTTGAGGATTTTTTATACGTTGATAACGTACGATGGCATCAGCAATTACAGCTGAATATACATGGCCAATGTGGGGAGCTATTTCAAAATAAATAACTTGAGTTAGATTTGTAGTCTTCAGCCGGCGATATAATAGTTGGCCATACTCACACGCATTTACATAAAAAATAGGTGTTGTCACGTAGATTGAATCACTTGCTCTTGTAGAAAAGTTACTAAGTTGTACGAATCTTTTAAGAAACATGTTTATTTCATTCAAATTAATTAAAAAATTAATAAAGTAGATAATTTTTAGCACGAAACAAATGAAAAAATTACGGTTCGTTTTGTCATCATCTTCAAACGACCACGAGTGACAGACAGCAGCAGGTACCAAATCAAAATGTCAAAGTCAGCTGTTGGTTGGTGGTTACGCTTTTTAGCGATTTATTACGAACAGATAGATGGCACTCTGGGCGCTTCGAAGAAATTTAAATGCACATTATTTCCACTTCCGGCTGTTACATTTTAAATATAGCTTCTGTTTGATAACGTCAAGTTTTTTATACATTTTCATAATTTACTGTCAAAACCCATAGAGAAAAATCACAGTTTATTGAAGATCCAACATGAAAAAACCTTCAGGTTAGTAACTTAAAATATCTTACAATTTTTTCCAATTTACATCTTATGAGGTACATAAATCTGTACGAGATACGTCAAAATTTAGTGTCGGAGAAATTTTACTAAAATTCACACACTACTATAGTTTATTTTAAATTTAAAATCTTCTGCTATACCCCAAAATTTGTAATCTAATACATATTAAATTGACAATTTTTTTTTTAAATCTTTAATAATTTAAAATTTACCCGATTTGCCATTCCAGCATAGTTGAGGAACATTAGAAATGAAAAAAGCTTTATGTATTTATGTATGTACATTGAATGTCAAATTTAAATGTTGAGCAACTTTTCTGAACATAGGTACCAACATCATAACTTTCCTAAAAAGGGTCAAATACATGTGGTTTAAAAAATTATTGTTTTGTGTTAAATTTTTGTTTCTATTAAATACGCAATTTAATAGGGTTTTTCATATGTATATAGTTTTATGTGACTGTGCAATGATATAATACAAAAAATGTAGTCCGATATTCTAGCTAAATTTTAAGACCTTAATGAACGGATTATTAGAACCGAAGTTATAAGCAAGCCAAACCAAACACAATGTATCTTTACAATTATTATACCGACTACAAATTTAGGTAGGTACATATGAACATTTAGCATTTTTTTTTCCGATGCGAAGCAAATTTGCCACGATTGTGGTTTTTTATTGCACAAACTCCGCCGCCGCCGGCTTTAGAAAACTATATTCCTCTCGCCAATTGGTGGTTGAAAGTATTTTAATGCTTTTTTTTTTAATCAACTTCCTCGTTGAATTAAATTATTTGTCCGATATTTATTTTCATGTTTTTAGTATAAAATTTTGAATGATTTTGAAAATTTTTGGCTCTAACACGCCAGTCATTTTTCCTTTAATTATGTACCTTAATAATGAAAATCGGATAATTGGATCGAAAGATATAAGCATTTAAGTAAACGCAAATCGGATATTTTTCGGATTTAGCAAAAATCATCATCAAAAACATACCCATTTTTTTCCTACGAACATTTCTCCTTTTTTTTCTGTCCGTTTTATCATCTTCTTCGTTTTCTGTTTCCTCAAACTAGTAACAACAAAGCATGAACGAAATAATTTTGTTTATTTTGTTTAGTTTGTTTATTTTTTTTATTTTGTTGATTTTGTTTATTTTGTTTATTCCCCTCACGTTTCGCCCCCTTTATCTACTAGGCGTTTCATATTTTTTTGATTTTTTTATATTGTATGCCTCTGTTTAAACATTTCTAATGTTAAAAAAAGTTTTATTTCTCAAACCAAACAAATGAACTATTGATTTTTGGGTGGAAAAAGTACCTGCTTATAGCTGCCTGGAGCACGATTTTGCAAACATTGATACATTCCATTCCCAAACATTCAGATAGGCGAGCTGAATATATACTTGTTCAATCGCATGTAAAAAGCGGGAAGCCTAGGGCCTTAGCTATTTGAATTGATTTATGACACAGCTTTAAACCAATCTCATTTCCACGAAAATCTTTATGCACTGCCAAACCCTTCCCATGCATATAACTCTATTTAAATTTTTGTACTTTTGAAAGACATTGGAATATTTTTCAAGTGTTACCAATACCAACCAAAACATATTCGAAGTGACTATACCAGGTATTTGAGAAGCTTTTTTAACAATATTTATGTTCTTCGTCTGGACCCTTGGATGTATAAAACCGAACCCCAACTATTTGATTTCCGTTGAGGGCAAGCAAACATAATCCATTTGCTCTTCCTACACAACTCATCTTACACTCCTCCAGTGTTGTTCGTTTTTTACATAGTTTTTTATGTTTTTTACGTTAGTTTTTTACCTGCTCTATTTTTACTATGCTTATGTAAAAAAATTTAAAAAAAAACGGTTCTGTCGATGTCAATAATTGAATTTTATCTCAAAGTACTCGTTCAATCATGTAATAACACACATAATACACAATTTAACACATGGCACTTGAACGACCGAAAAGTTTTTTTTATTTATTTAGATTTTGACAGATAATAAAAATGTCTCTCATTTTCTCTCTTTTTTCTCAGTTATTTACCTTTTTTAAGAGTTTTTTTTACGTTTTTTACAGTTTTTTTACGGGTTTTTTACGTTGTTTACACTTATTTACGTGTTTTTACCTACTTTAACGTAGAAAAGGTAAAAAATAGTTTTTTACATGGATTTGAACATCACTGCGACTCCTCAAATTGTGTATCCTGTACTTTTGGTTCAATGTAACAAGTTAACGGTCCACCATGGAAAAAAGTGTTCGCGCAAGAATTTTAAAATTTCAGCCCTGTTTTCTTTTATAGCCAAGCGATAAACAATTTCATTTTTCATTTTGATTTACCTCTTGTAACGTTGTAACTTGAATTCGAAATTAGGACAGTATTGTGACTGCTTAGCAAGAAATCCGAACAGTTTTTTGCTACGACAAATTTTTATGAGCTTGCGTTTTCCATCGTCAACCTGCACTAGCAGGGATGTCAAAACTAGAAATTCCCTTATATAATATGCATAGCTCGTCTCTAATAGTTGCTGTCATACGCGAGCCTGAAATCGGTGAAAAGATTACGGTTGTCGATTGGAATTTGGAAGTTATACTGGGTCCAAGATCGGCAAATATTTTACTGGTGTGATATTTCGATACATTACGAAACTACATACCTATGGCATGTTTTTTCTGCAAGTTCATATAGAATTTTACAAAAAGATGACATCGGAGCTAAACGATTTACAACAACAACTTAAGTCCATACCGGTGCTATTTATTATTTTACTATCGATAATTTACGTCAAATTATCTGAGTCATCACAAAACAGCGCTTCAATTGAATTTTTAGGCTTGATATCACCTCTTTGAATTAAATATCTTTTCCAAATTTTCAACTTGAAAAGACCAACAGATGACCGGACAACAACAAAATTTTTATAAAATTATTATTTTTTATCAGTGCTTTGATTCGGACGATTTTTCTATCTCCAAATCTTCTTCTGTTCGAATTCTTTCAAGTTCATTTCGTAAATCTTTGGTGAGATTCATAGCTTATACCAAATTTAAATTTTTCTTTTGAAGAACATGCAGATTCCGGTTAAAAGGACTGGGGCCGCACGCGCACTTAACAAGCTTTGTCATCCAGCTCGATCCCTAGCTAGCCGTCTCCAGTTTCTCTCACGCAAAGTTGTGGTTGAGATTTTCTCACTTGCGTGCGCCACGTGAGTCGCGCTCGCGATCTTCCTCTACTGCGTCAAAATCTACTGTACAATATAATATATGGATTGTGCATTCGATAACCAATAAATTAAATCTACATTGAGGTTAGATTTTTTTTTTTTTTGACAAAATTAATTTTACAATCCTTGAGCGTTCCATCCAATATTCCAACATTTTTTTTGCAAGTTGAAATAATAAAAAAAAATAAAAACTTATGTTTTATTTTCTAAATTAAAACTTATATATATTTTATTTGTTCATATTTATTATTTTTTAAAACAACATTATGCATAGGTATATTATATATGTATCTATCTATTTTATATTTTACATCTCCTTTGAAAAACTCCAAACTATAGATTTCTTTAAGATTTCTTACAGAAAATAGCGAAAAAAAAACAAATTCAAATTAAATATAATTTTTTTTATGCTAATTTATTGGAGTATTTTTGCGTAAGTTTTTATGTACTTTTGATGTTCTGGCGGGAATATTATCTGCTCATCGCTGCCTGGAGCACGATAATCCTCCATTTTGAAAACATTAATACATTCCATGCCTAAAATTTCAGACAGGCGAGCTGAATATATACTTGTACAATCGCTTGTAAAAAGTGGATAGCCTAGAGCCTTAGCTATTTGAATCGATTTATCAAACAGCTTTAGACCGATTCCATTCCCACGAAAATCTGAATGAACTGCCAAGCCATTTCCGTGCATAGATCTATTACAATTTTTGTACTTTTGAAAGACATTAGCATCTCTTTCAAGTGCTGCTAAAACTACCAAAACATTTGCGAATTTGCTGTTAGGTACTTCAGAAGCCTTTTTAAGCAAATGCTGTTCTTCGTCAGGACCCTTGGGTACACACATACGTGCGCCAACAATTTGATTTTCATAAATTGCAAGTAAGCAAAAATGATTTGCTGTGTCCACACAACACATCAAAAAATCTTCTAAATGTGCATCGTGTTGTCCTTTTGGTTTAATTGAAGATGTTAGTGGTTCATGTGGAAAAAAATGCTTTTGCAAAAACTGCAAAACTGCTTCTTTATCTTCTTTTATAGCCAATCGATATACAATTTCGTTTTCCATTTTAATTTTAATTTTGTTATTTGAATTTCTGTAATTTGAAATCATACATTTTTTTGAATTAATTCAATTGTTGTTTTTCTATACATATATGGAAAAAAATCAATTGATATGTTTTTAAAATATTTAATAAATCGATTGGACTTACCAGCAGAATAATGATCGGAGGTTTTAGCAAATTTAGCTATAATTTGATTGATGTTTCACTCTTTAGTCCAAATTTTTGATATTTTTTCTGTTATTGTATAATCATACGATATTAAGTCTTGTAGCAATATAGGTTGCGCTTGCTATAAAAAGATGGAAAATTAATAAAAATGTAATGAACGGTAAATTAAATTTAATCAACAAATTTAATATATTATTTTCTGTGAATATGAACATGATTGTTTTTAGCATTGCCAATTACTTAAAGTATTAAAAGAATATTGTCACATATGGAGTCACGAGCCACGGCATCTACAATGCAGGAAAATGGAAATTTTTTCGATTTTACACAGGTGACCATAAGAAATGCAAGAGTGTTGAAAAAGAACTTTTTACAAAATGTGGTTAAATTGCAATAGAAAGTTGCAAAAAAACATATTTATTAGATTTTTGACTAGTTAATAGTGTCTAACAGTTTTTACAGTGTTGAAAACAATTGGAAATATGTTTTGATTTATTGAATAAAATGTCACATTAGTCAAGACTTAGATAACCGATTCTGTTGTCTAAGTAAGATAATTCGACAGCAATTACAAATGTTTATCTATAACTTGGATGGCTGTCCAAAGTTAGACAACGTTTTTTAAATATACGACCGATAGTGTCTGTATAATGAATACGAATTTGTCTTCTTTCAATTAAGATTTTGTTAATAGGTGTCCATTTTTTGTCAAGGGATGTTATTTTTTTTAATGCTCATCTCCAAATGAAATATAGTTCAGATATTGTTGTGATCTTTTAAGTAATTAAAAAAGTAATGCAATAAAACCAACAAAAAAATGTGTTTGTTTCTTTACTGCCTGGACACAATAGAGTGCTGTAACTGCAACGGGGACTGGACTGGAATAGCTGTCACAAAGAGTGGTATATGCTATTCTTTATATGTTCATAATGCAGCTGTACAACAGTATCTACTTTTTTTTTGTTTTCATTTATAATTTCGCGAAACAAATAAGCACTGATAGTCATATCTTTTGCCGGCTCTTTTTTTCTTCGTACAATTTGAAACGTCAAAAGTGCTGAGCGAACTCAGTCTGTATACCTATCCGATTGTAGCGCTGTGTTCGTATTTTCGTAACATTTATTTTATGAGATTTTCCAGCTCCATTGATTTTAGGAACTTATTAATTCCAGTGGATATTTTGAATAAGCATTAATTGGCATTAATTCCATCTATTCTATTCCTTATCCGGAATAAATAAAAAATCACACTTCCAGTGTCATGTGATTAAGCTAAGCAAATATGTATGTATGTATGTTTGGAACTGGTGAAATTGGTCTTCTAAGTAGATGCAAACCATTTATTCGTGTAGTATAGATTAGTTCCTTGAGAAGATTGAGATCTCAGAGGTGAGAGCAAGCGAATCCAAGATTTTGTGTTCCTCAGAGTTTTGACAGCAAAACTGAGAAATACCTAAAGCTTAGGAATCCTTTTCATGTAACTAAGATTGCTGAAATGCCAGAGATCTGATTTTCCTGAACACGCCTGATGAAATTTGTATAGGGAAATTCTCTGATTGTCATTGAAAATTAATACTTCATCACATCCAAAGGAACACGGCTATTATGTTTAGAAAGCAGTAAACACACTAGGTCCAATAATGGTCTATTTTGAATTTTGGAATTCAAAATATAAACAAAAAATAGAAAATTTAATATACACTTTATCAAAACAATGAATTAAAATGAAGTTCAAGTTAATGACGTATTTATAAGTAATTTCTTACCATAAGTTGCGGGGAATAGAGCTTTTCACTTTTTTTTAATTAATAATCGAATTTCAAAACTATTCTACGTTATTTATACGATTTTTTTGAGGTGGGAAAATTATCAAGAGATAAAGATGTTGATACTAAGAATAAAAAAAAAAATACTAGCGTAATTTTACTTGCTTATCTCTTGCGTAATTATCTGTACATCAAACAATAATATTAATAAACGAGCGTGGCTGTACTTATTTATATCGGGCCGTATTCTTATAATTTTTAAACTGCCCCTGAGCTAAAAGTGAGTTTAAATGAATTTTCTGGAATAATCTTTTGGTTTGTCGTGCCAATATTTCAAGTAACTTATATTTTACTTAATAGAGAAAATAAGTTTGTTACGAATGTATATATTTTGCTAGGTATTTTTATATTAATACGTGAACATGAATATTCTGTTCGCGCCTTTACAACTAACTTGACAATATATTTTTTGTTAAAAAGTCCGTAAACAACATAATGTATATGCCAAATTGTTTGCAAATAAAATAAAGGCTGCAGAGAATTTGGACTATACATATGTATATATATCCCTAAAGGCCTAAAGGAAAACTTCGAAAAAGTCCATTTATACAGTTACGTTTTGGCCGGCCGCTGACTTTTGAAAAAATATGAACCGATAACTTCACAAGCACATAAACCACACCAAACCGTTGTTTTGCTGTATGTTATGGCAGCTCTTAACCTTGGGACTTCTTCTGGTCGGTTTTTAGCCCAGATACGGCAAAGGAGATAGCCCATTTACTGTCTGAATTGAATACAAAAGAGTGCTACAGAGCTGTTAAAAAAGTATCGTACGTGCCCATAATGCAGCTGTAAAGTTCTTTGCATATGTATTTAAAAAAACAAAAAACAACAATCACGGGTTAACTATTCATTTTTTTTATTTCCGATAGGTATTTGTTTTTCTTTTTTCGTGAATTCTAATAAGCGCTAAAAACTACAATATTGTTGGCAGGCTCTTCTGAATTTGAAACGTCAAAAGTTCTTTACTCGAAAAGTTAATTAACTCTTCCAGCTCCGATTGCAGCTGCGTTGAGTTGTTTTCGTATTCAATATTTTGATAGCTATTCCCGCTGCAGTTGCAGCTCCGTCTCCATCACTCCATTGGGATTGGATTCAGGCAGTTAGGTAATGAGCTTGGTATCAATAATAGACATGTTTTCTTTTATACGGATCTGTATCAGGATTCAGAATCTTTTTTCAACTTGTAATACAACAACAACATGGGATTCAGATAGACCACTTGATGTTGTGTTACGTGTTAAAACGAATTATCGTTGGCCAGGTGGATTAAGATTCCATATGTATCTTCGTGGATAATAAAACGCGGCTAAGACTGCTTTTAAAAGCTGCAATTATCCCCTGCGATTTTTAAGCACGTGCGTTGTGGGGGAACGTATGTGGTGGCCGGGGTAAACAAAGTTGCAGAGTTTTGATCAGTCATTTTGGCTGCCGCCCTTGGCTATAACATCATTCAGTCTGTATGGTAAATCTAGCACTGGGTCTCACATCTATTGATAATTTCTAGATATAAATTATAAATCTTCGTTTACGTTACCTATTAAATTTTTATATTTTTTTGGATAACAATCACCACCAAAAATTTTCATAATTTAAACAAATTTTAAATTTTGACAGAATCGTGGTACTTATAGTTTTGCAAACATAAGCAAACTTTAATTAGATTTTGGACATGGACTTATGTTAGCTTAAGCGTATTTTATACTAATTTTACGAGCGTTTTTAAAGGGAGCTTAAACCTAGCTTGGTACCTTTGTACTCAACACAGGCTGAGCTTCGTTCGAATCGATCCCACTTGCTGAAAAGAGTCGAATCGAAGTTTTTGACTAAAAACCTTGCCAAGGAGTTTGTTTGACAGTATATAAACGAAATATTATTATAATTACCCAATTTATGCTCCTTCAAGACCTCTTAGAGAAAGAAATATCTTTTTTTTTTGTCCCGCGTCATTACACTAATTATGGAAAAAGTGATCCCATATCTCGATCTTGTGCTTTATTTAATTCTGTATCCGATGTAATGAACTTACAATTAAGTAGAGTTAAGTTCAGAAATGCTTTAAATTTTTCATTGATGTAACGCATTTTTAATTTGTATTTTTTTTAACTATTTTAAGAATATATTTATTGTTATTTTATATAAACATTGTTATTTTACTAAGTATGTTAGTCTATAAGAGATTATACTCGATAGATGGAATAAATAAATAATGCCTAGGTATATAATTTATGCATTATATTAAAGGAATATTTATTTATTTCGTTAAAATCTAACGTTAACAATGTTAAAAAATAGTTCTTATAATCTAATATAATCTAATGTCATAATTTACAATTATTATTAAACATTGTTGAAAAACATAAGTTTAAATTTATTACATTTTATATTATCATTTACAGATTCTAAACAAAAATGAAATTCGTTATAAATTGTTATTAATTGATTGAATGGGCTACATACACCATAGTTTGATCTGCTAAATATTTGAATAATAGGTTGCTGTCGCCTTAAACTAGAACGACTGAAACTGAAATTTAATTTACTTAGAACTGATGGTAATGATATCGAACCATTAATAATCCCAATAATAAAACAAAATTGTATATATTTTCTGTGGTTAGTCAAAGAAGGGAGGCTGATCAAAGCTAGTCTTTGAGAATAAGGCGGAAGTAGATTTTCCCTTGCCCATGGAAGAGACCGAAGACAGAAACGCAGAAACCTTTTTTGGATCGCTTCAATTCTTGTAACATGTATCGAGTAATAAGGTGACCATACTACACAGCCATATTCTAGAATTGGTCTAACAAACGAAATAAATAGAAGTTTAAGAACATAAGGGTCCCGAAAATCACGACCGAATCTTTTAATGAATCCAAGAACCCTATTGGCTTTTTTAATTATATAATTTAAATGATCATTAAATGATAATTTGGGATCTAGAATAATACCTAAGTCAGAAAACATAGAAACCTTACATAACGGACAAGAATCAAACGTATAGTTGTACAAAAACGGAAATTTTTTACGTGTAAAACTCATAGTTTTACATTTGTCAACATTTAAAACAAGTCGGTTTTTATTGCACCATTCCCTAAATATTGTTAAGTCTTCTTGTAATAATAAACAGTCAGAGGAGGATTTTATACTTTTGAAAAGCTTAATGTCATCAGCATAAACAAGGACAGACGAGTTTTTTAAGTTTGAAACCAAGTCGTTAATAAATAAAACAAATAAAATAGGACCTAAGTGGCTGCCCTGAGGGACGCCAGAATTGACAACAAATTGAATTGAACTTTCATTACGAAACAAGACAGAATAACGACGATTTTTTAAGTATGAAGAAATCCAATTTATAAAATTGTTGTTAAATCCTAGATGGTATAGTTTTAGAATTAGTGTATTGTGACATAGCTTGTCAAAGGCTTTACTAAAGTCAGTAAATACGCAATCAACTTGCCCGCGTTTTTCAAATACATCTAGACAAAAGGACACGAAGTTAAATAAATTAGTAACAGTGGATCTCTTTTTGACAAAGCCATGCTGGCTATCACAAATAATAGAACTACAATGAAAAGAAAGAACATTACTCACAATTGACTCAAACAGTTTAGGTATCACAGATAGTTTAGCAATGGGCCTATAGTTCATTATTTCATTCTTTGGGCCTTTTTTATGTATTGGAATAATAAATGAACTTTTCCAGATAACTGGAAAAATTGAACTTTTTAAGGATGCATTGAAGAGAACACATAACGGATATGACAAATAAGAAGCACATTTTTTTAATATATAAGATGGAACACCATCGGGGCCTGGAGTAAAGCACTCATCAAGTTTTAATATATGTTGAGCAACTGCGTCCTCACTTATTTCAAAATTAATTGCGTTTAAATGAGTAAAACTGTCAGAAGAAGAAGAAAAAGAAGAGGAATTATTAAAGTCTGATTCTTCAAATGCTTCTTTGAATTGATTAGCAAACATGTTTGCAATAACCTTTGGATCATGACTAGTTGACGAGTTATTTGTCATCGAATTCGGATAGCCACATGTTTTCCTTTTACTATTAACGAAATTCCAGAAATTATCTGGATTAGATTTAATACCATGTTCTATTTTACAAATGTAATCGTCATATAGAGTGTTAGAATAATCAGTGAAAAGTTGTTTTAGAATTAAGAAAGTTCTGTAATCATCGTCAGTTCTAGTTATGTTATATTTTACCCAAGCTTTGTTCCTTTTATTTTTTAAGTTTTTAATATGCGTATCAAACCATGGTGGTGCATTTGAAGCAAAACGTGATCTTTTTAAAGGAATAGTTTCATAAAAGCAGTTAAAAAGAGTTCTATAAAAATTATTACACATATCATCAATATTGCCATTACAAAATAATTGATTCCAATTTACAGTTATTAACATATCAAAAAGATCTACAAAATTACATTTAGAAAAGTCAAATTCAAGTTTGTTGTTATTATTGTTATTGTAAGGAGAAGACATGTTTAAACCTAGTGAAATATCTAATGCAGGATGATGTCGATCTTCGTCAATTAGTTTAACAGTAGCAGGTAAAACAGAAACTTCGTTGTTAATTGTATCGGCGAAAAACACTAAGTCAAGAATTTTTTCAAAACGATTTCTCAAACCATTGAATTGACTCAAACCACACGAAGACATACCATCTATAAATGTTAGTTCATTAAGACTTGACGCGTTTATTGGGACATGGAAGTTGTCGTCATCAATTTTTGTCCAATTAAGGTTTGGTAGATTAAAGTCACCTACGATCAAAATTTCATCTTCGGGTTCCATAAGTGCATAAATATTTTCTATGCAGTCATTTAACTTTTCATAAGCGTCATTGTTTGAACTTGGAGGTATATACGCGGAGATAATAAATAAATGGCCAGATTCCAACTTGATTTTGGTACATAGAGCTTCGACACCTGTGGCTCGAAAGTCATCTATCAGGTAGCACGTAAGTGAGGTCTTGATCGCAAAAAGAATTCCTCCTCCGACAACATCTTCTTCATCATGTCGATCACGTCTGAAAATTTGATAAGATGCATCAAAAAGCTCCGAGTCAAGAATAGAAAAGTTGAGCCAAGTTTCTGTTAGTATAATGACATCGTGGGGAAGGTTGTTTACATTTTTATAGACCGAATTGGTCTTAGTCCTCAGTCCATTTACATTTTGGTAGTATATTAAAATCTTTTGAAGCTGCTCAGTCGAGAATTCTGCATTGTCATGTTCTGTTGAAAAGGGTATTGATTGGATTGTCTCTTGTTCAGTTTATTTTCAAATTCATGATATATGATCCCTTTTGGCCAGAACGAAGAGGAATTCAATAAGTGGAAATACGAGTCAGGAACACGAACTTTAAACGATGAATATTTTGAATGATTACGGTGGATCATTTTTTCAACTTGTGGTTTCAATTGAGGACCAATTTTTGCAGATATATGATTTTTTATATCTAGAGCATTAGTTAAAGGATCAAGTTTAGAAATAAACAAGATTTTCTGACCTTCAACAGCTTTTAACCCTGATGCAATGGGAGATATAATTTCATTTACTTGGATAGAGTTGTGGTTATTTGGAGCTGTATTAGTTAGATCTTGAACTGAAGATTGTGTTGATAAAGGGGAGTCAGTATGGCTAGATATCGGTTTGGAAGCGGCTAATGATGAGCTGGTTGGCGGTGATATAGATAAGGTGGATGATGATGATGATGATGATGATGATGATGATGATGATGATGATGATGATGATGATGATGATGATGATGATGATGATGATGATGATGATGATGATGATGATGATGATGATGATGATGATGATGATGATGATGATGATGATGATGATGATGATGATGATGATGATGATGATGATGATGATGATGATGATGATGATGATGATGATGATGATGATGATGATGATGATGATGATGATGATGATGATGATGATGATGATGATGATGATGATGATGATGATGATGATGATGATGATGATGATGATGATGATGATGATGATGATGATGATGATGATGATGATGATGATGATGATGATGATGATGATGATGATGATGATGATGATGATGATGATGATGATGATGATGATGATGATGATGATGATGATGATGATGATGATGATGATGATGATGATGATGATGATGATGATGATGATGATGATGATGATGATGATGATGATGATGATGATGATGATGATGATGATGATGATGATGATGATGATGATGATGATGATGATGATGATGATGATGATGATGATGATGATGATGATGATGATGATGATGATGATGATGATGATGATGATGATGATGATGATGATGATGATGATGATGATGATGATGATGATGATGATGATGATGATGATGATGATGATGATGATGATGATGATGATGATGATGATGATGATGATGATGATGATGATGATGATGATGATGATGATGATGATGATGATGATGATGATGATGATGATGATGATGATGATGATGATGATGATGATGATGATGATGATGATGATGATGATGATGATGATGATGATGATGATGATGATGATGATGATGATGATGATGATGATGATGATGATGATGATGATGATGATGATGATGATGATGATGATGATGATGATGATGATGATGATGATGATGATGATGATGATGATGATGATGATGATGATGATGATGATGATGATGATGATGATGATGATGATGATGATGATGATGATGATGATGATGATGATGATGATGATGATGATGATGATGATGATGATGATGATGATGATGATGATGATGATGATGATGATGATGATGATGATGATGATGATGATGATGATGATGATGATGATGATGATGATGATGATGATGATGATGATGATGATGATGATGATGATGATGATGATGATGATGATGATGATGATGATGATGATGATGATGATGATGATGATGATGATGATGATGATGATGATGATGATGATGATGATGATGATGATGATGATGATGATGATGATGATGATGATGATGATGATGATGATGATGATGATGATGATGATGATGATGATGATGATGATGATGATGATGATGATGATGATGATGATGATGATGATGATGATGATGATGATGATGATGATGATGATGATGATGATGATGATGATGATGATGATGATGATGATGATGATGATGATGATGATGATGATGATGATGATGATGATGATGATGATGATGATGATGATGATGATGATGATGATGATGATGATGATGATGATGATGATGATGATGATGATGATGATGATGATGATGATGATGATGATGATGATGATGATGATGATGATGATGATGATGATGATGATGATGATGATGATGATGATGATGATGATGATGATGATGATGATGATGATGATGATGATGATGATGATGATGATGATGATGATGATGATGATGATGATGATGATGATGATGATGATGATGATGATGATGATGATGATGATGATGATGATGATGATGATGATGATGATGATGATGATGATGATGATGATGATGATGATGATGATGATGATGATGATGATGATGATGATGATGATGATGATGATGATGATGATGATGATGATGATGATGATGATGATGATGATGATGATGATGATGATGATGATGATGATGATGATGATGATGATGATGATGATGATGATGATGATGATGATGATGATGATGATGATGATGATGATGATGATGATGATGATGATGATGATGATGATGATGATGATGATGATGATGATGATGATGATGATGATGATGATGATGATGATGATGATGATGATGATGATGATGATGATGATGATGATGATGATGATGATGATGATGATGATGATGATGATGATGATGATGATGATGATGATGATGATGATGATGATGATGATGATGATGATGATGATGATGATGATGATGATGATGATGATGATGATGATGATGATGATGATGATGATGATGATGATGATGATGATGATGATGATGATGATGATGATGATGATGATGATGATGATGATGATGATGATGATGATGATGATGATGATGATGATGATGATGATGATGATGATGATGATGATGATGATGATGATGATGATGATGATGATGATGATGATGATGATGATGATGATGATGATGATGATGATGATGATGATGATGATGATGATGATGATGATGATGATGATGATGATGATGATGATGATGATGATGATGATGATGATGATGATGATGATGATGATGATGATGATGATGATGATGATGATGATGATGATGATGATGATGATGATGATGATGATGATGATGATGATGATGATGATGATGATGATGATGATGATGATGATGATGATGATGATGATGATGATGATGATGATGATGATGATGATGATGATGATGATGATGATGATGATGATGATGATGATGATGATGATGATGATGATGATGATGATGATGATGATGATGATGATGATGATGATGATGATGATGATGATGATGATGATGATGATGATGATGATGATGATGATGATGATGATGATGATGATGATGATGATGATGATGATGATGATGATGATGATGATGATGATGATGATGATGATGATGATGATGATGATGATGATGATGATGATGATGATGATGATGATGATGATGATGATGATGATGATGATGATGATGATGATGATGATGATGATGATGATGATGATGATGATGATGATGATGATGATGATGATGATGATGATGATGATGATGATGATGATGATGATGATGATGATGATGATGATGATGATGATGATGATGATGATGATGATGATGATGATGATGATGATGATGATGATGATGATGATGATGATGATGATGATGATGATGATGATGATGATGATGATGATGATGATGATGATGATGATGATGATGATGATGATGATGATGATGATGATGATGATGATGATGATGATGATGATGATGATGATGATGATGATGATGATGATGATGATGATGATGATGATGATGATGATGATGATGATGATGATGATGATGATGATGATGATGATGATGATGATGATGATGATGATGATGATGATGATGATGATGATGATGATGATGATGATGATGATGATGATGATGATGATGATGATGATGATGATGATGATGATGATGATGATGATGATGATGATGATGATGATGATGATGATGATGATGATGATGATGATGATGATGATGATGATGATGATGATGATGATGATGATGATGATGATGATGATGATGATGATGATGATGATGATGATGATGATGATGATGATGATGATGATGATGATGATGATGATGATGATGATGATGATGATGATGATGATGATGATGATGATGATGATGATGATGATGATGATGATGATGATGATGATGATGATGATGATGATGATGATGATGATGATGATGATGATGATGATGATGATGATGATGATGATGATGATGATGATGATGATGATGATGATGATGATGATGATGATGATGATGATGATGATGATGATGATGATGATGATGATGATGATGATGATGATGATGATGATGATGATGATGATGATGATGATGATGATGATGATGATGATGATGATGATGATGATGATGATGATGATGATGATGATGATGATGATGATGATGATGATGATGATGATGATGATGATGATGATGATGATGATGATGATGATGATGATGATGATGATGATGATGATGATGATGATGATGATGATGATGATGATGATGATGATGATGATGATGATGATGATGATGATGATGATGATGATGATGATGATGATGATGATGATGATGATGATGATGATGATGATGATGATGATGATGATGATGATGATGATGATGATGATGATGATGATGATGATGATGATGATGATGATGATGATGATGATGATGATGATGATGATGATGATGATGATGATGATGATGATGATGATGATGATGATGATGATGATGATGATGATGATGATGATGATGATGATGATGATGATGATGATGATGATGATGATGATGATGATGATGATGATGATGATGATGATGATGATGATGATGATGATGATGATGATGATGATGATGATGATGATGATGATGATGATGATGATGATGATGATGATGATGATGATGATGATGATGATGATGATGATGATGATGGTGATGATGTTGATGAAGATGATGCATCGGATTTTTCATGCGTAGATGAATGTGGTAATTGCGGGAGTAGGCTTAAGGGAATAGGCACACCATTGTTGAAATTGAAGTCAGAAATGGAACGGGATGGTACAAATGATTCAAATATTGATCTTGCTGGTTTTTTAGTTATCTGTTTATCACTTGGATTGTCAAGTTCTTCACATTTCCTTTTGGTCGATGCTTTGTTCCTTGGGTGAGGGAATGGATCTTTATTTTTTGCTCTGCTTCGCGTTTGTATAACATTGCTTTGTGGAATATAATGACAGCCTGGTTCAATTTCAATTTATTAAAAATAGTATTGCTTCCAATGATAAGATAACAAACATATTTTAAATATTGAAAGCCTTCAATGAGTGATAGATTAAAAAAATATTTTTTAAACTCAATGACTTGATACGAGGAAAAAATCACATATGTAGGTGCATGCATAGTAAATAATATAACAAACTAGCGGGGCGGCACAAGCAGTCATAAACATATTTGGTTAGCATTAATATCATACAGGAACAGGATCTTACTGATTGACGAAAAATTAACTTGTTTAGCCCTATTAAAATCCCATTAAATTGACGATAGGGCTGGTTGTTTAAATATCCCATGTTTCTTTGCTTATACTGTGTTATGTAACATGCACATTTTTCTTTAAGCCTTGTATACAGTTCCTCCTCGAAAAAAAAAATATATGTACTTCTTATGGGAGTGTTTTTATCACAAAACAAAATTTTTGACGTTTAGGTACAATTTTTTTTATCGAACTGTGAACCAAACCTGTTGAAAATTTATATTCACCACGGATACTTTTTCGCGCAAAACAATGTTGGTAACATAACATTGTTTTGCAAAAAAAAAAAGAACCTAATTTCCGTTTTTGAATTGGTTTTAATTGTTCGGCTTGTCGGTAGTGTTTTTTTTAATATCTAATTGTTTTGATATTCGTCTGGTTTTTTTTTCGTTGAAAAAAACTGTATACAGGCTTTAGGTAGATCATAAAAAGAGCATTAGTTGAATTATTTTGAGTAGAAGGAAATTATTCTGAACTTCTGGCCCATCGATTGTGAATTTCTGATCCACTTTAGTGATTTCAAAAATATACAGTTTGTTCTTATTGATATGTCCCACGAGATTCCTTAGACAATCAGTACATCGGGTGTCCCGCTTCGCCGCTTCGCAAGTTCAAAGGATTTTAACTCCTTTTTTTGGATCAAAGCAACTCCTACTCCGTTGATCCGGTAAGGTTATGTTCAGTTTACAGGCAGGCGCCAATCTCAGCAGTTTTTTGTTTTAATAAAAAACATCTAGGCTGATTTTAATAAATTCAAGAAAATAATATTTTTGTAAACTTATGACACACTTCCCTTCTAAAATTAGGGAATATTAACCCCACTTTTTTGTGGACTTCTGGCTTATCACAATTGATTTGTGGACTTGTTACCCACCCAAATGAGTCAAAAGTCCTTTGTGGACTTATGACTCTACGCCTATCTGAAGTGTCGAACATTATGAAGGTGATAAACATTTACTATCTATTACTTAGACAATTTAGAAGGGAAAGTAATAGCTTACGGGAATATTGGATCGGAAAGTGAAAATAGTGTGGGATTAGAGCTTCGGGGAATATTGGATCAGGAGGTGCAAATAGTGTGAGGGAGAAAGTTCAATTGCTGTAATCTCAATCACAGGCGGTAAAAAGTCTGCAAGCGTTTGATTAAAAGGTTTTGGATGGGTTATAGCAACGCTACGATAACATCTGCAGTACCGTCTGCCATTTTATTTGTTTTCTAGGGTTTCTTTGGCCGGTTGTTTTTTTTTTGCAGTGAGTTTGAGAAACCCCAATTCCCGTGATATGCATAGCAAACTTACCGTTAATTTTTAAAACTCCCAATTCTTGAAAATCTATAGCGGCTGTGGTTAGTATTTTGTTTTGCGTTTTTATCTTAATTAACAGAAAGGTTTTTTTCGAAGAATTTTTGAAAGCTTTCAATAAAGGAATAGATAACGCATTTTTGTTTTTATTTTCCTTATTTCCATCCTTACCTTTTAACTTTACTATATCTATAATTTCTAATTATTTCGTTTTGTCTGGTTGGGTTATTTGGATATAGTGAATACGTTCCAACTTTTCATATCATTTCGTTATTTTTCTATACTTTTTAATCCTTTCTACTTCACCTCTTCAAGGGGTTTCTTCAAAAACCGTGTGCATAAACAAAAATCCATCTGAGAGTAAACATCATAAAACGATCTAAGTAGTAACAAATTTTTTTTTACATATGTAGGTACATATTAATAATTTGATATTTCTGTTAAAATTCTTTAAATTATTTTCTTTGATTAGTTATCACTGAATGCTTAATTAAATAGTCAAACGAGGCAATCATCTATCCTTAGTTACTGATTAATGTATGCAAAATCCCATTAAATAAAGCTAAATACAGACGATTGTCAGATCTTACAATATTGTCAGATCTGTCAGTGAAAAAACTGTCCCAAATATCTTACAATCGTCTGAACACACAATTTTGTCTGACAAAATTGTCAGGTAATTGTCAGTCGACAATCTGACAAAAAATTGTCAGGTATCTTACAATCGTCTGAACACACAATTTTTATCATTGTCAGACGATTAGGACATTGTCAGACTCATTGGTCATTGTCAGATGTTTTCATTGAAAACATCTTACAATTGCTGACAATTTCTTCATTGTTGGAAATGTCAATGAAACCCATATCGGTTGGAGGCGAGTTAAAGAGAGATAAAAAAAAAACATTTGTGATGGAAATTTTTAGTTTTCGCACAACTGAATAAATAAACTCAAAAAGAAAATAGCTACATACATATATTGCTTTATAAATATTTTCTTTTTGAGTTTATTTATTCAGTTCAGCTCAATTATATTTTATATCAATTCCTTGTGTTGTGTAGTTTTATTCGGAATAAATTAAGTGCCGCCATTTGTCTTTTATTAATTCTTTTTAACATGTTGTTGATTTTTTGTCGCATTTCTGAATAAAAATAGATAAAAAATCTAACAATGGAGGTATTAATGGTCGAAAATGTTACAATGGAAAACGGAAATTCAACAATTCTTAAAGAACCCGATGATGAAAAGGAGAGAAGAAAAAGATTCTTTATTTAATGCAGAGGAAATCGATGGGAATGCTGCAGAACCTCCACCAAGTAATGATGCCTCCCCCCAAAAGATGTAAACAATCAAAAAAATTTTGTATACATCTGCCAACCTTGAACAGAAAATTTTCAAGCTGACAATTTTGTCAGATATATTATTGTCCGAAAATTGTCAGACAAGAGCTGACAATCAAATTGTCAGACTTTGGGATGAAATCTACCAACCGTGTTAACGGACAATTTTTCATTGTAAGAAATATGTCAATTGTTAGCTAATTGTCAGACCATTGACAGTTCTGACAATATTGTAAGATCTGACAATCGTCTGTACTTAGCTTAATTTGATAAAATTTGTATCTAGTACTTGAAGCTACATCAACAATCATTCAATCAAAACAAGCTTATTTATTTAATCATTGGTAGTTATATATTTATATCCTCAATTATATATTTTTTAAGGCCTGTTTCTAATTTATTATTCTGTGATAATACTCATGATATTATAATCAACTGTGATAACAATTCTGTAGGTAATGTTTTTTCTTTTAATTTTCCGTTTCCGTTTCTTTATCTATTAATTTATTTGTTTTTCGCAATGTATAAATTCTTAAGACAAAATGAAAATTAGGTACACGGAATCGAAAATAAATATTCATAATTAAGTAGTTCGGCTATTTAATTTAATCGTATCTTTTCATGTGAACGAACGTTAAGTGCATTGAAATGTTACTGTTAACTTCTAAGTTTTTATTTCTATAAAAATTAGCAAAAAAGATAAAAGATTTAGATCAATAAAAAACACAACCACTTTGTTCGAAAATTCGTTTGTAAGGATTTACATATTTAGTCATAATGACCTAATGTATAGTCGAAATGTGTATCAGTTTTATCAATTATTTGACATCTAAATGTTGCTGAATTGTGGAATGTATGTTTATGGTAAGTCATCGCAATTTTTTGGCTTCAGATTTCAGATTTATACGTTTAGTGTATGACAGGGTTTTTTCTTTAATGTGTAGGGTGCATCGGTGTGAGTATACAAAATGATTTGCGGGTTTGTAACCCCACATTTGGCGGGTTGGGGGTGAAAAAGGAATTACACATAACTATAGAAAACATAAGTTCCACAAACAAAATTCTACCTCAGTTTTGTAGAAAATTAAATTTGTATAAGTTCTGATATACCTACCTACATTTAATGAATTTCTTGTGATCGTATATTACATTTGTTTATAAAGATTGAGAATATATAAAAGGATTTTATAAGAAAAACAGTGGTCCATTTGGTGGTAAATTGGTTTGTATAAATTGATAAAAATAGAAAAAGAATTAGAAGATAATGGTATCCATAACTATGCCTGATGAAGTTTGCTTTTTATACCTTTGAATTTAAATTAATAAAACAACAACGCCTTTATAATTTCGTCAAAAAGTGTAATTATTATTAATTTATTGTATATACCTATATATACATACATACATACTGCCTATACATGATTTCTTATAATTTACATATCTCATTTGTTATATCATAACTAACAAATAATATATTTCAATATAATAATATAGTACCTAGTAGTTCTCGTAAGTGTATGCATTTTGTTTTGTTAAGAGACTTAGCTGTGTTACATTTTGATTTTATGACATTTTCTTAATTAAGACTTACATCAATTTAAAAATTTATTAATGCAATGCTGAAAGCACCGCTTTTGACTCAGCTTTATTTAATTGAAAAAAAGAAAATAAATAAAATCGCTGTCTACAACTTAGAAATCTTTGGTACATTATTTACATTTAATTTACAATAATCTTTCTCTTATTTTTTATTTTACTTCAAATAACTAGAAAATATAGATTTAAACAAAATATAAATTAAATAGAAACAAAATAGTAAAACTAAAATTTAGAAATTTCTTAAGTAGTCAGAAGAGTTATTTACAATTCTATAATTATTTTCCTATATTCCTATAACTTGTTACAACACAAAGTCCTAGCTAGATGAAAATTAAATAAAAAATATTAGTAAAAAAAAACAAGTTTCACAGAGAGATCGAGCCTTAGTAAAAACAAAAAAACCTACAAAGCAGTCTCTTTTCAGTCAGTTTTGTAGAGTTTCAAGCAATAAAAAAAATATATCGTAGCGTTTTCGACTTTAATGTGTAGCCAGGACTTAAATTCTTTAACAAAAACTTAAAATCTATTTCGAGACATATAAAGAAACATAAATTACTATTTCTTTTGGGGCATACTTTATATAGGAATGGTTCGGGAATCCGATTTAGAACACAATTTTTTTTATTTCTTAGCTAAACTTCCAGTCAAAGGCTTCGTTTTCGGTGAGTTTTCGAATTTTTGCTGCAAAGAGGCAACAGTCGAGACTTTTCCTGTTGTTGAGCGTTGAGCTGTTATACTTGCAGGTGGTTTCGTCGCGGTTGTTGATAATGAATTTGTATTTTCGATAGCCTTTTTATTATTTGTGGATATCGTTCGTCCAACTGTGGGCTTTGTGCCTGCACTTCCTACAGTTGGCTTTGTAAGTGGTTTCGGTTTTGCAGCACCTGACGAGGGCAGTGTTTTCTTAGATGCCGTATCAACCGATTTTAAATCAACGGCTGTTGTCTTAGCTAAGGGACTTGGGGATTTACTAAATGATTTGTTGCCTCTTGAGGCGATTGTCGAAGGTTTCGGAGTGATATTAGGTGCTCTTCCAGTTCTGCCCGTGGAAGATTCACTCTCAGCTTTAGGTTTGAAGCTGGAGAATGCGCTTGCTGAAGTGGAAGTATCAGTTCGAGTTGGAGCAACCCTGGCTATGGGTGCACTACTCACCGTCGATGGTCGAATATAACCACCTGAGGCGGTGCTACTGTTGGACTTAATATATTCCGGTTCTGTGTCTTGATCACCACTAGGGACATTTTCATAAGGCGCAATTGGCTTGATCCCTTCGGCACTGCTTGCACTTTTTAGGGTCGAAGCCGAGTATATGGAGTCTACGTTTCGTTTTTCAATCTCATTTACAATCTCTCCAAGAAGACCCATGCCATCTGAACTTTCTTCTATGGAAGCCTTTGCAGGCGACGCGATCTCATCAATAACAGAATATATATTATCGGATCCCGTCGGGGATGGTGATTCCTTGATATCCGAAAGTGGTTCTTCTACCGCCTCACAGTCGTCATAGGTGTGATCGACTGTTGATGATAAAGGCAGTTGGTAGCCTGAAGAAGTGGTTGATGGAGTCTTTCTGACTCCTGGTGGTGCTGGAGGTCTTGGTGGCGGACTTTTAGGTCGGGCAGTTCCAATAACACTTTTAGGACGGTTAAGACCAGGTGGGTTTCTCATGGAACCAAATGTCTGGACGATAGGTTGCTTTTTCGTAGGACTTCTCATACTTTGAGCCCTTTTAACCAGATTTTTTGTCTCATCTTGTAGTTCCGAATCAGAATTAGATGTGTCTGTTTGTGGAATTGGAGCTGAAATTTCGATGTTCTTAAGCTTCTCTTTATCTATTACAGGTTTGATTTTCGGAGTGTATTTATCCTCTTTCTTTAAAAAAGATGCAATTCGTTTAATTGTTCCGTCTTTTGGACGAGTATTTAGTTTAGGATCCGTGTGCAGTGGAACCGGAGGTGGAGGAGCAGGATGGCTTATTGGAGGAGCAGTTGGAGCAGGTCGAACTGGAACAGCTTCGCTTGATTTCGTTGAAATTCCGATCTCCTTGCATGTTGAGGTCTCTAGCACAGGGTTTGAAATAATAGGCCGTGGATGTGAGCCGGGATTTGGCGGTGGAAGCGCAGGTGCAGAGGCATCAGGTATCTTCCCTAAAGTGCTGGCTTTTTTCATTCCCAAAACAACACCGTTTGGCTTTTGCATATCATTTCTATCAAGTGTGGCATGTTTTGGAACAGGTGGAGCCAAACGTGCAGGTACCCCTCCATTGCTGGACTCATGAACTACTTTCGACTTACTGACTGGGTGAACAAACGCAACATTAGGTGCAACTACCGCTGTTGGTGGGGCCGAATCCGAAAGCGGTCGCAAAGTGAACCCTTTGAATTTGCCAAACATGTCGTTGTTAATTGTCGATGCATCCGAATCCGATGGTGACTTAAGGAGTGCTGAATTCATATCGTCTGTACTGTTCGGTGTAGATTTTGGCAATCCACCATTCGGCGCTGATGGAGGTCCACGAGGAGCTGATCCTTTACTAGTTGATTTCATACTGAAAGAAAGTTTTTCGAGACTATTGTTAAATTATTGGAATGAAATTGGATTTGAAAGGTGCATTTATATAGATTACGTGAAGTGTAAACCAACAAAGACCATACACCATAAATGAAGTGAAAGAAAACAAAAAAGAAACGTGCGACACAACCAGCTTAAATTACAAAACAAAAATACGATAAGCATTTAAAGTAAGAAGAAAACAAAAACAAAAACTACAACACAATGTTCATATTTTATTAAAATTATTTTTTTTATATATTTTGTAAAAATCATATTTACAAATATTTTTTTTTAATTTTACAGAAAAAAAATAAAAATTAATTAATTAATAAAGCTAACTTAGTAATTAAAAAACACAGATAGGCAGTTTTGGCATAATACAATTTTTGTTAAGGTGAGTCTTTGAGTTTTGATACCTAGTTTAAAAATCAAATGATAATGACACTGATTTGTTGATTGAAGAGATCAAATGAAATGATATTGTTTAAAAAAAAAAGATGCAAAAGTTTGAGAAATTAATAAATTTAATAAAGTTATTTGAGATTAAAATGTTTCTTGGCATCCACAAAATGAAAGTTTTTGGAATAAATATAAAAGATGTGAAGTTTTATAAGAAATTCCTGAAGAACTGAACTGCTATAAAGGAGTTGTAGAAGCCACATTAGCTCAAAGTTCAAAATAGACACGAATTGTGTTACTGATAACTAAATCCGATATGGGAACAAAAGTTGAACATTTCAATGGTTTTTTTAAATATCTCTCCTCATCAAATTGATTTGTTAATTCAAGACTCTCTTCAGATTGTTCACCAGCTAAAAAGTGCAATTTTTTTTTATTCACGTATTTATTGAACTAGAAGATGAAATCAGAATTTGATGGGAAAATAATTTTTACAGAAAAATACAGTACCTAATACAAGGTTTGTTTGTTTTTTTTTTTTTAAACTTGAACCTTGACAATCAAATTTTGTTTTTTTGAGATCGGGGTAGACCTAGATGTTTTGCTGTGGCAAGTTGAGGTAACGATTAAATTGTCAAAGTGGCATGAGTTATGATTGTGAGGCAATTAATTTGTTCTGGATTCGCTTGCTGCAGGCATTTATTTATTTTTGAAACAGAAATTCAAAGAATACGAAAACTGAATTGAAGAAATATGTAAATAGAAATATTAAATGGAAACGTTTAAAGTTGTTTTAATTAATTTTTAAAACTTATTTAAAAAACTCAGTTCTTGGGATTGCCAGGAAAACCTGGGTCAATCCTGGGTATAGTTCGACGAAGCAAATCACTATTGAACAAGTAATAGTTCTTGCGATTTAAGTTTTTCTATGATGATTTTTCAAATAATACTGAATAAAAATTAGGTGACAGCATGACACCAGTCACGAGCACACTGCAAATATTAATATAAGATTTGTGTAGTCTGAGTCACGCGTGATCGGTTTAAAAAAAAAATGTGTTATCACCGGTACTCGCGGTAAAGAGTGTAAACATCCACTTTTGTCTTAGATAACAGGTAAAAATCGGGATGGCAAAAACTAGGAATCCCCATCGAAAAATACTTAAAATGATAAACTCCGAAAATAATAAATCTCAAATGTTCAAACAGTCACTCATTTCACTTAATGGATCTGCACCGACAGCATTCTATTTTCTTTCCCTATACCGAGAGCTAAGAGCTTACACCGAAAAAAACGCAACAAAAAATCAAACGTAAGAATTATGTTTAGTTTCCGGATCGTGCCCAGTATTTTTCAGACACAACAACCCTTAGTGAGTTCAACTTACAGATTACACCAGATGAGCAAAACTAAAACTCGATGAATTGCTGAAAAAAATCCGGAGGAAGAAAGTACGACACTTTTATGGAGGAAGCTCAGATGTCTCAGTACAGATTATACTATAGTAAATTGAATCACTACTTAAACGAAAAACATACTTCTTAGCTAGCAATTCCACGGATCTTATAAGCAAGATCTTTAGGTTAAGAGGAGAAATGTTAAAGCTTAACTATATACACATCCTCCAGAGTCACCTATTTTATGCACTTTATGCAACTGAAAGGAAAGAGAGGATGTTTTCCATTTTATAGCTGTTTAAAAGAATTCTAAAAGAATTTCGAGTTCATTATTTTGGAGCACAGTCAATCAACTTGGAAGAAACATTAAGAATTTTAAATGGAGAACGAGGCTGGGACGTACTTTATAACTACACTGTAAACGAATCACAATACCGATTTTGCATTGTAAACGAAAATTTTTAAGAAAACAAAAGAGAAACCTATACTTATGTATATAAAATCTAAATTAATCCCATAGTATTAAACTAAAATTATGTCAGTCACGGCTTTCGGCCAAACCAATAGACTTATATCAAGAAAATGAATGTAAAATCAATTTCAATTTTGATTAGTCAGTAAACTAAACTAAACTAAAATAAACAACCCTTCATATAATAAAGATTCTTACCGATATTAACGACTACTTTCGCTATATTTTCCTGTATTTTCATTTTTCCCCATACAGAGTTTACATATCAAAAACTCTAAACTAATCAATCGTTGTAATCAAGAAATTAACCAGAAACTTTAAATCAAGTTAGCGCTTGATTCCCTCACGAAATTTGTTTCAGATCTTCAGACGTTTTTTGAATCCTTAGTATATTTATAGGAAGTATAGAGGAAACGTATTTTGTATGTATGTAGATAGGTAACCCAAGCATTTAAGGCTTAATGTTAAATGAAATGTTAAGTATTAAATAAATGCGATTTTTAAAAACGAAATAATAGATTTATACATTTCTCTATTTTCTTAGCAAACTATTTTCAGACTTATTTCTGAAGGATAACAACAACCCTCCTTATGTTAATCGCATTCGTATTTCTCAAGGTTATGTATAAATCTGTTACTCAAAATCTCACCCAACAAAAATGATTCAGAGATAATTAGAACAAAATTCGCATAAAATAATATTTTTTATCATTTTGGCATTTTATGCTCTTAAAAAAAAAAAAAATTAAAATCTAACTAATAAAAAGCACAGTGCACATTTTTTTTTACTATTTTTGTTTGTTGTATCTATATCACGTCAATTGATAGACAAACCTATTATTTGAATCTATAATATATTCTGTGCTATTGCAAAGTGCGTGCGGATTAGTAGTTGAACACAATTTAATATCAGTTATTTGTAATTTTCTTTTAGTAGTGTTATTGTTATTTATGCTTGAAGAAGTTTCAGAAGAGGGTGCAGTTGTGGATATGATTGTTTTTTCAGAAGAAGAAGGCGTTGAATTGTTACTACACAATGAACGTGGTGAATGTACATACATATTTTCGAATAATTTTCCTGGCATTTGAGGATTATTGCGACAATAGTAGACGAGGAAACATAGTAAAGCCAAAGCTGGAACAACGCCTAAGAAGAAAATGAACATAAAGCGTGTGAATCCAACAAGACCTGTAAATAAAAAAGAAAACAAGCATTTAATTACAAGCATTTAATGAGAAATTTTTATAACTTACTGTTTGGATTTGTTGCTGGCCCACTGTCTTTGGAGCCTCCAGGTCCTGGAGCATTACAAAATGGAGGGGCATAGCCTTCATTACAATGGCAATGGCCTTTGCTGTTGCAAATTCCGTTTCCATTGCAGTTTTCGGGGCACTCAACGCCCAAACCGTTCAATCTTAAGTCCTCAATTTTTATACACCTCTGGCCGACACACATTTTGTTCTCGCCACACTTAGCACCATTGGGCGTGAGACCTGGGTCTGTTGATTCCAAACCTAGATCAACAATAGCAGTTCGACATGGAATGATATTACCCTCGTGGTTTAAGAAACTATGCGAAAGTACAGCAACAGATTCCATTCCGAATTCAAGGCGTTCATTTAAATGGCGACAGTGCAACATACCACAATATATATCCTCCATATCGCATTGGAAGTATTTGTTGTTAATTCGATCGAAACCACAGTTTCCATGACGACTTCCATTAAGGTTTTTCCAATAACAATGCTCTGAACTTTCTCCAGACGGTCCCCATAAAATCCGACATTGATTGCTTCTTGATCTACAGGTTCCCTGATAGCAATAAGCATTTCCACCATCACAGTTGTCTGTATCTCGTTTGAACACATTTGTAGGGCAATATTCTGATTCTCCAGTGCAGAATTCCGATAGATCACACTCGTTTTCCGAAGGTCGACAATTTGTTCCGGCAGTCTTGGGTCGACACGTACTTAAATCACAGCATTCGCCAGTAGCACATGATGCGTTCGTCCTTAGCATACATGTGTTTGGATCACAGCAGGTATTTTTACAATATTCAGCTAAACCACAGTCACATTGTTCGCCGGGCTCGACAAAGCCATTGCCACACTGTGGTGAGTCGAACAATTTCGTTGGCTTATTTCGCAAACAATAATTCATGCCACGTGAAAAGGCAACATTTAATTGGTCTATGCTGCAAGAACTCCAATGATGTGGAACTACAGAAGTACTCGATGCAGACATTATACACTTTTCTTCTGGACAACGACAGTCAGGTGTATCGTGTTCCATACCAAAATTATGACCCATTTCATGAGCCATGGTTGCAGCAACAACAGCCACAATTTGACTGTGTTCCATGGAAACACCACCAGAATATTCATATGTACAGATTGGTCCTTTGAGAGCTTTGCCTAGAAGATAACAAACATAAAATAATTTAAATTTTTTTGTTCAAGAGTTAAAAAAAGGTTTACAATAGGCGCATTCACTAATGTAGTGACTACGTAGTCGAAATTCAACTAGCTTTGTGAATGCAAAATTACACTACAAAGGTAGTCAATTCTAAACTGTCATATTAATGACAGATGTAAACACACACGAAATAAAAAACAGTTGTGTTTTGAGAATTTAAATAATATTTTCTTTTTAAATTAAATAATATCAAATATAAGATATAATACGAGTGATTTGGAAGAAGATAAAATCTTAATTATGCAAAATAATTTAATTGTGGTCAAGTTTCATTTTAAATAGTATTTTAACCGAATAGCTGATTGTGAAACATCAAAATCATTCTCCACTAACTTTGAAGCCGAAATTTTTACACTACGTCGGAGGGGAAATTTCAACTCATTTTGTATTTGTATGTAGCCAATCAGAATGACTTGTCTACGTAGTGACTACATTAGTGAATGCGCCCAATCCTGCAATAAAAGCTGTAACCAGCTTACTGGATGTAATAATTTATCTTCAAAGCATAAGCTTACTTACAGAATTTTAAGTTGGGTAAATAGTTGAGAGAAAATTAAGGTTTTTAGAGGAAGAAATACAATTTTTTGTAAGTCCTTTGGCCTTGCTCAGTAGAACTATAAATGATATATAAAATTAGGACAAACAGCTCCAAAACTTCACAACTATCAGTTTCGGGACAAGTTGCTTTGATCAAATTAATTAACTTTGAAAATTTGATAAAAATAATTTGGCAGAAATGAAATGCTTTTAAGTTTGGTTAAGAGTTCGAATAAGAGACAAATTTTTTGTCTAAAAATACTTTTAAGTTAACCTAAGATAAAATTACTATCATGTTAACTATTCGATCAATTAACACAAAACATTAAACAATGTTTTAGGTGACTATTGAGGACCTAATTGACAAGCTCATAAAGAGAATCTTTGCCGTAATAAACTTCCGATCTTGATCAATCTGATATTAGAATGTTGCAGAAGCCGAGTTAGTTTATCCCGCAATTCTGTCTGTCTGTTAAGTTTAATCGAATGGACAACATACCGATTTGGAAAGCCAATGAAAATTCAAAGACAATAAAAAAAAATCAACTGGATTTATGTAACTTACCCACAACTCCACCATTAAAAGGCTCTTTAGTCAGCAATTGAGCATTATCATTAGGATGATTCAGAGCCAGCTTAGTTCGGCGATAATGTAAGAAATTTTTCAATGTCACATCACCGTCTTGAGAGAAATCCATTTCGTTCGATTCATTCCATACAACAACTCCAACCAAAGCGATAAAAATATTCAAAGGTTCATAGAGCTAAAAATAGATTAATAAAAAAATTATATAAATTAATTATCTTTTTCTACTATTTAGCTAGAGTAAGCCGATTTCAAATTCTTACCGCATTGACAATATTCGCCAAATCCTTACAGTGCTTATGCACTTTCTTCATATTCTCACCCAATGATTTGTAGACTTTGTTATCAACAACTATAACAAGTTCGACGAACGATGAATGTTTGTTGGCATTGAAAGGTCCCCGAATGATATTGTTATCAATGCTGTTGGATCGTTTGTACTGAAATGTTGTTAATGAAAATGTTTTTGCTCGGGTGTACTGATCTTCTTCAAGGATGATACTTACTCGTAAGATTCGATTGAACTCGGATCCATCGATTCGGTTTTGAATGTTATCCCAGTTTTGAGGGCGTTCGTTCGTTTCGTGGATGTGATTTGATTCACTATTATATCCACACGTTGCATTTTTCAAGATGTCAGCATGTCTGGAAATTAAGTTAAATGTTATAATGGTACTATGAAATGATCTTACAAAAAAATTAGTTTTCCCTTAAATATTCTAATTCACACCTTCGACGAGGTGTTGAAATTATTTTATTAAAAAGATCATTCCGGAAGTTGCATATCTATACCCTCCTGCCTTGCTTGTCCAGCCACTTGTTTGCTTGTTTAGTTTTTGGTTGGCAAACAAGAGTAATCCAAATAGAAGCTACCCAAAGCATAGTTTTGTGATTGAAGTGGCAATGAGTGGCGTCAAATGAAATGTTTTACTTTTGTGAATATCGAGACGATTAGATTTAGCAAATATTTAAATAGAACTCAAAGCGAATATAACACACATCGATGGAAGGTGGCGAGTGCCTATATACCGAGTACCAGCAAGTCTAACAAAACAAATCGTTTCGATTTCGCTGGAGGCAAACAGAGGAAAAAAAAATACGAAGGTATTTATTCAAAAATGTTTACGCAAATAGAATCAGAACAAAAATTACTATGAGCAGGTAGAGGCATCGAACATGAGGCGAGAAATAGGTGAAAATAAATATTTTATTGATCAACATAAATAAATTGCAAGTAGATTGAAGTGTTTAAAATATGATTAATCAATGACTGCATTCACAAAACACAATATTGGTTCTGAGGTTTTTTTTTCTATTCCAAACGAAACCAATTTATTGCAATCAAAGAATTAATGACTTTTTGGGACGATTTTGGTGAAATTTTCAGGCGTGATAATGAATCAGATGAGAAATCAACACAATTTATGTCACCCATTGTCACTCTCAATATTAACCAAATGTGATAAAATAGATATAAATCCAGGGTGTCATGTCTGAGTGAACCCTATACCTTATTAATGTTTTTCTAAGGAATTTGGGAGTTTTTTTTTTATTTTTTTTTTTGTGATGGGGAAAGTTTTAGTTCGAGAAAATCAAAACCACTTTCCCGATTTTCAGAAATGATAAAGGACAGTATAAGAAATCGCCCCAGAAAATATCCTGAGTACAATCCGTAAATCCTGTCATTTCGATTGCGGGGAATTATTTTTTTTTTTCGAGGTAATGGGTTTTCGCTAAATTGGGCTTTAAGGATTTTGAGTTTTTTGTTAGTTTTCGGAATTTTTTTTTATGTTTTTTGGATCAGGTTTTCTGGAGTTTTCTGGATTTTTTTTAAGTCAATCCTAAAAGTCAATTTTAAATTCTACACAAAATTTTTGAAGTCAAAGATAACCAACTTAAATGTATGACTGGATGGCAAAACAATAATTTGGTTAGATAGCTGTTTTCGAGAAGATTATATAAAAAAAAATCATTGTATGTCAGAAAACCAGTGTGACTCAATATTGCACCGTTATTGGCATATATTCTTTAAATTTTAAAGTCAAACAAAAATTAAATAATAGAAATAACAATTATATATACCTACAAGGGATAAGTATATGTACTTACTTAAATAAAAAATGATCATCCTGAATTCGTCCATCTACACCTGAATGTATGAAATACGTATCCATACCATCGTGCACGACGCCATTTACACCTCCATTACAAGTTGAAATAGCTACTTTGGATTCTGGTTTGCCTCTAATGACTCCCTATAGTGATGTATATGCAAATATTTATGACACATTAGTTTCAACCTTAATTTGCACCCACATAATAATTCAAGCCCTTTCTTTATACTCACTTGATAATGGCATAGGTCTATATCAGTCTTTGTGAAATTTTGTACTATGTCACCATTGCCGTGTGTGGTGTCCTGATAGCGCAAAAAATGCCCATCCGGTATTAGTCGTTCATTTAAATGTAGGTCGGCAGTTATCCTTTGTCCTTGATGATGATATGATAGTGTGATATGAGGCACATGTAGTCCACTCTGAAAATGAAAAAAATAAAAACAAAGAAACAAAGGTATTAATAAAAAAAAATACTAAATAAATACAGTTGTGTGCAAAATTAATTTGTCAAAATGAAATAAAGAATTTATGAGATTTTTCAAATCGAGTATAATAAAAATTATTTTGGTCAAAGTTAAAGTTAAGAGAGGTCAGAGCTTAAAAACAGCATTGATTCCTTTATTTTTTATATTAAAATAAAAACCAATCAAAAAAACTTGATCGAAGGTTTTATCTTTTTAAGCCTTGAGAGTAAAACTTCAGGACTTTCCTTGCTCACATGGAAACATTCCAACTTCTAAAGTGGTCCAATTAACAAGTTTTATGCGAAATCTTAATATTTTAGACATTTGCCTTCAATTAGTTTTAATGCAAGTTATATTATTTAGGCAGTGAACTTTTTAGACAGAATTTTGTATGCCAAAATAAAGATTATTGCGTTATTCACTTGGATTTTTTCGGCAGTAAAAGTTCATTTTGCGTGGGCTATTAAGGACCAGTTTCACAGTGCACACAAGAATAAGTGCCACTTTAGATTCCCATTTTGGCACTTTCAGCCTAGTTTTGAAGTCTGAGTAAGTGAAACTTAAGTTGCCAATAAGGGAGACTTAAGTGTCACTTATTGGTGATGTTAGTTTGCACTGTTAAATTGTTCTTAATTCTTTCACATTGGCCACTTAAGTGCAACTTACTAAAACCGTGAAACTGGGCCTAAGAATCTTTTGTGCATTCACACATATAGAACCTGGAAAATTAAATCTTAGAGAGACTCAATTTTTTTCAGTTACAGACGGACGTTGTTTTTTGAACATCCCTGTACAATAAAAGTGATGTTATTTTAGTGTGTTGGCTAATAAAGGGAAATCTGACATTTGATCCCACAAATGAAACATCGAGTGAACATGCAATGAAATTTCGGAAAATTAAATCTATATGGAACCGTTAATGATGTGCGGCTTTGTGGTATCAAAACATCCTTTCTCTATCCTAAAATTGCTCCAAAGTATCTCTATATAGAATTTTAGGGGTGTTGTGCTAATTTTATGTGTTCATGTTCACGATATGGGTGTCGTGACTAAATAATGGCGCGGCATCAGGTATCTCTGTTTATCGGTGCCGCACACATACTTGTGTTGTGTGACTGCGACTTGGGTGTTTTCACTATTTTGCGACGGTTAGGTCTAATTAAAATGGCTGCCTGTTAACACACTCGGATTTGGTGACACACTATAGCGGGTGTTGATGATGAGTTTTAATTAAGCTATGAGTTTTAATTGTTCATCAATGCTGGGTAGAATTTAAAATGTTACGTAATGTTATGGATGCTATACGAGTAAGTTATTGGAGATTATTAGCAGTGGTAATTTTAAGTCATAAAAACACTGAAGTCATAAAAACACTGATGTCGAATTCCTATCAACCAGAAAATTGATTTTTTTTTAAACAAAGATTAATTTTTTTCTGTTGTTAAAAGAAATTTGTTAAGAATCGAATTTTTGTTGTGATGAAGCTGCAAGTTTGAAGCAAAACAAAATCGTTTGGTCTTATTGGTCTACATCGCGACTTGAGAATTTTTATGAAACGAAGTTCTCTTTCTCTTCACCTAGAGATTTAACATGAACGACTTGGATGTTAAAAATACATTGACGAAAATAATTATATTATGTACCTTCTTTGTTAAATTAAACAAAACTTAATGTTATTATCGCTAAATGTATTTTTTTTTGCATATTAAAAAAGAACGCATAGATATTTAATTAAAATTTTAACATTAGAAATGTTTAAACGGAGGCATACAAACGTGAAACGTGAGGGGAATAAACAAAATAAACAAAAAAACAAAATTATTTCGTTCATGCTTTGTTCTTACTAGTCTGAGAAAACAAAATACGAAGAAGAGGATAAAACGGACAGAAAAAAAAGGAGAAATGTTCGTAGAAAAAAATGGGTATGTTTTTGATGATGATTTTTGCGAAATCTGAAAAATACCCGATTTGCGTTTACTTACATAAATGCTTATATCTTTCGATCCAATTATTTGATTTTCAATATTAAGGTATATAATTAAAGGAAAAATGACTGGCGTGTTAGAGCAAATAAAAATTTTCAAAATCATTCAAAATTTTATGCTAAAAACATGAAAATAAATATCGGACAATTTAATTCAATGAGGAAGTTGATAAAAACAAAAAAGCATTAAAATACTTTCAACCACTAATTGGCGAGAGGGAGATAGTATTCTAAAGCCGGCGGCGGAGGAGTTTGTGCAATAAAAAACCACAATCGTGGCAAATTTGCTTCGCGTCGGAAAAAAAATGCTAAATGTTCATATGTACCTACATTTGTAGTCGGTATAATAATTGTAAAAATACATTGTGTTTGGTTTGGCTTGCTTATAACTTCGGTTCTAATAATCCGTTCATTAAGGTCTTAAAATTTAGATAGAATACCGGACTACATTTTTTGTATTATATCATTGCACAGTCACATAAAACTATATATGAAAAAACTTATTGAATTGCGTATTTAATAGAAACAAAAATTTAATACAAAACAATAATTTTTTAAACCACATATATTTGACCCTTTTTAGGAAAGTTATGATGTTGGTACCTATGTTCAGAAAAATTGCTCAACATTTAAATCTGACATTCAATGTACATTATGTACATAAATACATAAATGCTTTTTTCATTTCTAAGGTTCCTCAACTATGCTGGAATGACAAATCGGGTAAATTTTCACTGAAATTACAATTTTTCCCAACAAAAAACACAATTTGTCTTCTTAAACACACAAAAAAAATTCATTTTACCATTTTAGAAATGTCAGATCTTGCTGGTGTGTGTGCAAACCGATGTAAATTTTTCTGAAATCTTGCAAAATATTCAAGATTGGTTTTGACAGAAAAAAATGGATTTCGTAACATCAGGATCGATTCTTTGGTTGAAAGGAATTCGACATGAGAGTTTCGTATATTTCTTTTTACATAAGGATATGACTTTAAGTTAGATAGCTCGAGGTAAGAAATAATTCTGTTGGGTGGGACGATTAAAAATCCGGATAATATTTTTACTTGAGAAAAAAAACAATTTAACTAGTTTTTGTGACATTTTGCTCTAAATACTCTTTACACATAAAAAATATAGTGTGTTGTATATCTGTCAATCAATAAACTCCACAGGAGGATTGTTGGAATGTCATATTCACCAAACATTTCCCGACATTTCGATAATCAAGACATACAATCATCCGTAGTATAGAGACATGGAAACAAGAATACTTTGCGCACACAGCCCCACAGAAGTAAAGAGTGGCTAAAGCGTTTTATTGGTACTTGTATTGATGCGCTAGCAACCTTTTACAATTAGGTTCAGAAAAGCAAAATCCGCACATAAATAAATAAATTGGGTGGGATGACAACTCGTGTACAACCAGGGCCTAGTGACTTACAACTCTGAAACTTTATTGGAAGTAATGGAGGGGACCTACAATTTTCTGCTGAATCCGCAAGGCTAATATGAGAAGCACCTTTTCATGACAAGAGATACTCTTGGAGGATTTGTCAATTTGGCCTTGCATTTTTGACAGGACAAGAAAAATAAAATTGAAAAATAACCAAGCACCACTGAAAAAGGAGTCTAATGGTCGGCCTGGCAGTCGTGAAATAGCGGTAGCATCAAAAATGTTTTCTTTGACGGTATATATGATTGCAAAATAATTTGCCTGCTGAACGCGGAAATACAATTTTTTTGAATTATTTCTGAAGTGAGCAAATAAATTTCAGGTGTTTGAGAAGGTTTCACATATTGTCCGCTTTTTCGTTGTAAATTATGTTTTCATTAAAAATTAATTATCAATTCATTAAAAATAAATACACTCAAGTCTTATAATATTTATAGCTTCAGGTGATATCTTACCTCTGCATCCAAAGTACTTTTAATTGCTCTTTTATGTCGCGAATTATGAAGTTCCGGTTTAATCACCGCATGATTTGAGAATTCATGCACCGATTGAAAAAAATCATGTGCACTGTTATGGCCTGAAATTAAAAAAAGAAAAAGAAAATTATTAACACCCAATTTCACGTATGTAAATATGAACGAAAAGCTGATTGAATATCGTCCTTATTGCGAACAAAAATTGGTTAAAAAATTAATCTAAAAATAACTCTCAATTGCCACCAAATTATATTGGTCTCAAAATAAAATGTTGAAGTCCCATATTATTGTTTCTTAAGTGACATAATTAATGACATAAAGGAAGCTTATGAGTATAACACAGTATAAGTTTTTTTTTTTGTTTTGTTCTCTCCTAAAATGACTTGGAACCATACCGTTAATCGCATAAGTTGATTTTTTTTTCAACGAGCTGTCACATATTACGGCCATATTTGTCATGGAATATTAAGTCTGAATTATAAGATGATTTTGATTTTTTTTTTGTTTTTGATAGGAACCTATGTCATATTTATTTATTCACTTTGATTTAAGAAGAATGTATATACGTATAATCATTGGTGTCAGTTAATATAAATGTCAGATAAATTTTGTTAAACCTATACAAAGGGATATTCAAGTAAAATGCATTTGTCAAAGTGACTTCTACTATACATATTACATATGTACATAATAAGCTATGTAAATGTGACGAGTTAAAAAGTTTTTTTTTTGTAAATAATTCCCAGAAACTGTGAAGAAAACCAAACAAAAGGATTTGTTCGGATTAGTTTTGGAGTATAAGATTTGGGTCTTTGTACAAATGTATATTTGGTGACAGATACAATTTTTTTTTTATACAGCTGTGGTAGATTATATACATAGGTTTATGTATGTCAATTTTGTTTAATAAAATTGAAATGTATGCCTGGTATATTTATGTATTTTCAAAAAAAAAAACTGCCTCTTTTATTTATTTGCAGGTTACAGGAACCAGACAGACCAAATATTTATGTCTGTTTTCCGGGATAATCTTCGAAATCACTGAGCTGATTTTGTCGGGACTTTATAGATATGTTCAGGACTTTGTAATGGGTGATTTTTTAAGAGGTTTAGAACTTTTTTTTAAAAAAAAACACAAAAAATTCGAAAAAATGAATGAAATATTTATGTATTTGAATCGATAGTTTGAACCTTGCAATTTAATGTTTAAAGATAATTTCATGCAAATGTTGACCGCGGCTGCGTCTCAGGTAGCCCATCCGCTGAGTCCAATTTTGGCATACTCTTTCACACATATCGGCCGGTATCTCACGAATGAATGCATGGATGTTGGCTTCCAGTGCGTCAATCGAAGCGGGCTTGTCCCTATAGACATTAGTATTATGATGTATAAGGATTAGACGACGCTTTTCAGAATAAAAAAGGGGGTAGAAAACCCAACTTGTATAATGGCCAACACGGAAGTGTGGATCAATATTTATAATAATTAGCCTTGACATACCCCCACAAAAAATAATCTAATGGTGTCAAATCGCACGATCTAGGCGGCCAATTGACCGGCCCGAAACGTGAAATTAACTGTTCACCAAACTCGCCTCGCAATTGCGCCATTGTTTCGCGTGCTGTGTGGCATGTGGCACCGTCTTGTTGAAACCACATATCATGCAAGTCAAGAACTTCCATTTCGGGCAAAAAAAAAGTTTGTTATCATCGCTCGGTAGCGTTCACCATTGACAGTAAAGCTGCGATTCGCATCATCTTTGAAGAAATATGGCCCAATAATGCCGCCGGCCCATAAACCGCACCAAACAGTGGCTTTTTCGGGATGTATTGGTAGCTGTTGCAATGCTTCTGGCTGATCTTCACTCCAAATGCGGCAATTTTGCTTATTTACGTACCCATTCAACCAAAAATGAGCCGACCATAAAATGGAAGCAGCGCGCGATGAACATTTCGAACCGAGCACGAATTTTGATAGTAAAATTCAATAATTTGCAAGTGTTGTTCATTTGTAAGACGATCCATGGTTAAATTGCAAACCAAACTGAAGCTGTTTGACAGTGACACAAGGTACTAAACACACGTCAGCTGTCAAAACCAGTGTTGCCAAAACCAAACCAGCTAAAAAATCACCCGTTATAAGGAGTGATCTAGGCTATATTAACCTTATAATTAAATACATTACCCCGTGATATAAAATGTTCAGAATTTGAAACAAAAAATTGTATGTTTACTAAATTTTTTTTCTCTAACAGGAAACCAAAAAAATATCGATATTTTTATAAAGTGGAAAAATTGAGCCGGGCGGGCATGGATATTTCTACGGTAAAATGAAGTTTATGCTTTATATTGTGAGAAACATTTAAATGTTGTTAATACACACACGTATTTTTTATTAATTTTCCTCAAACTTAATGTTACTGTAAACCTCCAAAGAATCAAAGAATTTACGATTAAAAGTCCGTAATATTTCACATTGCATTCCAAATTACTATAGAAAGTGTACCACACTCACTACCACACACTCGCAAACATACATACACACACACACTCATTTTCAAATTTGCCAAACCCAAAATTTTTGGATTTTGTTGAAATAAATCTCTAAATTTTGGGGAGTATTTTCTTATGAATATACATATATAGAAATTTTGGGGGGTTATTGCATTTTTAATTTTGGGGAGATATTTCACTGGGCAATTAGTTTAGCCAATTTACAAAGTTATGGATTTATACAGAATTCTGTAATACACAATTTTGGAAATTGAAATTACACATTTCCGATTTATTTTTTTTTTTTATTTGGAAAGGTTATTTTTAGGTGATTGGCTCAATGCATGATTTTCTTATCGCAATTTATATGTAGGGTAAAATGAGGTTAAAGAAGGGATACTCGATTAGATTAGATTTAGAGGTATATTTTTTCCAAAAGTGTGCTTTTATGCCTATACAGTGAAATGGGATAAACAAAAAAAAAAAAGGAATCCCATTACAAAACATTATTTTTGTGTGTGAAAAGTATTTATTAAAGGTTGAAATTCCTGGATCGCTCGAGGGCTATAAATTTTTATATTTTTTCAAATTAAACAATTTCGTAGGGTGAAATGGGGTAACAAAAATCACACCAAATTTAAAAAATTCTTTTTTCCTTAAATAATAATATTGAGGTTAAACTGCGTTGTTCAGTCAAGAGCTGGATATTTTTTTTCTAAATTAAGCTATGTGTATATCGTGAAATGGGGTAAAAACAAAAAAGTCAAAGATGATTTACAAAATTCTTTTTGAGTTTGAAAATAATAACATTTAGGCAAATTTTTGTCAATATTTTGGTTTTAATAAGGTCAAATGAAGTAATAACAAAAATATTTTCTGTTTGAATAGAACAAAAATTTAGAGGTTGGACGTGTTATTTTTTTATATTGTTTAAAAATATTTTACGAAACTGAGATCTGTCTAACCGTGCAAAGCCTGGCAGGTCAACTTGTTAATAATAAAAGCTGTATTTCGCATAACACTATTTATTTAAAAAAAAAGTATTATAACTATTGAAAACTCTTAGTGCTCGCATTGAGCACAACGTAGTAAAGCGACTTAATTTCGTTGCAAATCTTTGGATTTATAAGATCAGATGAAAGGTTCAATTATGTTTCTTTAGTTTTCGATACACAGTTCTTAGTTAAATATATATTTCTCTATAGAATTAAATAACAGCAATCTATGAACAATAACATATGAGTTCAATAAAAAAAGGTCAAAAAGAGTGCAGAAGTTTCCATTGCACAAATTTTTGCTGCACATCCGTTTTAGATTTTAAAGAAAAACCCTGCTTAACGGAACAGTACTGCAGTTCAATCGAGTGCGGTCTTATTCTTAATCATAATATATTAACGCCATTGAAAGGTTATAACATTTTTGTTTTATTTTGGTTAAAATATATTTAACTTTTTGTATATACCTAGTGAAACCCTAAATCACGAAGTCTACATCAGTGAATTTAATTTCTTTTAAAACCTCATTTGCTTGCATTTGGTTTTAAGATGCAAAAGGGACATTAACTTACTATGAAATTAAAATATCTTTTATAAATGGTTATTTTGTCGAATAAAATAGCTATGTTATGGGGTTTCATAATAAATAAGCAGAAAACTTACTAAAATCTTCCAAAATATTTAGGTCGTCCATTTGTACTACATACCAATATGAGCTGAGCTGAGCATATACTTAAAAATACATATAGCTAAACAAAAGATCTTTTAGACCAAAATTTACACATTCAATTTTGTTCTTTCGTCTTTATAAAATGTTGATATTATCATTGACATGTCGGAAAACCCATTATAATATTTAATTTTCCGGGAACCCTTTTTCAATGCAATCTATAATCTCGGATGTGTCCAATAATTTATATACATAGATATACAAAACATAAATGTTTACATAAGTTGGCTGGCGCCGAAGTAGCATCATCAATTTCCTACCATATGTCGTTCTATTTGGATTCATAAATACTTGATTTTATTTGTTTTGTATTTTTTTTTTTGCTTAAGACAATTTATAACTAGAAATAACATTTGAATAAAAATCTTAATGTTTATACATTATACATACATAAAGAGAAAAAAAAAGTGTCACAATCCTATAATAGTCCTAGAGGTTTCATTAAAGATGATAAAGCCATTATACACCGACTGATGTTTGTATTTATAATGATGTTTAAAATGGGGAGTTGGAAACTCAGACCATATATTGTATTTGTTTTGTTTTATGGGTATAGGAATGGGGAATGAACCTGCGCCATGGTTGTTTTTATTGTTTTTCTTATTTTTTGTTTATTTAAAGGGCATCTCTTAGAATCAAGTTCACATGGTCTTCAAAAAACTACCAACATTTTTGTCAGGTTTAAAAAAATGGTGTTTAGTGGTCGCGATGCATGAAAAATTGAATTAAGTGATTCTTTTGATCTGAAATACAAGGTAGCGCAAAAATTATCAGTCTATCGGATTATTAGATGCTCTAATTTTTTGCAAATGTCATATTAACTTTGACAGGATTCAATTGTGTTTTGAAATTTTTCTTAAAAGAGTCGGTTTTTTTCTTTCAAAACAAATCTTCCATATTTTGCAAGATTTCAAAAATTATTTCCACAGATTTGCACGCACACAAGCAAGATTCGACATTTCTAAAATCTCTAATTGAATTTCGTCCGTGTTTTAGAAGGTAAATTGTTTTTTTGGTTACAACGAATTTTTATTTCAGTGAATATTTTAATTATTTACATACCATACATACATATATTGAATATTTGTGCAATTTGTTTAATAAACAAACAAAATACATTTCACGATGATAACATTAAGTTTTATTTAATTAAACAAATAATGTACATAATATAATTATGTTCATTAATGTATTTTTCCAACCTCCAAGTCATTCATGTTAAATCTCTCGTGAATTGAAATGCTAAAATGTATTGAAAGAAAGTGGAAATGTTTTTCTCGAAAAAAGATCCTTAGTTATTCTGCTGTTCATGAGCAAAGAATTTTGTTCTGAAATCTTTACAAGAAAACTCCATTTCATAAGAATTCTCACGTGCGTCGCGTATAGTGATGAACATCAATAGGCCAACCGATTTTGTTTTACTTTAAAATCAGCTGTCAAGCACCACACACACAATCACAAAAAAAAATCGATTCTTTACTAATTGTTTTCAACAACAGAAAAAATTCGATTCTGTTTGCAATAAAAATCGATCTTTTTGTTGAAAGGAATTCGACATAACAATCCTGATCTTTCTAGATCCAATAAAACGTATATAGACAAAAATTCAGACCACAATTTTTTGATTTTTGCTACTGAACAAACAATTTTAACAGTTTGCGTTTTGAAATATAACAAGCGAATTATATTTTGAATTACATACAAATATAAAATATTTAGTTCCGATTGTCAGCTGAAGTTACTAAAGTTCTGGTTTTAATCCATTGACAAAATAGGCAACTTCTAATAGAATTTGACACTAAATGTATAGTTTGACAGATAGGGGAAGAATTATATTTTGTTGTGAATAAAATAGTTAAGGGCTGGTTTAGCACAAATAAAACGGGGCGGGAAGCTATGAGTTCTGCCCGCATCACCAATTCGTATTCTTTAATGAATGCGAACCTATATGACGCGGAGCTTGGATCGATGGGGAACATTCAGAAAATGGTTAGAACACTTAAGCTAAGCTAAATAAAAAATAAAAAATTTTATATAATTTTTGCGAACTTTGTCCAAATTTATGTTTAGTTTTCCTAGACTATTTAGCTCGAACATTCAACCGAATTCCAACACCATAACCCAACTCGATCTTTCGATCCAGTAATTTATGTAATGTAAATTATCGTAAATTGTTCAATTCGGTTATAAGAAAAATGGGTGTGGCAATGGGCGGATTTATATTCAAACCACTTTCTAAATCTAAACCGTCTCACTGCAAATAGAAACAAACTTTTAAAATTTCAATACTATACAAGTTTTGTTTATAAAAGAACTGTTTATGCGGTCCTGTGAGACTAAGTCCTTCCATTGCTGGGCATATGTATATACTTTGGACATCCAATTCTTTTTTTCAACTCGCGCGAAGAGCGTTAATGCACACCCACTTTTAATGGGCGATAAACTGTTATAACTGCTATAAATTGGCATTTCTCTAGTCTCGTCAATATAAGATAGATATATATATAAACATATGTATGTAGATGGAAATGTTTGTCCAGATTAAGGGAAAGAAGGTTTTATCGAACAGGTTTTATATATAGTGAAGCCAATTAGAAACAGATAAGAGGTACCTATTTTGAATCTTATATTTTACTCTCTATATGACAGGCGATTGAATATATTGCTTTTTAAATTAATCAGAAAAACCGTTGTTTTAATTTTTGAAGTTTAAACCATTCACCTTAATTTACTAACTGCATTTACTGTTTTTTATCGATTAACGTCTCCACTAAATGTCGAATAAAATTTTTATTTTAATTCTTTCGATTGTCTTCAAATATACACACATACGTTTATCTAACTTTAACGAATCATTATACACCCAAATAACTATATTTAAATTACTTTCTTGATTTTTCAAATACACCCCACACGCACAACACAAAATCATCGTAGGTACATAATCATGCGCTTTTAAACATCATGCAGCAAGCATATCGAGCATAATTTCACTTCATACCTAATTGTTAATCTCCTTAAGTCGTTATCCCATCCCATCCCATCCCATCAGTGAAATCTCCATGACACTTCTTTGTTTCAAACTATAAAACTGGTGATCCAAATAAATCCGTAATTGGCCATAAAATGGAATTTTTTTTATTCGATTTTTTTTTCCTAAAATAAATAAAGATTTCCCGCCGAGTGTATAGTATAAGGGGAATGAATAAATTATATATATATTCTGTTCTATACTTCGCCGCTGCACAATGAAAAGCTAAACGAATACAAAATAGATAGATTTTGTATACCTATCTAATCTATAGAAATGATTTTGATTTTGAGAAGCGCATAATTAATTTGGTTGCACGATCACGCTTTTTATATCAATCACGCATGCAGTGAATTAATTGAGAGAGTTCTAGGATACACCACCGTCGTCGTCGCGTCGTTGTTGACTTCTTTGTTTCCATTTCCATTTCCATTTTTTTTTTAATTTGAATACCGTACTTTAATCTATTGTAGTAATAATGCATCTAAAGGGTGTATCTTTAAGGTGTGGTATATAGATGGTGTTCAAATTGGACTCACTGTGCCGCTGCCGACGCATTGTGACGTCTCGCTCCTACTTCATGCGCATAGTATCCCCTTTTTGTTGTGTCAATGAAAGTCTACACAAACTATACAGAATGGTGTTTTGGTTACATCATTTGCAAAATATTTAAGCTTTATTGCAAAAAAAAAGAAGAACCTAAAAATAACAAACTGTTCTCATTAAATATTCATCTTCATCACTTTGTTGTTACAGAAGCACATAATCCTTGTTTTCCTTTCATCAGATGATGATGTCCTCTTTTCATATACATATATAATAGTTTGTCATTCTATACAAAATGACAACGCCCAGATGTAGCAACCCACAGTGTTGTTCTTTTCGTCGTCCTCGAATGTCAAAACTACAACAATTAATCTTAAATTAATCCAACAAGAAAACTTCGAATTAAAAGTCTACCTATACTCACTCTTCTTCCCTCTCTACAATGATTTTGTCACGTCACTTCTTCTTCACCACCATTATCATCATCACCACCACCAGCCTTACAAAAACTACCACATTTTCATTTTATTCAACCGCAAAATATCTGCAAGTTTAGAGAGTTAAATTGAATTTATAATGACAGAAAAAAAATGACAAAAAAAAAAAAACATGAGATGAAAACTTTTGACTTCATTTTTGAGTTTTCAATTTTCCGCTTCCGTGACTGTGTGTTCTGATTTGCAAGCGAAAATGGGACTTATAAAAAGCATGCAGTTTTTCAACACAGTTAAATACAGTGGGGCATAACATAATAGCTTATAAAATTAAAAAAAAAATAACTTAAAATTCAATAATCCATCGATTTGACATATGAACGGTGTACTTTGGGATCAAAAAGCTAAAAATTCTAAGCAAATAAATCCAGTTTTTTTGTATTTATCTTTATAATATATAACTTCCTTTTAATATTTTATTATCAAGCTATCTAAAGGGTGAAATGGGGTAAGACATAAAATTGCATTATAGATTTTAATATTTGTTTGTGAAAGTGACTTCGATGGTCACTTAAAGGTAAATTGTTCTCTTTTAAGGGTAAAAAGGGGTAAAAAAGACAACAATAGAATTTGATATCTAAAAAATAATCTTTTTAAAGGCTATATTTTAGAGAATGGGCTTCCAGAATCACTTTAGGTACCTATAGAGTTTTTTTTAAATCTATCTATTTATAGGGTAAATAGGGTATAACAAGAAAAATAGATGTAGACATATCTTTTTAAAGAGTGAAATGGGGTGAAATAACAACACAAAATAGAATCCGATTTTTAAGGTTATATTTAGACGATGGGCTTCAAGGCTCACTAAAAGGGTAGACTGTTTTTTAATTAATATATTTATAGGGTGATATGGGATAATAGGAAACATAATAACGTCCGAGTTTAAATTTTCTTTTTTATTCGAAATTTTATATTATGTATGTATTTTTATTTAAAAGATACCTTATTTAATGAAATTTTTTTTTTAATTTTACTATTTAAAGGGTGAAATGGGCTAAAAACTAAATAAAATAGAATTCTATTTAAAATTGTTTTTCTTTTCGAAATGTTATTTTTCTAGTATGGACTTTGATGTCCACTTAAAAGTTTAATACTTTAAAGTTGTTCTTTTTGTAGGGGTAAAAATGAAAATAGCATCCGATATTGAAAATTCTCTTTTTAAAGATTATGTTTTTTGTTTTTTTTTTTTGAACCTCATCCGTTTTCGTGACCCACTGTATGCATTGGCCGTTCTACATTACCTTAATATATAACTGTTATGTATTTTAAAATGTATTTAAAATTAAAAGAACATAATCAGCATTCGATAAAAATTGATGGTTTTTGAAAAAAAAGAGTAAAAATCTCAAAAATTTAATTCAATATACATTTTTATAGTTCATTTTCTATACGGTTCCATTGACAACTCCTTGTCTATGCCACATTAACATCAGGAATCAGATTGTGGTCAGTGAGCAAATTTATTCATAGCTGTCTATCGGTTTTTATATTATAATTTTTTTGTTATCATCATTTAAGACCTTTTAAGCATTGAACATCAGAACCGTGTATCGATTGAGTTATGTGTCTCTTAAGATATATTCTTAGAAAAATAAAACAAAATAAGGTTGGTAGAAAAATACAAAAAAAAAAAGAAGACAAACAGAAAACTCAAGTTAAATGGAACTTTTAAACCATAAGTGTAGAGTTGATAAGATAAAATTATTCAACAAACATCCTACAGTTAAAAATAAGATGAGCCGCGCCGCGCCGCCGCCACCGTTCGGTCGTTGATAGAAGATGAAATCAATTTAGAAGCCATTTCTAAAGGATAACCAATTAATTTTTATAAGATCGGGAAAAAAGATTTAATGATGTACCTTCTTAAAATTTATATTTGTCTGACGAGGGTTTTTTTTAATACCTCAAGGATTAAGGGAATTTAATTTGTGTATCGTTAAGATTTTCAAAAAAAAAATACATGACATGCTGGTGATTTGAAAAACTAAATTGACTTTAAATGTAGGCAAACATTATCTTTGTGTCTTTTAATTAGATTGGTGGGAAATAAAACTATATAATTTTTTTTATAGAAAGGTAGGTACCCTTTTTTAAACATTTTGAATTCATTTTGATCGGTGGGTTTTTAGTATTAAGTTCCCCTTGAATATGTACAAAATATGACTTGTAAGAAATCTTGCGTATTTTATAAATAAAAAAGGAAAATCATCAAGATTAAACCATAATTATAGATCTTCAACTTCATTTGATCTGCATTAAATTTTTCAAGATCATTTCCAAGAATAACATTTGATGTTTTTGAATAATGTCCTGATGTTGACAGTGAATTTTTTTTTATCAATTTTCGTCCAATAAACTGGTTTATTGAGACAATAAAAAGCAGTTTATTCGCCCAATAAACGTTTATTGTTACAAGCAAAATTTTATTGATCCTGGCTTATTAATGTTGTTATCTTTGAAAAAATTAGTTTGCTGCGGTAATGTACTTATTTTTGTTGTTTGAAGGAACGAATTTGTTAGGACAATAAACAGTTTATTGAATTGATCAATTTCATTTGTTGTGTCAATAAATTACTTCGTTGATTTAAGCAAAGTTATTTGTTAAAATTTGCATTCTAGCTTCCCTTTGCCATATATGTATTTACTTTTTCTATTTGCTGTCCCAGAAATTGTTTGTTTGAAGTTAAGGTCATTTGAACTTATTCAATTCTTCTTTTGACAAATATTATAAAAATAATGAAATCTTTTGAATGACTAATCTGGGAAAAAATATTAAATTCGCCGTTTAAAAGAGAAAAAGAAACAGTTTTGCATTTTTTTTTTACTATGGCGATATTTTCTAAATGGTTACTCGTATAGAAAAAAAAAAACTTTTATATCTATTGTGTAGTGAATTACATTGAAAAAAAAATCGTTTGTGATATCAATAAACACCATTTATTGACTGTTTTTTTCCGGTATTTGCTACTTATTTGTACCAATATTCGTGCATTCACATTAAAAAATGTATTTTGTGTTCGTTTTCGATCAAAAAATCACATGACAGAAAACCCCAAGTCCGTGCATATCATGATTTTTTAAATGAAAAGACAGAAAATTGCAAATGCGTATTTAGGCATATTTTTTGTCATGTGGTGAGTTTATCCAGAGTAAGCTCATCTTGAACAAAATTAGTCTTCAATAAACTCAGTGGGGTCTGTATTCGGAAGAACCAAAAATAAAACTTGGAGGATAAAATATTAAAGTCAAGTTAATCCACAGTTAACTTACTAACCTCCAGTTTTTAAGTGGTTTGATTTCAACCACAGTTAGTTTACCCTGCAACTTACTTGAACCAAAGTTAACTCAGAAGCGCAGTGTGTTAAAATAAGGTATCGAAATCAAAGTGCGATTCTGGTATATGTTCATTTCAGTTTAACTTTAAATTCGCCCCTGAAAAATATAAATTTGTTGAGTGGCTAAAAGAGGGTTATTAAAAAAAAAAGACTTTCCAAAAACACTCATAGCTTTACCTAAGCAGTCAAGTTTCAAGAGATATAACTTTGAGCAAACATTTAAGCTCGTACAAAAAAAATCACATTAAAATAAAAGAAAATTTCCTTGCCCACAACATTGGTTTTTACAAGTTTCCCGCTATATTTTCTCAGATTTCTCAGTTTCTCAGATATTAAAAAATGCATATTATTCATATTGGCGGATTTCGCCCGAACATCTATAGACTTAAGCTTTTTTCATAGGTCTTTTTCAGGTTTGAAAAAAAAATCAGCAAATTCATATTTTTTTTTTTTCACTTCCTTTTTTTGTACTACAGTGGTTGTGTGTTTCCTTAAGTTTGTTTTTTGTTAAAAGAAAAAAAAATCCTATATATAAAATTATCGATTTAAAATCCTTTAACAAAGAGGTATAGGTATATCTCTTATTATTATTCAAGAGAAACCTCATGTCACCACTTGATTTCTTAAAAAAAAATTCCTAAAATCAATACATTTTTTCTCTCTATGGCAAATTAAAGTTCATGGTCATTATATTCACTTCCTTCTCATATACATATGTGTATGGTAACTTAATAAATAGTAAATATGTAATAATAAATCAAGAGACAGAGCTTTTCATTTTAAGTTTTTTTAAAAAAATTTATATAAAGCTCTCTTCGGAGACAAAATGAAAAAGACAACAAGGAAGTAGCTTAAACAAATATGTTTCCTTCTAAGGACTTGTCAATTCATTAGTTATTCTCCGTTGAACAGAGTGGATTGGTGTAGCTGTAGCTCGCAGCTGAAGCAGAAATATAAGATTCACACCATTCCGAAAAATATGACCTATCTGCATTACGTACGCATTTACAATTTGCCCTTACAGTAGGAACCTCCCCCCTACCAGAATCATAAAACTCATAAGTTTAAAACATTCTCCAAGAGATCTTTATATATGAACTTCTGGCCTTGGCAATATATATAGCCAAGTGATTTACCCTGAGTGAAAATTCTAGAAAAACTAAAGAATACAAAAAAATTGCACACTAAAACCATACCTAACTTTATGCACACAAACGAGCCACAGAAACCAAAAAAACTCTTGAATTAATTATAATTAAACACAAACAAAACGAGGAATTTGTTTAGCAAAATAATTATAAATGTAGTTGTTGTTATACTATTTTCTTCCCTTCTTCCCCTTGGGAGTAGTGGCGGTGAAAGATACGAGTATATGTATACCTACTTATCCATATATACATATGTATGGAACGCACAAATCCCAGATGCACTTCGTATATCGTATATAGCTGGCTGATTCCTCTCGAAAAAGAACTTAAGCTCCAAATGTTTATTTTTGTAACAAAGATTTGCAGAATTTCTTATCCCAGAGATGCACTCTGGTTTTATTACGCACTCGTCTTTTATACACTCTGCATCAGTGAAGATGATTTAGGTCTTTTGAAGGAAATTTTGAAAGCAAAATATAAATACATATATTTTCTATTTTAGTGAAATTTTTCGACATAGAAGCCAGAAAAGTTATACTAACATTTTAAATATATATTAACTACAGATACATTTAAATCAGTTTTGCGATAGAAGATCTTTAAATACGCACCTAAATGGCGCTGTGACATAGGGCCATATTTCAAAATATATAGCTCTATGACGCTTTCGGAACGTGGCATTGAAGCCATACTCGAACAAGTGGCCAACTGTCGCATTGGTAAAGCGTTATAAGGCTATACTTTACACCATATGAAAATATGGCCTTATAACACTTTCGGCAAGTGACATATTATCATATTTCAACAATTTTGTTTGTCAAGCTAGGAAAATGACATTTTTTTACGGCTATCCTCTTATATGACTTTAGAAAAGCGATAAAAGGCAATATAGCCTTATTTCATTTTGCATCAAAAGCACGATAGATCTATTTTCGAAATATTGCTTTTATTTCTCGGCATGCAGCTACCTGAATATAAATGTATGTAGAAGAATTTTAACTGACACTAAGTTTTTAATTGAATTGAGATATTCTATTAACAAATATGTTTTACATGGTAGCCACTGGCGGAGGATCTTAAAGCTACAAGTTCAAAATTGTATAAAACACTTCTGACCCACTCCGGTGGGTAACAAGTCCACTTATCAATTGTGGGCTTTTAACCCACTTTGATGAGCCAAAAGTGCATATGAAATTTTTTCGGACTTCTGACCCATCGATTGTGGATTTATGGCCTCAGAGTCAGACACATTCATTTGTGGATTTATGACCCGATCAAGTGAGTCAGACACATTTTATTGCATATCTACATATTTAAAAAAAAAAATTAAGATAAGTAGATACCTACGTTTCAAGCGATCTTTGGTGAACTTTTGAACTGTGGACTTGTGACCTTGTGCCATACCCAAATTCAACTTTTTGCATTTTCTTTTATCAGCAATTCAAAAAAATCAAACATTATAAATGAACTTTTTTTTGTCCTGGATATTTTTTTTTGTCAGACCTTAATCAAATGATATAGAGTGTATGGAGAATATTCTTTTCTTAAACAAGTATAGCTTGCTACTTTAATGCTTGGATACACCTGAAAGGCAATATAATATGTATCGCTGGTTGCGTTTTTATAAATCGGAGAAAGGAGACAAATTGAAACCATAAGAAACAATAAAGTAAACGCGTGCCAAAATGATTGAAAAAATATAACAACAGACAAATCTACTATGTACTATATGTAACTGCAAGGGAAGATGATTTTGTTCTATAAATAGATGAACGCTAAGAACTCATGACCTATTCGTTCCAAATGGTAGAGCTTCAATGTATTTTGCCCTCTTTAAAATATTTTTTTATTTTCTCCGAAATAAAATGATGAAGGCGAACGCAAAATGGCACCTTTCTTTTTTCTTCATATATTTTTGACGTAAATTTGCTCAGAAGTACCAGCCTTGGGTATAAAAATTTTACATCCTTTTTGACGTTTTTATTTTTATTCTTTGAACATATATTCAGGGTACAAGTAGTGTGAAGTTATTTGCAAAAAAATAAAAAAAACTATTTTTTTTGTTCATGGCACGATGTTATAGGAACAAAAAAAAAAAATAAAGAAAATCATTGACATTGATGGATGTTTTTTAGTATTCATAGCAAAGCAAGTGCAATCATTTGCAGACGGAGGATTAGATATGTCAGCAGATGAGAGTTAGAGTGAAAAAAAAAAAACAAAGGAAATATTCAAGGGCAGTCATCAGAGTGACGCGGAGGCAGAGGCCAAAGTTGTGTTGTTGAAGTGGTTTTAAAGGGCTTAGCGGATAGAGGGTACAAAAATAGATGAGAGATTGACTAATTCATTTGTATATAAATGTTATTTCAATTTTCATATTATACCCATGGTACTATAGAAACACCCCACAGTGGTTCGTTTAACTTTAAATTTTTTTTTAAATACATACATACTTGAATTTGAAGTTTTTTGAAGAAATTTGAACAACAACTCAAAAGTTTCAAATAATCTTAAATAATACTTTTAAAAATGTTCTTACTTTTTTTTCTTGAATTTATATCTTGAGTCAGATTAAAAATTCTGACACAAATTGGTTTTTCTCATTTGGAAAAAATGCACAGTATTTTGAACTTGCTTCTCTAAATAGAAATCACTTTCATATGAAAGTTAAAATTCAAGTTCAAATTTTAAGGAATTTAATTCTAAATTGTACTAAATTTTTGATTGTGATGACGTTATTTTTTATTTTGAAATTTCATAAAATATTCCCATATAATTTAAGAAGCTCTTATTTTAAATACAAAAGAAAGTATTACTGAATTCAGCGTCCTATTTATTTGAGAACGCTATTGTACCAAACTTCATAAATTTGGACAATCACGAGAGAGTAAAACTTCCTGTGATTTTCTGTGCAAAAATATTCAAGGTTCATTATAAGTGTGAGTACGAGAGTTAAAGGAATAAAAGCCAAACATATCGTGTCGTCGTATCATAAGATAATTATTATGGAACATTGTGAATTTTCGTTACAATATGTTTTTGAAATTTCGACATCTTTGAAATAATTTTAATCTGCCTCTTAAAATTTTTTTGAGTGTCTAATGTGTTTACAAAAAAAAAATATTTAAAAAAAAAAAACAATTTACTTTGATTTCTTGCTAAATTCTAATATGAGCATTTCTTTTCAATAAATTCCTTAATATTACTCATATCCTGTCTGACAAAGCTTATAAAATACATGTATACGAGGAAACCCGTGCTTGCGTTCCTTCAATTATTTTCAAACGAAAAAAATCACAAGTTTAAATTCTCACTAAAATTTACTTTATATGATAACTAATAATGACTTCAATGACGCTTTGTTATAATTTCCTCCTATTATGAATTTATAAATATTCTCGAAACATATTTTTCAGAAAGCACAGCCATAGCAACAGGCATGGTATCCGCTTTTAATCATTCAATGAGTTTGATTCATTTGAGAACAAAAAATTCTAACGATGATTTCAGATAATTTAATTTTTAATCAAATCAGAAGAAATATGTCGATGACTAAAATACTTCAAAGTCAAATCACGTACAATGACAAAGAACTTATTCCGGAATGGCAAGACAAATCTGTCTATAAAAAATGCGTTAATTGTTTAGAATTCTCGAATTCATATAGAACGGACATTTCACAATGAATAATATATTTTTTAACAAATAAAAAATTTCAAATTAAAATTCATACATCATTTTTCAAATTGCCTAAAAGGAATAAAAATTACTTTTCTATATATACATCTCAAATCTACAATGGGTGATTTTTTAAGAGGTTTAGAACTTTAAAAAAAAAAAAAACACAAAAAATTCGAAAAAATGAATGAAATTTTTATTTGAATCGATAGTTTGAACCTTGCAATTTAATGTTTAAAGATAATTTCATGCAAATGTTGACCGCGGCTGCGTCTCAGGTAGCCCATCCGCTGAGTCCAATTTTGGCATACTCTTTCACACATATCGGCCGGTATCTCACGAATGAATGCATGGATGTTGGCTTCCAGTGCGTCAATCGAAGCGGACTTGTCCCTATAGACATTAACCTTGACATACCCCCACAAAAAATAATCTAATGGTGTCAAATCGCACGATCTAGGCGGCCAATTGACCGGCCCGAAACGTGAAATTAACTGTTCACCAAACTCGCCTCGCAATTGCGCCATTGTTTCGCGTGCTGTGTGGCATGTGGCACCGTCTTGTTGAAACCACATATCATGCAAGTCAAGAACTTCCATTTCGGGCAAAAAAAAGTTTGTTATCATCGCTCGGTAGCGTTCACCATTGACAGTAACGCTGCGATTCGCATCATCTTTGAAGAAATATGGCCCAATAATGCCGCCGGCCCATAAACCGCACCAAACAGTGGCTTTTTCGGGATGCATTGGTAGCTGTTGCAATGCTTCTGGCTGATCTTCACTCCAAATGCGGCAATTTTGCTTATTTACGTACCCATTCAACCAAAAATGAGCCTCATCGCTGAACACAATTTTTCGATAAAAAAGCGGATCCTCGGCCAGCTTTCCAAGAGCCCATTCACCAAAAATTCGGCGTTGTGGTAGGTCGGCTGGCTTTAGTTCTTGCACCAGCTGTATCTTAAAAGGCTTTACGCCCAAATCCTTCCGCAAAATTTTCCACGTAGTGCTGTAACAAAGGCCTAACTGCTGGGAACGGCGCCGAATCGACATTTCGCGGTCTTCTGTCACACTAGCTGATACGGCCGCAATATTTTCTTCACTACGCACAGTACGTAAACGTGTTGGTGGTTTAATGTCCAACAAAGTAAATTTGGTGCGAAATTTGGTCACAATCTTCCGAATAGACTGCTCAGAAGGTCGAGAATGCCGACCATAAAATGGAAGCAGCGCGCGATGAACATTTCGAACCGAGCACGAATTTTGATAGTAAAATTCAATAATTTGCAAGCGTTGTTCATTTGTAAGACGATTCATGGTTAAATTGCAAACCAAACTGAAGCTGTTTGACAGTGACACAAGGTACTAAACACACGTCAGCTGTCAAAACCAGTGTTGCCAAAACCAAACCAGCTAAAAAATCACCCGTTATAAAAAATGTCTTGTTGCCAATTATAGCAAACAATTAAAATTTAAAAATTTTATTGATGTTTTTTTTTTCAGTTATGATGAATAACTTTGTACTTGAGAAACATACTAATTTTTGATTCCCAAAACAATATTCTATTAGCTTCTCCATAAAAAAAACAATTATTGTATCTTAATCTACATTTAACCCAAATTGGATAAGACCTACGTAACTAGAAATAACTGATAGAATGCATTTCTATAAGTTTTCGAGTACAAAACACATTTCAATGTTATCTTATCATTTATTAATTTTATTAAAGGCCTACCTCTATCTTTCAAAACTTACATAAATTGTGTTCTTGGCCCATTTGCAAAGGGGTTAAGGCTGTGATTTGATTTTTTCCTTAGAAAAACTACAAACATATGGCGTTTTATCTGTTGGCCTACATTTTTGACAGACAAAATTAGGTAATTGTAATTGGATTTCACTGGCACAAGTTTGAACCATCATGGCTGCTAATCTATTTTTATATAGATTATGATACATAATTTATTTTATGAAAATCCTTGTTTGTCAAAAAGGAGTGCCTTTAAATATATATTACTGTAAACCCCGACTTTTCGGAATCCTATGATTTACTGTTTAAATATAGATATTAATTTGAAAAAGACATGGAAAATGTTTAAAGTGAGCATTTCCAGAAAAGATTAGTTAACTATATACAAATACATATAACATAATACCAGACACACATGAGCAGCGTGTTGTGTCTGGTAGAGTATGTGTACAGCACACCCTCGCTGAGATAACCAGTCGATGGATTGTTAAGTGCGGAATTAAATATGAAATAAAACGAATTATTCGGTCAATCTAAGATTGAAACCAATCCTCGAATTAACATTATCATATTTGTTCAAATGTTTAGAAATTAGCTAAGAGCGTAGTGGAAAAAGAATTGCCTATGGGATGAATAAATAAAGGCTTATCTTCTTTAGAAAAGTCACTCTTCCAATTACTATCTTTTAGCTATAAGAGTTATAAAAACAAATGAAAAAACTAAAAAAAATAAACTGGCTATAGCGCTACAGCTCGTGTATAACCAGGACTTAGTGACTTACAACTCTCAATCATTCCTGTGTGCATGATATTGGCAGAAATGAAGGGGTCCTACAATTTTCTGCCGAATCCGAACGACTAAGGTGAGAAGCACTTTTTCATGACAAGACATACTTCAATTGGAGGACTTTTCAGATGAGGCAGTACCCCGAGAAAAACATTTCTTCTAGGTGGAGTATAGGCTGAAAATCGAACACAAGACCTTCGTCGTAAAAGTCCTATGCACTTTAACCAATACGCTAAGGTCTACTACATAAAAGCATATTATCATGTTTTTTTAAAGCTTCTTAATATTTACGTTGAAATAAACCAAAAATTACAAATGTTTCAAGATGAGGCAAAATCAAATTTTAAACCACAAAAGCAAAAAAAAAAATATATCACGCTTTGCGATAAATCGCACAATTTGGGAAGGCTTAATCTTAGAGTTGGGAAAGCTGTGAGCGAAAGAGCGATTATTTTTAAGTTAAAAGTGACTATTCATTGTTTCGAAAAAATTTTGAAAGTACTTTATTTCACCTTAATAGTAAAATAATTTATTTAATTCGCAATCCTTATAATTGGCATTTTACGTTTTTTTTTTTTTATTAGTTTTATGTTTTTTTAAATCATTTCGCAGTGATTCACATTCAACGTTTTTAATCTGTTCTTATTTTAATAATTTACAACCATTTCCTTTGTTGTTTTGACTTTTTTTCTTAAATTGTATGTTATTTGGCAAGTTTTTTTTTTTCTAGCGAAATAACGTTTCATCGTTTTATTATTTTGCAAAATATCAAAAACGTTTGATTAATCATTTCATTACTATTGGCATTTTTAAGATCTAAGTATACAATATGTTTTTTTGGAACCTTTGCTCAATATGAACATTGTGCTTTGTATCTTGTTATAAAATCCATGCGAATTATCAAAATCAATATACCACATTTTCTTTTTATTTATTTTTTGTTAAGAAAGAAAAGATAACATGGACAGCAAATTAAGAATTCCACATGTCTTTTTTAGTTGAATTTTAAAAGTGTTCCATTCCTATCGAATATCAAAATGTTACCAATCCTTCTACTTTAAATTTTCCATATTCAATAGGAATCGAACACTCCCAAAATCCTAAGAAAATATTATTTTAGTAATAAAGCAATTTAAGCTAAATTTGATGCGACAGGTAGTTAGTAATTTTTAACAAAATGCGAAACGATGATTTGTCACCAATCATTAAAAAAACAGCAAAAAAAACGAAAAAAGAACCCAATAGCGAATTCACAATTCACCAAACAATTCTGATAAAAGATAGATTTACCACTGAGCGACTACACTCTTAAGTGGCAAAATAGTTGCGAAAATGTTTTGCCGTTTAGACAAAAATAATTTTACATTTCTAATTTCAGAGTTATCAAAATAAATTTAAATCGACTAACAATAATTATTTTCCGAATTCCAGAAATTTTTCGCAGAAGTTCTCTCGTGTTTTTTTTTTTTATTGTCATCGTATAATATTATCAGCTGGTACTTTGTTCTTTTGCATTTTTTTGTGAATCTATATATGTACATAATTTAATAGGTCTTTTTCTTTGCTATTTAATAAAAGTTAGCGAAAAAGATTGGACTCGAGCTCTTGATGTTGTTATTGTAATTTTTGACTAGAAATAAAAAGTAATAAAACGCATTTGGAATGTTTCTGGGTAAACGTCACATTTATTAACAACAAAAATTATAAGTTGTTTTACAAGGAAGAGAAGGCAGTAGGTAAAATGTTCGGATAGATTCTTGCTGCTGGGGAAATGAAGTAAATTAAAAAAGTCAAAAGCTCTGGAATTTTCCTGCAAGAAAAAAATAAAGAAACACATTTTTGATAGATTTTGTATTTATACCACGGGATCCCGCGGGCGAATTTAGAAACATATGTACCTAATGACTTTTAATAAAATAAATTAAATCAAACACATACAAATAAATAAAAGCAACAATTTAAATGCTTCGTTTTTTATCTGGATTTTGTTCTTAAACCCATAATATTTATTACTTTCTCACACATAAAGGTAGGTCATTAAAAAACAATAACAAAAATCTAATCTAATTTTCATACGAGTCAATGAAAGATAAGAGACTTTTATATGACTTTGTATATAAAATCAAATAAAAGATAACCCATTTCATTCTTTTTTGATGACATTATCATTTTACAAAAACAAAAAAACCTACCTTACCGACATAGGAGGACACAGATTATTTATATCAACACACACGCTTAAGTGTCAACATTGACAAAAGAAAAACATTTTTATGCTTCAAATTCATTTTGCACAATGATGACGTTTGCAAAAGCAAATAGTTTTTATCTTTGTGTTGAACAAATAAACGTACTTCTATAGTTTTCTGAAGTAATTTAAACAAAGGACCAAGAATATTGATTCAGTTTTTTTTTAACTGCACACAAAAATGAAGTATGAAGTATACTATGTATGAATATAATCAAAGTGTCAAAGTTTGCATCACACTCTCTTGTGGCATTGTTCTCATTGAAATGCTATGACAACGTTTTCATAAATATTTAATTGAATATAATCTCCTGTCATTGTTATTCGTCCATCTTCACCATTATGCATATACATACCTACATACATATATATATAGAAGAAGAGACGCCAGGCGCCTTAATTCTTTTCAATATTGCCGGGTTGGACGTTTGGGAGGCCGGCCACGCGAATAAATTGAAATCACCCTGTTTGAAATGATACATTTAATTCTTGGTGCGGCCGGTGACAGTGACAACTTATAGATGGCGGCGGCGGCGGCGAGGTGTCAGCATGAGCGTTTTAATGTCGCCAAGCCGCAACGGACATACAAAAAACTGCAGTATACATATTTATATTGCAAGTCGCATCTAATTCTCGCACTAACTCACAATTATTTATGAGTCCAATGAATTGTTATCGGATACCGTTTGATTTATATAATGAGAAACTAAACCGTTGCGGCTTACCTTTAAAATGAGTTTTTATATCGTGGTCGTGCTTAAAGCCTACATATATAGGTAATTGTAACGTAGCGTAGCGGCTTACCAAGAATGGCATGTAATGAGAGATAAAGTCGGCGCATTAAGCGAGTAAAGTTATGCGATCATGTTACAACAACATTAAGAAGATGCTGGCCGCGATAGTTTTTTTTTTTTTTTTTTATTTTCTATAGTCGTACACCTGATGTGGCACTGACAGTCTGATTGTGAGTCAAAGTCGAAGACATCAGACTCAGATAGGTTGGGACATACATAGGTACACTGAATGTCACCACTTATCGTGTTAATGAAGGCCACACTTAAGTTACGTCGACGACGACGGTGGTGGCAATGCAGCGTGGGTGGAAAGTGGAAATGAATACTTCAGATTGAGGGAAGAGGGACGATTGGGTGTGATTTTTTCAATAGGTATACCTATACCATCTTGGGTGTCAAACGCGCCTCAGTGCTTATTTATGCAAAGGAAACAAGTAATAAATATGGAAAAACGTCATTTTAGTTTTAATTTATTTTAAGTTAAGTTCTTGTGTTAGCTTTATAACAAACATGCATCAAGCTTCTTATTTATATACTTATACCTCTGTTAGGGGTATCGATTTTTGTTTCTAACTTTTTGTAGATATATTTAATATTTTAGAAAAATCGTTAAATCATTATTATTTTAAACGGTCAAGTTACAGTTTTGCTTTCGAAGAATTTAGTACTTTATTGTTGGACATCTATTTAAATATTATAATTTATTTTAATTGGTTTATTTAACTTTTTTAAGTGATGTTATTTAGTTTTTATAGTTATTTAGCACCTCGTTTCATAGAGAAAGTTAAGAATATAAAATTATTAATAGATTTCTTTTTAAAGAACCCGAAATAATTGTAATTGTTGGTCAAAGGAAGAAGAAATTAACAAAAACAATTCTCTTATTATTTGTGTTTCTTTTTTTTTTTTAATTCCGAGACAGTAATAGGCCATTTCCAAAAACGTAATTTGTGTCAAAAATGCAATTATTACAAGATTTTCTTAAACGTCATAATCTGCAAAATTCAACTGTTCGAAAAGCCAAAACGAAATTTGTATGCAAAAATATTATTTTCTATAACGCAGTTTGCCAAAGTCATTTGTTCGCTAACAACAAGCTGCCGCACAAAAACTGTAAATAGTAAAAAAATTTAGTTGACGACAAAAATATTTAAAAAACCAGAGAGCGAGGTTGTAAATGTCAAATGCATTTCCAGGAACAATTGACTGAAATTAATCAAACAGATTTTGTGCAAGCAGAAGGTTTAAAAAATATTTGAGGATGACAATATCTTTATCCTTCTGTGTAATTTTGTAGATTTTTTACTAAGAATTTTAATGACTGTAGCTGTAGGTGCTATTTGTACGATATACACATCCCTTTCTACACGTGTACGTCTATATATACTTGCATACCTTCTCGTTGAAGCTTATTCTCTTACAGACTCATTTAAATGAGTACCTAACTACCTACCTACTATACTGGGTCTGGATTTTAGCATAAATTTATCTCTTTGAAAAACTTAAAGTAAACATTCAGTAAATTAGTTATCATCAGAAATAGTATGTCAACCCAACACAGCAAAAAACATTTTGTAGTTAACCATATACTTCAACTATTAGGTAGGTACCAAAGAATCCCAATTAATGTTTCACTATATTTGACTATTTTTCCATTATGCTTCAATTATTGCCATCATTTCAGCCTTTGTATTTAAATTTACCTTCCTTATTAAATTTCTAAAGGGAAACCTACCTATAGAAAATGAACTGAACTCGAAATGTACAATAATAATATAACAAATGGTCTTGTTTGTAGCATAAATTTAAATTAATATGGCATTTTAAATGAAGCGAGTTTCAAGCTAAAATTTATTCAATTGAAAATGATTTTATATGTTGATGCTATACAATGTATTTTTATTCACCGGTAATATTGACACAACAAGTAGGTACAATAGGAATGAAAGCTTATGAGCTAAGATTTAACGGTTGACTTAAATAACCTTGACTCCTTGATGTCACCAGAAATACCATATCAATAATATCATTTCGTGGTTTCAAGTTGGTAGCGCTGACATTTGACTCCTGTCAAACTCAGCTGTCATTTCAAGTGTCATAATATTAGTTAAATTTTTGCCATTTATGACAATGGATCGCTTAACAATCGAACAACGCGTTAGAATTATTAAAACTTACTATAAAAATGGTGATTCAAACGTAGCCACTATTCAGGCATTACGCTATGATTATGGTCGTCATAATCGACCGACTATGTAAGCAATCGGTAAAATTGTGAAGACATTTGAAAAGAGTGGAAGCGTTATTGATGTCGTAAGGCCTATGCATCATCGTAATGCACGCTCAGTCGAAAATATTGCTGCTGCAAGTGCAACTGTTGCTGATGATCCGAATTTATCGATTTCCCGGCGTTCGCAGCAATTAACCGATTTTTTTTGGCCGGCGATTGAAGATCATGACTTGAACGATCAACAAGCCAAACAAAACGGCCTTATTACGTGAGAAGTTTCCTGGTCGCGTAATTTCACGTTTTGGCGACGTCAATTGGCCATCAAGATCATGCAATTTGACACCGTTAGATTTTTTGTCTGTGTGGTTACGCAAAAGACCGTGTTTACGCGAATAATTCCCGAAGTCTAGACGCATTAAAAACCAACATTACTCAAGTTATGGCCGAGATACCGGCCGAAATGTGCGAAAAAAGGGGTTAAAAATTGCCTCAAAAGAATCGCATGCTGCGAATCTTCCCGAGGCGGCCATTTGAATGATATTGTTTTTCACACTTAATGACAAAGTTGAAATTTTATAATGAAATAAAATTTTCATCAAAATGTATCGCTGTGTGTGTTTTATTTAGAAAAGTAAGGAAACGCATTTAGGATGTTTCTGATTTGTTTCTGGGTAAACGTCACATCTGGCAACAGAAATTATCAGTAGTTTGACAAGCAAGAAAATATTCGGGTAGATTCTTGCTGGAGGGGAAATGCAATAAATTTAAAAAAAAATGTCAAAAGCTCTCGGATTTTCGTGCAAGAAAAAGTAAAAAAAAATATGTGATGTTCTTTTTAAGTGTGTATTTTCTATTTGTTAATATTTATAACGAAAAATTTAATTTTTTTGTAATAAAATTCAATAAAGAACTTTCAGTAAAGAATTTTGATAAAAATTTCAATGTTTTTGCTTTGTTTACTTTGTTACCTATTGTTTACTTTTTGTTGACGTTTTAAAAGTGGCAAATATTTTGGTTCAACGCGTTCGTGTATTTTTGGACAGCTTCACTCCTCTTTGAGAGAATTTCATCCCCACTCCTCAAATTTTGACAGATTGCCATTTTTAGTCCGGAAAGTACCCGAACAAACCTAATGTCTGACGGTGACGATCAATCAAAATAAGGTCAAGCGGTCAATGCTGTTCCAAAAGGTGCGCTGACGTGTCTTTGTCAACCTTATGACACGTTCAATTACAAATTAATCAAAGAACTTAATTTACATCCAATTTATAAATTTACTAAACCTAGGAGAACCACCCTCCTTGAAATTAAAACCAGTATGACGTTTCTTTTTAACTGTCAGTTGGAATGACAAATATAGATGCTGACAAGTATATCTGTTTGTTTGATGTTTCTTCACAATATATATGGCGGTAACACGACTTATCCAGTTTTAAAACTCAAAAGAGAAAATGCTGACAAAGTCATGAGTTTCTAAACGCATCCCAAACGTCAGCCATGTGCATTAGCTGAGCAGCAAACGCACCCAATTTTTTTTTGATGCTTTCATTTGGCAATTTGACGTTTGAACTGAAAGTGAAACAAAAATATGGAGTCTCGAGCGAAATAATTTTATTTTTCTATTGATATTGTTTTTTTTTTTTTTTAATAATTACGATTTCTTATTTACCCTTGTTCTCATATGTAAGGCATACATAATCAATTTAACGAGACAAATGATCATCAAAAAGTCTTCTAACTGCTTCTTTATTTTAAGCTTCATAAAATGAGTTCCTAAATGTCAAACTGATGCAAAGTAAAATGTATGCAAAGCATCAGCGATGCGTTGCAGATGTGCATGAATAGTGTAACGCTATACTTTTTGTTTGACGTTTTGGAGCTTATTCGGCGTTGACAATCACACAACCTAACAAACTTTGGGACAGAATTTGACGTCATATTTACGCTGTGCGTCGTCGTCACAAAGTCAACGAATTGAACATTTGCTTTGAATGTAACTCATGAGTCATGACAGATGTTTTAAGTTGTTAACCTGTGAAAATTATATACTTCAGATTTAACCCACTGTGAGCAAACTGCCACTTAATAAGTCAGTGGCTTATTGGACTCATTCAATCTTAACCCTAGAACTCGTCTATATCTATAGTCTGTAAATCTACGATCCATTGCAGCCACACTTACACGATCCGATTTGGTTACCGACTTTAAAGAACAAGAATTTTCCATTTAGCTCAATATAATCTTATTAAATTTTAACAACTTTTTAAATTATCTTAATTCTGTCGTACGAATAAAATAAAGGTATTTTTAAGTGACTAAGATCCACTATATGAGCACCAGATCGAGAATCCATTAACATTTATCACCGACCATCACGTAACAAAAACAAAAAAAAAAACAATAAATTCTTAAAAGGTACAAAATATTAATTTTTATAAACCGTTTAAAAATTATAAAGAAATTTCAATTCTATAGCATTCTATTCTGGAAAAACATCTTCTATTTTTTTGTGTTTACATTTGACCACCTGTCGCATTTAAAATTAAAAAAAACCTTCAACACTAAACACGAGTCAAATCCAATATAATATTACTGTCTTTTGTCTTCCCAGAATCATATTCAAAGATCCTCTCTCAAGGACGACGACTTGGTGTGAAGAATCAATTTCATTTTAAAGAATGAACCCAAAAATGGTATTCACAATAATTACATTGTTGTCTGTAAAAGAAACATGAGTATGAAATAAAAAGGTATCTCTGGTTTTCATATTTCCTTTCATTTGCCCAATACTCTGAATCTCCTTGAATTGGATGAAAGCAGCTGCTTGATTGGTATTGGTATCCCGTCGTTTTTACAGAGAGAGGTTCTTGTCGGAAAAAAACAGCCATAATCTTCAAATCCCAGTTGGGTATCACTTAAAGGTAATTGTAGGAACAAAAGAATTTAATGTTTATTGCACTTGAGATAAAATGGCATGCGGTGTTATTATGGAGATATTTTGCAATATTACCTATACAAGTGAAATGCAGGTGGGAATATTCTAAAGAGCTCATTCAAACTGTTTATCCACTTAATCCCAAAGTGTTACAACAAAATAACCCCTATCTAATAACTTTTAGATATGTACGACCGACGATGTGATTCTTAGCTTATTTAGTGTGTTATTAGGTGTTTGCGTTATGATTTATTTCCTTCTTGTAATTTAATTCAATTTATCTATCCAACAAGTTAAAGCATCTTGCATCTTAATTATTATCAATTAAGCTTCAACCGCCGCCGTTAGTGTTACAAAATCTATTTCAATTATACAAATCGTTAGATGCTGTGTCTCACAATATGGTGCTGTTGCTGCTGCTGCTACTACCATCGTAAGTTTCATTAAACCGCAACATAAACCATAAATGCAGGTGGAAGCGTTCGCAGATATCAAATTATTCAGTAGGTATAATCACCGTCCTGAATATATGGAACATACTTCTTCTTCCTGAAGAAAACATAGCTTAGCTATTGCTTGTTATTTATTTTGTAGTTAAGGAAGTAAAGTTGCAAATGATAGTTATTTGAAATTTGGTGATAATATTACCAAATTTCTAAACGCAAAACTTGCGCAAATTATGCTAAGCAGTTTCAAAATGCAAAAATAAACATCCTTGCAAAGCAGATTGTCCCAAAATGTAGTAGATTTTTGTTTTCTTGCCTAAATGCAAATGCATTTGTGCAAATGTAAAAAAATATCTTGCTTTTTGCATTTGCTTTACATGTGTTTTGCTTTGCAAATTTGCGTTTAGGAATTTGGCCTATCATTTCGCATAATATTCTTTTGCTAATCTTGCGGTGCACCGTGTTTTTCGAAAGCAAAAACTTTTTCAATGCTGAAAGATATTTCATTGAATTGTTTGAATGACTTATTAAAGTCTATGTTCAAAATATAACAGTTAAAGGAAATTTTTTATTCAATGATGTCTTTCATTGTAAAAATCTTGATCGAATTATGAATTGATAAGATTAACCTTGCATCTCTAAGCAAGCTATCTGACAAATTGGCATAGAAACTAAGTAAAGTGCTACAAATTACCTGAAAATATATTTTTGAAAATTTATTAGATTTGGAACTCGATCATAAAACCTTGTTTAACGAAACTTTGAGTAAATCTGCTCTGGTCGGGTAACTTTGTGCAAAGCTGCCTTGTAAAGGCCACCTAAGGAAAGTATTGGCTATTGAAGGAAGTCCTTGTGCCTAGCACACAATATAGGAAAAGATCTCGTCGGAACTCTCCTAGGAAACCTTTTCTAAAGCACCCTTGAAGAATTCGCCTAAGGAAAGTACTGGCGGAAATTCTTATAGAATATCTTTGTCCTTATCTTGGGAAAGTTCTTGTGCTAGCTTTGGTTGGAACTCTTTGGCGGAAATCTTTGTCCCAAGCACGCAATGTGGAGAGAGATACTTTCGGAATGGTCAAAAAGATCTTTGTTTAAATAACCGTTGGAGAAATTTTTTTACCAAATCCTATTTAATTAAACTAAAAACCCTACTCTAAATAATTTTGCAAAAATAAGTGAGATTGGTTTTTCTAGATATGTTATCTGTTCTTTAGCGTGACTTACTCGAAACATTAATACAAGGTCCCTGTCAACCGGATCTTCCATCAAAGGGCATGATAGTGCGCAGCCAAGTTCTGGCACTACACACTATTTACAGGACAGAACTCAGGCGGCTTTCGACCCGCTCCTCTAATTTCATTTAGAGATTGGCCAGGTACAGGCGGCTCTTTACATAAGTGCTTCCTAAGATATAGGACTTCAAACATAGCTAATGATAACTGATAAACATTTGGTAGGTATATTTCTTTTTACTATTCATAATCAGAATTCAAAACGTTTTGAAAAATAATAAACTTTCTCTTTTAATTTTAAGTTTTTTTTCAATACTAGTATACTTCTTCTAGATCTTGACTACTTTTACGGCTGGCATGTTACATACCTACAGGTTTTTCTATAAAAGAACTTGGCTTTTGTAAACATTTATTTTTTTGTCTGATCTTTTAACAATTAACACCCTAGATTGATATGATGTACCGCTCGCTAGACGCATTCATACTTATTATATTTATTTTTGCCGAAACTGAATGTGAACTGAGAAAGGACGAAGTGCAAAATTGTGTGGAAAATTTATATTTAATTTCATTTTAATTGAAAATTGCTGTTGGATGCTAGTGGAATGTTATAGCTTTAATTGAAACTCGTCAATATATAAAATGCATAAATCATTATAAAAATCAGCTTAAAACTACACAAATATATTTTATGATTTTTATTTTGTCACAACAACAACAGCAGCACTACTTCCCAGACTATTTTAATATGCATTCATTATTGCTATGTTAGTTCAGAGCAAACACATTTCACCTGTAAATAAACAACTAGATGGAACATGGAACTCATGGAATAGCATGTCAGTGTAGATATGTATATATGTATGTTGAATATGTTTTCAACCGCAAGCCAAGCCATGGCAGCTGCTGCTGCTATTCCAAACGAAGGAATACGTCATTGTTAGTTTATTTAACCTGTTTGCATGTCAGACTATGCCGCACTTTGAGATGTGGTATGCACTTTTTTCTCTTATATGTATAGTCATGATTTTGTGATAAGGGTTTTTTGTTTTTTTTTTTTAAATTTTTAAGTCAGATCTTTAGCTCATGCGCCTAAACCTACTAAAAAACAGAATCATAATAATCATCTTCCGCATAATATAGTGAAGCAAAACACACACACATACAGTAGGGTGCATGTTCTTATATGTATATATGTTTGTGGTTATGAATACCAAATGAGATTTAATATTAAAAGGGGGATTAGATTAAAAATAATGGGGACAAAGTGCGATTAGCTTTAAAGTAGCTACACATATAAGCGAAAATAGGAAGGAGTTATAAGTACCTGTGTAAGTGAATGAATATGTACTTCAAAATGTCAACATAATGCTGAATGGTTGAAAGGAAGTTTTCATTCACTTAAGAATTTATGGAAATAGTGGTATAGAAGGAAGTAGAAATTATGAATTTGTCATCATATAGCAATCACATGCTTGCCAATATACATATCTGAGCTCATTCAAAACCAGGCCTTGAATTGAGAAAGGGAAAGAGGGAGCTGATATTGAACAGAAAGTTTTTTTAGTTGAATCCATTCAGACTCTATGTAAATTAACAGAAACTAAAAGATTCTTATAAAGAAGATTAAGAAAATTTGTGAAAGAAAATTACTTCCGTTTAGGTAAAGTGGAGTCATTGAATATATACATAATTCAATTTAGGTTTGATTTGACTATATGAGGTCTTACTTGACGATTTTAATAACATATATGTACGTTAGAGTGATTAAAAAAACGCCTTTCCTAGGAAAACAAAGCCAGAAATTTGTATTAAAATGCGTCTGGCGTTTTTTTTTTTTAATTCTGGCGTAATTTCCGGGAGCCAAAAAACTTAGACCCAAGACAACAAAATGTTCCTAACGTTTTGCAAACATTTAACTATACGACTATTTGAAAATTGGTACTTCGAAGAGCACGCAAAAAGCTAATTTAAAGTGTTTTACAATATGGAAGTAAATTACGAATGCAGCCCTGCATCACCATCCTCTACATGGTTCCCACAATTAAGCCTTATTTTATCCACGCGAATGGCCTTAGGTGTATTAGGTATAGGTACCTCTACCGTTCTTACCTATAATTATTTTTCGCCAAATAAAAATAAATTCTCACCGTCGTCGTCAGCACAATCCACAATCCTTAATTTTTTGAATAGAATAATGAAGTATCCTGATTATAGCCTTTAGAAAAGAATTCTGTATATTTCTCCCGTGAGTAGCAAGCAAAGCACACAACAATGAATTCTTCATTTTTATATAAAAACGAAAAAAGTATAAATTTTAATGAACAACAAAACAACGGAAGGCGAGTTGGTATGGTAAACTAGGAAGCTAGCATTTAAATTGTTTTGTTTGTTAATGGAAAAATGAAAGAATCCTTAAAAAGTATTTTAGCATTCAGAGAGTTTTTTTTTGTTCTGTTCTGTTTTGTTTTTTTATTTTTTACAAGTTGGAAATTTTCATAAAATTTGTGGCTTTAATTCTTAATTTGTTCTTAATTAATAAAGGGGGGGGCTAGAAATAAGAATTAATATTTTATTTGTGCAATAATCTTTATTCTATATATTTATGTAGCACATCAAATTTTGATAAACTAGATCTGTAAAATAGGATTCAATTGACAAAAATAACTCACCGATTAAAAAAAATTGAAAATCTTACCTGCAAAGAAAGAAAATAAAAAAAATAGTTAAAAACAAATAAAATTTTTTATATATATGTTTTATTATAATATTTAAAATTTATAATTTATATATCTTATATAACACGGAATCTATCGTAATCGGAAATATGGGCTACAAAAATCTATCAAACAACTATGTTTAGTAATTGATAATCCCCTACGAAATTTGAAATTCATAAAATTTGTTGGATGAGTAAAGTTTTGGTTTCTTCACGGGACAACTATGACAATAGGTACGGCCTCGAGTAAGTATTTTTTTACTGAATATTCCAGAGTCTCGATAATATTTCACTGATGAGCCCAACTAATTGTCGTACTTGGGCGAAACGCATTTTGGAATTTTAAATTCACTTCAACTCCAAAATGCCTTAAGCCCAAGTACGACATTTTAAGGCACACACACAATATGGTCGATGCTTACATATTATTCTTATAAAAATCACAGCATGAATATACTGTGAATTTTATAACACTCGAATAGAATTTGAAAAAAAAAATTGGCTTAACCACATACACACTTTATTGAGACAGTAAATAGAAAAAGGAATTATATTAAAGGGAAGCTGGAAATTGAATGCAGGTGGAAGGAAAATTTTTGTAATTTAATGAATTATTCAATAAACTATTTCATTGTCCTTCAAACAATAAAAAAAATTATTCCGCACCAAATCAATTTTGTAAAAGTTAAGTAAATTAATAAAAAGGATAAATACATTTTTTCTGGTATATCAATACACGTTTATTATGGGCCATTAAACCGCTTTTTATTGCTCCAATAAAGTAGTTTATTGGAGGAAAATTAATAAATACAAATGTTGCGTTTTAGTAACTAGTAGAAAAAAATGCGCAAATTCACAATGCAAACTCACTTGAATAAGTGACGCTTAAGTCTTCAATATTGGTCACTGACATTTACACAGAAATTAAAATTGCACTTAAAGTGCCAATTTGGAAAAATTAAGTGCCATTTATATGTTTAAGTGAAACTGAACCTATATTTCGGGTATATGTAATAATTTTTGTTTAAAAATAAAATCCAAAAAAATATTTGCTTGAATATTTAAGTACGCACTACCTAATATTTAAATCAGAATCAGTTGAATATTTTTCAAGAAAAGCCAAAATAAAAAAAAATTCTTGTAGCTATGTGAGTTGCCATAACCAATCTTTCTATTTTCGGGATCTATTTTCAACAAAAATTGGCTATACTTATTATTATTAATATTAAAACATTTTTTTAGCTTCATAAAGGAATTTTTGAGAAAAATATTTTTTTTTCTTAAAATGTAAAAAAAAGTATTGGCCAGTATAGGCCTTTTTTTATGTCTTACCAAAATTAAAAACAAAAACACTATAGGTACTTATTTTAAATAAAATTGATTTAATCGTTTAAGCTGTATACGAATAGACAGACACACAAAATTTCGCAGAACTACTTTTTTCGCCTTTCACTATTATCGTTTTGTCATGTTTGATTAAAATCTAGAGTTAAATTTTATTTTAGGGATTTCTAACTTTACATTATAGAAGCATCATATTCTGTACCTATTTAAATTATATTGGAGGAACCATTCAGATGAGCCGAAATAAAAATCCAAAATTTTCATTTAGGGCAAATTTGTCAATGGTCAGTTGGAATAAAAATCCAAAATTTTCATTTAGGGCAAATTTGTCAATGGTCAGTTGGACAACAATTCTTCATATATAAGAAACATTTTTACTTGCGATAAATAGTTATGGTTTCGTAAAATTACACCGAACTCGAGATTTTGATCAAACTTGATATTACTATGATAGCGAAGTCGAAAAAAATGGGTCTCGCAATTCTGTCTGTCTGTCCGGTCCTTCCGGTTGTAGCCTACGTGGGTGGCTCGATTTTCTTTGAAATTGGTATCTAGTATCTAGCAGCTTTGTCTAACATCATCTAACAGACCAAAAATAACTATAGGTATTCTTCCCATTCAAGTGCTAAAAAAACGGTAAGGTAAGCCTCATTTTTCTCAGAAACAGCTCCTACGATTTTTAGTAAAAATTTACGCGAGGTGAAATCAGTACGACCTATACCATATTATTTGAAAAAAATTTAGCTATCGATTAAAAATGATACCTAGCATTACAACAATTTTATTGGTTTTCGACTATCTCATTTTCTGTTAAACCATTTTTAATTAAATTTTTTACACAAGAGCTTCTAATAAGTTTGAATATCAAAATTAAAAAAAAAAAAAAACAAATTTTGGATAAAAAAAAAAAATCAGAATATTTTTTTTTTAATTCTTTATTTCGCAAATGTGGAAGATAATTTTTTTGTTCAAAATTAATTCTTAAACTAGGCAATAATAAATACTTAAAAAATAACGTAAAAAGATTTGTTCTTAAAAATGTTTTTAAAATTTTATAGGTACATAAAATATGTATAAGCATATATTTTTTAAAGAATCATCGTAAACGTGGTAAACCTGCCAAATATTCATACAAATTTGACAGGTTTACGCAGTTTACAAGGTTAACAACGACTTTATACCATTGCATGAATACCCCTACTATTTTATTTTTAGTTTACAAACATTTTCTGAACCAAACAGTAAGCAAAACCTTCTACTGGTTTATGTTCCACTGTGATGTGGTACAGAAGAACGCTGAGAACTTGAAACTTTTCCATCATCGTATAATCTAAGGCTAGATGTAAACTTAGAATTTTACTATGTATATGTATACGATACCATTACTCTTAATAAATATAGGGTAAGTAAACATTTAAAAATAGATGACAACACATATGGAAATACATACATATGTATATGTATTTATTTTGTATTTAAAATGAACACTTTAAGTCTTGTTTATCTCTCAAATTTCAACACTCAATACCTCTCTAAAATCAGTTATCTAAACATAGATTTCGTATTATGTTAAAACAGATATTATATGTAAATATTATTGAGCGTCATAGCAATTTAAAAAAAATATAACAAAACTCTGTAAATTGCAGTCTTTTGTATCCTTTTTATAACCTAAATTACTTAACTCTAACAAAAAAAAAAGACTCTTGATGTTATTTCAGCTCCAGATCAAATTACATAAACATAAACAGAAACAACAACACAAACAACTCTTGTTTGATTTTTATTTCTTGGCATGATAATCTATTTTCCAAGGGCAACCTTGCGCGAGATATTGTTGCAATTCAAGTATTTCAAATTCTAAAATAACAAGCGCACATGTGATGAGATGATATTCCATAATGAAATTCGAGATGTAATCTTTTCTCATCTGACAACCTCAAGCCAAAGATCAGATAAAAATATATGTTATATGAATATGTGCTTTGGTTGTATTGAAAGTCCATCAAAAGAATCAATTCACACTCTGCAAAATCTTTTTCTCATTTTCAAAAGATCCGATTTCAATCAGTTCACATGATTATAAAATAAAATCAATAAAACCTCTGATAAGAGACATACTCGTGGTACATATGTAGGTATATGTGATTCACATGTGTTGCAAAATATACGAGCACATAATATTCTTGCCATAGATGTTAAAGTACGTTACGAAGTCATAAACCAAAATGTTTTGACAAACAATTTATTTTTCCATCAATGGAATCTGGAATCTGCATATGGTTGGTTTGCCTTGGAGTTATGTTAGTGGAATATATACCTACCTACACCCGAACGGGAAATACATTTAACAGCCAGGACGGGAAATAATCATTGAGAGTCTGGGACTGGGACTGGGACTGGGACTAGGACAGGGACTCAACATCAACATCAACATCAACATCAACATCAACATCAACATCAACAACACTAACGAATATTTATCATCTGCTTCAAATTTCATGTTTTCATCGAGTGCCATCAGAACGCGCAGACGGAGGAGTCTCCTCCTCTCCATCTCCATCTTTGTTCAGCGGGGAAACTACTTGTATTCTTCGCAACGGAAATGGAATACCATTTGGTAGCGTAAAGTATTCTGGAATGTATATTCAGTCTCATGCTGAATATCAAGTAGAGGGAGCCAAAGCTAGGGATAGGGGCAAGAGTTGGGTGTATCTATTCACCAATTAAAGAACTTCGTACATATAGCCATAGCTTCGAGTGGTAAAGTAGTAGTACCTAATGTGATATGAATTTGAAATTATTTCAAACGATCGTGATGGTGGTAATGGCGGCTATAAATATAAACTTACTCCCTCTCTCAGGGCATAAGATAGATTTGTTTTTGTTGTATTTTTTTATCGAGCATGGATACAATGTGGTTTAAGTAATGAGCGTGCCAAACATTTGAATTTTTTTTAAATCGATAATTTTAATGAATATGAGATCTAACAACAGCAAGATAAGTCTTCACATACAGTCATTCCCACAATTAATCGGATAAAGGAATTTAGACAAAATTAACAGAGGAAAATAATTTAGATCATTTTTTTTTACTATTTTTAGCTGATCCTTACAGGCCCAGTTTGAAAGTCTGGTTAAGTGTTGGACTTAAGTGGTCAATGACCTAAATGGCTTAGGGGTCTTATGTAAGATATTCGAAAAAAGTATGCCACCTAAAAGATTTCTTTTAGGAATTGATCAGCACCCTAGGGCCTAGTGCATAAACTTGTGGGTACAAAATTTATTGATGTTAATCGAGGGAATTGAAAAAAGAAATGGCTTCAATAAAGTTTTTGCTAGGTATATTTGTTGTATAAAATAAAATTTACAGTACGAAAAATTGTGGTAACCACTGTGTACATATATATATTTTAGATTCGGTTGGTTTCTAAGTTGAGAGTAGACAAAACTGGTTACAAGAAAATACACTCACTGCAGGGTATTAGGTCATTAAATACAGTATGGTGTACAAGACATTTTTTACCGCAACTAATATATCTAATGGTGGACTACATTCAAAACATAAATGTTAAAAAAGACCCCAATTCTCCTATATATAAAAAATAACCTCTGTGTAATAAGTCAGGCTTTAACGATTTTGATTAAACTTCGTCTATAATTGACCAAAGAAATTAAAAAAAAAAAAATGTTTTAGGTTTTCCAAAAAAATCGCATAGCGGAAAAAATTGACAAAATTGCTTTATTTTTGTATACAGTATTTTACGGATATAAGAAACACTCATATAAGAAAAACTCGCTTATAAGAAACGCAACCTAAAACACCATGTCTTTTTCTTAAATTTCTCTCTGAAATTGAACGTATATAAGAAACTCGCATATAAGAAAAACACGTTTATAAGAAATACCTTTTAATGCACAATACAAATTTTCAAGAACAAAAAAGTACGCATATAAGAAACTAACTTCAGCTTTACTTTGATTGAAATAAAAATTTGTTTACACATACGCACCAATATGTTTCCACCTTTAATAACAACTTCCAGTTTTCCAATAAAAATGACAACGTCAGATTGACAAGAGCGTGAATACTCCGTGGTCTATAAATTGTGACATTTTGATTTTATATTTGATTGTTTGTTTTTGTTTTCGTTTTCGTTTAACTTTCCTGTTTTGTTTTTATGTTGTGTGTTTAAAATGCTTAGAAAAAGAAACACAGTATCCGTAAAAATAAAACTAAAAATTTTAGAAGAAATAAAAAACTTTTTGCATTGTTTTTTTTCTTAAATCCGTTGTTCTTTATAAGAAATTTTTTTTCTTATATCCGTGTTGCTTATATAAGAAATTTTCTTTCTTATATCCGTTGTTTGCATATAAGAAAAACTCGGATATAAGAAAGAAATGTCCGGGATTTTCAGACTTTCTTATAAGCGTGTTGTACTGTATAAGGGGTTTTTGTGTGATAACACACTTGCAGTTAGGCTGCAAAGCTTTCGAAACATCATATTAATATTGAAGGTATGAATGAAACAACAACACTTGGGTGAGCTACCACAAAGGTAGGCTGGAGTGGCGCTTCGGCTACCAAAGTCACGTGATCAGGTCCATCCCAATTTATGTTTTATTGTTTGACAACTGGCTTTGAATCAACCCAGCATTATTATAAGCCACACACAAGTTTTTTTGCTGTACATAGAAAAAAAGAAAAACAGAAACATATTTCTTTTGAACAGCCACTATATCTAGGGTTCCCAACCGTACTATAATATATAGTATTGTACTATATCTCGGGTCTCTGTACTATATACTGCTGAAGAAATATATAGTACGAAAAAGTACTATATTTCAGTTTGATTGATCAATCATTTTGCAACATATAAACAAATATCAAACACACTTTGATTGCACTTTAAGGTTCCATTTTATACATGTATCCGAATGAGACTAAGTCTTGCTGTCAAACGTCTATAGTTTTCGAATTTTTAAAAATAAAAGCTTGTTTCAAATATGGAAAGTGGAAGCGACAGTGGAAGTTCGTCAAACTCCAGTGGTAAATTAACACCTAAAAAACGAAAGGTACAAAAAAGTCTACAAAGACTACTACAAGACTACAACGCAATAAAAAATATGAATGAGTTTAGCGACGGAAAAACAGACCAAAAATGGCAATATATTTTTAAAAAATCCGAAAGCAACTTACCAAATGTATGTAAAATAATTTCATTTCTACTCTCTATTCCTGCCACTTCTGCATTTACAGAAAGAATTTTTTCAATTATGAATTCCAAATGGCGAGAAGAAGCAAGCATCTCACTAATCAAAAATGAACTTTTAATCTACATAAATTTGAAAATTGATTGCGATAAAGCCTATGACACATTTATTTTAAATACAAAATTGTTAAACGATGCTAAAAGCACAAAAAAATATAGATTTTATAAAAATAAATAATTACTAATAATATGTTTGGCTTTTTTTAACCTTTTTATAAAATACTATATATTTTTGAAGAGTACTATATTTTTTATAGCTAATAGTGAAAAATACTATAATCGGTCGAAAAAAAGTTGGGAACCCTAACTATATCTGTCAGGTAAAATCACACAAAATTTTTTAAAGCGTTTGTCATAAAGTTCTGGATAGTTAAACTTCAAAATGTTAGTATTCACGAATTTCTTCTGAAATGGATATCCATCACTAAGGCAACGTGTGAAACTAGGAATTTCGTTTCCAACACCTACTATAACAATTTCGTCTGAAGTTCCACAAGATAATCACCTTAGACCACTTCTTTTTAACATTTTCGTAAATAATATTCCATTTATTTTTAAATTTTTTTTGTGTGATGTATAAATGCTTATGACATAAAAATATCTCTGTGTATTAAAAACAGATCATTAAAATTAAGCTGTTTGATGTGACTCTGTTATTCCTAATCTAGGAGTTAAATTTGATCAAGTTTTCATTTTCGTTACTACAAGTAGACTATAAATTCTAAACTTGGTTTCAGTAAGTTCTCCAACACTTATGCCGTACCACTCCTTTGTCAAAATGTATGTGATACAAAATTTTGACAATAATGTCATTTTCACCAATTGTAATTTTTAATTTTGTATGAATCCGGAAATGTCCGCATAATGCAAATTGAACAAACAAAATTAATTAGGTGTCATATTTAATTTTCTTTGCTCCATTTCTGCTAATAACTCGCACACAGGTCACATGAAAGGTTGAGAATTGTAAATCATTAGGCCCCAGTTCTACACGAGATGTCGCACCAACCAATTTATTTAATTTTATTTCCTAAATTAAAAATAACATAATAAAAAACTAATTATTTCTGTTGCGTAACACACTGTATTGAAAAAAAAAAAACTTGAAGCTGTATCACTTTACATTCAAAAATTAAAAGAAAAAATTAAATGGTTTATGAACTTCACATTGAAGAATTATTAACAGTTATAATTCATTACGAGTTTTAATATATGTATGTACATATGTGCATAAAACTGTACAAACGATACATTCCTTACAAAAAAAAAATAAAATTGTAATTATTATATGACCACTTTGACACATTTTTCATTAAAATGATTGCGTAATTCAATTGAATTCAATCTGCCTTATCTCACACCAAGTCATCTGTTTATTTCAGAAAAAAAAAATTCAATTTCGACAAATTGTTTGTTGTAGTCTGTAAATATGCCTGACCTTTCTTTCTAAATAGTTACCTACCTACAATGATGGACAGCTGAATATCGATTTGAAAATCTCCCTGACACTCTCACTTATTCAATGTTCTATGAAAAAAAAAATTAGTATAAAAGGTAAAATATCATCCCAAATCAGTATGCTTTATCCTTTCTTTGGGCACAAAACAAAACAAAAAAAAAAAAAATATCTAAGGGCATAGGTATGCATCTTTACTTCGGCAACTTAAACGATCTCATCAACTATCCCTTTTTTATTACAATTTATAAGGAGTGTCAACTTTAATGGGAAATATGTCGGAAAGAATTTTATATATATTTTTTTTTTTTTTTATATGTTCATCGTTTTATCCTTTTTTGAGTTTTAGATTTTATCCGTAGGTATAATAGTGGCTTGTCTATTCATACATCGTCATCGTCATTCATAAATTTTAGGATGGTCGGATACCTGAGGATTTAAGGACTGACAAAGAAAAAAAAAAAAAAACTTTTTCACTTCTCGTGTTGAAATATCTTCTTTTTTGTTTGCCCTTCCTTTTTATGCATATATAAATATCTGTGGGTCAATATATACGAGTGCATAAAAATATTTATTGTGGTTAGGACACAAAAATGTTTTGTGGGTTTAAAAAAACAAAAAGGTGAGTAAAATCCGGTCATCCGGTCCTATATGGTTATTATTCGTCTTTCTTTGTTATCCTAAGCATTTTACAAATATTTTATATTTTATTATTATGCTCAAATAAATCAACATAGACCAGGATAAAATTTGTCCATATGGTTACTAGACAGGTGGCTATATGAAGGATCAAAAAAAAACAATTGGACAAAGGGATAATTTTGGTCAATGTAAATAGATAAGAGAAGGATAATAATTTTTTGAATCTAAAAAGTCTTTGCAGAATTTGTTTAGTATTTCCTGTATTTAATTTTTTATTTCGAACCAGTCATTTCGTAACTTAATTATACTTCATTTATTGGTATAAGAGAATATCCTTACTAACATAATTAGAAATCTTTTATTTGTAGATGAGTTCTAAAAAGGTAAGAATCAGCAAAGAGGCAGAAGTTTGAAATTGGAAAAGCCATCATCGGTATGATTTTTGTTGAACTTTGATGGAAAATATGGATATCTTTTATTTCACAAACGTACGTCTTATTCCACATTAAGTACCTTGCACATGAGACACGACTACCGAACTACAAATTGTAATTGGTCGCGAATTTTGAAATTTTATTGACAATTTTATTGATTTTACTGACATAAACATAAACAAGAAAAATAATTTGGTGCGTTCAGAAAAATGAGATCTCATAGAAAAATGAGATCTCATAGATTCTCAATTTAAAAGCTTCCTTAGCATTTTGACAGCAGATCTCAGAAATATTGATGAGAAATTCTGTTCATGTAACTGAGATTGCTGAGATCTCCGAGATCTCATTTGCTTGAACATGCCTAGTATTTGAGGTTATTCGAACGAATTCTCTTCGACTACGCTACAGTTTGTAGAATGTTTCCTGATGTTTTAGATTCCGAATCAATATTTGACAGTTCGCTAACTTTAAATTGTTGGCAATTGTTACTTTCAAGATGTCACAACATATATTATTTTGTAGGCAATGTAAACAAACAAAATTGCCGTATATGGAGTGGCTCTTATAATTTTGAAAGGCTCAATGAGAACTGCACCCCGAGCGAGTCACTGGTTGTTGTGAAGTTTCATCAAGTTTGATGAAGAAAATGGTATAAAAATAACTGTCACTGGGGACCGTTATTTGAAGATGTTGAAGGACCGGAACTGCGCCGAAGACGTATCCCTTTCTGCAGGATTTGATTCCAGCTAGACCCGTTATGGCGGAGGTGCAACGAAAATTTTAAAACAAATTAATTTCCAGAAATTAAACTTTCCGCTGACTCTTAAGGTATACGTGGACCTGATTGCACCAGATTCTTTTTGTATGGGGTAATGTCAAGCATACCCAACTAACTGAATTGAAGCAGTCGATTAAAACGATAATTGAGGTAATACTTGGTGTAAAAACAAAACATAGGTAACTTCCAGAGAAGTCATGTTATGCTATGTGGAGGCAGTTGATTTAGGTTATTCCAGTTCAAATGACTGATTGCGAAACGGCGCAGGGTCATAAGTCTACAGGCCAAAAGTCCACAATGGGCTTTTGACCCACTTGGTGGGTTAAAAGTCTAGAAATAAAAAAAAGGGAGGACTAAAAAATTTTTGAACCATCGAAAAGGGCCACCCGATTAACTGGTTTTCCAAGAAAATGCGTCTAGCACATCAACCTTGATGGATTTTTCAAGAATCATCTGGCACATCAACCTTGAGCGGTTTTCTAGGATTTAAGCAAACAAATATTATTTCCTATATTGAAGTCCTAAGAAGCATCTTATGCTTAAAAAACCAAAATAAATGGTTTTTAATAATAATAAAATAAATATTTTTAAAATCACCAAAACGAGTCAGAAATCCACAATCGATGGGCCATAAGTCCACAAGAATTTCCTGTGAATTTCTGGCCCATCAAGGTGGGTAAAAAATCCACTATGGACTTTTGGCCTGTGAGCACAGAGCAGATTTGAAAGGTCCAATTAATGTCCACAAAAGGTGTCAATTCTTTTTAGTAATCAGACCTAGTCAGTCAGACCTAGAAATTTTGTAGTTTGAAATTTTTGAGTTTTTTTTTTTTTAAATCATTAGAGGCCTTGAAAAAAAAAACTTTAAAAAATTCTTAAGAAATTGTCTATGGGTAACCATTTTTATATAATTAAAACTAGATGACCTTTAAAGACCATTTATAAATGACCTTTCAAATTTCTTTACAATTTTGTTTGTTCAAAATGGAAACCCCACAAATAAGGTGCTGAGATCAATGGAGCCATGTTATGTCTTTGTTTATTTATATTTTAATGTAAATCTACAATTTAAGTACCAAATACTTTATTGGTGAAATGGCATAATGGGAACACTTAACACTGAAATACTCTGAACGGTGGATCGGTCGGTGCAGTGCTAAAATAAAATAATATGGTACTAATGACCACAAAAAAAAAGGACAAGAATTGGAATTTTAAATACCTTATAAGCGTATATAATGCTTAGAGCACCATTTATCTCCATCAATCGATCCATCTGCACTTTTCGCTTTCACCACAAGTCCACAACGCAAATCCCCATATAGCCCAAAGCAAAACGCAAGATGTAAACACATTTTCCATTCTATCCGTGAAATCAAGATTCTGCTGCTGCAGAAGTTTTGTTTTGTTACTGGTTCTGTGTGAGTCAGAAGTGTCAGTATAGTCATAGCCCCATAGTGCAGAAGCTTGTTCGGTTCCCTTTTCAATGAAAGGAAATTAAAAAAAAAAACAGAGTCTGCTTCAATAACTTGGTTCTTTGAACTCTTTTTTATTCGTGTATCTATATAGTTCGTCGTTTTCTTACACATATCGATTTATGGACCATAATTCAACTTTACCAATATGGTCAGAAAAATGGATGCAACTTTTGTTGGAAATAAGTAAGGAGAAGGAAGGGAGTGAGTAAAGATGGTGAAAGAAGAAAGATTTCATTTTGTACGTTAAGCGATTTCTAAGCGATTTTTGGTCCGTTTTGCCATTTCAATGGATTATCTGGGATTTCGATTGCAATGTGTTCTACAGCTCTTTTCTTATATTACATTGTATGTTTGCCCAATTATGTCATAGAATATATGGGGAACAGAATTATTGATCTGCCGAAAATACATATAAGGACTGCTGCAATAAGAAAGGAAATATTTTTTCATTTATTCTTACAATATTTGTATATGTATTTGCTTTATTGGTTTGATGGTATAAATGTAATCTACACATTTAAAGCGTAGATGCACATTTAAAGGGAAAGATGCATTTCCGTTCGGGATGATTCATTGTGTAAAGAAAAAATTTGCTGCATTTTTGTTTACACTGAATTTGAACAAAAACCAATTTGTGAATGGAAAAGGGGGCCTGGTGGTAGTTGAAACTCCTAAGAGACAATTGACATAGACAACACTGTGGTTGAAATGTCTTAAATCTATATATACAGTTGCAGTATTGATGTGAGTTACTAATAATGTATATTTTCAAATTAACAGTAAATGCAAAATATTGATCAAAATGGCTACAGACTGTTCTTGAAAGGAAATTTATAAAATTAAAAAATTAACTTTTAAGGACAAAAACTTTTTATTTGATTAAGTTTTATAATTTTTAAATTGAATTTTTGAATAAGAAAAGCTGATTTCGATAAAAGTTCATTGCCCTTTTCAACTCAAATTAAATTGACGATATATACCTACGTTATGTGTATTCTCAGCACCACTTTACAAATGAATCTATGACTCAAACTAGACTAACACAAATCGGGAATCAATAAAGTATCATTTTTCAAGGAAGGAAGCTCGCCTAAAATTGGTTTTACTCCAAAAACTTGTTTATAATATGCCACAAACGAAATGGTTTATTTGATAATTTGGATAGGAAATTAAGGAAGACTGCATTGGCTTCACGTATTTGCTGTTGCAAAAATAAAAAAAAAAAGCTATTTAATGTGAACTATTTTTTTTATTATTAAATAAAAAAATAAACATCAAAACATTTTTGTCCTAACACTATCGATCGAAAGTCAAAAATACTGGTTTTTCGATTTTGATTCTTAAATGGCGAAATTGTTGAATTAAGATTAATTTATGCTCATTTTATGGTTTATTATATTTTTTACAAAAATATTAAAACATTTTTTTTATTCCAGCGATCAGTTTAGAGATATTGCTCTTTCAGAAAGGCGAAGTGTCAAAAAATAGTTTTTTGGCACCTCGGGTAATTTTTTTTTTTTACAAAACTTGTAGATTATTTAACTCTCTGTTAGAAAGAATTAATATTTTTTTTTGCAGTAACTTTAATTTGAAGGATTTTATTATTGGTTAAACTCAAAATACCGGTTTGTCATCTTTTCGCTTACATGGAAGAGTTTTAAAAAAATTTTGTATGCATATTTTATAGACCATAATATTTATTATAAGAAATATAAATCGTAGATTTTTCCATACGAGGCTTCAGTTACAAGATATTGGTATTTAAAAAAGGCAAAGTTTCAAAAATATAGGTTTTTTTGTATACAACTTGGGTATCGGTATATATCTAGATTTTTTGTTTACAAAACTTTTAAGATTATTTGAACGGCTATTAGAAAGAATTATTATATGTTAGTAGCTATAAATTGAGGGGTTTAATTAAAGTTTTAAGTAAAAATACAGGTTTTTTTTCTCTTTTAACTTGAGCAGCGGAATTGTTAAAACAAAATTTTATTTTCACTTAAGAGACCATAATAATATTTATATGTATTACTACAAGGAATACAATCTTATCTTTTTTGATACGAGGCATGAGCGTATAATCTTTCAAAAATAAGATATTTTTGATATTTGACCTTTAATCAGATTTTATCGAAGTCAGATTTGGCAATGGACAACATTTTTTTTGTCAAAAATAACTTAAACGCATTTAAAATTCTTCATTTACATTTTTCCCTCAAATTGACCCTATTTTTATAAATTTTTTCATTTTTCGAAATTGAACACTTTTTTTTGAAATCGCAATAAAATAAAATAAAGCAAAAAACCGGTATTTTTGACTTTTGGCCTTATTTTGTACAACGATATCTTTTAATTGATCAGTTTATGTAAAAGAATGTTGATAGTTTATTTAAGAAAGTTACATAATCTACAAAATAAGGTAATAAAAAAATTAATATAATAATGTTTAAGCGTTGTATGCGAAAAAACAATATTTTTGATACTTCACTTTTTTGAACCAACACCATTTTATAATTGATCGTTTGTATGGAAAAATAAGCATAAAATTATTATTCTCGACTACTTTGCCATTAAAGAGTAAAAATCGAAAAACCAGTATTTTTAACTTGTTATGATCAATGAGAGGAAATGTTAATTTTAATTAATTTTTCATCGAAAAGCGCAAAATTTTACATTCAGTCGTGCGTTTGTATAGTGACTGATACATCACATACATATTTTTTCAACGTGAATTGAATTTGTAAAAATAATTGTCGTTTATCATGAAATGCTGACTGATTCATGACATTCCATAATGATGATAATAATGGGCAACTCTTTGAAGCATTAATACAGAGCTCTAATTCTTAATCTTCATTATCCAGTAACTTTATTAACCGCGTACTCCAACATTATTTCGAAAAAAAATAAGAACTTAAGTAATAGATAATATCAAATAATGCCTTTTTGCCTCACTTTAAGGACGGAAATTGCTCTGGTTTTTTCACAATAAATGAGGCAAAAGTGACTTTTTTCGAAGAAAACAAAAATTAACTTTAAGCTGCTCAAGAACTTAACTGACGCATTTCCCCTAAACAAAATACTTAGTTGCCATTACCCCATAGGGCTATGTACAAGAATCAAAATTATATTGAGCTAAAAAAATAATGACTTTCATATTAGGAATAAAATCTTAATTTTTTTTACGAATGAATAACAAGCCCCTAAAATTTGTATATATTGCATGGCAAGTAATGAGCTATAAAATCACCAAACATACTAGCTGTATATACACAAACCATAAAATGGGTTCTTAGAATAACTTTCTGTCTGAATTCATCAAATTGAACATTATGATAGTTCTTGTTTTATTTTTCGTATTATTTTTGCATATACATTTGTTTCCGTTACGCACTAAAAAGTCCATAATAGTGGCTAATGCCCTCAAGAACTTTTCCTGTTCAAACAATTTATAAGTAGATATATGGTACTCTATACATTTAAACAGAAAGTTGAAAACGTTCAAATTAAATAGGGCCGTGGCAAAGCATCGAAGTGAAGCCAATTTTGCATTTTGTTATTGATTTCGATTTGCTTTTCCAAATAAAAATCGTATTCTCAATCATTGTGGTGCAGCAGCGTTTATATAGCCAAATGTGGATTGGCCCATATGGTTATAGAAAGAGGCAGGCTATTTATTGCCTTTGGTTTGTTTCATTTTATAAATGAAAATGGTGAAAAAGGTATAAGGAAATAGCTTTTCAAAGAAATTCCATTTTCGAATTTTCAATAGATTTGTTTTACCGACAGTACAATCTGTTCATTGCAGGTTAATTGGTGCTCGATTAATTGATTTCTCCACATCGTTTATATGTAAATAGTTGAACAATAGAAATGGGTTCGAATATTTTCAATATAATTTGTATAGGCGGGTATACCTATAGTTTTTTTGTATCCAGTCAATTGAGTCCCGCTTAATTGATTCCCAAATGGTTTACCAAACAAACAAAATGTAGCTATCTACAGTAATTAGAATCACATAAGACGATTTTTTATGGTAACCTTTAGCTAGCGCAGTAAGTCTAAATAAAATGTTATAATCATTATTATATCCACTTTCAAATCGCCGCAAAGTTGGTACGCGTGTCAAAATCAGCTGTCACCGAAATGTAAAATTATTTGGAAAAATTACGATATACCTACTAATAACTAATTCAATTTTTAAAAAGTTAAGGGATGTGTTGGAAAAATATTGGCTTTTTTATGTTAAGTCGTCTTAATTTGCCATTATAGTGTTTTCTTTGGGAATGACATTTCAGTCATTTCTGAGGAAACTTTGATTTTGCCTTTTCACGTTAAAATGTCAACATTATCGTATCAATTGTTCAATGGATTTTGACACTCGTACTTAACTGATAGGGAACGAACTTACGTGTATACAATATATTTTTTCCAAATGCCATGGCAATGCGCTCAATTTCCGTGGAGAAATATGTAATATCAATTCTGTTGGATTTTCCATTTACCTAAATCGTAGCCAGCCTGTGATAGTAATTGCCACTCTAACTTGAAAGATAAGAAACGAACTGAATAATTAACTTGCTTTTACTTAGTATACATATTTAATGTGAACTGTCACCAGAAAGTGCAAATAGCATTTTCGATTCGACAGCCTTTCCTCTGAAAAGCTGTCGAATATGTATGTAAAGGAATTTATGATTCGAAGCGTTCACTCTTCGACACAGATTACATGTCAACGCATCTAGGAACAAAATTGTGTGTAATGTTTTTTTTTTGACGTCAATGAGTCAACGCACTCTTTATTTACGTTGACCGTCCAAGCGTAGATTAACTTACATTTAACATCGAAAAATATCAACGAACACATCCATAAATATTCGACTTATAAAACGACTCGGGTCGGGCAACACCTTGTTGAATGTGAGCCCTCCTTTTAAGACCGACATTCCAAAACACACTGCACATTCCCATAAAGATACGTGTTAAATTTACCTCTTATAAGAAAAACGTTTATAAGAAAAGCATTTATAAGAAAATCACTGATTTTCTGATACAAAATCTCATTCACTTCATAGAAAATTAAACATTCATAAGAAATTTTCCCGTGTAAACATCTAAATGATGTGTTGTCTAATTTTTACAACATTTCTGAACCCACCCTAACTGAATTGTCAAGGAAGTGATTAAAGATGAACGAGAAAGAAAAACAGCTCAAACATTGACGCATTCTCTTCGTAACTGCCGACTGTGGTTTATTAAATTTCGGACATCTTTTTTTTGTGAGATGGGCAATTTAGTTTTTCACTGCTTCAACATAATCTAGTTCAACCTTTAAGAAAATATGATGCTTCGACAACTGTACTCCCAACAATTATAGCCTGACATTTGTTTAAATTCAGTTTCAAAGGATTTTGCTGAGACCATTCTACAATACGCATCAAATCTTTATTTACATTTATTTTGGCTTGCCTTCTTTAACCATGCCATGCCGTTCTTATAGCTCAAATAAGTCCGAACATCATCAGCATGAATTTCAGTTTTGCCGTATTTGAGAATCAAGGTATAAATCGTTATTTAAACAAAAGTAAAAAGAGCAGGACCCAAAATAGAGCCTTGCGGTACATCATGATATGCGTTGATAAATTCAGAGCTATTCCTATTGTATAAGATTTTATCTATCTTAAATAAAAAAAAAAACAACCTCAAGAAGTACTTACATACAATAATTTTGTTTTTATACAAATTCGCCGGCGAAATAAATGTTGTCTTACCTGAAAGTATAGAAGAAAAAAAAAATTAGTCGAAATTGAAATATTATTTTGAACAAAAAAAATAAAATAATAAAAGGAAGTAGGTTATTCATATTTTTTAGCTTTCTTAAGTTTCGAAAAACTACCCACAAATCTTTTCATATTTTTGAATTTATTACAAACACGTATTTGGCACAAATAACTTCTTTCTTTTTCACAGGTTGGTATACATAACCTACCTAAGCTTTTTGACCACATTCTCATAAATTTTAAGTATACCCATGTTGAGTGCATTTGCATTAAATTTATATGCGACATAAACACTGACGAAGTATGTAAATACAAACTTAACTGGCCAACAACGTATGCGTTGTATCTGTAATGCGGTTAATAAATACAATAAGAACACCATAAAAACTCATTCAAGCCCCCATAAAATAACAAATGGAGGAAGAATCTATTTAAGATTTAAACGCAACAGAAGAATCTACTTAACCATTTATGGATAACATGTGGATAGAGAGGTACCTATATACTTAAAAAAAAAAAAAAATAAAATGCGAATATATTTTTGCCATATTATATTCTACAGAAACTGAAGTTAACCTTGAGACTTCGATGACAGATATGGTTAGATATAAAAATTTGAATTGGGCATTTTAGATGACAAGTTTTTTTTATCTAATTTAACCGATATATGTAAATAATTGCAGTGACTTTATACTTTTTTAAGTGTCGCAATTAAAAAGTTGGATAAAAAGTTATTTAAAGAACACCACTTGTTTATAAAATAAAATATTTACAATCGTGCACAAAAAGTAAACAACAACATTTACTTAATAAGATAAATATATAAATATTCTTGTGTTATCAAAGAAACATGTTTTATGGCAGAGCTTAAGGTTATCGCCGATAGTTTATAACACGAGCAATAAAAATAAGTGAAAAAAAAAACAATAACTACTCCTACATTTTCATTGATACATGTAAGTGGGAAATTTGAAGAAGAGAGCCTCTCATATCAACTTTAGGTGTTTTTTAAGAAAGATAAGCCCCAAAAGACAAACCTTTTACAAGCTTCACCTTAAAACAAAATTTGGGTTGGGTCACTTCAAGAAAACTTTATATAGTTAGACAGTGACATGTTAATGTTAAAGTAAGGGTATTATAGGAGCAATAAAAAATTCTCACGCTATAAACCGAAAAAATCTCTTTCAAAATTGATAAAGTATTATTGTTGAAGTACAAGCCTTTATATATGTATTTGTTTTATATAGGCAAGGCACTGGGGAATGTGTAGGCGAAATGTTTTCATTTTCGATTTCACACCTAGTATAGGTACCTGTAGATGAGTTTGAAACTTTTTTGTTTTTCTTTTTTTTTATAGAAAAAATTGGTATTGTGAATAATAAAGTAATGAACATTTTGGCGTGATTGAAGGATTTTAAATGGTTTTGTAGGAACATCATGCAAAACAACACTAACAGTCAGACAAATTTTTGATTGAATTAATTAAATTACTAAATTAAATTTTTTGTAATTAATTCCAAAATAAGATCTTGTAGAATCACTGTTCTTATTATATGAGCTTAAATTATAAACGGGGATAGGTATTTATCGTCTAGACTAAGATTGTCGTTAAATTTTGATGGCCTAAAAATTCGGTATTTGCTTAACAGTATTTGCGGGTAACAGGAATCCATCACTATCAGTGCAATGAGTTGGAAGTATTTTGAAAAACCCCTTTGCTGTTACCTTAAAGGAAACTTGTTTTTTTGTAATTTTTATTTACAGAACAATATTATAAATGTCATATGCCTTAATTTAAAGTCAGCTTTTATTTACACAATTTAACTTTAAGGGTGTTAAATAATGAGAAAACTCAAATAAAAAGAAAGTAGGCGTGGCATTGCACGGATTTTACTGAAACTTAAACCTTTCCGTCGCTTAAAAGGGCACTCTTTGAATATTTCAGCTAAATCAGTTCAGTAGTTTTTGAGTTTATAGGTGACATATAGCAAAAAATTCAAATACAAAAAAAAGGGGTCGAAAATGAGTAAAAAATTTCAAATGGCATGTCTAAATTCCAAGAGATTTAGGTACAAAATTTTGCGTTTAAGGGCATTTAATAATAAGAAAACTCAGATAAAAAAAAATTAGGCTTGACATTAGACGGATTTTACTGAGACTAATTTTTAAACCTTTCCGTTCCTTAAAGATATACTCTTTGAAAATTTCAGCAAAATCTCGTCAATAGTTTCTGAGTTTATAGGTGACACGTACACAAAAATTCAGATACAAGAAAAATGTGCACGCGAGTGACGAAATAAAAATTCAATTGCGTTAAATAATGGTAAAGCACAAATATAAAAAAAAGTGGGCGTGACATTAATCGGATTTTACTGAAATTAATTTTTAAACCTTTCTGTCGATTAGAGGATTACTCTTTGAAAATTTCAGCAAAATCGGTTTAGTAGTTTCTGAGTTGATAGGTGACACAAAGACAAAAATCCAGATACAAGGAAAATGGAAGCGCCAGTGACGGAACAAAATTCAAATGTTATGCTTAAATTCAAAAAGAACTTGTAAATAAATTAATTGCACTTTTGTTTAAACAATATTTAGCCATTAACAAATAACAATCGATATTATCGTTTTGTATGTATTTATTTATTGATTTATTTTATCGAACCCTTTGAGGCCGTATGTGCATAAAAATTCAAAAATTTTCACAATATGAGACACCGTAATGTATATATCCATATTTTAACATGGCTGCGAATTTTTGAACATTTATTTCACATTTTATGTAGCAGGTTTACTAAAAGGGGAAATGCTTGTTAGTATGGTGACTGTGAATCATTCATAACGGACGAGGCGTCTGCGTTGCTAACGTGCTTCGGTCGTCGGTCGCCTACGTCACCTTTGCCTTTATAATTAAGTAAATATTAACAACTGAGTAATGTACATTTAATTGATTTCACAAGCCCTTGTCTTATAATTTAGTTTTTTTTTTAGTTTTGTCTAATTCTAACAATTTAAAGGTTTCGCTTAGTTCATTCCCAATTGAAATACAATTTTTTGCTAATTTTACTTTTATTGATTCTATGAATTTATAAGTGAATTAGGGAGTATCGCATCTGATTCGTCATATTAAAGATTCAAAAAAAAATATATATGAGTGCAAATAAAAAATGTTAATAACTTCTCTGAAAAGGTGAATCATTTAATTATCCCAGAAAATCACAGACTCATTCAAGTTACTTATATTTACGAATTTTATTCAGACTAATCAGAATCTTTTTAGATGATCTAGAAATTTTTGCGTATTATTTTTGATTTTACAAAAAATTATTCAAGTATGGTAATTTTATTTAAATGTATATATATATTGATTTTGTTTGTTTGTTTGTTTTTTTTTATTTTTTGCGAAAAAACTTGTTTTGTTTTGTTTATTTTTTTTGATGACGATGAAAGTGGCAAATGCCCTTTTTAAAGCTCTCGCACTTAATCAATTTAAACAAAATGAGGTATTAAAAGAAAGGGAATTTACTGGAGTCTTGATGAGTCGAACTTTCACTCTTGAAATTGCTGCCTAATTTGCTTCTGTGGAAAAAAAATCTTTAATTCAATTAATGGACTCCAGATAAACAAATTTAATCGAATTGTTTCCCATTTAAAGCTTGAACATTGAATAAGTTTCCTTCACATCATATGCTGTGAAATAAATTATTTGGAAAGGAGCTTTAAGTTCTACATACGTTATATTACTTGTGGAAGTGAAATAAGGTCAAATGAATTAATTAATCCAAATTGAAATAATATAATGTTTTTATATACTTAATTAAAAAAAAACAAGAGAATAACGGCAATTTCAATTTTAGAATGAAATAAGCTGTCAAACGAAATACAGAAAATCAAATTTATGGTAATGCTGGATTTATTGAAAAATGCAATTTTGGGGTATTTTGTCATGTTTGGGTGCGACAAGTTATTTTTTGATACAACATATTTAAGGACGCCGCTGTGCTACAATTTTTTAAACAAATTTCACATCAATTAATCTTATAGGAAAAACATAGCCAATCAAAACTGTATTATTAAAGATTTTTTGAAATTAAAAAAAAAAATCCGTGAATAGCACAGAAAATTCTTCTAATATATTTTTGTGATTTTTAAATCTCTCTCCAAGTTCAATGATATAGAAGTCCATAATTGGATTGAATACCGTTATATAAAACTAATCTTCTGTCAGGATTAGGAAGATTCTTCTTCTTCTATATGGCCGTTTTTTTTTATGGTCTTTGGTCAAAAATTTCACAATTTTTGTATAGCTTCATAAATCCCGTAAATCGCAACTTTTTCTGCTTCAATCGAGATTAAAAGCTTGCACCAAATCTAAATTTACCTTTTTAAATTCGCGACCCAAAAGCAACGAAAGTTGGTATATATACCAAATTTATAACCTGTAAACTAATTGAAAATTCGAAGTCCATAACGTTTTTAAAATATTTGGCATCACTCTCAAAGATTCTTATTTCATTTTAATTTTCGTAAAAAAACGCGGAATTCTTGGAGTTTCATCAGATTCTTCGATAGTGTTTTCCAGAATTAACCTTCATTTAGCAAGTTAAGGGATGCATTCATGGTATTTGCTCTTCTTCGTAAGAAGTCAGAATAACGCAGAAGATCCAATTTGGATCACAGATTTGTGAATCTAAACACTTCTTTCATCGTTGAAATCCTCGTACTTTTTGGACAGGTAGAAAAAAGACAATATACCCTTGCTATAATGATGTGGATTTTATTTCTGTTCCTTTTGTGATAAGGTAACTTATGGTTAAGTTGAAGATACTCATGGGGGATTGATCTTATAAGAGTGAATAACAAACTAGATATAATTTACGAAAAAAAAAGAATAACAATAGAAAAATAAACTTACTTCGCTCGACTTTCAGTTAAAACGTCAAATTGTCAAATGAAACCATCCAAACAGTGTTTTGTTGCTCAGTTATTGCGCATCGCTGACGTTTCGGATGTGTTTATAAACTCATGACTTTGTAATTATTTTCTCTGTTTATTTTCGGAACTTATGACAAGTAGATTTTTGTAAAGATTTGCTACTTTACGTCAATTAGAATTTTGAGAAACAATTGAGTTGATTTCAACGTAAATTAAAATATTTTTTTTAATTATTAGGGGTGTTATTATATTAGTGTCTCTTCTCTCACCAAAAAAAAATTACTTTTTTACGAATTTAATAGCATGGAATTTATAAGAACGAAAATAGCTTTCATATTACGAAATTGCGATGAAACTTGTTCTTTATACAAACTTGAAAAAAAAAAAATAAATATCTATATATTTAATTATTTAAAAAAAAACATTATTTTATTTCACTTTGTTTCTTAAAACTTAATTTATTTCATGGCCAAGAAAGCAAAACAAAACTTTTCAACACAATATAAACTATATTTTCCTTTCATTCTCGAAACAATAGAATTTCGAAAGAAATAATAATTTTGTATCTTGTATATAGGGAAATGGAATATAAAAAAGTATCTTTTTGTGTCAAGAATTTATACAAACAATATTATCCAAGGACACTACGACAAGTCTATACTTTCCTTTATATTGGCTTGCACTTTGTTTCAGTAACTTTATTTTATACTCATATATGTATGTACATGTTTTCTGCAAAACAAACTTGATTCAGTTTTATAAACATATATGTATGTATGTAAAATTATAAGTAAAGAACACGTTATATAATAAATATAATGTAAGCTTGGAAATTTTCAGTCTATTCTATATTATTTTTAAAATTAGCAGTCACATATGCAATTTAGGTCACCATTTGTAACCGTTGGTATACAATTCTGTTTAATGATTAAAGATACGATATTTGGTTCAATAAAAGATAAAAGTTCTGTTCGTTTTGTTTATTTTCCAAAAACTGACAATTTCTATCAGTTTCAAGCAATTTTATTTTTTTATGAACTTGGACAGAATTTTGTACTAAAATTGAAAGAAATTGTCAGTTTTGCGAAGTAAAGTAAATGAGTTACTTCCTTACTTTAGAATGGCTTCAAACGATAAACAACGTTTGACACTTGCAAACTGTCATAATCAAATGACAAAATGGCGATTATACCACAAACATTTGACAAGTACGATTTTTTCTCCATTAAAATAATTTACATTAATTTCCAAGGGTTGGCTATTTTTTTATTGACTGAATGCACAAATTTTACCAACTCGATAATCTGCTTTAAAGTTGTTCAGGTCAACTTTCACCCGAGTGCCAATTTTATTTTTGCACCAACTTTTCTAGTACATACTCGCATACGACATCGGAAGCTATATATGTAAATTTTGTCCTTCAATTTGGAGTTCTCGGTTGGTGTTTTACATTTTAACCATTTTTACAGCAATGGAATGGAATATTCTATATGCATTTCTTTTTTTTATTTTGGTTTTTATTTATTTATCACCCTATTATTTATTATATGGGTGTTTTTGACAGTTGGGTTTCCCATTAAAATAACAACAACGACAAAGGCCTTAATAACACTCTCTTTTGAACAAGAGAGTCGTTTTTTGAATTAAATGGTGCGACAGAATTCAGTGGGTGCTAACTGTTGTGTTAAATGTCAAATGATTAACCTACAAACCAGACAAGTGAGAGGGAGATAGGGGGCCTCGTTTGTTTCATTTAGTATGTAAAAACCGAAGCTGAAGTCGATGGATGAATGGTGATTATCGATTCCATGCACATGATGATGATGATGATGATAATGATGATGACAGTTTGCTTGCCGGTAAAATGTTGATGCACAACTAAACGTAATTGTATGTTGTTGGTCAGAGAGTGTATTATTCCGTTGGATTTCTGAATCTAGGTCAGCAGAACATATGGGATACGCCAAGCCAAGTTGTCTTTTCAACATATAGACATAGACAAATGTTTTACTTTTATACATGCGGACTAATGGGTGTACTGTACTGAAGTATAACGAACGAACGAACGGTACATCGTACATAACTATATACAACTCAAAGAGTTTGATGCATAGTGTGTGAATGGCCAATGAATTATTTATTGTGAACTGCAAACGAAACCATAATGGATCTCAATTTGTACAAAAACTAACTCTGTAACTTAACGACTACGTGTTTCGAAAATAAAAGTGAGGCGGTGAATGCAAAATTTTCTACTGCTGCTGCTGCTGCTGCTTCCGGGTTAAAAGTTAGACTATTAGATGAAATTTTCTTTTTCAAATCGAATGTGTTGGGACTAATTGGTTTTAAATTATTTAGAACTTTTGTATGATGTTTGAGTCTTCCACATAAAAGTTATTTTCTATTAAACTTTGTATTCGAACAAAAATATTATAATTTAATGTTTTAAAAATGGTTCCAGCTTTATCACAGGAGAATAAATTCAGTGAAGTCAGGCTAAGCTTTATAAAATTGAATCGAATAGAATTATGCGTCTCAAAAAATTGCAATTTTGTGGCTAATTGATGAGAATGTGAAAGTACAGTTTAGGGTGATTCTGGGTCTTAATAAACATTACCATCTCCAGTTTGAGCGGTCTTAAGCTCATTCTACCTCAGTTACGCACTTGAGGTCAATGAGATAGTCTTCTGACTATTTACGTCTTCTTCTATTTTCTCTTTTTTTTGGAAATCCGCCTACTACCACCCCCATTTTATTATGTATGAGATTCCTTCTTACCTTACATCCCTAGACAGTAAAGTTTTTATTAAAATATCTTGAACATAACCCAAGACATCTGTTCAGTTTTTAAAAATCCCCCTACTACCACGCCCACTTTTCTTATATCTGAAATTCCATCTTACTTTGCATTCATATAAAGTTAAAATTTTTAAATTAAAATCTATAACCTTAACCATAACATTTGTAGATTTTTTTTTGGAAATGTGCCTACTACCACGCCCACTTTTTTTATATCTGAAATTTCTTCTTACTCTTCATTCCTAGATAGTTATGATTTTGTTATTAAAATCTTTTGAAACTAAACCATGAGATGTGTAAATTTCTTGAAAATTAGCCTACTACCACGCCCACTTTTCTTATATCTGATATTCCTTCTTACTTTGCATTCCTATAGAAAGTTAAGATTGTTTAATTAAAATCTTTTGAACCAAAACCTTTTCATCCCTAAGAAGTTGAAATTTTCGAATTAAAATGTGTTATTTGTAATTATTTTTTTTTAAAGTCCACCCACTTTTTTTATATTTTTACATTTTGTAGATTATTTAATAAGTAGCACTACGATGCTTGACATGGTTCAGTTAGTTATGTTATATTTCTAACATCGATACAAAAATTCTATATTTTGGAGTTCTTTCAAGTGTAATACCTTTTTACTGTTTTAAGAAAACTTTGACGTATTTTTGTTAAGAGGTTATAAGTTACATAAGGGGGTGCTTAGTCCAGCCAGTTTTCCAATAGAAAAAGGGTGACAGAAGGTTGAAATTAATTTTAAAAAAAGAAAATTTAAACTTTTGTTATTATTTTCGATCTCCCATTTGTTAAATGTCCCCCTTTTAAATAACCTGGTAACCCTTAACATAATTATACAACATACCAATAATCCAAAACTATACCTTTTGGTGGAGGAACTTTTTTTTGCTCCCTTATATATACTTACAAAAAGGTACTATGAATTTTAACATATAGAATAGCAGTTTGAAGTCAAAACAAAATATAGGAAAAGAGTGTTAATTGAGTTCAAGTATTCAAACCCTTAGATTACCACTTAAACAAGTTAATTTTGTAAGTAGCAACGTTTCGAAACAAAAAACGTACAATTATGATTTTTTCCATTAAAGTTATAAAACAAAAATCCCCTTTTTTCGATAGTTTTTTTTTCTTTTCTTTTTTTCAGCCGGAAAAATTAACTCTTTTCAAATTCGATAGATAGCAATCAACCATACAATTTGTCAGGGTTTTCTCTTCTTAAACAAACTTTTTTTTTTATACATATGTATACCTAAATCCATAATCATTCAATCAAAAAATATATTTCATAACTAAAGAAATCAATTGGAATCTTGGCATACGAAATAAAGTCCTCTATATACATAATCGTCTTATCGTTATTTTTATTCTTTTCATAAAGATGTTGAAGAGAAGAATTTAAGTCAAAAGGCTCAATTTGTCTATATAAGGGTTGATAACTTAATGCGGGGTTGCATGTACCTTTACATACTAACATAGAAAAATATATATACATTTGTATGTGTGTGACAATGTGACATGTGTATACATCATTCTAAGGGTAACTTTAACAAGCACGAGGGTAGTATAGAACAAGATATTTTTGTTTTTTTTTTTTTTGTTATTGTGTTTTATCGAAATTAGATTCATGTGCTTTGAGCTGTTTTTTTTTTTTTTTTTCTCGGCAAAATGACGTAATAGAAGAATAGGAAACAATGACTGGTGCTAAATGAAAGAAAACAAATCTAAAAATGTATTTTTTTTTGTTGTTGTATTTTTCTTGCAAGATATAAAAGGGGTTGTTGTATTGGCAATAATAAGGGTACATGATGAACGATGATGTTTTCATTCAATAATGTTTTTTTTTTTTCGATTGACATGATAAGGGTAAAATCAGAAATGATTTGCTTAATTTTACTTTAAGCAGTCTTTCTATATATAAAAAAAAAAACTTTACATAGGTACCTTTAAAGCCTCTATTAAGATTCTTACTGTAAAGGGGGTCGTACATATAAAATGATTCAGAAATTCATTTGGCACGTGGTATTAATGAGTTTACGAGTTTTATTATCTGAGACAAAAATACAGGAGGGAGTGCCTTGCCTATAATATATAAATCTACCAGAGCATGTCTAATTGTTTTATTGCACGGAGACTAAATTTTCTTTCAGGGGTAGCTGAGTGGTTTTTGTACACCTATAGTGCATACAAAAGAAAAAATCAGACAACAATGAGGTGAAATCACAACAATTTTATTGATTTTTTGTTAAGGAAAAATATATACGTACATAATAAATGAGGTGCCTTAATTTGTTAAGGGAAAACGTTCCTTGTTCAATGTAATGGTCATTCTAAAAACACATCATTTCTAAACCTAATTTATACCAAGAAAAAATCGTATGGAAGGGGGTCTATCTACCCCGGTTTAGGCGGGAGAGTAAATTTTCAAAAAAAAAATCAACTTGAAAAAAAAAATAAATAGAGCCAGAAATCCATCTATTAATAGTTTGGAGAGAATTGAAAATAACATAAATAAGTTACTCTTATAAGGGGTTTTTGTGTGATAATGATAACCTGATAACACACTCGCAGTTAGGCTGCCAAGCTTTTGCACCATCATATTAATATTGAAGGTTTGAATGAAACAACAACAATTTAGTAGGCTACCACCAAGATTTTATAGGCTGGAGTTATAGCTATTTCACGACTGCCAGGCCGGTCATCAGACTCCTTTTTAGTGGTGCTTGGTCTTTGTTCAATTTTAATTTGAAAAACTTTTTGCCAAGCTCCCTCAGAGCCAATGCACTACGCATTGCGCTACCGAGGCCACCTGATCAAGTCCATCCCAATTATGTAAGGTTTTGTTGTTTGACAATTGCCAGCTGGGGCAAAATTTTTTTTCAAATTAAAATTGAACAAAGACCAAGCACCTCTAAGTTACTCTTAATTTGACTTCAATCCGTTGTTTCAGTTGCTTCCAAGATCCTATTTCACTAAGAAACTAGATTTCACTAGTTAAATTTTGAAATAAAAATCTAAGTAAGAAAAAATTAAATACATATGTACATATATGTATAAATACAAAAAGTTAAAGAAATTAAAATTTGAAAAAAAAAATAAAATTTTGAAAAATCATAAAAAAAATCCTGAAAAAAATAGAAAAAAAAAATTAAATTTTGAAAAAAATAATAATTTCAAAAAAAAATTTGAAAAAAAAATAAAATTTTGAAAAAAAAATAAACTTTGAAAAAAAATTAAATTTTGAAAAAAAAATTAAATTTTGAAAAAAAATTAAATTTTGAAAAAAAATTAAATTTTGAAAAAAAATTAAATTTTGAAAAAAAATTAAATTTTGAAAAAAAATAAAATTTTGAAAAAAAGTTAAATTTAAAAAAAAATTAAATTTTGAAAAAAATAATATTTCAAAAAAAATTTGAAAAAAAAAATAAAATTTTGAAAAAAAAATAAATTTTGAAAAAAAATTAAATTTTGAAAAAAAAATAAATTTTGAAAAAAAATTAAATTTTGAAAAAAAAAATTAAATTTTGAAAAAAAGTTAAATTTTGAAAAAAATTAAATTTTGAAAAAAATAAAATTTTGAAAACAAATTAATTTTCTGGAAAAAAAAATTAATTTTTTGGAAAAAAAATTAAATTTTAAAAATAGTGGATTCAAAATCAATTACATAGAATTTTCTTATTTATTGTGCTGATGGCGGTGCCTACTAAATTTATATCCGAAGATTTTAAAAGAATATTCATATCTCCTTTTTACGAGGTTCTAAGCGAGGTTTTCTTGAATGCAACAGAACCTTTTTTTTATATAAACCCTGGTACAAAAAATATTTTTTTTAATTTGTTGCGAAATATAAATTTCCAATGGAGACCAATTGATTTCAACATTTTGTCTTATCATCTCTTTGTCAACTGGCAATCAATATTCAAAAATAATTTGATGTCTAATACATATATCAGTTTGATTGACATCTGTGCTGCTTTTCAACATCAGCAAAGTCGGGAAGTTCAATCAAATTTTTTTAAATGAAAACGACAAGATTTTCTCTAGCGAGACATGACCGATTTTTCAACTTGACAAAGGTATACAATTCAAAGTGTTGTTTGCTCGTTTTGTCGGCATGATTTCAAATAAAATGTTTGCTCACCCAGCGCAGTAAAATAATAATTACTGAAATTGTTTTTGAAATAAAAAATAAAAATAAAGAAATAAAAATTGCCTGTAGAGGCAAGCGTGTAATTACGTCAGGTATTATTTATTAAGTATACAGATGGACTTAAAAAAAAAAACACTTTTCGGGTTAATTCAGACGCAAAGATATGAACTATGACATCTTTTAAACCATCTGACGCCGACTCTTATCACTTAAGAAGAAAAAAAATTCTCAAGATATTTTTTTCAATATAAACCTTCTAGCAATCACCATTAAATCTTCATTAAAACAAGTGAAAGGTGCAGTCTATCATGTACATACCTATGTATGACGTATGTATGTATTTGTAGTATGATGACAATTTCCGTTTCAATTGCAAAATTAAAAAATCAATCACTTTGCTACGTATAAACTGTCAGGGTGATTCATTACAAAATTACATGTAAACACAAAAAAATAACATTCACCCGTATAAGACAACAACAACAACTACCACTGTCATCAATAATACCTATAATTATTGTCTAAGCTATATCTTCGCACGTACAAAATATCGCTTCTGTATAAACAATTTACAAATCACATCTTCGTCGTCGTCGTTGTCGTCAGTGCATTATATATATGCAAACATATTCATTTGTGATTGCAAATTCATTCATTGCAATAAATTTACAATTATCAAAACAAATTTTATTTAAACTTGACTCGTGTGCTCTAAAGCGTATGCATATATCAAAATTCATTGTCCTATTTTTTCCATTTTGTTCTCTTCTTTATATTTTTAATGTCGTCGCTTATCAAAAAGTTTGCTTCCGGGAAATCAAGAAGAAGAAATAAATGCTTAAGTTGTATACATATTTTTAAAAGCTTTCATAATTTTAGTAGAACAATTATACAGTGTAAATGTAATGTATGTTGCCCGGACTATTTACGAAAAGAAAAGTAATTATTTATTAGTTTTAACTATACTTGCCCACCCGTCCGAGTGAAATCGCAATTACATAAAAATAAAAGACACACAAATTATTTTGAAATGAACGGACCTAATAAATTGAACCGACATAATGTCACATGCCAAAATATTACCAATCGGAAAGTGGAAGTGTTCATTTTAGAGTTCATTTTTATTGGAATAATATTAAACAAACAAATGCAGTTTTTGAACAAATTATTTACACTTTTAAAATAAAATTATAAAATTCGTCAAATCAGCAAGTAATTCATCTTCGTTTGGCAGCTCATTTGTCAAAATCGGTATAGTAAGTATGAGAGTAGGAAAAGGGATCCAGACTATAGAAATAATATATATATGATAGTTTGGATATCTTACTGTCTAAACAACAACAATGAAGTCAAACAGTATAGGTAAAAAATATTTAAAAAAAATAAATATAAAACTTTAGAAAAATTACAAAAAGAGATGGAAATTGTAGACCAATATGCCAGAACTGCCAGACATATAAAAATAAAAATTAATAAGGTGGCGTAACAGCTTGTGTACCACAAGGGCTTAGTGATTTACAACTCTTGGAGCGCGTGTTAGTGGCAGGATTGGAGGGACCTACAATTTTCTGCTGAATCCGAATGGGTAAGGTGAGAAGCACTTTTTATGACAAGAGGTTAGGTTAGAAAGGGTGATAAAACGTTGAATCCATTGTGTTCCCCAAAAAGGAAAATGTAGGCAGGGAAGAAAGAATGTGGGGTAGGGAAAGGAGTGAGTGGAAGTTTATAAGGTAGGGGTATGGGGGGCCTCCATGAACCATCCTGAATTCTAAATATATTTCAGAATGTTCCTTAGTGGAAAAACGAGATGTCACTCAGGTCGTCGAAAAATTACTCTCCAAGGACTGTCTTCCTGGTTCTAGCTAGGCTGGGGCATTTACAAAGGAATTGATAGGAGCCCTTTTCTGTATGTTCATCCTGACACCCTCTGCATAAGGCAGATGTGGTTCTGCTCATGTGGGTTCCCAATATTCCCATAGAGTTGTGACCCGTTAGGATTCCAACCATAGAGGGACAGTTGAGTCCTGCTTAGCTCGAGTAAATAGTCTGCAATACGTTATTTTATAAAAGCCAAGATTTATTTTGTGAATCTTTGCCATAATATAGGTAAGAAAAAATGGATAAACAATACGATCCTTGAACAATGGGGCCTTGGGAAGGGAATCTTCAAAAATAGTTTTGTAGTTTGACATAAGAGTATATCAAATATAATTGGCATAATTGGACATGGGCAACAATTTAAAAAAAATTTCCAAGCAGCCAGCTGCCAGACACCTACAAAATTTCAAAAATTAAGCTCAAATTATTTAAAGCTTTTACTTATTTTTTTAGAAATCTGAGATAATTGCGATTAAAATTGAAATTCGTGAAATTAGAATACAGGTCCCGATGTTATATAACCATCTCCCCCCTCTATCATCATAGTTCAACAAGCCCTGCATTATGCACTTGAACAAAGTTCAATAAACTATCGTTAAGTTCGGGCAGTTTATTTTTTTTTAAACACTCCTCTTTTCCAGTTGAAATTTTCTGTCTGGTTTGTTGGCTTTAGCTAGTATACTATAAATATTAAACAACAATTAACATTTTAATTGCTACTTGAAGCATACAAATTTATAGGGACTCTATACACACATACCTATACCAACGTATAACAAGCTTTAAAGGAGAACATGAATTTAGCATACACCACTATATAGAAGTTATAGCGTCAGGCTTAGCATAATAGAGTTTTATATTTGCATAAATGCATCTGTTGCCACAATAGCAGTTTGCAATTTAAGAACAGTAGGACAACATACAACCTGTGCAACAAGTATGGGTATGGGCGTAAACTTTGCATTGGAGGAAAAATGAAAAGCTGATTGAAAATACCTGTTTTTTCTGGGGGCCCGATTCTGGTTCTGTGAAACAGTGAATCGAAAAAGTTTTCACAATAATTGCGATTCTGCAAAAATGTGAAACCAAACATCAAAAAACTTTATATGAATAATTTGCTTTCACACCGTCATTTGGAACTAAATACGAACAAACAATGCTCAATTCAATCACTTCTTCTTCTCTGTCCTATTCATGAAGAAAACAATCTTTCTAGATAGGTACCTCATGCGTTGCTCTTCTCACTTCAAAATAAGATAAGAAAAATGATAGAATTGCTCTGCGCATGCGCCTTACTACCTGAACACAAAAAACTGCTGCAAATGCAACAGCTGTGTAAAAGTGTCGTACGTGCTATTTTTTATATGCCCACAATGCAGTTGTACAGCATTTTGTATATTTTAAAGAAAAAAAAATAATCACGGTCTCATTATTCGCTTTTTTTATTTCCGATAATTTTCTTTTAATTAATAATGTTTTTCGTAAAACAAATACCCACAAAAGCTTCAATATTTTGTTCTGGCTCTTTTTTTTCTTCAACCAAATTGAAACATCAAAAGTGCTGCACGTGAAAAGTTAAAAGTTGGTGAACTCTTGCACCGACTGCAGTTGCGTTGTGTTGGTCTCGTAATATTGAATCTGTGAGTATTGAATATTTTGACAGCTATTCCAGCTGCAATTCCAGTTGCAGCTCCGTTTCCATTGTGTTCAGGCAGTATAAGGGACAGTTGGAGAATGGGACAGACGCAACAAAAAAAGGAGCAGAACTTTAAACTTGTATCTTTTGTAGATCCGTTAGAATCACTTATTGTCAATAGTCATTTGCAGTATTTGTTATTTTTTGCTGCGTTTTTGTGTTCCTTTTTGCAAATATGTAAATTGTTCGTGAAGTAAAGCAAATAAAATGTCAAGATATTTGTTTGAAGATTTTTATGAATGGAAATATTTTCAATGTGTCAAAAAGTATAAATGTTATATGTTTAATCTGTCAACATCGACATATCTGTTCCTGCAACTGATTTAATGGATTCCTCACCGATTTTTTAAACAATTTCTACTTTATTAATTGTAAAATCAGTGGATCAAAATGGCTTCTCTGCGGGGCACCAAAACCAGTATTCATTATACTTCTTTTATTATATTGGTGATTATTTTAATCACTTATTATTTGGAATTCATTTGTTTTGGTAAAATATAGAATTTCGGTTAATGTTAATATCTCCACATAAATATCGGATTCTGCTTTAGTCGCACAGAAATATTCTATTCTTCTCTTGCCACATACACTATAGATTCTAAAAATTAAATCACAACAAATCCCAACAGCATGATGGTAAATTTTGTATATTCATACGACAACACTTCTGGGACGTACCTATTCGGTGCCAAAAAATAAAAAAACAAAACCAGTACTTGGTCATTGTTCCCAAAACATCAGTGCACCGTACTGGACAACATTTAATTAACTTGGTTTATGTTCAAGTTTAATAGATATGCAGACAAAAACAAAAAAAATAAAAAATGATACAAACTAACCAAAAAGATAAAATGGAAGGCATACAAAAAATACTATTATACACACAACACACATAATATGCGCCCTAGTATAGCAAACATTTGTACAAAAAGATGAAAGATTAAAGTCCATCTGACATTTTGTGTAGATGTTTACATATAGAAGTAGGTGGGTACACACGTAGTATTTGTCATAATATAGCGGCTTATTTTTTTTTTTTTTTTTTCATTTTCTGTTTTGCAGACATTTTTTTTATTTGCATTTTTTTGTATCTTTTACAAACACGAACAAAAACAAAGCAACCAGTCACCGCATTTTGTGAAATGGGATTTTTGAATTAAATTCTCGTTGAGGGTTCTTGTTAAATTATTATTTTATTTTTGATCGCGTGTATGAATTCCGACAAAGTAAATTTTTGTGGCGTCTGTCTTCAACCTGAAACAAAAGGCTTAAAAAAGCGTTGGAATCAGAAAAAAACACAAACAAAAACTATATTTTTGGTACATTTTCTTTTTCGGTAAAATTAAGAACCATTTTAGTTGTTACCCAAGAAAGCAACTTCCATTCAATGGTACTGTTTTTTTAAATTAAATAAAAATTTCCTTAAGGACTGCGGCAACACTGATACTAAGCCTTATTGATCTTTTATCACTATAAATTGAATGCAATGACAATTGGCAATATACGAGTAGGTACAATAACTCTAATCGGCCACTTCATGAATTATGGATTATTGTCAAGATGTCAAACGAAAAATTATGGCATTTGACATCTGCCAGTCTAAAGTAAGAAATGAAGTTGCAATATAATCTTAGGTTAACAACTCTCGAACGTGAATGATTTAAATTTCCCTTTATATGTACCTATAGGTACATACATATAAATTGACTTGAGCCTCTCTTCTTCTCCCTCTTCCTATAAAATGAATATTTAGGTACATTATACATGCTTTTCCATATCTCTATTCGCCATCAAGTATTTCTGCCCAGATTCTAGAGTCTAGACTCAAGTCTGAGACTTGTCACATTCTCTTCCAATTGAGTGAATGTTGTTTCATGTTAATGCCACTCGAATATGACCTCAAAACACTCGATGTGATGATGATGAATATTGCAGCAGGAAATTGCGATGGATTGTTTTTTCAATGATCCTCTTGACTTTTTTTTTTATTATTTTTATTACAAAATGCGTTCGTTAGCTTTTATGTGGTATAATATGTTGTGTTTTTATTTTTATTTTTATTTTCATTTTAATTTTTTTTGAAGACCATTCGATCATTTTATAGTGTCACTACAGTCACATCCGTTAGATTTGAATTTAAGTTAAGACTTCACTTAACGAACGACACTTTCGAGATTAGCTATATAAGGGACTTGAGTTTTTATTTTAAAAGTGCTTAGCTTAATGGTTGATTAATTGAAGGAAAGTTTTATTTTTATCGCTTGTCAAGTGATAGTTGCTTGGGTTTGTGTGGAACGAATTTATATATATGGAGTTGCAGAGGCATAGAGGCACACGCACAAACGAACGACGCACACTGCAGGCTGCAGCTATTTTTATAAAGATATTTCAATTGAATTTTAATGGAAGTGCAATTAAATGTGTGTTGTATATATACATCAATACATATAGTGAAATTTAATAATTAGTAAGGCAATGTGAGTTAATTCATTTTAGTGTGTTTATTTTCAATTTGTTGGTTATGCAACATAATAACCCAGGGCTTTGTTAATTTTGAACAAATTTGATTATAATTCTTATTATTGTGAATTGTGGGTATTGTTATGCGAGTAGAGTATGTACATATATGCGGGAGCTGATGATAATGATGACAAAATAGTTTTTTTTTCCTTCGTCTCACTAAAGTAATCGGATCACTCTTCAGAATTAATTGAATGAAATCGTTTGCTACAATTTGAGTTAATTCATTTGTTAGAGAAGTAGGTATAATACTTGAAATTTTATTTGGAAATGAAAGAACCTAACAGTTTATTAGCGATATATTAATGTGGCGTGTTTATAATCAAAGCATTTTCAAAGGAAGTCGAACAGAATACCGAAAATCGAAAATACAGAAAATCTCAAATTCGGAAAATCTAAAATTCGGAAAACCTTAAATTCGGAAAACCTAAAATTCGGAAAACCCAAAATATGTAAAAGTCGAAAAAGCCCAGAAAACCTAAAATCCCAAGAATGTGACTTCAAGAAAAGCCAAAATCATGTAAGCCTAAAAAACAGAAAACCCAAAACTCATTAATCCGAAAAAACGAAAGTCAGGAAAGCCCAGAATCAAGAAAGCGCGAAACCTAGTAAACTCAAAATCCCGAAAACTTAAATCTAGAAAATTTAAAATACCGACAACTCAAAATCAATTATTGTGAAGAACCAAAATCCCAGAAAGCCCGAAACTCAGAAATACCAAAATCCAGTAAATTCAAAATCTCGAAAACCCAAAATCACGTAGAATTAAGAACTGAACAAAAAATTCTTCAAATTGTTTAATAGCTAAATAAGTCTTTAAAATTGTCTTCTCGGTGAAACTGGAAATAATAACCTTTTGAAATGTTATACTTTTCACTGCACGACCATTTTTCGGTGAGGGATCGTTTTTCGGATTTAAAATCACATCTCATTGAGCGAGCATTCTCGTACCCTGAAAAAATCATCTCGGCTCGTTTGGTAAAAAAAATCAAATGAATGAGATTTCAAAATAAAATCATTTAAAACAAGCAATTTTTGATTAAAAAAAAATACTCATAAAAAACAACGCAAAAAAAGGTTCATATATTTTTTTTGATTTTAAATTCTGTTTTTTAGATGATTGCGGTTGCGGTAAGTCACCAAAAACCAATTGCACAGTAAAATATTTTAGACGCCTACTTGATTTATTTCTCACTGCTATAAAAATTTCCAGTTTAGTTCCATGTCTAATCTAAGCTGCACCAAAAAAAAACAAAAAACACCATTGAATATTCATTAAAATCAAAAATTATTATCATGATCATCATTGTGATGCGATCGCATTGGGTGGGATTTAAACAAAACTAAAATATTGATTTGATACTTTTTTTGTATTAGGGGCAAAGTCCCTCTGTCTCTCTGATGCCCACTCATGTGTATCTTTGAAATTATTGTATCCTAATTTAAGTGACTGAATGTGGGGTACTGAAATCTGATTTCAGGTTAACTTAAGAGATGGTGAGAAGGAATCTTTATTTATTGCAGACTTATATATATCCATTTCCATATATTCCAACATATGAGCTCAACGAAGCGTCAGAAAAGGTGAAACTTTGACTTGGGTTATATATCTTTGTCTTATATTCTTTTAATGAAAGCAAGCATACACCAATTTTAATTCATTTACATTTTTGAATCAAATACAATAGGGCATAAAAGATTTAAGAAATGACATAAAATCATACTATCAATCATAAATCAATTTTATAAAAATGAGCATCAATTAAACCAAAGCATATTGTGTAGCCTTGTGACAAGTCCTATGTGAAGAATAAATAATTTTTAAAATATAATTTTGTCCAGTTTACTCAGTTTATCAGAGACAAAAAAAAACACCCGTTCTATTAATAAGGAAATTCCAACTAATTTAAACGATGAACTTTTGACAAATTAAATTATTATTTTTTTTTTAAATAGACTCATATTTTTGACAGTACTTCCATCACTATGCAATACAGACTGTCCTACTGTGAAACTTTGATGTTCGAGTAAGCATCGTCACGTCGGCTGACTCACCAAAAAGAGAAGTCAATTAATTAAAGTTTGCGTTTGAATAAAAAAAAAAAAATTTTAAAATAAGTTTGGATAGCTTGATTATTCATTCGGAAAGAAAAGGCATAACAAAAGAAGAGGGTGCAATTAATAGATTCAGTGTGCGGAAGTGCTCCGGAAATAGTTTTTTTTTTTGCCATTTTTAGTTATGGATGATTGAATATTTTATATGCAAATGGTGTTTAAAACAAAAAGATGATTTACCTATTTAAATAAAATCAACTACAACTAAGGTTAAATAAATTGGAAATTGTTAAGCGAAAACTTAAATGTGGGGCTATTATTGTCATTTTTCTACTGTCGTTATTTATGGAATTAGCTCTAGATGAAGGTGATGAGTTTTCAACGGAGTTGCGTGAGCGGGACAGAAACACGAAGAACCATTTTAAATCCAAGGTAGGTACATACATCATTTGTCCAATAAAACTGTTCATAAAAGTCCGGAATTAAATATTGAAACCAAAATTTTCCAACTTTTACCAATGTTCCTGAAAAAATTCTAATTTTTCTCAGTTAATTTTAGAATTTTCACATTTCGGAGTTTTACAGTAACATAATATAAATTATAATGAATTCGCGGACGCCATTTTATTGCTCGATTTACTACTTGCAAAAATCTTCTTTCTGGGATTTTTTCTTAGCGATTTTAACTTTACTAAGTTTTCACTTGGGGATTTTGGCATTTTGAAGAGATTTGTTAGACATTTCTATTCACACTTCAGTTCTATTTTGATCCAAAATAATTTTAAAGGAAACTACAGAAAATATCTTCCTTTTTCCTCGTACGAAAGAAACAAGAAATGAAATAAGAAAGTAAAAGAAAACGTAGAAAAATCTCCAGAAACTTGTTTCTTCGTCTAAAAAGGGACTTACGTTATCGAATTATCGAGTAAACACGATGGAATTATTACATGAAGAATCGCGTATCGAATACAGTTTTTTATTGTACTAGAATAACTCTATTACATTATTTAAAACGTCAAGTGTTATTTGTCTGTTTGTCACTTAAAAGTTTTTCTCGGATTTCTTCCGGAATAAAAATGGCAATCTGTCAAGTTTTGAGGAGTAGGGGGTGAAATTGAAGTGAAACTGTCCGATAATATACAAACGCCTTAAACCAAAATATTTGCTACTTTTTAAACGTCAACAAAAAGTAAACAAAAGCAAAAAAGTAAACAAAGCGACAACATTCAAATTTCCATCATAACTTAATATTTTTTATTAAAATTCATAAAAAATAAATTAAAATTTGCAAATTAATTATTTACAAATGGAAACACCCCTAATAAGAACATCACGTATTTTTTTATAAATCCCAAATACGATAAAGAATCGTAACTTAAGAGAACAGAATTAAAAAAAAAAAAAAAAAAACAATGCAACACTGCGGCTGGTTTTACATCACAGAACGCGGAGAGTTCGATATGTCAACCAAATTTCAACCTAAATTCAACTCGATCTTTCGATTTAATTTGAGGTACAAAGGAACATACCCAATATTCAACGTATTCAATATACATCAACGTATCGTAACGTGTAGCAGCACAACGTAATGTGCTACAGAAATTTTCACGGCCATCCAAGATGTTTACATATAAAAAATTCATTGCTACTAACTTGAAGTAAACAACAAAAAATAAATAAATTGGTCAACCATTCCCGTGAGCGTGTTTTTGGCAGGAATAGAGGGGATCTAAAACATTTCTGTTTTTAGGTGGCATAGGCTGAGAATTGAACTCAAGACCTTCGGCGTAACCGCCCAATGCACTAACTGGTAAACAACAGCCATTTTGTATTTTTGTTGTTGTTCTTTGACTTTCAAACTGGCTTCTGACAGAACACAGAATTTACCAGTGGTAAAAACTGGCAAGAAGGGAAATTATTTGTTTCTCTCATGAGTATTCTCTCTTGCCAGAAATTACACGAAATGTGCATACGCGAACCGGCAAACACACTTGGACTAAATCTGGTAGAAAATGGTAGTATTTTTGGGTAATTTCTGAAAAGTACGCGAACGAACCTATATTTTATTTTAAAAATTAATTTATTCTATCGGCCACCTCTTCCCCAGAAACCTAACATTGATCCATTGCATTTCCCTGACCGGAGAATTTGGTAAATTATTTTTGAACCATATTGGGGATGATGTGCCATAAAATCGAAAAAAAATACATATTTTTTTCTGTCTACCTACTGTTGATTATATTTTATTCATCTTCAAATAATTTCACTTAGTATTTTATAAAAAATATTGATATACAATAAAATAACTTATACACTTTATCTGTCATTTTAATGCTACTCGTTTGTCTGAAAAAACATCACGTTCACTGACAAGGAAATGTCAAAAATCGAATTCGATACCTATTTTATCAATATCTTTTAAGCAGTAATGCCAAATAATTCAGTAGGTAACTGATGCGATAATTCGCCACCTGATGTTTGAGTTATCAGAAAACATTTTTTTTTAATTTTTGTGCACAGGTGCGACACGATTAGTTTTTTTTTAATATTCCTAAATTTAAAAAAAATATAATATTTTTGTAATGTGAACACCTGTCGAACGACTGTTAATCTAGCTAGCTCTATAGTTAAAATTTTTTTGATAATTTGCTTTGTCGAACGACCGGTGTAGTAAATGTGAACCATAAAATTTTGTTTTACATCTTCATTCTATTTTTTTTCGTAAGATTAAAAGACTTTCAAATTTAAAAGATAAATAAAATAAATTTAAAATATTTAAAAAGAGATAAAAACAAACATTCTTCTTTTAAATAATTTTTAGGACTATCAGAAAAAATCCATATAAGCATGTTCAGAAAAATGAGATCTCAAATATTTCAGTTACATGAAAAGGATTTTTCAGCAATATTTCTCAGTTTTATTGTCAAAATCCTAAAGAAACAACATTTTGAATTTGCTGTCTAACTTTTTGACGGAAACACAATTTTGGATTAACTCGCTTACAGAGAGAAAAATTTCTGAGATCTTATTTCCCGGTGTGAAAATCCTTCAACTTAACAATTTATATTAGCCCCGAAAAAAGTCACATTGACTTAACATTTCAACTTTGCTCGTGGGATTATTGATTTTTGTTCTTGTCAACAACGCTTCAACATTCAAACCGTTCGGATGTACTCAAGTCTTGTAATCGTTATAATTTAACGTATAAATTAATGAAATGATTCTTTTTTGAATATTTCTGAATAAATTCGAATTATTATTATTAATATTCGATTTTGAATGAATTTCGAAAAAAAAGTAAATTTGTAATTTGATTTTTTCCCATTAAATAAAATATATAAATTTAATTCGGAATCATTTCAAGACTTCCTGGCGAAACATCTGAAACCAAAAAAAACAATAACAATAGATTCATACCCAGTTCATCAAAAAAAAGAGCTATTTCAAATGCCAATCAATCCAAATAAAAATTAATGGAAAATTATTCGCAAATCGTTCTACCGTGATTCTTTTGAATATTCTATTTATTGCATTTTTTAATCTACACCCAAACATATTTTCACGTAGCTATGTTTACTTTATCCTCGTTTAATAGATAAGGAATAAAATAATTATTAATTCATTGTTTAAAAGCCACAACGACATACCGAAGTTGTAAAAAGAAAAAAATAAACATTAAATTTGTAGACCTTCAGCTGTCTGATGTCATTGTGATTGTAATAGAAAAAATTCGATTTAGAGATTCCCCTTTTTTTTCCTCGCACCTTTCAATTTTCCACTGAATCGAAACTAAAAAGCGAGACCTCTAAATTTCTTTGTTTACGTCACTGAATAATAGAAATTGATGTAGAATCAAAATCCAACCGTTCCATTCGATGCATTGCTTTTAAAAATGGAAAAAGAACGTGAACATTTTTATTCATCATCCTCTTCCACATCCTAATCGAATGACTGATGGATGCGCACGAAAGTGCGTTTTGTTTGGATGAATTGCATTTGTCAGATTGTGTGTGGGTGATTGAGGTAATGATGATGATGATGATTCCGATGAACATCACATTGTTGTGCACTTATTGCAGCAAGGGGGAAATAAAATAAAGTGCTTTTTCGACGGCACATTTTTATAAATTAATATAAAACAAAAATGGAAGTGAGGAAATAATGCGAATGAAAGAAAGCATTCGAGGTTATTGACTTACAAATGAGAGAATGATGGGGGAGAGTTTGTTTACAAAAATTTATTATAATTTTTATCAAAATAGGTTAAATGTAGATTAGAATTGTTAAAATGTATTAAAGAGCGCGTGACCCGATTGAAATTAGAAAGATAAGTTTATGCTTCACTTAATCTGTGGGGGAAGAAATTAATGTTGATATTGTTTTTTTTTTTTCTTTTAAATAACCTTAGCTTTTATTAGTAGCTGCTAAGAGAAAACCCCCGAACTTATCGAAATAACGATTTTTTATTTTACTTTTTTTCTATTCTTGTCTGAGCTTCATTCAATTTAAAATAAAATGTTCATCAATTTAATAAATCATATTAAGTTATGTAGCTTATTTTTTTACAGAATATTAATTGATTAATAAAACGTCAAATTTGTTATGACTTATGACCTCCAATTAGCATTGACACTTTCATAATTTGAAAGGTTCAATAATTGGATGAATCTTTAAGAAAAATAAAAAAAAAATTATAAAAATATTATTTTAAAAATGTTCTTATATGCTTTTTACTCTTCTAAAAATTCTTCGAGAAAGGAGCACATTTATTTAATTACCAAGTTTCTAAATATTTTTGAGTAAACAAAGAAAGAAGTTAAAAATTCAAAGTAAAATACCTATCGCACGGGATTGAGGAAATGACGTTAAGCGTTCATTTTTTTATACGGTTGATGATGTTAAAATATTTTAGGATGGGCTCGAAGCCATGTTTAAAAGGAGAAGTTAAAATGCATATTGATTTTATGTAGGTATATACACTATACAGTCGACTCTCGCTTAGTCGAATTTTCACGGGATACCAAGATGTAGAAAGAGTTTTGGAAAAATTCGAGTTATTGAGAGAAACTTTTCTTTTTTTTTTAATACATGTAGTAGATAAATACATTGAAAAACCTGTTTTGCAAGGATAAGATTTTTTTTTCGTTGCAACTTTTTAAAAACTGTATCTTTTTATGGAGGTACCAGGGATATGAATACGAAGAAATACTACGCGCTGACGATTTAAGGATAGTCGACTGTATTTCTTTACTTCCCTGGCAGTTGTTATATTTAATTTCGATCTTCTTCGCTTTATGTATTGATGGGTGTGTCTCCAGTCCATCAACTACACGATCGAATTAAGGGATACCTAGATTGTCATCCTCTCCGAGCTATAATCCCCACCTCCATGAGGTATGAGGAAGGTTTTAAGAATCGAGTTTATAGATGGTTTTTGTTGGGTAAATAATCTTACCGAAACAATTTTAAATTTATCACTTACTCACGGAGAAACAATCATACCTGCAAATAAAAGAAAAGAAAAAGTTACAAAAATTACACTTATAAGCAAACATAATGAAACATAATAAGTTTAAAAATTGATTCTAAAAAAAATCATCGACCCATTTTCAAAATATCGAATTTTCAAAAAGTTATTTTAAATTTTTTTTTCTTAAAATCCAAAATTTGTTTCTTTGAAAATTTTGACATACAATTTGAAACCACTGGGAACAAAGTTTAAAGAAAATGGACCCACTAGCATAGGCTGCAGGAAGAACAGGAAAAACAGACAAACAGATAGACAGACAGAATTGCGAGACCCACTTTTTTCGACTTTGCTATTATCGTAATATCAAGTTTGATCAAAATCTCGAGTACGATTTTTTTACGAAATCAAAATTTGCGAAATATGTAGATATATAGATATATGTATCTACATATGTATGTACATATCGCAAGTAAAAATCTTAAATTTGTATTCGTCAATTCATCGGGGAGCATCAGGAGGTCTTCGAGAATAACTTGCGTTTCATCGAATTTGGTGAGTAAAAAATAGATTAGATAGATTTTGTAGACAGTTGTTCAAAATATCGAAATAGAGGCGGCGACACTATGGATTTAAATCACCTTTTCGATAGTGCCACATAGTGTCGTCCTCTCTATTTCGGAAATGAAATATCATTTTTACATAGTGTCGCCTTTTGATTTCGATAGATTTTTGAGAACTGAATTTTAAATATAACCCTCAGTTGAAAAACTGCTTTTGATTTAAATCGGGTTCAATTCATTCGCAGGATTGACTCTTTTTTTTTTGTGTTCAAGATTTTCAGAAAGAAAAAGTTAGACGTAAAAACATTATCAAGTATGATGCAACGACAAGTTTAGAAATAATAGAATGTAGGTAGGTACCCACAAAATCAATACGAAGAAACTGGTTTCGTTTTAATTTTATGATTTTAATTTTGTTTTCATTATCAACCGGCAAGTTTTTTTCGTTAATTTAATTAAAAAATAAAATAGTAAACTTTATTATCTACCTAACTCGCCTAACTCGCCAGGTAAACAATCGAAATATAAAAAAAAAAAACAAATTTCAGTAAAAAAAAATTACTATGGACGATACAGTTTAACACATCCACCCCGATATCCCGGTATATGAATGTAAGCATTTTTTTACCAAGAATAAATTCTGTTCCTCCTAGTATCCTGCGCCCATTCGCTATGTCTACCATTGATTTTTTTTCTTTTTTTTTTTAAATCGATGGCTGCTGAGTTCTCTCTTTTTTATTTTCCAGACAGATTTAATATTCAAAGTAAATACAACTTGCTATAGAAGTCTATACTGGTCTTCCACTCATTCCATCGGGAATGTCGCCATATTTCTATGTACATCCAATTTGTTTGTTTTTTTTTTTTTTAGTTTATTTCCTTCCTTCCTTCCTTTTGTGTGTTGGTTCTTGGTTAATATGTCGGTATGCGTCATGGTCGCAAAAATGACTCATGCATTTTTCCTGTTAATGATTTTTTTTAAGTTTTATTTTTCTGAAAAAAGCTTTAAAAGAAAATCTAAATAGCGAAAAAAACATGTCAATTAATAGCTATATATATTTTTTGGAGAAACCTATCGCGTCATCGAATCAAGGTCGTGAAATAAGTGAAGCGAAAAAAAATCGAAACAATAAGTTTTTAAAAGAAGGAAACAAAAATGCGAGTTTATTGAACTGCAATGAACTTGGACAACACTTACAATGAGCATTAAAAGAACGTGCACAAAAAATTTACATTGTTTTCGAAGATTTAAGAAATGCTGATTGGAAAAATGCATACAGTGTGTCGTGAATACTCAAGGTTAGGTGTGACAGTGTCAAATATTTTTGGAACGACTACGTTACAATGTGACAGTTTTGTTGTGTGAAAGTCTGATAGTCTAAACGTGGTTTTTTATGACATTGTGAAAGTGCGATAATTCGTATGCGACAGTTTGAAATACACATAATTTTTTTTGAGGAATTAATCTTTCTAGAAGTAAAGATATAATATATGAAAAGAGAAATACCTATATAAATAGAGAAATATATCATTCGAGAAAAATATCATGCGATCACTAGGTATATCACTAGAGAAATATTTCATAAGGGAATTATGTATATTTCAAGAAACATGGTATTAGAGATGTTATATCATGCGAAAAAAAACATCACTAAGGTAATATATCATGTAAAATAGCAGTATATCATGCGAGAAATTCATCATTCGAGAATTTGTTTTTGCGAGAAACATTCATAGAGAAATATAAGATCCGAGAAAACTATCATGCATCACTAGAGAAATATATTACTGAGCAATATTTTATGCGAGAATAATACCATGTGAGAACAAGATCATTCGAGAAAATTAGCATACGAAAAATGTATCACTAGATTATATGTATATCATGAATTAAATATATCGGAAAAAATATAAATCATGAGAGAAATATATCATTCGATTTAAATATTATGCAAGAAAGATATCATGAGAAAAATGTATCAATAGATAAATAAGTATACGTGTATATCATGAGAGGAATATATCTTGAGAAAAATATATCACTAGAGAAATATATCATTAGAGAAACTTGTAGGTAAATCATGCAAGAAATATGTCACTAGAGATATTATATCATGCGAAAAAAATATATCACTAGCGAAATGTATCAACGAATAATGTATCACTAGATAAGTATAACATGCGAGAAACATATCAGTCGAGAGTTTTAACATGCTAGAGAAATATATCATGAGAGAAATAAATCACTAGAGGAATATATTATGCGAGAAAAATATCATGCGAGAAAATGTATCACTAGAGAAATATATCATAGGGGAAATATGTATATCATGCAAGAAATATGTCACTGCAGATATTATATCATGCAAAAAAATATATCTCTAAAGAAATGTATCATGCGAAAGATGTATCACTATATAAAAGTATAACATGCGAGAAAAACATACATACTACACTTGATTTAAGAATCGTGGTGGCTGTGGATACCCGAATTTTAGCTTTTAAAAACAGATATTTTTTTGTTCAAGCAAATTTTTTTTTTAATCTTAACTTTTCGCAATTACTGTTATACATCTATTATTGTGTCTCAATTCGTTATTTATTTTTAAGAACAGAAGGTGTAATGAATAATCTATATAAACACATTAAATTATATTTATAATTTTATATTAATCGCCTCGTTGTTTATTTTTTGTGGTTTATCATGAAACATTCTTATAGCAAGGGAATGTGGAAAAATTTAAAGCATTGCATTGCATTTTCGACCTAAAAATGCTTTCAGTTTCTCAAGTCTAATTATGCTCGGTGATATCAGTTTTATGAAAATGAACGAAGGTTATATGAATTCTTTGTTATTGTGCATTTTTTATTTATTTATTTTATCAATTAACGTGTTGTTTGTGTGTTCTTATTTTGAGTTTAAAGAATTTTTAAATAATTATCTAATCAAGAGTTGGAGGTTTTAAAATTGTATTATTTTTTTTAAATTTTGAAACCAAATACATACCTTAGTTATACAACATTTATATATATTTAACCATACCATAAGCATTTTTATTCATTTAACAGAATATAAACTACTCCCTTTGCATTCCTTTTACAAGCTTCCCCAGTAATGTTTTCGGAGTGTTTTCCTATTCGCAATTTTAAAAAGAGGTAAAAAATGAACACACACAAACAAATACAAATTGAACACAAATTAAAGTTGTTAAATTATCACTAAATGTTTGAAGAAAGAATTTTGCTACGTGATGTGTGTGTGTGTGTTAATTTGAGAACTTGACATTTTCATATTCCATTTAAATCAAAAAGCAGTAGAACAGTCCAAAAATCTTATCAAAAACCACATATTTCACCGAAAATAATTAGTTTTCTTGAAAAAACCGCAATAAAAATGTTTTTTATGTACCATGATGATGATTATTATCCTTCAACTTTTTTTTTTAAATTATTTGTCATGAAATCTATGTAAGATGAAAGTTCATATAAATTGCGTATCAACAGGTTCCTCAATAAATAACTATGACAGTAATGTTTCAAAGTTGGAGTTCATTCGGGCCAAAATAAACAGGGTATAAGTACATAGCTATATATTCTCGATAAAATTAAGCTTCACACGACTTGGAGTGCCCGAAGTATACCCAGCTGAAGAGGGCCTTGTACCTACGGGCCGCATAAACAGTACCTTTTTTAAAACAAAAATGTTATAAATTGACATTTGATGCTAATTTATAACATTTCGTTGTTTTTCGCTCTCTGGGTGCCCGAATTATGCATACCTATCAGCGGAGGGCCCTGGCCCCATAATCAGAACTTTTATAATCTGGCACATCTTTTGAGTCACTTCCTATATAATAAATGATATGCAACCTTTGTAATTACCAATTAAACAATAAAACTAAATTCTGTGTCATTCAGGTTTAAAACAAAGTTCAGCTTAGAATTCATTTCACATTTTTTAATAAGAAAACAAGAAAACGACTCATTCCATTATCCAGATTATTTACAATATAAAAAGGTGAATTTCTTTATAATTATGTGCAATGAGTCACATAAAGCTATATTACAATTTCTCGTGTTATTAAAAATAACCTTCGAACAATTTTTTCTTATATACATATATTGTGACTAAATTACCTTTAAAATTGTGTCAAATTTAAAATAAAAAAAAATTAACAAACTTTTCTTCAAAACTAAATAAATAAACAATTATACCTAAACACTTTCCTTTTTATATAAAAATTATGAAACGAAAAAATATAAATGTATATCTCCAGTCCATAGGTATAAATGAATCGTCTGTAATTAATTAAGAGATCAAAAGTTAAGTTTGTTAACCTTATTTAAAAAAAAAATGAAAAGATGTTCCACATATACAAAGACGAAAAGTTATTACAGCTAATACAAAGCTTGCAAAATAAATAACAACAAAAAAAAAGCAAATAAATGGTCAGCATATTTTGTAATTCAGTTAACCTCTCTGGTTCACCCTGTGTGACAGATAAATGCACTTTCTTAGGCAACCAAGCTAATGATTGAGAAAAAAATTTCTGTTGTGCGTTGTTTGAACAGTCACCGTCAAAAGAAAGTTTGAAATTTACTATTAAAAACAAAATTGGAACGAAGGGCAAATTATTCTTTTTTATATTTTTTGATTAACAACAGTTCTTGTTTCGAGTTGTAATTTAAAAGCAGATTTTCAATCTTTCAGATTTTTTTTAGTTTACAGATTCTGCCAATATTTTTCTGTAAATGAAAATATTGGGTGCTATGAATAAAAGGGAGCAAAACTCTACTTTTCCGATCAGATTCTCCATTTGGTATGAATATTTTTTTTAAATACATATGTATGTAGGTATACTATCATTTTCATGGCACCTACTAAGTTTTTTATATTGAGCATCTGCTCTGAGCACGTGCTCTGTTTTTTATTGATTTTACTCATTTTCCTCTATCAAATACAAGTTCAATTATTCGAAGAGAATATCAAAATGCATCCCCAAATCACAGTGTTAAGATATTTTTGACAGTGACTGTAAGATATTTACGCGATACTTATGATCTACGTACACTATACACATAGGTTCTTCTCATGCCATATCAAAATATAGCTGACGTTAAAAAAAAAATATTGAAAGACGATTATGATGAAAGACGACTTGTTAACTATATATGAACCGTGCTATACATCTATAGAGGTACTTCAAACTAACATGGTATATGTATATAGGTGGGGTTATGAGTTTAGTAGGCTTTATTAGTAAAGTTCAAGTGGTCGTTGTTATTTAGTTTCATTGAGCAAACTTATGCAGACATAATGAAAAAGAAGTGAGTGTATAGTAAGTAATTTGCAGCTAATGATGCGAACAAAGCATTAACAAGTATGTACCCGCTCTCGTTTAGAGATTAGTTTTTTTTTTATAACGCTTTTATTGTATTTTTTTTTTGCAGTTTTACTTAAAAAGGTTAAATGAAAGCTTAGACATGTTAAATTACTTTCTAAGTCAATACAGTCATTAGGAGCAATAAGTAACATGAGTAATTTTTAAGGGAATTTTAAGTTTTTAGCACAATTTTTAAAATTATCTTTGCATCAACGGAATTCGAGGAAAATTTGTAAGGTATGCAATGCATGCGTATTTATATTTCTTGATGTGGATATATAGGAGCAAAATCTTAATAGCCACCATACCCAACCCACTGTTCACAAAACTGTGCCAACAAAATCGAATTTTTTATATTTCAAAATATAGAATAAGTTATGTCGTGAATTTGTCAATTATTCACATATTAATTTTTCCGTTTTGAGTTAATTTTACCCATTTTAATGCTAAATTAATTGTGCGTCAAGGTGTCCTTTCCAATTTTAATTGTTAAATTTTAAAAATTTCGATTAATTGTCTTAAATTTTGTGCTTGTTTATTTAAAAATAACACCTAGTGGGGCTAACTTGACAGTCAAGTGAGCATTTCCACTCCCCAAAAAGAAGTAAAATGAACTCAAAATAGAATAAAACAGTGTGTAAGTAACTGTCGTAAATAAATGTCGTAAAAACATTGTCACGCATCTTTTTTTAAAATTACTCCTGGCAATGCTAATTTGCGGTCAAGTCAGCAATACCAGCCAAAAAGAAATTAAAAAAAAGCGGAGTATGTTATTAACGTCGTGAATTTGTCGTAAATTTTTCGTGAAAGGACAAAAAATTGCCGCACTTGTTTTTATTAAATAACACCTGGTAGGGACCTAATGTTAACTTGACGGTCAAGTTAGCATTACCACCCTAAATAAAAAATTTTAAAAACGAAGTATGTAATTAATTTTCGCGAATTTGTCGCAAATTTGTCCAAAAAAAATTGTAAGAATTTTTTTTGTTGCTTTCAAAAAATCTTTCAAATTGTATTTATGATTCTGGCATTACTAGCTATATATTTTTCCTACAAGATTTGATGTGGAATTTGTTTAAACAATTGTCGCTCGACGTCCTTAAATAATTTGTGTCAAAAAATTTGTCGCGACAAATTATTTTTTGACACAGCTTGTGGACGTCGAGCGATAATTGTTTAAAGTTCCTAAAATTTTTTTTCTTTCACGACAAATTCATGACAATTAATGACATTCTCATTTTTTTTTTTTAATTTATTTGGGTGATGATAATGTTAACACCGTCAAGTTAGCATTGCCAGGGGTTATTTAAATAAAAAAACGAGCTCGACATTTTTTTTTCTTTCACGACAAATTTACAACAAATTCACGATAAATAATACAATTATTAGAATCTTAAAATTTTGAAGTGGTAATGCTAAATTAACGGACATAATTTTTAAACCAATTTTTATCTATACTTATGTATATATTAAAGTCGTAAAATAAAAAAACTTGGCAGTATCCCACTTAAATAGTTGTTGTTTAATTCAAAACCTTTAAATTTTAACTGAGAATGTCTTTTCAAACAAAAGCCAATTTTAAAAATTTGAAAAGCTTGAAAAGGAATTTTGTTTAATCACAGTACCTACACATTATTCAAATAAAAAAAACATCTCATGTTATTAAAACAAATAAATTGGGTATATTCGTACGTAAGTTATATTTTTCATTTGCAACTGCTTGTTTATACTTTCATGTGTAACCCGGCAATGTTTGCTGATTGAACTTGCTTAAAAATGCATTGAACGGGATTCTATAAATTACTAAACGTTTTTAAAATAAAATATTAAATTTTTATTTCACTTCATATTTCTGAGAGATTTCTGTGAAATAATGAAATCATTTTTTTTTTTGTTAAAGCAACATAATATTTTAATCATTAACTTGAAACCGGAAATTTCAATGCAAATTATGGTTTTTATTATGAAAATTAAATTTTACTTCAGGCAATTCATGTTGTTTTTATTATTTATATTTTTTACGAAACTTGTTCGTCATTACCACAAGCAAATCATTTACTTTATAATTTTCATTTATTTTGTTTTTTTTTTTTTCTTTATAAAAGACATTCAAGCAATTTGTTTAGATTAAATAATTCAATAATATCTTGTATTTTTGATAAAATACAACCGGTTTTTTTGTATAGAAATGTGCAAAAGAAAAAAAAACAAGAGCTTAGTCAAACAAATAAAAATGAATATACCTACTTTAGATGTATTAGTTACAATGCGGTTCAATTGATTAGATTCAGATATCAGTTAAAAAAGTAGACATCTAACTACGATGAATAAATTTTTGCAATATTTTCAAAAATTTGAGTTTAAAATAAATTTTCAAAAACTATCCATGGAATCATTTTTATGTAAAAAGAAAATAAAAAAATTAATTTCTGGCTTTAAATGAGCTATATCATTTAGTATTGCCGTATAGTTTTTTAATAATAGGTATAATTTTTAATTGCGATATATAGTACATATTATGTATTTACATACATACATATTGTGGCAAGTTATGGATTCCTAGAAAAATCGAACTCGAGATTTTGATCAAACTTGACTTTACGATGATGGCGAAGTCGAAAAAAATGTGGTCTGTTTGTCTTATCCTTTCGGCTGCAGCCTAAACGGGTGGATCGATTTTCTTTAAACTTGGTATCTAGCGTTTTTTGGGCATTCACCCGAAACGTTTTTTTTTTTTTCATTTTACTTTTTAGAACAAAAATAACGGTATCTGCCGTACAATTTTTGTAACCAAATTTTCTAAATCTTATACTTTTCAAAAACGTGCCCACCATTTTATAAAAAAAATTCTGAAAAAATGGTTATAAATGGTACCTCTCATAGAACCATTTTTTTTACTGTCAATTTTTTTTGAAAACGGCTAAACTGATGTTGGTCATTTTTTTATAGAATACTTAAATTTATTTTTATTTTTTTTTTGAATTTTTAAAATATGTACATAGGTATCTACGTTAAAATTTTTAAATTACTTTTTAAAAATTCGACATTTTGAAAATGAGTAGGAAGATGATTTTTCTTCAAATTATATGGCGTAGATAACAATTTTTCTTTTTAAAAATGTTTTCAAAATTTTATGGACATAAAAATTAATTAAAAAAAAAACGCTCCATCGATTTTTAAAATTTTTGTTCTCATAAATTGAGATTTGTGTAAGAAATCATGCTTCATACATTGCGTTGGTGTCAAATAGTTTCAGAAGTTGTTTAATCAATTTATTTCTAATTATGTACATACATATATAATTTATTTCTATTAGGTAGGTATATTATTTTCCAACAATTTTTCAGTCTAAAGTGTAAGTTACATGTATACTTTAAAACCACAGCGTTATCGCACATAAGAGCAAGTTGGTGCGACCTAGTCGTGCATTTTATTTTATTTTATTTTAATATAGGTAATTTTTTTTTAAGTTAACCCCCCTCCCGCCTTAATGGGAGGAAACAGACCTTCTTTCCTATACAATTTTGTCTTGTTTCTGGCCAACCTACATGATCTAGTTTTTTTTTTTGTTGCATCTCATGCAAATTACCCTTTATATCGCGAGTAAAAATCGATATGCATAAATCTTAACTAAATTTTAAAACTGTGCCAATTTTTTTAGTATATTTAATTCCATTAATTAAGTTGCGCTGTTTAACCAATTTGAATTTTGCATTAAGCTATATTACTTAATCTATTCGCTATAGGTAGATTATATGCGCCACACTAGTCGGTATAATAAACAAAAAACAAATCTACACCAGAATTGTCGAAAATAAATACACGTACCTACCTAACCTACATATCAAAATATTATTTAAATATTTTTACATGTAAATTGGCACTAATAATAATACAAGGAGACGGAAAACTTGCGAGTAGTAATTTTTGTCTCTTTGAAAAAAAAACTGGTCTTATACTCACATAGCAAAAAAAAAATAGCCTTCATCAATAATGTGTCAGTTACATTATTATATTTTGATCGAAGTTTGATATTTTAATGGTTGCAACTTATTTACAATTTCATTATTAGGAAGTGTAGCTACATAGGTAGGTGTATAGATTTCTTTTTAATTATTATATGAAAAATGTGAAAGCCGATCAATTAACAACAAATTAGACATTGCTGAAAGTTTGACGAACTCGCACAGCTTGATATTTTTTTTTCTTAAAGTTAATCTTATATAATTCAGAACCCGTATTATCTCTTTAAACTTTCCTGATTAAAAATAATTTTTTGAATTCGTTTAAATGTGTCATTAATGAATTAATTTTATATGACATCTTGTAGGTACATACATTTTTGATTAGCGACAGGTCAATCCTACAAGCTATCAATCCAACGGTTTTTGGAATTAAAAGTGATACCTATCTAAATCAATGAAACACGATTTCATATACCTACCTATGTAATTATTTTTTGTCTTCGTATTATACTTTTAACAATAAAATAAAAATGTGTGACGCAAAAACAGTTATTCTTTTAAAAAGGCCAATTAAAATTTTCAGAGTTTTTTGTTTTTTCTTTTACTTTTTTTATTTAACGAATGAATAAACAATGCGAAGGCTAAGAAACACGAGAAAATATGAATCATCATCTTTGGTGTTTTATTTCATCGGTGATAATCGTGCTGTTGAAAGCCACATCATTTTGTTTTTTTTTTTTTGTATGAATGAAAAAAATTAAACACCTGGTTATAAGCATCCGCGACCAGCAGCAGCTGAACCAAAGTAACTTTAGCCAGAGAACGTTGCTATGTTGAAGGTTTAGTTTTGTTTTAACAAATAACAACAAACAATAAACAACTGCGAGTTCCCGGATTCCCTGCTGTATCTTGGAGAAATAGCGTAGCACAAGATTTCATTGCAGTCAGAGCAGAGATCATTGAGATGCAGTAATTTTTTTGTTTTTTAATTCTTTTTTTTTTTATTTTATAAAATGTGTTTTTGTTTACATAGCTATATAGGAAAAAACCGGTAAATATAAGATACCTATCTCTTCATATACAGTGAATAAAGGGGAATCTAAAGGAAAATTAATAAAGTGTAGCTCGTGAGAGATAAATGCCAGACAGCAAACAAGTGACAGATGACAATAAATTTTATCAAAGCATCAACTCATCGCTATGAACGATGACAGAATATTATGTTCAGTGGTAAGGTGAAAATCTGCTGCAATCATATTGGCAATTTGTTTCACTTGTATACCTACTTTGTACAATCCAACCAATTTTGTAAAATTTTAATAATAATGGCGCAACATTTTAAACGATTTAGTACGATGTTAAAGCGTTTTTAATATGATACAATGGCGCAAAATTTTAAACGATTTAGTAAAATGTTAAAGCCATTTTAGTAAGTTACTAAGATAAAAAGAAGATTTTGCTAATTTTAAACGATTTTAGCAACTTACTATCTCTTAACATTTTACTAAAGTTAAAATCTCAAAATGGCTAGTAACTTGCTAAATCCATATGAAATCTGTCATTTTCCTCGAAAAAAAAATTGTTGGCAAAGAGTTAAAACTGTGTTTTTTTTATGATTCCTGTGCTAATTGTTTTTTAAAGTAAATAAAATAAAATTAAATGTTTTCGGAAGACATCAAGAGTTACTGAAGCTAATGGAGGTGCTGATTCCATAAAGGTATCAACCATCCCTACACGGTTTATGGTTGGTCAGGTACACTCCAAAATGTTTTAACTTTTTCTTCATGATGGCAAAAATTAAGAAAATTGAAAAAAAATTTTGGAGTGTATCTGGCCAACGGTAAATAGAATTATTAGGTCCGTTCCCTAGGTTTAGGTTTATTTACTTTGTTTTTCTTTTACGAACTGTCATTGTTTGGACGTGTTCAGATGCACCATTTTTAATAAAAGGGAATTAGTATTTTACTAGTTAATAAAACGAAAAAAAAGGATTAAAATTTCCGAAGAGCTAGTAAATTACTAAATGTTTAGCAAATTGCTAACTAGTAATATGCTAAGCCCTTAACAATAGGTTGTTTAAAATTTTGCGCCAATGGCTTTAACATCGTAGGTACTAAATAGTTTAAAATTTTGCAATAATATGTTGTGCAAAATAAAATAATAACCATTCTATTGACCATTAGAGAATCGTGAAAATTGAAATTTAATCACTGAATGCATTTTAATTACTTTTATATTTTGAACATATCATAACCATGAGTCCCGACAGACACTCACTTTCTTTTAAAATAATCAACGATACACAAAACCACTTTCTTTTTTATTTTGTTGAAATTATTGCAAAGCGACACCGAAAGAATAAATATTTTTTTTTTTTGGCAACATTGAATTCACAAAATGAATGAGTGCTTTCAGCACAAATTAATGGGTTCTATCGACTTTAAATCTATTAAATATCAGCGGAGGTTAGGTTGGATAGAAGTAGCTGTTAGTGAGAAAAAGTGATACCACATGGATCTAGGAAACTTTTTTCTTTCGCATTAAACCACGTTGCTTGCCTGCTTATTAGACAGTAGGTATCCGGTTAGATCACTTTATTAAGGAGCTGTATACCTACCTATTTTTATGCCAATCTTGTTATATTTTGGATTGTTATACTATCTGGATAAACATGGACGTCTTTGTAATTTTACTTGTTGCATTGCTCGTCCTCTAAGACAGGTAATGCCAGTTGTAGCTTATTGTGGAATGTTGTCATTAGTAGACAATTATTTTGAATAGAAACAACTTTATGATTTTTATAAAACCAGTAGTGAAAAAAAAAAAGAAAACAAAAATTGTAGATTTATGAGACTTTTGGCATTGCCATTAACAAAATTTAATTTTTAATTAAACCTGTTGGCAAGACGAATAGGCAAATAAATATTAAAAAAGAGGCTGAGTGCGACCCACACAGGTAACTTCCCATTGGTGCACGTGGAAACTGGACATCCGATGTTATTTTGTTATAAGGAAATTTTTAATTCAAATTTTTTAATGTTCAACATGCGATCAAGTGAAAACCAAAGTTGGGGCGTATTATATTTTTTAACTATTTTAGTTGTATTTTTGGTAGATGTTTTTCCTTAAAAAAAAAAACTGTCAATTGAATTTTTTTTACAACCCCCATTAATTCTTAGTTACAGCATTTTGTGTAAAATAAAATTATTCCGGAGTCGAAAGCTTTTTTTGTTTTCTAGATAATCGAGTCGACAAATATTTTTTAATTTTTTTAGTGGCTTTAGTTTCCAAGTTTGTTGATTTTAAACAAAAAAAAACGGAATTGAATAATTTTACAAACCTTATCAGTTAGGTATTGACTACGTCACTGTGTATATATGTATAATAAAATTAGTCCGACTTCGAAAATATTCAAAATATTCAACGATTTTTAGTATTTTCTTGTAGTTTTTTTGCTTAAAAAAAAAAGTCAATTGAATTTTTTTAAAACCCATATCAGTAATCAAATATGGCATCGTGTATAGAATAAAATTAGCCCGAAGTTAATATCATTGTTTATTATCAAAGTATTAGGACCGAAAAACGTTTTTCAGCTAATTTTAGTTAATTATTTTTTTAATTCTATTTAATTCTTCATTACGTCATTCTGTGTAGAATAAAATTAACCTAAAGTCGATGACAATTCTTGTTTTCGAAATATTCGAGACGAAAGTTGTTTTTTTTTTTTTTAATTGATGTAGTAAGATAACCGTTAATGAAATTTTCTTGAATATCCTTTCGGCACTACATGACGTTATTATTTGTGAAATAAAATTTATTTGAAGTCAAGTGGACGATAGAATGTATCACGAACGTACGTACACATATGTACATACAGACATCTCTCTAAAAATGACGGATTCGGATTCCTGTTATATTGAAACGTGGAGATATACCTAATAATGTCAAAATTTTTGATTCGACATATCGGACCAATTACAATAACTTCCATTGGGAAGTTAATAATATAAAAAAAACATGACTAAGTAAAGGCTCGTTTAAAATAAATGAAAAAAAAAAATTGTGTACTTTACTTAAATGTTAACACTGGTCAATACAATTTTGATCATAAGATGTGACAAAAAGCTAGAATCTATAGGTGGAGTCGAGAAAAGAAACAAAGTCTTATGGGAGTGGCTCTATTCCCCTCGTTTAGGCAGGAGACGCAATTTTCTAACAAATTGAGTTAAATTAGAAATGATTTTTTTTTTTATGAATATGAACCCAATAAATAACATTTCATTAATTTTTTGTTAAAACTTCTTGCAAAAATTCTACCATTCTTCTACCAGCTCGCCCTAAAAACAAATCTAACATCTGGGCGAAATAAATCTCTAAGTACATAAAACATCTCAGCAGATCGAGTAAATGGAAACCCATCGGACAAACTTTAGTTCACACTAGATATTCGTCATGAAATCTATGTTAGATGGACTGAATTAACAAAAATTGCGTATTGACAAGGTCCTCACTAGTCAACTGATGAGTCCAAGTGAGATCGCCTGGACGAAACGCCTAAATTTTTGTGGACTAAAGGCCGTAAAAAGCTATTTTGAATCAATAATTCAACAAGTCCAATTAAATAGTGCTAAGTCTTCTACTTGGCTGATGTATTTCAGTAGTATATAGAGTTTGTATTATTAAAAAAAAAAAACCTTCAAACTTTATTTCATTTTTCATAAAGCTCGACATTGACCACGGTCAATTAATAGAATTATCTTATTCAAAATTTTGGATGTTAATGTCGCTTTCGGTTGGAATGAAACACTCACAAAATCCAACAGAATATGACATAAGACTGCAAGCGTGCTTTAAGATATTTTCAAAACCTTGATAATTAGGTAATAAATCAAAGAGAAACAACTGTGCTTACAAATTATATGTCAAACAATATTGATCATTTTAAAATATATATAAGTATATGACATATGTACATACATACACATATGTACATTAGGGTGGTCGTTAAAAAAAATCATTGTATGGATCTAATTCAGCGCCAAATGAAGATAAAATAATAAGTGTAGTGCTTTCAAAGAGGGAGATGGGAGGTTTTGTTAGCACGTAGTTTCAGTCGCCAAGATAAAGTGGTCTGTTTAATAACATGTTATTGTGAGCAAGCTTATTTTTCAAACACTATTATTCAGGAGTTTGAAAAGAATTTTTGCAAAAACTATTCATTAAAATAACTTAATAAAAAATAAAAAAATTTTAGAATACATTTTTGTCTTTTAAAAAAGCTACAACTTAATGTTGTTAGTTTTTTCGTTGATTTTTAATAATAAATTTTTCTTGTCTGGTTTCAGCCTATCATTTCCTAGCTTTTTGAGGCACTCTATCATCACCCTGTATTCAATTTAATATACCTATCTTAGTTTTTTAAACGCTTGCAGCCACCGTAGGACTTCAAAATAAAATTCTGAAAAATTAGGGAATTAGTTTTTCTTCATTTGGAGCTGATTTAGAGCCATCCAAAATGAACTTTTTTTTTATCTATACAAAAACGACCACCCTAATGTACATATTATTATGTAGATACAAATTATTGCTTATCTAATTCAAACACTTGTTTCATTTCAAACATTCTTATTGTTAAATTTGAAATCATCAACAAAATTCAAATCAGTTTAGGACTTCATAAAATTCACACCTTTTGTTTTCGTTTTCATAAATTATAATCAGTAAAGAACATGTATACATACTTACGAGCTCGCCTTCGATTATACCTGGGACAGTTTAATGAACTTCCTTCTCAAACGCAAAGAAAAAAAAAATAACAAATGAAAACTATCTTATCTTTGAAATGTAAATTGTAAATCCAATAATAGGAGTGACAATTTCGTCTCGAAACAAACGAAAAGATACTTTCTCGTTCGTAAGAGATAATTTCAATGCAAATAGTTGCGCCACCACCAGCTGTGTAAGAATATTTTTCGAACAGGTACCTAACTCTAGCGTAGAACACAGAAGCATCGGTGCGCACGTATAATATATTATTTTCTAAGATAAAAGAACTAAAGGTAATAAAAAATAATACAACAAAAAAATAAAGAGGGTAAACTACCTACATTATAAACGTCTATATTTATTTATATATATTTCTTTTGTTCCAGCAGAAGTACCTATTTGAAGAGCACACTCTTCTGCTTGCTGTGCAAGTTCTTTTCATAGAATCTTTGTTAGGGACCACACCACAAGTTTGATTTTAAATTTGTATCTGCACCTGCACCTGCAGCACCCTAGGTTGATGAAAATTACTTTTCATGTTTTTTTTATTATGTTTTTTTTAGTAACTTGATGATCATGGTATATACCTAGTTACTTTTTGAGTTGGGTTGATTTCATGGTTGTTGCTGGTGGTCACGCTGTTTAAATTTGCCAGTCTAGAGAGTACTTAAAAAAAAAATAGCAACAACAAAAAACTAGATGACCTGAGTGTACTTGGTTTGTTTTCATTTTTCTAAACCAAACCAAACCACTATCCCCTCTATAATCCTTCAAAAGGCAACTACTGCTGCAGTAGAGCACTCAACCAAAAAGAAAACAAAATTAAAGTCTCAAGGTTCTCATGTTTAAAATGTTTCATTTTTTTCTCTTCTAAATAAAGCTGAATCTGCAAGTATATGTATATGTACACATATATGTATATATTTTTTTTCTAGAGCACACATACAGTACAATGGAGCCTTTAAACCTTTCCGGCAGATAAAAATCGATTCTCTCATTTTTGATATTCTTTGAAGGCGCCAAGATTTTTCATATAGAGTTTTTAAAATTGATTTATTTCGTCTACATTGGCGAAAAATATGAACACTGCTTCTAAATTAATTGTTGTAGTAGCTTAGTAAGCTTTAATGTTAGCATTATAATTGATAATAAGAGGACGATGGACATTTTTAATGTATAATACTAAATTGGCTGTGATTACCGAAACCAAAGGTAGCTTATTTCGATATGAATTCATTGTTGGGTGCTGACTTAGAGACAAGCACACAATTCGAATTCAAATGCATTCTCTGTCCCTGCATATGCAGACCATGGAGTTTAAAGGGAATTGTGCTGCCCATTAAACTTTCCTCATCGGTCAATTTGAAGTCACACATATATTTGTATTTATTTAATAACTGATCAGAAGTCTGTAGTATGCGCTGTCTCTTAGGCACTTGTTTCACATCAATACTAAAATGAACAACATGCCATTTTCAACCATTGTCTCACAGAGGATTGATTAAAGAAAGATTTTTCTAACTTTTGGCTAAGACATACTCGGCAGTGTCAAATCCGACATTGTACTTGTCCTTACTGATTTTAAAGCCAAGATTGGAAGAAATATCATATTCGGTCGTAAAATAAAGACTACAACACACCACTTCCGATAGGAAATCTTGTTCCCAGCATCAACAGTTTTAATCTTATGTCAGACGTCCCAGTAAAGTAAATCGAGGCGGCAATTAATGAAATGTCTTTGGATTCAGTGAAAAAATTTTTACACAGTGATCTCAAAGTGATCCTCAATAATGTGGAACAAGAAACTTATCAAGGTACCTACCTACTTCCAAATTGTCAAACTTGAGTAGTTGAAGACTGGCTATAAGACCATCATTTTAACAAGCTCTGTGGCTAAGAGGACTAAAGGAAGAACTGCCTTAACCCTTAACCCCAAAACATTTTTTATAGTCAGCAAAACAATAATCAAAATACATAGGTAGTTATAACATTTTTCGTTACAACTTTAGAGCAAAAGCATTTCCACTTCGTTCGAGAAGCGATAGATAGTCAATCGTCCAATAAATTTAGAGACCTTTTATAATTGACATAATTGCTGAAATTTCGTCGCTAGAAAATGTAATAGGTATTGAAAGGTTCGAAGGATATTTTATAGACTCATTTCAAAATGACATAATTCAAAATATGTATTCATATATTTTTTAATATATTTCCGAATGGTCGTTCAGGAGAAGGCCTATAATTTATAAACCCTTCAATATGAATGTTTTTCTCCTGGAAAGAAGGCAAAATGTTTTTTTTTTATCAAAGTACCTAATTTTTTTGAGGTCTACAAATAAATCTTTAAAAAATGCAATGGGAATAAATTCACTTCTTGTTATTTCACATTTACCTACCTTTTGAATCAAATCTGCTATCCCTTAAATTCTGTTCGATGTGAGCGTGTGCCACATCGACTGCAAATACTCCTACAGCCAGAAGTATAATCAGGAACCAGTAACTGGTGATTGGGAAGGAGAATCTATCCGTCGAGATTGTGTTTGCATTTTTCCTATCAGCAGTGGCAGTTTGGTGATTTCTTTTCATTTTATATTGCAACATATTTTGAGTAGATGATTCTGTTGCAGCTGGAGCAATGAAATGAATTAATCCATTGCTACCAAGGGAAACAGCATTTTCAATGCTTCTTCGATTTATTTTATTTTTGATTAAGACAAATGATAATGCTATAGTGGAACCCATAACAACAACAAAAAGAGCAGCACTTAAATCCGCACTAAATACAATGCACTTAATTTGAAACTTGGTACACCAGAACCACACAATATTTTCACTCTTTAACTCACTCCCTCAGTGGGCGCGCGTTATTAAACAATAATTTTAATTAATTAAGCAAAAGAAACCGAGAGAAGCCGGAAAGCGGACAAGAAAGAAGGCAAAACATAAAAAACAACACGACGAAGAACACACAAAAATAGAATTAACTTTTTTTTCTCTCTTCTTTCTCGAGTTTTTGAGATTCTTTGTTGTTCAAATTGGAATTTTGTTCGGTGCCCCAAGGAGATTGATGGATTTTTCAATTATTTCATCTACTTCTCTAACGATTTTTGCTGTTTTTTATTTTTTTTTGCAGTAAAACTAAAAAACTTAAATCAAAAGACACAAACAATGCAAACAAATTTGATGCATTTTATATATTTTTATGAATTTTTTATCACGCGCATCGAACGCACAATGAATAGGTACAACGCATTCTAATTTTTATTTTTATTTTATATTAAACTAGCTGTGGTTGATTTGTATTTATCTTCGTTTGGAATATTTTTATGTTTTAGTGGAAATTATGAAAAATTCTTATTAATCCGAAAAAAAAACTCATCGTCAACCTACCGAGTGAAAAACCAAAACTCGATTAAATTTTGTTTTGTTGCATTTTTGTGATTTCGTGTTGGCTGAAGATGGGGGTATTGTTGGACTGTCAAATGTCACCAGCTGACAGCAATGTGTGGGCATTGTTAGGAAATGTCATCGAGAACCGAGATAAGAGAACAATATGGATGTGAATTAGTTATTGGATTGACTCATAGATGGCAGGGTGAAATAATTTTTGCTGAGGAAAATGTATTCGTGTTCATTAGAACAAAGTAATGAAATAATTTCGTTTAAAAATTTTCAAATTCAGCGCCCATTTCTTTCGCCTTTAATTTCGAAATTGTGCTGTTTCTATTTCAAAACAAAACTATTATGGTTTGTGAATTGTGAATCCTTTGCTTCTACGTCCTCTCGCATTGAGAAAGTTGGTCGAGAAACGTTGAAAAATGGAATAAAACTCATATTTGTACATCCTGTAACCAGTGCTGCCACCCAAAAATCGTGCCATTTTTGCCATATTATAAAAAACACAAAGTCTTATAAATATTAAAAAAAATATAATTCTATTCAATTATGGGGTGAAATACAACAAAAAATTAAAAGAAATAGCTTGCTCTATTCGTGTGCTGTCAAAAACTAAGAATTTCTGTCAGTTTTTACTCCATTTGGAGCCATTTACCTAAAATGTCTGCAAAATTCGCTTAATTTGAAGTACATAATAGAAATAAAAAGAAAGTAGCCATATTGAATTTTTTCGTGCTACCGTGACCGTGCCACGTTTTATATTTTATTATTTGTTTTATATTACAATTTTTCTTTCAGCACCGGATATGAAAACATTTTGGTCTTCGATGGAGATAAGCGTGTGCTATTAATGGGTGATTTTTTAAGAGGTTTAGAACTTTTTTAAAAAAAAAACACAAAAAATTCGAAAAAATGAATGAAATATTTATTTGAATCGATAGTTTGAACCTTGCAATTTAATGTTTAGAGATAATTTCATTCAAATGTTGACCGCGGCTGCGTCTCAGGTAGCCCATCCGCTGAGTCCAATTTTGGCATACTCTTTCACACATATCGGCCGGTATCTCACGAATGAATGCATGGATGTTGGCTTCCAGTGCGTCAATCGAAGCGGGCTTGTCCCTATAGACATTAGCCTTGACATACCCCCACAAAAAATAATCTAATGGTGTCAAATCGCACGATCTAGGCGGCCAATTGACCGGCCCGAAACGTGAAATTAACTGTTCACCAAACTCGCCTCGCAATTGCGCCATTGTTTCGCGTGCTGTGTGGCATGTGGCACCGTCTTGTTGAAACCACATATCATGCAAGTCAAGAACTTCCATTTCGGGCAAAAAAAAGTTTGTTATCATCGCTCGGTAGCGTTCACCATTGACAGTAACGCTGCGATTCGCTTCATCTTTGAAGAAATAAGGCCCAATAATGCCGCCGGCCCATAAACCGCACCAAACAGTGGCTTTTTCGGGATGCATTGGTAGCTGTTGCAATGCTTCTGGCTGATCTTCACTCCAAATGCGGCAATTTTGCTTATTTACGTACCCATTCAACCAAAAATGAGCCTCATCGCTGAACACAATTTTTCGCGCGATGAACATTTCGAACCGAGCACGAATTTTGATAGTAAAATTCAATAATTTGCAAGCGTTGTTCATTTGTAAGACGATCCATGGTTAAATTGCAAACCAAACTCAAGCTGTTTGACAGTGACACAAGGTACTAAACACACGTCAGCTGTCAAAACCAGTGTTGCCAAAACCAAACCAGCTTAAAAATCACCCGTTATAAGCGACACTCCGCTTATAAAAGGCCTATCTTTCTCATCAAAAGAGAGCTTCAGTTAAATTCTTTATAATTATTTATGATTTTACCTTAATATAAACAATTTTTATTACAATTTATTTAAACTAATAACACATATTTTTCATAAATAATGTAGCTTATAGTAATTAGTTATTCGCCGTGTTTTGTTGAGAATGTAAATTTTTTTACAATTACCTACATAAACAATACCAAAAAAAATTATTATAAAACACTTTTGTATTGTTGATACACAAAATAAAAAAATATTTGATATTGTTAATTGTATGCGTTTAAATATTTTGCTGAGTTGCTATACACTTTCACCAAAACACACTATTTTTGGATATTATATTTAGCTATAATCGTCTTAGGTTTTCAGTTATAACACAACAAAAATACTTTTTCGTCAGAGAAATTGTCAATTTTTATACATACTTGCATACATTTCTAAGAATGTAATTTTTCCTGAATATTTTGCAAATTCAATCCTCTAGTTTCTATTACATAAAACAGGATAAAGAATATCGAGAAGGCCATCATGCTTCCAAATATAAAAAACGCATAATATGGACCTAAAGCATTTAATTCAGGAAACCATCGTGTCGCTAAGAAACTGCTTATCCAAGAAATTGTAGCTGCTATTGATGCAGCCATGGGTTTGACATTATTTGATGGAAAAATCTCACCAAGTATAGCCCATGGAACTGGGCCAAATCCAAATGCATACGTGATATTAAACAAAATAAGAGCCGGCACTGGAATCCATAAGAGACTCGAGACATCGCTAAATGCTTGAAAGTAAAAGAATGCACCCAATGCATACAATGAAATACTCATTCCGAGTGCCGAGGCCAAGAGGATTATTTTACGTCCAATCCGTTCTATAACGAATGGAGTAAGTAGATTTGACACCAATTGTGTAAGAGCTAGGATAATAGTTGCAACAGCAGGGTCTAGAGTTGATTTGGCACTTTCAAAAATCGATTGGCTATTAAATGTGACTGCAGTTGCGCCACTGAATTGTTGAAACATCAAAAGACCACAGCAAATAATAAGAGCTTTAACATTTCCCCGATCACGAAAAATGTCTAAAATTGATCCTTTTTGTGATAAATCCTCGTCAACTGAAGTCTGAATTTGATTCATTTCATCTTCTATAGATTTTCCTGTAGTGGCTCGCAAGAAATTTAGGGATTTCAACAAGTCCATCTTACGACCAGCTTTTGCCAAATGGTATGGTGTTTCCGGCATAAAAATGAACGATCCGAAAAATATTAATGGAATGACCAGGCAGCACCAGTGAAAAGCCACATAACTTACATAAGGACCAATGCAGTAGGAAAATAGAATCCCACCTAAAAATTAAAAGAATTAACAATGCGAATGCATTAAAATATGATATTATTGGAAAGGGGCTTTTCAACTTACCAACCATGAAGAGGGTAATCAAGGAACCAAGGGCTCCTCGAATATTGTTTGTTGCAATTTCACCTATATACATGGGCAATGTGGCAATCACTATACCTCCAGCTACACCCTGTTACGTTTATAAAGAAAATTAATCTTAATCGTTAATTTGTGACTTTGATTTTGTTAGATTAAGACCCAGTTTCAGTGCGAGATCATCCCAGTTTCAGAGTAAAATCCGAGTTAACCATTTAAAAATGTTTAACAGTCAATTTAGATCCTCAGTTAATTAATCGAAAACACTAGTGTGGCCTTATTTATAAACCTTGTCTAACTTTAGATAACTGTCCAACTTTGGCAAATGTGTTCAAAAACCTGGTTTATTGTTGTCTTATAGCTGCCTAACTTAGACACAAGAGTAGATTGTCTTAGCCGTGAATAATATGATTTATTTTTATTAAATAAAACATATTTCCACCAATTTAACAAAAATAGTTAGACAGTGTCTAAGTAGACAAAAATCTAATAAATTCGACTGTAAGTATTGAATAAGAGTGTATAGGTTCCTCACACGAGGAAACTGAATTTCTAGTAACTTTTAGTTTTTAGGTGAGAAGGACAACAGGCGGTAAGGGGAATGAACGGTCTATACGATTGGTGGAAAATGGAAATTAAAAGTAAACGGCAACAAATCTCTAGCAACTTGTTGCCTCAGGTTAAAGGGGACATAGTATGGCACTCCTTATTTTTCGATTTCGATAAATTTTTGAAAACTAAAAGTTAAAGTTAATCCTACACTGAAAAACTAGTCTGAGTTAATTTCTTTACAGTATTAACTAACACTGGTTTAGCTCAGAGTTAACTCAGGTACTGAAAAACTGTTCCTTTATGATCTTACCTGAAGCAGTCGAGCAGCATACAACATCCACACATCATTTGCAAGCAGAAGAAATATGTATGAAACTTCGATTAGTGCTACACCCACAAGAAGAATTAATTTCTTTCCAATTTTTGCGCCCATCGGTCCAGCTACAAGGGAAGCTTCAAAGATACAAAAATAAATATATTAGTAAAAAAGGGCGCATTATAATAACACATTATAATAAGAATATTCATGCAACGAGACAAGTTTACCAATTGTGTAAAAAGATAAGTTTACCTACGCAAAAGTTTGCGTGAACGTCCTTTTTATTTATTTTGATAAATGGCGCGTAATTAAATCAGCTGTTTAATAAACGTCAAATATTAAACGTCTAATTCTGAAAGTCACAATGACGTTTGTATAAGTTTATCCAAATAAATTTGTATAAGTTTCCGCAACAAAATCCTTGAGATAATTTTATCCAATTTGCGTAAACCATTTCCCATACAAAATTTGACAGTTCATTTACCAAAAGATAAATAATTTATCCAAAAGATAAACTTATCTAGTATTTTACTACGTTGCATGAATCCCCCTAATATAAGACAATTTAAACAATGTTTTACATTAGAAAAAAAAATTATTAAAAAACAACGAACTTATAGCTTGACCGCTACTGTCTGTTTCAAACTTCATAATCTAGGACTGCTTTTAAACGCTGCGATTTTTAAGCACGTTGGCGAGGGATGTATGCGGTGGCCGGGGTAAACAAAAGTAACTGAGGTTGCGTTGAAATAATTGCAGAGTTATCGCTCTTTCTTCTTTGTGCTTCTTCTTATTGTTTGAGACATAAACGAAGTTAAGAGTGTGAAGAGAGATTTCCTTCTTCAGATTCAGAACTTCGTTTCGTCGTTTACAACTAAAGCGGCCCACGTACTGGGCTAACTTTTTACATATATACCGTTCAATTTTTTAAATGCCGCAATGGCAAAGTTTTAAGATTGCGGTCGCCCTACTGAACTTATTGTTATGTAAATATGCAAACTACATATTGCAATTTAGTTTTAAATTATGTGTACAAAAATACATTTTTTAATACTACTTACCAACTACAGCACCAATTGTGATAAGCGAACTTATCCAACCTTCTTGAGCTGTTGTAACTGCATTTGGAAGTGGACTGTCATATGTGTGATATCGAAGCTTAGGTATAATAGGAGATGACCATCCTATACAAGTTCCAAGTGCGAAATTTGCCATATTAGCTTGGTAAATGAATAAAAAAAAGTAAAGAATTTAATATTAAAATATTCTTTTAATATCCATTTTTTAAATTGAACTTACCACAAATAGCCACTAAAATAACACGGTAATTTTTCGGGGTACCCGGAAGATACATTTTGGATTAACCAATATTTTTACTTTAAGTGAAGATGTTCAAAAAAAAAAAAATTGCCTGCAACTGAAAGTAAAAGAAAAAAAAAGTTGATATTAGAAACATTATAATATATGTACCTTATTCCACAATTTAAGGAGTTGGGATGACATTTTTTGAGAGTGAAATAAACTGGCGAAAAAGTCTAGAAAACTTTGTGGGCACATATTGTTTGACAAATCTTCAAATCTGCCGTTTTCTGTCGAAAGAAATTTTTGTCTATAGAAATTATCAGAAACGGAGAAATGTTTTATTTTCTCGTGAGCGCTCTCTCCTAACCAAAACTACCTACCCAATTTGTGAAATGTTGAACAGGATTTGGAATAAAATGAGTGAAAAATCGTAAAAATTTGTTTTGTTCAAAGTCTGCAAGAAATTCAGATTTGCATGAAATTAGGTAGAAAACTTTACAAACACACATAATTAAATAGCTTTTGTATAAAAACTAGATGCATGAAAAAACAAAAACAGAAAACAATAAAAACAAGCAATTAACAGCTAAATAAAAATCAAATGAAATGAGATGTTACACTTTTTTTTACCCTTTCATTTTGGATCTAATAAAGAAGATAATTTATTTCGATTATGGAATATGTACCCAGTACTGGATCCGCAGTGATTCTCAGTACAATGTTCTCTTTTCTTTTCACGACAAAAGGGTAAAGAGAAAAGAGAGAACTGCACTGCGAATTCAGTATTATGTATTCCATAATCGACATTAATATTATTCTACGTTTTAATTGGGGCGTTGAAAATTTACAATTTCAAATTTATCTCATTTCCCCATTTCAGAAACTATTAAACGCCCCAATTTAAAGTATTTAAAAAACAACTAAAATATGCGATTAACGGTTAATTTAAATTAAAAATGTAATGAGATGTCAAACAAAAGAAGCAAATTTCAGATAAGAACATACTTTCCGCAATTTGCGAATGATAAGTATCATAAAATCTTATTAAATATCTATTATTTAAGTATTTTACACTCATTTATTGTGAGAATAAGAAATGAATGCCTTTTCCACGGCAGCACCCGTGCCCCATCCGTAAAAAAGAAGATGCCCTGACAAAATCGTTTACTTTCTAGTCAAAATCATATATATTAGCAGATAAATATCGCTGCTGCATCAAAATCAGCAACAACCCCACCAAACTCTTTCATATCAATAAACATTTAAAATACTCTTAACACTGATTGTAAACAACTCGAAAGTTAACTAGTTCGTTTAATTATACTAGCTTTCGCTGACGCTATTGACAATGACGCGCCCCCTTAAAAGCCATGGTGGCTTTTAAGGGGGCGCGTCATTGTCAATAAATCTGAATCGAAACATTATACTAGCTCAATGTTTGAAACACCATTTTTTCATTTAAATATCTTCGTTTTTACGTTTTAAACAATGATTTTCTGTCCGTTCAGGTAACATATTAATGTAACATGTAATGTATGTAATGTTGGGCTTAGCAGGAAATGATTTAAATATTTACGAACCTTTGATTTATTTTATGCTTTCAACTGATTTTTTTTTATTACTTGGTACTTTTACTATTTCACTTCACTATCACAAAAGTGTTTCATTTTGTTTGAAATGTATTCCTTTTCAAAAACTTTAATAGTTTAATACTCCCGCTAGTTCAATCACATGAAAATGAAACAGTTTGAAAATGATCAACACTCTGTAGGTAAGTACCTACTCTGACTAAAATGTTATCCAATTGATAACTTGTGCTAAGTAGTTTTGATTGATTAATTGTTGTTTTCGCTTTGCACTTCCCCATCATTTCAATAATTGCTCTAAAAACAGAATATACCTAAAGTTGAAATTGAACAAATAGTCTAGATTTTAACGTTGCAAAAAAGCCAAAAGCAGAAGTTGCTTCTGTTTGGATTTTCTAGTGAAGTACTTCACGTGCCGTGCCGGGGCTCACAGAGATGTGTAAACATAATTTTTCGTACAAGTGTCGAAGTGTGACACGTAAGGTTCACGTTTTTAGTTTACCCTACCGCCGCGCCGCCAGCATAGGTGTTTACACAAAAAACTCTTGAATATCTCATCAGTGCTATACACACACTCTTTATTTCCATAGTAAAAATATTAATTTAATTTTTTAAATAAAATAAAAAAATTGAGAATTAATTTAAAACCGAAAATAAAAATTTCTGAAATCCCATTCCAACTGCCTAAGTGCAATTTAAAAAAAAATGAAATAGAGTACCTTCTCTTTCTGTTTTTGGAACTTATATACCCACTAGTATTTGTTCCTCGATGATTATTAGTTTCTACTAAATATATTAACGAGATTAAAAGAGCTTTTCAAGGCTTTTACCATTTTGCTTTGTTTTAAGTAAATAAATAAAAATGGCAAGAACACTAAATGAATGAGTTTGAAATAGTTTAATAAAATAAATATTTAAAAATAAAAGTGCATTAATGTCCAAAAGAAGAATTGGTAACTCTACCTCCTAAACTATTATGATGATAAGGAGGTCATATATTTTTGAAGAAGAAAAGTTAAGATGATTATCTTAAATTAAGAAGACTGATGACATGTTAAACAATTATAAAAGTAATCTGGCCCGGTAATGACGTGATCTTTGCATGGGAATGAAGTTATTTTGTACATGATTTAATTTAAAATGATGAATTTAATTTAATTTAATCTAACCTTATAATTTATAATAAATTCTTTTTCCCGTAAACAGAAAACTATTGATGGGCCTTGAAGAAGAAGAAACATTCTGTAACATGAAGAGAATGGGATGTTTATGTATATATTTGTTTCAAATCCATGACGTTTGTACAGCTTACGTATAAGTTTGTGCAATTTACTGTAACACTAACAGTTTGTGCATGAATGCATCGAGAAGTAGGTATACAGGGTGCTTCGTATAAAATGTGAAAAAAAACTGAGGAGTGTAGGTTGGCCCAAGTAAAAATTTTATGATATTTTTTTTTATCTTGGGTATTTAATAATTATTATCTTCATTCAAAAAATATCTAGGTTCGTTTCTTTAATTCGAAACTCTGTGATTTTCTGTCCAAGACTACACAAAAATCTGTCAAATTTCATATAAATAAAAATATAATGTATTTAATATAGTTTTGGTAAAAAAAAATCGCAAAGTTTTAAAGTAAAAGAATGCACATTTTGTTACTTATTGTATTATTAGCCATATTCACTTCAAAGTTGAAGCATGTTGTGTGAAAATAGGCACAAGCGGTCAGGACCGGACCAACCATATGTGCAAGATGTGCAAATTCACGGGGCGCAAAATTCTGGGGGCGCATTACCAGGAACAACAAAATGTAATTTGATCTTGCGCAAGCAAATAAGTACTGCCATTTGCATTTTAACCACAAAACTTGTTCAAATAATCCCAAAATAACGCCCATCACAACTATGCTAAGTTATTTCTTCCACACTAACTAACATCACCTACCGCGGATACCTCAATAAAAATACGCATTGAAAGTCTACCTCCTAGGTAGTGTGGAAAATTATGTATGTGTATCAGTGTATGTATATGTATGAATATGTGCAAATATAAAAAAGTGGCGCTTTCTACAAATCTTGCACAGGGCGCAAGTTTGACTGAGGCCGGCCCTGCAAGCGGTAAGTTTTTAATGGAACACCCTCTTTTGTTTAAATTAAGAAGTTCTAGTTATTTTGTGTCAGAAAAATAAACAAATAGTTTTTGTTACAAAACTGGACAAAAAAAAAACGTTGTAACATTTCTAACAGTATAATGAATTTTTTTATTTATAAAATACAATGAAAGCATAAAATACAAATACATCCTACGTGCTTCCCCTATTTGTGTGTGTACTTGGCCTTATAAGGCAAGTATTGGTTTCATATAAAGCAAAATTATGCACGACTATATTCTAAGAACTTGTTCTTGTCGTTACCTACTTTAATAAATCTACATTTTAACGAAAACATTAAAAAAAAATTAAATAAAATATTTTTTAAATTATTCAAGACCATCCGACTGCAAAATTATAACAAAATCGGTCAAGCCATTAAAAAGCTATACCTGAATCTACGAAATACGAGAATTGTTTGGCAAATAATTTTAAATGCAGTTTTTGTACAATAACTTTGGTCATTGGTATGAAGTTTAATTAAATATTCACTAGAAACGTTTTTAAGAAAATTTGAATAAACTGGCAGCTACCTCTTTTAGGTGAAGTAAAACTAAAATTCAAATCTTTGCTGTAGTGGATCACATAAAAATGCTCCGTTTTAAATTTGATGCAAATTTTTCCACCGTTAACTGCTTGAACACGATAGATATGGAGCTGCAACTGGAACTGTAGCTGGAGTAGCTAGCTGTCAAAATATTCAATTCACACAAATTCAATGTTACGAGCACAACACAACGCAACTGCAGTCGGTGCTGCAAGAGTTCACAAACTTTTAACTTTTCACGTGCAGTACTTTTGACGTTTTAATTTGTATGGAGAAAAAAAGAGCCAGAAAAAAAATATTGAAGCTTTTTGTGGTTATTTGTTTCAAGAAAAATATTATTATTTATTAAAAGAAAATTATCGAAAATAAAAAAAGTGAATAATAAAACCGTGCTTGTTTATTTTTCCTAATATATACAAAAAGCTGTAGAGCTGCGTTTTGGGCACATAAAAAAACAACACGTACAAAACTTTTTCACAGCTGCTGCATCTTCAGCTCCAGTTCCAGTTGCAGCATTCTATTGTGTTCAGACAGTAAGACTCTAACTCAAATTACTGTGGGTATTCATATACAATATATATATCTTTAAATAGTTGTTGTGACTATAGGAATTTTGGGAATAATTTAATTTAAATATAATTAATGAATAAGTGCTGTGGAATTTAACTCACGTTTTTAGTAAATCTTAGTCAAAAACTTAGAGACTAAACTCTATTGATATGTCTTTTTTAAAGGTTGGTTTAAATTTAAAAATTCTATTCAAAGAAATTTACTTATAGCGTTTCACAGATTTGTTAATATACATATGTAGAAGTAGGATTTTTCAAAACAAATATAATAATAAGTAAAAAGTTTATTTCACTTGTTTTTTTTGTAGTTATATTTTTTATAAATAACTTGTTTATGAAAATATTCAAATTTTATATTAATTACGTGATTTATTTCATTATCAAAATGCATGTATTCTTGAATTCTTACGTACACTAACTTCTAATAAATGATCAAATTAAATCGTCAGCTATTTAACACTCCATTAATATTGCACTTGTAATTTCGACTGCGTTTAGAAAACAAATCGAACCTATACTTTAATATTTTTGTTTTATAAATAAAATTAAACACGTTTATTTTGTTCTCATGTATTAGGTTTGGGTAAACTTAAAGTAAATATTTACAACCATACTTTAAGTTTAAACAATCGAAACACGTTCAATCGACAATATTGTCGAGATTTGAAAAGTCATGATGACAATATTATTATACTTTCAAAGTGTTATTAAATAAAATAATAACACAAAATATACTAACACAATTTCTGTGTCATCAACCTTATAATTAACAATCGTGCGTGTGGTGAATATAATACGAAACTAACTAAATACTCTAAGGTCAATGTTATTCCATTTGGTGCTTTGCAAATTTAATTTGATTGTTCCGGAATTCCGGATAAATGTTTGTTTTTTTTTTTAAGAAGGATTTTATATTAAAATTAAAATTCAATAGACGTTTTCGTTTTACACATATCCAGCAACCGGCTAATATATGTTCTGGTTATCCGGTTTCACTAAAATAAAATATATTCTTGTACCGGTCAGTAGCGTGTTAAAGTACAGGGCGGACCAAAAGTTCGTTTACATTTCAAATGATGATTTAAAAGAAACTAGTTATGTGAGATAAAAACTGTGTATTTATTATTAAAGTACCAAATAGGGATTTAAAAATTTACATCATCCATATGTGATCCTTGAAAGGAAATTTTCAATGATGGCCTCACAAGTGTTTCGTGAAATGTTTTGATTTTCCTCTCGAATATTTTCCTTTAATTCCTCTAGGTTAAGTTGCTGTTACTAAAATATTACTTTTAAGGTATCCCCAAAGAAAGAAGTCAGTTGGGGATAAGTCCGGGATACGAGGCACCTCTTTTGGATATCACATTTTGTCCAAAAATTTTGCGAACAGCACTTAATGGGTTGTTGGAAGTTCTCCTACTAGTTTCAAGATACCTAAATTATTCTTTAACTAAATGCAAAAAAAATTAGTTGGTTATATCTTGTAAGTTTTTTTATGCGGAAGACATATTTGCCTTTATGTAAAAAAAAACACTCATACGCCATACATCATATTTTTGAAAGAAGAAAATTGCACAAAACTGCTCTAGTTTTTATCTCGTGTGGTGTGTTGTGTTTTGGAACGGTATATCGTTATCGCTTCAATATAGATTTTTCTGTGGGAAATAGAAGACAGTGTTCGGGGAACAAATTGAATAAATAGCAAAACCATTCCAATCTCGAAAAAATAACAGTTTGACAGCACAAAACTTTGATTATTGTCGGCGATACAACGACACGACACAACACGAGATAGTGGTGTGGTTTTTGAAAACAAAATTTCGAGAAAATTTGAAAAAATTCAAAATAGCTGTAAGGCAGATAAATGTTTTGAATGAGCTAAAACAAAAAATGTAATTTCTCTTCCAGAGAAAGACGGCTGCACCGATTTGTTTTAAATTCGTTTTCGGTACAGAATATTTTTATTAGAATTCCATCGAGAAAAAATTCAAATTTTTGTTTTAGTAAAAACAAGAAGCTGCAACACAATGATTCCAGTTTTTTTCAATTTTTTTTTCGAAAATGACTTTAACGATTTTGATTTTTTTTTGCCTAAAAAATCGAAAACCGGAAATAGAGTTTTGACGTTTTTTGAGTAAATTACAATATCTTTGAATAATTCATGTTAGACATAGCTTTTTAATGGCTTGATCGGTTTTATTACAATTGTGCAATCTGGTGATGAGGAGGTATTTCAAACAATATTGCATTTAAAAACATACTTGATCCCCAAAAACCTCAATCTGATGAAATCCCCCAAAAAAATGCATTTCAACAAGATAAAATCTGCATGGAGAAAGGCGCCCTATGTACAAAATCCCCAATAAATATTTTCTTTTTCTAAAATTGCCAAATCTGCAAATCTGCAAAAATGCCAAATCCCAAATTTTATATAAGTAACAAAATAGAAATTATTTTCTTGTTATAACACAGGTCCAGTCCAAAAGATGTGAGAGTAGTAAATCAATCACGCGATTTTTAGAGATGATAATTCGCCCTCTTGTAATTGGTGTCGTCCCAGATATCTGTGTCGTTTTTACATAAGTGCTACGCAACTGCCTAAAATGTGGTCCAATCCGGTGTCTCCTCCTGAGCGTTGCAGAATCTGCAAGTGGTGCTGTTCACGAACCCGAAGGTGGTGAGGTATCTTCTAAACTTACAGTGGCCCCATTGTTGTAATTCCCAACTAGTAGTTTGGTCTGTCTTAGCTTTGGGAGTTCATTCCAGGTTTTTTGTCTTTGGCCTCTTCTTTTGTTTTAATTTTGTGATTCACTACTTGCAGATTTTCTTTTGTTTTAAATACTCGTTCTTGACTTGTATCACCATGCATTTTGAAAATATATTCCAGTAACTGTTGTCCATAAAAACTGTTTATAAAAGTCCATAATTCATGAAAATTAAAAATTCCGGAATATTTCCCAACAAGTTGATGAAAATTTTTAAATTTTACCGGTAAATTCTAGAATTTTCATATTTCGCAGTTTTACAGTAATACATACATTTTAAATAGTCTCTATCTCTGAAGATAAACTCTTCATTTCGAGTATTCACTTCACATCTACATTGCGTATGTACATTTAGGTTTAATGAAAATAAATCACGTTTCACTTGTCGCATTTTTATCAGTTTGATTCCAATATAAATTTATGTTCAAAAAACGTATACAATAGATGCAACATATGTATACCGTATTCTCGTAAATATTTACTATAAGTAAGTACATTATACTCGTATAAATGTCTGCCCGGGTTTCGATTACAATAATTTATTTACAACTTTAAACTGTGTACATTTTGTAGATCTATGTCTCATTTCTCAACAACTAGGTAGGTACACAAAATTAATTTCGAATTGACATTTTTGTAAAGCTGGCGCTGCCTCTTCAAGTAGTATTAATATTTTTGTTGATGTGTAAACATCTATGCGGGCGACGGTGGTGGTGGGTAAACTAAAAACGTAGACATTTCTGTAGCACATTACTTTGTGCTGTTACACGGTTGGCTATCTATAGTGGTTTCTTTTTAAATCATAGGTTATTTTGACACTGACAGCTATTTCCCACTCGAAATTTTGACAGAAAGTCAGTAGCATACCTCCGCGGAATGAAAAGAGTTTTGTTGGGAACCGTGAAGGACCGATTTTATGCCAACAATCTGGAAACGATTCAAGCACTTAAAGCCAATATCATCCAAGCAATCCGTGAGATCCAGCCCGTAACCATCAACAAGGTTTTAAAAATTGAAGTGACAGAATGCGCTACTACGAAGCCAGCCGAGGCAGCCACTTTAACGACGCACGTTGTATTCCATAATTAATGCGAATGTTTGCTCTTACTAATAAAGCCATATTACATGGACAAAATTTAATTTTGTTCATTTCATTGCATTTTTAAAAAGAAACTTGTATTTGGCTCACCCCGCATATTGAATACTTTCAATATTGGGTACGTTCCTTCGTATCTCAAACTAAATCGAAAGATCGAGTTAAGTTTGGGCTGAAATTTAATTGACAGTTCGAACTCATCGTGTTTTGTGATGTAAAACCAGCACTTGAATATT